>JASDDO010000014.1:208931092-211331092 GCA_030015575.1 Agapanthus africanus | reverse complement strand
ATACGAAAATAAAGGACTTAACAGCGAGCAAGAAAACGGATTATGCAGGAGTTTTCTTGCAGAATCCGTTTTCTTTTTCTATCTTAATATGTGAGTATACGTATTGATAGAGCTCTTAGGATCTTGTTTGACTACCAGCGTTGTGATGGCAGTCACACTAGTGGGGGCTGGATAGTCTACAAGCACATCCTTATTCAGGTCCCTAGTCGTAGGATTATCGAGACAGGGCATCGATACTCCGGAGTAGACTAGTGTGTACGCTTCTCATCCCAGTTGAGGAGATGGTCTGTCCCACAGCCGTCAGTACGTCGTACTGTAGATAGTATGCAGGTGCTCGTTAGGTTACGGGTACACCGGACAGGACTCACAGGGAACTGTTGGTTGGTTTTATACCAGTCGTCAATTAACAGTTCCCAGGTGACATGAGTACAGCATAGTCCGCAGACTTGACACTGCTACTTCGCCTCAAATGTGTCCCACTGTTCTTAGATTGCTACCCTACCACGGCTCAAAGGAGTCGTGCAAACAGGTAGCAGTTGGGTGAAGTCCCGAGCACTTGGAGGCAGTGGCGGTTAGACAGGATTCGTCTTTCCCGGTATTAGGAGTTGATATCGCGCTGTGTCAGAGAGCCATTACGCAAAGTCCCAGGCCAGGGCAAGCGAGATTTGCTGGTAGGTTCCAGTAGTTTCTCAGGGTGTAATGGGCTTTGCTCCGTCATGACTTATACCGCTATTAGGGGACTGACGCTTGCCGCCTCCTTGGCCCGATATGCGATAGTCTTAGACGAACAGACCGGACTGTACAGAGATTGTCACATCAGACTCAGTAGGAGTTCGGATGGGTTTCCTCATCGGCCTTGTTATCGACATCTACCTGGGGACCGTTACGTACAGCTAGTGCCGCTTGCGGTCTGTGGTTAAACCCACTGCTAGCGTAGTAGTCGAGTCTCTAGAGTCCCACACAGAGAGTTTCCCTACTCCAGGAGAAATGATATAGAGGTCGTATGGTTTTACGACAAGGGTTCGGACGCATACGTGTGTTTACGCACGTACGACATCCGGACAGTTGTTACTAGCCGGCTTTGGTTTAAGCCAGTTTCTAGTATCCGGTTATTGGATTTATACAGTGTAAAGTTTTTCCGTGTTTTCACGGATAGTAGGGACGTTCTCGTAATTACGCGAGAAGCTTCTCTAAGATGGTGACTTAGAGGTTAAGGTGGCATATGCATTAAATGAGATTAGTGAGTCATATGAGTGATTCATCCATGTCATTAATGCATTATAAATGCTTAATGACTCATGGAGATGAATCACCCTCTTGTATTTATGAAGCATGATTATTCATCCTTTATTTTCTTTTATTGGATAAATGATAATACTTGATATATATTATGATAGATCAGTATCCCATCTCATTCTCTTGCTCACTTTCTCTCTCCTCAAGCTCTCTCTCTTCAAACCCTAATCCTCCCCTCTCATGTGTTGAGTACAACGATTAGATTAGACTACTTAATCCTTAACCATTCTCTATATCACCTAGGTTACTTAGATTAGCGATTTAAGAAACCTAGTTACCTCAAGTTAGAGGTGAAGCTTGAAGTTAAGCTCTCGGGTGGATCTTCTACTACATAGAGAAGGCCGGAGAGGACGTGGAGAACGACAAGATGAAGGAATCAGTTCTACAGGTATAATCACTCTTCATAGTAGTTGTTAACTTCTATGATATTTGTTAGTTATCGTTTAGCAAAGATTCTCGGTTAGTCGATATTTACGCCTAAAACAAGATCGTTTTTCATTTTTCCGCCTCCCCGCAACTCGTGGGGGTGTTGTACATCAACTTATAGTGGTATCAGAGCCTCGCTAAACAATAATTAACTCATTAGCAAAGTCGTATGAATTTCGAACGCAAAACGAACCAAAAAACGATATCGATATCACAAGTTTCTGTCGAATTTTAAACAGGCTCTAAAAATTTTTCAGGTTGCTGCAGAGTAACAAGTATAGAAAGATAAGAACACTGGAGAAAAATGGGTTAGTGAATCGGCCATACAGCCGCGGAACCGCGGCCGATCCCACCGATCTGCCGCGGATCCGCGGCCGAGTTGGGGCCGATTCGACCCAGTTTGCTCCTGTTATTCTTTTGTGATATTGTTGTGTTTTCTGGAATGTTTATTTTCTGCTCAAAGTCCCAGGCGCACAGAGAAGTTTTGGGAGTAGAATATGATATGTTTGCTCGATCGAAATTATACGAAGTTTGCTAATATGATTATATCTGTGATTGTATAATGTGTTCGTAAATCTCCCCTAACTGCTAGTATGTCGGTTGGCAGGGGATTGCACATTTCTGTAATGGTTTTTACTGTTTGTGGTTGTGAACTGTATTGGACTGTTATGATGATTAGCCGGGGTTTGAGATGGGTTGTTATATTCATTCATTCGATGTAATTGTAATATGTTGTAATATTATTTTGCGGGGCGCATCCAGGTTGCGGTTGTAACCACCGTTGTATTATTTCATTTTACTGTTTTTGCTCCTAGGATAGACCCAAGATGGGGTGCACAAACTACCGGGTACTTTGAAGTGTTTAGTGGCCTACTCACTTTGTTGAGGGAGACCGCTTCACTTCAGATACTTGGCGGGTAGTTTGCCGTACCCGTAGGGGTCTAGGGTGGGGTAATGGCTATTCATCACAACTGTGTAATCCGTCTTTTGTTGCAGGCTCTAAACAAATGCGGATTACTTGCAAATCCAATAAAGTTCATATGAGATCTGGAATGCCTTTTATTGCGTCAGACGAATGTACAATATCTATATATGATAGCTATTTAGACGTCACTTATGTTTTACACCCGCGCTAGCCCATTGGTTAAGTAACCTAACGAGTGATGACGGGACCCAGTGGCGAATGCGGATGGCATAAGAGGACGTTGTATTTTCATTGTTTTCTGCAATGATAGGTTAATGATGGGACGCATTATTTATAATGCAAAGAAAATAAACCAAAAGATGAATCGTTGGAACAATTTAAAAGAAACCACTCGGTTATTTTAAAACAGATGATATTTTTAAATTGCGAAGCTTTAACCACTCCTTTTAAAAGCTATCAGGTTCCTTCGGTCATATCAAGTTCACTACGTTCACGGTTTCGCCAAAACTATTCGTAGCCCTCCGTCATTTCATTTGGGTATTCAGTAGTATTCAAGCTATGTATTTTGACCAACGCTAAGGCATAGTGTTTGGTAGCTGCTGGGTATTCATTTGTTGCATAGATAGATGAGTTAGTTTGGGACAGTCGTATGATCATTTTGGCCAACGTCAAGGATATGTACGGATGGGTTCAAATTAACAAGATAATGATGGGTAGAACTTGACATGTGACTTATGATATTTTGACCAACGCCAAGGTCATAAGAGCATGGGGCAAAAATATATATCGGGAATTTCTAAAGAAACTGAAATTTGCAAAGAGTTGCATACCATTTGGAGTTTGATGAATGTTGGTAGGATTCCTTCAACATTATCATACGATGATATTTGGATCCCGATCCTACTGTGAGTATATGCTACTCATCAGGATATTCGTCACTTAACGATCAATGCTATAAACCAAGTAGGTGTCAAGAAAGGTGTCAGCGGGGTTACGCCCCCAGAGAAAAGAGGTTATTTAATTAAGGAACTTCGCGAAAGTGTTGGAAAACCTCCCTCGAAGTACCGACACCAGCCTGGCTGAACGGTTAAGCAAGTATTGTACAGTGAGAATAGTCCTGGCTAATTCTTCTTTTATGGTTTGAGGAAGGATTCGAGAAACAGTGGGAGCCATCCAGTTTAGATAAATTAAAAACCACTCTAAACTATCAAGAGCATCATGCTAAAGAGTTTTCTTCTCTCTCTCCTAATTGCAGCGACCCTGAAAATGACCGGACTTAAGTTACTTTTAGAGAAAAATATACTGACAGGGCCAAACTATAAAGATTGGCTGCGGAATGTCAAAATGGCTTTGACCTATGACAAATTGGGGTACGTCCTCACCGCTAAGGCACCTGCTGTCCCTGGTCCCAAATCCAGTAATGCGGATAAGGAAATTCGCAAAACCTGGGATTTTGATTGGGCGAAAGCCAAGTGCATCGTGCTTGCCTCGATGAACAATGAACATCAGAGAAGGCATGAGGATATGGAACTAGATGCCATATTTCTCCATACAAAGGAATTTTATGGAGAGCAATCTCATATAGCAAGATACGAGACCTCTAAGAACTTGTTTCGAGCGAGGTTGGCTGTCGGATCATCGGTAGGAGAACATGTCCTAAAGATGATTGGCTACATAGAAGAGCTCGCAGACCTTGGGACGACTTTAGATAATGAGCTCTATACAGACCTTATTCTCCAGTACCTTCCTTCCACCTACGCCCAGTTTATTCTGAACTTCAACATTCAAAGAAAAGAAGTTGATCTTCCGGAACTCCTTAACATGTTAAGGAGTGCAGAGGGCACCTTGTAGAAAGCAAGGGAAACACCCGCTATGTTTGTTAGCGGTACTTCTTCTTCCGGGTCCAAGGCTAGGGCCAAAGGAAGGAAAAAGAAGGTCGCCACCAAACCTAGAGGAGGTGTAAGTAAGGTGGGAGGGAGGGAAAGAAAAAGTTTACAGTACCGGTAGTGGGCCAGGATGAGTGCTTCCATTGTCACAGGAAAGGGCACTGGAAGAAAGATTGCAAGGCGTGGAACGCCAAGAACCAGGAACCGAAGCAAGCTGTGGCTTCGACTTCAGGCGTGTTTGTAATTAAGAATTGTCTGTCAATCAACTCTACTTCCTGGGTATTGATACCGGATCAGGATCTCATATTTGCAATTCATTGCAGGCACTGAGAAACCGTAGAGTGCTGAAGGATGGTGATATGACCCTGATGGTTGCTAACGGAGCTAGCGTGGGAGCTGTGTCCGTAGGGGATTATCACTTGGGATTGACGAGTGGACACATTTTGGTTTTACATAACTGTTTTTGTGTACCCAGCTTAACGTGTAATATCATATCTATTTCCTTGTTATCAAATAAAGGTTATGATTTCACGTTTGTAAGTGATGTTGTTAACATCCACCTTAATCATAGTTTGATTGGGTCCGGTACACTGGATAACGGTATATATGTTTTAAGCCAACTCCAAATTTTCAATGTCCAGAACACACTAAAAAGAAAGTCTCCAGATTTAAACAAAGCTTTCTTATGGCATTGTAGACTGGGTCACATCAATGAGAGAAGGTTGACTAAGTTACATAGAGAAGGATATTTGGACTCGTTCGAATATCAAACTTATGCCACTTGTCAATCTTGTCTCAAAGGAAAGATGACAAAGACTCCATTTATTGGACATGGAGTAAGAGCGAGCGAGCTCTTAGGACTCATACACAGCGATGTATGTGGTCCAATGTCTACACATGCAAGAGGTGGTTTTTCCTATTTCATTACTTTCACGGATGATTACTCAAGGTACGGATTCATTTATCTGATGAAACATAAATCCGAGGCTTTTGAGAAATTCCAAGATTATAAGAATGAAGTAGAAAACCAAACCGGCAAAAGTATCAAGACACTGAGATCTGATCAAGGTGGTGAATACTTGAGTGCGGAGTTCCTAGGTTACCTAAAAGAGAAAGGAATTCTCTCTCAGCTTACTCCTCCATACACTCCACAGCATAACGGTGTATCGGAGAGACGGAATCGAACCCTATTGGATATGGTACGTTCCATGATGAGTAATGCTGAGTTGCCGCGATCGTTTTGGGGTTATGCTCTAGAATCAGCGGCATATCTTTTGAACATGGTTCCTACCAAGACTGTGCCTACCATGCCATATCAGATATGGAGTGGGAAGAAACCCTATCTTCAGTATCTGAAAATATGGGGATGTCCAGCTTTTGTTAAAAAGCAGCATGTGGACAAGCTCGAGGCACGATTAGTAAAGTGTAAATTTGTGGGATATCCAAAGAACTCCAAAGGGTATCTATTCTATTACGCAGAGGAACAAAAGGTGTTCGTTTCTCGTAATGCCCATTTTCTAGAATAGCAGTTTTCAGAAAAGGAAATAAATGGGAGCAAATTAGAACTGGAAGAAATTCCAGAACCACAAACTAATACTGAAAGTTTGGTAGAACCAGTAGTTCAAGAAGAACAGGACATTCCCGCACCCCTTCGCAGGAGTAGTAGGTTGTCTCATCCGCCTGAGAGATACTACGGTTTTCTCATAGATGGGGATAGAGAGGATTGCATCATAGATGATGATGAACCTACAGGCTTCCAGCAGGCCATCCAGAGCAGCGACTCGGTACGATGGCTAGATGCAATGCGGACCGAAATGGAGTCCATGTACACCAACAAAGTATGGACTTTGGACTTTGCTCCAGATGGGGTAAAACCCATAGGATGGAAATGGATCTTCAAGAAAAAGATTGGTGTAGATGGACAGGTGGAAACCTATAAAGCTACACTTGTTGCAAAGGGTTTTCGTCAAAGACCTGGTTTGGACTATGACGAAACTTTTTCTCCAGTGGCTATGCTCAAATCCATTCGGGTACTTCTTGCTATTGCTGCCTTCCATGATTATGAAATCTGGCAGATGGACGTAAAGACGGCTTTTCTGAATGGTAATTTAGAAGAATGCGTCTATATGGATCAGCCAGAGGGTTTCAATCAGAGTGGGAGCAGCGGGAAAGTATGCAAGTTGCTTAAGTCCATTTATGGACTAAAGCAAGCATCGCGGAGTTGGAACATCTGTTTTGATGAAACAGTCAAAGAATATGACTTTATCAAAAATCCAGAGGAACCATGTATATATAGTAAAGTTGTAGCCAGAAGTGTCGTATTCCTCGTCTTGTACGTGGATGACATTCTATTGATAGGAAATGACATTCCTATGCTTCAATCTGTCAAAGGATTCTTGTCACACAGGTTCTCCATGAAAGACCTGGGTGATGCCTCTTACATTCTGGGGATTCGGATCTATCGTGATAGATCGAAGAGGATGTTGGGACTTTCACAGTCCAGGTATATCGACACTGTACTGAAAAGATTCAGTATGGAAGATTCTAAGCACGGTAATCTACCGGCTAGTCACGGAATCACCCTATCCAAAGAGATGTCTCCCAAGACTGATTTGGAAAGGGAACGCATGTCTATTATACCCTACGCTTCTGCGGTAGGCTCTATAATGTATGCGATGTTGTGCACCAGACCAGATGTAGCTTACGCACTTAGCGTGGTAAGCCGGTATCAGTCAGACCCAGGGGAGAAGCACTGGATAGCAGTAAAGAACATTCTCAAGTACCTGAGAAGGACTAAGGAGATATTCTTGGTTTACGGCAGAAAAGACCTCAAGATGGAGGCCTTTGCTGATTCCGGCTTCCAGAGTGATAAGGACGATTCCAAATCCATGTCAGGTTATGTCTTTACCCTCAATGGAGGGGCGGTGTGCTGGAAGAGCTCCAAGCAGGACACTGTTGCTGACTCGACGATAGAAGCGGAGTATATTGCTGCTTGCGATGCCGCAAAAGAAGCGGTCTGGATGAAGAAGTTCCTAACAGAAGTTCAGGTGGTTCCTACCATTGTTGATCCAATACCTCTGTATTGAGACAACAACGGAGCTATAGCTTTAGCAAAGGAACCAAGGTCCCATCAGAAGTACAGACACATCTTAAGGCGGTATCACCTGATCAGGGAGATCATTGATCGTCGGGAGATCGAGATTCGGAGAGTTACTACTGAAGAGAACATTGCTGATCTATTCACGAAGGCCCTACCTCATATTCAGTTCGAGAGGCTACTCGAGATCATTGGTCTTCGATATACCAGTACATAGCCCTAGTGCAAGTGGGAGATTGTTAGTGTATATGCCCTAGGGGCCATTATTGTATCATACTAGTTTGTATATTACTTAATGGAAGCTTGGGATATTCACATTTATATAACAGTCTTTCTAAACATGGTAGTATGCTACTTGGTTTTTCTATTTTAATATATGAGTATACGTATTGATAGAGCTCTTAGGATCTTGCTTGACTACCAGCGTTGTGATGGCAGTCACACTAGTGGGGGCTGGGTAGTCTACAAGCATATCCTTATTCAGGTCCCTAGTCGTAGGATTATCGAGACAGGGTATCGATACTCCGGAGTAGACTAGTGTATACGCTTCTCATCCCAGTTGGGGAGATGGTCTGTCCCACAGCCGTCAGTACGTCGTACTAGAGATAATATGCAGGTGCTCGTTAGGTTACGGGTACACCGGACAAGACTCACAGGGAACTGTTGGTTGGTTTTATACCATGTAGAGTGTTTTTCGTCACCCCATTGAGATGGGAATACGCGTGCGCTTGTCAGGCGTACTACAGATTCCCCTTGCCTAGGGTAGGCCGGGGTTTAATGATTATCGGGATCCGAATCTCCGACAGCCGCGGACTAAGCTGCCGTTAATTACCCCCCGCCTTTGGGGCGAGGGAACCTCCGATTAACGGGTTAAACTGGTCATGCGAACTCAATGTGCAGTGTACGTGTGTTTTGTTTTGGAGGGGGGTTTGAATATATCGGGAGCCACACAGAGTTTTTACGGGGGTCCCGCTACCCGGATAGCGGGCTGGGGGTCAAGGGGGCTAGCAGCCCCCTTGCGGGATGCGGGGCAGCGCCCCGTTAGAAATTTTTTTCTAACAGGGACAGTGTCGTGGAGTATGTGTATGTGTACATTTGTATACATATGTATATATATAAAAAAGGGGAAAAAAGACATCCAAAGGATGCGTGGGGCCAGCGCCTGGGCGCTTGAGCGCGAGCGCGCCACGTGTCGGCACGGGGGCGACTTGCGCTCGAGCGCTTGCGCTCGAGCGCAAGCGCTCCACGTGTCGGCACGGGGGCGACGTGCGCTCGAGCGCTTGCGCGCCACCTGTCGGCACAGGGGCAACTTGCGCTCGAGCGCTTGCGCTGGAGCGCAAGCGCGCCACGTGTCGGCACGGGGGCGACTTGCGCTCGAGCGCTTGCGCTGGAGCGCAAGCGCGCCACGTGTCGGCACGGGGGCGACTTGCGCTCGAGCGCAAGCGCGCCACGTGTCGGCACGCGGGCGCTCTGCGCTTGAACGCCGGCGAGAAAAAGAGGCTTTTAGCCTAAAAAAATTTCTCAGAAGAGAAATCAGAGAGGAGTTGGACTCCTGAGTGTGTGTTTTCTTTTTTGGTTTAGTGAACGATGTTCTTCTTCCTCCTCCTCTGTTAGCTGGATCTTGAAGATCAAGAGATATGGGATTTCTAAAAATCTCTTCTTTTTGAGATCTAATGGAAGATCTGAGTTCTCCTTTATGGGTTTTGTGGTGAAAAACTAATTTGTTTTATAAAAAGAAGAGTAAAACTCTTGATTTAATTCAAGAGAAAAAGGAAGGTTTTGGAACCTTGAAGAAGGAGAAAAGATCTCAGATCTGAAGATAATTTTGAGAGAGAGAAAAAAAAAGTTGTTTTTGTTTTTTTTCATTATCTTTTGCCTTTATAGGCCATACACTTTACATATAGCCCCTTGGGCTTCACAAAATGGCATTTTGCCTATCCCATAGCTCATGTGCCATTTCTTTTTGCACATAAGCCATGGGCTTTACAAAAATTTGGCTTTATGCCTATTTTTCTTACATTTATCCATAAAATAAAATAAAAGAAATACAACAAAATTATTTATTACAAAATTTTTATCTTGGCATGGGGGGAGGCCGGCCGTTTCATGTTCGGGCTCGACCCGGGCATGGGCCCACTGGATCTGGGCTTGGGCCCACTTGGCTTGGGGTTGACTTTGATTTTGACTTGGTCAACCGGGGTGTAAATTTTTACCCCAACAAATTGCCCCCATCAATAAATGCACACCACCTATGTGGGTCATGTGCATGAAATTGATGGATCTTCTTTCACATGGAGGCGACTTGATTTGGTTTCCGCTTTTTGGGAAGCTGGCACTGCCCTTTTTACGACATGGACTGTCGTTGCTTGACATGTCTCCGAGACGGAGTGTCCGTGATAGACGTTTTCCCTGGCCCGGAGTGATCTGGTTCCCTCTTTGTAGGAATCTTGCGCTGCCCTTTTTGCGACTTGGACGGTCGGTGCTGCCCTTTTTGTGACTTAGACGGTCGGTGCTGCCATTTTAGCGACTTGGACAGTCGGTTCTGCCCTTTTTGCGACTTGGACGGTCGGTGCTGCCCTTTTAGCGACGTGGACGGTCGGTGCTGCCCTTTTAGCGACGTGGACGATCGGTTCTGCCCTTTTTGCGACTTGGACGGTAGGTGCTGCCCTTTTAGCGACGTGGACGGTCGGTTCTTCCCTTTTTGCGACTTGGACGGTCGGTGCTTCCCTTTTAGCGACGTGGACGGTCGGTTCTGCCCTTTTTGCGACTTGGACGGTCGGTTCTGCCCTTTTTGCGACTTGGACGGTCGGTGCTTCCCTTTTAGCGACGTGGACGGTCGGTTCTGCCCTTTTTGCGACTTGCACGGTCGGTGCTGCCCTTTTAGCGACGTGGACGGTCGGTGCTGCCCTTTTAGCGACTTGGACGGTCGGTGCTGCCCTTTTAGCGACTTGGACGGTCGGTTCTTGATTTGACTTGCTCTGCTTCTTGCCGTGTCAGGGGTAAACTTGACTTGCTCCGCTTCTTGCGGTGTCGAGATTGGATTCTGACTTGCTCCGCTTTCTGCGGTGTCGGAGTGGATGTTGACTTGTTGATTTTGATTTGGGTTGACATCAGCATCGCTATACTGGAATATGGTACCAGGAGCGAATCATCATCTGTCAGTGAGAGAATTCTGGGATTTTGGTTTTTTTTGGCATCTGCATTGCTGCACTGGAATAATGCCAGGAGCAACTCATCATTTTCCCGGGGAGGATTTTTTTTTTTTTGACTTTGAATGTGGTCTCTCCGGTAGTACTTGGGAGAGGTTAGGATTGTTTTACGCCCGTGGATTGTATACGGTTTTGCAGGATGTATGATCCAGACCGTAGGGCCGGAAAAATTTCAGGGCTTTGTTGGCGTCTGCATCGCTGGACTGGAATGTGGTACCAGGAGCGACTCATCATTCGCCGTTGGGGTATGGGATTTGGAATTTGGTTGGCGTCTGCATCGCTACACTGGAATAATGCCAGGAGCGACTCATCATTCGCCACTTTGGGGTTGGGGACTTGGAATTTGGATCTTGTTTGGCATCAGCATTGCTGCACTGGAATAATGCCAGGAGCAACTCATCATTTGCCTTGGGAGGACTTGGGATTTGGTTTTTTGGTCGGCATCAGCACCGCTAACACTGAAACGAAATGCCAGGAGCGACTCATCATTTGCCGTTGCCCGTTGGGGAACGATGGCTTAGGAGACAGGTTTGGGTCCCTATCACCTAAGGTTTTTCAATTTTATGGGCCGTGAGGGTCCCATAAAGCATTTTCTCCCTACGAGTCGTAAGGATCCCGCAGGTGTATTTTCTCCTTAGGAATCGTGAGGATTCCTAAGTGTGTTGCTCCATTGTGAGTCGTAAGGATCTCACGCAGGGGTTTTCTCCTCACAAGGTCGAGAGGACTTTGCGAGTGTATTTCATCTCTTTTCACGAGTTTGCGCCCTTTCGGGTTTTCACAGACTCGCCGGTAGTCCTGCTGTTTTTACTCACGGAGCCCTTTCGGGTTTTCATCCGTGCCCGTTTTGCTTGTGGACATACCGTTTATTTCTTCTTCTTTTTTTTCTTTTTCTTTCTTTTTTCTTTTTTTTTGCCGCTGGTGGGACTTTAAAAGTAGTCTCACCGGCAGGATTTGGGAGAAATAGGGGTCATTTACGCCCGTGGATTGTATACGGTTTTGCAGGATGTCTGATCTAGACCGTAGGGCTGACGTGCTCAATTCGCCTGTGACTTGGAGCATTCATGTGTAGTATTTCTTGAGATATCGGCCATTGATGGGTGGCATGGGCCTTTCTCCCTCGGCACTTATTAGTTGGTAGGATCCTCCGTCGAACACTTTCTCGATGACGTATGGTCCTTCCCAGTTCGGCTCGAATTTTCCCTTGGCATGTCGATTGGGGATGATCGGTCTTTTGAGGACCAACACCAATTCACCTTTCTTGAAAGCGCGGAGACGGGTTATCTTGTCATAGGCCCGTGACATTTGGGCTCGGTATAGCTCCAGATTTTGCTGCACCGCGAGCCTCTTTTCTTCGAGGGCATCGAGTTCTTCAAGTCGAAGGAGCACGTTTTCTTCCTCCGTCAACTCATGTTGGACGGCCATTCTTAAGCTTGGAACTTCAACTTCGAGGGGGAGGACCGCTTCCACTCCGAAGAGCAATGAGTATGGAGTGGACTGAGTTGGAGTACGGTGCGTGGTACGATATGCCCACAACACCTCGTGAAGTTTGAGATTCCAGTCTCTCTTGTTGGCTGAAGCATTTTTCCTCAGGAGCTTGCATAGAGTCTTATTGAAGGCTTCGGCTAGCCCATTGGCTCTTGGATTATAGATGGAGGAATATCTCCAGTCTATCTTGTGCTGAGTAGCGAACCTTGAGACATCGAAGCTCTTGAAAGAAGGCCCGTTGTCAGAAATGATTCTTCTTGGTGTACCGAAGCGGTATAGAATATTATGCTGGAAGAATGTCAGAATATCTTTTGTCTTGACTTCTTTTAGCGGGACAGCTTCAGCCCATCTAGAGAAGTAGTCTGTCGCGGCCAGTATGAACCGGTGGCCTTTGGATGACGGAGGATCAATTGGGCCAACAATGTCGGTGCCCCAGACTTCGAAGGGCCACGACGCCACCGTAGGATGCAATGGATTGGGATGCTTGTGAATAAAATCACCGTGAATTTGGCAGATATAACATTTCTTTGCATGCTCTCCGCAATGCCGTATCATGGTGGGCCAGTAATACCCAAGCCGTTTAATTTGCAGTCGCATCTTGGGGCCAGATTGGTGAGCACCGCAAACGCCTGAGTGCACTTCTTTCATGACTTTTTGGGCTTCGGCCGATGACAGGCACCTGAGCCAGAGTTGGTCATATGACCTACGGTATAACGTGTCATTTACAAACACGTATCGGAGAGCTCTTTTCTTCAGCTGAATCCTCACAGATTTTTCTTCGGGCAGCTTGTCGTATCGGAGGTACTCTATGAAGGGTTCTCTCCAATCGGGCTCATTTTGGATAATCGAAGTTTCTTCGGCAGGACTGCTCTTCTGTTCCGCGCTTTCCTCTTCTCGTAGAGAGACTGGGGGTAGAATTTGTCGGCTCCTGACTGTGATCAGAATTTGGTCCATGTCAGGATCAGCCAGCTCCTTGGCTAGGCGAGCGAGTATGTCGGCTTTTCCGTTCAATGCTCTGGGGATTCTCATTAGTTCAATGTGAGTGAACCGTTTCATGAGTTCCACCACTCGGCCTCTGTACCGAGCTAACTCGGGTTTGTATATCTTATAGTCGCCGCTTACTTGGTTGATGACAAGCTGGGAGTCACCGTAAACCCGTAGCCGACGGATTTCCAATTCTATGGCGAGTTCCAAACCAGCTATCAGGGCTTCATACTCAGCTTCGTTGTTCGTTCGAGGCTCAGTGAGAGCGAAAGAACGCCGTAGGGTTCCCATTGATGGTGTGATAAACACCAATCCTATCCCTGCTTTTATCTCCGGGACGCTTGATTTACTGGAGGTCCTTATTGATGAGGCTCCATCGAAGTAGAGCTCCCAACATGGCTCATCTTCCTCGAGGTGCAGCACTTGTTCGTCGGGTAACTCACAATTTAGCGGCGACCCTTCTGGTATGGGATGAGCAGCGAGAAAGTCTGCAAGAGCTTGCCCTTTTACTGCTTTCTGAAGAGTGTAAACTATGTCAAACTCAAGTAGCATAACACCCCATCTTGCCATTCTGCCGGCTAGGCTCGCTCTGGTCATCAAGTGTTTGAGCGGGTCGACCTTGGAGATCAGCATAACCCGATGAGCGAGCAAATAGTGCCTCAGCTTCTTCACAGAAAATATTAAAGCCAGGCATTGTTTTTCGATTGGGGAGTAGTTGTGTTCTGCCCCGACTAGAGTTCGACTGAGGTAGTAGAGGGCATTTTCTTTTCCCTCCTCGTTATTCTAGGCAAGGAGCGCACCGAGTGACTCATCCAGCGCGGCAGTATAGAGAATCAGCGGTTTATTTGGAATGGGAGCGGCCAGCACTGGCGGGTGCAACAAGTATTGTTTGATGCTTTCGAACGCCGCTTGACATTCGGCATCCCAGATGAAAGGAGCTCCTTTCTTCATAAGCTTTGAGAAGGGCCTACATCTCCCCGACAAATTTGAGATGAACCTCCGTATATAAGCAAGCTTGCCTTGAAAAGATCTTAGCTGCGTCAGACTCTTCGGAGGGGGCATCTCCATGATGGCCTTTATCTTTGATGGGTCAACTTCAATCCCTCGATGCCGAACTATGAAGCCCAGGAATTTTCCCGATGACACGCCAAAAGCGTATTTCAGAGAATTCATCTTCAGGTCAAATTCCCTCAGTCTGGTGAGAACGGTCCTAAGATCCTGGATATGATCGGCCTTGGTTTCAGTCTTAACGAACAGATCATCAATGTAACATTCGACGACTTTATGAATTAGGTCATCGAAGATATTGGTCATTGCCCTTTGATATGTAGCACCTGCGTTCTTCAGTCCGAACGACATCACCTTGTAGAAATATATTCTGATCGGAGTTCGAAATGCTGTGTGCTTCTCATCCTCAGGCGACATCTTGATCTGATTATATCCAGACGAGCCATCCATAAAGGTGAACAACTCATAATTTGAGGTGTCATCGACCATCATTTCCATGACCGGTAGCGGGAAGTCGTCCTTTGGGCATGCCTTGTTGAGGTCCCTGAAATCGACACAAACTCGGATCTGCCCATTTTTCTTCTTCACTGGGACTATGCATGCGATCCAGTCCGCATATTTCTCTTCCCTGATGAAGCCGGCATCGATGAGTTTCTTAGTTTCCTCGATGACCTTTTCTTCCAACTCCCTTCTCATTCTTCGAGGAGCTTGTTTGACTGGCTTAGTATCGGGAGATATAGCCAACTTATGTACGGCCACTTCAGGGGAAAGGCCAGGCATTTCTTTGTATGTCCACGCGAAGCAGTCGACGAACTCATGCAGCAGGGTAATTATCTGCGCTTTCATTTCCTCTGACAAGAGCGAGCTGATGTAGGTCGGCCTTGGATTATCGGGCGTTCCTAAGTCAATCTCGGTTAGCTCGTCAAAGGTTGCTTGTCCGCCATCTTCGAGCTCTTGAGGAGCTTCTTCTGGCTCAGCTATCTCGTCGTCATCATTTGATCTTTCGCTGGCCTCACCAACATGGATCATGTAGCACGCTTTGGAATCAGGTTGAATGTAGCCTATGCCCCGTCTATCTGGAATTCGTCCATCAATGAGTGCTCGGACCTGGGGCAGATACCATAGCCGTTCGTAAAACTTTGCTTCGGACTCCGTTTGATATAACCGGCATCCGCACTTCTTAAAGTATTCCCGCATCTCGGGCGCATAGTATCTGGGATTGAGGACGGCTCTTATGCCTCTCTCATAGGGAAGGCACGCGACAGAAAGATCGTCCGGGTGCACAACGGGGTTTGACCCGTAAAACAGGATGCCTTTCTGTCCATTTTTCCTCCCGGGGACGTAGAAAGTTTTGAGCTGGTCTACGGTGGAGACTGACAACGCATCGAGCTCTTTGTACATCTGCTCTGGTACCCTTGTGACGGCTAGGGACCCTTCTGCGACTTTGAAGGTCTCTCGTAGTTTCGCTTGCTGTATGGGGGGCCAATCTGCACAGCTGTTGCACGGCAGGTCCTCTTCTTCTGACTCTTCAGTGTCGCTGCCAAGATGAGGGCGGGCTTTGCTGCTAGATGGGCCTTCAGTAACAAATTCGTCCGTATCGCTACCAAAATGAGGGCGAGTTTTGCGGAAGGACGGGCTTCCAGCGTCGGACTCATCAGTGTCACTGCCGAAACGCGGGTGCACTTGGGTATTTTTTCTTTTGAAAGTGATAGCCGGTGCAGATTTGCTTTTGAGTCTTGGGGCCGGTCTATCCTCAGTCAGTTGTGGCTTAGCATTTTGGTGGTTCATAAAGTACCGAGAAAATTCATATCGGACTTCATGCACACCGAACGGCTGGATGTCTCCGTCAATGCGTCTTTCTTCGCCATTTTTAATATACTTCATGCATTGATGGAGAGTTGATGGAATGATGCCGTAATCGTGGAGCCACGGCCGCCCCAAGAGAATCTTATAAGACGTGTCGGCGTCGATCACGTATATCTTAGCTTCAGTTTGCAGATCCCCGAATTTGATTGGCAAAGCTATAGACCCCAGAACTTGCTGGCAATTTTGGTTGAAGCCTTGAATGACAATCCTTTCCCTTGACAGGTGTCGGACGTCTATTGACAAACTCTTCAGAGTTCGCAAGTTCATGATGTTCACCGAGGACCCCGGATCAATCAATATGCGATTAATTCGATCTCCATCGCTGTACCCGGTCACGTAAAGTATGCTCAGCCGTTCCCAGTAGCAAGTCTTCATCCTTAAATGTGACTGCGGCGGCATGCAAAGTGTGCTGGGATTCTTTCATATTAATTTCCGCAAAGTGAGCCTGATACCGCTCGGGGTTTTGTAGAGCGTGAATGAGAACATCTCTAAGCTCCTTAGATAGGACCAAGGCGTCGTAGATGCTCAGGAGAGACGGAAGCTTCCGGAGATGTGCCAAGACATTATAGTCCACCGAGGAAGGACTTATGTTTTCATCGGCCAGTTCTCTTCCATCTTCTTCATTAGCGACTTGTTTTTCCTTTCCTTTTGGGGCGTTGCCCTGATTTTGCGGTAGAGCCCTGCCGCTTCTGAGCTGGATTTGATTGGCCTTTGTGGTGAGCTCCTCGTCCTCTTCGGGAAAACAGAGATCATCCTCGGAGTCGCTGCCAAGATGGATGGCGTAGCAAGTCACTACTGGGATCTCTTCATTGGAGTCTTCTTCTAACTCCTCCAGAATTTCAGCCGCTTGTACAGGGAAGAACTTCTTCAATTGAATCAATGTTCTTTCCTTTTGTTCATATTCTTCGAGGGAATCGATATATTTTTGAATGGTCGATCTCCCTGCAGACTCTTTTTCGCGCCGAGCTGCACTTTTCTTCTTCTTAAGCTTCTTGGATTTTGAGCCTGATGGAGCCGCATTGGCAGCTGGACTGGTAGGCTTCTTCTGCCCTTCCCATTCCGTCCTGGGTTCTTTCCGAAGTAGCTTTATCAGCTTCTTCGTCTTATTAGATATGTGCGTACTCCACGGAGGCCGCGATGAGTCCGTTTCATTTCTCAGGGCGGCGGGTTCGGCTGTCTGCTCCCAGAAGGCTTCAGTTTCTGTCTGTATAAAGTTGGTGGTTGCAACTTGATTGTTCACCAAAACATTTTTGGACAGCTCGATCTCTCCAGCCTTGTACTGCTTCTCGACCCAGTCTTTGAAGATATAGCAATCCTCGATCGCATGGCTCACTACTCGGTGGTACGGGCAATACAGAGGATTGTCGGTCATTTTTGCTTCTTGGGGTCTTTTCGACTCCGGCAATTGTAGGCCGTTGTTCAAGGCATCTTTAAATATCTTGCGGACCTTGTCCCTTCTGAAAGAGTAAACCTTGTTCTTTTTCTCCTCTAGGGAGGGCCCATCTCCTCCCAGCAATGGCTTTCGAGACCGGTTAGTTTTGGATTCGGCCGCCCTTCGCTTTTCTTCATTATCGGACGCATTGAAGACATTGGTACTGCTGGAACTCCCGCTTCTACGGCTGTCGTCCCGCTTGCTTTTCCAAGTTTTGTCTCTCTGAGAGTCCGACGGGGACTCTTGCTTCGAGCGTTCCAGCATTTGGACTTTCTTGGTTAGCTCTTGAAATGTCTTGAGGCCTGCCGTACACAAGAATAGGACCATCCAATTGCTGAGGTTCCCAATGAGAAGGCTGACGGACTGGTCCTGCTCCAACGGCGGTTCGCACTTGACTGTGAGATTACGCCATCGAGCGATAAAGTCGGTGTTGCTTTCATTCTTCCCCGGCTTGGTCCTCACAAGATCGGCAATGGAGATTTTTTCACTGACACTCATGAACCTTTGCCGAAACAGAGATTCCATTTGGGCAAAGGTAATGACGGACCCGTCTGGTATGCTCGCGTACCAGTCGAAAGCGACACCGGTCAAGCTGTTGACAAACTGACGAAGAAGGAGCGCGTCATTGCCTCCTGTATTTCCACATGATGCTTTGAAGTGGGCGACATGCTGATTTGCATTCCCCGTTCCATCAAATCTTCCGAACTTAGGAATGACATAGCCGCTTGGGAACTCAATCAGATCGTACTGCGCGGGATATGGTCGCCCACTACTGCCGATTTCTTTCTGAGCTTCAGCTTCGGCCACCAATGTTTTAACCTTGCTGGTGACCAAATCCATTATCCGATCCTGTGTTAGCGGGATAGTGCTTTCTGGGGCCAAGGCGTCCCCAGAAGCGGAGTGCGGCCGGCTTTCATGCGGCTCGACCAGTCTTGGTCCCAAAGGAACAGGCATTGGCTGCCTCGGATTGTCATCACCCGGTTGATTAGTAGCGGCTTGTGCTTGATTGGGAGGTGCTCGAGCAATTTGAGCCGTAAGCTGCATCACCACGTTCGTTAAGTCGTCAATCTTCGCATAGAGCTTGGCCATCTCTTTATCTTTGCTCCTGAGCTGTTTTCGAAGCTCTTGAAGCAGCTCTTGCTCCGCAGTCCTGGGGCGGAAAGTTGGCTCTTCCTCGCTGTCTGAGCTTGACTCTGCGTGGACCGAGGGGTCTTTCTGCCTATCATCCTCATCGAGAGGGTTTTCTTCATCCAGCGGGGGCGGCTGTTCTTGGGCAGCGGCAACCACATTCAGGCTAGATTGGGCTTGGGATGTGGTGGCCCCATCCTTGCTTTTGCTGCGAAGGTTTTCGCTGGGGTGCCCGCCCGCCATATAGACCATATGGATGATATATCCGGCTGTCTTTCTATCGTTGGCAGCTGATTTTACGGATCGCTGTCCTGACCCCCTTATTTCGGTAGCTGGTAGTCGATTGAAGGCGGCTGGCCTAGCCAGGTCCTTGAATGGTGCTGGCGCTTCTTTTCTGGGTTTGCCCCACTGCTTTCGTGCGGCACAGAGTGCTTGATAGACTCTTGAAGAGAAAGTGTCATACTTCTTCTGTTGGAGCTGGGACACGTCTCTTTGTGGCGCTGTTCGGACCGCTGTCTTCTTGATTCTGGCGGTCATGGCATTTTTCTGAACCCACTTCAGAGGCTCGAAGGAATTGCTGATTCTTACGTCCGACTCAGCCGTTGTCGCGGGGCAACCCTGCACTTGGAACTTCACATGATTCCATTTGGCCGAAGCCTTGGCCCTCTTGTTGGCTCGATACCTGAGCCGCTTCTGCCTTAACTTTTCTGTTCTAAGCACTTGGCAGACTTCGGCTCTTTGGGAAGACGCCGCAGACCGGGCGATGGAGGGACTTGGAGATACGCTCGATTGTGCATTTGTTGGAGTCCTCGCCTGAGCTCGTCCGCAACATTTGATGTTGCCCTTAGTACCGAAGTTCTTGCCCCCCACTGGAGCACCAGAGAATCGTTCAGATACCGTCTTAAGTTTCGGTTGTGGTGCCTTAGCAATCACAACATTCGGCCTCTTGCCCCTTGGGACCGGCTTGGCCACCTGTTCCGCCGGGATTTCCGCCAGATGAGCGCTTCCGGCAGGGTAGATGATGACGGAGCCAAACTGGCGGGGCGGTTCCTCCCACTGTCGACTGAGGCTCGCGGCGAGAACCACACGAGCGTTGATCTTGACCACGTACGGAATCGGGGTCATGTTGGAAGCTGAATTCGTCTGGGGAGACATTGTCGTCGAAGGTTGATTGCTGCATGGAAAAAAGAACATCATTTCAGTATAGGCAATCGATATGTATATTGATTGAGTTCGCATGAACGTTTAACTCGAAATATGGGAGGAGAGATTTGTCCCACCGGGCGTGCCAGAATCTGCAGGGTGTTTTTCGTCACCCCATTGAGATGGGAATACGCGTGCGCTTGTCAGGCGTACTACAGATTCCTCTTGCCTAGGGTAGGCCGGGGTTTAATGATTATGGGGATCCGAATCTCCGACAGCCGCGGACTAAGCTGCCGTTAATTACCCCCCGCCTTTGGGGCGAGGGAACCTCCGATTAACGGGTTAAACTGGTCATGCGAACTCAATGTGCAGTGTACGTGTGTTTTGTTTTGGAGGGGGGTTTGAATATATCGGGAGCCACGCAGAGTTTTTACGGGGGTCCCGCTACCCGGATAGCGGGCTGGGGGTCAAGGGGGCTAGCAGCCCCCTTGCGGGGTGCGGGGCAGCGCCCCGTTAGAAATTTTTTTCTAACAGGGACAGTGTCGTGGAGTATGTGTATGTGTACATTTGTATACATATGTATATATATAAAAAAGGGGGAAAAAAGACATCCAAAGGATGCGTGGGGCCAGCGCCTGGGCGCTTGAGCGCAAGTGCGCCGCGTGTCGGCACGGGGGCGACTTGCGCTCGAGCACTTGTGCTTGAGCGCGAGCGCGCCACGTGTCGGCACGGGGGCGACTTGCGCTCGAGCGCTTGCGCTGGAGCACAAGTGCGCCACGTGTCGGCACGGGGGCGACTTGCGCTGGAGCGCTTGCGCGCCACGTGTCGGCACGGGGGCGACTTGCGCTCGAGCGCTTGCGCGCCACGTGTCGGCACGGGGGTGACTTGCGCTCGAGCGTTTGCGCTGGAGCACAAGCTCGCCACATGTCGGCACGGGGGCAACTTGCGCTCGAGCGCTTGCGCTTGAGCGCAATAGCGCCACGTGTCGGCACGCGGGCGCTCTGCGCTTGAACGCCGGTGAGAAAAAGAGGCTTTTAGCCTAAAAAAATTTCTCAGAAGAGAAATCAGAGAGGAGTTGGACTCCTGAGTGTGTGTGTTTTTTTTTTTGGTTTAGTGAACGATGTTCTTCTTCCTCCTCCTCTGTTAGCTGGATCTTGAAGATCAAGAGATATGGGATTTCTAAAAATCTCTTCTTTTTGAGATCTAATGGAAGATCTGAGTTTCCCTTTATGGGTTTTGTGGTGAAAAACTAATTTGTTTTATAAAAAGAAGAGTAAAACTCTTGATTTAATTCAAGAGAAAAAGGAAGGTTTTGGAACCTTGAAGAAGGAGAAAAGATCTCAGATCTGAAGATAATTTTGAGAGAGAGAAAAAAAAAGTTGTTTTTGTTTTTTTTCATTATCTTTGCCTTTATAGGCCATACACTTTACACATAGCCCCTTGGGCTTCACAAAATGGCATTTTGCCTATCCCATAGCTCATGTGCCATTTCTTTTTGCACATAAGCCATGGGCTTTACAAAAATTTGGCTTTATGCCTATTTTTCTTACATTTATCCATAAAATAAAATAAAAGAAATACAACAAAATTATTTATTACAAAATTTTTATCTTGGCATGGGGGGAGGCCGGCCGTTTCATGTTCGGGCTCGACCCGGGCATGGGCCCACTGGATCTGGGCCTGGGCCCACTTGGCTTCGGGTTGACTTTGATTTTGACTTGGTCAACCGGGGTGTAAATTTTTACCCCAACATACCAGTCGTCAGTTAACAGTTCCCAGGTGACATGAGTACAGCATAGTCCGCAGACTTGACACTGCTACTTCGCCTCGAGTGTGTCCCACTGTTCTTAGATTGCTACCCTACCACGGCTCAAAGGAGTCATGCAAACAGGTAGCAGTTGGGTGCAGTCCCGAGCACTTGGAGGCAGTGGCGGTTAGACAGGATTCGTCTCTCCCGGTATTGGGAGTTGATATCGCGCTGTGTCAGAGAGCCATTACGCAAAGTCCCTGGCCAGGGCAAGCGAGATTTGCTGGTAGGTTCCAGTAGTTTCTCAGGATGTAATGGGCTTTGCTCCAACACGACTTATACCGCTATTAGAGGACTGACGCTTGCCGCCCCCTAGGCCCGATATGCGATAGTCTTAGACGAACATACCGGACTGTACGGAGATTGTCACATCAAACTCGGTAGGAGTTCGGATGGGTTTCCTCATCGGCCTTCTTATCGACATCTACCTGGGGACCGTTACGTACAGCTAGTGCCGCTTGCGGTCTGTGGTTAAACCCACTGCCAGCGTAGTAGTCGAGTCTCTAGAGTCCCACACAGAGAGTTTCCCTACTCCACGCGAAACGATATAGAGGTCGTATGGTTTTACGATAAGGGTTCGGACGCATACATGTGTTTACGCACGTACGACATCCGGACAGTTTTTACTAGCCGGCTTTGGTTTAAGCCAGTTTCTAGTATCCGGTTATTGGATTTATACAGTCTAAAGTTTTTCCGTGTTTTCACGGATAGTAGGGACGTTCTCGTAATTACGCGAGAAGCTTCTAGAAGATGGTGACTTGGGGGTTAAGGTGGCATATGCATTAAATGAGATTAGTGAGTCATATGAGTGATTCATCCATGTCATTAATGCATCATAAATGCTTAATGACTCATGGAGATGAATCACCCTCTTGTATTTATGAAGCATGATTATCTATCCTTTATTTTCTTTTATTGAATAAATGATAATGCTTGATATATATTATGATAGATCATTATCTCATCTCATTCTCTTGCTCACTTTCTCTCTCCTCAAGCTCTCTCTCTTCAAATCCTAATCCTCCCCTCTCATGTATTGAGTATAAGGATTAGATTAGACTACTTAATCCTTAACCATTCTCTATATCACCTAGGTTACTTAGATTAGCGATTTAAGAAACCTAGTTACCTCAAGTTAGAGGTGAATCTTGAAGTTATGCTCTCGGGTGGATCTTTTACTACATAGAGAAGGCCGGAGAGGACGTGGAGAACGACAAGACGAAGGACTCGGTTCTACAGGTATAATCACTCTTCATAGTAGTTGTTAACTTTTATGATATTTGTTAGTTATCGTTTAGCAAAGATTCTCGGTTAGTCGATGTTTACGCCTAAAACATGATCTTTTTTCATTTTTCCGCCTCCCCGCAACTCGTGGGGTGTTGTACATCGACTTACATCTTTGGTGCAATATACTGCTTTACATGATCAGAGCATCAAAATAATTGAAGCCCAAATTGCACAACTGAATGCTGCGTTAAGCGAGCAAGAAAATGGTAAACTTCCATCTCAACCACTGCCAAATCCCGGTCACACACAAAATACATATGTTGCTCATGAACAACAAAATCATAATGTGAGTGCCGTGACTACATTAAGATCTGGAAAGGTATTGCACAACAATGTTGGCGATAATGAAACCCCGGCCGCCGCTCTTCTTCTTCTTCTTCTTCTTCTTCAGAGCCTGTTCTTCATTCTTCACAAGGCTCTACTTCTTCTAATTCGAACGGACCCACATCTCACTCTACGAAAACACCAACACTGGGATCTATTCCAACTCCGCAATCTACTCCACAAACATTGGACTCAACAAATTTTCAAAATATTCCATTTCCAAACAGGTTGAGATCCAATAAACCTACTCCACAAATGGAGAAGATTGTGGAGTTATTCAAACAGGTTAGCATTAACATACCTCTCTTGGATGCAATCCAACAAATCCCTTCTTATGCTAAAATCTTAAAGGACTTATGCACCAAGAAGAGGAAATCGCAGGTACCTAAGAAAGTTTTCTTGGCTAATGCAGTAAGTGATGCTCTTACCCAACCTTTACCCCAAAAACATAAGGACCCTGGCTGTCCTACAATTTCAATAACAATTAGGGATAAGAACATCAATCGCACACTTTTAAATCTTGGTGCCAGTGTTAATTTGCTTCCCTATTCAGTATATGAACAATTAGACGTTGGAGAGCAGAAACCCACACATTGTACTCTCGAAATGGCCGACCGATCCATCACCCATCCTAGGGGTGAGTTAGAGGATGTGTTAATTAAAGTAGGGGATTTCATTTTCCATGTTGATTTCATTGTTATGGACACACAGCCTGTAGCTAACCCCCGGAGTCAAATTCCGGTGATACTCAGTCGACCATTCCTTGCGACTTCTAATGCGGTGATCAATTGTCGAAATGGTTCGATGAACCAATCTTTTGGAAATATGAAAATTGAACTCAACATTTTTAAGTTGGAGAATCAGCCCTCCGAGCCTAATGCTAGTTTACTTTATGTTTGCTCGATCCAAGAGATCATGCAGGAGGACTGTGAGCTCGAAAAATTTCTGTTTGATCACAGCAGTTGTGACGCCACTAGTGCGTTCCTCCTTGAATCTGACACAGCTTTCACACCCGATAACGATTATGAGTGTTTCACTTTTTTGGACGATTTTGAAGACTCACCACCTGAGTTTGAGTCCATTGAATTTTCGGATGAGTTAGCTGAACCATCCGACTCGGTTGCTTACACTCGCTTTGAACCATTGTTGGAATCCTTCGAGTTCGAGACAGTTTCACCAATTTTACCTTCAATTGTTTCACCTCCAAAACTCGAACTCAAGCTATTGCCGTCTCACCTTAAATACGCTTACTTAGGTGAGAATGATACCCTTCCTGTTATCATATCGGCATCTCTAGCTTTCGAGCAAGAGAAAGCCCTTTTAATGGTCTTACAAATAATCGGCAAGCTTTTGGCTGGACTATGGCGGACATCAAGGGGATTAGTCCCCTCATAGTTGAACATCATATACATATGATAGATGATGTCAAGCCAGTAAGGGATCCACAGAGACGCCTCAACCCCATAATGAAGGAGGCTGTTAAAAAGGAGATTGTAAAATGTCTTGATAGTGGTATCATTTACCCTATCTCTGATAGCCAATGGGTTAGCCCCATTCACGTTGTCCCAAAGAAATCGGGCATAACGGTCATAACTAATGAGGCGAATGAGTTAATACCTACTCGCACCCAAACTGGGAGGCGAGTTTGCATCGATTATAGAAAACTCAACGCCGCAACACGGAAAGACCACTTTTCATTACCTTTTATTGACCAAATGCTAGAACGATTGGCTGGGCATGAATTTTACTGCTTTTTGGATGGCTACTCCTGCTATAATCAAGTTCCCATTGCCGAAAAGGACCAAGACAAGACCACATTTACTTATCCTTTCGGTACATTCGCTTACCGTCGCATGCCCTTTGGGTTATGCAATGCACCCGCTACTTTCCAGCGGTGTATGATGGGTATCTTTTCAGACATGGTGGAAAAAATTTTGGAGGATTTTATGGATGATTTCTCCATTTTCGTCGACTCCTTTGATGAGTGTTTGCTACACTTAGACACAGTTCTTACACATTGTAGGGATAAGAACCTCACTTTAAATTGGGAGAAATGTCACTTTATGGTATGAGAAGGTATTGTCTTAGGACATATCATTTCGCAAAACGGCATTGAAGTTGATAAAGCTAAGATTGAAGTCATTTCCAATCTTCCGCCTCCTAAGTGCGTCAAAGACATCCGAGCCTTCCTTGGCCATGTCAGTTTCTATAGACGGTTCATCAAGGATTTTAGCAAGATAGCTAGACCCTTGACTCTTTTGTTGGCCAAGAACACCACTTTGATTTTGACTCAACCTGCATGAAGGCGTTCGAGTCATTGAAACACTCACTTATTTCTGCTCCCATTCTTTCATCTCCCGACTGGACGCATCCATTTGAAATTATGTGCGATGCATCTAATTTCGCTATTGGTGTTGTCCTTGGACAGCACATAAATAAGATGTTGCACGTAATTTATTACGCTAGCCGAACATTAAATGAGACCCAATTGAATTACACAACAACTGAAACGGAATTCTTAGCCGTTGTGTTTGCACTAGAAAAATTCAGGCCCTATTTAATCGGCTCTCCAGTCATAGTTTACATGGACCACTCAGCTTTTCCCCATCCTTTTGCGAAGAAGGATGCTAAATCTCGGCTAATACGTTGGATCCTCTTGCTACAAGAGTTTGACCTTGTCATAAGAGATAAGAGAGGATGCGAAAACATAGTCGTCGACCACCTTTCACGACTCCCTTCTTCGCCTACACTTCAAACTCCTATAAAAGACGTTTTTCCAGATGAGCAGCTCTTAACCGTGTCATGCGAATCTTGGTTCGCTGATATCGTAAATTATTTGGCCACCAGTCTGATACCAAACGATTGGTCGAATCAGGACAGACTCCGATTCCTGTCCTAAGTAAAATATTTTTACTGGGATGAACTGTATCTCTTCAAATACTGTTCCGACCAAATCATTCGTCGGTGTGTCCCCGATAACGAGTTTAAGAGTGTGCTGTCATTCTGCCACGATCAGCGTGTGGCGGGCATTTAGGCCCTAAAAAGACAGCAGAAAAAATCATGCAGTGTGGCATTTACTGGCCACGACTTTTTAAAGACGCATACGAATACTGCAAGACATGCTCCCGGTGCCAACACTTGGGCCGGATATCTCGAAGAAATGAAATGCCGCTCCAACCAATTTTGGTTTTTGAAATTTTTGATGTTTGGGGAATAGACTTTATGGGACCATTTCCCAATTCCTTTGGAAACATGTATATTCTACTTGCTGTTGACTATGTTCCAAAATGGGTCAAGGCTGTGCCCAGCCGAACCAACGACAATAAAGTTGTCGTTAGATTTCTCAAAGAAAACATTTTTTCTCGGTTTGGGCATCCTCGCGCGATTATTAGTGATAATGGATCTCACTTTTGTAATAGGATTTTCGAGTCCTTAATGCGCAAATACTCCATTACTCACAAACTGTCAATGCCATATCATCCCCAAACTTGTGGGCAAGCCGAGATTTCGAATCGGCAGATTAAACAGATATTGGAGAAAACGGTTTCCGAAAACCGTAAAGATTGGTCATCAAAACTGATTGATGCACTTTGGGCATTCCGTACTGCCAATAAGACCGATCTTGGCATGTCTCCATACAGGCTTGTTTATGGAAAGGCTTGCCACCTTCCTGTTGAAATAGACTATAAGACATTTTGGGCAATTAAAGAGTTGAACCTATCTTTGGAAGATGCGAGCAGCAATAAAATGCTGCAGATGAAGGAATTAGACGAGCTGCGGGATGAAGCCTATGAGAACGCAGTAATTGTTAAAAACCGAACGAAGATGTTCCATGATAAACACCTTATGCGCAAGACTTTCAAACCTGATCAACAGGTTTTTCTTTACGATACTCGGTTATATTTCCATCCCGGCAAGCTCAAATCTCGATGGAAAAGGCCATTTTTGGTATGCACCGTATATCCGCACGGTGCGGTAGATCTAGAAAACCCGGAGGATGGTACACTGTTTAAAGTTAATGGACATCGACTTAAACCGTTCCTCACTGCGGACCCTTCGGAGGAGCTCCTGTTTTTGCAGGAGCTGATCTACACTGACTAATCCTCTTCCATTTACCCCTAAATTTCGATCGTCTAGCCAAAAACACTGTCTCAAACAAGTTTGGGGGTATGTATCATTTGTAATTATATAAATACAAAATAACATAAAAAATTGAAAATTTGAAAATAAAAAAAAATTTAGGTATTTTTGTAAATTTCCAGATTTAATAAAATAAAAATAAAAATTTTATTTGCAAATAATTTCCTCTCTTTAAGAGAGGCTTTTTACAAATAACCAACATTCCCCAACTATAAATAAACGCCGACCCCTCTCAGTTTCTTAACCCTAATTTTTTCACCTCTCCTCAAACCCTAGCCGCCGCTTAAGTTTCTGCGGAGCAATCTCGCTGCGTCGCCACGCTTCCGCCGCCCAAGCCCACATCCGACCGTGCTTCCACCGCGCCCCTGCTGCTTCACCCTCTGATTTTCTTAGAGGCGGTTTGCATCTTCTTCTCCTTCTCTGTTAAATTTTTTAGATCTGTAAATTTTCTGTGATGGCACCAAATATGCAGTTAGAACGTGATTTCTCACAGATCTTTTCACACACGATATATGGGAGTTATTTTGCTGATGAAATCGCACGGTGGGGTTGGAATTTTTTAATCTATAATCACCCAAATGCTTACGCCCTTCCAGATCTAGTCACTCGTTTTTACGAGTGCATAGAAGAAGGCTGCCTTGCACAATATGGTTTTATAAAGTTAGTATGGGGCGATAGGGAGATAATTATTGATAGAGACTTCATCCATGAAGTCACTTTGATCCCTAAGTTACCTGTTCACGACCAACCCCTTCAGTTTGAAGATTACATGCTCTTAATGGGTAATGATTGCTCGAGAGAACCGAGGAAGGGAATACAAGCGAGAACCCTTTTCGCTAATATTTTAACCATGTGACGATGGGCACAAAACAATATTTTTGGGAGTTCCCATAATACCATATTTTTCACCCCGTCACTTCATATCATGCACACCCTAATGACTAGAAACCCTAGATTCGACATGTGCACGGTTCTGCTTAACTCAATTGGTGTTGGAAAAAGGGCCGCGAATTACCCATGCCCAATGTTAGTGACACAACTGTGTCGCTATTTCCTCCTTATGGAGGAATTTGAATTTTACATGCATGGAGGTATACCCATCAGGCCTCTCATTGAGGGCGTATCTACGTCTTATACACGCTTGACTGATGTTTGGTCACGAACAGAACCGGCGGAACACGTGCCCGCTAGAATACCTAGCTCCAGCTCGACCGCAAGCAATGAGGGCCTCACCCCCTTAGAACATGCACGTTTAATGAGAAAAGTCATTAAGGGGATTGCCAAGTTGAGGGGGATGATGAGGGAGCATAATCGGCGTCTGATAGAAGTAGAGCAGGGGGTCAGAACCCTGCTAGTTAGGGAGAAGCGTTCTCGTTCACGCTCAAGAGGACGGCGAGGGGCCGAGCAGTGAGGGCACTGCTTTTGGTAAGTTTGGGGGAGGGGGTGGTTGTAAATAGTTATCATTGCATTGCATATTTTTTTTAAAACAATTTTGTATATATTTTTTTTCTCTTTTTTTTGCATGTTTAATTCTGCATTACATCTTTATAAAAAAATTATAAAAAATGAAAAAAAAATATGAAAGGAAAAAATCAAATAAAAATTGATTTTTTTTTTAAAAATTGAAAAAAATCAATTTTGGCCATAATTAACTTAAGTTTGACAAGACGGTTAACTAGTTAGGAAAAACTAGAACTTAGGAAAAACTAGAACTTAGTAAATTAAAAACCCTAAAAATAACTTTTCTTAAAAATTTAACGGTAGAAAATATATGTTCTTGTAGTTTACTTAGAAATAGGCAAATTTTGAGTTCAGTTCTTGGGCTAAGTCAAAATAAAGGAAGAGTATTAAAATTTTTATTGAAGTGTAAATCTGAAAAATAATTCCTAAGTTTAAGTCTAAATTCTAAAAATATATACCCTACAACTTGCACAAACACGAACCTTGAAACTTGGAATAGTAGAGGATACCTTGAAATGCTCTTGTCTAAAATCCTTAGTATAAAGGAAAATAAAATTATAAGTGTGAATAAAGAGATATAAAAAATGAACATTAGTTTTGCAATTACTTAAGGCTGCGTAAAATAAAAAATATATAGCGAGGGTGCTTTATCACCTAGTGCGTTAGACCAACTAGTTTGGGAGTCACTGCTAAAGCCTTAGGTATTACAAGACGAGGAATTACGCCTTAATGCGCAAACATATTTTGTAATCGGTCGTTAGTACCTTAAGAAGTATTAACGGTCGCATGAAGGATGTGTGAGCAATTTCATCAAAAATTCACCAACTAAAAGTACTTTGAACGATGGACAAGAGTATAATAGCTTGAATTGAATTTCCAAGTGTAGGGGTGATACATACACACACGTAGGGGTATATGATTGGGGATTGGATGAGAGATAGGAATGAAAAATAGGACTTATATCTTTGGTAAAGATTATAAAAATTCCTAAGTTGAGATGGAACCTTAGAAGGAAAATTCAAAAGATGCTGAAAGCTAAATAAATTTACAGACCATATACAATCTTAAGTTAAATGATAAGTGAATGTGAAAAATACGGGTTGATAATTTCTGAGTTAAAGATAATAGAATTTCTTGCTAGAACACCGAATTGAAAAATGAAAGTCAATAAGCCAAATTGATCGGATTTTGTGGGTAGTATCCGCTGAAAACCCTCAGGAGACAACACTCCTCCTACTAGAGACACCTAGAGATTTAACGGCTTGTTGCACGAGCTTAGTGCAATCGCATTTCCCTGCGAAAGTGAGGTTAGGCATTTTCGAGAATAAACTAGTTTTGCTCAGGACGAGCAAAAGATAAGTTTGGGGGTATTTGTTAATATCAGATTTTTGCATTATTATATTCCCTATTCTTAATCATATTGCAAATAAACAGGTGTTTTTGATCCATGTCTGTTAAATAGTTACAGGTTACGGGTTCTCGGAACAATACAGTGAAAATGGTGGGGAAAAAACGCTGCAAAAGTGAGACTACGACCAACAAATAGAAGAATCTTTATGATGCCGCCTACAGTTTAAACAAATGAAGATCAATGAACAGTTCGATTTCACAAAGCACGAAGGCAACACAAGATTCAAGATTTCAACATGAAGCGAACGGTAAAAGTCCATAACATTCTGCACTGTGGAAATCTGGAAAAAACTAGAAAAGATTCTGAAGAACCAAGTGAAGAAAATAGAAGGAAAAAGCAACAGAAAGCGGCTCTGAAGAAATGAGCCAGAAAGCCCATCAAACGGCCGCGGAACCGCGACCAAACCAGGCTTATGGCCACGGATCCGCGGTCGTGCATCGCACGTGTCAGTGCGTGTCGGTGGGTGTCGGTGGAGTCGATGCATTGACCCGGTTTTCTTAGGGTAGTTTTGTAATTTTAGATATGGATCAGATGTAAACCCTAGAGTTTCTATTATCTATAGATAGGAAGCCTACAGCTCTTTTTGGAGCATGCCTTTTTTAATTTCTAGAATTTTAAATTTTTATTCCATTGTAATTGTCAAAGAGTGCATCAATAAAAAGTTAGTTTTTTATCTTGAATTTCTTATCTGCAATTTTATTTCTCTGCAATTTTTATCTGCCGTAGTTATTTTCCGCATGTTAATTAGGTTATTAAAAGAAAAATAAAAAAATGAATTCCATTGTTAATTCCCTAATGAGTGAGTAGTTCCTCACTTGTTAGGGTTAGGTTTGGGGAAGGTTTGAGAGATGAAAATCTCTCACTCCTTTCTTGCCCGTTCAATATTTTAAAATAAGGGCTCTATGCAAAACAACCACACACCGCTCACTACGGCACCCTATCCCACGAGATAGCGGTGATTCCTTAGTTAAGACCGGTTGTGGTTGATTTCCATAGAGGTTAGGGATAAGAATTAAGAAAGGACGGAAAAGGACCAAAGGGATGAAACGAAGTTTCTTCCCGGTCGTGGTAATCCCTTTTGTTAACTATTACCTTAACACCTAAAGTTCTTAATTAGGGCAAAGAAAGCGGTGAGAATAATTGACTTTCCAAACTAACCTAATCCTAACTCTAGCAAGGTTTTAATCCAAATCAATTTCAACCTCAGTTTTTATAGAAAATCAAAACCTACCACAAATAGGAATTGACTCGTTAGAACAACTAGAAAATATACGTTTTCCCTGTGGACCGACCCATACTCAACCGGATAGCTACCAAGCAACACCGTTCGTGATTGCGGTTAATTCTTTGATTTCAAAACGCACGTACGCAAAACATCGACCAATCAGCTCCCACTGGTTTTTATCAAATCTTCCTTAAAACCCTAAAAGGTAAGACTAGCAGGGATTAATTACACCTTACAAATTCGCCAATCTTTCAGCCAGGTCAGTGTTGGTACTTTGAGAGAGATTCCCTGTGCTTTCGCACGGACCTAATTAAAATAAACCTCATTTTCCCAGAGGCATAACCCCGTTAACACCTTTTTAGACACCTACTTGATCGGCTAATAGTCCTGTGTAAAACTTTCCCAGAAGTAACTCTTACTCGCAGTGGGTATCAGGATCCAACTATCTCATAGAAGGTATGCAATCTCATTGCAAATTTCAACTCTTGAAACTCCCAATAATGCTTTTACCCCTAGCGTGCTATGACCTTGACGTATGCCAAACAACCCACAGTCCGTTAGTCAAGTTCAACCCGTACATTTCCTGATTGAATTAAACCCACCCGTACGACCCTTGACGCATACCAAACAACGCCGTACGAATACCCTAATCCAATATCATCTCATGCTGCAGATAAGTACTAATCAGCTACCGTACACTACGCCTTGACGCATGCCAAACTACCGTAGCACGAATACTGAATAATATTTATCTGAAATGATGGAGGGCTACACAGGTTTTTATGAAAACCATGAGCGTAATGAACTTGATATCTTTGTAGAAACAAGTGATTTTGAAAAGGAGTGTTTTTAAGGCTTTTTCTAGTTTCGCTAAAGAGGTCACTCCCGGTGAAGGGATCTCGGTTCTTTCCTTATCGAATAAGGTGCAGGATATTTCAAAAATACCGCTATGCAAAGCAAGAACTATAGAAGCAATAAAAAACTAAACCGTGAGTTTGTAGCATCTGCTAAGTTTCGCTAAAGAGGACTGTTTCCCCCGATCAGAGCAAAGCTCTGTTTAAAATTCAAATTTTGAAATGAAGCAACGCTTCATAGCAGCGCCAATTGCGTTGCGCCCTAAGCAGCGTACCACGTGCAAAGCACGTGTGCGCTAGCGCTAAGTGCACCGCACTCTAAGCAGCGCACCCGTGCAAAGCACGGGTGCGCTAGCGCTGGAACTAAAAGCTCCCTACCGTCAGATCAAAGATCCAATAATAATGATAAATCATTAATTAATCAGAATTAAATTCTGTTAAGAAAAGATTGCTCAAAATCTTTCCAAACAACAAGATTGTGCTCTATAAATCAGAGCACCGTTGGATCAATGATCCAATGGTGATTAGAAATCACCAAAATACAGAATAAATTCTGTATGGAAAAGATTTCCCAATCTTGTTAAAAACAAGAAAATTGTCTTCTGTAAATCAGAAGTCCTTGAATCAAAGATCCAACGGTGGGAAAATCCCCAAATCAATTGGAGAAAAGATCTCCTTAACTGATTGAACAAATCATCTTGCCCTATATAAAGGCCCCCAGACTTCAAGTCTGGAGATATACAGAAACAAAGAGAGGAACCCCCCCATAAGCTTTGAGAGATCTGAGAAAGAAGAGCCAAGCACTCGGAAAAAGAAGATTTTCTTCAAGGTAAAAAAAATGAACAGAGAGATGAAATCATCTCATAATTAAGAAGAAGAATTCACTTCTTTCTTTAAGATCATAGATCTACAAGACCAAAATTCTTTTCACAAAGAGATCAAAGGACCTTATCATAAAATAAGAACATAATTCTTCTCACAGATCATAGGTCTACAAGACATAGGTCTTTTACACAACGAGATCATAGTATCTCATTATAAAAGGGGGGAAGAATAAGTCAATTCTCTTAGGATCTTAGATCCGAAAAGGCAAAGCCTTTCATCAAAATAAGAGATTGAAGCATCTCCTACAAAATAAGAACTTTGTTCTTAGAACCTTGAGACAAAGTCTCTTATAAAAAGAATTTAATTCTCAGGGCGCAAACTGATCTAAGTTGCATAAAAGAAGAGTTTCAGCGCTCCACATCTAGTGCAAAGCTCTGCAGAGTCTTAGCGCTCTTAATCTAAAAGGAGCCTTAGCGCTCCAAATAAAAAGAAGCGCTTCAGCGCACCAGAATTAGCGCATAGCGCTGTATAAAAGAGTCTTAGTACTCCATATTAAAAAGAAGCATCTCAGCGCTCCTGATCTGGTGCAAAGCGCCAAGCGCACCACATGGTCTTCACGCGTGTGCCATTTAACAGTTAGTGCTCTGCGCTCTTGGACTAGCGCTTTGTGCTCATGGAATGGTGCTCAGCGCCAAGCCAACCACGTGATCCTTACGTGTGCGCCACTCAACTAACAGTGCTTTGCGCTCATAAATCAGTGCAATGCGCTCATAAACTGGCGCTCAGTGCCAAGCGCACCACGTGTCTCTCACGTGTGCGCTACTCGGCAGAAGCGCACTGCACTCTTTAACTGGCGTAAAGCGCCAAGCACACCACGTACTCCTCACGTGTGCGCTGTTAGAACATAAACTGTTCTTTAAAATAAGCCCCAGAGCTATGATGAATGCTCAGCATTCTACAAAAGACAGAAATACTGTCAGAATCCAAATCAATGCCCAGCATTGTTAAAAGGGCCAAGCCCAAATAAATGCTCAACAGCCCAAAATAAATGTTAAACATTTTAACTTGATTGGACTTAGCCCAAGATTGGCCATAAGTCCTTAATTCAGATTAACTGAGCCCATATGCTCACAAATCTTTTGATCTTAGTCTCAAACTGGACTACAGATCCCAACCAAAATCGGTTCAAGGGTATATCTCTTTACTCCTCTGATATTTGTCGTTGTAATCCTTCAACGTCTTCAGAGAGGTGACGGGTCTCGACAACCATACATTTCATAGACTATGACGTCTCTAAACTGGACTATGGGGTCCTTAAACCCATGGACTATGATGTCCTTAACCTCGGACTGTGGGGTCCTTAAACCCATGGACTATGATGTCCTTAACCTTGGACCGTAATGTCCTTAAATTAATCGACCGCAATGTCCCTAAACTAAACAATAGAGCCCAAATGCTCTCTTATTGGATCTAAATGATCCCTTTAAGTTGATCTTAGTCTAAAATTAGACTGACGTATCCTTAACAAACATTTAAGTTGTTCTTAGTCTCAAATAAGACTAACGTATCCTTAAACCCAACCCCAAACCCAAATCTAAAAAGCTACGGATTTGGACTAATCCACGCCCTATGGGCGATAACATAAATTAGTCTCCGTATACAATCCACGGGCAACCAAAAACAAAACAAACACACACGACACAAAGTGACCATCTGGAGAAGGAGAAAGTGGTTATCGCGATGCGGTAGCGTAATTAACTGCAGTGGCTTGTGCCTGCAGGGAAGAGCATCCCCACAATCAAAAACCCCTCAAATGAGGGGGAATCTGACGAAGTCTGCTATATCGGCCGTATCCGTTTAAACCTTCGATATATGGTGTCATAAATCAACTTGGCATCTTCGGAGAGGTGGACGGATAGCACCAATTTGCATCTGCCCCCAAATTCAGGCAAGACAGACTTACGCGGTCGCGTCCTTGTGTTCGAAGGAGAACAGATTCTGGCACGCCCGGTGGGACCTTTTCCTCTTTCCACTCCATACTTCGTGTATCGTGTTCGCGAACGAATCGCGGTTTGATATGGTTTTCCTTGGGTTCAAGGTACTTTGGTTTTGCTCCCGTGCAGAAATTAGAAGATCAATGGCTTCCAACTGCAACAATTGCAACAACTCCCGCTCTGTCCTTGCAAGAGGAGTGACTTATGGGCCTCAAGAGGCCTCCCTTTTCACAATGCCAGTGGAGCAGGTAACTCAAGCCACCACTGGACTGTTCTTTCGGACAATGATCCCACCAATGAGCTTCAATGCCCTGCTGCTATCGCAAGAAGCCCCAAAGAAATTGGTCTTTGATCGACTTACCACTACCGCGGCCCCTCTCAATGGGTCGCCCAAATCCAACGCCTCGGTCTTTGAAAGATTGGGCCAAAGCTCATGTGGGCCCGTAAAGAAGCCTGCGATACCAAAAAGGGTTATCCCAAAAAGGACAGCCATTCCTGCTCTCGAAGTCGTCAAAGCGGCTTCTCCTGCCAAAGGGTCGGTCTTCACAAGACTGATTGTATCAGCTCCCGTTTCAGGAAAAATCGTCAAGGCTGCTTCACCTGCTTGGAAGTCTGCTTTCGATAGGTTGGTCATCCCCACTCAGCGGACATCAGTCTTCGACAGGTTGACAACGAAAACTTCTGATCAAGACAGGGGGCATGAGGAAACTACCCCCGTAGCTGAGATAATTCCAACTGCAAGACACGCTCGACGTCGCCACAGCGCCGAGTGAGGAAGGCTGGGGGCAATTCCCCTTCCGGACTAACTTCGCCGGCTCCAACAGTGGAAGTTGATGTTGCTGTTCCAACTGGGAACAACTTTGCACCGGTAAGGAGGGTGCGCAAAAACTCTCTGACTGCCGTGCTAAAGAGACCTCCTCCACCTATAGAGAACGCTACTAAGGTGAAGCTAGAGCAGCCCCCTCAGCGGCTATCCTCTAAAATTTATAAAGTTTGGCGACAGGTCCAGAACTCGGTGATTGATTAAGATTACTCTCGTCGATAAAGAAAGATGAAGGCTCGGCAAGAAAAGAGCCATCCCGTGGTACCACAGAAGATGTCATCCGTCTAGGTGCCCGCTGCAACGGCTCCCTCAACTTCAACCGCTCACAAGAGAAGAATGCCGGAGAAAGCTCCTGTGACCACGGCGAACCGCAAGGACGCTAAATCTAAACGCCCTAAGTCTGGGGGCATGGTAACACATACCGTTTATATAGCTTCTGGAAAAGAGGAAAGCCGTGCTTCTACGGGTCATCGACCGCTTACCCGATCGATAACAAAGGCTCAGGTGCAACAGCAGCAAAAACTTCAGGAGATGCTGACTGCAATGGCCACACTCACTGGGCCGAAAGAAAATCCAGAGACCTCAGAGCAGCATCAGGAACAAGAAACTGATGCTGAATTCCTTCGAAGAATGCTCGAGATGAAGGAAAAAGAGGCCGCGGAACAGGCGGCCAACATAAAACGAATGGCTCTTTTGTTCCAAGACATGGCCGGGATGACAACAGAGGGGAGACATCGAACCCTCCTCCGGCTCTTTCAGCAGCCAAGGAGGAGACCATCTCCAAGGCCACTCTGGATGATTACATCGCTCAGCAAATACGAGCTCATCAGGCGAGCGAAACGGCTGGACAGATCGTTAAGACTGGACGACCCTATCCGGGCTGGTATGACCAAATAAGGTACCCGCCGGGATATACGATCCCTAAATTCCATGTATATAAAGGGACGGGCAATCCCCATCAGCATGTCGCCCAGTTCAGGGCTCTATGTGGCAACACTGGAGGTGACAATAAACTGCTACTTCGCCAGTTTGTCAGCAGCTTGTCGGAGACAGCGTTAGAGTGGTATTCCAAACTCCCAAATGACTCTATCAAGACATTTGCAGAGATGGAGTTGCTATTCACCCAGCGTTTCGCAAGCGCTAGCGAATGCACTCCAATTACAGCATTGATCAATGCCAGGGTGAAGCAAGGCGAAACTTGGGTCCAGTACGCAATACGGTGGCGGAATTTATGGTCAAAATACGAGCAGCGCATCGAAGAAGCGCCTGCGGTAGGCATGTTCGTGGGTACTCTTGACCCGCAGGCGACCATCTCCCGGTTCATGATGTTTTTCAAGCCGACCACTTTCCAGGCCTTAATTGACAAGCTGGCCCAAATGGACCAGATGGGCCACATGCCTTCCTCTTCGAAGTCGGAGTCTCGAAACGAAAAAGGGAAGGGGAAAGCGACCTTCGTCGCCAATACTCAACAACAGCCGAGCAACTTAAAGCCAGTTGTTCGCCAAAACAACGTGCGTCCATGCCCATCCCTCGAGAAGAGACTGGGACGTCCTTACTCGTTTCTCCGGGATAAAACGAGGAGACTGTTCAAGCTGGCAGTGCGCAAGAGACTCATCAATCTGCCGGATCCAAAACGTCCGTTGCAGCCAGGCAATCTTAACAATCCTAATTACTACCCTTACCACCAAGCAGTAAGCCATCCAATCGAAGATTACTTCATCTTCAAAGGCTGGGTTGAGGTCCAATACCAACATGGTAAATTCGCGCTGTCTGAAAAGTGGAAGATGAACCCGCCACAACCACATGATCCGAAAAAGATGGACATGCCTGGGGCATTGTGCTCATTCATAAAGAAAGCCCCTTGGACCGAAAAGTCCGTAAACTAGAAATTTTCCTCGAGTACGGTAGCGACGGACCAAAGCGTCCTTAAACTAATAATGGACCACTATGTCCTAAAACTGGCCATTGACTGAAACATCGATAAACTACTACGGACCGCAGCATCCTAAGGCTAAAAAAGGGGGTATGTCCATAAGCGAAATGGGCATGGATGAAAACCCGAAAGGGCTCCGTGAGTAAAAACAGCAGGGCTACCGGCGCGTTTTGTGAAAACCCGAAAGGGCGCAATCTCATTAAAAGACACTTGCAAGGCCCTCTCGACCTTGTGAGGAGAAACCACCTGCGTGAGATCCTTACGAATCACAAGGGACCAACACACTTAGGGATCCCTACGATTCCTAAGGAGAAATTACACTTACGAGATCCTCACGACTCGTAAGAAGAATTCCCCTTTGAGACCCTCACGGCTCATAGGGTTCAAAAGCCTTTGTTAGTGTATATGCCCTAGAGGCCATTACTGTATCATACTAGTATGTATATTACTTGATGGAAGCTTGGGATATTCACAGTTGTACAGACAATCTTGCTCAATATAGTAGTATGCTACTTGGTTTGCCTCTGCTTTAATGTGTACATGTGTGTTTATTTATTATATCACCTATACGCATTAGTAGAGCCCTTAGGATCTTTGCTTGATTACCGGCGTAGTGATGGCGATCACACTCGTGGGGGCTGGGTAGTCTACAAGCACATCCTTATACACGTCCCTAGTCGTGGGAGTACCGAGATAGGGCATCGATACTCCGGAGTAGACTAGCGTATGCGCTTCTCATCCCAGCACGGGAGACGGTCTGTCCCACAGCCGTCAGTACGTCGTACTTGAGATAGTATGCGGGTGCTCGTTGGGTTACGAGTACACTGGACAGGACTCGTCGGGAACTGATGGTTGGTATTATACCTATCGTCAGTTATCAGTTCCCAGGTGACATGAGTACAGCTTAGTCCGCTGACTTGACACTGTCACTTCGCCTCGAGTGTGTTCCCACTGTTCTTTGATTACTACCCTACCACGGCTCTATTGAGTCGTGCAAACAGGTAGTAGTTGGGAGCAGTCCCGAAGCACTTGGAGGCAGTGACGGTTAGACAGGATTCGTCTCTCCCGGTATTGGGAGTTGACATCGCGCTGTGTCTAGGAGAGCCATTACACAAGTAGTCCCTGGCCAGGGCAAGCGAGATGTACTGGTAGGTTCCAGTGTTATCTCAGGGTGTATTGGGCTTCACTCCGACACGACTTGTACCGCTATTAGGGGACTGACGTTTACCGCCCCCTAGGCCCGCCATGCGATGTATCAGACGAACAGACCGGACTGTACGGAGAATGTCACATTCAGACTCAGTAGGAGTTCAGATGGGGTTTCACCTCGTCAGCCTTCTTGTCGGCATCTACCTGGGGATCGTTACGCACAGCTAGTGCCGCTTGCGGTCTGTGGTTAAACCCACTGCCAGCGTAGTGTCGAGTCTTTAGAGTCCCACACAGAGGGTATTCGCCTCTGGGCAAAACAGAGTAGAGGTCGCATGGTTTTGCGACAGGGTTCGTTCTCATCCGCGCACTTGTGCACGTTTGGAGTCCGAACGGATTATACTGGCAGGCTATGGTTTGAGCCAGAAACTGGTATATGTTTTGGGGGTTGCTTTTATATCTTGGTATTCTTGTTCCTAGAAACGAGAATGCAGGTGTGTATGCACAGTTGCTTGAGGCGGAGAATGAGGTTTTTCATTAGGGTTTCGGAACGGGTGCGTATGCACAGTTGACAGTCTTCTTTTTCCAAACCCTAATGGATTTATATATTATCTATTAATAATAGTAATTAAATGAGAATTATGTTATGGTTGATTTTTTGTTGACTTGTTGACCTTGGTTGACTTGTTGACCATTGACTACATCATGCTTTAAAAAGTCATCCTTGATTCATGCTTACTTTTTATTAAATGAAGCATGGTTGTGGTCATTCAAAATACTACCATCAACTATTCTCATTTTCAATTATTATCATTTAGATAATATTTTTCTTTTGCATTATGGTTGCAAGAAAGAAAAATGAGAGCTCATTCTATCATAACCTCTCTCTCTCCTCATTTCATCTTCTTCTTCCTCTTGAAAAAGAGAAACCTTCTCATGTGTTGAGAATCATTCTCTTTAGAAAGAAAAGCAAACCCTAATCACTCTCTACTCATTCTAGGATGAAGGTTTAGCAAGCCGGAAACCCTAGTTCACTCAAAGATCGAGGAAGAGCCCAAAGGTCGAACCTTCGAGGTGGATCTATCTTCGGCAAGAAGAAGGCGACGAGAAGAGAACCATTCAAGCTTCTACAAAGAACAAGAAAGAAGAACAACAACAAGAAGAGAAGGAGTTCAAGTTTAGGTATAACCATCTTCCATAGTAGCTAACTCTCTTTAGCTAGAATACTAGTTTTAGTTTAGCAAAGATCCGGCTTTTACGGTCCATGTTACAAAGTTTAGAAAAATTTTGATTTACCGTTTCCGCAACCCCGTAAGTACCGGGAGAGGTAACGTGGACCTAACAGTGGTATCAGAGCCTAACTAAACTTAAACTAGCTTGGTAGTGAAGTGTAACGAAGTTCGGAACCGAAAAATCACAAAACCGGAAAACTAAAAACCTGAGTTTCTGTTGAAATTTTTATGGCTCAAAATAAAAAACTTTATACTTGTAAAATCGTCTCAGGGTTTTGTTTGAACACAGAAGAAAAACGATGACGTCATTCATTTAACTCGCCGCGCTTCCGCGGCACGAGGTAGGCATGTGCCGCGGAAGCGCCGCAGATTGGTTTCCTTGATGCATCGTTTTTCGTGCAGTGTTCTTCTGGTTGGATTTTGTGATTTTTAAGATGTATTATATGTACCCAGATTTTCCAGAACTGAAATTTGCTTTTGGGGTCCTATAATTCCGTATTTTTTCCGAACGTCACTGCACTTTGACTATGTTGGTTATATCTGTGATGTTTGCATGTATTGAACGTCGGCTAATCGCTATAAGTCGATTAGTCGGGGTTATACATGATCTGTAATGTGCTGGAATGTGTATATGAATGTGTTGGACTGTCGCGGGTGAATAGCCGGGGTGGATGTGAGATGAGCTTTTGTTTTTCTTTCATTCATTGTAAATGTAAATTGATGTAATTATATTATTTGTTTGGCCGCACAACCGGGTCGGGGTTGTAGCCGTCATTGTATAATTCTTTTTACTATTTTTGCTCCTAGGATAGACCCATGGAGGGGTGCACAAACTACCGGGTAGCTCGAAGTGCCGAGTGGCCTACTCATGGCATTGAGGGAGGTTGCTTCGCTTCGGGTACTTGGCGGGTAGTTTGCCGCACCCGTAGGGGTCTTGGGTGGGGTATTTGGCTATTCACCGCGACCGTGTTATCCGCTTTTCGTTCCAGGCTCGAAAGGATTGCGGATTGCTAGTATATCCAATGTATTTATCTGTGATCTGTAATGTCTATCATTGCTTTACTATTTAGGCGTTGCTTATGTTTTACAGCCGCGCTAGCCCAGCCCCCGCTCTGTCGTTAGTTAAGTAACCTAACGAGTGATGACGGGACCCCGTGGCGAATGCGAATGGCATAAGCGTACGTCATATTTTGGTTGTTTTCTGCAATGGTAGGATTAAATGATGGGACGCATTAAAAGAACTAATGCAAGAATATCACGCATTAAAAGAACTAATGCAAGAAAATAAACCTAAAAGACGTTGTTGGAACAAATTTTTTCAAAAAGCTGTTATTACAAGGACGTTCATTTTTGTTTTGCATCGCGGTATTCGGTTATGAATACCCAGCACCTCAGTCGACGAGGCAAGGGCCGAGATCCCTTCACCGGGAGTGACCCCTTGGACAAAAATTTGCGTCAGGGTAATAACTTCACTATAGTCGATTATTCTTGCTTTGCATCGAGGTATTCATCTTACGAATGCCCAGCACCTCACTCGACGAGGAAAGAGCCGAGATCCCTTCACCGGGAGTGACCTCTTTAGCAAAAGTTTTTCGCCACTATATTTTCAAAAGGGTGTATCACGTTCCTTCAACGAAATCAAGTTCATTACGTTAACGGGTTTTTCGCCAAAAACCCAGTCGTAGCCCTCCGTCGTTTCGGATTAATATTGCTTAGTATTCGTGCTACGTATTTCGTGCTCAGCCGAGGCGTAGTGAACGGTAGCTATGTAATATTTTTCCGTAGGATACAAAGTGATTGGTTAGGACAGTCGTGCGGTCATTTTGGCTCAGTCAAGGACTCGTACGGGTGGGTCTAATGCAGTCAAGATAATGACGGGTTGAACTTGACTAGGATCTTTTGACATTTTGGCTCAGTCAAGGTCACTTGGATCCTAGGGGCAAAAACCACATCGGGAGTTTCAAAAGAACTGAAACTTGCAGGTTTAGCATACCTTCTGGAGTGTGGTGACTAGAGTGGATTCCATCTAGGTTATCACACAATGACAGTTGGATCCCGATCCCACTGATGAGTTGGTTTACTCTCGGGAGAATTATTTCACTTAACGATCAATGCTATAAACCTAGTAGGTGTCTAGAAAGGTGTTAGCGGGGTTACGCCCACAGGGAAAAGAGGTTCTTTAATTAAGGAACTTCGCGAAAGCGTTGGAAAACCTCCCTCGAAGTACCGACACTAGCCTGGCTGAAAGGTTAAGCAAGTATTGTAACGTGAATTAAAACCCGGCTAGTTCTTCTTTTAAAAAGGTTTTAAGAAGGATTTGAGGAAACAGTGGGAGACACCCTGGTTAGATAAATTAATAAACCAATCTAATCTTGCACGAGCATACGCTGAGTGTTTCTTTTCTCTCTCTCCAGGCAGCAACCTTTTCACGCCCTAATCAAGATAATAAAATGTATCGCTTGACCGAACCGAATTCTTATTCGGGACTGGGGAAAGTTGGTTCAGCTCTAACTTGTGACAACCGTCATGAGTATGAGAATGGGAAAGAGGAAAGTATGGATTTCCAGGATACCCAGTTGAAGAAGAAGCATGGTTTTGCATCTACTTCAGGTGTTCTTGTAATTGAGAACTGTTTTACGGTCAGCCCTACCTCCTGGGTACTTGATACCGGATCAGGATCTCATATTTGTAATTTATTGCAAGGACTGAGAAAAAGTAGGAAAGTTGCACCGGGTGATATGTCGCTCAGAGTAGCGAACGGAGCACAAGTTTATGCGGCAGCCGTCGGTGAATATCACCTAGTATTGCCAAATGGCAAGACTATGATTTTGAACGATTGCTACTATGTACCCTCTATGGTTTGCAACATCATATCAGTTTCTTTACTCGATAAAGATAGATATAAGTTTGTTCTTGAAAAGAATATCATGAACATTTACCTTGATAAGGTACTGGTTGCAGAGGGTACACTGTTTAATGGTATCTACGTTCTAAATCAGAATACAGTTCTCAATATACAAAACACACGCAAGAGGAAGAATTCAGATACGAATGAATCCTACTTGTGGCATTGTAGACTCGGTCATATCGGAGAGAAAAGACTGAGTAAGTTGCATAGAGATGGACTCTTGAATGCGTTCGAGTTTTCATCTTATGAAACTTGTCAGTCTTGTCTCAAAGGGAAGATGACCAAATCTCCGTTCACCGGACATGGAGAAAGAGCAAGAGAGCTCTTGGGACTCATACACAGTGATGTGTGTGGTCCGATGTCTATACATGCAAGGGGTGGGTTCTCGTACTTCATCACATTCACTGACGATCTCTCTAGGTTCGGATATGTGTATCTGATGAAACACAAATCTGAAGCTTTTGAGAAATTCAAGGAATACAGAAAGGAAGTAGAGAACCAGACAGGCAAAAGTATCAAGATCCTCCGGTCTGACAGGGGAGGGGAGTACTTAAGCACGGAATTCCTAGATTACTTAAAAGAGAATGGTATTCTCTCTCAGCTTACTCCTCCTTATACACCACAGCACAACGGTGTATCGGAGCGGAGGAATCGTACCCTATTGGATATGGTTCGCTCCATGATGAGTAGTGCTGAGTTGCCTCTTTCATTTTGGGGACATGCGCTTCTGACAGCGGCGTACCTATTGAACGATGTTCCGTCTAAATCTGTGCCTAAGACACCGTTCGAGATATGGAATGGTAAGAAGCCGTATCTTAAAGGCATTAAGATATGGGGTTGTCCGGCCTATGTAAAAGTACAAAATCCGGACAAACTTAAGGCACGTTCAGTTCTATGTAAATTTGTGGGATATCCTAAGAACTCCGCAGGATATCTGTTCTACCACACCGAGGAACAGAAGGTGTTTGTATCTCGCCATGCCACCTTTTTAGAGTGGCAATTTCTTGCAAAAGAAACAAGTGGGAGTTCGGTAGAACTGGAAGAAATTCAGCGACCACAAAATGAAACTGAAAATTTGACAGAACCTCAGAATTCAATAACCCCAGAAGAACCTCAGCCACTCCGCAGATCTGGTAGGATTTCTCATCCGCCCGAGAGATACTACGGTTTTCTCATTGACGGGGATAGAGAGGATTGCATCTTGGAAGAAGATGACCCTACCAGTTTCAGGCAGGCCATTATCAGTAGGGACTCTGATAAGTGGCAGGAAGCAATGCAATCTGAAATGGAGTCCATGTACGCCAATAAAGTGTGGACCATGGATATTGCTCCACCTGGGGTAAAACCCGTTGGATGCAAATGGATCTACAAAAGGAAACTTGGTGTAGATGGGCAGGTGGAAACCTATAAAGCTAGACTCGTTGCAAAAGGTTTTCGTCAAAGACCTGGTTTGGACTATGATGAGACTTTTTCTCCGGTGGCTATGCTCAAATCCATTCGGATCTTACTTGCCATTGCTGCCTTCCATGACTATGAAATCTGGCAGATGGATGTTAAGACGGCTTTCCTAAACGGTTGTTTGGAAGAGTGCGTTTACATGGATCAACCAGAAGGTTTCGTAGACAGTGGGAGCAGCGGAAAGGTGTGCAAGTTGCTTAAATCCATTTATGGATTAAAGCAGGCATCGCGGAGCTGGAACATCTGTTTTGATGAGGCAATCAAGGAATTTGATTTCATCAAGAACGAAGATGAACCCTGTGTGTATAAGAAGATTGTAGGACGAACTGTCGTGTTCCTAGTCTTGTACGTGGACGACATTCTTTTGATAGGAAATGATGTTCCTATGCTACAATCGGTCAAGCTGTTTTTGTCACAAAGGTTCTCCATGAAGGACCTGGGTGATGCCTCGTACATTCTGGGGATCAAGATCTATAGAGATAGATCCAAGAGACTATTGGGACTTTCGCAGTCCAGGTACATAGAGACCGTACTAAAGAGATTTAGTATGGAGGATTCCAAGCGCGGTAACATACCCGCATTGCACGGAATTACCCTCTCCAAGAAGATGTCTCCTAAGACTGACGAGGAGAGGGTTCGCATGAGCACTATACCCTACGCTTCGGCGGTAGGATCTATAATGTATGCGATGCTATGTACAAGACCAGATGTAGCTTACGCGTTGAGCACGGTAAGCCGGTATCAGTCAGACCCAGGGGAGGACCACTGGACAGCAGTGAAGAACATTCTCAAGTACCTGAGGAGGACTAAGGAGATGTTCCTGGTTTACGGTAATGGAGACCTCAGGGTCGAGTCCTTTACCGATTCAAGCTTCCAGAGTGACAAAGATGACAGCAAGTCTGTCTCGGGTTTTGTGTTTACCCTCAACGGAGGGGCGGTATGTTGGAGGAGTTCCAAGCAGGATACCGTCGCAGACTCGACGATGGAGGCTGAATACATTGCTGCAAGCGATGCCGCAAAAGAGGCGGTCTGGATTAAGAAGTTCATTAGTGAACTTCAGGTGGTTCCGTCCATTGTTGACCCAATACCTTTGTATTGCGATAACAATGGGGCTATAGCTTTAGCGAAGGAACCAAGGTCCCATCAGAAATCCAGGCACATCTTAAGGCGGTATCACCTGATCAGGGAGATCATTGATCGACTGGAGATCGAGGTGCGGAGAGTGGACACAAAGGACAACACTGCGGACCCATTCACGAAGGCTTTACCCCAGACTCAGTTCGAGCGGCTGATCGAGATGATAGGTCTTCGATACGCCAGTACATGGCCTTAGTGCAAGTGGGAGATTGTTAGTGTATATGCCCTAGAGGCCATTACTGTATCATACTAGTATGTATATTACTTGATGGAAGCTTGGGATATTCACAGTTGTACAGACAATCTTGCTCAATATAGTAGTATGCTACTTGGTTTGCCTCTGCTTTAATGTGTACATGTGTGTTTATTTATTATATCACCTATACGCATTAGTAGAGCCCTTAGGATCTTTGCTTGATTACCGGCGTAGTGATGGCGATCACACTCGTGGGGGCTGGGTAGTCTACAAGCACATCCTTATACACGTCCCTAGTCGTGGGAGTACCGAGATAGGGCATCGATACTCCGGAGTAGACTAGCGTATGCGCTTCTCATCCCAGCACGGGAGACGGTCTGTCCCACAGCCGTCAGTACGTCGTACTTGAGATAGTATGCGGGTGCTCGTTGGGTTACGAGTACACTGGACAGGACTCGTCGGGAACTGATGGTTGGTATTATACCTATCGTCAGTTATCAGTTCCCAGGTGACATGAGTACAGCTTAGTCCGCTGACTTGACACTGTCACTTCGCCTCGAGTGTGTTCCCACTGTTCTTTGATTACTACCCTACCACGGCTCTATTGAGTCGTGCAAACAGGTAGTAGTTGGGAGCAGTCCCGAAGCACTTGGAGGCAGTGACGGTTAGACAGGATTCGTCTCTCCCGGTATTGGGAGTTGACATCGCGCTGTGTCTAGGAGAGCCATTACACAAGTAGTCCCTGGCCAGGGCAAGCGAGATGTACTGGTAGGTTCCAGTGTTATCTCAGGGTGTATTGGGCTTCACTCCGACACGACTTGTACCGCTATTAGGGGACTGACGTTTACCGCCCCCTAGGCCCGCCATGCGATGTATCAGACGAACAGACCGGACTGTACGGAGAATGTCACATTCAGACTCAGTAGGAGTTCAGATGGGGTTTCACCTCGTCAGCCTTCTTGTCGGCATCTACCTGGGGATCGTTACGCACAGCTAGTGCCGCTTGCGGTCTGTGGTTAAACCCACTGCCAGCGTAGTGTCGAGTCTTTAGAGTCCCACACAGAGGGTATTCGCCTCTGGGCAAAACAGAGTAGAGGTCGCATGGTTTTGCGACAGGGTTCGTTCTCATCCGCGCACTTGTGCACGTTTGGAGTCCGAACGGATTATACTGGCAGGCTCTGGTTTGAGCCAGAAACTGGTATATGTTTTGGGGGTTGCTTTTATATCTTGGTATTCTTGTTCCTAGGAACGAGAATGCAGGTGTGTATGCACAGTTGCTTGAGGCGGAGAATGAGGTTTTTCATTAGGGTTTCGGAACGGGTGCGTATGCACAGTTGACAGTCTTCTTTTTCCAAACCCTAATGGATTTATATATTATCTATTAATAATAGTAATTAAATGAGAATTATGTTATGGTTGATTTTTTGTTGACTTGTTGACCTTGGTTGACTTGTTGACCATTGACTACATCATGCTTTAAAAAGTCATCCTTGATTCATGCTTACTTTTTATTAAATGAAGCATGGTTGTGGTCATTCAAAATACTACCATCAACTATTCTCATTTTCAATTATTATCATTTAGATAATATTTTTCTTTTGCATTATGGTTGCAAGAAAGAAAAATGAGAGCTCATTCTATCATAACCTCTCTCTCTCCTCATTTCATCTTCTTCTTCCTCTTGAAAAAGAGAAACCTTCTCATGTGTTGAGAATCATTCTCTTTAGAAAGAAAAGCAAACCCTAATCACTCTCTACTCATTCTAGGATGAAGGTTTAGCAAGCCGGAAACCCTAGTTCACTCAAAGATCGAGGAAGAGCCCAAAGGTCGAACCTTCGAGGTGGATCTATCTTCGGCAAGAAGAAGGCGACGAGAAGAGAACCATTCAAGCTTCTACAAAGAACAAGAAAGAAGAACAACAACAAGAAGAGAAGGAGTTCAAGTTTAGGTATAACCATCTTCCATAGTAGCTAACTCTCTTTAGCTAGAATACTAGTTTTAGTTTAGCAAAGATCCGGCTTTTACGGTCCATGTTACAAAGTTTAGAAAAATTTTGATTTACCGTTTCCGCAACCCCGTAAGTACCGGGAGAGGTAACGTGGACCTAACAGCCTTAAGCTATAGGGATCCGAACCTGTTCTCAAGCCATCACAATCTCCAATGTTGCCCTACAAGCGTTTCAATATTGACCCTTATATACAATCCACGGGCGCGAATAAACATTTCCCTAACAAAGTCCCACCGGTGACTAGGGATATATGTTTACACAGTGGACAGCACTTGTAAGTCCTTTCGACTTATAAGGAGAAAATACTCTTGTAAGATCCTTACGACTTATAAGAGAACACATACTTAGAAATCCTCACGATTCCTACGGAGAAAACATGCCTATGAGATCCTCACGACTCGTAGGGAGAAATACCTTTATGAGACCCTTACGGCTCATGAAGTCAAAAGCCTTAGTCGACAGGATCTTAACCCTGTTTGCTAAGCCGCCTTTGTTCGACGTCGACAGAGGCAAATGATGATTCGCTCCTGGCAATATCCCAGTTGTAGCGATGCTGATGCCTAAATCGGTATCAAATCCTAAACTCACAGCAAAAAGCTAGCAATCCATAAATGCATATGAAATAGCCGAAATGATGGGGCAACTTGTAACAAAATCAGCAAGTAAAATATATGCATGCAAAATAAAACAAATAGCGGAAATGATGGGGCAACTCGCAATAAAAAGCAGCAAGTAAATAAAACAAATAGCCAAAATGATTGGGCACCGCGAAAAATAGCCGAAATGATTAGGCAATCACGACTTTCGCGATATAAAAGCTGAAATGATAGAGCATCGCGGAAAGAAAAAAATACATATGAAATAAAACTTTTGCCCTACAGATGAGATCACATCGATCCCTGTATACAATCCAGGGGCACAAACAAAGAGGGAATCATATCATCCCACCAGGCTCCATCAGAGAGAGAGCCAGGTCTCGACAGTTCACAGACAACCTAGAGATCACCTCGACATCCGTCTCGTTACAGTAGACGCAGCGTCAGCAAAGCGGAGCCACGGCAAAATCCCTAGTTCCAAATCTCGACAGTTCGCAGATAACCTAGAGACCACCTCGACATTCGTCTCGTTACAGTAGGCGCAGTGTCAACATCGGCATTTCTTCTCAACTCCAGTAGGATGCAGATACAACGTCAACAACTGACCCCAAGGTTAAAACAACGGAGCCACGGCAAAGTCCCTAGTTCTAGGTCCTAATGGTTCACAGGCAACCTAGGAATCACCTCGACGTTCGTCTTGATACAGCAGATGCGATGTCGCCCCAGCGTTCTTTCCACAGCAGGATGCAGACACGACATAAAAACAACGGAGCCATGGCAAAGTCCTTAGTTCCAGGTCCTAACGGTTCACAGGCAACCTAGGAACCACCTCGACGTTCGTCTCGATACAGTAGACGCGATGTCACCCCAGCGTTCTTTCCCCAGCAGGATCCAGACGCGACATCAACAATGGAGCCATGGCAAAGTCTCTAGTTCCAAGTTTCGACGGTTCACCAACAACCTAGTTACCACCTCGACGTTCGTCTCGATACAGTAGACGCAACGCCAAAGAAAATGAAGCAAAGGCAATATTCCTAGCTTCAAGGTCTTAATGACAACTCATATAAAACCTGAAAGACTATAGGAGATTATATCACACCAACACAGAGTGATCACCACCTTGACATTCGTCTCGATACAGCAGATGCAATGCCAGCAAACGAAGCAAAGGCAATATTCCTAGCTTCAGGGTCTTGACGGCAACTTATATAAAACCTGAAAGACTATCGGAGATCATACCACACCAGCACGGAGTGATCACCACCGTGACATTTGTCTCGATACAGTAGATGCAATGCCAGCAAACGAAGCAAATGAAATATTCCTAGCTTCAAGGTCTTGACGGCAACTCATATAAAACCTGAAAGAATATCGGGGATCATCCCACACCAGCACGGAGTGGACACCACCTCGACGTTCGTCTCGTTACAGCAGACGCAATATCACCCCAGCGTTCTTCCTCTAACAGGATTCGGACGCGCCAAAACAACGAAGCAAAGGCAATATTCCTAGCTTCAAGGTCTTGACGGCAACTCATATAAAACCTGAAAGACTATCAGAGATCATCCCACACCAGCGCGGAGTGGTCACCACCTCGACGTTCATCTCGTTACAGCAGACGCGATATCACCCCAGCGTTCTTCTTCTAACAGGATTCGGACGCGCCAAAATAACGAAGCAAAGGCAATATTCCTAGCTTCAAGGTCTTGACGGCAACTCATATAAAACATGAAAGACTATCGGAGATCATCCCACACCAGCGCGGAGTGCTCACCACCTTGACATTCGTCTCGATACAGTAGACGCAATGCCAGCAAACGAAACAAAGGCCAAATTCCTAACTTCAAGGTCTTGACGGCAACTCATATAAAACGTGAAAGACTATCGGAGATCATCCCATACCAGCGCGGAGTGGTCACCGCCTCGACGTTCATCTCGATACAGCAGACGAGATGTCACTAAAGCGTCCTTCCTCCAACAGGATTCGGACACGCCAAAGCAAATGAAGCAAAGGCAATATTCCTAGCTTCAAAGTCTTGACGACAACTCATATAAAACCTGGAAGACTATCGGAGATCATCCCACACCAGCGCGGAGTGGTCACCACCTCGACGTTCGTCTCGATACAGCAGACGAGATGTCACCCCGGCGTTCTTCCTCCAGTAGGATTCAGACGCGACAATCAAATAACGGAGCCACGGCAAAATCCCTAGTTCCAAGCCTTGACGGTTCACCAACAACCTAGAGACAACTGCGACATTCGCCTCGATACAGCAGACGGAATGCCAGCAAATAAAGCAAAGGCCAAATTCCTAGCTTCAGGGTCTTGACAACAACTCATATAAAACCTGAAAGACTATCGGAGATCATCCCACACCAGCGCGGAGTGGTTATGACTCATCGGGGCTTCCCAAACTGAGCTTAACCTCAAGTAAAAAGCGGCATGGCAAAATTCCTAACACTTGCTCTCCCGACAATCAAACTGCCTAGGAAGATTGCTTGAAGATGTCTTGTCCAGCCCCCCGAGGGGATCAGAGACACGACAGTCGCAAGGCTACTCGAACAGCAAGATTGGCTATCGAGGAATACATCAGCCAGCGCGACGGTACGACGGGCAAAACCATAGTACCACAGACCCTGACGGACCTCTGTCGTAAAGAGCAGAGGTTAACTATGACATTAGGACATTCTTGCGAGAACTTCTTGACTCGTCTCGACTTGTGAGGAAATTAGTGTCTTTGCGAGAACTTCTCGATTCGTCTCGACTCGTAAGGAAAAGCCTTAGGCAATGGGGATAAAAAAAAAACTGTTTCCTAAGCACTGGGGCCCTACAAGTCGGTCCAAAATGGACTCTTGCATACTATTCATAGGCCACACTCTCCAAAGTCGAATCTCGACAATGAGGGAAACAACCACTTACGAGTCCTCTCGACTTGTAAGAGGGAAATTCTCTTGTGAGGTCTTTACGACTCTCAGGAGAAAACACACTTAGGAATCCTCACGTTTCCTAAGGAGAAAATACACCTACGGGATCCTCTCGACCTGTAGGGAGAAAAGTCTTTATGAGACCCTCATGGATCATAAAGTTGAAAAGCCTTAGGCAGCAGGTATGAACCTGCTTCCTAAGACGTCGCTACCTCTCAAAGAGTTCAAGATGAAATGCTCCCTCTATCATCTACAGGTTACACTTGCTAAAAGTAACTTGCCAGCAACAAAGAAAAAGAGAAGAAAGCGACGGTTAGGAGAATATTTGATTCGCATTCAGTTAAGCATTCAAAGCTCACCCATTCATGCATGAGCGAAAAGGTTTAATGCATAAGATAAACACATGGAAATGGAAAAGCTTGCCATTCATACTTCAGAAAATTCTTGCATTAATGAAAGCGGTAAACAAAAACGCCATTAAAATGTTTACAAAAGCAAGACATCAAATCCAGGACATGAATTGAGAAATTCAAAAGTGAGGCCATACAAAAATTTTCGGGCCTCTCAGACCATCTTCGTATGCATCCTTTCACGATCACAAGTGTCAGGATCCCCATCGATGTCCTCCACCCTTCGATAGGCAGCGAGTATCACCGCCTGCTGAAAAGCTTGATGCAGGATATCAACAAGGTTGTCTCGTCTTTTCTTTGAGATCAAGCCCATCAGATACACTGAGTGCATCTTATCTTCGGCGTCGCCCAATGCCTTAAGCGGCATGCCGGCATAGAATAGAGGAAGTGCTCCCCTGATGCTCCCATAATAAGCTTCAAGAGAGAGGAACGACGAGGAAGCAGTCGACCATTGTATGCATCAAAGCGACCCATAATTTCAGCACACTTGGCATTTGTAAATTCTTGGTTTTGAGAACGGCCGAGTGCGCGAATATCTCCATAAGAAATAATCTCGTCAAGATCATACATATGAGCGTCCATAAAATCTGAAAAGGAAAATCAGTAAGAGTTAGTGAACAAACTAATTAAGAAAAAACTTATTGAAACAGACACGGGACTTAAACAACTCTTGAAATCTCCAAGGAGGAAATAAGTACTAATTAAATCACGCAATGAATTTAATTCTGTGCAATTAAGAAAGAAACCCTAAAAAGGATATCGCATTTAATAAAAGGTTCCTCGGGCCAAGGAGTTAAACTCCTCGGGAGCAATGCTCTGCAGACAGGAATGACACATGTCGAAATCAATTATGAGGGAAATTAAAAATTCTCTGGGAATTCTAAGAGCCTTGCTCTAAAAAATGATGGAATAATCCATCAGAAAAATTGAAATAAATTTTTTAATGAAATTAAAATTCTGAGATCTTCAAGATCTGTGAACAAACTCTTAAGAGTTCTTCATAAGAGATTAATAAATCTATATGATTTGAAAAGAGCAAAGCTCTGTTAATGGGTAAAACCCTAAAAACATTTTGAGATCTATGATCCAAGGAAGAGCAAAGCTCTATTGATAAATTTCAAATCGTACCAAAAATTTGGCGGTGTTTTGACTCTTGAAAGTTCTTAAGCCAAAGAGCTATACTCTGCAAAAGAATAATAATTCTCATAAGGAAGAAGATGAACAGAAATCATCTCAAGGGCCAATGGTTCTATTTATAGGCATTGAGATGCCGTTTCAACTTCTGAGTTGATCCAAGGGCACAGATGTTGCCACCGCTGCACTCACATGTAGGCCACGTGAGCGCAACGGTGGGGGGGCATTTGTTTCCCCCAATCAGAGCAAATCTCTGTTTAAAATTCAAATTTTGAAATGAAGCAACGCTTCATAGCAGTGCCAATTGTGCTGTGCCCTAAGCAGCGCACCACGTGCAAAGCACGTGTGCGCTAGCGCTAAGTGCGATGCGCTCTAAACAGCGCACCACGTGCAACGCACGGGTGCACTAGCGCTGGAACTAAAAGCTCTCCACCGTCAGATCAAAGATCCAATAATAATAATAAATCATTAATTAATCAGAATTAAATTCTGTTAAGGAAAGATTCCTCAAAATCTTTCCAAACAATAAGATTGTGCTCTGTAAATCAGAGCACCGTTGGATCAATGATCCAATGGTGATTAGAAATCACCAAAATACAGAATAAATTATGTATGGAAAAGATTTCCCAATCTTGTTAAAAACAAGAAAATTACTTTCTGTAAATCAGAAGCCCTTGGATCAAAGATCCAATGGTGGGGAAATCCCCAAATCAATTGGAGAAAAAATCTCCTTAACTGATTGAACAAATCATCTTACCCTATATAAAGGCCCCCAGACTTCAAGTCTGGAGATATACAGAAACAAAGAGAGGAACCCCGCCATAATCTTTGAGAGATCTGAGAAAGAAGAGCCAAACTCTCGGAAAAAGAAGATTTTCTTCAAGGTAAAAAAAATGAACAGAGAGATGAAATCATCTCATAATTAAGAAGAAGAATTCACTTCTTTCTTTAAGATCATAGATCTACAAGACCAAAAGTCTTTTCACAAAGAGATCAAAGGACCTTATCATAAAATAAGAAGAAGAACATAATTCTTCTCACAGATCATAGATCTACAAGACTTAGGTCTTTTACACAAAGAGATCATAGTATCTCATTATAAAAGTGTTGGAGATAGTGCCCTCAGAGTCAATTATTGGATCACAGGCACGTGATTGCAATGATTGAGGGAGGACCTATTCCGGTAGGACAGTCTTACTCAAGATGATAGTATGTTATCTGGTTTATCTTTATCATCGTGTACTGCTTTAGGTGACCTTACAGGTCGCTATTACACATTGATAGAGCCCCTAGGATTCTTGCTTGACTGCCAGCAGTATGAGGGCGATCATATACGTGAGAGCTGGTAGTCTATAAGCACATCCTTAAAAGGTCCCTAGCCGTGGGAGTTTCGAGACAGGGCATCGATACTCCAGAGTAGACTAGTGTATACGGTCGAGACCCCGACGAAGGGCGGTGGCCGGTCTCACAAGCCACTGGTGTCAGTTGGTTCACCTAAGATGTATACAGGTGCTCATTGGGTTATGAGTACACCGGACAGGACTCGCCGGGAACCTGCTAGTTGGTCTTATACCTGACGTCAGATAGCAGTTCCCTGGTGACATGTGTACAGGTTAGTTCATCGACCTGAGATCGTCATTTGTCTCGTGTGAGTTCCTACTGTACTTTGATTACTACCCTACCACGCTCAAAGGAGACGTGCAAACAGGTTTTAGTTGGGTACAGTCCCGAGCCACATGGAGGCAGTGAGCGGATCTGCAGGGGTTCGTCTCTCCCGGTATTGGGGGTGAGGTCGCGCTGTGTCTAGGAGAGCCCTTACACGAAGTCCTTGGCCAAGGCAGGAGATTTACTGGTAGGTATTCCAGTAGTATCTCAGGGTGTTCTGGGCTACACTCCGACACGACTTGTACCGCTTTTAGGGGTCTGACTTTTACCAACCCCCTAGGCCCGCCATGCGATGCTCATAGACGAACAGACCGGACTGTACGGATATTGTCACTGACAGGCTCAGTAGGGTGTCAGGATGAGTTCTCTTACAGACGTCCCTTTTGGTCAATAGCTGGTAGTCCGTCGCGTATGGCTAATACCTTTGACGTGCTAGTGGTTAAATCCACAGCCATAGTATTGACGAGTCTTTAGAGTCCCCCATAGACAGTTGCTCAAGTTTCGGGCGAAACGCTGTAGAGGCCGTATGGAGATATGGCAAGGTTTGATCAGATACGTGCGGTATTGCACGGATCATGATCGGACGGATAATACTAGCAGGCTTTGGTTTAAGCCGGATCCTAGTAGAGTACAGTGTAGATTTTGTCTCATTGCATTTGTATTTCGGTCGGAATACAAATACGGGTATGTATATACAGTAGCGGGGTTTTCCTGTAATTTATTACGGGATCAGTTTTTTGAAGTTGCCAGTTTGCATTCCGTTTCAGCCTTTTTCCTTTGTATCTTTCATTGGCTGAAAATTGGTGGAGGAGGGCTTATTTGCAATTGTGCAAATAATCATTGTGGGAGGTGGTCTTTTCATATTGATGCTTCATGATAGCTCTTGTTTGACCTTGACCCATTGACTTCATAAGTTCATGATTGTTTGACTTTTTGGAGTAATCATGGTTGTTGATTAGTTGATGGAGTGTGGATTTGTTGGTGATCATTTTCTTCTCATGATCACATATCATTCCTTTCCCTTGCATTATTGTGGGGCTTCCCCTCATTCTCACTCTCTTGACCATGCCAAGGCCGGCCACTTCCTCTAGGGGCTGTCCCAATTTTTTGGGTGGGTTTTTTTTATCTCCTTTGCTTGCTAAAAACTCATTAGCCACCACCAAAGTTCACATCCCCTTTCCTCCACTAAATGGGCAACTTCTAGTGACCCCAAATGAGACATAGCACTACACTACATTCTACAGCAACTCTTGGGCACGTCAACTCGCCAACTTCGTGCCCGAGTTGCCTCGGTCCAGAGGTGGAAGCCCGTAAAAGAACCCGGCGATGTGGTGCCCTTCCGGCAACGTGGTGGAGACCGGACATTCCACGGGAGATCGGGACGACGACGAGAAGACCGAAGGACACGGATCGCTCGGTATATCTCTCTACCCGTTCTTTAGTTTTCTAGGACTAGTTTAATGGTCCGATCCGGGATTTTTGTGCGCCGTGGTGCCGATTCAAAAGTTTAAAGAAATTTATCGTTTCCGTATTTTGACCTCGGATTGACGGCCGGGGCGCCGTCGTGCACTTACACTGGTATCAGAGCCACGCCATTAACCTAGTCTAGCTTTGTCTAATGTGTTCACATTTCCGATCGAACAAAAATCCCAAATCCGCATTTTCATGTACATCTGTTCTCTATCGATTTTGTTTTGGCTCAGAAATTTTTTTAAAGTGTTGCAGAATGATGTGCAGAGAATTCTAAGACTTCTGTAGAAATTTGATCACGTGAACACACTATCCTACCGCGGAACCGCGGCCAAACCCATGCTTGGGCCGCGGTTCCGCCGCAGTCTTTACTGTTCAGTGTATAAAATTTTTACAGAGAGTCTCTGTGTTGAAAATAGGGGTTTTGGTATATTCTTTTTGGGCCCAGAATTTCTTTAAGTGCTACAGTAATGCTTGGGGCCCACTTGGGTATATTTGATCGATCGAAAATTTTGAACACATTAGTTCACTGTATTTACATTATATCTGCGACCGTGAATGTCACTTGATCGGTAAATCCTGTCTAACTGCTATAGCCCAATTAGACGGATTTGCGAACGTGACATTCACGTTGATGTTCTGTGTTGTGCTGTGATGTTGCGGATTGGTTGTGGGGGATAGCCTGGATGCAATGGTAGTACAGTTTTGGTTGTATTATGTACATTTAATATTGTGGGGCGAGCGTCCGACATGTGAACTGCCGTCACTGCCTGTTTGTATATTATTCTTTTGGGGCACGACTGGGGTGAGGTCGATGTACCCGTTGTATGTATATTTTACTTTCTGTACTAGGATTACCCCAAGGTGGGGTGCGCGGATAGCCGGGTTCTAGAGGGCAACGGGCCCGCATCTCATGGCGTTGAGACGGAGGGGGCTTTACTCTAGAATTGGCGGGCTATTCGCCGCACTCGAAGAGGGTACAGGTTGACCCAGGAGGGGTGCCCAAGTTACCGGATTCCGTGAAGTGCTGGGTGGTCCATTCACGTTGTTGAAGGGGGATGCCTCGCTTCAGCTTTTGGCGGGTAACTTGCCGAGCCCGTAGGGGTCTAGGATTTCATTGCACAGGCTATCCACACGACCATGGGAACGTCGGGTTTCAGTAGTGGCTCTGTGAAACCTGGGGATCCCAGATATCTGTATTGTTCTGTGATGCTTATTACATTTCTGTGATGTTGCATTTTATCACGCCTTGAGCGAAATATTATATATTGATATATATACTAGTAGATGTTGTATATGTTTTACATCCGCGCTAGTCCAGTCCCCGCTCTGTCGTTAGTTAACTAACCTAATGGGTAATGACGGGACCCAGTGGTGAATGCGGATGGCATATACGTACGTCATTATTTTCGTTCTTTCTTGGTGTGATCAATTGATGGGACTGCGTTGATTCGGATCAATGCAAGCTAAACAAACCTATTCTGATGTTGTTGAAACAATTTTTCAAAAAGCTGTTATTGCAAGGACGTTCACTTTTGTTTTGTACAGTGCTATTCGGTTATGAATATCCAGCACCTCAGTCGACGAGGCAAGGGCCGAGATCCCTTCACCGGGAGTGACACCTTGGACAGAAGTTTGCGTCAGGGCAATAACTTCACTATAACCGATTACTTTTGCTTTGCATCATGGTATGCAGTTGGAATATCCTGCACCTCATTCTACGAGGAAAGAGCCGAGATCCCTTCACCAGGAGTGACCTCTTTAGCAAAGGTTTTCGTCATTATATTTTTATAAAGCTATCCGGTTCCTTCAACGATATCAAGTTCATTACGTTAAAGGTTTTTCGCCAGAAACCATTCGTAGCCCTCCGTCATTTCAGGAAGGTAGCACTTAGTATTCATGCTATGTATGTTGGCCTTCGTCAAGGCATAGTGTATAGTAGGTATTTGTTACTTTTCTGCAGCATAGATAGATGCGTTGGTTTGGGACAGTCGTACTACTATTTTGGCCTTCGTCAAGGGTATGTATGGGTGGATTCAAATTAACCTGGATAATGACGGGTAGAACTTGACATGTGACTTATGATATGTTGGCCTTCGTCAAGGTCATAAGAGCATGGGGCAGAAATCACATCGGGAGTTTCTAAAGAAACTGAAACTTGCCAGATATGCACATACCTTCTGGAGTGTGATAACGTGAGCGGATTCCGTCACGTTATCATGCGATGATAGTTGGATCCCGATTCCCACTGATGAGTTAGTTTACTCCTCGGGTGATCCCGACTAATTCTTCTTTTAGGTTTGGAGGAGAATTTGACGGTACAATGGGAGGTTTCCTGATTAGATAAATTGGTAACCATTCTGATCTAGGTTAGAGTGCACGCTGAGTGTTTCTTTTCTCTCTCTCTTCGGCAGCGACCATGACCCGACCCTAGACTATGACTCAGTGACCAAAATTAACCGAACCTTCTTAAACACTGGCTTTTGGATTGTCAGAGTTGCAAACCTCATTGCCACTCCTACTTTTACCCTTTTCTCCAGGACACCCCGTAATACTACGAATGTCCACTTCCATTGGACAAAACCATCGTATGGTTATATACGAACTCGAAGGAATTTATTCGAGGATGGTTTCCGGTTCTGGAGAAAACGAATAGGACTATTCAGTTGTCTTTTCCTTTTACCTTCTCTCAGGTTGCGAGTAATCCTTGGTTTAGGAGATAGTACACCTATTACGCAAATTGGATAGTCTTCTTCCAAACCTTAGGCTGGTGCCGAACGGTGGGGAATGAAGAAAACCAATTAGCATAACGATGGTGTACAGAAGGTAAGTAAAGACATATCAAGGGATTAGTAAGAGGGCAAAGTAAATTGCGACTGCTATTCACGACCAAACCAAGTATTTCTTCGCCAATCCTAAATCACCTTTGTATTTCTCCAGAACACTCCGTATCACTACGAAGACCCACAGTTTATGTAAGTCGATGTACAACACCCCACGACTTGCGGGGAGGCAGAAATATGAAAAACGATCTTGTTCTTTGCTTAAACATCGACTAACCGCATGAATCGAAGCTAAACGATAACTAACAACTATCATAGAAGTTCTAAACTACTATGTGAAGTGATTATACCTAAAGAACCGTGTCCTTCGTCTTTACGAACTCCACCTCTTCCTCGGCCTTCTCCAAGTAGTAGACGATCCACCACGAGAGCTTTACTCCAAGCTTTGCCTCTAAACTTGAGGCAACTAGGTTTCTTTAAGTGCTAATCAAAGTACCTAGATGATATAGAGTGCGGGTTATGGATTAAGTATTCTAACTAATCCTTGTACTCAACACATGAGAGGGGAGGATTAGGGTTTGAAGAGAGGAAGCTTGAGGGGAGAGAAGGTGAGAATGATAATTGAGATGAGAAAATAAGTTATCATAATATATATGAAGCATTAAGATTTATCAATAAAAGAAAAGAAAATGATGAATAATCATGCTTCATAAATATCTAATGGTGATTCATCTCCATGAGTCATTAAGCATTTATGATGCATTAATGATATGGATGAATCACTCGTATGACTCACTAATCTCATTCAATGTATATGCCACCTTAACCTCCTTAGTCACCATCTTCTAGAAGCTTCTCGCGCAATTACGAGAACGCCCTTCCTTTCCGTGAAAACACGGAAAAACTTTAGACTGTATAAATCCAATAACCGGATACTAGTAACTGGCTTAAACCAAAGCCGACTAGTAAAAACTGTCCGAAAGTCGTACGTGCGTAAACACACGTATGCGTCCGAACCCTTGTCGTAAAACCATACGACCTCTATATCGTTTCGCCTGAAGTAGGGAAACTCTCTGTGTGGGACTCTAGAGACTCGACTACTACGCTGGCAGTGGGTTTAACCACAGACCGCAAGCGGCACTAGCTGTACGTAACGGTCCCCAGGTAGATGTCGATAAGAAGGCCGATGAGGAAACCCATCCAAACTCCTACTGAACCTGCTGTGACAATCTCCATACAGTCCGGTCCGTTCGTCTAAGACTATCGCATATCGGGCCTAGGGGGGCAAGCGTCAGTTCCCTAATAGCGGTATAAGTCGTGTCGGAGCGAAGCCCATCACACCCTGAGAAACTACTGGAACCTACAAGTAAATCTCGCTTGCCCTGGACAGGGACTTTGCGTAATGGCTTTCTGACATAGCGCGATATCAACCCCCAATACCGGGAGAGACGAATCCTGTCAACCGCCACTGCCTCCAAGTGCACGGGACTGCACCCAACTGCTACCTGTTTGCACGACTCCTTTGAGCCGTGGTAGGGTAGCAATCTAAGAACAGTGGGACACACTCGAGGCGAAGTAGCAGTGTCAAGTCTGCGGACTATGCTGTACTCATGTCACCATGGACTGTTCACTGACGACTGATATAAAACAAACCAACAGTTCCCTGTGAGTCCTGTCCGGTGTACCCGTAACCTAACGAGCACCTGCATACTATCTCCAGTACGACGTACTGACGGCTGTGGGACAGACCATCTTCCCAACTGGGATGAGAAGCGTACACACTAGTCTACTCCGGAATATCGATGCCCTGTCTCGATAATCCTACGACTAGGGACCTGAATAAGGATGTGCTTGTAGACTGCCCCACTAGTATGACTGTCATCACAACGCTGGTAGTTTAGCAAGATCCTAAGAGCTCTATTAATACGTATACTCACATATTAAGATAGAAAAACCAAGTAGCATACTACCATGTTTAGCAAGACTGTTATATACATGTGAATATCCCAAGCTTCCATTAAGTAATATACAAATTAGCATGATACAGTAATGGCTTTCTAGGGCATAAACACTAACAATCTCCTACTTGCACTAGGGCCATGTACTGGCGTATCGAAGACCGATGATCTCGAGCAGCCTCTCGAACTGAATCTGAGGTAGGACCTTAGTGAATGGATCAACAATGTTATCCTCTGTATTTACTCTCTTTACCTCGATCTCCCGGCGATCTATGATCTCCCTGATCAGGTGATACCGCCTTAAGATGTGTCTGGACTTCTGATAGGACCTGGGTTCCTTCGCTAAAGCTATAGCGCCGTTGTTGTCGCAATACAGAGGTATTGGACCAACACTTGTAGGAACCACCTGATGTTCTGTGAGGAACTTCTTCATCCAGACAGCTTCTTTTGCGGCATCGCAAGCAGCTATGTACTCCGCCTCCATCGTTGAGTCAGCAACGGTGTCCTGCTTGGAACTCTTCCAACAGACCGCCCCTCCATTGAGGGTAAAAACATAACCCGACATGGACTTGGAGTCATCCTTGTCACTCTGGAAGCCGGAATCAGCATAGGCCTCCATCCTGAGGTCTTTTCCGCCGTAAACCAAGAACATCTCCTAAGTCCTCCTCAGGTACTTTAGAATGTTTTTTACTGCTATCCAGTGATTCTCCCCTGGGTTTGCCTGATACCTGCTTACAACGCTCAATGCGTATGCTACATCTGGTCTGGTACATAACATCGCATACATTATAGAGCCTACCGCAGAAGCGTAGGGTATAATCGACATGCGTTCCCTTTCCAAATCAGTCTTGGGAGACATCTCTTTGGAGAGGGTGATTCCGTGACAAGCCGGTAGGTTACCGCGCTTAGAATCTTCCATACTGAATCTTTTCAATATGGTGTCTATGTACCTGGACTGTGAAAGTCCCAACATCCTCTTTGATCTATCACGATAGATCTGGATCCCCAGAATGTAGGTGGCATCACCCAGGTCCTTGATGGAGAATTTCTGTGACAAGAATCTTTTGACTGACTGTAGCATAGGAATATCATTTCCTATTAGGAGAATGTCATCCACGTACAAGACGAGAAATACAACAACTCTCCCTACAATCTTACTGTATATGCATGGTTCATCTGGATTTTTGATAAAGTCGAATTCTTTGACAGTATCATCAAAACAGATGTTCCAACTCCGCGATGCCTGCTTTAGTCGATAAATAGACTTAAGCAGCTTGCATACTTTACCGCTGCTCCCACTCTGAATGAATCCCTCTGGCTGATCTATATAGACGCTCTCTTCTAAATTTCCATTTAGAAAGGCCGTCTTTACGTCCATCTGCCAGATCTCATAATTGTGGAAGGCAGCAATAGCAAGAAGGACCCGAATGGATTTCAGCATAGCCACTGGAGAAAAGGTTTCGTCATAGTCCAAACCAGGTCTTTGACGGAAACCCTTTGCAACAAGTCTAGCCTTATAGGTTTCAACCTGTCCATCTACACCAATCTACTTTCTGAAGATCCACTTGCATCCTACGGGTTTTACCCCATCTGGAGCATTGTCCAAAACCCATACTTTGTTAGTGTACACTGACTCCATTTCGGTCCGCATTGCATCCAGCCATTTTACCGAGTCGCCGCTCTGAATGGCTTGCTGGAAGCTAATAGGGTCATCATTATGAATGACGCAATCTTCTCGATCCCCGTCTATGAGAAAACCGTAGTATCTCTCGGGCGGATGAGACTTCCTACCACTTCTGCGGATAGGCGCTGGTATGTCCCTTTCTTCTGAAACTTCTTGTTCTACCAAACTTTCAGTAACAGCTTGTGGTTCTGGAATTTTTTCTAGTTCTACTGCGCTCCCACTCTTCTGATTTTCTAAAAATTCAGTTTCTAAGAAGCGGGCATGACGAGAAACAAAAACCTTTTGTTCCTCTGCGTAGTAGAAGCAATATCCTATGGAGTTCTTTGGATATCCCACAAACTTACACTCTACTGAGCGTGCCTCGAGTTTGTCCGGATGCTGCTTTTTTACAAAAGCTGGACATCCCCATGTCTTCAGGTACTGAAGATAGGGTTTCTTCCCACTCCACATCTGATATGGCGTGGTAGGCACAGTCTTGGTTAGAACCTTGTTTAAAAGATATGCCGCTGATTCTAGCGCATAACCCCTGAATGATCGCGGTAACTCAGCCTTACTCATCATGGAACGAACCATATCCAATAGGGTTCGATTCCTCCTTTCCGATACACCGTTGTGTTGTGGTGTGTATGGAGGAGTAAGCTGAGAGAGAATTCCTTTCTCTTTTAAGTAACCCAGGAACTCGGCACTTAAGTATTCACCACCTCGATCAGATCTCAGTGTCTTAATACTTTTGCCTGTTTGGTTTTCCACTTCATTCTTGTATTCTTGGAATTTCTCAAAGGCCTCGGATTTATGCTTCATCAAGAAGACATGTACATACCTAGAGAAATCATCCGTAAAAGTAATGAAGTAGGAATAACCACCTCGCGCATGTGTAGACATTGGACGCACACGTCACTGTGTACGAGTCCTAAGAGCTCGCTCGCTCTTACTCCGTGTCCAGTAAACAGAGTCTTTGTCATCTTTCCCATGAGACAAGATTCACAAGTGGCATAAGATTGATATTCGAACGGATTCAAATATCCTTCTCTATGTAACTTCGTTAATCGTGTTTCATTGATGTGACCTAGTCTACAATGCCATAAGAAAGCCTGATTCATTTCTGGAGACTTTCTTTTAAGTGTGTTCTGGACATTGAAACCTGAGCTTGATTCAATATGTATATACCGCCATCTAATGTACCGGACCTAATCAGAACTTGATTTAGGTGGATGTGAACTACATAGCTTATGAATGTAAAGTCATATCCCTCTCTTGAAAGTGAGGACACTGATATGATATTACAAGTCAAACTAGGTACATACAGACAGTTACGTAGAATCAATATCTGCCCACTTGTCAAACCTAGGCGATATTCTCCCACGGATTCAGCGTCCACGCTCATTCCGTTTGCAACTCTGAGAGACAAATCACCTATCCTTATAACTTTACGGTTTCTCAAAGCATGTAACGAATTACAGATATGAGATCCTGCTCCGGTATCTAGTACCCAGGAAGTAGAGTTAATTGACAAACAATTCTCAATTACAAACACACTTGAGGCTGAAGCCACAACATGCTTCGTATCCTGGCTACTGGCTTCCAACGCCCTGCAATCCTTCTGCCAATGTCCATTCCCATAACAATAGGAACATCCCTCCTTTCCTACACCAAGTCCCGAAAATTTTGCTCTTCCCTTTCCTCCTACTTTACTGACACTGTATATCGTCTTTGTAGAGGTCTTCTTCTTTTCATCCTTTGTTTTCGCCCTGGATGTAGAAGAAGAAGGTCCCCCATTAAGCAGAGCTTATGTTTCCCTGGTTTCTTTCAGGGTATAAGTAGAGGGTAGGGACTGTGGAAATAAGTCAGTATATGACATGTTTCCCAACGTGGTCTCCAGGTCCTTGAGCTCATCAATATAGCTAGTCATCGTAAGGACGTTGTCCCTTACAGATGACCCGTCAGCCGACCTCGCTTGAATTAATTCGTTCGAGGCCTCATATCTTGCGATATGAGATTGCTCTCGATATAAATCTTTGTTATGGAGAAAGATGGAAACAGAGTCCATCTTCTCATGCTGCTTCTGGTATATACCATCAACTGAAGCCAACACGAGGAACTTGGCTTTCGTTTTATCCTTTTCCTTTCTCTGACGGATATCCATATCCGTGACGGTGGAAACTGGACCTGGGACGGTGGGATCTTGAGTAGTAATAGGGTGGTCCAGCTTGTCATGGGCAATGGTCATCTGGACAGACCTTTGCCAGTCATATAAGTTAGATTCAGTCAACTTGTTATCTAGATGTAACCTAGTCATGGTCACAAGGTCGCTGCAATGAGAGAGAGAGAAGAAAACACTTTAGCATGATACTCTTGCAAGTTTAGATTGGTTTTTAATTTATCTAAACAGGATGGCTCCCACTGTTTCTTGAATCCTTCCTCAAACCATAAAAGAAGAATTAGCCAGGACTATTCTCACTGTACAATACTTGCTTAACCGTTCAGCCAGGCTAGTGTCGGTACTTCGAGGGAGGTTTTCCAACTCTTTCACGAAGTTCCTTAATTAAATAACCTCTTTTCTCTGGGGGGTTAACCCCGCTGACACCTTTCTCGGCACCTACTTGGTTTATAGCATTGATCGTTAAGTGACGAATCTCCTGATAAGTAGCATATACTCACAGTAGGATCGGGATCCAAATATCATCGTATGATAATGTTGAAGGAATCCTACCAACATTCATCAAACTCCAAATGGTATGCAACTCTTTGCAAATTTCAGTTTCTTTAGAAATTCCCGATATAGATTTTTGCCCCATGTTCTTATGACCCTGACGAAAGCCAACAAATCATAAACACATGTCAAGTTCTGCCCATCATTATCTTGTTAATTTGAACCCACCCGTATATACCCTTGATGAAAGCCAACAAGGTTATACGACTGTCCCAAACCAACTCATCTATCTATGCAACAAATGAATACCCCAGCAGCTACCAAACACTATGCCTTGACGAAAGCCAACAAACATAGCTTGAATACTACTAACCGTCCATAAGAAATGACGGAGGGCTACGACTGGTTTTGGCGAAACCGTGAACGTAGTGAACTTGATATAATCGAAGGAACCTGATAGCTTTTTAAAAGGAGTGGTTAAAGCTCCGCAATTAAAAATTCTGCTTTTTTAAAATAACCGAGTGGTTTCTTTTAAATTTGTTCCAACGATTCAACTTTGGTTTATTTTCTTTGCATTATAAATAATGTGTCCCATCATTAACCTATCATTGCAGAAAACAACAAAAATACAACGTCCTCTTATACCATCCGCATTCGCCACTGGGTCCCGTCATCACCCGTTAGGTTACTTAACTAACGACAGAGCAAGGGCTGGGCTAGCGCGGATGTAAAACATAAGTGACGTCTAAATAGCTATCATATATAGATATTGTACATTCGTCAGACGCAATAATAGGCATTCCAGATCTCATATGAACTTTATTGGATTTGCAAGCAATCCGCGTTTGTTTAGAGCCTGCAACAAAAGACGGATTACACAGTTGTGATGAATAGCCATTACCCCACCCTAGACCCCTACGGGTACGGCAAACTACCCGCCAAATACCCGAAGTGAAGCGGTCTCCCTCAACAAAGTGAGTAGGCCACTAAACACTTCAAAGTACCCGGTAGTTTGTGCACCCCATCTTGGGTCTATCCTAGGAGCAAAAACAGTAAAATGAAATAATACAACGGCGGCTACAACCGCAACCTGGATGCGCCCCGCAAAATAATATTACAACATATTACAATTACATCGAATGAATTAAAATAATAACCCATCACAAACCCCGGCTAATCATCACAACAGTCCAATACAGTTCACATCCACAAACAGTAAAAACCATTACAGAAATGTGCAACCCCCTGCCAACCGACATACTAGCAGTTAGGGGAGGTTTACGAACATATTATACAATCATAGATATAATCAAATTAGCAAACATCGTAAAATTTCGATCGTGCAAACACATTAGATTCTACTCCAATACTTCTCTGTGCACCTGAGACTTGAGCAGAAAAATAAACAACCCAGAAAACACAAAAATATCACAGAAGAATTACTGGTGAAAATTAGGTTGAATCGGCCCCAACTCGGCCGCGGTTCCGCGGTCGTTGGGCCGATTCAGGAACCCATTTTTCACCAGATTTCTTACAAGTCTCTGTAGGTTATTCTGAAGCACCCTGAAAAAATTTTAGAGCTTGTTTAAAATTCGACAGAAAGTAGTGATATCGATGTCGTTTTTTGGTTCGTTTTGCGTTCGAATATCTTACGACTTTGCTAATGAGTTAATTATTGTTTGGCGAGGCTCTGATACCACTGTAAGTTGATGTACAACACCCCACGACTTGTGGGGAGGCGAAAATATGAAAAACGATCTTGTTCTTTGCTTAAACATCGACTAACCGCATCAATCGAAGCTAAACGATAACTAACAACTATCATAGAAGTTCTAAATTACTATGTGAAGTGATTATACCTAAAGAACCGTGTCCTTCGTCTTTACGAACTCCACCTCCTCCTCGGCCTTCTCCAAGTAGTAGACGATCCACCACGAGAGCTTTACTTCAAGCTTTGCCTCTAAACTTGAGGCAACTAGGTTTCTTTAAGTGCTAATCAAAGTACCTAGATGATATAGAGTGAGGGTTATGGATTAAGTATTCTAACTAATCCTTGTACTCAACACATGAGAGGGGAGGATTAGGGTTTGAAGAGAGGAAGCTTGAGGAGAGAGAAGGTGAGAATGATAATTGAGATGAGAAAATAAGTTATCATAATATATATGAAGCATTAAGATTTATCAATAAAAGAAAAGAAAATGATGAATAATCATGCTTCATAAATATCTAATGGTGATTCATCTCCATGAGTCATTAAGCATTTATGATGCATTAATGATATGGATGAATCACTCATATGACTCACTAATCTCATTCAATGTATATGCCACCTTAACCTCCTTAGTCACCATCTTCTAGAAGCTTCTCGCGCAATTACGAGAACGCCCTTCCTTTCCGTGAAAACACGGAAAAACTTTAGACTGTATAAATCCAATAACCGGATACTAGTAACTGGCTTAAACCAAAGCCGACTAGTAAAAACTGTCCGAAAGTCGTACGTGCGTAAACACACGTATGCGTCTGAACCCTTGTCGTAAAACTATACGACTTCTATATTGTTTCGCCAGAAGTAGGGAAACTCTCTGTGTGGGACTCTAGAGACTCGACTACTATGCTGGCAGTTGGTTTAACCACAGACCGCAAGCGGCACTAGCTGTACGTAACGGTCCCCAGGTAGATGTCGATAAGAAGGCCGATGAGGAAACCCATCCGAACTCCTACTGAGCCTGCTGTGACAATCTCCATACAGTCCGGTCCGTTCGTCTAAGACTATCACATATCGGGCCTAGGGGGCGGCAAGAGTCAGTCCCCTAATAGCGGTATAAGTCTTGTCGGAGCGAAGCCCATTACACCCTGAGAAACTACTGGAACCTACAAGTAAATCTCGCTTGCCCTGGCCAGGGACTTTGCGTAATGGCTCTCTGACACAGCGCGATATCAACCCCCAATACCGGGAGAGACGAATCCTGTCTAACCGCCACTGCCTCCAAGTGCTCGGGACTGCACCCAACTGCTACCTGTTTGCACGACTCCTTTGAGCCGTGGTAGGGTAGCAATCTAAGAACAGTGGGACACACTCGAGGCGAAGTAGCAGTGTCAAGTCTGCGGACTATGCTGTACTCATGTCACCTGGGAACTGTTCACTGACGACTGGTATAAAACCAACCAACAGTTCCCTGTGAGTCCTGTCCGGTATACCCATAACCTAACGAGCACCTGCATACTATCTCCAGTACGACGTACTGACGGCTGTGGGACAGACCATCTCCCCAACTGGGATGAGAAGCGTACACACTAGTCTACTCCGGAATATCGATGCCCTGTCTCGATAATCCTACGACTAGGGACCTGAATAAGAATGTGCTTGTAGAATACCCAGCCTCCACTAGTGTGACTGCCATCACAACGCTGGTAGTTAAGCAAGATCCTAAGAGCTCTATCAATATATATACTCACATATTAAGATAGAAAAACCAAGTAGCATACTACCATGTTTAGCAAGACTGTTATATACATGTGAATATCCCAAGCTTTCATTAAGTAATATACAAACTAGTATGATACAGTAATAGCCTTCTAGGGCATAAACACTAACAGTTTATTGGATACTCCATCGTATGGTTATATACGAACTCGAAAGGAACTTGTTCCAGTTCGGGGATGGATTCTGGTTCAGGAGAAATAGGAATACGGTTTATTCGGTTGTCTTTTATCTTCACCTTCTCTTGCATTGCGAGTACTCCTAGGATTAGGACAGTACACCCATTATGCTTATTGGATAGTCTTCTTTCAAACCATAGGCTGGTGCCGAATGGTAGGGAAGGAAGAAAACCATTTGACCTAAAGGGGTGTGCAGAAGGTAATGACTAAAGACATATAAAGGGATTTGGAGAGATGCAAAGAATTATACGGTTACAGTTGTGAATCTGGATAATGGAAGAGGCATTACTAGGAATACCGGGATACCCCATCGAAACATTTCAATGTTTCAGTTTCACTGTGTACTGTTAAAAGAAAACTGATTTCCCAATTAGTCCTTACTCCAGGGTATGTATTTACCAGGTATGATTCTCACATCTGTATGGTTTTACAGATGATGAGTGGGAGTAGGTTATTGGGAATTAGGTGATCATCCTCATTATATCGGGATTCGTTGTAATCGGTGATATTTGAGGAAGTCACCTGGGTTGTTTGCCGGACGGCAAATATTTGGTTATGAATATCCGCTGTCATGCACCAATTTCAAATTGATATATCTGTACATCTATTTTTATAGAGTGAGATATACCTTTTTGAAATTATGTCCATGACGTTTACCTATATCAGTGGATAGTTAGGTAAGGAGCATTGAACAACGGTGTAATTCTTCTTAACCATAAGTACAGTTTTCAACCTACGACACACAGGGAATGAGTTATTAGACTCAAGGGACTTATACAGAGTATTGTATGTTGTCCAGTATCCATTGGGACAGAGGGGTTGGTACTCGAACTAGATTCTGTTTACTTGTGACTTCTCTGGTTCTTAGACATGTGTTTCGTAGAAACACAAGGTCTGAGTTTTGAGAAGTTATAGGTATAAGAATAGAATAGAGAACCAGGTGTTGCAAGTATCGGGATTCTTCAAGGTGATCGAAGATGTAGATACTTGTGTGTGGTATTCAGTTGATAGTAATGATTAAGAGAACTTGCTTCTCTTTCAGGTTACTCATAATTGGAAGCATTCCTAAGTTGAGTAACGCTGATCGGCATCTTTCCATTTAGTTGACATGCACTGGAGACAGCTGCATAATTTGAATCTGGTTCAATTAAATAAGTGCCTCTGGTTCTATATTGGATATAGAACAGTTCGTATCTTAACGATGTTAAGGTACGGGGAGTTGTCCGGCTTATGCTTAAAACCAGACTCTGGATAACTCAAGGCACGTTTCTTTAATGGCTGTTTGTGGGTTGACCCAGGCTATGACGAGGGTTGATTTTCTACCATCTGGAAGATTAATAGTGATATTGTTCTTGACTCACCACAGTTTTAATAAAAATGTATTTTTTCAGAAAACAATAGTGGGAGTATGGTAGAACTGGAAGTGATTCCAGAACTGCAAACGATTACTGAAATTTGATAAGAACCTAAAGATTCAATCTGGTTTGACATTCCATTGGCCACTCCGCAGATACGGTGGGTAATCTCAGGCACCCAAGAGGTACTCCGGTAGCCTCAAGGACGGTGGCAGGGAGGTTCTTGTTTACCCAGACTTGCCATTGCTGTTGTTCCAGACTATGAGACCCGGCATGAGGATGAGTATAGCGTCATTCTAAACTAGCTTTAGAAGTGTACGTTTATATGACTCTGCCAGAGGGTTGTCATGATCAGTGTGAGCAGCGGAAGCATTGGTGGACAACAGGCTTGTGTCTATTTATAGACTAAAGCAGATATAGCGGAGATAGATCATCTATTTCTGATGTGACAGCCATAAGTTTGACTTCATCAGAATAGGGGATGGATCTGTTAAGAAGGTAGTAAGGTGTGATGTCCTGATATTTGGATGACATACACAGAGTAGGAAGTGAAATTCCTATACTACGATCGATTATTCTTTGGTTGTCACACAGTAGTTTCTCCACATGGGACTTGGATGTAATATCAAGACATTCTGGTTACTAGATCTATGGTTTTAGATCTAGATTTGGGTAGTTTCCCAATCAGGATACTTAGACAGCATTCTAAGAGTTTTTAGAATGGACGACTCCTGGCACGGTAGTATACCTGCAGGTGATGGAGTCACCCTCTCTAAAGGTGTCTTACAGACTAAAGGGGAGAGGGATGTGCATGATTGACAGATCACTTGCTTAGGCAATTGAGTCAATCATGAGATGTCAAGTACCACACCAGATGCTATTTTTGCAGTAGATGCAATAAGAAGATATTAATCCAATCCTGGAGAAATATTCGAAAGAAGTTTTAGAACATAAGTGAATGTTCTAGGGATATGAAAGTGTCAGCCTCATTTAGGTGACGGTTATCGTTCCAGGCTTCCAAAGTGACCTGGATGACAGAGTGGTTGTCAGAGTTATAGTTTTCCCTCTGACGAGGGGCGGTATTATGGACAAGTGGTCCAGGAGGATACTGAGGGAGGCATGGCGCAGGATACTGATTAAGTTCAGTTGACGATACAGTCTAAGAAGTTTGGATTTGGAGTTCATTTATGAGCTAGGTCCCATCAGACATCGAGACACATTCTAAGACAGGTATTGCTCATTTCGGGAGATGGTTTTCTCCGCGAACTTGAGATATAGAGAGACATAGAAAGAAACATCAGAGCGGATCCACTCACTGAGGCTATTCCTCGAACGCAATAGTTTCGCAAACGGGTTTTGTGAGACTGATTAGTAGAGGAGTTGGGTGTTCGGTATCACACGGGTTGTGAGTATGCAACATCGCAATAATTAGCCTTGAGTGCAAGTGGGAGATTGTTGGAGATAGTGCCCTCAGAGTCAATTATTGGATCACAGGCACGTGATTGCAATGATTGAGGGAGGACCTATTCCGGTAGGACAGTCTTACTCAAGATGATAGTATGCTATATGGTTTATCTTTATCATCGTGTACTGCTTTAGGAGACCTTACAGGTCGCTATTAAACATTGATAGAGCCCCTAGGATTCTTGCTTGACTGCCAGCAGTGTGAGGGCGATCATATACGTGAGAGCTGGTAGTCTATAAGCACATCCTTAAAAGGTCCCTAGTCGTGGGAGTTTCGAGACAGGGCATCGATACTCCAGAGTAGACTAGTGTATACAGTCGAGACCCCGATGAGGGGCGGTGGCCGGTCTCACAAGCCACTGGTGTCAGTTGGTTCACCGAAGATGTATACAGGTGCTCATTGGGTTATGAGTACACCGGACAGGACTCGCCGGGAACCTGCTAGTTGGTCTTATACCTGACGTCAGATAGCAGTTCCCTGGTGACATGTGTACAGGTTAGTTCATCGACCTGAGATCGTCATTTGTCTCGTATGAGTTCCCACTGTACTTTGATTACTACCCTACCACGCTCAAAGTAGACGTGCAAACAGGTTTTAGTTGGGTACAGTCCTGAGCCACATGGAGGCAGTGAGCGGATCTGCAGGGGTTCGTCTCTCCCGGTATTGGGGGTGAGGTCGCGCTGTGTCTAGGAGAGCCCTTACACGAAGTCCTTGTCCAAGGCAGGAGATTTACTGGTAGGTATTCCAGTAGTATCTCAGGGTGTTCTGGGCTACACTCCGACACGACTTGTACCGCTTTTGGGGGTCTGACTTTTACCAACCCCCTAGGCCCGCCATGCGATGCTCATAGACGAACGGACCGGACTGTACGGATATTGTCACTGACAGGCTCAGTAGGGTGTCAGGATGAGTTCGCTCACAGACGTCCCTTTTGGTCAATAGCTGGTAACCCGTTACGTATGGCTGATACCTCTGACGTGCTAGTGGTTAAATCCACAGCCATAGTATTGACGAGTCTTTAGAGTCCCCCACAGATAGTTGCTCAAGTTTCGGGCGAAACGCTGTAGAGGCCGTATGGAGATATGGCAAGGTTCGATCAGATACGTGCGGTATTGCACAGATCATGATCGGACGGATAAGACTAGCAGGCTTTGGTTTAAGCCGGATCCTAGTATAGTATAGTATAGATTTTGTCTCATTGCATTTGTATTTCGGTCGGAATACAAATGCGGGTATGTATATACAGTAGCGGGGTTTTCCTGTAATTTATTACGGGATCAGTTTTCTGAAGTTGCCAGTTTGCATTCCTTTTCAGCCTTTTTCCTTTGTATCTTTCATTGGCTGAAAATTGGTGGAGGAGGGCTTATTTGCAATTGTGAAAATAAGCATTGTGGGAGGTGGTCGTTGCATATTGATGCTTCATGATAGCTCTTGTTTGACCTTGACCCATTGACTTCATAAGTTCATGATTGCTTGACTTTTTGGAGTAATCATGGTTGTTGATTAGTTGATGGAGTGTGGATTTGTTGGTGATCATTTTCTTCTTATGATCACATATCATTCCTTTCCCTTGCATTATTGTAGGGCTTCCCCTCATTCTCACTCTCTTGACCATGCCAAGGCCGGCCACTTCCTCTAGGGGCTGTCCCAATTTTTTGGGTGGGGTTTTTTTTATCTCCTTTGCTTGCTAAAAACTCATTAGCCACCACCAAAGTTCACATCCCCTTTTCTCCACTAAATGGGCAACTTCTAGTGATCCCAAATGAGACATAGCACTACACTACATTCTACAGCAACTCTTGGGCACGTCGACTCGCCAACTTCGTGCCCGAGTTGCCTCGGTCCAGAGGTGGGAGCCCGTAAAAGAACCCGGCAATGTGGTGCCCTTCCGGCAACGTGGTGGAGACCGGACATTCCGCGGGAGATCGGGACGACGACGAGAAGACCGAAGGACACGGATCGCTCGGTATATCTCTCTACCCGTTCTTTAGTTTGCTAGGACTAGTTTAATGGCCCGATCCGGGATTTTTGTGCGCGGTGGTGCCGGTTCAAAAGTTTAAAGAAATTTATCGTTTCCGTATTTTGGCCTCGGATTGACGGCCGGGGCGCCGCCGTGCACTTACAAAAATGGGGAAGAATAAGTCAATTCTCTTAGGATCATAGATCCGTAAAGGCAAAGCCTTTCTTCAAAATAAGAGATTGAAGCAACTCCTACAAAATAAGAACTTTGTTTTTAGAACCTTGAGACAAAGTCTCTTATAAAAAGAATTTAATTCTCATGGAGCAAACTGATCTAAGTTGCTTAGAAGAAGAGCTTCAGCGCTCCACATCTAGCGCAAAGTGCTGCAGAGGTTTAGCGCTCTTAATCTAAAAGGAGCCTTAGCGCTCCAAATTAAAAGAAGCGCTTCAGCGCACCAGAATTAGCGCACAACGCTGTATAAAAGAGCCTTAGTGCTCCATATTAAAAAGAAGCATCTCAGCGCTCCGGATCTGGCGCAAAGCGCCAAGCGCACCACGTGCTCTTCACGTGTGCGTCATTTAACAGTTAGCGCTCTGCGCTCTTGGACTAGCGCTTTGCGCTCTATGGTGCTCAACGCCAAGCGCACCACGTGCTCCTCACATGTGCACCACTGAACTAATAGCGCTTTGCGCTCCTAAATCAGCGCAATGCGCTCATAGACTGGCGCTCAGCGCCAAGCGCATCACGTGTCCCTCACGTATGTGCTACTCGGCAGAAGCACACTGCGCTCTTTGACTGGCGCAAAACGCCAAGCGCACCACGTGCTCCTCACGTGTGCGATGATAGAACATAAACTGCTCTTTAAAATAAGCCCCAGAGCTATGATGAATGCTCGGCATTCAACAAAAGACAGAAATACTGTCAGAATCTAAATCAATGCTCAGCATTGTTAAAAGGGCCAAGCCCAAATAAATGCTCAACAGCCCAAAATAAATGTTAAACATTTTAACTTGATTGGACTTAGCCCAAGATTGGCTATAAGTCCTTAATTCAGATTAACTGAGCCCATATGCTCACAAATCTTTTGATCTTAGTCTCAAACCGGGCTACAGATCCCAACCAAAATCGGTTCAAGGGTACATCTCTTTACTCCTCTGATATTTGTCGTTGTAATCCTTCAACGTCTTCAGAGAGGTGACGGGTCCCGACAACCATACATTTCATAGACTATGACGTCCTTAACCGGGCTGTGGGGTCCTTAAACCCATGGACTATGATGTCCTTAACCTTGAACCGTAATGTCCTTAAACTAATCGACCGCAATGTCCCTAAACTAAACAATAGAGCCCAAATGCTCTCTTGTTGGATCTAAATGATCCCGTTAAGTTGATCTTAGTCTAAAATTAGACTAACGTATCCTTAACAAACGTTTAAGTTGATCTTAGTCTCAAATGAGACTAACGTACCCTTAAACCCAACCCCAAACCCAAATCTAAGAAGATACGGATTTGGACTAATCCACGCCCTATGGACGACAACATAAATTAGTCTCCGTTTACAATCGACGGGCAACCACAAACAAAACAAACACACATGACACGAAGTGACCATCTGGAGAAGGAGAAAGTGGTTATCGCGATGCGGTAGCGTAATTAACTGCAGGGGCTTGCGCCTGCAGGGAAGAGCGTCCCCACAATCAAAAACCCCTCAAATGAGGGGGAATCTGACGAAGTCTGCTACATCGGCCGCATCCGTTTAAACCTTCGATACATGGTGTCATAAATCAACTTGGCATCTTCGGAGAGGTGGACGGATAGCACCAATTAGCATCTGCCCCCAAATTCAGGCAAGATGGACCTACGCGGTCGTGTCCCTGTGTTCGGAGGAGAACAAGGTCACTCCCGGTGAAGGGATCTCGGCTCTTTCCTTATCGAATAAGGTGCTGGATATTCTACAAAGAATACCGCTATGCAAAGCAAAACTAAAGCTACCCTTTTTATAAATTTGATTCTACAACATCTTTTAGGTTTCTTTTCTTTCATTAATCTCATTAATGAATCCCATCATTTAAGCTTCCTAAGCATCACAGAAAAAACGAAAATACAACGTGCGCTTATGCCATCCGCATTCACCACAGTGTCCCGTTATGCACCGTTAGGTTACTTAATGGCATACCGGGACGGGACTAGCGCGGATGCAAAACATAAGCAACGTTTATCATATATCATATATACAATAATAAAGCATTTGTCTCACGCATATAATATGTTCGCATCACAGTATATCAGCAGCAGAAGAATCATATGAAATATTGGATATACTAGGAGGTCTGTGTTTTATTTCGAGCCTGTAGAAAACATGGATTCCACGGTCGCGATGAATAGCCAAACCCACATCCCTAGACCCCTACGAGAGCGGAAAGCAACCCTCCCAATTCTAGGGTTAGGAGACTCGATCTCGACTCCTCGAGATGGCCTCCCACTGGACCCTCGAACCCGGTTACTTGTGCTCCCCATCTTGGGTCTATCCTAATGCAGAAAAGTAAATAATATACAATGGTGACATTATCCTCAACCCGGAAGTGCCCCAATAAAAGAATATTATATATAATGAATTTTACATGAATGAAAATGAAAACCCTCATCTCACATAAAAACCCCGGCTATTCAAAACACGACGATCCAATATAACATATCACAGCAACACATAATATCTCATATCATCAACGTAAGCAAGTATGCGTATCCCGATTGTCGTTGATGTATAGCAACGAAGCCGGCGATATACCACATACTACACTTACGGTCGCAGAAAAGAAAAGTGAAAAACTACAACATTTGGAATCCACAATCACCTTAGACATCGTAAACCCGAAATATCACATATTATGGATTTCATACCTAACTATATGAATTCCACATATTGTATCACATTACAGAGAAAGCTAGACGATGTTAAATATTTCGATCGAATCAACAAACACCCAAAATTTCCCAAAATGTTCAACACTTGAACTTAGTTTAAAAGCATCCATCACATGCTACAGTACCAATAGACCAGCCATAGAAGGGTCAAACCAACGCCTCACATGTGGCAACGCTGAACTACCACAAACCCTGGGGTTTAGAGGTGGTTCTGACGGTCACATAATCGAGTTAAGATTTTCGTTCTTTTAGAGGGTCCACCGTGTTACTTGCACGATATTTGAATGTTCTTTAACTATGAAAAAGATCCAACTCTTGAAAAATTTTCCGGCAAGGGTTAAAGCGGGTATTTGATATCCGATCGAACTTTTTAACACTGTCTAAACAACCCGAATCAAAGCTAGAATTACGAATACGAAACACTCCGAATTTTTAATACAGTAAATTAACATCACATGTAATTTTAGTAAAAATAAACAACACCACAAGTATCAAACCCCAGAACCTGGACCACACCACAAAACCCAAACCCTTTCCCCATGGAAAGACCAGCGTCGCCGGAATCCCTAGCCTCGTCGCCGGCCATCCTCCGAGCTGGGGGGTGAGTTTTGTGTTGTGTTCTTAATGTATTTCATACATCATTCTGCAACTGTTAAAATAATTTTTTGACACCTGAAAATTTTTGATAGAAACTAGGGTTTTTCTTCGGGTGTTTCGGAGTTGTTTCGGTTTCGTAATCCTACACTTATCCGTCTAATTCTCTAACTAGGCTCTGATACCACTGTTGGGTTGCCTACAATGGTAGCAAGGTTTCGGGTGGCATATCCCATGCCATTTTTAAATTTTGCCATTATAGATAACCCTAAACCTAGGATGTTAACTAGAGAGTCAAACCAAAACACACAAAGTAAAAAACTTTACTTCTAAGAGTTTAGAATTACAACCTTTGTAGTCCATTCCTTAGCTTCATAAGCTCCGTGTTGAGTCCCTTCGCTGCGATCATCAAGAACACGGACTCTAGAGAGGCTCCATAAGGTGAATGAGGTATCTTGCTTGAAGTCTTCCCTTTCTAAGATGATTTACCTTGAAGAATCTCAAACCCAAGCTCACACTTCTCTAATGAAGTTATTAGTGAAGTGAACACCCAAATCTAAGAGGCTAGAATAGATGAGGATGATGAAGTAGGAATTTTGCTCTCTTTTGTTTTCAATTTCTCACTTTAAATCATTACACACAAAAAGTTAGAAAAGCTTTTCAAGACAGGAAGAAGAAGATGAAGTTTCTTTTGTAATGAATAATGAAAAATTGTTGTGGTTACAATTGCAACATAGGGTTAAGCATGACAAGTTTAACCCTTGTAGAGACTTTACCATGGGTTAAGGTTTGGGTTGGGTTAATAAATATCTAGCAAAAAATATCAAGGAATGTGGACAAATTCAAAGCTTCATGAAGCTTCCTCAAAGCTCATCCATAACCTTAACCCTAATCCAAACCCTAACATGGTTAAATCTCAAAACCTTTGTTGCATTTGTAACCCTAATATGTTACAATATTATATATCACATATATAATGTAACAAAATAAAATAATTCAATTAACATATATCGCATATACATCAATGTATTATCCAAGTGAGAAAAAGAATCAATAAAGCAAGCTTATATTAGTTAATGCAACGTAATATATCATATATAATTATACATTAGATTATCGAATCAACACTTGATCTGATAATCCGGCTATATTACATATAACCGACTACTATAATAAGTAACCTTTCATCGAATCAACACTAGATCCGATAACCTAGCTATATCACATATACCCGGTCGATATCACATATCGCGAGAATCGAATACGATATCACATACTCGTATTATTCTCGATCCCGCACATATCACATATGTGCTCCTACTCCGTTTTGCCTAAGCCAGGAAACCTCTGTGTAGGACTCTAAAGAATCGTCAATATGCCGGCAGTAGGTGATGATCGTATCAAACACCCACAAGCTGCAAGCGGTCAGCTAAACGTAACAGCCACCCGGGTATTGAGTGATCAGAAGATCAACAAGCAAGCCTGTACATTCTCTTATGAATCAAATCAGTAACACTACCGTACAGTCCGATCTCTTCGTCTCATATGTCGCATATCAAGTCTAGGGGTGGTAAACGTCAGACCCCATTAACCGATAAGTCATGTCGATGTGAGGCTTATAACGGGTCGAGAAACTACTGATAACACTTATCAGTAGATCTCCATATCAGCCCTGGCCAGGGACTTCCAGTTATAGCCAATCGAACACAGCGCAACATCAACTCCCAATACCGGGAGAGAGGAAACCCCTCCTATCGCTCATTTCCTCCATGTGATTCGGGACTGTACCCAAAAGCCACCGTTTTGCACATTCTCATGAACGTGGTAAGGTGGAAATCAAAGCACAGTAGGAATCACACAAGACTCTATGACGATCTCGGGTCTACAGACTAATCTGTACCAGTGTAACCAGAGAACTGCTATTTGACGATAGGTATAATACCATCTAGGAGTTCTCGGCGAGTCCGTTCAGTGTACCCAGTCTCCACTAAGCACCCGTATACCTTCTCTGATGTCAAAGACCAATGGATATAGGATTGTCCATCGCCCATCATATGGGTCGAGAAGCGTATACGCTAGTCTACTCTGGAGTAGATGCCCTGTCTCGATACTCTCTCGACTAGGAACAGTTATAGGATGTACTCTTGGACTACCTTGGCCCCACTAGTATAATCTGCATCTAGTCCTCGTAGTCGAGTACATATCCTAAGGGCTTTATCAACATGTGAGAGTAAGACAGTAAACCAATACAAGTCAACATGTTAAGACAAAGTAAAACCAGATAGCATACTAACATATCGAGCAAGAAAGTCCTCTCTATATATATCCAAGCATCCACTATAATATACATCATATGTACAAAAATGGCCTCTAGGGCGTATATATAACTAACAGGATGGACCGAGCAGGGTTGCTGCTCGGTTGCCACTTGATGAGGGCTTGGATCCTTAGCGTCGTGGGGTAAGAGATTACCAGCCAAGGATGGACCGAGCAAGAAAGCTGCTCGGTAGCCTCTTGATGAGGGCTTCAATCCTTAGCGCGGGAGGGCAAGGAGTTTCCTGTTAAGGATAGACCGAGCAGGGAAGCTTCTCGGTGCCCTCTTGATGAGGGCTTTGATCCTAGGCGTCATTGGGTAAGAGATTACCAGCCAAGGATGGACCGAGCAGGGAAGCTGCTCGGTGGCCTCTTGACGAGGGCTTCGATCCTTAGCGCGGGAGGGTAAGGATTTGCTTGCTAAGGATGGACTGAGCAGGGAAGCTGATCGGTGGCCTCTTGATGAGGGCTTTGATCCTTGGTGTCATTGGGTAAGAGATTACTAGCCAAGGATGGACCGAGCAGAGTTGCTGCTCGGTTTCCTCTTGATGAGGGCTTGGATCCTTGGTGTCGTGGGGTAAGAGATTACCAGCCAAGGATGAACCGAGCAGGGAAGCTGCTCGCAGGACTCTTAATGAGGGTTTCGATCCTTACCGCGGGAGGGCAAGGAGCTACCTGCTAAGGATGGACCGAGTGGGGAAGTTGCTCGGTGGCCTCTTGATGAGTGCTTTGATCCTTGGCGTCGTTGGGTAGGAAATTACCAGTCAAGGATGGACCAAGCAGGGAAGCTGCTTGGTGGACTCTTGATGAGGGCTTTGATCCTTAGCGTCATTGGGTAAGAGATTACCAGCCAAGGATGGACCGAGCAGGAAAGCTGCTCGGTGGCCTCTTGATGAGGGTTTTGATCCTTGGCGTCGTTAGGTAAGAGATTACCAGCCAAGGATGGACCGAGCAGGGAAGCTGCTCGGTGACCTCTTGACGAGGGCTTCGATCCTTAGCGCGGGGGGCAAGGAGTTGCCTGCTAACGATGGACCGAACAGGGAAGCTGCTTGGTGGCCTGTTGATGAGGGCTTTGATCCTTAGCGTCATTGGGTAAGAGATTACCAGCCAAGGATGGACCGAGCAGGGAAGCTGCTCGGTGGCCTCTTGATGAGAGCTTCGATCCTTAGCGCTGGAGGGCAAAGAGTTGCCTGCTAAGGATAGACTGAGTAGGGTTGCTGCTCGGTCGCCTCTTGATGAGGTCTTTGATCCTTGGAGTCGTTTTGCAAGAGATTACTAGCCAAGGATGGACCGAGCAGGGAAGCTGCTCGGTGGCCTCTTGACGAGGGCTTCGATCCTTAGCGCGGGAGGGTAAGGAGTTGCCTGCTAAGGATGGACCGAGTAGGGTTGCTGCTCGGTTGCCTCTTGATGAGGGCTTTGATTCTTGGCGTCGTTGGGTAAGAGATTACCAGCCAAGGATGGACCGAGCAGGGAAGCTGCTCGGTGGCCTCTTGACCAGGGCTTCGATCCTTAGCGCGGGAGGGCAAGGAGTTTCCTGCTAAGGATGGACCGAGCAGGGTTGTTGCTTGGCTTTGCGAGGTTAGGTCTAACCTTCCTTGGTGTACGAACATCGGGAAGAGTGACCGTCGTGAACGACACGTGTCAGGAACGCATGGGAAAGGCGAAGCATTTCGAAGAGCCGCGTCAGTTCCGCCATGTGCCGGTGCGGTATTGGAGTAATTTGGGTGAATCCCAGGATTCGCGCCCATGCGCACGCGAATTTGGGTACTTAAGAATTCTGTTTGAGGTTATAAATAGAGAAGGAGATGGAAACTCTTCAACATCACTTTTTGAGATGACTGGTCCCATGTATTCGATCGAAGAGATCATCACCTTCGACGATGAATTTATGTATGACCAGTCCCTGGCTGGGGATAGGTACCGAGGGGTGGTTCGGCGCCTCGAGGGTCACGTCTGCCGGCTTCTCCCTCGGAGGTTGCCCCTCCTACAGTTGCTGATGTATGCAATTTGGAGGAGGTCCCCAGGGTTGTACAACCCCCTCTCCGTGGAGCTGCTGAACGAGGCACTCGACAAGGCGCACTCGATCTATATGCTAGGCCTCATCTCGAAGGCCAGGCACAACCGATCCTTGGCCCTCATTTTGGAGTGCTTCCAAAAGAGGTACATCGTGAGCCAGGGCGTAGAGGGTGGAGCGCCGGGTGCTTCCGTAGTGTCCCAGGTTCGCGTGCAGCATCGGCGGGAACGGGCTGTAGGGGCTTGGGCCCGGTTGGCAGAAATCTACTCTGAGTATCACCAAGAGTACTTCCTCGATCTCATTCCCCTTCTGTTGTAAATTTTTCTTTTTCTGTAAGGCTGAGGAGCCCACAATACCTTTTGAATAAATAAAATTCTTTTTCTTGTGATGCCCTATTGTTTCCTTCTTATCATTTAAATAAAAAGAACTTAGAAGAATTTACATCGCTTTTGTGAAAGAAGAAATATACGTTCATAGATATTCTTTTTAGAGGTACAGCTTGAGCTTCTCGGCGTTCTTAGACCGTGGAAATTTGCGACCATTCGTATCTTGTAGGCGATAGGCTCTGCCGGGCAGGACCTCGGAGACGAGGAATAGACCGTCCCATTTCGGGGAAAACTTATGCAGCTTGTCTTGGTCGACGAACTGGTTCCGCCTTAGGACTAAATCTTCGTTTTTAAAGAAGCGACGCTTGACTCGCACGTTATAGTAGCTGGCGGTTTGCTGTTGATAGGCGGTGGCTCTGATCTGAGCTCGGTCCTGTTTCTATAAAACACGTCCAGATTAGTCCGGAGGGCAGAGGTGTTGGCTTGGGCATTTAGCTGTCTGGGGATCTACTCTATCTGGACTTCGTCGAAGTCTTTTCATAGTTTTCTCACCTCAGCCAGATACTTCACCATCAAAGGCTCCCGTGTCACGAATCGGCCGGTCACTTGGCCAACGACTAGGGCGGAGTCGCTGTGAATCCGGATCGTTTTTAGCCCCACTGCGGAGGCTATCCGTAGTCCGGCCAGCAAGGCCCCGTATTCCGCCGCGTTATTTAAGGCTTTGAAACCGAGCTTCAGAAAATACTCCATTTCTGCCTCGTTCGGGCGCCGAATGATGAGGTTGGCACCACAGCCTTCCTCGGTTGAGGACCCATCAACGTAAAGGATCTAATCAGGGACAGAGTCGGGCTTTCCATCGACTTAGGGTTGAGCTCCGGGGGCCAGCGTGGATTCTGGCTCTTTACTGGGGATGGTGCACTCGACGATAAAATCGACCACGGCTTGTGCCTTGATAGCTTGCCTCGGGCAGTATTTTATATCGAACTAGGACAACTCCCACCTCTATTTCTCCAAATGACCATAGGACTCGGGGGAGGCGAGGATAGCCCCTAAAGGCCGCTCGGTAAGAACGAGGATGGTGTATGCCTAGAAATAATGTCGTAGTTTCCTTGAGGCCACGATGAGTGCCAAGACGATCTTCTCAATGGCCGGGTATCTCATTTCTGCGTCCTTGAAGATGTGACTCACATAGTATTCCGGCTTCTGGACACCCTCGACCTCTCGGATGAACACCAAACATGCAGCTTGGTCGGACATCGCTAGATATAGCGATAGCTCATCCCCTTCAACTGGCCGGGTGAGCAGTGGGGGAGTCGCAAGGTGCCTCTTTAATTGCTCAAAGGTGGTCTGGCACTCCTCTGACCATTCGAACCTTAGTATCTTCCTTAGAGCTTTGAAGAACGGGAGGCACTTCTCCCCAGACCTTGACATGAAACGACTCAGAGTGGCTACCCACCATATTAGCCGCATGATTTTGACGTTATTCTTAGGCGTGGCCATGTCGAGGATGGCGCTGATTTTCTCCGGCTTGGCCTCGATTCAACGGTGGGTGACCATGAAGCCGAGGAACTTTCCACTGGTAACCCCGAATGCGCACTAGGCAGGGTTCAGTTTCATCTTGTATCTGCGGAGGATGTCGAAGGCCTCGCCCAGATCCTTGGCGTGTTCATCCGACGAGGTTGATTTGACGAGCATGTCGTCGACGTAAACCTCCATATTCCTGCCGATCTGTGGCTTGAACATCCTATTAATAAAGCATTGGTATGTAGCCCCGGCGTTTTTTAGGCCGAAGGGCATCACCTTATAACAGTATACCCCCCGGTCCGTTGTGAATGCGGTAAGATCCTCGTTCGCCGGATTCATACGGATCTAGTTGTAGCCGGAGAACGCATCCATAAAGCTAAGTAGCTCGTAGCCTGCCGAACTATCAACGAGCTGATCTATCCGAGGGAGGGGATAGTTTTCTTTCGAGCAGGCCTTGTTGAGGTCAGTGAAGTCGGCGCACATACGCCACTTCCCGCTAGACTTTTTAACCATGACTACATCCACTAACCATTCCGAATAAGCTACGTTCAGAATGAAGTTGGCGGCGAGGAGCCTGTCTACCTCATTCTCGATTGCATTTTGTTTGATCAAGGCGAAGTTTCAATTTTTCTTCCAGACGGGACGGATCGTTGGGTCCACCCCGAGCTTATGTGATATGATTTTAGGGTTAATTCCCGGCAAGTCGGCAGGTGCCCAGGCGAACACGTCAGAGTTATTCCTGAGGAAGTGGATCAGGTCGTCTCAGCGATTCCTCGTCAAGAGTGACCCGATCTGGACGGTTCGCTCATTGTCCCCTTCCGCAAGGGGGACCTGAGTATCCAGGGAACCTATGATATCATCCTAGCACTCAAGGTCATTGTTTGGCCGCTCAGATGTAGATGTTGCGGTGAAGCAAACCTTTGCGGTTTGTTGGTCCCCGTAGGCCCGACCTATCCCGCCTTGGTCGAGCGGGAACTTTATCGCTAAGTGGTAGGTCGATATCTGGACGCGAAGGGAGTTAAGTGTCGGGCGACCTAGGAGGACGTTGTAGGCCGATGGAATTCTCGCGACGATAAACTCCACAAGCACGGTGCGCGTACGGCCCACTTCCCCGATGTTAAATTGGAGGGTGATTACCCCTTCCGCAGGGATGGAGTGGTTAGTGAACCCTGATAGGATGTGAGCGGTCGGCCTTAGGTCCGATGAGGTGAGTCCCATACGCAGAAAGCAGTCATAAAAGATAATGTCCGCCGACCTTCCCGATTCGACCATGTTCTCCTCCGAAACATAGAGACGCGACTGCGTAGGTCCGTCTTGCCTGAATTTGGGGGCAGATGCTAATTGGTGCTATCCGTCCACCTCTTCGAAGATGCCAAGTTGATTTATGGCACCATGCATCGAAGGTTTAAATGGATGCGGCCGATGTAGCAGACTTCGTCAGATTCCCCCTCATTGAGGGGTTTTTGATTGTAGGGACGCTCTTCCCTGCAGGCGCAAGCCCCTGCAGTTAATTACGCTACCGCATCGCGGTAACCACTTTCTCCTTCTCCAAGTGGTCACTTCGTGTCGTGGGTGTTTGTTTTGTTTTTGGTTGCTGGTGGATTGTATACGGAGACTAATTTATGTTGTCGCCCGTAGGGCGTGGATTAATCCAAATCCTTATCTTCTTAGATTTGGGTTTAGGGTTGGGTTTAAGGATACATTAGTCTCATTTGAGACAAAAATCAACTTAAACGTTTGTTAAAGATACGTTAGTCTAATTTTAGACTAAGATCAACTTAACAGGATCGTTTAGATCCAACAAGAGTATTTGGCCTCTATTGCTTAGTTTAGGGACATTGCGGTCGATTACCAGTTTAAGGACAAGTTGGTCCAATGTTAGTTTAAGGACATTTCGGTCCAAGGTTAAAGACATCATAATCCATGGGCTTAAGGACCCCACAGTCCGAGGTTAAGGACATCATAGTCCATGGGCTTAAGGACTCCACAGTCCAGTTTAAAGACGTCATAGTCTATAAAGTTTAAGGACATCATAGTCCATGAGTTTAAGGACCCCACGGTCCATGGAATGATTGGTTATCGGACCCGTCACCTCTCTGAAGATGTTGAAGGATTACACCGACAAATATCAGAGGAGTAAAGAGATGTACTCTTGACCAAAGTTGATTGGGAAATCTGTAGTCCAATTTGGAACTAAGATCAATTAATTAGATTATGAGCACATGAGCTCAGTTAAATCTGAATTGAGATCTTATAGCCAATTTGGGCTAAGTCAAGTTAGGTTTAAAATGTTGGACCTTTGTTTGGACTTTCAAACATTTGTCTGGGTTCAACCCCCCCCCCCTAATTATTTAGCAATGCTAAACATGATTCTGGGTTCTGACCATGTATTTATCTTTTATTGAATGCTGAGCACTCATTTACCATATGAGATGATCAATCTTGGAAGACAAGGATATATTTGAGGCTCAGTCAAAGGGAAGTCTTGCCTCTGGAAGACTTAGCCAATTTAGGCTAGATTGGTTTTAAAATAGTGTTAAACGCTAGAAGATATTTGGCGATCACGTGTTCTCACGTGATGCGCTTTAAAACAGTGTTAAACACTGGGGACAAAATGCTCAAAATAGTGTTAAACACTAAAAGTGGGGTGGTCACGTGGGGTCACATGAGGCGCCTGAGAATTGGGCCAAACCTCCTTTATTTTACCCTCAAATCTGCAAATAAGTGTTAAACACTTAGCCTTCAGGCCATCACGTGTGAGCACGTGAGGCATCTGAAGATAGGGCCAGACTTCCTTTATTTTGTTCTCAGAATATTCAAATAAGTGTTAAACACTTTTGGTCTTCAGGCCATCACGTGTTGGCACGTGATGGGTATCCATGTATTGATTATTAAAGTGTTTATTAAGGGTCACGTGGGGACACGTGAGGGCGCCCAAAATTTATTCTTCCCTTGGATTTGTTCCCTTTTGTTTTGAGAGTCACGTGTGAGCACGTGAGGCATTGCCTTCATGCTTTTTCTTTCTCATTTTGAGGAGTCTGTTTGAGGGGCACGTGGGGCACGTGACCATGTCTCATTCGTTCTTTTCTGATCATTAAAGGAAGGGTCACGTGTTGCCACGTGACCACGTTTACGTGCATGGATAATTTAAGTCCTTTGTTTGAGAATTAAATTCTTTAGTAGGGTTAAATCCTAATCTTGTTTTGAGGAATTAAATTCCTATGTGTATGAAAGAATTAAATTCTTATGTAGGGTTAAACCCTAGTTTTATTTAGAGGAATTAAATTACTATGAATTTGGGAGAATTAAATTCTCATATAGGGTTAAACCCTAGTTTCATATAGGGTTAAACCCTAGTTTCATTTGGGGGAATTAAATTCCTTTGAATTTGGGGGAATTAAATTCCTTAAACTCAATTCTCCCTCTAAGTTTTGGATCTGCATGGCAGAATCTCCCCGATGAGAATTAAATTCTCAACTTGTGGGGAGATCTACTTCTGCAGATCTTCAACCAAGGAAGAACTAAGTTCTTATTCAGAAGAGTTAAACTCTTAAATTGAGAATTAAATTCTCTTTGTTTTATGGAGCTTAGATCTCTTTCCCTTTCTCACCTAGGGTTTCTTTTCTCTCCAGAAGAAATCTTCTTTTCTCTCTTGAGAATTTAATTCTCCTCTCTTTTTCTCTCTGTTGTTGTATCTCTCTAAAAAAATTCCAAGGATCCTTCTCTTCTCTTCTTGGCTCCTATTTATAGGAGAAAGACAAGAATCGGTTTGTTTAGTCAATCTTTCACTGAAAGATTTCAATTGATTTTCTAACCAACATGATCTTTTAGATCACTCAGTGAATTTTATTCACCATTGGATTTTTTAATCCAAAAGATATTCTGTTTGTTATTCTTGGTGAATTTCAGGGAAATCTTTCCTTGTATAGAATCTTTCTATAAATTGGTGATCTTTAATCACCGTTGGATTTTTAATTCAACGGTGCTCCACTTTACAGAGCACCAACCTTTTTTTTGTTTGGAAAGATTTAGAGAAATATTTTCCAATTAGGGTTCTCGGTTCCTTCTTAATTAGAATTTAATTTTATTAGTTCAGAAGGCTTTAAAAGTCTATCACGTGTTGGCACATGATCCCATTGTTTGATCATTTAAATAGAATTTAATTCTATAAATTGAAGAACTTAGGCACGGGTCACGTGCTGACACGTAACTTCCCTGATTAAGCATTTTAACCAGAATTTAATTCTGCCGTTTCAAAGAACTAAGGAACCATCACGTGTCAGCACGTGACTTTTGGTCACGTGTAGATACGTGATACCCTATTGGGATCTTTCCTTACTGTTTTATCATGCGTTTTAATTCGTTTTTAGTGGGTTGAAGGGCCCATCACGTGTGGACACGTGCTTCCACTGATTGATTGTTTGACTAGAGTTTAACTCTATAAATTAGAGATCACAGGAACCCATCACGTGTCTGCACGTGACCTCTGGTCACGTGTGGACACGTGATGCCCTATTGGGGTATTCCAGATATTTTTATGAGGGAACAAATGCCCCCACAACGTTGTTCTCACGTGTTTGCACGTGAGTGCAACGATGTCACCTGTTATGGCCGTTGGATCTGCCTAGGGAAGGGGGTAGACGAACCGTTTCCCATCACATCCTATAAATGCAGGAGGCCCTTCAGAAGCGTCTCCACTTTTCATCTTCTTCCTTACTTGTTCTTTCCTTGAGAATTTAATTCTCTCTCTCAGAGCTTAGTTCTCTGTTTTGAAAATTTTCAGAGTTTAACTCTGTTAACAAAAGATTTCCTTTTTCAGGTAAGGATCTTGAACGGCTGACGAACTTTTTGCAGAAGTTTCCTCTTGTATTTTAAATCCATACCAAGGGTTTTTCCCTTTAACAAGAACCCAAATTTCCAAGTTCTTTAAAAATTTCCAATCCTTAAATAACAAACTCCTCTTGCTAGGGCTTCTCTGATCTCAGGGATCGATGGTGATACTTGTCTCTTTTATGGAACTTAATTCCATTCCAAAGAGTCTTTTAACTCTGAAAATGTTTTCTGGGAATTTAATTCCCCTGTTCAAAAGGAATTTAATTCCTCTAAAGAACTTAGTTCTTTAAAAGAAGACTTCTTGAGATTTTTCCTCCTAAGTTGTTCTTACAGAAAAAATTGTAGTAGAGATTCTACTTGATTTTCGCAGAGTCCAAGATGGGTTTCCCTTTAGGGGAATGTGTAGAATCATTTGAATTTATTGAGAATCTTCCTTTTATTCTCATAATGATTGCTCAGCCACATTATTAGTGAGCCGTCATCCTGATTTTGTGGGGGCCCTGTGTTTTGTAACCAACAGTCCCATAAAATAAGTTCTTTGTCGCTTTCTACCACTGTCTTTCTCTATATATATATTTATGAATATATATACGTGTTGGCTTCACTTAATAGTTTCCCCTTCTTTTATTTCAGGAACAATAGCTTCTCTTCCGTACTTCCCTTTCACCCGCTCGGAGGCTGCCTTTCCTCAGTCACCGTCTGATGAAGAGGTGATGGCGATGATCAGAACTCACGACCCTAATTGCACCCACTTGCTTTTATGGGGGACCTGGTACGGGCACATCATCCGCGGTCGCCGCAGCTTTCTCTGCGAGATACTAACAGAGCCTACCTACCTATTTTTGCCGATGGAGCGTCCACGAACCGCCTTTGCTATGGAGATATTGAACTGGACCCCTACGGGACGGCTCGAGCCATCAACAACTGGAATTCCAAACCACTATGTGCCAGCTATAGACATCTTAGGGCGTCGTATCTGCCAAGGTGAAGCCCAACCCTGGGGTCAGGTTTACAAAATAGAGCTCACTCCTCAACAACCCACGGGTTACCTTCTCTGGGCTCGTTATATCCTGTCCGCCCATCGTGCGCGACTGCAGAGAGTTGGGCTCTATTAGGCGGTGTATGCATCTCTCTTCCACTATCAGTCCCCTCATGTCTGGTGGGTTAAGGCTTTCTTAAATCAATGGAATCTTTCCACCAACACCTTCTTGCTAGAGGTTTCTCTGGAAGAGTTTCACGAGATCTCGGGGTTGCCGGTCAGGGGGATGCTCTATGAAGAACTGCTGCCTCCTGATGAATATGTTTTCAAAACTGAGCCTGCTATGCATGACGACCTGTCGACTGAAAATGCCGTCCGCCACAAGCACCCAAGTTTAATCAAGACTCTGAGCATTTTTGAGAAGCTATTCACAGAGTCAGAGGAGCAGGGCGTCACTTTCAAAAGCTTTATCGCCTGCTTCCTTCGCGAAGACGTTCTATTAAATACGGCTCCAAAGTTTGCGAGTATCAACGACCCCTTTGGGTTCGGTTTAAACAAGCTACCGGCTAAAGAAGAGGATTTTCCGCAATTCTACATTCCAATCCTATCGCCTGTACCTTTTGAGTCGATCACAGCTCCTGGTATAGATGAATAGACTTTCTTTGTGGGTTTTATCAGCGTCTAGCTCAGCGGGTTCGTCATTCCAATGCACCGTCGATTCATGCGAGCTTCAGTCATTTACCCTGCTCATCGCATTGCTGGAGGGACGCGACTAGCCGTGGGCATTGCGAGGCTAGCGCATCTGTATCATGGGTTAAGTGCTGCAGCCAATACCTCAACACCAGGCATGGACGTAGTAAGCTTCTCTCTTCATTACTTTACGTCATGGATTGAGATGCATGTGCTAAGGTCATTCGCCGGGCATCAGAGACCCCGCTTTTATGATGCCTACACTTTTCCGTGGCTCATGAGGTTGGTGGACGCTTCTGCTCCCGATCCGAATTAGTCTGGAGCTATTCATGTGCTGATTAATTCCTATGCGAATATGGGCAGGATGGTATTCAACGATCGAGTCCTCTCTGCTCCCTCAGGATCGATTCAACAGCTTTGTGACTCGTCGAAAGAGGGAGTACCTTCCCTGAAGCCCAAGGAAGCCATGCACTTATATTCAATTAGACCAGGTTATCTGGTATTTCATCAAAATGGTGCGGCCCTTTTTATGTGGTACAACCCACACCGCTTTGCTCGGCAACTGGGATATGACCAGGGTGTCCCCTTTGAGGCGTTTACAGTGGAGCCCAGCCCATCATCGGAAGTTGGTCGTGACGCCGCTCATCATTTTATGCGGCTGAACACCGGCTCTCGCTTCGTGATTCCTGAAGCGGACTATATTCCTCGATATGTAGAGTCTTTCACGGGCTGGTACCTCCACCAAGTCCGTCCCATTATTGCTGAGGAGAGGAGGATGCTCCTCGGATATAGGGTTCCCACTCTAATCCAGGCTATGGGAGTCCCTCCGCGACCGCGAGTAGTGGTTCGCCCTCCCTTGAGAGATACTGGTGTCGTGCTTATTCCCGAGGCAGCAGAAGTGGATCTAACTCCCACAGCTGGTATACCGCTGCGCACTAGAGCTCAATCCAGGGCCAATAAGGCGCCGGTAGACATATCATCAGCTGCGGCGTCGGCAATGGCAGTGTCGTCGTCGATAGCACCACCGAGTGAGGATATTGAAGGAGAAGTGGGTCAACACCTCACCAAAGCACCAAGGGGAAGGAAGCGATCGTCTTCTGCAGTTAGTTCTGGATCCAAAAGGCGAAAAAAGACGGTCACCAATTTGCTCGACTCTTTAGTGGAATCAGAGCCCATCCTTCAAGATGAACCACTAGCCATGCAAGAATCGGATGGTGGTCTACTTTTCCCGGGTTCATCTGCCAAGGAAGCCGCACAACTGGCTGAAGTTATAAGGCCCTCAAAGGATGAATCTGAGAATGTAAGGATCCCGAAGAGGTCTTATCCTGCCATCATCTTTTATGAAGATCCTCCATCGATACGGCGGATATTCATAGGTCCTTTGGAAGAAGGAGGTGAGAGAGCCCTTAAGCAGCCTATCTCAGCCGACGCCGAAGATGCGCTTTCGTTGTGGACCGGTGGCCACGAGTCTACCCTCGAACCCCAGTGAGCATACCTCCTCCGGAAGGAACGACGGCTTGAAAAAGCCATACTAGAGGCTCCTTTGCATATTGGTATACTCATATATCTCTTTGTAATATTTTGTACTGCTCATATACATACATACATACATACATACATACATATATATATATATATATATATCCTTATCTTCGTGAGAACTTTGCAGGGACTTCGGCAATGGCGGAGGATCTGAGTTCGAGTCGCGCCTTGACCATGGACTCTACCAATATCCCCGATGAGACACTAATAAGTGTGGAGAGGGTCAATACAACTATTGTTCCTGCCATGGAGCTCCCATCAGTGATTTCCGTTCCCCCGGTGCTTGCTCCCCCGGAAGAGGCATCTTCGTTGGCCGCGGATTCAATGAATCTTTCTGGGGACGGCCCGGAAACTAGGAACAGGTAGTCGAGGCTACCGTCCTTCCGTTAGAGCCTGCAGTGGTGGCCACTGCTCCTCGATCGGAAGTTATTATACCGGCCCACGTCCCTGATGATGTGCCTGGGGGCATGGAGGAGGTCGCCGAAGCTGCTATCCCTCCAGTCCAAAGCGGGAGAAGCATCGAAGGTATCCTTCTAGATTTTATTTTGATAATCTCTCCATTATCTGAACCTTTCTGTCTTTTCAGAATTGCGCGGGTTGGTGGTATCTATTGCCGATCTGTCTTCCAGGAAATCTTTTCAACGTCTGCTAGAGATGGCCGCTCCGCAGGCAATATCCCTTCAACGCATCGTCCTATCTTCCGGGCAAGGTTAGTGTTTGTTCGCCTTCTTCACGGCATTATCATTATTTCATATAACGATACTGATGTCCTCTCCAGTTCTGGAGGCCGATGACGAAGTTGAGATTCTTGATGGGCCTGGGGAGCCTTCAGACCCTTCTTGCATGACCGTGGGTAAGTAAAGTTTTAATGTTGTTCCATTCGCTCTTTACTTGTGAATCTCGCTAATTGTTTTCTATGAATTTTAACAGCTTTGCCAGTTCTTACCACGCTGGAATCTTGCATTGTGATGCCGCCCGGCCCCTATGCTCTACATGCCTCGGAATGGATGGAAAAGCTAAGCCTTCACTCCTTGTCAGCTCTGATTAAAGACCTTCGTGCTGGCAGTCTGATCACGGCCGAAGCATTTGTCGCTGAAGCCAACGATTCTCTTCCTTTTCTTGCTACTTACCATAGTGAGACCTTGGTGCAAGTCTAGGTTGAGTTCTGTCGTCAGGTGGAGGCTTGCTTGCATATTCTTAAATCTACACGCCTTCCCTCAGAGGTTGTAGCTGCAAAGGCAAGCTTGCAGGGGCTGATCGAATGATGCGCCTCAAATATGCTGTCATGCGAGAAGAAGCTCAGCCGAAAGTTTTCGGAGAGGGAGCTGGCTTCTAAAGTGCTGAGGAAACTTCAAGCTAATCTTACGGCCAAGACCACTCGGGCATATGATCTTTGGCGAGGGCTTCAAGAGGCTATCAAGGAGGTGGTATCCATTGATAAGGCTATCATTTTCACTCGCGAAATGGTCAAAGCTCATAAGGTTACCGAAAAAGAGCTTGAAAGTCGGCCTGCCTCATACCAGGCCCAACAGGCTCAAGCGGAGGCCCGTCTTTTGACGATAATGAATCATGAAGCCGAGGCCCAGTGGAAAAAGGATGAACTGGCAAACCTATTGAATCGTCCGCCGGCTTGAAAAATTGTATATATATATATATATTTTTATTCTTCTTTTGTACATACTCCTGAATGAGAGTGTTTTTTTTATTCTTTCATAAATTGTACTTTGTATTCATTTTGATTCATGAATAAAAGACATATTTTGATTCATGATGGTGTGTCCCTTTTAGTAAGTGCATTTTGTGGATAATCTATTTTGATTTCCTTGTAGGACAGCGATGGCTTAGGAGTCAGGGTTAAGATCTGCCTCCTAAGACTTTTCAACTTTATGAGCCGTGAGGGTCTCATAAAGAATTTTCTCCCTACAGGTCGAGAGGATCCCGTAGGTGTAATTTCTCCTTAAGAATCATAAGGATTCCTAAGTGGGTTTTCTCTTGAGAGTCGTAAGGATCTCACAAAAGAGTTTTTCTCCCTTACGAGTCGTGAGGACCCGTAAGTGATGGACGAGGTTGACATTATCCGCATTTCACGGAGTCAGGGGCTGCTCTGGCCATTTCCCACTAGGTCAAGATTGATTTTAGCCGTGTTCAATGTGACCAGGATTTGCTCTGGATGCTTCCCACGGGGTCAGGATTGACATAGTCGTATTCCGCAAGGACCAGGATCCACTCTGGACGCTTCCTACGGGGTCAGGATTGATATAGGCCGTGTTCCACTAGACCAGGATTTGCTCTGGATGCTTCCCATGGGGTCAGAATTGACATAGCCGTGTTCCGCAAGGACCAGGTTCCGCTCTGGACGCTTCCCACGGGGTCAGGATTGACATAGGCCATGTTCCACGTAACCAGGATTTGCTCTGGATGCTTCCTACGGGGTCAGAATTGACATAAGCCGTGTTCCGCAAGGACCAGGTTCCGCTCTGGACGTTTCCCACGGGGTCAGGATTGACATAGGCCATGTTCCACGTGACCAGGATTTGCTCTGGATGGTTCCCACGGGTCAGAATTGACATAAGCCGTGGTCCGTAAGGACCAGGTTCCGCTCTGGACGTTTCCCACGGGGTCAGGATTGACATAGGCCGTGTTCCACGTGACCAGGATTTGCTCTGGATGCTTCCCACGAGGTCAGAATTGACATAAGCCGTGTTCCGTAAGGACCAGGTTCTGCTCTGGACATTTCCCACAGGGTCAGGATTGACATAGGCCGTGTTCCACGTGACCAGGATTTGCTCTGGATGCTTCCCACGAGGTCAGAATTGACATAGCCGTATTCCGCAAGGACCAGGTTCCGCTCTGGACGTTTCCCACGGGGTCAGGATTGACATAGGCCGTGTTCCGCAAGGACCAGGATCTGCTCTGGGTGCTTCCCACGGGGTCAGGATTGACATAGGCTATGTTCCACATAACCAGGATTTGCTCTGGATGCTTCCCACGGGGTCAGGATTGACATAGCCGTGTTCCGCAAGGACCAGGTTTGGTTGACTTTATCCGCATTTCACGGAGTCGGGGGTTGACTCTCGGTTGTCTGTGCATCGTCGAGTCATGGAACTGGGAACTTCGCCGCAGCTCCGATTTGTTGATATTGTGTCTGTTGAAATGAGACGAATGTTGAGATGATCTCTAGGCTACTTTGTGAACCATCGAGATGTGGCTTCTTTTTCTGATGGAGCCCGGTGGGAAGGTATGGTTCCCACTTAATTTGTGCCCCTGGATTGTATACAGGGATCGATGTGATCTCACCTATAGAGCAAAAGTTTCATTTTATTTTATTTTTTTCCGTGATGCTCTATCATTTCAGCTTTTATATCGCGAAAGTCGCGATTGCCCAATCATTTTGGCTATTTCTCGTAGTGCCCAATCATTTCGGCTATTTGTTTTTATTTACTCGTTGCTTTTTATTGCGAGTTGCCCAATCATTTCGGCTATTTTGCATCCATACACTTTTACTTGCTGATTTGCAAGTTGCCCAATCATTTCGTCTATTTCATATGCATTTGTGGCTCACTGACTTTTCGTCGCGAGTTTGGGATTTGATACCGATTTAGGCATCAACATCGCTACAACTGGGATATTGCCAGGAGCGAATCATCATTTGCCTCTGTCGATGTCGAACAAAGGTGGCTTAGTGAACAGGGTTAAGATTCTGTCGACTAAGGATTTTTGACTTTACGAGCCGTAAGGGTCTCATAAAGCTATTTCTCCCTACGAGTCGTAAGGATCTTGTAGGTGTATTTTCTCGTCAGGAATTGTGAGGATTCCTAAGTGTGTGTTCTCTTATAAGTCGTAAGGATCTTACAAGAGTGCTTTCTCCTTATAAGTCGAGAGGACTCACAAGGGTTGTTTACTGTGCAAACATATCCCTGGTCACAGACGGGACTTTGTTAGAGAAATGTTTATTCGCGCCCGTAGATTGTATACGAGGGTCAATATTGAACCGCTTGTAAGGCAAAATTGGAGGTTGTGATGGCTGCTTAAGAACAGGTTCAGATCCCTGTAGCTTAAGGCTTTTGAATCCTATGAGCCGTGAGGGTCTCAAAGGGGGAATTCTCCTTACGAGTCGTGAGGATCTCGTAAGTGCGTTTCTCCTTAGGAATCGTGGGGATCCCTAAGTGTGTTAATCCTCAGGTGTTTTCTCTTCACAAGGTCGAGAGGACCTTGCAAGTGTCTTTTAACGAGATTGCGCCCTTTCGGGTTTTCACAAAACTCGCCGGTAGCCCTGCTGTTTTTACTCACGGAGCCTTTTCAGGTTTTCATCCGTGCCCATTTTGCTTATGGACATACCGTTTTCTTATTTTTTTATTTTTATTTTTTATATTTTTTTGTGTCAGCCTTGGGATACTGCTGCCCGTACTAGTTTATCGACGTTTCGGTCAACAACAAATTTTAGGACATAGTGGTCCATCGTTAGTTTAAAGATATTTCGGTCCGATGCCAGTTTTAGGACATAGTGGTTAGTTTAAGGACGTTTCGGTCCGAGAAAAAGAAGCCGGCTACTACTTACAGAGTTTAGGCTTAGGAAGATAGCGAGCGGACATAGGCGTCGTCATCTATTGTTGACCTAGGCCGTGACTCGTCAGGTGTAGTATTTTTTTAGGAAGCGACCGTTTATTGACCTGAAAGGTCTTTCACCATGTATGTCCATGAGTAGATATGCTCCACCCTGGTAGACTTTGACTATGATATACGGGCCTTCATAGTTCGGCTCGAATTTCCCCCGCTTGGTACGATTGGGGATCATAGGTCTTTTGACCACTAGCATGAGTTCGCCTTGGCGGAATGTTCTCGACCTAGTCAATCTCTCATATGAGCGCGTCATCTTTGCTTTATAAGCCTCCAGATTTTGCTGCGCCATGAGCCTGGTTTCATTATGAGCATCGAGCTCCTCAAGCCGAAGGTGAGCATTTTCTTCGTCTGTTAGCTCGCAGTGAACCGCCACTTATAGAAAGAGTAACTCTATCTCGAGGGGGGTACCGCTTCTGTGCCGAATACCAATGCATACGGCGTTGTGTTTATGGCAGTTTTGAACGTAGTTCGATACGCCCAAAGAGTTTCATGCAGTCTCTCGTGCCAGTCCCTCTTATTTCGAGACACCGTCTTTTTCACGATCTTCGTCAAGGTCTTGTTAAAAGCCTCAGCTAGACCGTTAGCTCGGGGATTATAGACCGATGAATATCTCCAGTCTATGTTATGCTGTTGTGCGAAGCGGCTGATCTTGTGGCTTCTATAGGCTGGCCCGTTATCAGAGATAATCCGTCGCGGAGTGCCAAACCGATAAATGACGTGTGTCTTAAAGAAATGGAGGATATTCTCTGTATTCACTTCTTTTAGCGGTACTGCTTCTGCCCATTTGGAGAAATAATCAGTTGTTGCCAAAATGAATCGATGTCCTCGGGACGATGTCGGTTCGATGGGCCCGATTATGTCAGTTCCCCATATTTCGAATGGCCAGCTAGCCACCGTTGGGTGTAGTGGATTTGGATGCTGATGGATAAAGTCCCCGTGAACCTGGCACCAGTGGCACTGCTTCGCGTATTCGAGGCAGTCCTGGATCATCGTGGTCTAATAGTAGCCCATCCTTTTGATCTTCAGCTTCATCTTCGGGCCGGCTTGGTGAGAACCGCAGAGTCCGTCGTGAGTTTCTTGGATGACTCTCTTTGCCTCTTCGGGTCCCAGGCATCTTAGCCATAGAGAATCAAATGATCTCTTATACAGAGTATCATTAACAAAGGCGAAGGATAGAGCTCGTTTCATGAGCTGATGCCTTGAGGATGCATCTTCAGGTGTTCGACGGGATTTGAAATAGTCTATAAAGACTTCTCTCCAATCCATAGCCTTTTCCTGGTCTTTTATTTGTAGAGTCGTTTGCTCGGTCGCTCCCTTCTCCTCGGACGACTCTGGAGATATTTCTGCCGGTGCAAGAACCCAACGGCTTTATACCACGATTCTTACATCATCGAGGTTCTCGTCGGCCAATTCTTTAGTGAGCTTGGCTAATGCATCCGCTTTGCTATTTTCCGCGTGCGGTATGCTTTCCAGTGTGTAGGAAGGGATTCGAGTCAGCAGTTGTTGCACTCTCTCACCGTACTTTACCAACTCTGGTTTGCACATTTGATAGTCGCCGTTTACTTGGCTAACGATCAGCTGGGAGTCTCCTTATATGAGGAGATTCTCAATTCCCATGTCGACGGCGATCTCAAGACCTGCTATCAAAGCTTCGTACTAGGCTTCATTGCTCGTCCTCGGCTCTGTTAAGGAGAAGGCAAAGCGCATTATCCCTCCTTGTGGAGTCACGAAGATGAGGCCTACCCTGAATTTGATTATAGGGGTGCTTTGTTTGCACTTCTTCATGGAAGATGCCCCATCAAAATAGAGTTCCCACTGGGTATCATTCTCTCTTCTCTCCTCGTCGATCGTGTCAAACGAGTGCTCGTCTGGCAATTCGCAGTTCAAGGGAGATTCGGCAGGTATTGGATGCTCAGCGAGGAAGTCAGCAATGGCCTGGCCTTTCACTGCCTTGAGGGGTCGATAAGTTATCGAGAACTCCATCAAGAGCAGGGCCCATTTAGCGAGTCATCCCGTTAATATAGCCTTTGACATTAAATATTTGAGAGGATCCACCTTCGATATGAGATGGACCTCATGTGCCAACACGTAGTGTCTGAGCTTCGTTATCGCGAAGATCAACGCCAGGCAGTGTTTTTCGATGGGAGAATAATTGCTTTCTGCCCCCAGTAGAACTCGACTCAAATAGTAGAGGGCTCTATCCTTCCCTTGGTCATTCTCTTGTGCCCATAATGCATCTAAAGAACCTTCGAGGGCTGTTGTATACAGGACGGGAGGTTTTCCTTTAACGGGAGCGGCCAGTACTGGCGGATTCTGCAGGTATTGCTTGACTTCGTCCAGTGCACTTTGGCATTTGCGATCCCAGACGAATGGTGTTCTTTTCTTCATTAGGTGACTGTAAGGACGGCACTTGCCGGAGAGATTGGCTATAAATCGCCGGATATACGCGAGCTTCCCTTGGAGAGACCGCAGTTGCTTGAGAGTTTTTTGGCGGAGGCATTTCCATGATCGCCTTGATCTTCGACGGGTCTATTTCGATGCCTCGGTGTCGGACGACGAATCCCGGAAACTTGCCCGAGGAAACTCCGAACGCGCATTTGAGAAGGTTCATCTTCAAGTTGTATTTTCGAAGGCGCTGAAACACGATCTTCAGATGCTCTAAATGTTCCTCGTATGATTTGCTTTTAACTATGAGGTCGTCGATATAGCATTCGATGACCTCATGTATGAGGTCATCGAAAATCTTCGTTATGGCTCTCTGATAGGTGGCACCGGCGTTCTTTAGACCGAAGGGCATCACCTTGTAGCAAAATATGCCCAAATGAGTCCGAAAAGCGGTATGCTTCTGGTCTTCGGGATGCATCTTTATCTGATTGTATCCTGATGAGCCGTCCATGAAGGAGAAAACTTCGTTAGTGGACGTATTATCTATCATCAGCTCAGTGACTGATACTGAGAAGTCGTCCTTCGGGCAGACTTTATTGAGATCCCGAAAATCTACGCATATGCGCACCGTCCCATTTTTCTTCATCACTGGGACGATATTGGCGATCCAGTCAGGGTACTGAACCTCTTGGATGAAGCCGGAGTCAATTAGCTTCTTGACCTCGGCATTGATGCTCATCTCAATCTCGAGCCGCATTCTTCTCGGTGCTTGTTTGATCGGCTTGACGTCCGAGGATATTGCCAATTTGTGGACAGCAATCTCTGGATCTAATCCTGGCATCTCAGAATAGTTCCATGCGAAGCAATCTTTATGCTGCATGAGCACGTCCTTTAGCGTAGTCACCCTTTCTTCAGACAACAGCTCACTGACGAATGTCGGCCCCGGGCCACTTGCCGTCCCCAAATCAATTTTCTTGAGGTTATCTGCAGTAATATGTATTCCATCATCTAGCTCTTTTGACGCCGATGGAAACTCTGAGATTACCTCGCCATCATCATTTTCGAAGCACCAGGGGAGGTCATCCATATTCTCAGGCTCTTCTTCTGACAGCGTTATCACGTGGCAGTTACGAGAGCGCTTCCAAGACCGATATTGATCCGGTTCCATTCTCGCTGCATACGTGGCTTTCGGTTCATGCTTCTGCGACGGGATTACCCTCCAACTGCTGGATAAAGCGAACCTGCCGAGTTAATACTGGTCTTCAACCCAATTCTTGAAGGTGAAGCAGTTTTCGAGAGGATGCCCTATTGCTTGGTGATAAAAGCAATAGTCTGGGTGAGAGACCTCGTCTGCTTGCTCGGGATGCTTGGACTCCGGGAGTGTCATCATCCGATGTTTCATGACAAGATCGAATATCTTCTTTGTCTTGTCTTGAGGAAAAGAATATTCTCGACCCATCTTCTTTATAAGAGACGGATCCCGGCTGCTCGATTCTTGATCGCATGGCTTCTCAGACCTGCTATGCTGATGTCGAACGTTTTTTCCGTTCTTTTGTTTATTTTTGCCTCTGCGCCGGGTCTTTTGCATGACGGGTTGGTGACGAGGAGCATTGTCATTCTCAGCGGCCTGTTGAAGGAGGCGCTGCATCCTGACTTTCTCGTAAATGGCCATTTCGCGGTTATGGTCATCCCGGACCTTTTGACCCGCTTCCCTTATTAGCTTATCCATCCGTTCTTCAAACGACGGACTCGGCATTTTGATGGCAGGACCTTGTTTTGGTTCAGGGTCAGCGTCTTTTAACAGAACGTCTCCTTCTTCATCGCAGTCATGTATGACGTAGCTGCCATGGACTCGCTCCCGTTTCTTAGATTGAACATATCCAAGCCCGATCCTAGCCATTCTCCCGTTGGGTAACTTTCGCTCAGTTCCGGGGACGTCCCAGATCCTGTTGTAGAACCGAGCTTGTCGAGCAGTCTGTTTGAAGGGTACACCTTGGCGCTTCAATAGCCTTTTTAAGCCTTCTATGTAATATCTAGGCAGACGGATAGGCTGGAGCCTGTCAAGTGTAGAATCGGTACCATGCCAAATTTCTTTCTCCACTTTGGTTTCCGTGGATTGATAAAAGAGGATCGCCTTTTCATTTCCTTGCCTGGGAGGGACGTAGAACGTCTGCAGTTCCTGCACATTATAGGTATCAAGTGCGTCGAGCTCTTTATAATACTCTTGCGGAACCATGGCAATTTGCAATCTTCGATCATCGCTAGCGAGGGCTTGCATGGATGGCCGAGCGGAAAATACAGCGTTGACCTCATCTTCCGAGTCGCTGCCGAAGATCAACATAGGGATGGACGGTCCCGGCTTGTTGCATTAGGGCGGCCCTGAATGAACTATTTCTTCTTCCTCCTCGGTATCACTCCCGAAGACTGGAATAGTGGTGATAGCTTTGTTCTTGAGTTTGTGACATCTTTCCGTGTCCTCAAAATCTGTTAAGAAGTATTTTGCATTTTCGTACTTTCGGACTTCAATCACGGAGAATGGGTTCAACTCCCCCGTCACAGTGTACTCAAGACCATCCTTGAAATACTTCATAAACTGATGTTGTGTAGAAGGGATGATGTTGTACTCGTGTAACCAAGGCCTGCCGAGCAAAGCATTGTAGCATGTCTTGGCGTCAATGACATGAAACTTGATGTCCGTGACAAGCAGCCCAAAGCGTAGTGTCAATATTACAGACCCAATCGTCCGTGGTGTCTGGGATTCAAATCCGGAGATGGTGATTTTATCACGAGTGAGGTGCTGAACGCTCATGCAGATTTCCTTCAACACTCTCACATTGAGGAGATTGACGGAGGACCCATTGTCAACCAGGATTTTGCCTATCTTGATATCATGACAGTATCCGGAGACATAGAGGGGACGGTTATGCTCGCACGTCCCGAGGAGGAGATCTTCATCGCCAAAGATGATATCGGCTGTGTGCACTTCTTCCAGCTCGTCTTTCATCTTTTCTTCGGAAAGGAAAGCTTGAAATTGGTCGGGCTCTTGTAATGCCCTGATCAGAGAATCTCTCGCTTCCTTAGATAGAAGAAGGGCGTCGAAAATGCTTAGTTGTGAGGGGATCTTCCTCAGGTGTGCCAAAACGTTGTAATCCACCTTGTTTTTCTTGGGCGGGTCCTTGGCTGTCAGCTCTTCGACGACTCGATCATCGAGGGCGATATCCTCAGGGACCTTTTCTTTCCTCTTATCCTTTTTATTCGATCCCTTGTTTGCGGGCCCGAGATTCTTTTCGGGCAGCGTACGATTGCGCGGCTGAATATTTTCACAGCTCTTCAGTTCTTCCTCTTTTCCCGAGGTGAATTCTTTAAAGAGAGGGCCAAGGGTCATTTCTTCGTCAAAGTCGCTCCCGAAGGTGAGAACTTGCGATCCCCTGTAGTCAACCATGTGACAGTTGGCGACAGTTCTTTTGCGCTCCTCGTTCGTATTTCTTTGCTCCCGACTAGCTTTGTGTTTCATCAGCTTGAAATGTTGCCAGTGAGCAACATATCCCTGCCACCAATTTTTAAAAGCGTTGCAATCTTTGGTGGGGTACGCAATCTTTCGATGATATAAGCAGTAGCTAAGATGTATATCCGCTTCATCAGGAGTGTTTCCTTCGGAGGGTGGCAGCTTCATTCCCATCGATATAGCTTTGGCGAACCTCTTCCTCATCTTGAACCTGCTTTTATATGCGGCGGATGTACTTTGATCTGCTAGGAGTGCTTTGACCCTTTCGTCCAGTCGCCGGCGTTTGGCCTTTTCAAATATGGCCATTTCACGCTCCCGGTTAGCTTTACTTTTCAAAAGAGCTTCGTTTAGGAATGCATCGATCATTTCTTCCGATGGTCCTAGAAGTTCCGGCTCAGGATCTACCCCCAGTTTCTCTGTGTAAAGAGCTTCTTCATCGTCTATTAATGAGTGAGAGATCACATGGCAGCTTGCCACATAATCTTCAGACTCATCCGACGAGTCTTCTCCATCGTCATCATCTCCGTCCTCAGGGACGTGGCTGAGAAATTCTTGGAGTGTGACTGGAGTCCGCGCCTTCTGATTATATTCTTCCAGCGCGTCGATATATTTTTTCAGGTCCGTGCGCTTGTCACCAGGCTTCACAGGCTTCTTGGCTTTCTTCTTCTTCTTCGAAGACTTAGACGGCTGGATGTGAGCGCTTTGGCTATCACCACCAATCTTTGGAGTTGGGCGCAGTTTCAGCATTCCCTCGATGATCTCGGGTTCCAGTGGATTTTTCCACCTAATCGCCGGGCATATTTGGAGATCCTTCAGCATTCTTTTAGTCTTGGCTAAAAGAACGACCTCCCATGGAGCTTCTTCCACAAAAGAGTATGATGCCCCCGGTGTGTCCCCCCTTTTAAAAGCATGCGGTTGAGGTGGGCTTACTTTCCACTTCTCGGACAGTGCGAATTTGCCCTGTTGATACTGGTCCTCAATCCAGCCCTTGAAGACGAAGCAATCTTCAATTGGATGGCCTATCTCTTGGTGATAAGGGAAATAATTAGGATTATTAGCCTCACCGGGTTGCAATGGGCGTTTTGGATTCGGCAGGTTGATGAACCTATTGCGCACCGATAGTTCAAACAATCTCTTCGTTTTGTCCCAGAGAAACGAATAAGGGCGCTTTATTTTCTCATTATAGAATTGTCGTCTCTCGTCTAGGCGATCAGTTAGTTTTGGGCCACTGGGCTGCTGTTGAGCATTTGCGACGAAGGTCGCTTTCCTTTTGCCCTTTTCATTCCGTGGCTCCGGCTTTGAAGGAGACGGTCTATGACCCATCTGGTCTATTTGGGCCAGTTTGTTAATCAAGGCCTGGAACGTGGTCGGCTTGAAGAACATCATGAATTGGGATATGGTCGCTTGAGGGTCAAGAGTGCCCACGAACATGGCCACTGCCGGTGCTTCTTCGATGCGCTGCTCGCACTTTGACCATAGATTCCGCCATCGTATTGCGTATTGCACCCACGTTTCACCTGGCTTTACCCTGGCGTTAATCAATGCTGTGATCGGGGTGCATTCACTAGCACTCGCGAAACACTGGGTGAATAGTAGCTCCATCTCTGTAAAAGTTTTGACGGAGTCGTTGGGAAGCTCCGAATACCACTTAAACGCCGTCTCCGAAAAGCTACCAACAAACTGGCGGAGCAAAAGTTTATCATCACCTCCGGTGTTGCCGCACAATGCTCTGAATTGAGCGACGTGCTGATGCAGATTCCCCGTCCCTTTATATACATGTAATTTAGGGATCGTATATCCCAGCGGATACCTTATTTGGTCATACCAGCCTGGATAAGGTCGTCCAGTCTTAACGATCTGCCCGGCCGTCTCACTCACATGATGAGCTCGTATTTGCTGAGCAATATAATCATCCAGAGCGGCCATAGAGATGGTCTCCTCCTTGGCTATTGAAAGAGCCGGAGGAGAGTTCGATGTCTCCCCTCTGTTGTCTTCAATGATAATCGGGGGGTCTTCAGCTGGAGGTTCCGGCTGTAACATCATCCCGTCCATGTATTGGAACAAAAGAGCCATTTGTTTTATGTTGGCCACTTGTTCCACGATCTCTTTTTCTTTCCTCTCAAGCATTCTTCGGAGGAATTCAGTATCAGTTTCTTGTTCCCAACGCTGCTCTGAGGTTTCTGGATTTTCTTTTAGCCCAGTGAGTGCGGCCATTGCAGTCAGCATCTCCTGAAGTTTTTGCTGCTGTTGCTCCTGAGCCTTTGTTATCGAGCGGGTAAGCGGTCGATGACCCATAGAATCACGGCTTTCTTCTTTTTCAGAAGCCATATAAACGGTGTGTGTTACCATGTCCCCAGACTTGGGGCGTTTAGGTTCAGCGTCCTTGCGGTTTGCTACGGTCACAGGGGCTTTCTCCGGCCTCCTTCTCTTGTGAGCGGTTGACGTTGAGGGAGCCGTTGCAGCGGGCACCCAGATGGATGACATCTTCTGTGGTACCACGAAGTGGCTCTTTTCTTCCCGAGCTTTAATCTTCTTTGATCGGCGAGAGTAATCCTGGTCAATCACCGATTCCTGGACCTGTCGCCAGACTTTGTAAATTTTGGAGGACAGCCGCTGAGGGGGCTGCTCCGGCTTCTTTTCTGTAGCAATCTCCATAGGTGGAGGAGATATTTTCAGCACGGCAGTCGGAGAGTTCTTGCGAACCCTCCTAAGCGGTTCAAAGCTATTCCCAGTTGGAACAGCAGCATTGATTTCCACCATGGGAGCTGGCGGAGTCAGTCCGGAAGGGGAATTGCCCCCAACCTTCTTTACTCGGCGCCAGTGGCGACGTCGAGCGTGTCGAGCCGTTGGGATTGTCTCAGCTGTAGGGGTGACTTCCTCATGCCCCCTATGTTGGCGAAGGGTTGTCACCGGCGTCAGCCTCTTAAAGACCGATGCCCGTTGAGAAGCGATGTCCAATCTGTCGAAGACAGACCTCTGGGAAGGGGAAGCAGCGTTGAGGACTTCGCCTGGAGCGGGAGCCGGAACAGTCAGTCTTGTGAAGACCGACCCTTTGGCAGGAGAAGCCGCCTTGACGACTTCATAAGCAGGAATGGCTATCCGCTTAGGGATAACTCTTTCCGGTATCGCGGGCTTCTTCATGGGCCCAAATGAGCTTTGGCCCAGTCTGTAAAAAACTGAGGTGTTGGAGATGGACGATCCGTTGAGAGGGGCCACAGTAGTGGTAAGTCGATCAAAGACCGGCTTCTTTGGGGCCTCCTGCAACGGCAGCGGGGCATTGAAGTTCATGGATGGGAGCATGGTCCCGAAGAATAGTCCAGTGGTAGCCTGAGTTATTTGCTCTACCGGCATCTTGAACAGCGAGGCCACTTGGGGCCCGTAGATTACACCTCCAGATGAGGCGGAACGGGAGTTGCAGTCGTAGTTGGAGCAATTGGTGGCCATCTCTTTTTTCTGCACAAGAGCAAAAACCAAATCTTAGTACCTCGAACCCAAGGGCAACCATATCAAACCGCGATTCGTTCACGAACACGACACACGAAGTGTGGAGTAGAAAGAGGAAGAGGTCCCACCGGGCGTGCCAGAATCTGTTCTCCTCCGAAACACAGAGACGCGACCGCATAGGTCCGTCTTGCATGAATTTGGGGGCAGATACTAATTGGTGCTATCCGTCCACCTCTCCGAAGATGCCAAGTTGAATTATGGCACTTTAAATGGATGCGGCCGATATAGCAGACTTTGTCAGATTCCCTCTCATTGTGGGGTTTTGATTGTGGGGACGCTCTTCCCTGCAGGCACAAGCCCCTGCAGCTAATTACGCTACCGCATTGCTGTAACCACTTTCTCCTTCTCCAGGTGGTCACTTCGTGTCGTGGGTGTTTGTTCTGTTTTTGGTTGCCCGTGGATTCTATACGGAGACTAATTTATGTTGTCGCCCGTAGGGCGTGGATTAGTCCAAATCCGTATCTTCTTAGATTTGGGTTTGGTGTTGGGTTTAAGGATACGTTAGTCTCATTTGAGACTAAGATCAACTTAAACGTTTGTTAAGGATACGTTAGTCTAATTTTAGACTAAGATCAACTTAACAGGATCGTTTAGATCCAACAAGAGAGTATTTGGCCTCTGTTGTTTAGTTTAGGGACATTGCGGTCGATTACCAGTTTAAGGACATGATGGTCCAATGTTAGTTTAAGGGCATTTCGGTCCAAGGTTAAGGACATCATAATCCATGGGCTTAAGGACCCAACAGTCCGAGGTTAAGGACATCATAGTCCATGGGCTTAAGGACCCCACAGTCCAGTTTAAAGATGTCATAGTCTATAAAGTTTAAGGACATCAAAGTCCATGAGTTTAAGGACCCCACAGTCCATGAAATGATTGGTTATCGAGACCCATCACCTCTCTGAAGACGTTGAAGGATTACAACGACAAATATTAGAGGAGTAATACCCTTGAACCAAAGTTGATTGGGAAATCTGTAGTCCAATTTGGAACTAAGATCAATTAATTAGATTATGAGCACATGAGCTCAGTTAAATCTGAATTGAGGACTTATGGCCAATTTGGGCTAAGTCAAGTTAGGTTTAAAATGTTGGACCTTTGTTTGGACTTTCGAACATTTGTCTGGGTTCAAACCCCCCCCCCCCATTATTTAGCAATGCTAAACATGAGTCTGGGTTCTGACCATGTATTTATCTTTTATTGAATGCTGAGCACTCATATGCTATATGAGATGATCAATCTTGGAAGACAAGGATATATTTGAGGCTCAGTCAAAGGGAAGTCTTGCCTCTGGAAGACTTAGCCAATTTGGGCTAGATTGGTTTTAAAATAGTGTTAAACACTAGAAGATATTTGGCGATCACGTGTTCTCACGTGATGCGCTTTAAAACAGTGTTAAACACTGGGGACAAAATGCTCAAAATAGTGTTAAACACTAAAAGTGGGGGTGGTCACGTGGGGTCACGTGAGGCGCTTAAGAATTGGGCCAAACCTCCTTTATTTTACCTTCAAATCTGCAAATAAGTGTTAAACACTTAGCCTTCAGGCCATCACGTGTGAGCACGTGAGGCATCTGAAGATAGGGCCAGACTTCCTTTATTTTGTTCTCAGAATATTCAAATAAGTGTTAAACACTTTTGGTCTTCAGGCCATCACGTGTTGGCACGTGATGAGTATCCATGTATTAATTATTAAAGTGTTTATTAGGGGTTACGTGGGGACACGTAAGGGCACCCAAAATTGATTCTGCCCTTAGATTTGTTCCCTTTTGTTTTGAGAGTCACTTGTGAGCACTTACTTGCTTGCATATTCTGAGAATAAAATAAAAGAAGTTTGGCCCAACACTCAAGCACCTCACGTGAGCGCTTCTTTTTTAGTGTTTAACACTTCTTTAAATGCATCACGTAGGAGCACGTGAGCGCCGAATGTACTCTAGTGTTTAACACTATATTCAAGCCAATCTTAGCCTAAATTAGCTAAGTTTTCTAAAGGCAAGATCCCCTGAAACTAAACTCCAACTATACTCTTGACATTCAAAGTAATTCCCAGTGACTTTCAATCAACTTTGGTTCAAGTGTACATCTCTTCACACCTCTCATACATGTCGTTGTAATTCTTCAACGTCTTTAGAGAGGTGGTGGGTCCCAATGACTAATAACTATCTGGTGCATTTCTAAACCCATGTTTGCATCTGAACTTGGACCGCAATGTCCTTAAAATAAACAATAGAGTCCAAATGCTCTTTTGTTGGATCTAAATGATCTTGTTGAGTAGATCTTAGTCTAAAATTATACTAACGTATCCTTAACAAACGTATAAGTTGATTTTAGTCTCAAACGAGATTAACGATCCTTAAATCAATCCAACTACAGATCCCCCAACCAATATTGGTTTAAGGGTATATCTCTTCACTCCTCTAATATTTATCGTTGTAATCCTTCAACGTCTTCAGAGAGGTGACGGGTCCCAACAACCAGACATTCCACGGACTGTGGGGTCCTTAAACTCATGGAGTATGATGTCCTTAAACTTTACAGACTATGATGTCTCTAAACTACCATGGACTGTGAGGTCCTTAAATTCATAGACTATGATATCTTTAAACTTTACAGACTATGACGTCTTTAAACTATGGACCATGATGTCCTTAAACTCCATGGTCCGCAATGTCCCTAAACTAAAACAATAGAGCACAAATGCTCTTTTGTTGGATCTAAATGGTCATGTTAAGCAGATCTTAGTCTAAAATTAGACTAACGTATCCTTAACAAATGGTTAAGTTGATCTTAGTCTAAAATTAGACTAACGTATCCTTAACAAACGTTTAAGTTGATCTTAGTCTCAAATGAGATTAACGATCCTTAAGCCCAACCCAAAACCAAATCTAAGAAAATACGGATTTGGACTAAGCCACGCCTTACGGGAAACAACATAAATTAGTCTCCGTATACAATCCACGGGCAACCAAAAACAAAACAAACACACACGACACGAAGTGACCATCTGGAGAAGGAGAAAGTTATTACCGCGATGCGGTAGCGTAATTAACTGCAGGGGCTTACGCCTACAGGGAAGAGCGTCCCCACAATCAAAAACCCCTCAAACGAGGGGGAATCTGACGAAGTCAGCTACATCGGCCGCATCCATCTAAACCTCCGATACACGGTGCCATAAATCAACTTGGCATCTTCGGAGAGGTGGACGGATAAAACCAAATTGCATCTGCCCCCCAAAATTCAGGCCAGACATCCCAACGTCCCGGTCGCGTCTTTCGGCGGAGAACAGATTCTGGCATGCCCGTTGGGACCTTTTCCTCTTTCCACTCCACACTTCGTGTGTCGTGTTTTTCCCGTGATCAGATAATCGCGGTGTGTATGTTTGTGGTTGCCCTTAGAGGAGTGGACATTGAAGTCGGCGCTTCATCTCTATGAAGAATGGCATTTATTGCCACCTTAGCAACACAGACTCTGTCATATCAGGTAGAGTCAAGTACGGGCCACTTGCAGGCTCAAATCTCTGCAATCCGGCTCTTTAAGAAATCAACGGGCTTCTCTTTGGGTCGATGCTCTCACCTCCCACCCTCGGTGCCTCAATGCCGATGGAAGAAGCCCAGAGGAAGTCTGTCGTCCACAGGCGGGCTCCCCAAGCAGCAGCTTTGCCGACGGAATCAGTCCTCAAACAACTGGCACATGCCAAGGACCAAGGTCGACGCAGGGGGCAGAATATTCAAGCTCTCAAAGGAAACAGGGGCAGGCTCGGTAAAATCCTTAAGCTAATCAAATCCCGGCCGTAAGAAATGGTCGACGTCGATATCAGCGTCATACAAAATGAGCTGGGGGCAGTTCTCTGTATGGTCCTGTTTCAACCCCAGTGGTGAATGTTGTTGTTCCAAGTGGGAACAGCTTCAAATTTTGTGAAGGGTTCGACAAAATTCTCCTACCGCAATATCGAAGAAGTCTCCGCAGCCCATGGAGATCCCATGAGAACAGAAACCAGTTCGCTCCCTGGGACAACTTTCCTCATCTATATATAAGCCGTGGAAGCAGGTGAAGGGGGCTCACCCCAAGACGGATCCTGATGCAACGGTTCCTTCCAAAACCAAAGTGGATTTTCACAAAAAATAGAGGCCCAATAAAGCTCGAGTTCCCGAGAAGATGGATGACCTCTCCTGGTGCTTCGAGAATGAGGATGACGACGAAGTGATCTCAGAGTTTCTACCTACGCCAAAAGATCTGGAAGATGGGATATATACTACTGCAGATAACCTCAAAAAAATCGACTTGGGGACGTCAAACAACCCACGACAGACGTTCGTCAGTGAGCTGTTGTCTGAAGAAAAGGTGGCTACGCTCAAAGACGTGCTCATGCAGTATAAAGACTGTTTCGCATGGAACTATTCTGAGATGCCAGGATTAGATCCAGAAATAGCCATCCACAAGTTGGCGATATCTCCGGGCGTCAAGCCAATCAAACAAGCACCAAGAAGGATGCGGCTCGAGCTTGAGATGAGCATCAACGCCGAAGTCAAGAAGCTAATCGACTCCGACTTCATCCAGGAAGTTCAGTACCCTGACTGGATTGCCAACATCGTCCCAGTGATGAAGAAAAATGGGACAGTGCGCATCTGCGTGGACTTTCGAGACCTCAACAAAGCTTGCCCAAAGGATGAATTTCCTGTACCGGTCACCGAGCTGATGATAGACAACACGTCCACTCACGAAGTCTTCTCCTTTATGGACGGCTCATCAGGGTACAATCAAATAAAGATGCATCCCGAAGACCAGAAGCATACTGCTTTCCGGACCCCTTTGGGCATATTCTGCTACAAAGTGATGCCTTTTGGTCTGAAGAACGCCGACGCTACCTATCAGAGGGCTATGACGAAGATTTTCGATGACCTCATACATGAAGTCGTCGAATGCTATATCGACGACCTTATGGTGAAAAGCAAATCGCACGAGGAGCATTGGGAGCATCTAAAAATAGTGTTCCAACGTCTTCGGAAATACAAGTTGAAGATGAACCCTCTGAAATGCGCGTTCAGAGTTTCCTCAGGCAAATTCCTAGGATTCATTGTGCGACACCGAGGCATCGAAATAGACCCATTAAAGATCAAGGCGATCATGGAAATGCCCCAGCCAAGAACTCTCAAGCAATTGTGGTCTCTCCAAGGGAAGCTCGCGTATATTCGGTGGTTCATAGCCAATCTTTCTGGAAAATGCCGTCCCTATAGTCACTTGATGAAGAAGGGAACCCCGTTCGCTTGGGATCATAAATGCCAAAGCGCACTGGACGAAATCAAGCAATACCTACAGAATCCTTCGGTGCTAACCGCTCCGGTCAAGGGAAAGCCTCTCATTCTATATACAACCACCCTTGAGGGTTCTCTAGACGCATTATGGGCACAAGAAAACGACTAAGGGAAGGAGAGAGCCCTCTACTATTTGAGTCGAGTTCTTCTGGGGGCAAAAAACAATTACTCTCCTATTGAAAAACACTGCCCGGCTTAATCTTCGCGATAACGAAGCTCAGACATTATGTTTTGGCGCATGAGGTCCGTTTCATATCAAAGGTGGATCCTCTCAAGTATTTGATGTCAAAAGCCATTCTAACGGGACGACTAGCTAAATGGGCCCTACTCTTAATGGAATTCTCGGTGACATACCGACCTCTCAAGGCAGTGAAAGGCCAGGTCATCGCCGACTTCCTCGCTGAGCATCCAATACCTGCCGACTCTCCCTTGAACTGCGAATTTCCAGACGAGCACGCGTTTGACACGATCGACGAGGAGAAAGGAGGGAGTGATACCCGATAGGAACTCTACTTCGACGGAGTATTTTCTATGAAGAAGCGAAAGCACAACTCCACCATAATCAAATCCGGGGTAGGCCTCATCTTCGTGACTCTACAAGGAGGGATAATGCGCTTTGCATTTTCCTTGACAGAGTCGAGGATGAACAATGAAGCCGAATATGAAGCCTCGATAGCAAGTCTTGAGATCGCTGTCGACATGGGAATTGAAAACCTCTTCATATACGGAGACTCCCAGCTGGTCGTTAGTTAAGTAAATGGCGACTATCAAAAGTGCAAACCAGAGTTGGTAAAGTACAGCGAGAGAGTGCAGCAATTGCTGACTCAGATCCCTTCCTACGCCCTAGAAAGCATACCGCGAGCAGAGAATAGCAAGGCGGATGCGTTAGCCAAACTCGCTAAAGAACTGGATGACGAAAACCTCGATGATGTGAGGATCGTTATGCAAAGCCGTCGGGTTCTTGCGCCGGCAGAAACATCTCCGGAGTCGTCCGAAGAAAAAGGAGCGACCGAGCAAACGGCCCTACAAATAAAAGACCAGGAAAAGGCTAAGGATTGGAGAAGTCTTTATAGACTACTTCAAATCTCGTCATACACCTGAAGATACGTTCTTAAGATATCAGCTCATGAAACGAGCTCTATCCTTCGCCTTCGTCAATGACACTCTATATAAGAGATCATTTGATTCTCTATGGCTAAGATGCCTGAGACCTGAAGAAGCAAGGAGAGTCGTCCAAGAAACTCATGATGGACTCTGCGGTTCTCACCAAGCCGGGCTAAAGATGAAGCTGAAGATCAAAAGGATGGGCTACTATTGGCCCATAATGATCCAAGATTGCCTCAAATACGCGAAGCAGTGCCACTCGTGCCAGATTCATGGGGACTTTATCCACCAACATCCAAATTCGCTACATCCAACGGTGGCTAGCTGGCCGTTCGAAATGTGGGGAACTGACATAATCGGGCCCATTGAACCAGTATCGTCCAGAGGACATCGGTTCATACTGGCGACAACTGATTACTTCTCCAAGTGGGTAGAAGCAGTACCACTAAGAGAAGTGAAGACAGAGAATATACTCCACTTCTTCAAGACACACGTCATCTATCAGTTCGGCACTCCACGACGGATTATCTCCGATAACGGGCCAGCCTACAGAAACCACAAAATCAGTCGCTTCGCACAGCAGCATAATATAGACTGGAGATACTTTTCGGTCTATAATTCTCGAGCTAACGGTCTGGCTGAGGCCTTCAACAAGATCTTGACGAAGATCGTGAAAAAGACGGTGTCTCAAAATAAGAAGGACTAGCATGAGAGACTACATGAAGCTCTCTGGGCATATCGAACTACGTTTAAAATGGCCACCAACACAATGTCGTATGCATTGGTATTCGGCACTGAAGTAGTACTTCCCTTGGAGATAGAGTTACCCTCTCTGCGAGTGGCAGTTCATTACGAGCTAACAGATGAAGAGAATGCTCATCTTTGGCTTGAGGAGCTCGACACCCTTGACGAAACCCGACTCATGGCGCAGCAAAACTTGGAAGCTTACAAAGCAAAGATGACGCGCTCATACAAGAGATTGACTAGGCCGAGAACATTCCGCCAAGACAAACTCGTGCTAGTTGTAAAAAGACCTATGATCCCCAATCGTGCCAAACGGGGGAAATTCGAGCCAAACTATGAGGGCCCGTATATCATAGACAAGGTCTACCAAGGTGGGGCTTACTTGCTCATGGATATGCATGGCAAAAGACCCTTCAGGCCAATAAACGGCCGGTTCTTCAAAAAATACTACGCCTGATGAGTCACGGCCTACGTCAACGATAGATGACGACGCCTATATATGCTCGCTATCTTTCCAAGCCTGAACTCTATAAGTAGTATCCGACGAAACCTCACCTCGAAAACGTGCGATGGACCGAAACGTTCCTAAACTAACGATGGACCGTAATGTCCTAAAACTTGCAACTGACCGAGACATCTATAAACTACTACGGACCGCAGCATCCCAAGGCTGACGCAAAAAAAAAACGGTACGTCCATAAGCGAGATGGGCACGGATGAAAACCCGAAAGGGCTCCATGAGTAAAAACAGCAGGACTACCGGCGAGTTAATGAAAACCCGAAAGGGCGCAATCTCGTTAAAGGACACTTGCAAGGTCCTCTCGACCCTGTAAGGAGAAAATACCTGCGTGAGATCCTTACGACTCACAAGGGAGCAACACACTTAGGAATCCCCACGATTCCTAAGGAGAAATTACACTTACGAGATCCTCACGACTCGTAAGGAGAATTCCCCTTTGAGACCCTCACGGCTCATAGGATTCAAAATTCTTAAGCTACAGGGATCTGAACCCGTTCTTAATCCATCACCTTTCCCAGACTGCCCTACAAGCGGTTCAATATTGATCCTTGTATACAATCCACGGGCACGAATAAATATTTCCCTAATAAAGTCCTACCGGCGACTAGGGATATACTCACACGGTGAACGACCCTTATAAGTCCTCTCGACTTATAAGGAGAAAACACTCTTGTAAGATCCTTACGACTTATAGGAGAACATACACTTAAGAATCCTCACGATTTTTAAAGAGAAAACGCACTTAAGAGATCCTCACGGCTCGTAGGGAGAAATACCTTTATGAGACCCTTACGGCTCGTAAAGTCAAAAAGCCTTAGTCAACAGGATCTTAACCCTGTTTGCTAAGCCACCTTTGTTCGACATCGACAGAGGCAAATGATGATTCGCTCCTGGCAATGTCCCAGTGTAGCGATGCTGATGCCTAAATCGGTATCAAATCCCAAGTCCTTTCACGGCAAATGATGATTCGCCCCTGGCAATATTCCAGTCGTAGTGATGCTGATGCTGAGATTGGCATCAGATTCCAAACTCAATACTCGCGGCAAAAGTCAGCAAGCCATAAATGCATATGAAATAGCCGAAATGATAGGACAACTTGCAACAAAATCAGCAAGTAAAATATATGCATACAAAATAGCCGAAACGATTGGGCAACTCGCAATAAAAAACAGTGAGTAAAGAAAAAGAAAAATAGCCGAAATGATTGGGCACCGCGAAAAATAGCCGAAATGATTGGGCAATCGCGACTTTCGCGATACAAAAACCTGAAATGATAGAGCATCGCGGAAAGAAAACAAAAAAATAATACATATAACATGAAACTTTTGCCCTACATATGAGATCACATCGATCCATGTATACAATCCAGGGGCACAAACAAAGAGGGAATCATATCATCCCACCAGGCTCCATCAGAAAGAGAGCCAAGTCTCAACGGCTACATCTACAGTCTGGAGACCCACAACAGCGTTCCTCCTCATTCCAGGAGAGCAGACGCAACATCAGCAAAGCGGAGCCACCATCAAGTCTCTAGTTCAAAATCTCGACGGTTCACAGACAACCTAGAGACCACCTTGACATTCGTCTCGTTACAGCAGACGCAACGTCAGCAAGCAGAGCCACGGCAAAGTCCCTAGTTCCAAACCTCGACAGTTCACAAACAACCTAGAGACCACCTCGACATTCGTCTCATTACAGCAGACGTAACGTCAGCCAATGACCCCGTTGCGGAATTACGTCATCACATGACCCCGTCGCGGAAATACGTCAGTCAATGACCCCGTTGCGGAATTACGTCATCACATGACCCCATCGCGGAAATACATCAGCAAATGACCCTGTCGCGGAAACACGTCGTCCAATGACCCCGTCGTGGAAATACGTCAGCCAATGACCCCGTTGCGGTATTACATCATCACATGACCCCATCGCGGAATTACGTCATCACATGACCCCGTCGCGGAAATACGTCAGCAAATGACCCCGTCACGGAAATACGTCATTAAATGACCCTGTCGCGGAATTACGTCATCCATTACCCCGTCGCGGAAATACATCAGCAAATGACCCCGTCTCAGAAATACGTCAGCACATGACCCTGTCTCGTAAATACGTCAGCACATGACCTCGTATCCAAAATACGTCAGCACATGACCCCGTCTCGGAAATACGTCAGCACATGACTCCGTCACGGGAATACGTCAGCACATGACCCCGTCTCGTGTCTCGGAAATACATCAGCACATGACCCCGTCGCGGAAATACGTCAACACATGACCCCGTCTCAGAAATACGTCAGCACATGACCCCGTCTCGGAAATACGTCAGCACATGACCCCGTCTCGGAAATACGTCAGCACATGACCCCGTCACGGAATTACGTCAGCACATGACCCCGTCGTGGAAATACGTCATCAACGACCCCGTCGCGGAAATATGTCAGCCAATGACCCCGTCACGGAAATACGTCATCACACGACCCCGTCGTGGAAACACGTCAGCATATGACCCCGTCGTGGAAACACGTCATCAACTGACCCCGTACGGCCAAAGTCAATCCAGACCCCGTGAAACATGGCCAAAGTCAACCCTCGACCTCCCCGTTTAAGCAATGCTTGACTCAGAAGCAGGTCAACTCATCAATCACTTACTAGTCCTCTCGAGTTGTAAGGAAGAAAATCCTCTTGTGAGATCCTTACGACTCTCAAGAGAAAAACACACTTAGGAATCCTCACGATTCCTAAGGAGAAAAATACACCTACGAGATCCTCTCGACTCGTAGGGAGAAAAATCTTTATGAGACCCTCACGGCTCATAAAGTTGGAAAGCCTTAGGTGGCAGACCTTAACCTGTTACCTAAGCTATCACTACCCTACAAAGAGGTCAAGATGGACTATTTACAGACCACATTTGCCAAAATTACATGCCAGAGAAATGGAGGTGCTACTCAAGAGTGCGTAAACTGCTCTGCGTCAAATCGAAATGAAAAGGCATAACCTACGGACGTCAATCACATACAATGAATGACGGTAAGAAGAACATTTGATTCGCATCCAGTTAAGCGTTCGAAGCATACCTATTTATGTATGTGCGGAAAAAGGTTTAGTGCATAAAATAAACATGCGGAAACAAGAATTGTCTATTCATACTTCAGAAAATTCTTACAGTGATGAAAACGGTAAACAAAAGCATCATTAAAATGTTTATAATGGCAAGACATCAAATCCAGGAAATGGATTGAGAAATTCAAAAGTTAGGCCATCTAAAATGTTTCAGGCCTCTTAGACCATTCTCGTATGCTTCCTCTCACGATCACAAGCGTCAGGGTCCTCACTAATGTTCTCCGCCCTTCGATAGACATCGATTATCGTCGCCTGCTGAAAAGTTTGATGTAGAATATCAACAAGATTGTCTCGCCTTTTCTTTGAGATTAGGCCCATCAGATACACTGAGTGTACCTTATCTTCGGCGTCATCCAATACTTTAAGCGGCATGCCGTCATAGAATAAAGGAAGTGCCTCCCAGATCGCTCTCACAATGAGCTTCAAAAGAGCGAAACGACGAGGAAGCAGTCGACCATTGTATTCATCAAAGCGACGTATGATTTCGGCGCACTGAGCATTTGTAAACTCCTGGTTCTGACAGCGGCCTAGTGAGCGAATGTCTCCATAAGAAATAATCTCGTCAAGATCATACAGATGAGTGGCCATAACGTCTGAAAAGGAAAATCAGTGAGAATTTAGTGGGCAGACTGATTAAGAAAAAGCTTATTGAAACGAACATTGGGATTCAAACAAATTCTTGGGAAGATAAGTTCTGTTAAGCTACAAACAAAATTCAAATCTATGTGAATAAGGGTAAAACTCTATGAAAAGATTTTCAAGAACACTAAGGAATAAAATTCCCGAAGGGTCCCGTTGATCTTTTAGAGCTAAGCTCTTCGCCAGAGGAATTAAACTCCTTTATGAAATGGAATTAAATTCCAAGAATCCATAAAAATACATGAGAAACGTTCGAGATATGGTAGTTTATTACTCAAAGATCACATCTTTGGAGGATGGGTTTCTGAGGAGAGCAAAACTCTCATAATGGATTTAAAGTCCAGAGGCTTTCTCAAAGAAAGGAAGTTTTCTGATGTACAAAGCGTTACCTGAAAAAAGTTTCTTTGGACAGAGTTTAACTCTGGATTTGTAATGGCAGAAAGCTGGGCTCTGAGAAAGAGAATTAAATTCTCAAGGAAAGAACAGGGAAGGAAGAAGATGAAGGAGTGGAGGCGCTGCTGAAGAGACCCTTGCATTTATAAGACATGATAGGAAATAGTTCATCTTCCCTGTTCCCTAAGCGAATCCAACGGCCACAAAAGTTACAGCGTTGCACTCACGTGCAAACACGTGAGAACAACACTGAGGGCATTTGTTCCCTCATGGGAACTAAATAAAATATAAATAAAGCAGTGAGGAAAATCTCAAATGAGGCATCACGTGCCCACACGTGACCGGGCATCACGCGCCCACGTGTGACCGGGCCTCACGTGCAGATACGTGACCTTTTTTTACAGGCAAAGCCTATAGGCACTGAATAAAATAAATAATTGGAAAGGATTATTCAGTGGGGTCACGTGCCAACACGTGATAGGCTCTTAAATCCTCTGAAATAATAGAATTAATCTAAATTAAAGGCTTAATCAGTGGGGTCACGTGCCAACACGTGATAGGCTCTTAAACCCTCTGAAACAATAGAATTAAATTCTAAATTAAATGCTTAATCAATGGGGTCATGTGCCAACACGTGATAGGCTCTTAAACCCTCTGAAACAATAGAATTAAATTCTAAATTAAATGCTTAATCGGTGGGGTCACGTGCCAACACGTGATGGGTTTCTGAGCCATCTAAACCAATAGAATTAAATTCTAATTAGATACTTAATCAGTGGGGTCACGTGCCAACACGTGATGGACTCTTAAACCCGCTGAACTAATAGAATAAAATTCTAATTAAAAGGAATCAAAAACCATAATTGGAAAAATATTTCCCTACATCTTTCCAAACAAAAAAGATTCCACTCTGTAAAAGGGAGCACCGTTGGATTAAAAATCCAATGGTGATTAAAAATCACTAATTTATAGAAAGGTTCTATACAGGGAAATATTTTCCTAAAATTTGTCAGGAACAACAAATAAAATATCTTTTAGATTAAAAATCCAATGGTGAATAAAATTCACCAAATGATCTAAAAGATCATGTTGGTTATAAAAATCAATCAAAATCTCTCAATGAGAGATTGGCTGAACAAACTGATTCTTTTCTTTCTCCTATAAATAGGAGCTAAAAAGAAAAGAGGGAGAGACAACAACAAAGAGAGAATACAAAAAAGAGAGAGAAAAGAAGATCTCTTCAGAAAAGAATGAAACTCTAGGTAAGAGAGGGAAAGAGATCATTCTATAAGTTCCCATAAAACAAAAGAGAATTTAATTCTCAAATTAAGAGTTTAACTCTTATAAATAAGAACTTAGTTCTTCCTCTGGTTGAAGATCTGCAGAAGCAGATCTCCCAATAAGTTGAGAATTTAATTCTCATCAGGGAGATTCTGTCATGCGGATCTAAAACCTGAGGGAGGACCTAAGTTCAGAGAATTCTATTCTCCCACAAAACATATAGGAATTTAATTCCTCCAACAAAGATAGGGTTTAACCCTTAATACAAGAACTTAGTTCTTCTTCATGGTGATAGATCTGCAGAAGCAGATCTTCCCATAAGTTTAGAATTTAATTCTCATTAGGGAGATTCTGCCATGCAGATTTAAAGCTTAGAAAGAGGATTGGGTTTAAAGAATTTAATTAGGGTTTAACCCTATAAGAGAATTTAATTCTTATACAAGAGATTTATCTCTCCATGCACGTAAAAGGATCAAATACCTAACATGATCACGTGGCAACACGTGACCCTCCCCTCCAATGACCACAAAAGAACGAATAAGATTAGGTCACGTGCTCCCACGTGACCCTTGAACAGACTTCTCAAAATGAAAAGGGCAGAATCGATTTTGGGTGCCTCATGTGTCCCCACGTGACCTCTGACAAACACCTCTTTAAAAAAGAGAAGATGGGAAAAACTAAAGTATTAATATCCAACGCATGGACGCCCTCACGTGTCCCCACATGACCTTTAACAAATCCTTTTAATATCCAATGCATAGGTACCCATCACGTGCCCACACGTGATGGCCATGAAGATTAAGTGTTTAACACTTACTTGCATATTCTGAGAATAAAATAAAAGAAGTTTGGCCCAACACTCAAGCGCCTCACGTGACCTCACGTGAGCGCTTCTTTTTTTAGTGTTTAACACTTTAAATGCCTCACGTAGGAGCACGTGAGCGCCGAATGTACTCTAGTGTTTAACACTATATTCAAGCCAATCTTAGCCTAAATTAGCTAAGTTTTCCAGAGGCAAGATCCCCTGAAACTGAACTCAACTATACTTTTGACATTCAAAGTAATTCCCAGAGCCTTTCAATCAACTTTGGTTCAAGTGTACATCTCTTCACACCTCTGATACATATCGTTGTAATTCTTCAACGTCTTCAGAGAGGTGGTGGGTCCCAATGACCAATAACTATCTGGTACATTTCCAAACCCATGTTTGCATCTGAACTTGGACCGTAATGTCCCTAAATTAAACAATAGAGCCCAAATGCTCTTTTATTGGATCTAAATGATCTTGTTGAGTAGATCTTAGTCTAAAATTAGACTAACATATCCTTAACAAACGTTTAAGTTGATTTTAGTCTCAAACGAGATTAACGATTCTTAAATCAATCCAACTACAGATCCCCTAACCAATATTGGTTTAAGGGTACATCTCTTCACTCCTCTGATATTTGTCGTTGTAATCCTTCAACGTCTTCAGAGAGGTGACGGGTCCCGACAACCAGACATTCCACAGACTGTGGGGTCCTTAAACTCATGGACTATGATGTCTTTAAACTTTACAGACTATGATGTCTCTAAACTACTACGGACTGTGAGGTCCTTAAACTCATAGACTATGATGTCTTTAAACTTTACAGACTATGCCGTCTTTAAACTATTGACTATGATGTCCTTAAACTCCATGGACCGCAATGTCCCTAAACAAAAACAATAGAGCCCAAATGCTCTTTTGTTGGATCTAAATGGTCCTGTTAAGTAGATCTTAGTCTAAAATTAGACTAACGTATCCTTAACAAATGGTAAGTTGATCTTAGTCTAAAATTAGACTAACGTATCCTTAACAAAAGTTTAAGTTGATCTTAGTCTCAAACGAGATTAATGATTCTTATACCCAACCCAAAACCAAATCTAAGAAAATACGGATTTGGACTAATCCACGCCCTACAGGCGACAACATAAATTAGTCTCCGTATACAATCTACGGGCAACCAAAAACAAAACAAACACATACGACACGAAGTGACCATCTGGAGAAGGAGAAAGCTGTTACTGCGATGCGGTAGCGTAATTAACTGCAGGGGCTTACACCTGCAGGGAAGAGCGTCCCCACAATCAAAAACCCCTCAAACGAGGGGGAATCTGACGAAGTCTGCTACATCGGCCGCATCCATCTAAACCTCCAATACACGATGCCATAAATCAACTTGGCATCTTCGGAGAGGTGGACGGATAAAACCAAATAGTATCTGCCCCCAAAATTCAGGCCAGACGTCCCAACGTCCCGGTCGCGTCTTTCGGCGGAAAACAACGCCATTTTGTAAAGCCTAATAGGCTATATGTAAATGTGTAAGCCTATATAAGGCAACATGATGATGAATAAAATATACACAATCCATTCTCCCCAAAAACTTGGGTTTGTGCCTCCTTCACCTTTCTCAAGGGTCTAGAACTCTCTTCCTCTTTTTTGAATTAATTCAAGAGTTTAACTCTTCCTTTCTCAAAAATAAATAGTTTTTCACCACAAATCCCATGAAGGGGAGTTCGGATCTCCAATCAGATCTCAAAAAGGGGAGACTTTTAAGTCTCACCCCCTTTTCTCGAAGATCCCGCCGATCAAGAGAAGGAAGAAGGAGACTCATCTCCAAAAATCTAACTTTGAACAGATCCAAGGCTTAAAAGAAGAGCCAAAGATCCCTAGGAGTTTAACTCCTTTCTAGATCTGTTGGAGTTTAACTCCATAAATTAGTTTCTGTTAGGAGTTCAACTCCAAAAACTCCTTGGGAGTTTAACTCCCCAACCTAGGGGCTAGGTCCCTTCTCACGGGTGTTTCCCATGGTCACGTGTGCGCCACGTGACCCCGGGGCGCTAAGGCGCCCATCGGTCACGTGCGCGCCACGTGACCCCGGGCGCTAAGGCGCCCATCGGTCACGTGCGCGCACGTGACCCCGGGCACCACACGCCCACGTGCCACGCACGCGTCTTTAAGACACTTCCCCCTATTTTTTATATGCACTCAATTCTAAATATACCTCCCCCATTAGAAAAAATTTCTAACGGAGCACTGCCCCGCACCCCGCAAGGGGCTGCTAGCCCCATTGACCCCCAGCCCGCTATCCGGATAGCGGGACCCCCGTAAAAACTTTGCGGGGCCCCCGATATATCCAAAACCCTTTTAAAACACATACGCACACTGCACATTGAGTTCGCATGGCATGTTTGACCCGTCAATCGGGTTCCCTCGCTCCAAAGGTGAGGGGTAATTAACGGCAGCTTAGTCCGCGGCTGCCGGGGATTCGGATCCCCACAATCAATAAACCCCAACCTACCCTAAGCAGGAGGAATCTGTAATGCACCTGACAAGCGCGCGCGCATTCCCATCTCAATGGGGTGACGAAAAACGCCCCGCTCACACGTAAAGACGAAGCATTCGTTTGGTCAGAAGCATGTGACAAGGCTTTTGTAGAACTCAAGTCGAGGTTAACCTCTGCACCTATCCTTGTAATACCGGATCAATCTGGCGAATTCGTTGTACATTGTGATGCGTCCGGTAAAATATTAGGATGTGTTCTACACCAGCATGGAAAAGTTGTGATTTTTGCATCAAGACAGTTAAAGGTCCATGAACGCAACTATCCAACACATGATCTAGAATTGGCAGCCGTCATCTTCGCACTCAAGATTTGGCGCCACTATCTTTTGGGAGAATGAGTGGATATATACACTGACCACAAAAGTCTGAAGTATGTATTTACTCAGAAAGAACTTAACATGCGGTAGAGAAGATGGTTAGAACTCATTGCGGACTTCGACATCAACCTACAGTATCATCCTGGGAAGGTGAACGTGGTTCCTGATGCCCTTAGTCGCCGGCTATTAGCAATGAACCTCACCGCTCAGTGAAGACTACAACAAGAATTGTACGGATTGGAGATTGAAGTAGTTGTGCCAGGTAACGCTTCATATTTGATGAACTTACATGTTCAGTTCACTCTTATAAATCAGATCAAGGCAACTCAAGCAAATGATGTCAAGCTACAAAAGATCTGAGAACAAGTAGAAAGTGGACTATGAACTGACTTCATCATCCACAAAGATGGATCCTTACGATATGGAAGTCGTTTATGCGTACTGATCGGACCTGTTCGAGAAGAGTTGATGAAAAAAGCTCACAGCTCTCTGTATTCGGTACACCCCGGTGGTACGAATATGTACAAGGATCTACGGCAATACTATTGGTGGTATGGAATGAAGCGAGAAGTAGCAAGGAGCGTAGCCAAGTGTTTAGTCTGTCAGCAAGTGAAGGCTGAATATCACAAAACTGCTGGTCTACTTCAGCCGTAACCAATCCTAAAATGGAAATGGTAGCGCATTTCCACGGACTTCGTGAATGCTCTCCCTCGCAGCACGAAGGGTAACGATATAATTTGGGTTATTGTGGATCGACTCACCAAGCCGGCTCACTTTATTCCATTCAGAGTTGGCCAGTCAACTGAAACGTTAGCAAGGAAGTATATGGAGGTGAGTACAAATCTAAAGTAAGATTTATACCTTCAAGATGTACCCTACTTGTTTTCATACCCATAAACTCATGCAGGAGATCGTGAGATTACTTGGAGTACCTGCATCGTCTCCGATCGTGATACAAGATTCCGATCATAGTTTTGGCAGAGTCTGCAAGGTAGCCTGGGAACAAGTTTTAATTTCAGCACGGCGTATCATCCACAAACATACAGACAGTCCGAGGGAACAATTTAGATTCTGGAAGACATGCTAAGAGCCTGTATGTTAGAATTCGGAGGTTCGTGGGAAGATCACCTACACCTTGTGGAGTTTTCATATAACAACAGCTATCAGGCAAGTATTGGGATGGCACCATTCGCAGCACTCTATGGACGGAAATGTCGTTCCCCGTTGAGTTGGGATGACGTTGGAGATCGTGAACTCCTTAGACCAGAGATGATCGTGGCAACTGTGGACGTAGTTCGCACGATCAGGGAAAGGATGCAAATAGCCCAAGACCGACATAAGCATTGGGCAGATGATAACCTTCGACACTTGGAGTTTCAACCCAGAGAACATGTATTTATGAAGATATCTCCAAATAGAGGTGTGAAATGTTTTGGTAAGAGGGGTAAATTAAGTCCAAGGTACATAGGACTGTTCGACATACTCGAACGAGTTGGAGAAGTGGCATACCGTTTAGCACTACCACCCTTATTGGAAGGAATGCACAATGTGTTCCACATATCCCAACTACGACGATATGTGAGCGACCCCAGCCATATACTTGATCACTCAGAGCTCACAGTACAAACTAACCTGTGAACAACAGCCAGTTGAGATTCTGGACCGAAAGGTGAAAGCATTACGGAACAAGGAGGTAAAGTTAGTCTGAGTGATGTGGAGAAATGATTCGCCAGAAGAATCGATTTGGGAAAGAGAAGAAGATATGCGTACACGATACCCTTACCATTTTGAAAATTAGTCTCTATATAATTGTAAATTTCGAGGACAAAACTTTTATAAGGAGGGTAGAATGTAACTATAACATTTTGGAAAATTATAAATATTAATTTATAATTTTAAATAAGAATATAATGAGTTTACAAAAATGGTATCGCATATGAATTTTGATATCGGATTGATATCCGCAAAAATGCAATTATTTTGGTAAAAATGAAGAAAAAGATGTGATGTCATAAAAATGATATTTAAATTATTTTAATATGATATGAGATTTTATTAAAAGGTTATGATATTTAAGTATTATGATAAGTTTTTTATTTCTTTTAAAAACATGAATTTAGATTTAGTGTAACATGAGGGTATTTATTTAAAAAGGTTTTCTTTAGTTTGTTTTGAGGGTTGGATTTATGATTAGGTTAGACCAAACCTTCATGCACAACACACCCTCACCTCCCTCCACCTCATCCTTACAACCTTTACACCACCACCTTACAACCCACCGCCTCATTTCTTTCTCTACCTACCTCCTTCATACAATTACACATCTTCATTCTCATTTACTAAACTGAACATAATTCATTTCTCCTTCATCCTCATCCTAAAGTTTAACCCCTCACTCAAAAACCATAAATCCTTCATCAAACTTGTGCATACCATCAGGGTAGAGCCACTACAAGCTCTAGGAGCCTCCACCATGCACTTCATGAGCTGGAATTTCCTTATGCACCATTCCTATAGGTATATCCCACCTTTTTTGCAAGTTCCATTTTTGTTACATATCTGTTTTTGTGTACAAATATCTGAAACTAGGATTTTTATGATATTTGTGTGGGTAAACTTAAATCTAGAACTACTAGGTTAGTCTATTAGAAAAACTAGCAATACTAGGATATGGTGAAACCATTAGGAGATGCTACTTAAACCCCGAACCCCTAACTCTACAGTAAAACCGTCGGTTTTCTCATTTTCCCGCTACCGCCGGTTTTTGTGAAAGGTTATGTTTTGAGTTTTGGTCAGTAGCTTTAATTGGTGATAATTTAAGCTACTGTTTTGTCTTGTCCCAGATTTCATATAGAGAAATCCGGAAGTGTTCTAGTATTGTTTTATCAATGTTTTTGATATTTATGATACGGGTTTTTCGTATTTCTATAGCTCGACTGAATTATTGACATTTATACGTTAATATCAGGGGTATTTGGTCGCAATTGGAGCAAATAAGATATAGGTTCTAACCTATGTGTGCTTAGCTCATTGTTTAGGTTTTGATATGATATTTACGCCGATATGTTATAACTACGATTGTAAGTACGATCATGGATATTTCCGAAACGGCAAGGACGGACAAAGCAAGCGTAGATTTCGACTAGCTCGACAAGGTGAGTAGATTTATATTTACGGGGAAAGTCGGGTGGATGGCGTATAGCACCCTCACAACCATTTAATTAGGATAGTTATGCTATCTAGTTAGATTTTAATGATATGTTAAGTAACTTAGCTTTATTAGATTGATATTTATTTCGCATCTAGTAGGTTATACATGTGATTATATTGAATATATGGTTATGGTGACATACATACGTGACGATGGATCCGTACGATATGGATATGATATTGAGTGGATATGGTACGAGAAAATCATACCGTACTTGTGATGACGAGGATAGTGTACCGAACACGGCCAAGTATTCGTTTAGACTCGGGGAGTCATGAGTTATCCCGACTTGGGACGTTACGATTGATTGAGTTATACTCTTTTAAAAACCAACGATTCGTTTTTACTTTTAAATGATAAATGACAAGGATGCGATGCTATTTTCCAAAACGAATATCTATTTTAACTTAATGCAGCTTCCTTACTTCAAACTAACGTTTCGTTCCATTTTCAAAGATAATGGTATAGCTCATAGCAATTAGTTACGTTTAATAATTACGCGATACGCTTAGATTTCCTTTATATGTTCGCGATACACTTATCGATTTTATATGTTCTTTTTTATACGAACACACTGATAGATCACTGCACAACTACCAATAAGTACTATGTTGCACGAGCACAGATGCATATGTTACACTACATCCCATTGGTACTGCCATGACACTGTAGGACCGATATACCACGCGATGTCTATGTAAATGCCGATACAATGCGTTATGAATTCCCTATATCCGGGGAATTGGATTGTATTTATATGCTACGGATATGGGTAGAATCACATTCTGCTTTAAACACTTATAAAACACTTGCACAAATACTAATGATTGCCATACTGCACGAGCACAGACACGTATGTTATGCTACACATCATTAGTATTGCCATGACACAGTATAACTATTATGTTTGTTTGCACGACTGACTATACTTACGTACGATGCCTTTATTACCTGCTGAGAAATTGCGAATACCAGTACCATGGGTATTCGTATTTGATTGTTATGAGTTTTTACCTTCGCTATATATATCAGTGGTATGGGACGCTGATATATATATATATATATATATATATATATATATATATATATATATATATATATCATCAGAAAGATATATGCAATTACTATTTTCTTTACTTGATATTTTCTGGATACGATGAGTTGACGTCTACCATGAGCTTGATGTTTTCTGATTTGATTTTATTCCGAACCGAGTAGGGGAACTATATGGTTACGGACGTGCTACATATCCGAACTTAGTGGGGGAGTATACAGTCAGATACATGGTAGACCGGGTCGAGACCGAGGGACAGGAAGGCCGTGATTGAGGCGGGGAGACTAGCGAGGACACTCGATACTGGAGATAGATATGAGCACGGTGGATATCCAAGGGATATTGACCGGGGCTAGAGATATCGAGGGGTGACCGATCTGTTGAGACGATGTCGACGATATCTGGATTTGCGTGTCGATAATGGACACGAGAGATTTGATGATTTAGGGTGTCGATGCTGGACATCCATATATTGATGTTTTGCGACCATTCGAGATATACCGTTATAGTTTATACGTTATGGTAGCCGACCAGGACTGATCCGAGGGACAATACCTGAATACTATTTTACCGGTTGATATATATAAAAAGGGGTTTCTAAACGAGCTATAGTCTCATTATTTTAACATGTCTAAAATGACACATGGATCTTTAAAACTGTAAACCTCTTAAAACTCTTTACTAAACAGCAAAACGTTTATCTTAAATAAAATGCATATACTTCATACTATTACGCCTGCTTTTATGCCATGACATACATATCCCGCGGCTGTTTTAAAAAGAGGGTTTACATACATATTCCGGCTACCTTACAGGCTTATACCTGGATGCATGTTATATACATATGAGATGTTATATTTTTGAGTTACGCAATCGATAGTGATGCATTTATTGTACTTATGCATTATTTATATATTAGTACAGGATATGATGGTACTATACTTTATGACCTAAGATAACGTTGTGCATTTCAATTTCTACTTTGTGATATACTTTTATTCACTGAGTTGGCAACTCACCCCCATTGTGCCCCAGTTTCTTGCAGGATATACCGCTCGGATCAGCAGCGGCTTGCGGCACACCCTTCTTTTTAGTGATTGCTTTGGTAGGCGGGCTACCGTTGTATCGTATCCACACTTGTATATATATATTATTTTGTATCTAGTTAAAAACTCCATCGACTTAGAACTTGTATATTATGGACTTAGAAGCGAGACTTAAAGTTTGTGTGTTGCTGGGCGTCGCACTCGTTGGAGTCGACTCTTTTATACTTGTTGGTTTTGTTTCGTTTTTCTGTTCTTCGTCATTGGGCGTCGTATATTATCTGCGTGGTTGCTCCGCCGTTTGGGCGTGGAATCTATCTCCCATTGGGATGCTTATTATATTATGCTTGTATCGGGTTTTATTCAAAATTTACAAAGAAGGTGCTGCCGATTTTTAAAACGTCATAGATCCTTTTTAGACATGATTATTTAGACTTAAATGTTTATTTTAAACCGATTCCATCTAATGACTATTTTTAAACCCCACCTCCAATATTTTCGTAAAAAGGTTTAAATTCCGGGTTTTCAGCTTACTTGGACCGCGTCGATATCTTTAGATGTCACGTGATTTAAGTGCCGGTCACGTGCCACTTCCGGACCGTGACAGTAATGATTCTGAAATCACTGTACAGAAATTTCTTATTATTGTACAGAAAAGGGTATTTCAGCCTGTGTAAGAGTTAAAAGTTATTTTTGTTAAATAAAAGTAAGAAGCAACTTGTAGCTCACCGGTAAAGCCTCTACACTGCTATGGCATAGCCTGTGTATTCGATTCTTATCAGATACAATTATTTTTAGATTTTTTTCTTTTTAATTTTTCGGAAGCCCAAGAGTTTCAAGTGCAATACACGGAGAAACAAAAGTTTCAGAAAAAAATCAAATATGCGCAGATAGGAGTAAACACCCAACTTGACATGTGGCACAAATCTCGAGACAGACCACTCAAATACGACCATCCATTTTCTTGATTTGGCTACTGCCGACGGTCTGGATAGACCCAATTGCCTCCGTGCTTTTCACACTTGTCCCTTCGACTCCCCTTAACTCCCCTGCACTGTTTGATTTTCCTGCAATCAAACAGATACTTTTCAATTCACCATTTAACACCATTTAAATTCTTTTAATCCATATTTTTAATTCCCAAACCCGAATTCCCCACTTTAAATACCACCCCATGCCCTAGCTCTTCCCCATTCTGAAATTTCTAGCAAAAATTCTCTCAAACTCTCTAAGTGCCAAATGGAGTTAAACCCCCCAAGTGAAGTAGCAAGCCAAACTCGACGGCCGGAGCTTCTTCGACGAAACCACGACCCACAAGGGCTTTTTCGATCTCTTATTAACCACCTAAAACCGTAAGTCCCTTCATCTCTATTCTAATCCACCTCAAAACAATTTTTAAAACAAATCGACAAAAGTAGAGTTATTTCCGATTCAATCTTCATTTTAATTTTGTAATCCACTTAATAAGAAAATTAGATGAAACTAACATCCTATATTAATCTTAACCTTATTTTCCATAATTTAGTTTTTAATTTAACCAAATTTTCATGTGAAACAAACATATAACGAACTTTTTCATTAAAATACCATGAACTTTAGTATCACCCTCTTTTCGATAATTGTTAAAACAATAGCTTTAGGAAAACTTTACGGGGTAACAACCTACCCCATACGCACACTATGGTTTCATAGCACAGTATTCTAGATCTATAGTTAATTTAAAGAACAACTTTTTCATTAAAATACCACTCATTTTCAAAACGGGTTTCTTTTAATCGGTATTTTTGTAATCCTTGGCAATTACGTCTCTACAACTCTCGTTAGGGGACCCGCTAATAGATGGTGCAGATTATCGCATATCCTTAAGACAGTAGAGCGAGATGCAGAACTCCTCACGGAGTATTCGGTCTCGAAAGGAAATAAAAATACGATTTTAAAAAATGTGACTTTTCTAAAAAAAACTAATTTTTGAAAATTTATATAAAAATTATGAATCCGTATTTTCAATAAAAATAAATTAAGAAAACTATATTTTTAAAATGAAAAATTAGAATTTTTAATAAAATACCACCAAGTTTCCAAAAGTAGTAGTTTTCACAAAAGCACCATAAACTTTTAAAAAGGCTAGGTTTTATCACCAAAACATCACAACAATTAAAATATATGTTTAGGAAAACCCTAAATATTACAAATCACCATCGAGGTTTATTTTTAAAACAATATTATAACATTTTTCATAAAGCCCACTCGAGACATGCAAACAATATTTTAAGGAATTTAGAATTAATATAGACTTGAGCGGTATCATTTCTCTTGAGCCTCAGAGAGCCAGAGAAAGTGAGTGCTTACCTATTCAGATTAGACAACTTAACGGAGTTATCAATACTAATTGTCTTGGAAAAATACATAAATCTTATCGTCTATGTGCGGCAGTTGCTGATTTTTCCTGAACATAAGAATTTTAACAATTTACATCAATTCCTATGAAAAAACATGAACTCGAATCTAAACTTGAATTTGAACTTGAACACAAACTCGAACTCTAACCTAATTCGAATCTAAACTCGAATATGAACTCGAACCCAAACTACTCGAACCAACTTGACTCGGACCAAAATTGCAATTGTCATGACTCGCATATTACTCGACTCACTCGAATACAATCTACACCTTTTGCAATCTATAGTTTCGATCAAGACATGTTAATCAATCAATCAAATCATTTAAGTATATTAACCAGTTATATATATTATTCTCGGGGTGTTTGGGATAGTTTCTTGTATGAATCCAACGGAGTTTCAGGAGTCCCGTATTAACCTCTTTTTTATTTTACTCGAATATCAGTTGGGTTGACTCATCCACAGCCTAGAGCCCCGATACTTACACATGAAACGGGCCTGTGTTTCCTTGCTCCTGGGGCCCCACTCTTGAGCTCGTGAATACTTCTACGGCTGCGTTGAAATTCACACTTGGAACTTAACGTTAATATAATGACCATATATTGACCTATAGTATATACTTACCCATGAACACATACTCTTACTCGTCATATATATTCTACACTTGTCGTTTTCTTTACTCTTACCTATCTTTGGGACTTACCGAGCGCTAGTTCGCTGACGGGCATTCCACCCATTTTTCTTCTCTTAGAATGTTCGTTACGGCCGAGACGGAGGAAGTTGAAGCCACAGAGGAGGACTATAACCAGATCGCTACTCAGAGCTAGCCCAGTTTCATTTTTTCTTTAGTTTATGTATGCCACTTGTTTTGGCATTTTCCTTATTGTATTTACTTTCCAGCATAAACTCATGTATTTTTAAATATTAGAAGTTGAATATAAATAAAGATATTTGTTAAAAAATTTATAGTCTCCATTTATTCTCGTATTGTGTATTATTGTTTCAATACGCTTAGTATATTTATTTAGAGAATGACCTTTTCTGGATAAATATGCCGCGTGCTTGCCACGTTACCGTTTCCATCTACTGGGAAGCGGGGCGTGACATCAAACCTTTACAATACTTGCATGATGGACAAGCTCCTACGGGTAATACAAATAGTAGACAATCTCTACCGGATTAAGAACAAAAAATTAAAAACAAAATAACTCCTAATCTCGTATGAATTAAGCAATTTTAAAATCAGAGAATTAGGGTTTATGATTTTATTAAGATAAAATTTAGATCTCAGAAAAATTTGATAAAAGATTTTAGAATTGAGATGTATTTTGCAAAGATAAATAAGTAAAAATATTATGATATACTTTGCAAAATAAATTTGAAAGCTTTTCTAAAAACCAAGAAGAGATTAAAAGAAAGATGAACAATAGGGGTTCTGGAGCTTTTCAAGATGATGAATTTTCGAAGATTTTTGATGATTGATGTGTTCAGAATTTTGATCAAGGCAATCTATTTTAATAGATGGGAAAAAACTCCATAAAATAGGTAAGAGATCAGATCAAAACTATTTTGAAGATTCACAATAGGCAGATTTTGAGCCGGTTCAAAAAGAATACGAGCCGTCTGAGAAAAACAGAGAAGAATTCAACATTCCTGACATGTTTTGAACCGGCTCCAAATAAATTATGATCCGTCTCAAAGAAATATAGAATAATCAAATTTTCCAGACATATTTTGAGCCAGCTTCAAAAGACCGTGATTCATCTCATGGAAAAGGTTTGAGCCGGTTCAAAATGCTCATGAGGCGTCTCAAGGAAACAAAGAAGATATGACTATTCTGAAGTATTTATGAGACGGCTCAAATATCTATGAGCCGTCTCAAGCCGAGATTCAGAAATTGTTTAGACTTTGTAAAACACCTGACGAGAAATGACTCACGACTCAAGAAAAGAGAAGATACATAGTATTACATTTTGGAAGTACATTCTCCGAGTCGTTATAAGTTTTCATCTCTACTCTTGATAATCCATATCTTCTTAGATTCCTTTTTCGACATCGCCAATCCTTTAATGCCTCTAAACACCGAAATCATATAATTTAACCACAAGAAAAATCGTCAGTGTGTGAAAATGATTAAACAACGTTTTATCTAATATCAAAACTAAGATGGATTTTACCCAACAAGGTCAACAAGACCTAGGAGATAAACCGTTCTATTTGGTTGAAAAGCCAACAATCTATTAAATATTTATTTATCAATCGTTATCGATCATCTTGATAAACATATTTTAAGTTGTGCACACAAAAATAGTTATGTGATTTCGATACTTCTTATACTTGCTTCAGAAGGTTGCAAATTTAACAATTTACCAATGATAAAATATTTTCCATAACCAAATCAACAGTCAAAAGACTATGAAAATCACATAGAAATTGGTGTGCATATGATCTAGGCCATGAAAATTAAGATAGACGGTACTGATCATCAAAAAATGCTGTGCAATGTAATATTATTGAACACTATAGGAGAAAATTCAATGACTTTTATACACACGTTTCTTGATCTCTTAATACATATATTGTCATAAACTACCACGCAAAACCATCCACCATATGGAAAGTCAAATGATCAATGATTTGCATTTTCCTTTTTAATTGCTGGTCCACTAGACTTATATTTTATAATAATTTCACAAACTTGCTTAAAAAACATATACAATGCATTGGGGCCAAAAGGGCCAGCGATCCACTTACGGGATCCAGGGCAAAGCCCGGCCCGTTGGAAACTCTTTTAAAGGGTAAATTGTCAAAAGCCCCTGGCCCATTCAGGATATGTCAAAAACCTCATGGTATTTTCGAAACGGCTTGGAAGAGCCTATTGTTTACAAATCTATCTGAGAAATCCCCTGACCTGTATTTGAATCAGGTATTAGAATTTAGATAAAATCACCAAATTACCTTTCTTCTCACTGTATTCTTTTCTGTCTCCGGCTCTCCCTCGAACTGAGGCAAGAAAGCGAAAAAGTTCCAATTTTTACGCACAAAATCCCCTTTAATTATCTCTCTCTCAATCTCAATTGAAGATGAAGATCAAAGATCAAAGCTTCGAAGATGAGCGTACGCATCCGCAACCGCGACCGCGACGACCTCGATCGCGTCACCATCCCCGATCCCGAGGTCGCCACCGTCGAAACCTAAGGTCCTAGATCGACAGCAGCTCTGCCTCTCGATCTGATGATACTCAATATTGACGACCTCCAAGATCAGGACACGTGGCAGATGACGTGTCCCAAGACTGAGATGAAAGGGCCCGCAGAGGCCGACCAGACCGCCCCACACCCGACCTGTGAACACAAGCTGGCCCTCCATGAGGCCCTCTGCAAATCAGCCTCCTCGGCTATTCAGCTCGCCCCGAGACATCATAGGACCAAGACTCCTTGGCCTCCCCGCTCGTCCCGAGCTTCCTGCCGATGCCGTCTTCCTCGATCCTCCGACCAACTCCACCACTCACAGGCGTAGCCGCCGCTCCGCGAATCTCGCCGTGCGCGGATTCTCCGCCAGCAACATCCCACGTTCCACGCCGTCACGATCCCCATTAATGGGCGATCCGCTCTCTACGCGGGCGTGACGTCGGGGGCGTAACTGCCGGCGAGATTCTCGCGCCTGCTGCTGCGTGCCGCCACCGCTATATAAACCCACATCACAGAGGGGTCAGGTAAGCCATTCGCGACACTTTACGTCGTTACTCTGCTCGGATCTGATTACTGACTTGAGCGTCGGAAGGTCCTCGGTGGTACCAAACCACCCCGGGACTTCTGTGCAGGTACTCGGCGACGGCCCCATCACCTCGTCCCCTCCTCTCAAAACCCATTGAGACCCACACGCAACGAAGGAAAATCAATCCAGTTCACCTTGAGATCAACGGAAGACAACATCTAACGGAGGCCCGAAAAGGAGCTCCATCAGTTGGCGCCGTCTGTGGGAACGTTAAATTCCGCAAAATACAAAGTTGGCCTTCCTATCTCCTCTCTCATGGAAGACGACCATCCTGGGGATCCCAGTACCAGCCGCCGCCTTCCGCTCACCGAAGGCGGCGATGAACCTCCCCCCATGAACGTCATCAACGCCCTCCCAGGCCGGATAGATCGCCTGCAATCCCTCGTGGAGGCCCTCGTCTGCGTCCAAACGACCGCGCCCGGGCCCCAGATCGCTGCTCCTCTGCCTCCAGAAGACTCTGTCCTTGTCTGGACGGCCAACCACCAGCAGGCTGCATCCCCTCGCCACCGGTCCCTCGAACCGGTGCTCCCTGAGGCCCGCTAAGCTCCCCAGGGCTCCACGCCGAGATCCGTCGCCAGGGAGCCTGGCCCCGAGCCTCCTCGCGACCCTTACCCCCCTGAGGAAATGTCGGTCACATCTCCTATCCACGAGCGTGGCCGACCCCACCATGATCGGCGGGAAGGCACTGAAGGGGTCCGTCCCGGCGACTCAAGAGCTACCCCATCCCGGAACCTGAGGCACCTTATCGAGAGAAACCGAGGCCGCTCCCAGACGCAGTCCACCCGCAGCGGGGCCCAGGAATCCCGAGGCGCCGATTCCTCAAGGTACCACGGTCGGCTCGCCGCCCTCGAGAAGAAGATCGAGGTCATGCGCCGAGAAGCTCACTTCTTGAGCGACGGGGCTAAGTATGCCTCCGAATCGCTCACGAAACCATTCACCGAGGAACTTCTCACCGTGCGCGTCTCCTCGCGTAATAAGCCCCCGAAAGTCTCTCTGTTCGACGGGAAAATCGACTCGAAGGACCACTTGGACGCTTTCACCGTGGGAATGAGCTTCCAAGATCACTCCGATGCCGCCCAGTGCAGGGCCTTCCCGGCCACCCTCATCCGCGCGGGTCGGGATTGGTTCTGGGGGCTCGAGCCCCGCTTAATTTCGACCTTCGACGAGCTGGCCACCCAGTTCCTCAGCCATTTCATGGGGAACCGTCGACAGAAGCGCACGGTCGACTACCTCTTCACGGTTAAGAGCGGGGACAAGGAAACGTTCAAGGCCTATATTACCCGCTTTTACAACGCCCTCCTCGAAGTGCCCGAGCACCAGGACGAGACCGTCATAACAGCACTCAGATCTGGTCTGAGGCATAAAGAATGGTTGCGCTCCTTCGCGCTGGCTCAACCTAAGACTATGGCCGAAGTCAAGGCGTGGACCGAGCGCGAGATCCAGCTGGAATCCGAAGTGAATGCTAACATTCCCCGGGTGGACCGAACCGACCAGAAGAAGAGGGCTCGGGAAGAGAAGCCGGAGCGTCAGCAGCCCTACCACCCGAAGTTCCAAGAGTATACCCCCCTAAATGTCTACGTTGCGGTGTTGCTGGAGGAAGCCCAAAACGAGGGGTTCTTCAAGTTCCCTCCAATCCCACGTCAGGCTGCGGCGAACCCGGGGCCCCTACTTCGCTTTCCATAGGGTGCTGGGACACGCCTCGGAGGACTGCAAACAGATGAGGGATTACATCGAAGAGCTCATCCGGTCTGGGCACCTCGCCGCCTACCTGAGAGACAAGCGGCAGGCCGACCGTGAACAAGAGCGATCTCACCCTCCCACCGACCTGACCATCGGTCAGATCATGCTTGTCTCAGCAGACGACCTGCCCAGATCTCAGAAGGGTCTACGCCCTATGCGGAGCATGGGGGCGGCAGCCCTACCCGGTGCCCGGCCAAAACCAATAAGGTCATCTACTAGCCTGAACCTGTCTTTTTTAAGCAATGTAGTTTCTTCCCGGATTCTATTGTTAATGTAATAAAGATTGATGGAGCTTTGCGAAAGAGAGAAAATCTTTTTTTTATTTCAAAGGGTATTATGGGCTCCTCAGCCATACATAAAAAAAAAAGCAAAAAAAATTATTACAATAGTGGGGGAACGAGGTGCAGCGAGCACTGCTCGTGGTACTCGGTAAAAATCTTCAATAGCCGGGGCTTCGCGAGTTCCAGCCTCTGTTCCCGGTTCCCTCCGCGGGCGTCGACCCCGAGCCTCAACTCGTAGCATTCGCGGACCAGCTCCTCTGAGCGGGTCAGCCGATTCGCGGAGATCAAGCCGAAACGCCTCAAAGACCGCAGCTTGCCCATGGCCTCATCAAAAAGCAGCTCAGACAGGGGGTTGTAAAGCCCCGGCGATGACCTCCAAATGGAGTATATCAACAACTGCAGCAGGGAGGAGCGTCTGGGAAGTAGCCGGCCAAAATGGTCCTCAACACTCCCGCAGACCAACTGCACCGTGTCCTCGGTGCAGTGCCGGTCGTAAAGGTAGACGTCCTCGAAGTGGACAATGTCGGGAATGGTAAAGGGGAAGTCCTCCATTCTCGGCGGCCTGTTTATGAAGGATGGAGGACCATTGATCCATCATCCATATATAGCCCACTATGCAGCCCAACAGTCGCCCATTTTCACCCAAGGGATGCCGCCACGTGGCGACCAACGAGCCTTCTCCGGTGGAATCGAAGCGGCGCGCCCTTAGCGCTTTGCCTCCCTCCCCGCATTCAATGCGCTGGCTACGGTCGTTCCCATTCCACCGCGCATACAGCTGGACGAGCGGGCTGCACCCCGTCAAGGGTTCAACCCAGCAGCTACCCTGCTCGGTCGTCCCCTGCGGACAGCTTCCCTGCCCCAACGCTGGGGATCGAAAAGCCCTCCTAGAGGCAGTCGAGCCCGAGCTCCCCTTGCTCGGCTATCCCCGGCGGGCAGCTTCCCTGCCCCAACACTGGGGATCAAAAAGCCCTCCCAGAGGCAGTCGAGGCCCGAGGTTCCCTCGCTCGGCTATCCCCAGCGGGCAGCTTTCCTGCCTCAATGCTGGGGATCAAAAAGCCCTCCCAGAGGCAGTCGAGGCCCGAGGTTCCCTCGCTCGGCTATCCCCCGCGGGCAGCTTCCCTTCCACCACGCCGGGGATCAAAAAGCCTTCCCAGAGGCAGTCGAGGCCCGAGGTTCCCTCGCTCGGCTATCCCCCGCGGGCAGCTTCCCTTCCACAACGCCGGGGATCAAAAATCCCTCCCAGAGGCAGTCGAGGCCAGAGGTTCCCTCACTCGGCTATCTTTCAGGACAAAAGCCCTCGCCAAGAGGCACCGGGCAGTAACCCTGCCCGGCCAAGGGTCCTTGGTGGGCTTCCTACAGCCTTATAGCTTTCCTCGCGCCAAGTGCCAAAGTCCTCCTAGAGGCAGTCGGGTCCTTGCTCGGCTATCCCCGGATGGTAGCTTCCTACCACAACCGACAGGAATCAAAGTCCTTGCCAAGAGGCACTAGGCAGTAACCCTGCTCAGTCCCCGTCCTGAAGGATCTGAAAGCCCTCCTAGAGGCAGCCGAGCACGAGGTTCCCTCGCTCGACTATCCCCGGCGGGCTGCTTCCCTGCCACATGCCGGGGATCAAAATTCCTCCCCGAGGCAGTCGGGTCCTAGCCTGGCCATCGACGGCTGGTAGCTTCCTACCACCGTCCTTAAGGATCAAAAGCCCTCATACAGAGGCACCCGAGCAGCTACCCTGCTTGGCCACCCCTGGCGGGTAACCCCCCTAACGCCGCAACAGATGCGTGAAGCCTTAGCGGGAGATGACGGTGCAGCTACCCTGCCCGGTCACCCCCAAATGACGGCCGATACCCTAAATCAGAAACAAATGTCAGTTTTGTCCAAGCCTAAACAATCTCCCCCTCGACCTCGGGGCCCAAGGAGATACCTCCTCGGAGACGCTCGTCGGCAAACAACTGCAGTCAGCTCGACGGACGATCGTTAGACAGAGGGCCAACCTGACATGAAAGCACAACGGCGCAAGTAAAAATATCCCAAAGCGAGTATTCTTCACAAACAGATGGTAGAAAGGAAAACTTCATCACAGCTGAAGAAGAAAAACTTTATTACTACTGCCAAACATAAGTTTTTTATAAAAGGTATTTTCTGGCTCCTTAGCCTTACAAAATTCAAAAGAAAAACAAAATGAAGATAGGAGAGCGGGGGCTCTACACCTCAGGCCTGGGCACGACCTCGAGGTCCTCAACTCTACCACTGGGGGCGCTGGGTCCTCGGCCCCCTCCCCGCCGGGAGCCTCTCCCCCTTGCTCGTCGACGCCCACGAAGGGGAACTCGGCCCGCAGATCCGCGTCGTCGAACTCCGGCATCCGAGACTTGACGGCATCAAGGGCGTCGTGCCAAATGCGAGTCGTGGCCATGGCCAGGTCGTCATAAAATTCCCTCGACCCCTTGTAGCTCGCCACGGCCCTCAATTCCGCCGACTTATAGGCCTCGGCCGCTGCCCCTAGCTCCTTCCGGAGGGACTTCACCATCTTCTTGAGGTTGCCGGCGAGCACCTGGGAGTCCTCGAACTTGCCCTCGGCGATTGCGGCGGCCTCGCGATGCCGAACGACCTCCCTTTTCCCGCCATTCACCTCGCCCTCCAGGGCGGCGATCCTCGCCGACATTGCCTCCTGCTCCCGTCTGGAACTCTCTTGCAACGCGGCGAGCTGGCCCGCGGCCTCCACCGTCGGTGCTACCACCTCGGTCTCCATGCGAAGGGCAAGGGCTACGTGCTGGAGAGTCTGGAAAGGCATAAAAAGGAGATGGATCAGAAATATGAAGGAAAACACTAAACCTCACCACGCACTGGGGGCTTACCTGCACGGCTTCCTGGGTGATCGACGCCAGCTGAGCCTTGAGGGTTCCCCCGGGAACCCGACCCCCGGCCTAGGTCTCTATCTCGTGGAGGAGGCTGTCCAATACCGACAACCCGGAAGGCATCGTGAACCGGAGCACCCCTTCCTCTACCACGGTCGGCGAAGACCGGCCCCAGGAAGGTCTCCGGGAACTCCTCTTGAGCGGCCCCGAGGGGGAGCCGATCTCCTCCTCCGAGGCCGTGTCCTCCACAATCAGGGCCCGCTTCCAGCCCGACACTCTGCTGGGGCCCGGGGCGGGATCCGCCGCCGAGCGTCTTTGAGGCACCGCCACCGGGGCGGTGGGAGCGGGGGCAGCCTGTGCCCGGGAAGAGCTGGTGCCCCCAGCCCTAGCAGGCTGCCTTGGTTGGCGCATAGCATTTCAGAGAACGCCGAAGTCCATGGATCCTGCACAAAACAAACTGTTGGAGATAGTGCCCTCAGAGTCAATTATTAGGTCACAGGTACGTGATTGTAATGATTGAGGGAGGACCTATCCCGGTAGGACAGTCTTACTCGAGATGATAGTATGCTATCTGGTTTACCTTTATCATCGTGTACTGCTTTAGGTGACCTGACACGTCGCTATTACATGTTGATAGAGCCCCTAGGATTCTTGCTTGACCACCAGCAGTATGAGGGCGATCATATAAGTGGGAGCTGGGGGTCTATAAGCTTATCCTTAAAAGGTCCCTAGTCGTGGGAGTTTCGAGACTGGGCATCGATACTCCATTAGTAGACTAGTGTATACAGTCGAGACCCCGACGAGGGGCGGTGGCCGGTCTCACAAGCCACTGGTGTCAGTTGGATCACCTAAGATGTATACAGGTGCTCATTGGGTTATGAGTACACCGGACAGGACTCGCCGGGAACATGCTAGTTGGTCATATACCAGACGTCAGATGGCAGTTCCCTGGTGACATGTGTGCAGGTTAGTTCATCGACCTGGGGATCGTCATTTGTCTCGTGTGAGTTCCCACTGTACTTTGATTACTACCCTACCACGGCTCAAAGGAGTCGTGCAAACAGGTTTTAGTTGGGTACAGTCCCGAGCCACATGGAGGCAGTGAGCGTATCTTCAGGGGTTCGTCTCTCCCGGTATTGGGGGTGAGGTCGTGCTGTGTCTAGGAGAGCCATTACACAAAGTCCTTGGCCAAGGCAAGGAGATTTACTGGTAGGTATTCCAGTAGTATCTCAAGGTGTTCTGGGCTACACTCCGACACGACTTGTACCGCTTTTGGGGGTCTGACTTTTACCAACCCCCTAGGCCCGCCATGCGATACTCATAGACGAACGGACCGGACTGCACGGATATTGTCACTGACAGGCTCAGTAGGGTGTCAGGATGAGTTCGCTCATCGACGTCCTTTTTAGTCAATACCTGGTAGCCCGTTACGTATTGGCTTATACCTCTAACGTGCTAGTGGTTAAATCCACAACCGAGGTGTTGACGAGTTTTTAGAGTCCCCCACATTCAGTTACTCAGCTTTCGGGCGAAAGGTTGTAGAGGCCGTATGGAGATATGGCAAGGTCCGATCAGATACGTGCGGTATTGCACGGATCAGGATTGGACAGTTTGTACTATAGGCCGTATGGTTATATGGCAGGGTTCGATCAGATACGTGCGGTATTGCACGGATCAGGGTCGAACAGATATTACTAGCCGGTTTTGGTATAAGCCGGATCCTAGTATAGTACAGTGTAGATTTTGTCTCATTGCATTTGTATTTCGGTCGAAATACAGATGCGGGTGTGTATGCACAGTATCGGGGTTTTTCCTGTAATTTATTACGGGACCAGTTTTCTGGAGTTGCCAATTTGCTTTCCGTTTCGGCCGATTTCCATTGTTCCGTTCATTGGCCGAAGATTGGTGGAGGAGGGCTTATTTGCATTGTTGCAAATAAGTATTTGTGGAGGGGTTCTTTGCATTTTGTTGTATCATGATAGCACCATCCTTTGACTTGTTATCTTCATGATGGCTTGACTTTTAGTAACCATCATGGTTGTTGATTACTTGTTTTGGAGTGTGGGTTATGGTAGTGATCATTGGTGTTTGAGTGTTAGATTTTCCTTGCTATCATTTCTTTTCACATGATAACCATTCCTCTCTCCTTTGTGGATATGGTTGACACTCTCTCCTTTTTGGAGAACTCACTCTCATTCTCCCCTCTCACCATGTCCATGGCCGGCCACTCCTTGTAGGGGCTGTCCAAATTTCCTATGTGGGGTTTTTGGTGTTTTTGCTTTGGTAAAAATCCCACAAGAACAACCTCCAAAAGCTTGTATCATCCCTCCACCAAAAAGGCAATTCCCACAACCCCAAAATGAGATCTCTACATTATATTCTACAGCAAATCTTGGGCACGTCGAGTAGCCGGCTTCGTGCCCGAGTTGCCTCGGCATTGAGGTGGGAGCCCGTAAACAAAGTAGGCGATGTGGTGCACTTCCGGCGACGAGGAGGAGACGGGACTTTTCCGCAGGAGATCCGGACGATGGCGAGAAGACCGGAGGACTTGGATCGTCGGTATATCTCTAACCCATCTTCTAGTTAGCTTAGACTTGTTAATGGTTACGATCCGGGTGTTTAGTGCGCGGTGGTGTCGGTTTGCTAAGTCCGCAAAATTTAAAGTTATTCACCGCTTCCGCATTCCGGCGTCGGATTGACGGCCGGGGCGCCCCCGTGCACTTACAGTGGTATCAGAGCCTCCCCATTAACTTAGTCTAGCTTTGTGTTATGTGTTTTTCAGTTCCGATCGATCGAAATGTTCAAAAACCCGTATTTGCCCACATCAGTTTTCTGTTGGAAATTTTTGGTCTCGAAAAATTTTTCAGGTTGTAAAATATTGATGTACTGGAAAATCTAAGAGCTCTGTAAAAATTCGACGAAGTAACTCCACAATGGGAGCGCGGAACCGCCGCGAAAACCACCTTCCCGCCGCCCTTCCGCCGCGCACTGTAGAGATCACTTCACCAATTTTTTACAGAGGCCTTCTGGGCTTAAAATAGGGGTTTTGGAATATTAAAATTGGGCCCAGGATTTCTGTGAGTGCTACAGTTTTGATTGGGGGCCCACTTGTTAATTTTTGATCGATCGGAAAATTTTAAACACATTTTTCACAGTATTTACATTATATCTGCGACCGTGAATGTCTGTAACACCCGAGCCCAATAATACTATGTATATTACTAGTTGAGGGTTGTGGTTTGCTCATTTCCAATTTTCCTGATTTTCTGGTGTTCATTGCTAAATTTTACCCGGTTAAGTCATTTTGGCACATAACAAATTTTAACTCCTAAAATGAAATTTAAGATGTCCATGTTGGCCTACTCGTCGCCACTAGTCGCGTGGTAGCGTCCGCGTGTCGAGATTCCGTTCCGTTTGGCTAAACGGGCAAGTTTGGGCGACTACGCGCGCGCGCAAGTGTCCGACTTGGGGGCATGCATTTTAATCATTAAACACCTCTTTTCAAAATTTGGAACCCGCTTAAAATCCTATAATTTGAATTTGGAACATTTGGGCGCAACCCGGGCGCGATTTGAAAATGTTTCATTTCGCGCCAAAAAGGCCCATTTTAATTTAATATCTTAAACTATATATTAAACGATTAAATATTTTCCCTTAACTGTTTAATCTCTCAATCCCTACTAAATCCTTTAATTTTGATTTCCTAAACCCCCTCAGCCAATCACGAGCTCAGAATCTCTCGTGGGCCCCCTTTTCTCCTTCTCTCTCTCACTCTAAATCCTTTCCTATCTCTCTCTCTCATCCAGAATATCTCTCTCCCTCTCTCTCCAATCTCTCTCTCTCTCTCTTCCTTTATATCCCTTCCCATGCAGCCGCCTCCTTTCTCTTTCCCCACGAGAACCCACCGCGAGAAATCCCTCGCAACCCAAACCCTAGCTCCTCGTGACCTCGCCGCCGATCCCACCGCGACCTCGCCGTCGCCGCCCTCACCACCACGAGACTAGCCGCACCACCTACCTCCTTCCTCCCGTTCTCCCGACGATCCCGCGCCTGCACCCATTCCCGACCTCGCCTCCACCCTCGGAACCCCCGCCGTCGACGCCACCCATCGTCGTCGACAACCCCGCGACTCCCTCTCACCCTCCTCGGCGCGACCTCGGCATCACCCCCTCCTCTCCTCGCTGGACCAAGAGCAAACCCGAACCGACCCTGCACCATCTCCCGCTGCTCACCGGAGAACGCACCGGCGACCTCGCCGTCGTCACCAGGGTCGCCTACTCCTTCCCCTCGACCACCAGAGCCGACCCCTCTCCTTCAGCTCGCCGCAGCACACTATTCCGCGCACCCCGAAGCTTTCAACCCTCGCTGCAGCCGCTGCCGTCGCTTCGCCGGCGTTCCAGCGCTGTCGAGCTCGCCAGGGTCACCTGGTACATCTCTCTGTAAGTGTCCCCTTTCCTTCCTTTGTGCAAATCATCCCCCTGCTGGTCCGTATTTTTGGATGTGTGGGTTTTGTCGCTAACTCCGTTACTTTTGACATTTTGCCGGAATCCGACCGTACCGCCTTGACGAACCCGACGCTCCAGTGAAGCCCCCTGGTCCGTGTGATCCCGTTGATTTCTGTTGGGACTCGATCCGTGGCCCGTGCTTCCATATCGTGGTTTCTACCGACATCGCATCCGTATTCCAGTTCGCAGACCGTCGAGGCAAGTATCTGAATACTTGCTTGAACATGCTAGTGTGCGAGATCTAGTCTTGCCACGCAATTTAATTCACATTATTTAATCCCGTAACTTAATGATGGTAACGGATATCATATTATTGCAGTTATCTTAACCTGGAATCGTTACAACCGTTCCTAGTAATTAACTAACCCACATCACTCCATGCTTTATCTAAACAAAACAATTGAATCAGATCTGCTTGAACTGTTAAACTATTCTTGAGACAATAATTATACTTAGTATAATTCCACGTAGTTCCTTAATCTATAATTGTGAATATTGCTTTACCTTGTGGCTTTTGCACCCTAAAGATGTTTGAACCTGTTAATAAGAGAATACATACATCACTGTAGTTATATGGAATATTGTGATTAATTACGGTTTCCTGCTGTTATTCACTATTGATTGTATACATGTTGTGAGCACTTACCGATTGCACGACATATTGGCCTGACCCTGCTACACCTGACATATACATACATACCGACTCATCCCGTTGTACCATGACATTACTTGTTCCTGATCTCGTGCCTAATGCCGACAGACCTAACCATTCCTGCTGTAGATCCAGACAGACCTACCTTTACTTGACTTGTGTTGGCATTAGTCCTTGACTACTGAATACCTGACTGACATACATAGTTTGGGGGTATGGGGAAATCAAAGGTGAAACCGACTTGTAACTCAACAGTTCGATACATTGTTCTGATCAGTCTTACGGGCTTGGCCAGCTCCGGAGTGTTGATGCTGACATCACTCATCTATCCTACTACCTTTTACTGCTTAGCGGCACGTCTCGGATTCAGCCCCGAGAATCATGACCGTGGTCCCGGGCACGCACGGGATACTATTGAGTTACATCGACGATTCATCAATTGGTTTCAAAGACTATAGAGTAGAAAACCTGATAGGACAGTTTAGTCACCTTTGCACTTTACCCTGCTTGTTACTTCTTATTGCTGCTTTATTCATGTTCATGCTTGCATTGTTTATTACCATGTTTATGCTATATACTTGATATCACGACGCTCTGACGTCTGGGTTTTGCATGGCCCAGATTCCGTACCTTGGTCGTCGACCGAGCAGGAGTACTTCAGCCAGCAGGCTGAACTGTGAGTTCTTTAGAGTTTAGTTTATTTATGTCATTTCATTTCCAGATGTGAGCCCGCATTATGGGACATACTGTTTATTCATTGTATTGGATCATTAGCTTCCGCACTTATTGTTTATCGATTCTTGTTATTATGGATTTGGACATGTATTTAGATTAGCTTTTATCTTGTTCTGGATATCTTTACAACCGTAATGTGACTGTGGATGGATACTTCCTACCCACAGGTAGCATGGTTGGCTATGTCACGTGCCCAAATCTTGCGTACTCTGGGAAGCGGGGCCGACCCCTCTCCTTCAGCTCGCCGCAGCACACTATTCCGCGCACCCCGAAGCTTTCAACCCTCGCTGCAGCCGCTGCCGTCGCTTCGCCGGCGTTCCAGCGCTGTCGAGCTCTCCAGGGTCACCTGGTACATCTCTCTGTAAGTGTCCCCTTTCCTTCCTTTGTGCAAATCATCCCCCTGCTGGTCCGTATTTTTGGATGTGTGGGTTTTGTCGCTAACTCCGTTACTTTTGACATTTTGCCGGAATCCGACCGTACCGCCTTGACGAACCCGACGCTCCAGCGAAGCCCCCTGGTCCGTGTGATCCCGTTGATTTCTGTTGGGACTCGATCCGTGGCCCGTGCTTCCATATCGTGGTTTCTACCGACATCGCATCCGTATTCCAGTTCGCAGACCGTCGAGGCAAGTATCTGAATACTTGCTTGAACATGCTAGTGTGCGAGATCTAGTCTTGCCACGCAATTTAATTCACATTATTTAATCCCGTAACTTAATGATGGTAACGGATATCATATTATTGCAGTTATCTTAACCTGGAATCGTTACAACCGTTCCTAGTAATTAACTAACCCACATCACTCCATGCTTTATCTAAACAAAACAATTGAATCAGATCTGCTTGAACTGTTAAACTATTCTTGAGACAATAATTATACTTAGTATAATTCCACGTAGTTCCTTAATCTATAATTGTGAATATTGCTTTACCTTGTGGCTTTTGCACCCTAAAGATGTTTGAACCTGTTAATAAGAGAATACATACATCACTGTAGTTATATGGAATATTGTGATTAATTACGGTTTCCTGCTGTTATTCACTATTGATTGTATACATGTTGTGAGCACTTACCGATTGCACGACATATTGGCCTGACCCTGCTACACCTGACATATACATACATACCGACTCATCCCGTTGTACCATGACATTACTTGTTCCTGATCTCGTGCCTAATGCCGACAGACCTAACCATTCCTGCTGTAGATCCAGACAGACCTACCTTTACTTGACTTGTGTTGGCATTAGTCCTTGACTACTGAATACCTGACTGACATACATAGTTTGGGGGTATGGGGAAATCAAAGGTGAAACCGACTTGTAACTCAACAGTTCGATACATTGTTCTGATCAGTCTTACGGGCTTGGCCAGCTCCGGAGTGTTGATGCTGACATCACTCATCTATCCTACTACCTTTTACTGCTTAGCGGCACGTCTCGGATTCAGCCCCGAGAATCATGACCGTGGTCCCGGGCACGCACGGGATACTATTGAGTTACATCGACGATTCATCAATTGGTTTCAAAGACTATAGAGTAGAAAACCTGATAGGACAGTTTAGTCACCTTTGCACTTTACCCTGCTTGTTACTTCTTATTGCTGCTTTATTCATGTTCATGCTTGCATTGTTTATTACCATGTTTATGCTATATACTTGATATCACGACGCTCTGACGTCTGGGTTTTGCATGGCCCAGATTCCGTACCTTGGTCGTCGACCGAGCAGGAGTACTTCAGCCAGCAGGCTGAACTGTGAGTTCTTTAGAGTTTAGTTTATTTATGTCATTTCATTTCCAGATGTGAGCCCGCATTATGGGACATACTGTTTATTCATTGTATTGGATCATTAGCTTCCGCACTTATTGTTTATCGATTCTTGTTATTATGGATTTGGACATGTATTTAGATTAGCTTTTATCTTGTTCTGGATATCTTTACAACCGTAATGTGACTGTGGATGGATACTTCCTACCCACAGGTAGCATGGTTGGCTATGTCACGTGCCCAAATCTTGCGTACTCTGGGAAGCGGGGCGTGACATGGTTTTATGGTATCAGAGAATAGGTTAATTGGGTTGATTCTTGTAGTTGGGTATTGCACCCGATACATGAATCAAAATACCCATGATTAGGAAACATGTCCTGCCACTTTGACCGTTTTACTATCCTTGAATCATTCTTCCGGATCATGTCGACGTACAAACTTACTTTGCATTTGTCAACTCAAAAACCTAATTTCTTGTTATCTCTAGGACTTAGGCGACTTGGGTGGAGTTAAGTAATTGCGGCTATGATACCGCGGCATAGCTACAATGCAGTACTCTATTTAAGTATCTTGGAGTTCTAGCCTTGATCTATACTCAGAATCTATCATCATGCTAATGTTGGGTACTTTGATTTCCAGGATTCATGGCAGGTACGAATTTGAAGATGGACCAAAGAAGTGCGGTCTTAGCCGCCAGGCGTAGAGTGATAAGGGGATTGCTGGAGAGTCTAAAGGAACAGATCGAGCTGGAACCGGCTTTTGCACTGAACCAAACGTCGGTACGTAGAAGTATTCCAGTGAACAGGCGCAGCGTAGCACCGATGAAGAAAAGGATTGTGGGTGATCGAAAGGGGAGCGTGATCTGTAGCCACTGCCATAAACCCGGACATGTGCGAAGGGAGTGTCGTTTGAGGCTGGGACTCTGTTTGAGATGTGGAGCGGCAGATCACACCGTTGATGCTTGTCCGTCGAAGCCTCGCACAAAGGATGATACACAGAAGCCTCCGCAGGGACCGTTCCAAGGACAGGAACCGCTTACTCAAGGACCACAGCAGGCTCGAGCGTTCACGTTGACGGCTGAAGAAGCTAAGGCATCGGGAGAATTGGTTTCAGGTAATTTACTCGTTCATGGTTTTCCCGCTTTGGCATTACTTAATTTCGGAGCATCCCATTGTTTATGTCATCCACTACACACTCGATCACCTGCACGACCCTGTCTAGTTTCTGGGACATACACACTGGGAATGGGAAAATCATAGCTAGTAAGGAAGGTAGAGATTGTACAGTTGTTGTTTGCGGACGGGAGCTTTTGCAGACTTCTTGGGGATAGATACGGGCAGTTATGAGGTTGTCTTGGGGATGGATTTTCTTGACACTTTCCACGCCCACATTGGCTGTAGGGCAAGGAAGGTAATTTCCAGATTCCCGGACATCCTAAGTTTACTTTCATTGGAGAAAGAAATTCTGTCGGGCCAGTCGAGTTTAGGGCTAGGCCGACGAACAATGTTCTTGCGGCTATAGTAATGGAGAGTAATGAAGAGCCGGCAATTGTCCGCGACTTTATGGATGTGTTTGAAGATATTTCGGGCTTACCGCCGAAGCGAGAAGTGGAGTTTGCGATTGACCTTATTCCTGGTGCAGTGCCAGTATCAAAATCTTTTATCCGAGGGCACCGGTGGAATTGGAAGAAGTAGGAAACAAGTGGGTGAATTACTCGAGAAGGGATAAATTCGAAGCAGCAACTCACCGTGGGAAGCTCCAGTTCTTGTAGTGAAGAAGAAAGATCGCACTGCAGACACTGAGACATGAGAAATTATTCGCGAGGATGAGTAAATGCGAATTCTGGCTGGAAGAAGTAAAGTTTCTGGGACATGTTGTGTCGGGTAATGGAATCGCCGTTGATCCCGAGAAGATTGCAGCAGTTCGAGTTTGGCCTATTCCGAAGAATGTTGCGGAGATAAGGAGTTTTCTTGGACTCGCCGGATACTACAGAAGATTTGTGGAGGACTTCGCTCGCGTAGCTGAACCGTTAACCAAGCTCACACGAAAGGAGGTACCGTTTGTTTGGACGGATGGATGTGCTTTAGCCTTCGAGACGTTGAAGCAGGAGTTGATAACCGCCCCTATCCTAACCGTACCGGACAATTCCGAAGGACTGAGGATTCACCGCGACGCATCTGGAGAAGGATTGGGATGTGTTTTGATGCAGAATGGGAAAGTCGTCGCTTACGCATCGAGACAGCTGAAGACTCATGAGCAGAACTATCCGACTCATGACTTGGAGCTTGCAGCCGTGATCTTCGCCCTGAAGATTTGGAGACACTACCTTCTGGGCGAGAGAGTTGAAGTCTTTACGGATCACAAGAGTTTGAAATATGTGTTCACTCAGAAGGAGTTGAACATGAGGCAACGCAGATGGTTGGAGCTGATGGCCGACTACGACCTTGATCTTAAGTACCATCCGGAAAAGGTTAATGTCGTGCCAGATGCACTAAGTCGGTTACCAGGAATTCAGATATTGACTGCACAGAGAACGATCATTGAGGAGTTTCGGAGATTTGACTTGGAGGTTGTGCTACCACATGCTACAGGACAGTTGATGCAGTTGCAAGTACAATCGTCCTTAGTTGAGAAGATTAAAGCGACACAATCGCAGGATCCGAGACTGCAAAAGTTTCGAGAGCAGGTTGTAGCCGGACTGCGAACCGATTTACTGATCCATGAAGATGGTTCGTTGAGATATGGTAGCCGTGTGTGTGTGCCAAAAGGAGATGTGCGTGAAGAGCTTATGAAGGAGGCACACAGTTCAGCTTACTCTGTACATCCAAGAGGGACAAAGATGTACCGAGATATTCGACAGCATTTCTGGTAGGAAGGTATGAAACGGGAAATTGCTCGCTTCGTGGCTAAGTGCTTGGTATGTCAGCAAGTCAAGGCTGAACATCAAAGGGTTGCTGGTTTGTTGCAACCGCTTCCGATTCCTCAATGGAAGTGGGAACATATAACCATGGATTTCGTGACGGCTTTACCGCGGAGTCCAAAGGGCAACAATGCTGTATGGGTGATTGTCGATCGGTTGACCAAGGCAGCTCACTTTATTCCTTTTCGGGTTGGTCAATCGACGGAGACTTTGGCAGAGCGGTACATGCAGGAGATTGTCAGATTGCATGGAGTGCCGGTAAGCATCGTGTCCGATCGGGACACTCGGTTCTTGTCACACTTTTGGAGGAGTTTACAAGAAAGTTTGGGGACTCGATTGAAGTTCAGCACAGCTTATCATCCCCAAACTGATGGACAATCAGAGAGAACGATCCAGACCCTTGAAGATATGTTGAGGGCTTGCATGTTAGACTTCAAAGGTTCTTGGGAGGATCATCTACACCTGGTGGAGTTTTCGTACAACAATAGCTTCCAAGCAACTATTCAGATGGCCCCGTTTGAAGCACTGTATGGTCGTAAGTGTCGTTCAACTATTTGTTGGGATATTGTTGGTGAACGAAGGTTACTAGGACCAGATTTGGTGGTACAGACAGTCGAGAAGGTGAATACAATCAGGAAGCATATGAAGGCAGCTCAAGACAGACAGAAAAGTTGGGCCGACACGTCAAGAAGACCTCTAGAGTTCGCCGTGGGTGATTTGGTATTCCTGAAGATATCACCGACTAGAGGGGTGATTCGCTTTGGAAGTCGGGGAAAGCTTAGTCCCGATTCGTTGGACCCTTCGAGGTATTGGAGCGTGTGGAGAGGTATCGTACCGGTTGGCGTTACCATCGTCATTAGCAGGAGTTCACGATGTGTTTCATGTGTCTCAACTACGGAGGTACGTTCGTGATGAGACTCATGTCTTGGATCATTCGGAGTTGACCGTCCGGGAGGACCTGACTTTTGAGGAGCGACCAGTCGAGATCAAGGATCGAAGAGAAAAGGTTCTTAAGAACAAGGTTATCCCTCTTGTGCTAGTTTCTTGGGGTAACCGATTGCAGGGAGAATCTACTTGGGAGCGAGAAGACGAGATCCGGCAGAGATTCCCTCATCTTTTCCAGTAGTTAGTTATCTTGTATTCTTGGAATTTCGAGGACGAAATTCTTTTGTAGTTGGGTATGATGTAACACCCGAGCCCAATAATACTATGTATATTACTAGTTGAGGGTTGTGGTTTGCTCATTTCCAATTTTCCTGATTTTCTGGTGTTCATTGCTAAATTTTACCCGGTTAAGTCATTTTGGCACATAACAAATTTTAACTCCTAAAATGAAATTTAAGATGTCCATGTTGGCCTACTCGTCGCCACTAGTCGCGTGGTAGCGTCCGCGTGTCGAGATTCCGTTCCGTTTGGCTAAACGGGCAAGTTTGGGCGACTACGCGCGCGCGCAAGTGTCCGACTTGGGGGCATGCATTTTAATCATTAAACACCTCTTTTCAAAATTTGGAACCCGCTTAAAATCGTATAATTTGAATTTGGAACATTTGGGCGCAACCCGGGCGCGATTTAGAAATGTTTCATTTCGCGCCAAAAAGGCCCATTTTAATTTAATATCTTAAACTATATATTAAACGATTAAATATTTTCCCTTAACTGTTTAATCTCTCAATCCCTACTAAATCCTTTAATTTTGATTTCCTAAACCCCCTCAGCCAATCACGAGCTCAGAATCTCTCGTGGGCCCCCTTTTCTCCTTCTCTCTCTCACTCTAAATCCTTTCCTATCTCTCTCTCTCATCCAGAATATCTCTCTCCCTCTCTCTCCAATCTCTCTCTCTCTCTCTTCCTTTATATCCCTTCCCATGCAGCCGCCTCCTTTCTCTTTCCCCACGAGAACCCACCGCGAGAAATCCCTCGCAACCCAAACCCTAGCTCCTCGTGACCTCGCCGCCGATCCCACCGCGACCTCGCCGTCGCCGCCCTCACCACCACGAGACTAGCCGCACCACCTACCTCCTTCCTCCCGTTCTCCCGACGATCCCGCGCCTGCACCCATTCCCGACCTCGCCTCCACCCTCGCAACCCCCACCGTCGACGCCACCCATCGTCGTCGACAACCCCGCGACTCCCTCTCACCCTCCTCGGCGCGACCTCGGCATCACCCCCTCCTCTCCTCGCTGGACCAAGAGCAAACCCGAACCGACCCTGCACCATCTCCCGCTGCTCACCGGAGAACGCACCGGCGACCTCGCCGTCGTCACCAGGGTCGCCTACTCCTTCCCCTCGACCACCAGAGCCGACCCCTCTCCTTCAGCTCGCCGCAGCACACTATTCCGCGCACCCCGAAGCTTTCAACCCTCGCTGCAGCCGCTGCCGTCGCTTCGCCGGCGTTCCAGCGCTGTCGATCTCGCCAGGGTCACCTGGTACATCTCTCTGTAAGTGTCCCATTTCCTTCCTTTGTGCAAATCATCCCCCTGCTGGTCCGTATTTTTGGATGTGTGGGTTTTGTCTCTAACTCCGTTACTTTTGACATTTTGCCGGAATCCGACCGTACCGCCTTGACGAACCCGACGCTCCAGCGAAGCCCCCTGGTCCGTGTGATCCCGTTGATTTCTGTTGGGACTCGATCCGTGGCCCGTGCTTCCATATCGTGGTTTCTACCGACATCGCATCCGTATTCCAGTTCGCAGACCGTCGAGGCAAGTATCTGAATACTTGCTTGAACATGCTAGTGTGCGAGATCTAGTCTTGCCACGCAATTTAATTCACATTATTTAATCCCGTAACTTAATGATGGTAACGGATATCATATTATTGCAGTTATCTTAACCTGGAATCGTTACAACCGTTCCTAGTAATTAACTAACCCACATCACTCCATGCTTTATCTAAACAAAACAATTGAATCAGATCTGCTTGAACTGTTAAACTATTCTTGAGACAATAATTATACTTAGTATAATTCCACGTAGTTCCTTAATCTATAATTATGAATATTGCTTTACCGTGTGGCTTTTGCACCCTAAAGATGTTTGAACCTGTTAATAAGAGAATACATACATCACTGTAGTTATATGGAATATTGTGATTAATTACGGTTTCCTGCTGTTATTCACTATTGATTGTATACATGTTGTGAGCACTTACCGATTGCATGACATATTGGCCTGACCCTGCTACACCTGACATATACATACATACCGACTCATCCCGTTGTACCATGACATTACTTGTTCCTGATCTCGTGCCTAATGCCGACAGACCTAACCATTCCTGCTGTAGATCCAGACAGACCTACCTTTACTTGACTTGTGTTGGCATTAGTCCTTGACTACTGAATACCTGACTGACATACATAGTTTGGGGGTATGGGGAAATCAAAGGTGAAACCGACTTGTAACTCAACAGTTCGATACATTGTTCTGATCAGTCTTACGGGCTTGGCCAGCTCCGGAGTGTTGATGCTGACATCACTCATCTATCCTACTACCTTTTACTGCTTAGCGGCACGTCTCGGATTCAGCCCCGAGAATCATGACCGTGGTCCCGGGCACGCACGGGATACTATTGAGTTACATCGACGATTCATCAATTGGTTTCAAAGACTATAGAGTAGAAAACCTGATAGGACAGTTTAGTCACCTTTGCACTTTACCCTGCTTGTTACTTCTTATTGCTGCTTTATTCATGTTCATGCTTGCATTGTTTATTACCATGTTTATGCTATATACTTGATATCACGACGCTCTGACGTCTGGGTTTTGCATGGCCCAGATTCCGTACCTTGGTCGTCGACCGAGCAGGAGTACTTCAGCCAGCAGGCTGAACTGTGAGTTCTTTAGAGTTTAGTTTATTTATGTCATTTCATTTCCAGATGTGAGCCCGCATTATGGGACATACTGTTTATTCATTGTATTGGATCATTAGCTTCCGCACTTATTGTTTATCGATTCTTGTTATTATGGATTTGGACATGTATTTAGATTAGCTTTTATCTTGTTCTGGATATCTTTACAACCGTAATGTGACTGTGGATGGATACTTCCTACCCACAGGTAGCATGGTTGGCTATGTCACGTGCCCAAATCTTGCGTACTCTGGGAAGCGGGGCGTGACAATGTCACTCGATCGGTTAATCCGGTCTAACTGCTATAGTCCGGTTAGACGGATTTACGAACGTGACTTTCACGTTGATGTTCTATGTATTTGCTGTGTTGTTGCGGATCGGTCGTAGGGATAGCCTGGATGCAATGCTAGTACAGTTTTGTTGTATTATGTACATTTGATATTGCGGGGCGAGCGTCCGACATGTGGACTGCCGTCACTGCCTGTTTGTATTATTATTTTGGGGCACGACCTGGTTGCGGTCGATGTACCCGTTGTATGTATATTTTACTTTCTGTACTAGGATTACCCCGCGGAGGGGTGCACGGATAGCCGGGTTCTAGAGGGCAGCAAGCCCGCATCTCATGGCATTGGGACGGAGGGGGCTTCACTCTAGGATTGGCGGGCTATTCGCCGCACTCGTAGGGGGTACAGGTTGACCCAGGAGGGGTGCCCAAGTTGCCGGATTCCGTGAAGTGCTGGGTGGTCCATTCACGGTGCTGAAGGGGGCTGCCTCGCTTCAGGTTTTGGCGGGTGACTTGCCGCGCCCGTAGGGGTCTAGGATTTCATTGCACAGGCTATCCACACGACCAGGGGAACGTCGGGTTTCAGTAGTGGCTCTGTGAAACCCGGGGATCCCAGATATCTGTATTATTTCTGTGATGCTGTACATTTCTGTGATGTTGCATTTTATTCACGCCTTGAGCGAATATAATATATTGGTATATATATTAGTAGATGTTGTATATGTTTTACATCCGCGCTAGTCCAGTCCCCGCTCTGTCGTTAGTTAGCTAACCTAACGGGTAATGACGGGACCCAGTGGCGAATGCGGATGGCATATACGTACATCAGTATATTTTCGTTCTTTTTGGTGTGATCAATTGATGGGACTGTGTTGATTCGGATCAACGCAAGTTAAAAACAAACCTAATCTGATGTTGTTGGAACACTTTTCAAAAAGCTGTTATTGCAAGGACGTTTACTTTTGTTTTGCATCGTGGTATTCATTGGAATATCCTGCTCCTCAGTCGACGAGGCAAGGGCCGAGATCCCTTCACCGGGAGTGACCCCTTGGACAGAAGTTTGCGTCAGGGCATTAACTTCACTATAGCCGATTACTTTTGCTTTGCATCGTGGTATTCATTTGGAATATCCTGCACCCCATTCTACGGGGAAAGAGCCGAGATCCCTTCACCGGGAGTGACCTCTTTAGTAAAGGTTTTCGTCACTATATTTTCTAAAAAGCTATCCGTTCCTTCAACGATATCAAGTTCATTACGTTAAAGGTTTTCGCCAGAAACCATTCGTAGCCCTCCGTCGTTTCATATGGGTAGTCAATAGTATTCAAGCTGTGTTTGTTGGCCAAAGTCAAGGCACAGTGTTTGGTAGCTGTTGGTTATTCATATGCAGCATAGATAGATGCGTTGGTTTGGAACAGTCGTATAGCCTTGTTGGCCAAAGTCAAGGGCTTGTGCGGGTGGATTCGAATCAACCTGGAGAATGACGGGTAGAACTTGACATGTGACTTATGATTTGTTGGCCAAAGTCAAGGTCATAAGAGCATGGGGCAGAAATCACATCGGGAGTTTCAAAAGAACTGAAACTTGCCAGATATGCGCATACCTTCTGGAGTGTGATACCGTGAGCGGATTCCGTCACGTTGTCATGCGATGATAGTTGGATCCCGATTCCCACTGATGAGTTGGTATACTCCTCGGGTGACCCCGACTAATTCTTCTTTTAGGTTTGGAGAAGAATTTGAGGTACAGTGGGAGGATTCCAGATTAGATAAATTGTGACCATTCTGATCTAGGTTAGAGTGCACGCTGAGTGTTTCTTTTCTCTCTCTCTCTTTGGCAGCGACCATTGACCCGACCCTAAGACTTTGACTCAGTGACCAAGTTGACCGAACCTTCTTAACACCGGCCTTTGGATTGTCAGAGTTGCAAACCTCATTGCCACTCCTACTTTTACCCTTTTCTCCAGGACACCCCGTTTTACTACGAACGTCCACTTCCATTGGACAAAACCATCATATGGTTAGATACGAACTCGAAAGAATTTATTCGAGGATGGTTTCCGGTTCTGGAGAAAACGGATAGGATTATTCAGTTGTCTTTTCCTTTCACCTTCTCTCAAGTTGTGGGTACTCCTTGGTTTAGGAGATAGTACACCTATTACGCAAATTGGATAGTCTTCTTCCAAACCTTAGGCTGGTGCCGACCGGTAGGGAATGAAGAAAACCAATTAGCCTGACGATGGTGTACAGAAGGTATTAAGTTAAGACAAAGTAAGGGATAAGTAAGGGGGCAAAGTAAATTGCAACAGATATTCACGACCAAACCAGGTATTTCATTACCACTCCCAAATCACCTTTGTATTTCTCCAGAACACTCCGTATCACTACGAAGATCCACAGTTTATTGGATACTCCATCGTATGGTTATATACGAACTCGAATGGAACTTGTTCCAGTTCGGGGATGGATTCTGGTTCAGGAGAAATAAGAATAAGGTTTATTCGGTTGTCTTTTATCTTCACCCTCTCTCATTGCGAGTGTTCCTAGGATTGGGACAGTACACCCATTATGCTTATTGGATAGTCTTCTTCCAAACCATAGGCTGGTGCCGAACGGTAGGGAAGGAAGAAAACCATTTGGCCTAAAAGGGTGTGCAGAAGGTAAAGACTAAAGACATATGAAGGGATTTGGAGAGGTGGCAAAGAACTATACGGTTACAGTCGTGAATCTGGAAGAGGCATTACTAGGAATACCAGGATACCCCAACGAAACATTTCAATGTTTCAGTTTCACTGTGTACTATTAAAAGAAGACTGATTTCCCGATTAGATACTTACTCCAGGGTATGTATTTACCAGGTACGATTCTCACATCTGTATGGTTTTACAGATGATGAGTGGGAGTAGGTTATTGGGAATTGGGTGATCATCCTCATTATATCGGGATTCGTTGTAATCGGTGATATTTGAGGAAGTCACCTGGGTTGTTTGCCGGTCGGCAAATATTTGGTTTTGAATATCCGCTGTTATGCACCAATTTCAAAATGATATATCTGTACGTCTATTTTCATAGAGTGAGATATACCTTTCTGAAATTATGTCTATGACATTTACCTATATCAGTGGATGGTTAGGTAAGGAGCATTAAACAGCGGTGTAATTCTTCTTAACCATAAGTACAGTTTTCAACCTACGACACACAGTGAAAGAGTTATCAGACTCAAGGGACTTATACAGAGTATTGTATGTTGTCCAGTGTCCATTAGGACAGAGGGGTTGGTCCTCATACTATATTCTGTTTACTTTTAACTTCTCTAGTTCTTAGACATGTGTTTCGTTGAAACACAGGGTCTAAGTTTTGAGGAGTTATAGGTATTTGGATAGAGTAGAGAACCAGGTGTAGCAAGTATCGGGATTCTTAAAAGAGATCGAAGATGTAGATACTTGTGTATGGTATTCAGTTGATAGTAAAGATAAAGAGATCTTGCTTCTCTTTCAGGTTACTCATAATTGGAAGCAATCCTAAGTTGAGTAACGCTGATCGGCCTCCTTCCATTTAGTTGACATGCACTGGAGACAGTTGCATGATTTGGATCTGGTTCAAATTAAATTAGTGCCTCTGTTTCTGTATTGGATATAGAACAGTTCATATCTTAACATTGTTAAGGTACGGGGAGTTGTCCGGTTTATGCTTAAAACCAGACACTGGACAACTCAAGGCACGTTTCTGTAATGGCTGTTTGTGGGTTGACCCAGGCTATGACGCGGGTTGACTTTCTACCATCTGGATGAACAATAGCAATATTGTTCTAGACTCGCCACAGTTTTATTAAAAATGGATTTTTTCAGAAAAACAGAAGTGGGAGTATGGTAGAACTGGAAGTGATTCCAGAACCACAAACGATTACTGAAGATTTGATAAGGAACCTAAAGATTCAATCTGGATTGACATTCCATTGGCCACTCCGTAGATAAGGTGGGTAACTTCAGGCACCCGAGAGGCACTACGGTAGCCTCAAGGACGGTGACAGGGAAGTTCTTGTTTACCCACAATTGCCATTGCTGTTGTTCCAGGTTACGAGACCCGGCGGGAGGATGAGTATAGCGTCGTTCTAAACCAGATTTAGAAGTGTACGTCTATATGACTCTGCCAGAGGGTTGTCGTAGTCAGTGGGAGCAGCGGAAGCATTGGTGGACAGGTTGCTTATGTCTATTTATAGACTAGAGCAGATGTAGCGGAGATAGATCATCTATTTCTGACGTGACAGTCATGGGTTTGACTTCATCAGAATAGGGGATGGATCTGTTGAGAAGGTAGTAGGGTGTGATATCCTGGTATTTGGATGATATACACAGAGTAGGAAAAGAAACTCCTACACTACGATCGGTTATACTTTGGTCGTCACACAGTTGTTTCTCCACAAAGGAAATGGATTTTATATCAGACATACTGGTTACTAGATCTATGGTTTTAGATCTAGATTTGGGTGGTTTCCCAATCAGGGTACTTGACAGCATTCTAAGGGTATTTAGGATGGACGACTCCTGGCACAGTAGTGTACCTGCAGGTAATGGAGTCACCCTCTCCAAAGGTGTCTTACAGACTAAAGGAGAGAGGGACGGGCATGATTGGCAGATCACTTGCTCAGGCAATTGAGTCAATCGTGAGATGTCAAGTACCACACCAGATGTTGTTCTTGCACTAGATGCAATAAGTTAACATTAATCCAATCCTGGAGAAACAGTCGGAAGCAGTTTTAGAACATAAGTGGATGTTCTAGGGATATGATAACGACAGCCTCATTCAGGAGACAGTTATCATTCCAGGCTTCCAAGGTGACATGGACGACAAGGAGGTTGTCAGAGTTATAGTTTTCCTTCTGATAAGGGGCAGTATTTTGGACAGGTGGTCTAAGGCAATACTGAGGGAGGCATGGCGCGCAGGATACTGATTAAGTTCAGTTGACGATACAGTCTAAGAAGTTTGGATTTGGAGTTCATTTATGAGCTAGGTCCCATCAGACATCCAGACATATTCTGAGACAGGTATTGCTCTTTTCGGGAGATGGTTTTCTCCGCGAACTTGAGATTTAGAGAGACATAGAAAGAAACAACTAAGCGGATCCACTCACTGAGGCTATTCCTCGAACGCAATAGTTCCGCAAACGAGCTTTGTGAGACTGACTAGTAGAGGAGTTGGATGTTCGGTATCACACGGGCTGTGAGTATGCGACATCGCAATAATTAGCCTTGAGTGCAAGTGGGAGATTGTTGGAGATAGTGCCCTCAGAGTCAATTATTAGGTCACAGGTACGTGATTGTAATGATTGAGGGAGGACCTATCCCGGTAGGACAGTCTTACTCGAGATGATAGTATGCTATCTGGTTTACCTTTATCATCGTGTACTGCTTTAGGTGACCTGACACGTCGCTATTACACGTTGATAGAGCCCCTAGGATTCTTGCTTGACCACCAGCAGTATGAGGGCGATCATATAAGTGGGAGCTGGGGGTCTATAAGCTTATCCTTAAAAGGTCCCTAGTCGTGGGAGTTTCGAGACTGGGCATCGATACTCCATTAGTAGACTAGTGTATACAGTCGAGACTCCGACGAGGGGCGGTGGCCGGTCTCACAAGCCACTGGTGTCAGTTGGATCACCTAAGATGTATACAGGTGCTCATTGGGTTATGAGTACACCGGACAGGACTCGCCGGGAACATGCTAGTTGGTCATATACCAGACGTCAGATGGCAGTTCCCTGGTGACATGTGTGCAGGTTAGTTCATCGACCTGGGGATCGTCATTTGTCTCGTGTGAGTTCCCACTGTACTTTGATTACTACCCTACCACGGCTCAAAGGAGTCGTGCAAACAGGTTTTAGTTGGGTACAGTCCCGAGCCACATGGAGGCAGTGAGCGTATCTTCAGGGGTTCGTCTCTCCCGGTATTGGGGGTGAGGTCGTGCTGTGTCTAGGAGAGCCATTACACAAAGTCCTTGGCCAAGGCAAGGAGATTTACTGGTAGGTATTCCAGTAGTATCTCAGGGTGTTCTGGGCTACACTCCGACACGACTTGTACCGCTTTTGGGGGTCTGACTTTTACCAACCCCCTAGGCCCGCCATGCGATACTCATAGACGAACGAACCGGACTGCACGGATATTGTCACTGACAGGCTCAGTAGGGTGTCAGGATGAGTTCGCTCATCGACGTCCTTTTTAGTCAATACCTGGTAGCCCGTTACGTATTGGCTTATACCTCTGACGTGCTAGTGGTTAAATCTACAACCGAGGTGTTGACGAGTCTTTAGAGTCCCCCACATTCAGTTACTCAGCTTTCGGGCGAAAGGTTGTAGAGGCCGTATGGAGATATGGCAAGGTCCGATCAGATACGTGCGGTATTGCACGGATCAGGATTGGACAGTTTGTACTATAGGCCGTATGGTTATATGGCAGGGTTCGATCAGATACGTGCGGTATTGCACGGATCAGGGTCGAACAGATATTACTAGACGGTTTTGGTATAAGCCGGATCCTAGTATAGTACAGTGTAGATTTTGTCTCATTGCATTTGTATTTCGGTCGAAATACAGATGCGGGTGTGTATGCACAGTATCGGGGTTTTTCCTGTAATTTATTACGGGACCAGTTTTCTGGAGTTGCCAGTTTGCTTTCCGTTTCGGCCGATTTCCATTGTTCCGTTCATTGGCCGAAGATTGGTGGAGGAGGGCTTATTTGCATTGTTGCAAATAAGTATTTGTGGAGGGGTTCTTTGCATTTTGTTGTATCATGATAGCACCATCCTTTGACTTGTTATCTTCATGATGGCTTGACTTTTAGTAACCATCATGGTTGTTGATTACTTGTTTTGGAGTGTGGGTTATGGTAGTGATCATTGGTGTTTGAGTGTTAGATTTTCCTTGCTATCATTTCTTTTCACATGATAACCATTCCTCTCTCCTTTGTGGATATGGTTGACACTCTCTCCTTTTTGGAGAACTCACTCTCATTCTCCCCTCTCACCATGTCCATGGCCGGCCACTCCTTGTAGGGGCTGTCCAAATTTCCTATGTGGGGTTTTTGGTGTTTTTGCTTTGGTAAAAATCCCACAAGAACAACCTCCAAAAGCTTGTATCATCCCTCCACCAAAAAGGCAATTCCCACAACCCCAAAATGAGATCTCTACATTATATTCTACAGCAAATCTTGGGCACGTCGAGTAACCGGCTTCGTGCCCGAGTTGCCTCGGCATTGAGGTGGGAGCCCGTAAACAAAGTAGGCGATGTGGTGCACTTCCGGCGACGAGGAGGAGACGGGACTTTTCCGCAGGAGATCCGGACGATGGCGAGAAGACCGGAGGACTTGGATCGTCGGTATATCTCTAACCCATCTTCTAGTTAGCTTAGACTTGTTAATGGTTACGATCCGGGTGTTTAGTGTGCGGTGGTGTCGGTTTGCTAAGTCCGCAAAATTTAAATTTATTCACCGCTTCCGCATTCCGGCGTCGGATTGACGGCCGGGGCGCCCCCGTGCACTTACACAAACACCCTACTTATCAGCAACGCGAGTAAAATATAAACCCAGAAAGCAAGCCTAACTTACCAACGAACTCGACGGGGCTAAGCCCGGCCCAGCTCAAAACCCTCTCGGACAGCAGCACGTCGTATCGAGGGATGGGTTCCCACGACGCCACTCTCACCGCGGCGGGGTCATCAGACAGGTTCCCCGGCAGACTCTTCTCCCTCGACCACTTGGTGGGCACCGGCCAGTCCTCGCCCTCGGGGGGGAGACGAAGAAAAACTTCTTCTTCCAGTCGTGAATGGAGGAGGGCAATGCTATGACCCCAGTCCCGGCAGTGACCCCGGGCCGCTTCCTAAAGGTAAAATAAACCCACCTCGGGTCGCCAGCTCGACCGCCGGGGTGACTCTTAAAAGCAAGGGAGGAATCGAGAAGGGAAAGGCTGAAAGGAACCGTCTGAGGAACCCGAAATTGGCCCATGACGGCCCTAATACTACGCAACGCCTAAAGACGTAATGTAGTAAAAGAAAGCCAAAACCCAGAAATCTAAACCATAAAAATACGGAAAAGATAATAAAAGTTTTTGAAACATTTGAAATCGCAACCCAAATTTTTTAAAAGTCCTACTTTCTTTCTTTAAAATTTTGGCAACACCCCTTTTTTGTAAAAACTGGCCCAAAGGCGAAAAACAATCACATCACAAATATACGACGCCGTAGCGAAGAAATAAGAGACAATAGGAAGGAAACTGTACTTAAAAGACAACAAATCCACAAATAATATACAATATCATCCTCACCAAGTCTCTAAGTCAACAACATAATAGTAGATGGAGAGTATAAGATACAACGAATGTACAATATGAAATACAGATAATCGTCCAACCCACCTAAGCAAAATGGTATACTGTGAGCCGATGCGGTATCTGTAGCAAAAGATGATAGATGAATAGCTGAATAGCCCGCATCGACTACTCTGGGGAACAACCTGTAACACCTGTGGCACAACGGGGGTGAGTTGCCAACTCGTGAATAGTAGATAACATATGCAGGTAATCGCAGGAATGTACGTACAGCATGAATCTAAGATATGCGATTACAGTAATAACATGTCATGTGAATGCAGAATAATGGAAAGTACACTAGCAGGTACAATCAATATGTGAAGCAATAATGACATGATAATAGTATGCAATAACTATGCAATAGGGATATGAGAATGCAAATATGCAGCAATCATAAGGGTACACTAACAGGTACTACCAATATATGAAACTGTGCATAAAATAGATAAGTGTGAGGTAGGGGGTGGAATATGTCATTTCCACGGAAACCTGATATCGTGGTAGGATCACAATCCATCAAGACACTCAAATCCACAATTCCTCAAATCAGCCCCTAAACTGGGCTCTCACATCATATAAATCTCACATCTCCTCAATGTACAATATCGAATAGATCTCCTATATCCCGAATGTACAAATCAGCAATCCCATATGTATATCCAATATCCAATCTCAATGAATCACATAATATCCTAAATCAAATCTCAAGTAGAATTCTAACATCCTAAAAGTATATATTTACAGAAATAAATATGATGGGGGCAATACACATATATTAGCGTCCCATTCCACTAATATTGGTGTAAGGGTATATATAACAACGGATAAATCCTTTGTTATATATACAAAGGTGTTAAAGAAATATTATGAAAACCATGTGCCAAGCATCGACACAGAAATCCTGATCACGTATCATACGCTATCCCGAAAGCACGAGTGCCTAGCTCTGACCCTCGTCTTTCGACGTATGCATACGTACATGACTCCCAACGGTATCTCCATGATCCCCGCCGAGTCATCAGTACTGTCACCGGTAGGTACTCGCCCGCCTTCAGGCTCAATCGGCAACATCCATCGATCTTCTTGCCGAGGGGAACCATACCGGGCCCCACCATGTACCCTCATACGGCAACCACACCTCGTATGGAGTATATAATCAGAACCGATAAATCTCATGGTGGCTGCGCAAATATCATATCAAGGAAACCGGGTTTTTCAATGTATGCATAATTCCATGAACTCCCGCGGTTCCCAAATCTAGAAAACATCATATAAAATCTAAATAACAATGCGCAAATCCAGGAATAAATATGTGCGATATATCTGAAATGCGAGCATATGAATGAAAATATGTAGCTGAAACCATATGTATACGAAATCAATAAGGTACAGCTAAGTATAGGTGTCTACCTATAAGAACTGATGTCGTATACCCCCCTGAGTATAAGTAGAACATGAGCAAGGTATACCTGTAGATGTATCGTAAAGGGTATATGTACCTATCACTAATGGTACGATACTCTATAGGTATACAGGTAGGGTAAATGTCATATGTGATAAGCAGTACAAATCTATGTCACAAGGTCCCTAACCAAGCAATACAGTATCTATAATGGTTTGTGTGTGACATGGCAATTATTGACGGGGTGTGTGTAGCATACAATCCATGCTCGTGCAACATGAACCGTCAATAATATGTGCAGTGTCCTACGACTGCTAGTCACGGTACAACTATATCAAAGAAATAAGGTAAAGACGCAATTCTAATAATGACGTAGAATATGCGACAAGTATTAGAATTCTAGCCCAAACGCATAACGTCATGCGGGCGATTCCCCTGTAGATGTTAAATCTACTCACCTACCCTCCACGCTAGGTGAATCCTACCATCTGCTCCCCCTCTGTAGCCGTGTCAGTAGTCCACGCCTGCAAACCTGAAAATAAGACAAGGAATACATATATAAGCCAAATATTCCACAAAACGCGATATCGAACCTAAACGAGAAACTTGCGTCGCGAACTAAACGCGCGTGTACACGATACGCTAAAACGTGTGTATACGCGTCTAAAACCATCGCGACACGCCGCGATACGCTGGATCACAGAACCCACTCACGTATCGCGCGTATCGCGCAAACACAACGGACATGAAAAACGGTATATTGTCCCAGATTTTCCTACAGGTCAAATCTTACAAAACTAGACATGCCAAAACACTACAATGCACTGCAAACAACCCTAATTAAAACCCCTTTTTAAATTCTTTTTATTTTTGAAAAGAACCATATACAAATAAAAACCCAAAAGCACCTAATACAATATTAAACTAGATTAGGGAATGGTTGGTTCACCATGTTGCTAATCATGGTTTAAACCCCAACTACAACCCTAGTTAACATGCACAAGTGTGTGCAAGTCTAGGAAAAATCTAGTAAAATATTTATTAAATAGGATAAAATAATTAAAACTTAATTTGGTAAACTTTTTATTAAAATCCATACATTAAAATATAATTAGCCACAAAACACATTCTAAGGGGTTACAGAACCCAAGGAGGATCCTCCACGCGTTCGGCACTAACTGGCCGGGAGCCAAGCCGAAGAAATTCAGAGCGACGATGACCTCAGGAGAGAAGGGCAAGCGCAGTCCGTCCCAAAAAGCTTCCAAATACAAGGCAATCTTCCTGCCCCGTACCTAGTCTGCCCTCTCTCCTTCCTCGGCCAGACGAAGCGTGTAGTGCGGGGAAATATGGAAGCGAGCTCGAGCATTGGCGATCTCGTCCTCATGCCTCACCCAGCATGGGGTGCTGGGGGCTACATCTACCACCTCCTCCCTGGAGGCGGCCCTCGCCTCACGGCCTCGGGTAGAGGGCCCAGCCCCTGCTCCCCGAGGGGACTCGGACACATCTAAAGGAACCCTAACATCTATTCCTACGACGTGTACTGATTCTACAGGGGAAGACATCTAACCTAGGAAGAAAACTCTTCAAAGGTTGGGAACGAGAGAGGGGAAACGAGCGCCGAGCAGCTGGGGCTTGAGAATGAGGAATATGAGAGAGTAAGGGCCCTAGGACGGGCCCCACCCGTATTTATTACCGCATACGGCCTCATCCAATGGCGCCCATCGTCTCCCGCCGAAACGGCTCCTTGCGCCCAGCGGCTCCGATCGCTCCACATGGCAGCCCGTCGATTGGCGGCGTCCCGTCAGACGCCGCAGACCTGCGCACGTCACATCAGCCAGTTGGCGCTCGACACGTGGACCGTCGCTTCGACTGCAGAGTGCACGAACCGGCGCACCCTCCTTAAATGCAAAGATCTCTCCCTGATTCGCTAGTGGAAAGGACAACCGACAGCTCGAGGACTCATCCCGGCACAACCCTGAGGAGGAACTCATCTCGGGGGGGCCGGCAGTCCACTACTGACCCGACCCGCTGGATGGTCGGGGCAAGAGTGGGGGGCGAATGATGATACTCAATATTGACGACCTCCAAGATCAGGACACGTGGCAAATGACGTGTCCCAAGACTGAGATGAAAGGGCCCACAGAGGCCGACCAGGCCGCCCCACACCCGACCTGCGAACACAAGCTGGCCCTCCACGAGGCCCCCTGCAAATCAGCCTCCTCGGCTATTCAGCTCGCCCCAAGCCATCATAGGACCAAGACTCCTCGGCCTCCCCGCTCGTCCCGAGCTCCCTGCCGAGGCCGTCTTCCTCGGCCCTCCGACCAACTCCACCTCTCACAGGCGTAGCCGCCGCTCCGCGAATCTCGCCGTGCGCGGATTCTCCGCCAGCAACATCCCACGTTCCACGCCGTCACGATCCCCATTAATGGGAGATCCGCTCTCTACGCGGGCGTGACGTCGGGAGCGTAACTGCCGGCGAGATTCTCGCACCTGCTGCTGCGTGCCGCTACCGCTATATAAAATCCCATCACAGAGGGGTCAGGTAAGCCATTCACGACACTTTACGCCGTTACCTGCTCGGATCTGATTACTGATTTGAGCGTCGGAGGGTCCTCAGTGGTACCAAACCACCCCAGGACTTCTGTATAGGTACTCGGCGACGGCCCCATCACCTCGCCCCCTCCTCTCAAAACCCATTGAGACCCACACGCAACGAAGGACAATCAATCCAGTTCACCTCGAGATCAACGGAAGACAACATCTGACGGAGACCCGAAAAGGAGCTCCATCACGATCCAATCCCAGACCCTTTCCCTCTCTCGCGACCTCCTCGTCTCAAAAACCCTAGACCCAATTCAGCGAGCATGGATGAAGCTCGAAGTCGCACTTTGGAGTTCTTCAGGACGGTGTGCCCTTAGTTTGTAAAGTTGATTTTTTTGCCCCTTGGTTTGTTAAGTTGGATTTTCCCCCTTAGTTCGAGGCAAGTTTGAATTAATTGTGTTCGAGGAAAAATGACAAATTTATGAAACATATCAATTGAAATATCAATATGGGTTTATGTGATTCCATGTAACTATTCTGTATGAGTTGTGAATTAATAATTTGTAGTTGTGTGATTGTAGCTTGTTCTGATGCTACATCCGGAAATTTTTCGTATAGTACTAACATGAATCAACAGCCAACTCCTTCAAATTTTACATTAAAGATACAATAAAAAAATTGCTAGATTAGAGTAGATATTTGGTTTCTACCAAAACCTTTTGAGTTGAATCAGTTTTGATTGTAGATTATAAAATTCTCTTCTCAAGGTAATTTCACTTGACGTACACATTGTTAAACTATGAGAATCTCATGATATCTAATTTCTCGAACAATGGGTCATTTGTCTACAATGAAAAGTTCTTCGAGATGATTTTTCTTTTTGGCCATGTTTAGTATCCTCAACCTCTTCATTTAGGTTTTCAGATCGAGTTATTCTTGGCTACTTTAATAATGCAGCACTAAAGGATGGGAGCTGGGTTCTCTTAGATGAACTTAAACTTGCTTCTCAATCTGTTTTGGACATTTCTTTTTTTTTTTTCCCTTTGTTGTCCTCTTTTTCATTGAGCAGCCTCATTTAACTTAAAATAAAACTCAAATCTAGAGGCTTGCGTTTTATTCTTGACCACCACACCGAGGTCAATAATTCTAAACTTAGTATGACATAACAGATATCCATCATCCTTTGGAGTTTTTTCATGTCAGACATCCTGCTTTTCTCAAGATGATGGAAGGCAAGGTCTACCAAAGTTGTTTATCACTCGCTTCACAAAGGTTAACTGAGTTAAATAAGCATTATCAAATTTAACAAAGCCCAACCTTGCTCTATATGTTTGTTTCCTTTAGGCAAAATGCTTTACGATGCCGATCATATGAATTTTCTTTTCCAGATTTATATGGATGAGTTACTTGCTGAAAGATTATTCATCAATCAGTCATGCCATCCATGAATACCTAACAAAGCTTATTTTGTTTAACAACCATTTTTGCTGGTATGGCCAGGAAGGTTCTCCCTTGGAGTTCAATCTGCGGGATGTCATCCGTTCATGTTAAGCTATCAAAGGTGTGATTCTTTTATTTTCATAAACTATCATTTACTTTTATTTTCATAAACTATTATTTACTATTCTTTATCAATGTTTACCTGAGTGAGTGAGTGAGCGAGGGAAAAGATTTTGGGGATCACAATTGCATTACTTTTCACTTGTTTTCAAGGGCCATTGGAAGCAAGTGGCTAGGCTATATATGCAGTTCCTATTGAATTCTGGGAAAGAAAATTCGACGCACAGGCTTCACATGGGGGCTTCCATGAATTTGATTACAGGGTCGAAAGGTGCCTAATACAAAAAAATCATAAGGAATGTATCCTTTATTAAAATTTCTTAGTTTCTATTTTTAATGGCGGTTTTTTATTGTATGTTAACAGCTATATTTAAATACGTTTGTTAACCGTGTTTTTAACAGTGTGGATTGTGGAGGGTATATGTACTTGTTTGATTTCTTAACCAGGCAACAGGTGGAAAATACGGTACGTTTTAGAGGTTATAGGCAACTGTTTAGAACTTACATGCAACTTTTATAGATGTTACAGACAACTTATTAAAAGTTACAGGAAATTGTTATAGATGTTGCAGGAAACACAGTAGATATTATAACCAACTTAGTAGATGTAATAATCAAGTTAATAGATGTTATAGTCAACTTAGTAATGCAACTTATTAGAACTTACATGCAAGTGGTTAGAAGTTACGGGCAACTTACTAGAAGTTATAGGTAAATTATAAATATGTAAACTCTTTATAGATGATGGACTCCTTTGTCAAGATAGAAGATAACTTGATGATGTCTTTGTCTCCTGACACAGTAGTACCTCCATTTGCTTTCATGAGGCTCTGAATAATGGTAATGCCTATGTTAGATATATATGCCCTAAAGGCAATTATTATTGATTCTTGGACATATATATGTACAGAACATTCTTGCTCGATATGATAGTATGCTATCTGGTTTGTTTTTATCATACATGTTTATTTGCTTTACTTGTTATTATGTATCGCTAATACATATTGATAAAGTCCATAGGATCTTTGCTTGATTATCAGGATTATGATAGGGATGTGAGGCCTGGGTAGTGCATAAGCATATCCTTAAATGTTTCTACTCGTGGGAGTATCGTGACTAGGCATCGATATTTCAGAGTAGACTAGTGTATACATTTCTTGATCTCGATCAGGGCGATGGTTGGTCCACAGCCATTAGTGTTTGACACCAAAGATTGCATACAGATGCTCATTGGAGAATGAGTACACCGAACGGACTCACAGAAAATTCCTAGATGGTATTATACCTATTGTTAGGCAACAGTTCTTTGGTGACATGAATATATGGTAGTTTGTAAACCTGAGATCGTCATAGAATCTTGTGTGTGTTTCCACTATACTTTGATTACTACCCAACCACGGCTTTAAAGAGCCGTGCATTCATGTTCTAGTTGGGTACAGCCCCAAAGCATATGGAGGCAGTGAGCGGTCGAGAGGATTCTTCTCTCTCGGTATGGGGAGTTGATGTCGCGCTGTGCCCGATTGGCTATGACCATATGTCCCTGGCCAGGACAAATAAGATATACTGATAAGAGTTCATCAGTTGTATCACAAATGATTATGAGCTTGATATCGGCATAACTTACTGGGTTATTGGGGGTCTGATGAATTACACCCCCAAACCCAGTATGCAACACTTTCTGACGAAAAGATCGGAATGTATGGTGAATATCATTGATAGGCTCTGTAGGGTACAGATGAGCTTGTTTGTCGGCCTTTCCTTCGAAAGGTACCTGGATAGTCGTTACGTACAGCCAGAGCCACTGACGTGCTTGTGAGTTATGGATTTGATCCAATAACTCACTCTCAACGTATTGTTGAGCTTTTAGAGTCCTACATAGAGGGTTTCTCGGCTCAGACGAAACGATGTAAAGTGCGTATGGTGATACGTGCAGGAGTTCGATTAAACATGTATTTGATACACGTACATTAATTGGACGTTTGATTAATACTAGTCGGTTTAGTATAAAACCGGATTATTAAATCAAGTGTTGATTTAATAATGTGTGTGCGTGTGTGTATTTGATATATGTATACTAGTATTATTGCTATTATTTCTCTCTCATTCTTTTTCTTTTGGTATTTACATGCAAATACCTATATGTTTAAATACATATATTCTTTTTGTTTGTTTATGGGAGGGAGCCATGTGAAGGGGGTGTGGGCATGTGGGCCCCACTTGGATGGTTCATTCCCCCTCCACATATATGGAAGGGAGAGAATGAATATAAGAGCTCATCCTCATTTCAAAATAATCATTCTCTCTCCTCTCATTTTTCTAGAGCTCCTCCAACAAAAAGAAAAGAAAGAGAGAAAAAGATAGCCAATTTCTTCACTACATCAACTTCCTTTAACATATTAGCACCTTGTGAGAGCAAGTTGCTTCACAAGGAGATCCCTTGAGCGAAGCTAAAGCTTGGGTTGGGTTTCCTTCGTGTGGATCATCTTTAGCGAGCAAGATTGACATTCAAGCTCGTTCCCGATGACTCAGAGCTTAGCTAGAGTCTTATACTAGAAGAGTAAACACACATCAAAGGTTGTAATCTCTTAAAACTTCATTTTGTTTGATTTTGCTTACTTTTTTTGCTAACTAGTAGTGTATAGATGATCATCTTGCTTGATTTTGCTTGCTTGTTTTTGCTAACTAGTACTGTATAGATGATTTATGGGTGATGGTTGTTTGTCTTAGCAAAAAATTGTTGTTTCTCATTCTGCCATGGTCTGCTAGTGTAGCGACCCTAGCACAAGCATCCTAACAGCCTGCTCATCTTATCCGGTTCTTCTGATTATATTCATCAATTTATTAACAATTGATTGATATAAAAATTTGTCTTTTTAGGTTTTCTAATTACCGCAATCAACACGGTGTCATCTAAGCTAGCCGCGGTGAGTACGGGTTGTCTATAGGAAGATACTAACATTAAAATTCATGTTTTAGACGAGTTAATAAAAAAGATTGGGGTTTGTTGTTTTAATCTAAAAAGGATTTAAAATTTTAATTATAAAAATAACTCATTAGGGTTTTAGGATTGGGTAGTTAAGAGATGGTATTAAAAATTCTTTCCTTTAACCAATTATTGAATTGATGCTAGGATAATAGCAAACAATGTGGATTAAGGTTCTTAAAGGGGTATTAGTAAGTTCCCTCTCCTTCCATTGTTTGTTCTTATCTTAAGCCTTCGGCAAAGTTACCACTGCTTGTCTCGAACATTGGGTCACAATTATCATGTAGGGATAGAGCAACCAAAAGGAGAAGGATGTGTTTTATGTTTGAAAAAGTTTAAATTCATATGTTGGACAAAGAGAAAGTGTAAGAGATTTTTCCATCTCTCAAACTCTTATTTCCTAAATCCTAACAAGCGAGAAAATTACCCACCCATTAATATAATTAAAACAAAAAGAGAGAAGAGAAGAAATAAATTTAAATAGCTAGCTTTTGGATCCCTCACAAAAGCAAGAAGTTTCTTTCGAGCATTTTCGCTTTAAAAATCAATTAAAAGGAGAAAAAAGGGAAAAAGAAAATCCATAAAGAGAAATATTAATTAACGATCTATCTAATAAAATAGAATGCGAGATAAATAAATTGCAGAAATTAAGGTGTAGAAAATAAAGAAGACAAAAAGTAAAATGCAAGATAAAATTGAAGAGACAAGAATTAAATTACATACCTTTTATTAAACTTTAAAACTTCTATATAAATTTTATTGGCTAAGAGAAAAGAAAATACAATAATCTAAATTGATCTAGAAGCTAAACCCTAGATGCCTTCTCTTGGTGTTACTGCTCGGTTGTAATTATAGGCTTTGAAATCTGAAACCCTAGTCTTGATATCGACGCATGCAAAAAGACGAATATGCCCAAAAAACATAGATCATATGACCTAAATTCCACGGCGGATCCGTCGCGGATCCTTCTTTTCTTGCGGCGATTTCGCCGTGGTTTGGAAGAATTAGAGCTCTAATTTTTTTGTGAATTCGTATCTTTATTTTTGTGTCTTTGAGCGTATAATATCTTGAATATCTTACCGTCTCTCTGCATTTACGAGGATCCTTAGATTGTTACCAAATTAGGCTGATATGAATTTGTGAATTTGATTTGATTTGATCTCTTGAATTGATTTAGTTGCATTTAAACCTGAAAAATATCTCAAAACAAATCATTAGTAGCACAATATTTTATTTAGGAAAAATATTCAAACCAATTAACTAATAAATATTTCATTTATTATTTAAGAAACATATATATGTATTTTTACAGATAACTCCACGTATGTTCTTAAATTATAAATAATGATATTTATTAATTAATAAAAGATAGGGAAATGATAGTAAAAATATGCAATAAATGTGCCAGATAAAATACCCCCACACCTATCTTTTACTCGTCCTTGAGTAATACTAAAAATAAAAATCCTAAAATGAAAAAAAAACCCAGCTCACTTTCGTAAGCATCACGATTGCATTTAGCTCGTGCAATAAGCCGTAAAATCTTTAGGTGTTCCAAGTTGGAGGAGTGTTGTATCCTGAGAGTTTTCAGTGGATTACACCCACAAAATCCTGTCAAATTAGTTTCGTAAGTTAACAGTCGATTTTAATCCTAAAGTTCAGTATCTGAGTTAAACTCTATCATCCTAAGTTAGAAACATCCAACCCTATTTTTCACACCCCACTCTTCATTAAACTTAAGCTCCTATACGTCTTTACTTGCTCATGCAAATAGCGTCGATTTGTTTCAAAATTTTCGATTAAAAGTCTTCATGTCTTCAATAAAGACCAAGAAAAACGTTAAAAATATCTCACGAGTTTGTAAAGTCCTAAGTTTTTCTTAAGTTTTCATTCTACAATTTGGTCTCAAATCTAGGATTTTTATCGTCTTTAACAAAGACTTAGTCTTATTCTTCACTCCACCTCTCACCTATTTTTGTTCATACACACCTTTGTGAACGTGCAATAGTCTTTAGTTTTGTAACTTCAATTTAAACTTTCATATCCCCGTTAAATTCCCTTTCAAAATTTTATATCTTGTACTCGAAACTCGTCCTTAACCAAGATTATTCTCCCACAAAGAACTGCGAGAACTTTTAACTCGAGGAGAACACTTGCTTGACTTGTTTTATTAGGCTTTCTAGGTTTCTTAATGAGTTTTGGGTCAACGACTCTCAAACCAGATAGGTTTAGGGTATTAGGTGTGGAGACACCTTAAGGACTTAATAGCCTAAGTCACCAAGGCCACAAAACAAAAACTTATTTTTATGCATGAAAATCCTTAGAAAGAAAACTAATGGAGATATTTCAAGTTATGGTTTTCATCCCAAAATTAAAAACGTGTAAGTGTGTAATCACTCCAATCAAATTTAAGATGTGTTATTTTTCAGACATAGCCTCCATTGAAGATTCAATACTTCCCTTCATATTAACTTCACTCATGAATCATTCTCAATATACTTATTTCTAAACAAACTTGTTTGATCTTAAGCAAATTCACAAAAACTTTTATTAGACATAATCGTATAGTTCTCGAAACTCATGACACGTGTAATGTGGTGCAAAGACGTATATTCACTACAGTTAGAGTCAATGAGGGTTATTTTTCGGGGTTTCAACTTCTAATTCTAGAATTTAGTTATTTCTAATCTATCAATCTAAACCGTCGGACTTTAAATTTAAGCTTCCCTACTACTTAACTTGACCAAAAAAACTTGACCAAAAAGCTTTTATATTTTGGAAATTTTCAAATTTTTATGGGTTTTTAAATAAATATGCACTGAAGAATTTAAATATGATACAATACGGAATTTAAACATGCAAAAGAAAAGAAAAGAAACAGAAATAAACGTGCAAATGCATGTGGAAAATAAACATGATGCAAAAATAGAAAGCTCACCCAGTATACCCCCAAACTTAAACCTAACAGTGTCCTCGCTGTTATGCCACACAAAGAAGTTTTTGAGTTGTCAAAATTTTCAGAGAGATTATTATTTTTTTTAACAAGAAGAAAAAATACATACACTAAAAAAATGCCCCCAAATTTAATTAAAACGGTGTTTCCACCATTTAAACATTGGAAGTTCAAAGTAAGAGGGGAGAGAACATCATCGGTCCACACAATGCTTTACAAAGACCAAAAGTTAAAACCAATCATTCAAAAAATTTATCATGATAATACACTGGCTGGTGAAAAAACGCGTAGAGGAAGGAAATGAAAAACACGTGAGACTGTATATGAACGGAAGTGGTATGAAGTCTTGGTGAACGGAAATGAGAAGAAGAACGAAAGGAAGAAAGAAATGAAGTGGATGAACGGAAGTTTTTACGTCTCGGTCGGTGGAGAAGAAAAAGTGAGTGTGAATGGAAACGAGAATGTGAAAGATAAGAAGTGTGTGGAGTAATCGCATTCTCATATGTGATGAAAGGAAAGAGTGGTGGTTCAACTTCTTCGGCTGCCAACGGAGGCCCATGAAATTTCGGTGGGTCTTGATTCAGCACAGCATCCAATTCTTCAAGAAATGCGAGTTCTTCGGCGAAAATATCTTCGAAACTGTCATCGATGTCCCTAATGTTGATTACCTCATCGAAAATAAAGGAATCGATATCCATATCAGTGGGATTGCTAGATTCACTAGGAAGGTTGAAAGTTTCAAAATCAATATGTTCCGCTCCCGAATTCAAAGTACTCGATTCATCAGGAATTGTGGAGTTAGGAGACTTGGAAATCTCGTCTACCTCATTCTTAAAAGATTCTAAATCAAGTGGTCTTTCAAGAATCATAGAACTCGAAATATCGGAATTTGGTTCATCAAATCTCGGTTGAAGTGAAAGAAGATGAGAAGAAGAACAAAAGGAAGTGTGTAACGAAATGAGTAAGTAAACTTGAGTGATGAGCTTTGTTGATCCAGATGTAGGAGATGAAGGCTGAATATTGTCTTGCATATCGGATAGATTGGTAGTAAGAATAGTATCGGTTAAAGGCACAGGAAGATATTCACGTTCAATGGAAGGGACATGATGAGTTGGGGAATCCAACTCATCCAACATAGTGAGTTCATCCTCAAATATATTCTTAACATTGATCTCACTAGCCATCGGTCAAATCAAATGAATAGATTTTTAAAAATTCATCAATTATATTATCCTTTATCAATGGATCACTAGGTTCACTTGATGGGATTGAAAGATTTGAAATGTCAAGTTTAGTCGGATAAGAATCAGTTTGATTTGGAATGTTGTATGGATCTCTTTTACACTCATGATAGGGCAAGTCAAACATGTTATTCTCGGGCATCTCATCAATTATATTATCAAGCGGTTGATCATCAAATTCATTCAGTTGGATTTTAGGATGAAAGATGTTAAGATCGAAAGAATTGGTTTTGGTTTGGCTCGGAGGGATCCCTGATTCTTTCTCACTACTAAATTCTAACTCTTCTTTAAGACTGGATATGGTTTGTGAAGAACTTTCAATGAAGGATTCTCTTTGAACCTTGGAACTTCCTAATTGATGTTCAGAAGCAATATTTAGATGAGATGAAAAAGTTGGGTAGGGTTGGAATTGGTTGAATTGTTGACTTCGGGCATGTTCGACATGTACTGCAATGGACATGGGCTTACGAATTGCCACATTAACTTCAAAAGAAGTATCAATATGAGAGAGAGTGAAAATTTGGTGATGTTGATAAGAATTGAATGGTGGTGTCCAATTGTCATAGATAGGATTATGATCAACACTTTGATATGAAGATGATTGAAATTGGTTGAATTGTTGGCGACTGTCTTTTTCAATTTGCTCAGCAATGACCATGGGTTTAAAAGTTGCCATATTTTCCTCAAAAGGAGTATCAATATTTTCATATAGAAATGATCGGAATTGTTGTCCTAAAAAATTTAGAGTAGTGAAAGGTGTGAAAGATCGACCACGGGCTTGTTCAATATGTTCCGCAATGAATATGGGTTTAAAAGTTGCCTCATTATCCTTAAAAGGAGTATCAACATAAGAAAGTGTTAAAATTTGATACGGTTGATAGGAACTCGAGTGTGGTGTCCAACTGTTATTTCTAGAAGCCTCTATCCTATCTTTCAAAGAAATGGCAGGATCGGAAGTTCTACCAAAGCAATAACGATATAGAGAGATATTTGGTTGTGTGTAGCAAAGCTCGCCAAGAGTTGGTCGTTTTGGGTTACCCATGTTAGGAGAAGTGAAAAGAAATTGAGATTAATGGGGTGGAAATGGCAAGTTTTATTTTATTTTATTTTTAATGGATTTTTTTTTACTTAGACAAAAAGACAGAAAGAGGGACTCGACCCAACCAATCACAAAAGTGCACAAATAATACCCAGAACTAGGGTCTTCAAATTCCAACACTAGACCGCTCTTAATTTATTCGTCAGGCTAGCTAAACCCAAAGTAAACTAACCAGCCAGCCAGGTAAGTGGGAAGTATCTGTTATATGAATCACCGAAATAGTGGACCTAATTAAGTAAACCACTTTCTTTAGTCACACTTGTCTTGACACCAACTGACTAGACCCCTCGAAATATTAGTCAGCCTAAAAGTCAACTTTTACTAGTGAACTATATGAGTTCTTAGGGGCTTGGTCTAGATCTTTTTTAATTAATTCAAGGTAATGCTTATACTTTTAGTGATTTTTGGGGTTTAGGAAGGATAATGATGTTGGACCTAAGACTTTCTACCGTATTTTGCAAGAAAGCAAGAATGCCATTTTCAAAAATCAAGAGAGCTCCAAGTCAAACAACAAAGGTCCATTACTAAAATATCAAACTAGAAAATTAAAAACCATACAAGATTGAAATTACAACTTTTGTAACATCTTCATTTTCTCCAATTGGGTTGGGCTCTAGCAAGCCCTCAAGAATTCCGGATCGTGCTTGTAGGCCGGTCTTCCTTCGCCGAAAATGATCCATCCGAGGGAACCTTGTCCAAGCTCTAACTTCATAACCAAAATCCTAGTGAAGCAACTAGGGTTCACAACTTGCCAAGAAGTGAAGCTTAGGGATGTAGTGTGAATGTTCTAGTATTTTTTCTTTTTCTTTCTCTTCTTGATTCACATCACATGAAAGGGTAGAAGATGAAGATGAAGAAGGAGCCATTTGAGGAGAGAGAAGCTAAAATGGTTGAATGAATAATTCTTCTCAAATTCAAGCATGCAATTTTTCTTTTGTTAAAAGAATTTTCACAATTTTAAAATGCAACCATGCTTGAATAGTATAACCAAATGAATAAATAATTCATTTGGTCACACCCTCCACTATTTCCCTCCTCCACCTCATTTCATAATTTTTTTATAAGAAAAACCTAGAAAAAATGTGTCCTCCATCTAGAAGTATTCTTGTATGAATATAAGAATACGTCTCTGCAAATACATGCTCGTATTTGTATCAAAATACGAATATCCAAGAGATAGAAAAATACAATGAACATAATACTAGAATATATATATATCTATATATATATATATATATCATAACTTGATTTAATAATCCGGCTTAATCTTAAGCCGTCTAGTATTATCATCCGCCAGATTAAAATTCGTGTGGCTAGCACAAATACCTAATTGGAATCCTACACGTATTAATATAAGGCCACTAAATCATTTCGCCTGAACCGGGAAAACCCTCTGTGTGGGACTCTAAAGACTCGTCAATACGATGGCAGTGGGTTTAACCACAAGCACATCAGCGGCACTAACTGTACGTAACGACTACCTAGGTATTAAGCGAAAGGAAGGTCGATGAGCAAACTCATCCGTACCCTTACTGAGCCTGTCTGTGACAATCTCCGTACAATCCAGTCTCTTCGTCTAAGAGTTGTTGGATATAGTGCCCTCAAGTCAATTATTGTAATCGCAGGCACATGACTGTGATGATTGAGGGAGAACCTATACGGGTAGAACAGTCTTACTCAAAATGATAGTATGCTATCTGGTTTGTCTCTATCATCATATACGTGCATTATGTGGTATTACAGATCACTATTACATGTTGATAGAGCCAATAGGATTCTTGCTTGACTACCAGCATTATGATGGCGATCATATACGTGAGAGCTGGGTGGTCTATAAGCACATCCTTAAATGTCCCTAGTCGAGAGAGTATTGAGACCGGGCATCGATACTCTGGAGTAGACTAGTGTATACTTTTCGAGACCCCGACGAGGGGCGATGGATGGTCTCATAAGCCATTGGTGTCAGTTAGTCACCTAAGATAGTATACAGGTGCTCATTGGGTTATGAGTTACATTGGACGGACTCGCCGGGAACATGCTAGATGGTATTATACCTATTGTCAGATAGCAGTTCTCAGGTGACATGAGTACAGGTTAGTCTGTCGACCTGAGATCGTCATTTGTCTCGTGTGAGTTCCCACTGTGCTTTGATTACTACTCTACCACGGCTCAAAAGAGTCGTGCAAACATGTTTTAGTTGGGTGTGCAAACAGGTTTTAGTTGGGTACAGTCCCAAGCCACATGGAGGTAGTGAGCGGATCGTCGAGGATTCGACTATCCCGGTATTGGGGGTTGATATAGCGCAGTGCACGGGTGGCCATCACCAGAAATCCTTGGCCAAGGTAGACGAGAATTACTGATTTGGATCAGTAGTTTCTCAATGGGTGATGGGTTTCATACCGACACGAAATATCGCGTTATTAGAGGTCTAACTTTATCCACCTCTAGACCCGATATACGATACTCTTAGACGAAAAGACCGGACTAAATAGAGATTGTCACAGACAGGCTTAGAAGGGGTTCGGATGAGTTTGCTCGTCAGCTTTCCTTTCTCTCAATACCTGGGTAGCCATTACGTACAGCTAGTGCCGCTGACGTGCTTGTGGTTAAACTCACTGCCAGTGTATTGACGAGTTTTTAGAGTCCCACACAGAGTGTTTCCCTGGTTCAGGCGAAATGATTTAGTAGCCGTATTTTGATACGTGCTGGGCTACGATCGAATGATTGTACTAGTTACCCGGACTTTCGATCGGACGGTTGATAATACTAGCCGGCTCGATTTTGAGCCGGATTATTAAATCAGGTATTGATTTAATAATTTACGTATATATTTCGATATGTATATTCTAGTATTATGTTTTATGTGTTATTCTATCTCTTTAGATATTCGTATTTTGGTACGAATATAGGTATGCATATACAATTGAGTGTAATCCGTATTTATACTGAAAACATTCTAGAAGGTGGACACCTCATTTTGGTTTATCCATTTATTAAATTAAATGGAAATGAGGCGTAAAGGTAAAGAAGAGAGTATGGTGAGACCCATGCCCGAATAGTGTTGACAAATAAATTGTTAATTCATTTGTGCTCACTATTCAAGTATGCTTGCAATGTTATATTTGGAAAATGTGTTTTACAAAACCATGCTTGATGTTTTTCTCTCTCTAGTTTTTGCTCACTTGTTCTTCCACTTGAGTTTTTACTCACTTGGGTTTTTCTTCACTTGAGAGTTTGGCATGGTCGTTTTTGAAAAGACTCTCACCATTTAATTCTTCTTTCTTCACTACCTTTCTTGAGCTCCTCCTCCTTCATCTTCATTTTCTACCCTACCATCTCATGTGTTGAGAAACAATAGTCAAAGAGAGATAGATACACATTTAGAGCAACTCACTACATCCCTAGGCACTCTAGATTAGCAACCTAGAGTCTCTAGATGCTTCACTAGATTCTTAGTATGGAGCTAGAGCCATGAGCTACATCCTTTCCAGGATCATCTTCGACGGAGGAAGACCGGCGGCCAAGCTCGATCGAGGACATCTCAAGGAGCCAAAGAAGGGGGTAGAAGACCGAAAGATACGAATCATTCGGTAAACACTTGTATCTTTTGTAGCTAGTTTTAGGTTCGATTCTAGGACGGGTTTTTAGCGCCAAAGTTTTTTTTAAACACTATTTTTGTTCCGCATCGGCCACAGTAGATGGCCAGGGCACTAGCAAATCTCAACATGGTATCAGTGCCATCCCATAAATCTTTACTAGCTAGTTTACACAAGATTAAAATATCGATCAACCAATTTTTCTGAATCACAATTCCATTTTGTCATGCCCGCTGTCGATTTTGAAAATTGTTCAAAAAATATTTCAGATTGCCTTAAAAATATATGCAGGCATTTTTAGAGCACCTCAAGAAATTTGGGCACGTGAGCCAACTATATGGCTGCGGAACCGCCGCATAACATGCCTATTGGCATCGGTTCCGCAGTCGATGTGTGTCCATTGTGCGCCAAATTTCTTCTGGCACTCTATTACGTGGAAATGTGATTTTTGGGATGCATATTTTTGGCCCAGATTTGTTTGAGTGCTGGTTTGCATTTGGGGACAATGTGGAAAAGTTTTAGTCGATCGAAATTTTGAATACGTGTTTATCAGTACATATGTTAATATCTGCGACCGTGAATATCATTGAGCGGTATAACCCGACTAGTTGCTATATGTTCAACTAGACGGATTTGCAAACATGACATTCATATTGATGTTCCGTGTTGTGCTGATATTGTGGATGGATTGTCGTGATGGATAGCCTATGGTGCAATGGTGGTGGTACAGTTCAGATTCATTTGTATATTTAGTATTGCGGGACGAGCGTCCGACATGTGGACAGCCGTCTCTACCAGATTGTATATTCTTTTATTGGGGCACGATCGGGTTGAGGTCGATGTCGCCATTGTATATATACTTTTCTTTTCTTTACTAGGATTACCCCGTGGTGGAGTGCTCGAGTAGCCGGGTTCTAGAGAGCAACGGGCCCGCATCTTATGGCGTTGAGATGGATGGGGCCTTACTCTAGAATCGGCGGGCTATTCGCCGCACTCGTAGGGGGTATAAGATGACCCACGGAGGGGAACGTCGGGTTTCATTTGCGGCTCAAAAGAAACCCATGGCTCTTAGATTATCCGTTATTTTGCGTTGCTTATCGCTTTTCTGTGATGTTGCTTATATCATGCCTGGGAAGAATGTTATATATATATTTATATATACTAGTAGATGTTGTATATGTTTTGCATCCGCGCTAGTCCAGCCCCCGTTCTGCCGTTAGATACGTAATCTAACGGTGCATGACGGGGCCCCGTAGAGAATGCGGAGCGAATGCGGATAATATACATACATTGTATTTTCGTTCTTTCCTGGTGTGATATGGATTAATTGATGGGACCGCATTAATTATAATTAATGCAAGGAAAACAAACCTAAAAGATGTTGTTGGAATCAATTTTTGAAAACTGTTACTACAGATGTTTCTTTTTGCTTTGCACAGCAGTATTCGGTCATGAATATCCAGCACCTCATTCGACGAGGCAAGAACCGAGATCCCTTTATGGGGAGTGACCTCTTGGGAAAAAGTTTGCGTCATTGTAATAACTTCACTATAGTCGATTCTTTTGCTTTGCATCGTGGTATTCAGTTAGGAATATCCTGTGCCTCACTCGACGAGGAAAGAGCCTAGATCCCTTCATAGGGAGTGACTTCTTTAGCAAAAGTTTACGCCACTATATATTTGTAAAACCACTCGGGTTCCTTCAACGATATCAAGTTCATTACGTTAAAGGTTTTTTGCCAAAAACCAGCCGTAGCCCTCCGTCATTTCCTATGATTAGTGCTCAGTATTCGTGCTGCGTTTGTTGACCTTGTCAAGGCGTAGTATACGGTAGTTGAGCATTGCTTGTTTGTAGCATATGATGCGATTAACTAGGACAGTCACATATCCTTGTTGACCTTGTCAAGGGCTTATGCGGGCGGGTCTACGGTAATCAAGATAATGACGGGTTGAACTTGACTAGCGACTTATGATTTGTTGACCTTGTCATGGTCACAGGTCGTTAGGGGTAAAAACTATATCGGGAGTTTCAAATATAGAAGAAACTTGCCAAGCTTGCGCATACCTTCTGGAGTGTGGTGACATGAGTGGCTTCCATCAAGTTATCATGCGATGATAGTTGGGTCCCGATTTCCACTGATGAGTAGGTGTTACTCCTTGGGTGATTTTCAAATGATCCCGACTAATTCTCCTTTTAGGGTTTGAAGGAGAATTCGAGGAAATAGTGGGAGCCATCCTGATTAGATAAAATGATTAACCAATCTAATCTAGGTTAGAGTGCACGTTGAGTATTTCTTTTCTCTCTTTCTTTGGCAGCGAGCGTGACCCGACCTTAAACTAAAACTCATGAACCAAGTTAACCGAATTTTCTTAAAACAATTTGGCTTTTGGATTGTCATTAAGTCGCATATATCCCTGCCGCTCTTACTTTCCCTTTGCATTTTTCCAGAACACTCCGTATCACTACGAAGATCTATATTGCTTGGATATGCCATCATATAGTTACATACGAACTCGAAGGAACTTATTTCAGTTCGAGGACGGTTTTCGGTTTTGGAGAAATTGAATAAGACTATTCGGTAGTCTTTTCTTTTTCCCTTCTTTCAGGTTGCGAGAGCTCCTAGTATTAGGAGAGTACACCTATTACGCTTATTGGATAGTCTTCTTTCAAACCATAGGCAGGTGCCGAAAGGTAGGGAAGGAAGAAAACCAATTAGCGTAAGTGTAGTGTACAGAAGGTAAGAAATAAAGACATATAAAGGGATTAGAGTGAGAGCAAAGAAAATTGCGACTACTATCATTCACGACGAAGCCGCATATACCCCTGCCACTCCTACTTCCCCTTTGCATTTCTTCAGAACACTCCGTATCACTACGAAGATCCATATTGCTCGGATATGCCATCGTATAGTTACATACAAACTCGAAAGAAATTGTTTCAGTTCGAGGATGGTTTCCGGTTCGGGAGAAATTGAATAGGATTATTCGGTTGTCTTTTCTCTTTACCTTTTCTCAGGTTGCGAGAGCTCCCAGTATTAGGAGAGTACATCTATTACGCTTATTGGATAGTCTTCTTCCAAACCTTAGGAATGTGCCAAAAGGTAGGAAAGGAAGAAAACCAATTAGTTTAAGTATGGTGTAGTAAGAAGTAAAGACATATAAAGGGATTGCAGTAAGGGCAAGGAAATATACGGTTACTGTCATGAATCTGAATAGTGGAAGAGGCATTATTAGGAATACCCGACAACCCCTTCGAAACATTTTCATGTTTCAGTTCCACTGTGTAATGTTAATTGAAAACTGTTTTCCCAATTAGATTCTGACTCCAGATATGAATTTACCTGACTTGATTCTCATATCTGTATGGCGTTACAGATACTGAGTGGGAGTAATATATTGAGAATTGGGTGATTAGATTCTCTATATATCAGAATTCTTTGTAATTGGTAATATTTGAGGAAATCACCTGGGTTTTGCCTAACGACAAATATTTGGTTTTGAATATCCATCGTTCTGCACCAATTTCAAATTGATATATCTGTACGTTTATTTATAAAGTGAGATATAAGTTTTTGAAATTATGTCTATGGTATTTACCTATATCAGTTGATGGTTAGGTAAAGTGCATTCAACAACGGTGTAATTCTTTTTAATCATAGCACAGTTTTCATCCTACGACGCACATGGTTTGAGTTATTAAACTCAGAGGACTTATACAAAGTGTTGTCTGTTGTCCAATGTCCGTTAGGACAAAAGAGTTGGTACTCATACTATATTCCGTTTATTTATGGCTTCTCTGGTTTTAGATAAGTATTTCGTTGAAATACAAGGTTCAAATTTTGAGAAGTTACCGGTATAAGAATAAAGTAGAGAATCATATATTGCAAGTATCAGGATTTTTCGAGGTGATCGGAGATGTAGATACTTATGCTAAGTATTCCGTTGTAAGTAATATATTTGAGAACTTGTTTGTCTCTCAGATTACTCATCTGTAAGTACGCTCCTTGATTGGTAATGCTGCTTGGCCTTTTTCCATTTAGTTGATATGCACCGGAAACAGCTGCTTGATTTTTGAATCTGGTTCCAATTAAATTAGTGTCTTTGTTTCTATATTGGATATAGAATGGATACATATCTTGACGATGTTAAGGTATATGGAGTTGTCCGGCTTATGCTTAAAACCAGAATCCGGATAAACTCAAGGCACGTTTCAGTAATGGCAATTTGTGGGTTATCACGGTCTTTGACGAGGGTTGACATTCTACCATTTGGAAGATCAATAGTTATATTGTTCTTGACTCACCACCCGTTTTAGTAAAATGAACTCTTTTCAGAAAATATTAGTGGGAGTATGGTAGAATTGGAAGTGATTCCAGAACCACAAACGATTACTGAAAATTTAGTAGGACCTAAACATTCAATTGGATTCGACAATCCATTAGCCACTCCACAGATTTTGTGGGTAATCTCAGCCACTCGAGATATACTTTGGTCTCCCCAAGGATGGTGACAAGGAGGTTTTTGATGACCCAAGCTTGCCACTACTGCTGTTCTAGACTATAAGATCTGGCAGGTGGATGAGTATAACGTCGTTCTAAATTAGCTTTAGAAGTGCACATGTATATGACTCTGCCAGAGGGTTGTTGTAGTCAGTGGGAGCAGCGGAAGTATGGTGGACAAGTAGATTATGTCTATTTATAGACTAAAGCAGGTATAGCGGAGATAAATCATCTATTTTTGATGTGACAGTCATAGAGTTTGACTTCATTAGAATAATAGGTGGACCAGCTAAGAAGGTAGTAGGGAGTCCTGGTATTTGGATGACATGCTTTTGATAGGAAGTGATCTTCTTATACTACGATCAGTTATACTTTGCTTGTCACAAGGTGTTTTCTCCTTATAGGATCTGGATAAAATATCAGGGATTCTGGATATTAGATCTTTGGTTTTAGATCTAGATTTGGGAAGTGTCCCAATTCGGGTACTTGACACTATTCTAAAGAGTTTTAGAATGGACGACTCCTGGCGTGGTGGTGTACCCGCAGGTGATGGAGTCAGCCTCTCCAAAAAGATATCTTCAAGACTGATGAGGTGAGGGATTTGCATGATTGGCATATCACTTGCTTAGGTAACTGAGTTAATCATGAAATGTCAAGTACCACACCAGATATTGTTTTTGCACTGGCTGCAATAAGCGTGTATATTAATCCAATCCTGGAGAAATACTAGGAAGCAGTTATGAACATAAGTGGATGTTCTTGGTATATGGTAACGGCAGCCTCCTTCAGGAGGCGGTTATCATTTCAGGCTTTCAAGATGACCTGGATGACAGAGTGACTGTTAGAGTTATAGTTTTCCCTCTTTTTGAAGGGCGGTATGTTGGACAGGTGGTCCAAGCGGATATTGAGAAAGGCATGGCGTAGGATACTGATTAAATTCAGTGGAAGATACGTTGTAAGAAGTTTGTTGAATTTGGAGTTCAATTGTGAACTGGGTCCCATCAGATATCCAGATAAATTCTAAGACAGGTATCACTCATTTCGGGAGATAGTCTTTCTCCACGAAGTTGAGATATAGAGAGATAAAGATAGAAACATTGGAGCGGATCCACTCACCGAGGTTATTTCTCGAACGCAATAGTTTCACAAACGGGCTTTGCGAGACTGATTAGTAGAGAAGTTGGGTGTTCGGTATCACACGGGCTGTGCGTATACGACATCGCAATAATTAGCCTTAAGTGTAAGTGGGAGATTGTTGGATATAGTGCCCTCAAATTAATTATTGTAATCACAGGCACGCGATTATGATAATTGAGGGAGAACCTATACGGGTAGAACAGTCTTACTCAAAATGATAATATACTATCTGGTTTGTCTCTATCATCATGTACATGCATTATGTGGTATTACAGATCACTATTACATGTTGATAGAGCCCATAGGATTTTTTCTTGACTACCAGCATTATGATGGAGATCGTATACGTAGGAGCTGGGTGGTCTATAAGCACATCCTTAAATGTCCCTAGTCGAGAGAGTATCGAGACTGGGCATCGATACGCCAGAGTAGACTAGTGTATACTTTTCGAGACCCCGACGAGGGGCGATGGCTGGTCTCACAAGCCATTGGTGTCAGTTAGTCACCTAAAATAGTATACAGGTGCTCATTGGGTTATGAGTTACACTGGACGGACTCGCCGGGAACATGCTAGATGGTATTATACCTATTGTCAGATAGCAGTTCTCAGGTGATATGAGTACAGGTTAGTCTGTCGACCTGAGATCGTCATTTGTCTTATGTGAGTTCCCACTGTGCTTTGATTACTAGCCTACCACGGCTCAAAAGAGTCGTGCAAACATGTTTTAGTTGGGTGTGCAAACAGGTTTTAGTTGGGTACAGTCCCAAGCCACATGGAGGTAGTGAGCGGATCGTCGAGGATTCGTCTCTCCCGGTATTGGGGGTTGATGTCGTGCAGTGCACGGGTGGCCATCACCAGAAATCCTTTGCTAAGGTAGACGAGAATTACTGATTTGGATAAGTAGTTTCTCAGTGGGTGATAGGCTTCATACCGACACGAAATATCGCGTTATTAGGGGTCTAATTTTATCCACCCCCAGACCCGATATACGATACTCTTAGACGATCAGACCAAACTATATGGAGATTGTCACAGACATGCTTAGTAGGGGTTCGGATGAGTTTGCTCGTCGGCCTTTCTTTCGCTCAATACCTGAGTAGTCGTTACATACAGCTAGTGCCGCTGACGTGCTTGTGGTTAAACCCACTGCCAGCGTATTGACGAGCCTTTAGAGTCCCACACAGAGGGTTTCTCTGGTTCAGGCGAAATGATGTAGTAGCCATATTTTTATACGTACTGGGCTGCGATCGAATGATTGTACTAGTTACCCGGACTTTCGATCGGACAGTTGATAATACTAGCCGGTTCGGGTTTGAGCCGGATTATTAAATCAGATATTGATTTAATAATTTACGTATATATATTTCGATATGTATATTCTAATTTATTTTCTTTATGTTATTCTATCTTTTTGGGTATTCGTATTTTGGTACGAATACAGGTATGTATATACAGTTGAGTGTAATCCGTATTTATATGGAAAACATTCTAGAAGATGGACACCTCATTTTGGTTTATCCATTTATTAAATTAAATGGAAATGAGGTGTAAAGGTAAAGAAGAGAGTAAGGTGAAACCCATGCTTGAATAGTGTTGACAAATGAATTGTTAATTCATTTGTGCTCACTATTCAAGTATGGTCGCAATATTATATTTGGAAAATGTGTTTTACAAAACAATGCTTGATGTTTTTCTCTCTCTAGTTTTTGCTCACTTGTTCTTCCACTTGAGTTTTTACTTGGGTTTTTCTTCACTTGAGAGTTTGACATAGTTGTTTTTGAAAAGACTCTCACCATTTGCTTCTTCTCTCTTCACTACCTTTCTTGAGCTCTTCATCCTTCATCTTCATCTTCTGCCTTACCATCTCATGTGTTGAGAAATAAGGGTAGAAGAGAGATAGATATACACTTAGAGCCACTCACTACATCCCTAGACACTCTAAATTAGCAACCTAGAGTCCCTAGTTGCTTCACTAGATTCTTAGTGTAGAGCTAGAACCATGAGCTTCATCCCTCGGACGGATCATCTTCGACGGAGGAAGACCGGCGGCCAAGCTCGATCGAGGACACCTCAAGGAGTCAAAGAAGGGGTAGAAGACCGAAGGACACGAATCATTCGGTATAACACTTCTATCTTTTGTAACTAGTTTTAGGTTTATGGTTTGATCTTTGGATGGGTTTTTTAGCGCCAAAGTTTTTTTTAAACACCATTTTTGTTCCGCACCGGCTACGGTAGATGACCAGGGCGCTAGCAAACCCCAACAAGAGTATCACATACTGGGTCTAGGGGGTAGATAACGTCAGACCCCTACTAACTCGATAAGTTGTTTCGGTCCGAAGCTCATTACCCACTGAGAAACTACTGATATCATATCAGTAAATCTCATCCACCTTGGCCAAGAATTTTATAGTGACAGCTAACCAAACACAGCGTGACATCGACTCCCGGTACTGGGAGAGACGAATCCTTGACGATTGTTCACTGCCTCCATATGGCTCGGGACTGTGCCCAACTAAAACTTGTTTGCACGACTCTTTTGAGCCATGGTAAGATAGTAATCTAAGTACAGTGGGAACTTACATGAGACAAATGAAAATCTCAGGTTAAAGGAATAACTTGTACTCATGCCACAAAAGAACTTCCATATGACAATAGGTATAATACCCTCTAGAAGTTCTCGGCGAGTCCATCCGGTGTACTCACCTCCAGTGAGCACCTGTATACTATCTTAGGTGACTCAACACTAATGGCTTGTGAGACCGGCTATCGCCCCTCGTCGGGGTCTCGAAAAATATACACTAGTCTACTCCGGAGTATCGATGCCCAGTCTTGATACTGTTTCGACTAGGGACATTTAAGGATGTGCTTATGGACCACCCAGCTCCCACGTATATGATTGCCATCATAATGCTGGCAGTCAAGCAATAATCCTACGAGCTTTATCCTTATGTATTAGCAATACATAATAACGAGTAAAACATATACACATAACAACAAAGACAAACCAAATAGCATACTATCATCTCGAGTAAGACTGTTCTAACTGTTTAGGTCCTCTTTCAATTATTATAATCGGCTACCTACAATTACAATAATTTCCTTGAGGGCACTATGTCCAACAATCTCCCACTTGCACTTAAGGCCAATTATTGCGGTATCGTATACTCACAACTTGTGTGCTACCAAATACCCAATTTTTCTACTAATCAGTTTCTCAAATCTCGTTTGAAAAACTTACGTGTTCGAGAAATAGCCTCAGTGAGTGGATCCGCTATAAAGTTTCTAACTTTATCTCTCTATATCTCAACTTCATGGAGACTAACAATCTTCTGAATTAAGCAATACCCCGCCTCAAGAATTTGTCTGGATACTTGATGGGACCAAGTTCATAAATGAACTAATTTATCCAACAAACTTTTGGGCTGTATCCCCCGTTGAGTCATCCCGCCTCATGTCTACCTCAGTATCCTTCCTGGAATTCATTCCAACAAACTGCCCCTCAGTAGAGAGTAAACTTATAACTCTGACAGCTACTCTGTCATCCAGGTCACCTTGGAAGCCTAAACCGGTAAACGCCTCCTACAGGAGGCCACCATTACCATACACCAAGAGCATCCTCTTGTGTTCATAACTGCTTCCCAATGTTTCTCCAGGACTAGATTAATATTTGCTTATTGCTGCTAGAGCAAAAGGCAATATCTGGTGTGGTACTTGATATCTCATAATTGACTCAATTGCCTAAGCATGTTATATGTCAATCATGCAAATCTCTCTCTTCATCAGTCTATTATATATCTCTTTAGAGAAGAAGACTCCATCACCTGCGGGTAGACTACCATGCCAGGAGTCGTCCATTTTAAACAACTTTAGAATGGTGTCCAAATATCCCGATTGGGACACTTCCTAAATCTAGATCTATCAATATAGGTCTAGTTACTAGAATTCTTGATATATTGTCCATATCCTATGTAATGAAACACCTTGTGACAACCAAAATTTGACTGATTGTAATATAAAAACATCACTTCTTATCAGGAGCATGTCACCCATATACCAGGACATTACTCCCTATAACCTTCTTACTTGGTTCATCTATTGTTTTGATGAAGTCATACATCTTGATTGTCACATCAAAACAGATGATCCATCTCCGCTATGCCTGCTTTAGTCTATAAATAGATATAAGCTACTTTCCCACCACGCTTCCGCTGCTCCCACTGACTACAACAACTCTCTGACAGAGTCATATACACGTGCACTTCTAAATTCAATTTAGAATGATGTTATAGTTATCTACCTGCCAAATATCATAGTCAAGGACAGCAGTAGTGATAAGCTTGGGTTATCAAAACCTCCCTATCACCGTCTTTGAGGAAACCGAAATATCTCTCGGGTGGCTGAGATTACAAACTAAATCTGCGCAGTGACTAATGGATTGTGGAATCTAATTGAATCTCCAGGTTCTACTAAATTTTCAGTAACCGTCTGTAGTTCTGGAATTACTTTTAGTTTTACCATACTCCCACTTGTTTCTTTTGCAAAAAAATTCCTTTTATAAAAAGGTGATGCATCAAGAATAAAACAACTTTTGATCTTGAAATGGTAGAAGTTAAACCCTTGCTAAAAGCCTGGAATAACCCACAAACTGCCATTACAGAAACGTGCAATGAGTTTGTCCGGATTCGGCTTTTAAACAGAAATCGGATAACTCCATATCTTAATATCATCAAGATATGCAACCATTATATGTCCATATAGAATCAAAGGCACTAATTTAGATAGAAGCATATTCAATTGTTATACAATTGTGTCCAGTCTATATCCCCATTGGAAAAAGGCCATGTAACATTACTCATCAAGAAGCGCACTCACGGATGAGTAACCAGTGAGAGAATCTTGTTCTCAATATTACCATGATAGAATACCTAGCATAAGTATTTACATCTTCGATCATCTTAAAGAATCCTGATACTTCCAACGTACGGTTCTCTACTTTATTCTTATATCTATAAAGTTCTCAAAATCTTTGGACCTTGCATTACAACGAATGCATGTCTAAAACCATAGAAATCATAAGTAACCCTGAATGAAGTAAGAGTACCAACTCCTTGTCCTAAAGGACACCAGACAACATTCATTACCATGTATAAGTCCCAAAAGTATACTGACTCATAATCTGTGTTGTAAATTGAAAAACTGTATTTTGGTTAAAAATGTCTATACCGTTATTTAATACACTTTACCTTATTCTCAACTGATAAAAGTAAATGTTTAGACCAAAATTCTTAAAATTTATATCCCGCTTTATAAAATAAAGATACATATATATCATTTTAAAAATTGGTGCAAAACAACGGTCATTCAAAACCAAAAATTTTCCGTTAGGCCAAAACCAGGCGATTTAACATCACTAATTGCTACGAATTCCGATATTGAGAATCAAATTGCCCATTTTCTAATATTCTACTCCTACTCAGCATCTATAACGCCCTACAGATATAAGATCCAAACCTGGTACATACATATCCTGGAGTGAGAATTAATTGGGAAAACGGTTTTCAATAATAACTACATAAAAAAACTAAAACATAAAAATGTTTCAAGGGGATGGCCGAGTATTCCTAATAATGCCTTTTCCATTATTTAGATTTACGATAATAATTGCAATTTCCTTTGTCCTCACTTCAACTCTTTATATGTCTCTACATCTTACCTTATGTATACTATACTTAGACTAGTTAGTTTTCTTCCTTCCGTACCTTTCGGCACCTGCCTGAGAATTGGAAGAAGACTATCCAATAAGTGTAACATGCGTACTCTCCTAATACATGGAGCTCTCAACTAGAAAGAAGGTGAAGAAGGGAAGACAACCGAATTATACAATTCAATTTCTTTAGAACCCATGGACATTCTTGGATTAAAATAAATTTCTTTGAGTTCGTATATAACTATACGAGATGGTCATTCCAAGCAATATGGATCTCTATAGTGATACGGATTGTTCTGGAGAAAAAAAAGGGAATGTAGGAGTAGCAGGGATATATGTGACTTTGTCATGAATCATGACAATCCAAAACCAGATGTAAAAAGGTTCGGTCAACTTGGCTAACGAGTTTTAGTTTAAGGCCAGTCATGGGTCGCTATAACTAGATAGAGAGAGAAAAGAAACATTCAGCGTGCACTCTATCAAGATTAAATTGGTTAATCACTTTATCTAATCAGGATGGCTCCCACTGTTTTCTCGAATTCTCCTTCAAACCCTAAAAGAAGAAGTAATCGGGATCATATACACCTTACAAGTTCGCTAACCGTTCAGCCAGGCCAGTGTTGGTACTCCGAGGGAGGTCCCCCGTGTTTTCGCACGGACGCAATTAAATAACCTCATTTCGGCAGAGACGTAATCTCGTTAACACTTTCTAGACACCTAATAGGTTATCTAATTGTGAAGTGAAAATCTCCCGATGAGTAATACCTACTCATCAATGGGAATCGGGATCCAACTATCATTGTGTGATAACTTTGACGGAAGCCGACCAAAATCATCACGCTTCAGAAGGTATGCATAAATTTGGCAAGTTTCCCTTATATTTGAAACTTCCAATATGGTTTTTATCCTTAACGACCTATAATTTTGATGCTTGCCAACAAATTATAGGCCGCTAGTCAAGTTCAACCCGTTATTGTCCTAGATTAACTCGAACTCACCCGCACAAACCCTTGAGGCTTGCCAACAAAGCTGTGCGACTGTCCCAATCAATCGCATCACTATGCAATAGATAAGCATCACTCAGCTACCGCACATTATGCCTTGACGCATGCCAAAAAACATAGCACGAATACTAGGTGCTACCCATCTGAAATGACGGAGAGCTACGACTGGTTTTTGGCGAAAAACTTTTAACGTAATGAACTTGATATCGTTGAAGGAACTCGAGTGGCTTTTAAAAGGAGTGGTTTAGGCTCCACTTTTAAAACTAGCAATATAAACTTTTACTTAAGAGCTAATCCCCCGTGAAAAGATCAAGGCTCTTTCCTCATAGAATGAGGTGCAAGATATTCCTAACCGAATACCGTTTTGCAAAGCAAAAGGAAACACCTGTAATGTCAGTTTTAAAACAAAATCGGTTCCCGCAACATCATTTAGATTTGTTTTCCTTACAATAATCATATAACACAGTCCCATCAATTAATCATATCATGCTAAAAGAAATGAAAATAGGCACGCACATATATGTTATACATATTTGCCACAGGGTCCCGGGTCTTCACTGTAAAGTTACTTAACTTACGGAAGGACGGGGACAGGACTAGCGCGGATGCAAAACATATATAACGTCTAATATATATATATATATATATATATAGCAACATTCGTCTTACGCATGATGATATAGCAAACACAGAATCACGGCAGAAGCTAACATAGTATGGAAATGCGGATAATTTAGGAAAAGTACATTTCAACGGAGCCAAATATGAAATGCAATTTTCCGGTCGTGTGGATAGCCCATATACCAGACCCTACACCCCTACGAGTGTGGCAAGCCACCTACTAAGCCCAGAAGTAAGGCAACTCCAATCAACAAAGTGAGCGGGCCACCGAGCACTTCCAAAATCCAGTGACTTGGGCACCCCTCCGTGGGTCTATTGTATACCCCCAACGAGTGCGGCGAATAGCCCGCCAATTCTAGAGCAAGGCATCCTGGTCTCAACGCCATGAGATGGAGACCCGTTGCCCTCTAGAACCCGTCTACTCGAGCACTCTGCCTCGGGGTAATCCTAGTGCATGTAATGAAAACCTGAATATACAATGGTGACTACGTCCGCTACCACGACGCGCCCAAAAGAATAATACAAGCCGCGATGACGGCAGTCCACATGCCGAACGCTCGTCACACAATAATGAATATACATTACATCACAGAGAATTACATCTAATACTACATACACCAGGTTATCCATCGTGACAATCCAACACAACCATAATCACTAAGCATCATCCATCACAGAACATGCAAACTTGCGAGTATCAATTCCGTAACCCCGTCTAATTGATACATATAGCAATTGGACGGCGTTTTACTAAACTTTATGATATACGCAACCAACATAAAACCTACGACATTCGAATACCATACACTAATAGCCAACACTTCAATTTTACAAAACACCGAAAATCAAGTGTGCTAAAAACCCGCAAAAATTTCATGCTAAAATCCACTCCTAGAGGCCGCAATAAGCTCGGATCTGGCCGAAACTTAGCGGAGGGCCCCGACACATAATTAACGAAGACTCGGAGGGATCTTAAGGGGTACCCACCCTCGAGGCCACCATAAGGTGGCCTAGGGGACTGGACAGACCCGAGCCTACCTTATAGGCTGGTTTCGGGTCCCCACTCCCAAAAAGGCCACCATGTGGTGGTATGGAGGGGCCCTCCTTCGGTCCCCCCGAGGCCTCCCCGGGGTCCCCACGCACCTCTCCGCGGGTTCCTGGTCCAAACCGAGAGCCCGCGGGGAGTGAAAACATCAAATTAGCATGGAATAGTAACTGGTTTTGACAGAAATTTTCTGGGCGGAAAATTGCGGTTTTCGGGCATCGTAATAATCTAGTTTGAGCTTCTAGTTTGGCTTTGATACCATGTTGTTGGACATAGGGTTCTCTACCGTATTTTGCATACAAGCAAGCATGACATTTTCAAAAATCAAGAGAGCTCCAAGTCAAATAACAAAGGACCATTACTCGAATATCAAACTAGAAAACTGTAGGGTTCCTAGGCACACCAATGAGGTTCTACAACTGATCAAATATGTCCAATTCAAAATTTTCATGTGCCAAAGAAACCCTATGCAAGATCGTTAACTAGAGGATAGGCGAAACATGCAAGTAAACAGTTTAATTGCTAAGTGAAAGGGACTACAAGCTTTGTAGATCCAGTCCTCCACTTCTCTAGCTCCGTGATGACGTCCCTCCGCTGCGATCATCGGATCCCGGACTCTAGCATCGGTTTCATCGGAGAAATGGGCGGACTAGGTCGTCGACTTCGATGCCGAAGATGATCTACGTCGAGGCAACTCAAGATCAAGATCCATCTTCACTTGGTCATAAAACTTGTGAAGATAACACACTCTACTACATGGCAAGTGGTAGAGGATGAAGAAATAAGAAGTGGGTTCACTTTAGAATTGGATTTCTCACTCTTTTTCTCATGGCACCATTGGAGTTAGCAAGGTTTCTTCTTCTTGAAGAAGAAGAAGAAGAAGAAAGAATATATTAAGAATAATAAAATCAATTGATCTTATCATAATGCAACCATGGGTGAGTGTAACAAGTGTAGAGACTAAACTAGGGTTTAGCTAAATGGTTAGGTTAAGCATAAAACAAAATGGTAGACTTATTCAAAGCTTCATGAAGCTTCAACAATAAAACAAAGTATGCCACCATTTCATTTTTGCCCAAAAATGAATTAAAGAAAATAAATAAACCAAATAAAATCCTAACCATTAACCTAAATATGGTTTAATGCATACACACACCCAAGTTTGCATGTATCATCAAACATGATACAAACTAGTGCACAAAACTATATCATATATACAATGTGCATATCAAGTGAGAAAATCCATCTTAAGTGAACAAATACTAGTTAATGTAAAATAATATATCAAATATATAATTATACATTAAATCAACACTTGATTTAATGATCCGGTCATATCGCATATAACCGACTAATATCAAGTGTATCAATGCATCGAATCAACACTTGATTCGGTAATCCGGCTATATCATATATAACCGTCCAATGATACAAATCGCGAGAATAGAATACCGTATCACATACTGGTATTATTCTCGGTCCCGCACATATCTCATATGCGCTCCTATTTCGTTTTGCTTGAGCCAGGATACCTCTGTGTAGGACTCTAAAGACTCGTCAATACGCCGGCAGCAGGTGATGATCATATCAAACACCCACAAGCCGCAAGCGGTCTGCTAAACGTAACGGCCACCCGGGTATTGAGCGATCAGAAGATCAACGAGCAAGCCCGCTCACACTCCTGTGAATCCAACCAGCAACACTTACCGTACAGTCCGGTCTGTTCGTCTGATATGTCGCATATCTCGTCTAGGGGTGGTAAACGTCGGACCCCAGTAGCTTGATAAGTCATGCCGATGTAAGGTCCATAACAAGTGTGAAACTACTGATAATTCTTACCAGTAAATCACTGCAATCCTAGCCAGGGATTTCCGGTTATGGCTAGTCGAGCATAGCGCAATATCAACCCCAAATACCGGGAGAGACGAATCCCCTCCTATCGCTCATTACCTCCATGTGAATCGGGACTGTACCCAAAAACCACCTGTTTGCACGACTCAGTAGAGCCGTGGTAGGGTGGAAATCAAAGCACAGTGGGAGACACACAAGACTCTATGACGATCTCGGGTCAACAGACTAAGCTGTACCAGTGTCACCAGAGAACTGCCATCTGACGTGAGGTATAATACCATCTGGGAGTTCTCGGCGAGTCCGTTCAGTGTACCCAGTCTCCACTGAGCACCCGCATACCATTTCTGATGTCAAACACCAATGGATATGGGATCATCGATCACCCATCACATGGGTCGAGAAGATATACGCTAGTCTACTCTGGAATATCGATGCCCCGGCTCGATATTCCCACGACTAGGAACATTGAAGGATGTACTCATGGACTACCCAGGCCCCACTAGTATGATCTACATCATAGTCCTGAAAGTCGAGTACACATCCTAAGGGCTTTATCAACATGTAACAGAGAGATAGACAGTATATATGTTAAGATAAAGAGCAACCAGATAGCGTACTATCATGTCGAGCAAGAAAGTCCTACCTATATATGTCCCAGCATCCACTACAATATACATCCTATGTACAGTAATGGCCTCTAGGGCATACATATAACTAACAATCTCCCACTTGCACTAGGGCCATCTGTAGCAGTGGTTGCAGTATCTAATACTCAACCATCCCATATAAGTCTCTCTTTGGAAAAAAGCCTTTGTGAGTGGATCCGCCGTGTTGTCCTCTGAGTCTACTCTCCTAACCTTGATCACCCTGGAGATCAACTATCTCCATGATCAGGTGATGCTGCCTCAGAATATGTCTGGGTCACTGATGGGACCAGGGTTCCTGGGCCAAAGCCACACTTCCATTGTCACACAATGGTAGGAACGTAGTTCATCTTATGAACTATTATACACCCAAACTGCCTCTTTGGTAGTATCATTAATAGCGATATTACCAGCCTTTATCGTCTAGTTTGCCATGGTATCTAGCTTGGAACTCTTCCAACATATCGTCCCTTTACTGAGGGTAAAGACAATGCCTGCGACTGACATTCAGTCGTCCTTATCACCCTAAAACCTTTCCAGTGATTCTCTCCGGGATCGATTGATACCATCTCACTAAACCTAGTGAGAAGCCTAACATCCATTTAGATCTATCTCATAGATCCAAATCCCAGGATTTAGGAGGTATCACTTTGATCCTGTATGGAGAATCCTTATGATAAGCGGAGATTGACCGAGCGTAGCATAGGAAACTCCTTTCCTATCAAGAGTATGTCATCCACGTACTCTACGAGGATCATCACCATACTCCATACTACCTTTTTATACATACAAGGTTCATCTACCATTTTGATGAAGTCAAACTCTTTGACTACCACATCAAAACAGATGTTCCAACTCCGCGATGCCTGCTTTATCCTGTAAAGCAACTTGCACACGTTTCCGCTGCTCCCACTGTTTACGAAGCCCTCTGGCTGTGTACTTATAGACGTTCTCTTCTAAATCATTATTTAGAAAAGCAGTCATGGCACCCAACCACCAGATATCGTAGTCATGGTATGTAACAATGTTAAGTAGGATCTGGATGGACTTAAGCATAGCCACAGGAAAATGTTTCATCATTATCCACGCCTGGTCGATGACGAAAACCTTTAACAAGTTTAGTTTTGAAAGTCTCAACTTTTCCATCTACACCTAGTAATCTTCTCAAGATATACTTGCTCCTGATGGGGATTTAACCCTTCAGATATAGCAACCAAAGTCCATACTTTGTTGGTGTACATGGACTCCATCTCAGATCGCTAAGCATCCAGCCATTCTTACAGAGTCCCTACTCTCGATGGCCTGCTCGAAACTAGTTGGGTCATCATCTCATGATGCATTCCTCGCTCCCACTGTCATCGAGAAACCGAAGTATCTCTCTGGCGGATGAGGAACCCTACCAGATCGGCGGAGAGGCTGAGGTTCGTCGGGGACTATTGAATCCTCTGGTTCTGTCAAATCATTAGCTGTAGTTTGTATAGCTGGAACTTTTCCAGCTCTACAGAACTGACCTTGCCTCGATCTTGTCCGGATTTTGCTTTCGACATAGGCCGGACAATCCCAAATCTTAACTTACTTAAGAGATAGGCTCTTCCCATACCATATCTTATATGGAGTGGTAGGCACTGATTTGATTCGAACCTAATTCAATAGGTATGCAGCTTCTCAAGTGCACAACCCCTTAAAAGAAACAGGTAACTCAGTAATACTCATCATAGAGCACACCATATCTAATATGGTGCGATTGCTCCGCCCCGATACACCGTTGTACTGTGGTATATTCAGAGGAGTAATACGGAGAGAGAATCTCGTTCTCCTTTAAAATAGTCCAGGAATTCTATGCACAAGTGTTCTCCTCCCTGATCTTATCATAGGATATAATACTTATACCCGATTTTTGGTTCTCTATTTCTAACTTATATTCTGTGAATATCTCAAAAGGTTCGGACTTGTGTTTCAACAGGAACATATGTCTGAATCTTGAGAGATTATCAGAGAATGTAATGAAATACAAAGAACCGGTCTTGGCATGTGTAGACAGGGGATCTACATACATCAACGTGTATCATCCCAAGAGTTCACTAACTCTTTCTCTGTTTCCATTAAACAGAGCTATGGTCATCTAATTTTTGTGACATGACTGGCAAGTTTCACAAGATGTAAATTCAAACTGATTTAAATATGCATCTAAATGTAACTTTAGCCAGTCGGGTCGCATTGATATGACCTAGTCTACAATACCTCAAGAAGGATTCGTTCATTTCTGAACTCTTCCTCTAGTGTGTGTTCCGTATATTAGGAACTGTAGTTTGATTTAGAACGTCAATACTTTTAGATAACGTGCCTGATCCGATCAACTTTTGATATTGGAAATTTTCAAAACAATATCCAACAATACAAAATTATATCCTTTCTTTACTAATAAAGAGACTGATATGATTTTGTATATCAGGTTCGGTATCTAATAGCATTTGTTCAGAATCAATGTATTGGTAATACAGGATGACAGTGACCAACAGACTTGGCTGCAACACTTGCACCGTTTTCTGTCTCATGAAACTTATCACCCGTTCTCAGTTCTGTACCTTTTGTAGCCCTATGTAACAGATTACATATCTAAGATCCTGATCCGGTATCAAATACCCAGGAGGCAGAGGATACTGAGAAACAGTTCTTTATAATGAACACACCCGAAGGAGATGCATCATATGCACTTTCTTCGTTTGGGCGGCATAGGAATTCTGGTATTCCCCTATTTCCTGCTCGGTCTTATAACAATTATAAGTTGGAGCGGGACCAACATTCCCCAGCTCAGTATAATAAGCGGGTTCGGTCAATACATCCATATTATTATCTTGATTAGGGCGTGATATGGTCGCTATCTGGAGAGAGAGAGAAGAAAACACTCTGCGTGCGCTCTTGCAAGATTAGATTGGTTATTTATTTTATCTAATCAGGATGGCTCCCACTGTTTTTATCAAATCTTCCTTCAAACCCTAAAAGAAAAGACTAGCCGGGATTAATTACACTCTACAAGTTCGCCAATCTTTCAGCCAGGCCAATGCCGGTACTTTGAGGGAGGTTCCCCGTGCTTTCGCACGGACCTAATTACAATAAACCTCGTTTTCCCAGGGGCGTAACCCCGTTGACACCTTTCTAGACACCTACTTGATCGGCTAATTGTAAAGTGCAAAACTCTCCCAGGAGTAACAATTACTCGCAGTGGGTATCGGGATCCAACTATCTCATAGAAGGTATGCAATCTCATTGCAAATTTCAACACTTGAAACTCCCGATAAAGGTTTTTACCCCTAGCACCTATGACCTTGGCTAAGGTCAACAAATCATAAGCACTAGTCAAGTTCTACCCGTCATTTCGTGATTAATTAGACCCACCCATATGACCCTTGGCTAAGGTCAACAAAGCCACATGACTGTCCTAACTAATCGCATCATATGCGATGTAGGAAGACATCACTTAGTTACCGTACACTATGCCTCGGCTATGGTCGACAAACGTAGCACGAATACTAAGTACTCTACTTCCTAAAATGACGGAGGGTTGCGGATGTTTTTTAATAAAACCTTTAACGCTTTGAACTTGATCTCGTTGTGGAATCAAATGGTTTTAAATGGAGTGTTTTTGAGGCTTTTCTAGTTTTGCTAAAGGGGTCACTCCCGGTGAAGGGATCGTCGGCCCTTTCCTCATCAAATAAGGTGCAGGATATATCATATATACCGCTGTGCAAAGAAAAAACTATAGAAGCAATCAAAGGACAAACTGAGGGTTGTAGCATCTGCCAGTTATTGCTAAAGGAGTCACTCCCGGTGAAGGGATCTCGGTCCTTTCCTTATCGAATAAGGTGCAGGATGTTCTACAAGGAACACCGCGATACAAAGCAAGAACTGTAGCTACCTGTTTTTATTTTGAAATTCGATTCCACAATATCTTTTAGGTTTATTTTCTTTCATTAATCACATTAATGAATATCCCATCATTTAAGTCCACCTAAACATCACAGATAAATATAACGTACGCTTATGCCATCCGCATTCGCCTCGATGTCCCGTCTGCACTGTTAGGTTAAGTAACTAACAGCAGAGTGGGGCAGGGCTAGCGCGGGTGTAAAATATAAGCAACGTCTATATAATATATCAAATATACTATATACTATATCTATCTGAACATATCACATGATCACATCACAGATAACGCAGCAGAAAATATCATATGAAATATTGGATATACTAGGACGTCCGTGTTTTTAATACGAGCCAGTATAAAACACGGATTCCACGGTCGCGATAAATAGCCAATCCCACACCCCTAGACCACTACGAGAGCGGCAAGCAACCCTACCAATTCTAAGGTTAGAAGACCCAGACTCGACTCCTCGAGATGGTCTCCCACTGGACCCTAGAACCCGGTTACTTGTGCTCCCCTCCTTGGGTCTATCCTAATACGGAAAAGTAAATAATATACATCAACGGTGACATCTTCCGCAACCTGGAAGTGCCCCAATAAAAGAATATTACATACAAGTTTTTACATGAATGAAAATGAAAAACACTCGTCTCACATAAAAAAAACCCGGCTATTCAAACACGACGATCCAATATGACATATCCAGCTACACATAACATCACATGTCATTAACGTAAGTAAATATGCGCATCCCAATTGGCGTTGACATATAGCAACGAAACCGGCGATATCACATATTACACTTACGGTCACAGAAAAGAAAGTGTAAAACTACAACAGTTGGAATCCGCAACCTGCATAGACATCGCATGCCTAACCAAATGAATTCCTTAGACATCGCACGCCTAACAGTTATAAACCCTGCATTTTAGTCTCATTATCGAAAACACTTTTCAATATCAAGTCAGGCAATTCAACATGATTCCCGACATCCAGAACGAATGCTCGTCGCAAACTTTAGTAGACGGCCGCACCCCCGATACCGTCGAGGAAGTGCACTAAGGCGGAACACCGTTGCCGCGAGCACCCGAACGGATGCTTTTGGCGACGGGGTTCTCCTACAGTCACTTGGTCGGGGCAATGGGGCGTGGCTATCTAATAAGTTTACCCGGCGAGTATCCGCGTACGCAACGTGATTGCGACGGACTTTTGATCACATCAAAATTCCATGGCAACCGATCAAGTGAGACTAAAGTGCTAGATTCATAACATTCAAATCAGTTATCTCATAACTACTTGTGGATTCCAAATATTGTATCACATTCCAGATAAATAGAAAATGTTAAACTTTCTGATCGAACAATCAAACACCCAAGTTTTCCCGAAACAGCTCAACACATGAAATAAGTTTAAAAACATCCACTTCATGCCACAGTAGCAACGGTCCAGCCGTAGAAGGGTCAAGCCAACGCCTCACATGTGGCACGCCGTACTGCCCCAAACCCTAAAGTTCAAAGGGCAGTTCAAGACGGTCACATAATCGAGTTAAGGTTTGTTGTCTTCTAGAGGGTCCATCGCGTTACTTGCACTACTTAGAACGTCTTTAAACCACGGAAAAATCCAACATTTGGAAATTTCCCAACAGGGGAAAAATTGGGTATTTATATCCGGTCGAACTATTCAACATGTTCTAAAATACACGGAAAAACACATAGACAAAATTAGACTTCCCGATCGAAATACCGAGTCCCCAATACAACCCAGAAAACTCAACTCTTGAGTAAATATTAAAAATTCCCAGAAAACACAGCAATAAAAGAAAGAAATTACTGTGCAAAATTCCAAGAGTATTGCAACCGTACGGCCGCGGAACCGCCGCACGAGCCATGCTCGTGCCGCGGTTCCGCAGTGCTTTGATCGATTTAGGCGCACGTGCTTCACAGTAACTTCTCAAAAACCCTGCTGAATTTTTTGGCTATTTTTAATTTGGAAAATTCCACTGTTTTGAAAAATGTACAGAGAAGGGTTAAATCTAGGGTTTCGGGTTCGATCGGGTTTCTAACTTCGTCTGCTCATCGCCTAAAGCTCTAGCCTGGCTCTGATACCACTGTAGGGTTCCTAGGCATACCAATGAGGTTCTACAACTGATCAAATATGTCCAATTCAAAATTTTCATGTGCCAAAGAAACCCTATGCAAGATCGTTAAGTAGAGGATAGGCGAAACATGCAAGTAAACAATTTAATTGCTAAGTGAAAGAGACTACAACCTTTGTAGATCCGGTCCTCCACTTCTCTAGCTCCGTGATGACGTCCCTCTGCTGCGATCATCGGATCCCGGACTCTAGCGTCGGTTTCATCGGAGAAATGGGCGGGCTAGGTCATCGACTTCGATGCCGAAGATCATCTACGTCGAGGCAACTCAAGTCAAGCTCCATCTTCACTTGGTCATAAAACTTGTGAAGATAACACACTCTACTACATGGCAAGTGGTAGAGAATGAATAAATAGGAAGTGGGTTCACTTTAGAATTGGATTTCTCACTCTTTTTCTCATGGCACCATTGGAGGTAGCAAGATTTCTTCTTCTTGAAGAAGAAGAAAAAGAAGAAAGAATATATTAAGAATAATAAAATCAATTGATCTTATCATAATGCAACCATGGGTGAGTGTAACAAGTGTAGAGACTAAACTAGGGTTTAGCTAAATGGTTAGGTTAAGCATAAAACAAAATGGTAGACTTATTCAAAACTTCATGAAGCTTCAACAATAAAACAAAGTATGCCACCATTTCATTTTTGCCCAAAAATGAATTAAAGAAAATAAATAAACCAAATAAAATCCTAACCATTAACCTAAATATGGTTTAATGCATACACACACCCAAGTTTGCATGTATCATCAAACATGATACAAACCAGTGCACAAAACTATATCATATATACAATGTGCATATCAAGTGAGAAAATCCATCTTAAGTGAACAAATACTAGTTAATGTAAAATAATATATCAAATATATAATTATACATTAAATCAACACTTGATTTAATGATCCGGTCATATCGCATATAACCGACTAATATCAAGTGTATCAATGCATCGAATCAACACTTGATTCGGTAACCCGGCTATATCATATATAACCGTCCAATGATACAAATCGCGAGAATAGAATACGGTATCACATACTGGTATTATTCTCGGTCCCGCACATATCTCATATGCGCTCCTATTTCGTTTTGCTTGAGCCAGGAAACCTCTGTGTAGGACTCTAAAGACTCGTCAATACGCCGGCAGCAGGTGATGATCATATCAAACACCCACAAGCCGCAAGCGGTCTGCTAAACGTAACGGCCACCTGGGTATTGAGCGATCAGAAGATCAACGAGCAAGCCCGCTCACACTCCTGTGAATCCAACCAGCAACACTTACCGTACAGTCTGGTTTGTTCGTCTGATATGTCGCATATCTCGCCTAGGGGTGGTAAACGTCAGACCCCAGTAGCTTGATAAGTCATGCCGATGTAAGGTCCATAACAAGTGTGAAACTGCTGATAACTCTTACCAGTAAATCACTGCAACCCTGGCCAGGGATTTCCGGTTATGGCCAGTCGAGCATAGCGCAACATCAACCCTAAATACCGGGAGAGACGAATACCTTCCTATCGCTCATTGCCTCCATGTGAATCGGGACTGTATCCAAAAACCACCTGTTTGCACGACTCGGTAGAGCCGTGGTAGGGTGGAAATCAAAGCACAGTGAGAGACACACAAGTCTCTATGACGATCTCGGGTCAACAGACTAAGCTGTACCACTGTCACCAGAGAACTGCCATCTGACGTGAGGTATAATACCATCTGGGAGTTCTCGGCGAGTCCGTTCAGTGTACCCAGTCTCCACTGAGCACCTGCATACCATCTCTGATGTCAAACACCAATGGATATGGGATTATCCATCGCCCATCACATGGGTCGAGAAGATATACGCTAGTCTACTCTGGAATATCGATGCCCCGTCTCGATATTCCCACGACTAGGAACATTGAAGGATGTACTCATGGACTACCCATGCCCCACTAGTATGATCTACATCATAGTCCTGGAAGTCGAGTAAACATCCTGAGGGCTTTATCAACATGTAACAGAGAGACAGACAGTATACATGTTAAGATAAAGAGCAACCAGATAGCGTACTATCATGTCGAGCAAGAAAGTCCTACCTATATATGTCCCAGCATCCACTACAATATACATCCTATGTACAGTAATGGCCTCTAGGGCATACATATAACTAACAAAAACTAAAAACCATAGAAGGTTGAAATTACAGCCTTTGTAACTTCTTCATTTTCTCCAATTGGGTTGGACTCTAGAAAGCTCTCAACAGCTCCGGATCGCACTTGTAGGCCGGTCTTCATTCGCCGAAGATGATCCACCCGAGAGAACTTTGTCCAAGCTCTAGCTTCACACCCAAAAACCTAGTGAATCAATTAAGGTTCAACACTTGCCAAGAAGTGAAGTTTAGGGATATAGTGTGAGTGTTCTAGTATTTTCTCTCTCTTTCTCTTCTTGATTCTCATCACATGAGAGGTTAGAAGATTAAGATGAAGAATGAGCTATTTGAGGAGAAAGAAGATAAAATGGTTGAATGGATAATTCTTCTCAAATTCAAGCATGCAATTTTTCTTTTGTTGAAAGAATTTTCACAATTTTAAAATGCAATCATGCTTGAATAGTATAACCAAATGAATAAATAATTCATTTGGCCATACCTTGCGCCATATCTCTCTTCCACCTCATTTCATAATTTCTTTAAAAATAAAAACCTAGAAAAGAGGTGTCTTCCTTCTAGAATTATTCTTTTATGAATACAAGAATATGTCTCCGCAAATACTTACCTGTATTCGTATCAAATTACGAATACACAAGAGATAGAAAAATATAATGAACATAATACTAGAATATTTATAAATTATTAAATCATAACTTGATTTAATAATCCGGCTTAATTCTAAGCTGGCTAATATTATCATCCGCCCGATTAAAATCCGTATGGCTAGCGAACATACTTAATCGGAACCTTGCAGTATCAATATACGTCCATTATATCATTTCGTCTGAAGTGAGAAAATCCTCTGTGTGGAACTCTAAAGACCCCTCAATACGCTGGCAGTGGGTTTAACCACAAGCACGTCAGTGGTACTAATTGTACGTAACGGTTACCCAGGTATTGAGTGAAAGGAATGCCGACGAGAAAACTCATCCGTACCCCTACTGAGCCTGTCCATGACAATCTCCGTACAGTCCGGTCTTTTCGTCTAAGAGTATCGCATACCGGGTCTAGGGGGTGGATAACGTCAGACCCCTACAAACCCGATAAATTGTGACAGTCTGAAACTCATCACTCACTGAGAAACTACTAATATCACATCAGTAAATCTCATCCACCTTGACCAAGAATTTTATGGTGACAGCTGACCAAACACAGCGCGACATCGACTCCCAATACCAGGAGAGAAGAATCTCTGACGATTGTTCACCGCCTTTAATTGGTTCGGGACTGTACCCAACTAAAAGTTGTTTGTACGACTCCTTTGAGCCGTGGTAGGGTAGTAATATAAGTACAGTGGGAATTCACACGAGACAAATGAAAATCTCAAGTCAAAGGTCTAACATATACTCATGCCATAAGAGAACTTCTATTTGACAATACGTATAATACCCTATAGAAGTTCTCGGCGAGTCCGTCCAGTGTACTCACCTCTAGTGAACACCTGCAAACTATCTTAAGTGACTCAACACCAATGGTTTATGAGATCGGCCACCGTCTCTTGTCGGGGTCTCGAAAAGTATACACTAGTCTACTCCGGAGTATCGATTCCCAGAATCGATACTCTCTCGACCAGGGACATTTAAGGATGTGCTTATGGACTACCCAGCTCCCACGTATATGAACGCCATCATAATGCTGGTAATCAAGCAATAATCATACGGGCTTTATCATTATGTATTAGCGACACGTAATAAAGAGTAAAACGTATACACATAACGATAAAGACAAAGCAGATAGTATACTATCATCTCGAGTAAGACTGTTCTGCCTGTATAAGTCCTTCTTCAATTATCATAATCGCCTATCTGCAATTATAATAATTATCTTGAGGGCACTATATCCAACAAATGAACTCTCTACCTAATCTGAATTTGAGTTTCTTGCTCCTTAATGTCCGTATTAATTTACGCAAAGTAATTAAACAAATCAAAAATCTAAAACACGCAAAAAAAATCTTTGCAGCGCAGTTTTGCAAAGAATCCTGAAGAAAAAATAATTTATTGGAACTTCAGAGAGAGGTTGAAGAAAAAAGAAACTCACCAGAGAAAAATGAGGGTCTGATTCCAAAGCTACACCGCCTAACCGCCGTGCCTCTAAGCCAATAAGTCGCGGATCCGCCATGATATATGGGTCAAACAACCCACAACTTTGGCATTGAACTCTTCTCCTCTTGTGCTTCTATTTGACATCCCCTAGTTCTTTGTTGGCTCGCTCCAGATGCTACAGATTTCATGCAAAACTCACACAAGAATCGTTAAAAATAAAAAGATGCGGTTTTTTATTTATTATTATAGTTTTTTCATGATTTTTAATTTTTTTTTATAAAACTTAACCTGAATAACAAGAAAATAATATTACCGTCTCTCCGGCAACGGCTACATTTGATGATATGAAAATTTGTCTTTTTAGGTTTTCTAATTACCGCAATCAACACGGTGTCGTCTAAGCTAGCCGCGGTGAGTATGGGTCGTCCACAGAGAGATAATAACATTAAAAATCATGTTTTAGACGAGTTAATAAAAAAGATCATGATTTGTTGCTTTATTCTAAAAGGGATTTAAATTTTCAACTATAAAACAAACTCATTAGGCTTTTCGGATTGGGCAGTTAAGAGATGGCATTAAAAATTCTTTTCCTTTAACCAATTATTGATTTGATGCTAGGATAATAGCAAACAATGTGGATTAGGGTTCTTAAAGGGGTGCTAGTAAGTTCTCTCTATTGACCCTTGTCCTCCCATTGTTTGTTCTTATCTTAAGCCTTCGGCAAATTTACCACAATTTGTCTTGAAAATTGGGTCACAATTATCATGTGGGGATAGAGCACTTACAAGAAGAGGGATGTGTTTTATTTTTGAAAAAGTTTAAATTCATATGTTGGACAAAGGGAAGTGTAAGGGATTTTTTCATCCCTCAAACTTCTCTTTTCTAAACCCTAACGAGCGAGAAAATTACTCACGCATTAACATAAACAAAAGGAGAAAAGAGAAGAAATAAATTTAAAAAGCTAGCTTTTAGATCCCTCATAAAAGCGATGAGTTTTTTCCGACCATCATCGCTTTAAAAATCAATTAGAAGGAAGAAAGGAGAAAAAGAAAATCCATAAAAAGAAATATTAATTAACGAACTATCTTATAAAATAGAATGCGAGATAAATAAATTGCAGAAAACAAAGGAGACAAGAAATTAAAGAGACAAGAAGTAAATTGCAAGATAAAATTAAAGAGACAAGATTTGCATACCTTTTATTAAACTTTAAAACTTCTACATAAATTTTAATGGCTAAGAGAAAAGAAAATACAAGAATCTAAATTGATCTAGAAGCTAAATCCTAGATGCCCTCTCTTGGTTGCTGCTCGGTTGTAATTATAGGTTTTGAAATCTGAAACCCTAGCTTTGATATTGACGCATGAAAAAAGACGAATATGCCTAAATAAAACTTAGATCGTATGGCCCAAATTCCATGGTGGATCCGCCGCGGATCTTTCTTTTCTTGCGGCGGTTCCGCCGCGGTTTGAAAGAATTAGAGCTCCGGATTTTTTGTGATTTTTTGTCGCTATTTTTAGGTGTCTTTGAGCGCATGATATCTTGAATATCTTGACGTCTCTTTCCATTTGCGAGGATCCTCAGATTGTTACCAAATTAGGCTGATATGAATTTCTGAATTTGATTTGATTTGATCTGATCTCTTGAATTGATTTGGCTGCATTTAAATCTGAAAAATATTTCAAAACAAATCATTAGCAGCACCATATTTTATTTAGGAAAAATATTCAAACCAATTAACTAATAAATATTTCTTTTATTATTTAAGAAACATATAAATGTATTTTTACAGATAACTTCACATATGTTCTTAATTTATAAATAATGATATTTATTGATTAATAAAAGATAGGGAAATGATAGTAAAAATATACAATAAATGTGCCAGATCAACAAGTTAAATACTTGTGGCAGGAGATGATTGTTGATCCTCATGTCTCCAAAAATATACATTTCAATAGTAGTGGATGGAATATATACATTGACGATGTATGGCATTCCCCCTCTACTCGTATTATTACCCCGATATGTCATAACTCTCATTGGACGTTGCTCGTTATAGACTTTACCGAAAAGGAATTTCGGCATTATTCTTCACTTACGCGTAACCCCATTGGGAGGAAAGGGTTGTCTATATTTGCAGAACTTACTTAATTTTGAGGCAAAAAAATTCAACAAGTATGGGGGTTTCAATGCATTTCACTTTACTAGTGTCTCTTATCCGATACAAAAGAATTCGTAAGCAATATTTTCTTGATTTAGATGTTTTGTTTTAACATTTCCGATTGTTAAAGGTTATAATAATATGCGTTTGTTAATGTTTTTGTTTAACAGTTCTGATTGCGGCGTATTCATCTACTTATTCATGAAAGTATTGATTAAGGGTCGGCGGATTCCAGATGCCTCAGAAGGAAAAGGGCCGATACAGTGGCGGCCGATACTTACGGCACAAATTCTATTGGCGAACGAGAAAGAAATAGCTTAATATACTTTCAGTTTTGTTTGTACAAAATCTGAACTCTTTGTTATTCGTACAAGTATTCATCTATTTGTATTTTGTCGATATTCGCTGATATTACTACTTGTTTTTAATGAGAATGACAAATTGCTTATATATTATTGGTTTATCTAATGAATATAAAAAATTGTTGATGTTTTTACTCTAATATCGTCAATGTTGACCGATGTTGTGATACAAATGATATATTTGTTGATATTATCTATTTTATATAACCGATGTTGGCCGATATTATGATATGAATGATATTTTTGTTGATATTATCAGTTTTATAAAGTCGATGTTGGAGGTATGGGAGGCCTGGGTACCCCGAGTAGCTAAGCTCCAAATTTTTTCTTAGAAATTGCATGCAAGTAATTAGAGGTTAAAGGCAAGTGTATAGAAATCACATGCAACTAATTAGAAGTTACAACCAAATGCTTACAAGTTACATGCAACTTATCAGAAATTATAGGCAAGTATTTATAAGTTACAGACAACTTATTAGAACTTACAGACAAGTGGTTAGAAATTACAGGCAAGTGGTTAGATGTTAAAAGCAAGTGCATAAAATCCACATGCAACTAATTAGAAATTATAGGCAACTGCTTACAGGTTACAGGTAACTTATCAGAAATTACAGGCAAGTGCTTACAAGTTACAAGCAACTAATTAGAAATTTCAGGCAAGTGGTTAGAAATTAAAGGCAAGTGCATAGAAGTCACATGCAACTAATTAGAACTTACAGGCAACTGCTTACAAGTTACAGACAACTTATCAGAAACTACAAACAAGTGCTTATAAGTTACAGACAACTTATCAGAAGCTATAAGCAAGTGCTCACAAGTTACTGGCAATTTATTAGAAATTACAGGCAACTAATTAAAAGTTACAGGCAAACGGTTAGAAGTCAAAGGTAAATGCATAGAAGTCACATGCAACAAATTAGAACTTACATGCAACTAGTTACAGGTTACAGGCAATTTATCAGAAATTATAGATAAGTGCTTACAAATTACATGTAACTTATTAGAAGTTACAGACAACTAATTAGAAGTTATATGCAAGTAGTTAGAAGTTAAAGGCAAGTGCATAGAAGTCACATTCAACTAATTAGAAGTTACAGACAACTGCTTACAAGTTACAGGCAATTTATCAGAAGTTACCGGAAAGTTCCAAGATGTTACAAGGAACTTATTAGAAGTTACATGCAACTAATTAGAAATTACAGAAAAGTGGTAAGAAATTAAAAGCAAGTGTATGGAAGTCACATCCAACTAACTAGAAGTTGTAGGAAATTTCTTATAAATTACATGCAACTTATTAGAAGTTACAGGCAAGTGCTTATAAGTTATAAGCAACTTATTAGAATTTACAGGAAACTAATTAGAAGTTACAGGCAAATGGTTAGAAATTAAAGGCAAGTGCATAGAAGTCAGTGCAACTAATTAGAAGTTACATGCAACTGCTTATAAGTTACATGTAACTTATCAGAAATTACAGGCAAGTGTTTACAAGTTACATGCAACTTATTAGAGATTATAGGCAACTAATTAGAAGTTGCAGGCAAGTGGTTAGAAATTAAAGGTAAATGCATAGAAGTCACATGCAACTAATTAGAAGTTACATGCAATTGCTTACAAGTTACATGTAACTTATCAGAAGTTATAGGTGAAAACCCTAGATACCTACTTAGATTATCCTAGAGTGGGGTGAATAGGATGATGGCTCTAAATTAAAAATTATTCGATTTTTACCCGTTCAATTAATCTAATTAATAGCTAATGCGGAATATAAATAACAGAAAAATAACAAATAACGCAGAAAAGACAAATCACAAACATAAAGAATTATTCAGGAGTTCGGCCCCCATCCATACGTCTCCTATCCCGCCTCTCGAGGATTTCTAACCTATTTTCTTAGCCAAAGAAATAAATTGTTCACACTTCCGGACGGTGAACAAACCGTACAATCCAATGTCAAAGAAAAATAAAAATATTTGTTTTAAATCAACGATTATCTCTAATAACAAGATGAAGTAATTCAAACTAACCAGATCTAGAAATCTAAACCTAGAAATATTTCAAACCCTAATACAATTGTTCTAACAAAAGATAAAATTCTAATAAATGAGTTAAAACAATTTCACCAAAGTAGCCTTATGATTTGGATGGAAAATCTCCCTTGAATCTGGATTTTTGATGAGTGAATTGAAGCTTTTCCTTCTCCCTTTAATGTATGCAAAAATATATTTTTCGTAGCTCTCCAACCCTATATATAGATTAGGGTTTCAGTTATATGGGCCTTAGAGATTAGGGTTTCAGCTATATGGGCCTTAGCTGTTCTTGGGCTCGAATGCGCCTCAGCACGTCTATATTAACTTCTAAGCTCTTTAACTCTTTCTCAAATCTTTATTTAAAGCTTCATTAACATCATGTATGCCTATAACAAGGTCTTTACCAGTTCTGGATGACTATAGACACGATTTCTTCGATTTTCTATATATTGATACTTCAATTTCTTTCACTATGTGTGATTTCCAACTTTTGAACACTTGTAAATCTTTTCATATGCACTCATGAACTCAAAACAGAGTTTAGCAATATATGTACTTGTTAAATATCATCAAAATATTCAATAATGGGGAATGTGAAATATTCGAAACACGAACATTCGAAATATGGCACTTGAGCCAACAATCTCCCTCTTTTTGATGATGGCAAACAAATACCAATAAAGACACATTGAAATGCGATTTTCGTTTAAAACTCTCAACCATAATAAATAAGACTCTCCCTATCTATATGCATGAGTTGACAAAAAATTTTGTTCTTTTTAAAAACTCCTAAGTACTCCCCCTTAAACCATGATTATCTCTCTCTTGACAAAATTTCAAATGCACAAAAATTTTCTCCCGTTTTCTGACATCTATCGACAAAGGGTTACCAAAAAATATTTTTCTCAAACTTTTAGTAGAATTCATCAAGTGTTAAAATACAATATGTTAGTTATCATGATGAATAACCAATGAATAAAAATGCAAGATTTTGAAAGACTGGTTTAAATGAAAATACTTGTTCCCCATAAATTTATAGTGCGTGAAAATTATCTAGTTTACCATAACTAGTACAATATAATCAATAGGCGCATATTTTCATTACCTCAATACACAACTAAGAAAAATGATATTAATCGATTTAGGTTGTAACAAATGAGGACTATGTAGATAATACCAAAACATACCTTTGAAACACACAAGAATTCTCAAAATAGCCCAATGATGCATATATGTGAATCTCAAGAATTTTTAAATTAAAATATATCAACCAATTTGAAGCATATAAAATCTATTGTAGGAAAAGAATTTATGGATATGAAGCTTAACTCCCCCCTTTAATAAGGAGATCAAGATACAATAAGACGCATTGCTTGGATTGTCAAACTTAGAACACAAATAATTGCATATGCATTCCTAGATAATACTCTTTTCTTTTTTAAACTCTCGACTTTCATATGAGGTTTGAGATATACTAGATGATATTTAACCATAGTTGTTGCACATTGCTCGGAAACCATCGAGATACGGCCATCTTTTATCTTTAGTATCATATGCAAGATGAGTAACTTCTTGTTCTTTGCACTTATCCATATAATTTTTTTAAAACATTGATGCATGAAGGTATAATATGTTCGACTCCTACGTTTCTCAAATGAAGTCATATACTATTAGTTGCCTGATAGCAGAGCGTTCTCATGGTTAATACAATTAGTGTTTAATTCGTGCACATGTTTGAGAAATTTTGACATTTTTATACTTTTCAAGATCATATTTCAAGACATTTTAATGCGATCAAAAATAGTGTTTCAATAGATCTATAAATCATCCAAATGTTTTCTTAGTTCGTATGTGTGTCAATCCTAATCATGTTCTAAAGTAATTTAACACGCGACTAAAAACAATAAAAACATTTTATGAATTTGCACTAAAATATGGGAATTTTATACTTTTCATCTAAACAGATTCTCAAAATCAATTTAATGCATGAAAATCATTGAAAACCATCATCAATACCACATATCAAAAATAACATACTTGATTAAATGAATGAACATACCCAAAATTAGCTTATATGATGTATGTAGTGGCCTTAATACAATGTTTAGCATATGTATGTGCAATGTGTCATATTGCTTAATCAACTAGTGATACTATCCACAACTCTCTTCGAATAAAGCAAAATTGCTTTTCATCTAGAAGTTTGGTAAAAATATTTGCTAATTGATGTCTATTGTCAATGTATTCCAAAAATATATCAACTTTATCCCTATGAACTTACAAAAAGTGATGACAGATATCTATGTATTTTGTTTTAGAATGTAGGATAGGGTTTTTAGACAAATTTATAGCACTGGTGTTATATGTTGGTTGGTTGAAATGTTAAATCATAATCCTTAAGAGTTTGTATCATCTATAAAATTTGAGCACAACAACAACCGGCCGCCATGTATTCAGTTTCGGTTGTGGACAAAGTTATCGAATTTTTCTTTTTAGTGAACCATGAGACTAAGGAAAATCCTAGTAATTAGAATGTGCCACTAGTAGTTTTACGATCTACTCTACTCTCTGCAAAATCAGCTTTATAATAACCAACTAAATAGAGTGATATTGACTTAAGATAACTTAACCCTACATTTAATGTCCTATTGACATACCTAACTATTCATTTCACATGTGTAAGGTGAGATTCTTTTGGATTTAACTAAAAACGAGCAGATAAATATACACTAAATATGATATCAGGTCTAATAAAAGTTAAATATAATAAACTACCAATTATACCTCGATACATGTGCTCATCTACCTTTTTACCTTTCTCATCATCATCGATTTTGGTGTTTAGTGCCATGAGGGTGAAGCATTCTTTCACGTTCTCAAGCCTGAATTTCCTTACTAGCTTCTTGGCGTACTTTGCTTGATTAATGAATATCCCATCTTCGCATTGCATAATTTAAAGTCCTAGCATGAATCCCAGCTCTCCCATCATGCTTATCTCAAATTCACTGCGCACACTCAGAAAATTCCTTGCAAAGCAAGTCGTTAGTAGCACCGAAAATAATTTCAATGTAAATTTGTACTATTAGAATATCATTATTGAGATGCTTAATAAAAAGTGTTTTATCCGCTTTTCCCATGGTGAACCTGTTTTCAAGCAAGAATTTTCTAAGTGGCTCATACCAAGATTTAGAAGTTTGTTTGAGCCCATATAAAGCTTTTCTTAGCTTGAATACGTGTTCGGGAAAGTAAGGGTCTTCAAAACCTGAAGGTTGTTTGACATAGACTTCCTCGGATATAACACCATTCAAGAACGCTGACTTGACATCCATTTGAAAGAGTTTGAAATTTATGAAACTCACAAATGCTAAAAGTATGTGAATTGCTTCAAGTCTTGCGACCGAAGCAAATGTTTCATCAAAATCAATCCCCTTCTCTTTATTTAACCTTGGACGACCAATCTAGCTTTATTTCTAATAACTTTGCCATCCTTCTATATACCCACTTAGTACCGATAACCGTTTGGTGTTCAAGTTTGGGAACAAGTTTCCAAACTTGATTCCTATTGAATTGATTTAGCTCTTCCTGCATAGCTAACATCCAATACGAATCTTCCAAAGCACTTATAACGTTTTTCAGTTCTAATATGGATATGAATGCTATACTAGCCATCTCATTAATTCTATTCCTAGTACATATATCTACCGCTGTGTCACCAATTATTTACTCTTTTGGATGATCTCGTGAATATCGCCAATCACGAGACAAATTTTATTCCTCTTGTGGAGCAACATGTTCGTCGTCTTTTAGTGCACTTCCTTGTTGTTGAACATTATCTTATTCCGAGTTGTGAGAATTACTCAAGCCCTCGAGTTCAATTGCATCATCCTCAGAATCTACAATATTAGAAGATATGTTAGCAACATCTTTTTTATCAAATTCAACATACATAAAATCTTGAATAGTAAGTGTTCGTTTGTTGTAAACCCTATATGACTTGCTATGTGGTGAATAGCCTACGAATATTCCTAGATCCGTTTTTGCATCAAACTTATCCAAATTCTTGCTTGTTTTTAAAATATGACATTTGCATCCAAAAGGTTTAAAATGCGAGATATTTGGTGTCATGTATGCGTGTAAAGTTCATAAGGGTTTTCTTTACAATAAGTCTAATTGAGACATGATTTAAAATATAACATGCAGTGTTAACGCCTTCGACCAAAAAATATTTAGGTAAAATGTATTCTTTAAGTATAGTCCTAGCCATCTTTTGCAATGTTCGATTCTTCCTTTTGACTATACCATTTTGTGTCGGTGTCCTTGGGGTAGAAAAATTATGTGTGTAACCATTTGTGTTACAAAAATTTTGAAACCTTTTTTTTACGAACTCACCACCATGATTACTTTGAATTTTGATAATTGCAGAATCTCTTTCATTTTCAACTTTCTTGCAAAACATTTTAAAAAAATCGAAGGTTTCATGTTTGTGAGTTAAAAAATAGACCCATGTAAATATAGAATAATCATTAATAATAACAAAACAATAATGCATACCACCTAAACTAGCAATTTTGATGGGTCCAAATAAATCTAAATGTATCAATTGCAATAGTTGGGTAGTAGTTACTACGTTTTTAAGATGAAAACTACTTCTATGTTATTTACCTAATTGACATGCACCGCAAAGTTTTTCCTTTATGAACCTTATTTGAGGTAAATCTCTCACAAATTTCTTATGGACAAGTTTAGGGATTAGGTCCATGTTGGCATGTCCTAATTAATGGTGTCATAGCCAAATAATTTTTTTGGATGCAACTAAAATTTAAGATTTACGGACTCGTTAAGTTTGATAGTATAAATGTTTTTTTATTGATATTCCGAGAAATAGAATATCACATCTTATAAAATCCGTATTTCGTTATTTTCAAAAATCATCTTAAGATCAATATTACACAATTGACCAATACTCAATAATTATGTACGAGACCTTTGACAAGTTTAACATTATCAATGACAAGATTATGGTACTTACCAATCGTATCAATACTAACAATTTTACCTGTCCTGTCGTCTCTGAAGATCACTTTTCTTCCATTTTTCCTTGATAGCGTAGAGAAGATGAATTCGTTGCCCGTTATATGACTCGAGCAACCACTATCAAGGTACCACTTGTTATCACTTGCTTGAATATGGTGCATCTGTAAAGGAAGATGCACTTTTCGGTACCCACTTAGTTTTGGGTCCTTATAAGTTAGTGGTCGATACAAACTGGTTTTTCTTGAACACCCAAGTCAAATTATTATCAAAATATTTCTGAAAGTAGTTATATATCATGTGACCCTTTTTACAACAATAAAAACATGCAACACTAGAATATGGATGAATATAAGGAACATTTGACTCGTTGTCCTTACCCTTAGTGCTAGTGTTCCTAGACTTATTCTTTTTCTTCTTTTTGATCTTATTACTAAGCATTGATGTAGCCTAATCCTTGCTTGCTATTGTTGCCCTTGAAGGTTCTTACCATCCTATCAAGATTATTCTTACTGTTTGTAAAGTTAAGATGGTATTATTAAGATCATTAACTATTTTTTCAAGGCTAATGACCTTATTCTCTAATTCTTTCTCTCTTTCACTCCTAACAAGATCAGTTTCTTTAGATTTTTCTTATTTTAGAGTTAAATTTTTATTCTCAAGCTCATTTACTCTAGTTTTTATGTTAGTGAGTTCTATAATAACATTTTCAAACTCGTCATTCTTCGTTTTCAGCTCACTAACATTTTTAGCGTTTTCGTGGCTAGGTGTCGATTACGCTTTCTAGTTCTTTTACTTTAGTCCTAGACTTACCAAGTTCAGAATTAAATTTTTCTAGCTCAAGAATTTTATTTTCTAACTCACTCTCGTCTATGTTCTTTATTAGCTCTTTTTGTTCATGAAATTTTATAATCATTTCCTCACGTTCATGAAAAGCACTATCTAGTTGCTACCTAAGCAATTTATTTTCTTTTCTAGCTTTAGCAAATTTTAGCTCTAGATTGTCTAGTGTTTCACACAGTTTCTGTTAGTTATATGTATGCCCTAGAGGCCATTACTGTACATATGATGTATATTGTAATGGATGCTTGGACATATATAGGGAGGACTTTCTTGCTCGACATGATAGTATGCTATCTGGTTGTACTTTATCTTAACATGTACTCTGATTGTCTCTATGTTACATGTTGATAAAGCCCTTAGGATATGTACTCGACTACTGGGACTATGATGTGATCATATTAGTGGAGCCACGGTAGTCGACGAGTACATCCTATAACTGTTCCTAGTTGAGGGTGTATTGAGATAGGGCATCGATACACCAGAGTAGACTAGCGTATACGTATCTTGACCCATATGATAGGCGATGGATGATCCCATATCCATCGGTGTTTGACATCAAGGATGGTGTATGGGTGCTCAGTAGAGACTGGGTACACTGGATGAACTCGCCGAGAACTCCAAGATGGTATTATACCTCACGTCAGATGGCAGTTCTCCGGTGACACTGGTACAGGTTAATCTGTAGACCCGAGATCGTCATAGAGTCTTGTGTGATTCCCACTGTGCTTTGATTTCCATCATACCACGTCCAAGAGGGCGTGCAAAAAGGTGGCTTTTGGGTACAGTCCCTAATCACATGGAGGCAATGAGTGATAGGAGGGGATTCGTCTCTCCCGGTATAGGGAGTTGATGTTGCGCTGTGTTCGATTGGCTATAACTGGAAATCCCTGGCTAGGGTTACTGAGATTTACTGGTAAGTGTTATCAGTAGTTTCTCGAACTGTTATAGACCTCATATCGACACGACTTATCAAGCTACTAGGGTCTGACATTTACCACCCCTAGGCGAGATATGCGACATATCAGACGAAGAGACCGGACTGTACGGGAGTGTTACTGATTGGATTCGTAGGAGAATGTACAGGCTTGCTTGTTGATCTTCTGATCGCTCAATACCTAGGTGGCTGTTACGTTTAGCTGACCGCTTGCAGCTTGTGGATGTTTGATATGATCATCACCTGCTACCGGCGTATTGACGATTCTTTAGAGTCCTACACAGAGGTTTCTTGACTCAGGCAAAATGGAGTAGGGGCACATATGTGATATGTGCAGGACCGAGGATAATGCGATATGAGATACCGTATTATATTCTCGCGTTATTTTGATATGAGCCGGATCATCGGATCAAGTGTTGATTCGATGAATCGGTACATGATATATTGGTCGGTTATATTCGATATAGCTGGATTGTCGGATCAAGTGTTGATTCGATAATTTAATGTATAATAATATATATGATATATTGAATTACATTATCTAATATTGGCTCGCTTTATTGATTCATTTTCTCACCGGGTAATACATTGATATATATGCGATATATGTTAATTGTATTATTTTCTTTTGTTACAAATATATATTATATATGTGATATATAATATTGTAACATGATATGATTACTAATGAAACATGTTTAGTGGAGATTAAATAAGGTTAGGGTTTAATTTGGGTTAGATCTTTCTTGATGCTTCTAGAAGGTTTTAGTTTGCTTCTACCAAAGATATTATGCTTGATATTTTCTAACCCAACCCAAAACTCTTCACCCTTGGTTAAATCTCTACATGGGTTAGCCTCTTCATAGTCTACCATGGTTGCATTATTAATCATTATGATAATATTTCATTATTCATCACAAAAGGATTATTCATTGTTCATCTTCTTCTTCCTTCTTACAAAGCTTTCTAGTTTTGATTCTTGTGATGAAAATGGGTGAGATTATGAAAATAAAATAGAGCTAAATTCCCACTTCATCATCCTAATCTATCCTAACCATTTAGATTAGGGTGTTCACTTCATTTGTGAGTGAGAGCTTGTGTTTAAGAAACTTCAAGGTAGATCATCTTAGTTATCGAAGATCGGAAGCAAGTTTGCATCATTCTCTTCGTGGAGCCTCTCTAGAGTCCGGGTACATGATGATCGTAGCGAAGGGACCTCAACACGGAGCTTATGAAGTGAAGGACCGGACTATAAAGGTTGTAATCCCAAACTCTTAGTGTTAAAGTGTTTAACATGCTTTGTTTCGCATAATCTCTAGTTTAAAAATCTTGGTTAGGGTTGTTCGGCACGTCTAAATTTTAAATCGGGCATGGTTGATGCCTCGTAGACCCTTATGAGAGTGCCTAGTAACCCTACAGTTTCTCATATATCTCTTCCAGAGTCAAATTTCCCTCATTTTCATCTAAAGCTTGTGCAATAGAGCTAATGGAACTTACAACGCTTTTGTCGGTTATGAAGCAAGTGTTTGCTTTATCTGTTGCTTCTTCATCAGATGACTCCTCTGCATCACCATCTCCCCAAGCGTACATCCCAAGCATGTCCATTTTGAAATTCTTGAACTCTCTTTTTTCGCTTTTCTCTTTCTTTTTGATGAGCGGACATTTGTTCTTGATATAGCCCGGTTTGTTGTATCGAAGCAATGCTTTGACTCTTCATCATCACTTTCAAACGTGTCCTTACTTATTTTGCTCTGCTACATGTTTCATGTTCTCCTTTTGTTGCTTTTAAGAAATTTGTTGAAGTTCCTTGTCACAAGCGCAATCTCATCATCTTTATCAAGATCATTATCATTGTCGTCAACCCTTTTCATTGATGCTTTGAAGGCCATGTTTTTCTCAATTTTCTCATCTTTTTCGGTCTTCTTTTGCTTGGCTTCTTTTCTTTTGAGTACGGTGAGCTGCACTTCATAATCCATCAGTTTGCCCATGGGTTCTTTAAAACTGATCATAGCAATATCATGTTTCATCTATTGCAGTTCGCTTTTGAAGCCAATCTATTGACAAAGAATACAGAATTTTTACGACAAGAAATTCTTCCGGGATCTCATGACCTAAAGCCTACAACGGGTTAATAATACCTGAAAATAGAGTAAACATGTCGTTAATAGATTCACTAGAAAGCATTTTAAATATTTGATATTGTTGAACAAGCATGTGCATCATAGTTTTCTTGACTTGATATGTACCCTCATGAATCATCTCCAAATCTGGTTTGCGGTCTTACATGCAGTTATCCTATTGTGCTCGCTCTTTTGTAACCCGTTATAAAGCACTCTCATTGCTTTAGCATCAAGTTTAGCTAACCTTTTATTTTCCATAATTTGGTCCGGGTTAGAACTGTTGGTAACTGAAGTGTATCCCGTGTTTACAATTTCCCATATTCCATCTTGTAAGCCTATAAGATGGATCCTCATTTTGTTTTTCCAGTAACTGTAGTTAGTCCCATCAAAATTAGGCGGACGATGTGAGGACCGACCTTCTTTCCTAGTCCCATTATCATAGTTGTAGAAACTTAAGCAATTACCATCTAATTACGGATCGAATTACTACTATATGTTAAGCTAATTTCAGTAACTTGCTCTGATACCGAATGAAAAACCTAGATACCTACTTAGATTACCCTAAAGGGGGTGAATAAGGTGATGGCTCTAAATTAAAAATTATTCGATTTCTACCTGTTCAATTAAACTAATTAATAGCTAGTGCGAAATATAAATAAGCAAAAAAATAGCAAATAATGCAGGAAAGGTAAATCACAAACACAGAGAATTATTCAGGAGTTCGGCCCCCATGCCTACGTCTCCTACCATGCCTCCTGAGGATTTCTAACCTATTTTCTTAGCCAAAAAAATAAATTGTTCACACTTTCGGATGGTGAACAAACCGTACAAGCCAATGTCAAATAAAAATAAAAATATCTGTTTTAAATCAATGATTATCTCTAATAATAAGGTGAGATAATTCAAACTAATTAGATCTAGAAATGTAAACCTAGAAATATCCCAAACCCTAATACAATTGTTCTAACAAAAGATAACACCCTAATAAATGAGTTAGAATAATTTCACCAAAGTAGCCTTGTGGTTTGGATGGAAAATCTCATTTGAATCTGGATCTTTGATGAGTGCATTGAAACTTTTTCTTCTCCCTTTAATCTCTGCAAAGATAGATTTTTCGTAGCTCTCCAACCCTATATATATTAGGGTTTTAACTATGTGGGCCTTCCTAATTAGGGTTTCAGCTATATGGGCCTTAACTGTTTCTGAGCTCGAATGCGCCTCAGCACTTCTATATTAATTTCTAAGCTCTTTAACTCTTCTCAAATTTTCATTTAAAACTTCATTAACATCCAGTATGTCTATAACAAGGTCTTCACGAAGACTATAAACATAATTTCTTCAATTTTCCATATATTGATACTTCAATTTCTTTCCCCGTGTATGATTTCCAACTTTTGAACACTTATAAATCTTTTCATATGCACTCATGAACTCAAAACGGAGTTTAGAAACATGTATACTTGTTAGTTATCATCAAAATATTCAACAATGGGGAATATGAAACAATCGAAATATAAACGTTCAAAACATGAACATTCGAAACATGACACTTAGGCCAACAACATGCAAGTGCTAGATGTTACAAGCAACTTATTAGAAGTTACATGCAACTAATTAGAAGTTATAAGCAAGTGGTTAGAAGTTAAAGGCAAGCGCATAGAAGTCATGTGCAACTAATTAGAAGTTACAAGCTTACAAGTTACAGGAAACTTATCAGACGTTACAGGCAAGTGCCTAGATATTACAGCCAACTGTAAATAAAAGGATTCATAAAACAGTTCTAAATTTCATTCAGATGCATACTTAAGCAATAGAAAAAATTTCAGCAGAATTATAACGAATATAATAATATTTTAGTACAAAAGGTCCAAAAAACTTGACGGTGGATATATAAACATAAAGCAAAATACCAAACAACCAACAAGTAGCTATTTTACACTTAATCGATAGAAACAGTGCATGTCGCTATATTGTGACCCTCATTGGCAAAGAGCCATCCTAACTTCGTAAGAACCCTTGAATATTTGAGATGTGTCTTGAATTGTGTCATGCCACACAACCGGAATATTGTTCCTCATTATTTGATCATCTTGCCTCATCGGTGGCAAGCTTGACTCCAACTCATGTACTTGGTCATACGAAATTGCTGGAGCGGAAGACGATAATGCATGTTGACTATTACACAAAAAACACTTTTGTTAACATATTATTGCTTGCATCCATGTAGATATTACAAGCAACTTATTAAATATTAAAAGAAAATCTTCTTAAATATTAGGGAAATGCAACTGCTTAGAAGTTACAGAGAACTATTTTAGAAGTTACAGGCAACAGCTTAAAAGTTACAGGAAACTTTTTTAGAAGTTACAGGCAACTGGTTAGAAGTTACATGCAACTGCTTATAAATTATAGGAAACTACTTACAAGTTACAGACAATTTCTTACAAGTTACAATCAACTGTTTAGAAGTTACAGGCAACTACTTAGAAATTAGAGGCAAATGGTTAGATTTTACAAGTAAGTGCTTAGATGTTATAGAGAACTGATTACAAGTTACAGGCAACTGCTTATAATTGCAAGCAACTGTCTTGTATATTACTCTAAACGAAAATCAAGTCAAATAAAGACAAACCTGCTCATAATGGTCAGGGTATCAATAGTTGCTTGCATATGGATTACCTTCTCGTTCGTCTCTTGATGCATACAGACCATATTTACATAGTCATCTTCGGTTATCATCCTAACCATATGATTTTCATATTTCTCCATTTTGTATGAAAGCTTTAACTTACTAACCGGTATATCAATTTGAAACGAAATTGTTCCTTTCAATTCGAATCATGTTGTCGCCTCCGAGACGGTCAAGGCCAAACCTTTCCTATTGGATCCACTCACAAAACACATTAATGTCCGAGTTTAGGCCATTCTCAATAAGCAAGAGAGTAAATGAAGATTTAGTTTGTTGGGATAGTAAATGAGAGTGGAGTAAATGAGAAAAGATAATGGATAATAGAGAAAATGAATGGGATAATTCTTGTTCTGTTGGTATCATAGGTTTTTTATGGGGAAAAGCGGTGGATTTGGAGGGAAAATAGTTAGATTAGAGCATTTAATACTTAGTTTTTTAAGGAAAAATTAACAAAACACAATCCAAAATTGAAGTTACAGGCAACCTGATACAAGTTACATGCAACTAAAATTAGAATTTCCCCCAAAAAAATGCATCTGTCAACTTGTACTTATGCACATGTGTCTCTAAGAGCGTTTTTGGGATATATATACAAAAATACATATGGTTGTTTGTATTGTATGGGATAAGTGATGGGCCTAGGGTTTTTTCATATAATGAAAAAACCCAGGGACTTTTCACATGATGAAAAAACCCAGGGACTCTTTGACAGGTTTTTTGGGTCGGGGGCTTTTTAACAATTTAAAAGATGTTTCAATTGCTTTGACAAATCAATTTTCCTGCACGTCCTTTACTTGTATAGCAAGAAAATGAACTACAGCTGATCAATTAATTATTGGATATATAAAATACAGTAATATTAATATAATCGAAATAAATCTTTGTTTTATTGCTTTTGCTTTTCTACTAATTTATTATCTTATAATAGATTAAAGAAGGCAAGTTATGATTTTATAAATATTTTTCAAGAACATAAAATATTTATATGCTAAACTTTGTGTTGACCATAATCATGTCCATAACCATTTTTTGTCTAAATCTATATTTTATGATATTATAGTTGTTGATTTTAAAAGATTTTTTATATCAATAGAATCGATGATGTGGACCATCTTAGAAAAAAAAAATTTCGTGTTTTTTTGAATTATATTCGAAAATAATATGAGAGTGCCACACGCCCCTTTCCACTCTTTGCATTATAATAGTAAAGATTTGATTTTATTTCATGTTATATTTAGGCCTTTTACAGTGATTGCTCGGTTTTGGGGTCAGCTGTCTCTCCTTCTATAGTCTATTTATTTTGTTCTTTTCTTTCTATAAATACACAAAAACAAATCCTCTTACCTCATCCCCTCCAAAGCTCATATCTCATTTTTTCCATAATGCTTCAATTGATCTTGATATTCAAAAGTACAAGTGAGTTCCTGAAGCTGTCGTGATTGAGCATAGATATACGACGATATCATTGAAAACCCTATAGAGAAAAACACCAATACTTTTACAAAGAGATACTATCTGCAAAGGATGAAATTTGCTTTTAAGGACAATGAATACACATTTCGATCGGTAATGATGCTGCACAGAACTTCACGTATCTGCTAGCACTAATGAGTTTGTTTTTACATTGGGTGTAGAACAAAGCGATTGGTCGTTGTATCTGCGGAGTTACAAAACAAAGAACGCCTAGAGGGGGTTCTCCAAGGGTCTTCTTTGATGTCTAAGTCAGTAGACGTTTGAGAAAATTATGTTTTCAAGAGAGAAAGACTGCGTACCGTGGTTATGGTTTGAGGCTGACTTATAAAGGGTTACTTTAGAGGGGTCCTGATTGGTTTCTGATTTAAGATCTCTCGCGATCTTGTACTCGAGAAAAAATGCGCTTGGAAACCGCTTTCTTAGATTTCCTACCATCAATAAGGATGTGTAGATCATTATTATGGTGGTTCGAATGCGGGTGAGGATCCGACAAGCCTTGAGTTCGGTTTACTTATGAATGCGGACCCCCAGGTCATCAATCTGGTGAAGGGCTAAGCCTTAGATCTTCGGTCGAGCGCGAGCTATTTTTATCCCAAATCAATAACTTCATTCTTTGAGCTCTGCATATGCTGTTGGGAGTTAAAGAATAGATATAGTTATCGATCGAAGTAGCTGTCATGTCCAGTTCACGTAATGATGAGGGCCTAGACATGAGACACGTAACGCATGATGATTTGCAAGGATTCTGATCATGATAAACAACACAAGTTCGTTTACGTTTCTCGTTGAAGTGTCTTATTGTTGGGATGGGGGAGAAAGAAACACACGGAACTATGCTAATCGGCCAACCACGCAATACGCAATATATAACGAAAGACAAAACAACATGAGAATAAGAGAATCAAACTAAAGAGACACGTATATTTGTTAACGAGGTTCACCCATCGTATGACTAGTCCTAGGCAGAGCAGAATCGGCAAAACTTCTACTAAATCCTTAGTCAAGTTACACTAAGAGCAAACCCTATGAGATTTCTCTCAAATCCCTATAATCTTTCTTAACCGCCACCCTCTCTCTATACAATTTAATAGCCTTATATTTTCTCATATAAGAGACTCTATTTATAGCCTAACATTAATCCTCTTTATATTAGGATTAAATAGAATATAGTAAATATTCTATTCGCACAAAAAACCCGCGTGCAGACGTCTGATGAAGACTTCTTCAGACATCTGTCGCATCTCTGTATTGGGTACAAACTTTGGGCAGACATCTGCCACTCCTTGGTCAGATGTCTATCAACGCTCTGGAGACGGCTCAGAATTTGGCCCAAACTCGGTCCAGACGTCTGGCCACGCCTTGGTCAAATGTTTGCTGACGCTATAGTTTTGGCCCAGACATCTGTCACTTTTCTTTCAGACGTTTGGCTTTGCTCTGGCTCGATATTTGTGTTAAGGCAGATGTCTGAACCTTTCTTGTTCAGACGTCTGAGAAAGATACTCCACAATTCTAAGATTCTCCCACTTGGAGATTCTTCCGCCTTGACTCCCAAAAACTAGTAGACTTCACACGATTCCGCTATCTGCTCTCTCCTCATCAAATCTTCTCAGAGAGCTTCACCAATCTGCAACAGAGATCCAGCTTATCTATGACTATAACCTTAGTGAACATATCTGTAGGATTCTTTTCTCCCACGATTTTCTGCAATCTCAACTCACCATCTTCCAACGCTATACGTATGAAATGATATCGCACCTTGATGTGCTTTATCCTAAAGTAGTATGCATCGTTCTTGGCCAAGTGTATTGCACTTTGACTATCGCTCAACAAGGCATTGAAATCCTGTTTCTTACCCAATTCTTCGAGTAACCCTTGTAGCCATATCATCTCTCTGCTGGCTTCGGTGATGGCCACATATTCGGCCTCTGTAGTTGACAACGCAACAATCTTCTGCAACTGGAAAATCCAACAGACTGTTGCTCCTCCAACCATGAATACATACCCTATTATGCTTTTCCTACTTTCTTGATCACCTGAGTGGTCTGCATCAACATAACCTTGCATACTGAGAGTATCCCATGAAATATAAACAATAAGTGGATGTTCCCCTAAGATATCTTAATATCCACTTCACCGCATCCCAATGCTCTTTCCCTGGGTTTTGCATGTACCTGCTTACAACTCCTACTGCTTGTGCAATATCTGATCTGTACTAACCATTGCATATATCAAACTCCCAACAGCCGATGCATATAGCACTCGTGCCATGACATCCTTCTGCTTTTAAGTTTTCGGGCACAACTCTTTGCTGAGTTTGAAATATTTCGCTAAACGCGTACTTACCGGTTTCTCTTTGTCCATGTTGAACCGTTTCAAAACCCTCTCTACGTAGTCCTTTTGTGATAGCCACATCTTTCGTTGCTGCCTATCTCGAATGATCTTCATGCCTAGAATTTTCTTGACTGCTCCTAAATCCTTCATGGAGAATTGTTCAGCTATCAGCTTCTTCAGACTTTGAACTTTCTTGAAATTCGGACCCGCTACCAACATATCATCCACATAGAATGATAAAATAATATAGTCGCCATTCTTAAATGTATGGACATAAATACAGTGATCTGAATCACATCTCACAAATCCTGACTCCAACATGAATCGATCAAACTTGAGATATCACTGCCTTGAAACTTTATCAAGGCCATACAAACTCTTTCGCGGTCTACAAACCATACTCTCCTTCCTCTTAACCTCGTATCCTGATGGCTGCATCATATAAATTTCCTCCTCCAAATCTCCATGAAGAAACGATGTTTTCACATCTAGTTGTTCTATATGCAAATCTTTCACTATCACCATACTGAGTATAACCCGAATTGAAGTCATCTTCACTACTGGGGAAAATATTTCTTAATAGTCTATTCCATATTTTTTTGCATATCCCTTGACTACCAAGTGATCTTTGTATCGCTTCATACCATCGACCTCATCCTTGATTCTGACACCCATCTATTCAGTAACGCCTTTCGAACCTTAGGTAGCTTCAATGAATCCATCTCTACATCCATGATTTGCTCGCACTGCTTGCTAGCACTGTCTTGCATCGCTTCTGTAGGGGATTTCGGCTCTCCCGAATCAGTGTACAATATGAAGTCGACAACTAATCTTTCAGGTGGTCTCCTCTATAGTGTAGATTTCCTCAGAATTGGAACATCTTGTGGCTAAACCTGGTCTTCAATCGGTTCCTGAACCTGATCCTGTACTGCAGTGCTTGTCTTCTCCATATTCTGATATGAATCTGTAGGCACCTGACCATTCTCCTGAGTTTCATCTAACTCAACGAACTCAGATACTGCACTATTGTCAACATTGGTTTGCTTTGCTTTCTTGTTCAAGTGTTTCTCATCAGAGATGATGTTCCGGTTTCGAATTATCTTCTTGCTTGAGTATTCCTACAGCTGATACCCAAACTCATCTCCTCTATAACCAATGATTGAACACTTCCTGGACTTGGAGTCAAGCTTACTCTTTTCCATCTTATCTATCAACGAATAAGCAATGCAACAAAAAACTTTAAGGTGCAAGTAATTTACTGGTTTACCTGACCAAATTTCTTCCGGAATTCCTCCATCGAGTGCATTTGTCGAGCTTCGATTAATCAGATATACAGCAGTATCGACAGCTGCTGCCCATAGGAATTTAGGCACATCTGCATCCAAGATCATTCTCCATACCCACTCTAGAATCATCATGTTCATCCTTTCAGTGATATCGTTCTGTTGCGGTGTCCCCGGTACCGTCTTTAACCAACGTATACCCTTCTGTGAGCAAAACCCCTCGAACTCTTGTGTGCAATATTCCCCACCATTTTTGGACTTTAGGCACTTAATCTTCGTCCTTGTTTGGTTCTCCGCCTGTGTAATCCAGTGTTTGAAGTGACAAAACACATCAGACTTCTTCTTCATTGTATAAACTCAGGTCTTCCTGCTTGCATCATTAATGAAAGTAACGAAGTACCGATTTTCACCATAAGACTCTACTGATATCGGTCCCCATACATCCATATGCACCAACTCTAGCTTCTTATTCTTCTTTACTACACCGCTAATCTAAAACCTGACTGTGATTTGCTTCCCACAAATACAACTATCACAGAGTCCCAACTCTACTTTCTTCAGCCCAGATAAAAGCCCATTACCCTGAAGAATCTTCATATTCTTCTTGCTAAGGTGCCCCAATCTCTTGTACCACAACGAAGTCTCAAAATCCGCATCTGAACATGTCGTCAATGCAATCGAATCGTCACTGCTCCCACTGAAGGAGTAAAATGTACCGCTAAATTTACCCATTGCGACTACCAAAGATCCTTTGGAAATCTTCCACTGAGAATTCCCAAGTATCGTAACGTACCCTTCGTTGTCTAGCTAACTTGTAGATATTAGACTCTTTTTCAGATCTCGTATGTGTTTAGTGTTCTTCAGTTTTATCTGACCTCCTCCTGAAGAATACAATGTAATCTGTTGGATATATGTATGCCCTAGAGGCCATTATTTTATAGTGGATGTATCGGTGTGTGTGTGTGTGTATGTGTGTGTGTGTGTATTCAGAGGGCATTCTTGCTCGACATGATAGTATGATATCTGGTTTTTCTTTATCTTGACATGTTCATTTGATCATGCATATTATTCATTTGGTATATCTTGATAAAGCCCTTAGGGTATTTGCTTGACTACTCTGATTATGATGCGGATCATACTAATGGGACAAGTGTAGTTTATAAGCATATCCTTAAAATGTTCCTAGTCGTGGGTGTATCGAGACGGGGCATCGATATTCCAGAGTAGACTGGCGTATATGTTTCTTGACCCATATGATGGGCGATGGATGATCTCATATCCATTGGTGTTTGACATCAAAGATTGTATACGAGTGCTCAGTGGAGACTAGGTACACTGAACGGACTCACCGAGAACTCTTATATGGTATTATATCTATCGTCGGATAGCAGTTCTCAGGTGACACTGGTACATGTTAGTCTGTAGACCCGAGATCGTCATAGAGTCTTGTGTGTACTCCCACTGTACTTTGATTTCCACCCTACCACGGCTCTACTGAGTCGTGCAAACAGGTGGTTTTTGGGTACAGTCCCGAGACATATGGAGGCAATGAGCGATAGGAGGGGTTTCGTCTCTTCCGATATTGGGGGTTGATGTTGCGCTGTGCTCGATTGACTATAACAGGAAGTCCCTGGCCAGGGCTGCTGAGATTTACTGATAAGTGTTATCAGTAGTTTCTCGATCTGTTATACACCATATACCGGCATGACTTGTTGAGTTATTGGGGTCGACGATGTCATCCCTAGACTTGATATGCAGCATATCTGACGAAGAGACCGGACTGTATGGTAAGTGTTGCCAGTTGGCTCGACGGGAGTTTTGACAGGTTCGCTTATTTTTCTTCTGATCGCTCAATACCTGGGAGCCATTACGTACAGCTAGTGCCGCTGACGATTTGTAGGTATGTGATATGATCACTGCCTACTGCTAGCGTATTGACGAGTATTAGTGTCCCACAAAGGGATTTCCTAGCTCAGGCGAAACGATGTGGGGTGCATATGGGGATATGCGCGGGAGCTTGATTAAATACGTGTGTTTCCTTAATAAAAGATCAAAGCTCTGTTCAAAATTTGAAAGGCAGCGCCAAGAGTTTAAAACTCTGAGGCATCGCCTCACGTGCCTTGCACGAGGGCGCCAGCGCCAAGAGTTAAAAAACTCTGAGGCAGCGCCTCACGTGCCTTGCACGAAGGCGCCAGCGCCAAGAGGTAAAAAAAACTCTGAGGAAGCGCATCACGTGCCTTGCACGAAAGCGCCGGTGCCAAGAGTTAAAAACTCTGAGGCAACGCCTTACGTGCCTCGTACGAGGGCGCCAGCGTCTCACGTGCCTCGCACGAGGGCGCCAGCGCCAGAACTAAAAGCTCTCTGATCAGACAGAGCGTTGGATCTAAGATCCAACGGAGATGATAAATCATCAAAATACAGAATTAAATTCTGTTGAGGAAATATTCCTCAAATCTTTCTAAACAAGAAAGATTACTCTCTGTAAAACAGAGTGCCGTTGGATTAAAAAATCCAATGGTGATTAAAAAATCACCCATATACAGAAAAATTCTGTATGGGAAAATATTTCCCTAATCTTGTTAAAAACAAGAAAAATATCTTTTGTAAAATAGAAGTCCTTGGATCAAAGATCTAACGGTGGATAAAATCCCCAAATCAATCAGGATCTCTCAACAAGAGATTTTCTTAACTAAATCAACAGACTAGCCACTACTATATAAAGGACCCAAGAATTCAAGTCTTGTAAAGAGAAACCCCTCCATAAGATTTACAGCAAGTAAGAAGAAAGATTTAAGAGGGAAGAAAAGAAGAATACCTCTCTTCGAGGTAAATAAAAATAATAATAGAGATCAGAGCTTCTCATCTGCATATCTAAGGATTTAACCCTTATAAAAGAACTTAGTTCTTTTTCTGGATCTGAGATCCATGAGACAAGTCTCCCACAAATGAGAATTTAATTCTCATAGGGATGAACTTGTTCTTGGGGATCAAAGATCCAAAAAAGAACAGAGAATTGAACTCTTTAGAACAGAATACACGAAGAAAACCTAGCCCTGAGCGCCTCGCAGGTCCCTCACGTAGGCGCTGCTCAATAAAGAGTGCTTAGCACTCGGTGGTTGGCGCTCAGCACCAAGCGCCTCACGTGTCCCTCACATAGGCGCTGCTCAATAAAGAGCGCTTAGCACTCAGTGGTTAGCGCTCAGCGCCAAGCGCCCCACGTGACTTTCACGTAGGCGTTGCTCAATAAAGAGTGCTTAGCACTTAATGTTTGGTTCCAGCGCCAAGCGCCTCACGTGCTCCACACGTGGGCGCCATAAAGACTGTTTAACGCTCCATTAAAAACAAAAAAGAGCAAAGTATGAGTGTCAGAACCATATGAATGCTCAGCGTTGTTTGCACAGAAAAGGGACTGAGCCCAAGCAAGTGTTTAACACTTTATTCAAAGACTGAGTGGGCTGAGTCCAAGTTAACCGAATCCCTAATTCAGATCAACCGAGCCCATGTGCTCATCATTTTCCAAATTGATCTTAGTCCCGAACATGACTATTAATCTTCCAACGGATATTGGTTCAAGGGTACATCTCCTTACACCTTTGATACATGTCGTTGTAATTCTTCAGCGTCTTCAGAGAGGTGGTGGGTCCCGATAACCAACTACTCTTTGGTGCACTCCCAAATTGATGGGCACATCCCAATACGGACCGCAATGTCCTTAAACTAGCTACGGACCGCAATGTTCTTAAACTAGCAACGGACCGCAACGTCCTTAAACTAACACAATGGAGCCCAAATGCTCTTTTGTTGCGTCTGAATGATCCCAAAATCCTGTTGAGTGGATCTTAGTCTAAATTTAAACAACGCATCCTCAATAAATATTTAAGTTGATCTTAATCTTAAACGATATTAACGATCTTTAAATCAACCCAAACCCAAATCTAAGAATATACAGATTTGGACTAATCCATGCCCTACGGACGACAACATAAATTAGTCTCCGTATACAATCCATGGGCAACCAAAAATAAAACAAACATACACGACACGAAGTGAACTTTTGGAGCAGGAGAAAGTGGTTATCGCTACACGGTAACGTAATTAACTGCAGGGGCTTGCGCCTGCATGGAAGAGCGTCCCCATAATCAAAAACCCCTCGCATACGAGGGGAATCTGACGAAATCTGCTACAACGGCCGCATCCGTCCAAAGCTTCGATACACAGTGCCATAAATCAACTTGTTATCTTCGAAGAGGTGGATGGATAAACCCAAATAGCATATGCCCCCAAATTCAGGCAAGACGATCCATCCCGGATCCGTCTCCCTTTTCGGCGGTGAACAGATTCTGGCACGCCCGGTGGGACCGTTTCCTCTTTCCACTCCACACTTTGTGTGTCGTGTTCGTGAACAAATCGCGGTTTAATATGGTTGCCCCTGGATTCGAGGTACTAAGATTTGGTGTCTTGCTCTTATGCAGGAAAAGGAGATAACATCGATGGCCTCCAGCTATACTAACTGCAACAGCAACTCTCGCTCCGTCCCGACCGGAAGAATGACTTATGGACCCCAAGCGGCATCCATCTTTGCAATGCCAGTAGAATAGGTGACCCAGGCCACCACTGGACTACTTTTTGGGAGAAAAAAAACCGTCGACAAGCTTCAGCGCCTCAGTGCCATCACAGGAAGCTCCAAAGAAGTCGGTCTTCGATCGACTTGCAATCTCCACGGACCCTCTCAACGGGTCGTCCAATTCTCACGCCTCAGTCTTTGACAGACTGAGCCAAAGCTCCAGTGGGCCCGCAAAGAGGCTCGCGATACCTGAAGGGGTTATCTCGAAGCGGATAGTCATTCCAGTTCTGGCAGTTAAAGTCGTCAGAGGGGATTCACCTGCTAAAAGATCGGTCTTTGCAAGATTGGTCGTTCCAACTCCTGCTTCCGGCGAAGTCATCAAGACCGCTTCCCCTATCAAAAGGTCGGCCTTCACAAGATTGACCGTCCCCTCTCAACGGATGTCAGTCTTCAACAGGATGACACCAACAGTGGCCTCTCGTCAAAGCGGGGGATATGACGAAGCCGCTCCTACGACAGAGTTGGTTCCGTCTGCACGACATGCTCAACGTCGCCACTGACGCCGAGTAAGGAAGGCTAGGGACAGCTCCCCTTCTGAACTTACCCCACCAGCTCCAATGGTGGAAATTGACACTACTGTTCCAACTAGGAACAGCTTCGAGCTGCTTAGGAGGGTGCGCAAGAACTCTCCAACCACTGTACTAAAGAAGTCTCCTCTGCCTATTGAAAACACAATGCAGGCAAAACCGGAACAGCCTCATCAGCGGTGGTCCTCCAAGATCCATAGGGTCTGGTGGAGAGTCCAAGACTCTTTAATTGACAAAGACTACTCTCGCTGACTGAAGAAAATGAAGGCTCGGCAAGAGGAGGACCAGCCCTCCGCCATACCACGGAAAGCATCGTCTGCATGGGTGCCTGCTGCAACGGCCCTCTCAATTTCGACCTCCCACAAGAAGAGAAGGCCGGAGAAGAGCCCTATGCCTGCAAAAAATTTTAAAGGCAATGAACCCAAATGCCCTAAGTCTGGGGGCATGATAGTACACACGGTGTACATGGCTTCCGGGAAAGAGGAAATTCGTACTTCCACGGGTCATCGACCACTCACACGGTCTGTGAAGAAAGCTCAGGAGCAACAACAAAAGCTCCAAGAGATGCTAATGAAGATGTCAGCACTCACTGGGCAAAAAGAAAGCCCAGAAGCATCGTCTGAACAGCGCCGGGAGCAGGAGACCGACACCGAGTTCCTGCGGAGGGTGCTAGAAAGAAAGGATAAAGAGGCCACGAAACAGGCTGCTAATATAAAGCAGGAGGCTCTTCTGTTCTAAGACATGGTTGGGATGATGATCCAGCTGGAACCTCCAGCTGAAAACCCTCCGATAATTATCGAAAACGACAGAGGGGAAACGTCAAATCCTCCACCGGCTTTCTCAGCAGCCAAGGAGGAAACGATCTCTAAGGCTGCCCTTGACGACTACATAGCTCAACAAATAAGAGCTCATCAGGCAAGCGAAGTGGCCAGCCAAGTCGTCAGAATTGGGCGACCTTATCCAGGCTGGTACGATCAAATCAAGTACCCGCCGGGATATACGATCTCTAAATTCCACGTGTATAAGGGGACAGGAAATCCCCATCAGCACGTCGCTCAGTTCAAAGCTCTATGCGGCAGTACTAGAGGCGACGACAAACTGCTGCTTCGCCAGTTCGTCAGCAGCTTGGCGAAGATAGCATTTGAATGGTACTCGGAGCTTCCAAATGACTCTATCAAAACATTTACAGAAATGGAGCTACTGTTCACGCAGCGTTTCACAAGCGCATCCTAATCATGGCATTAATCAATGCCAGGGTGAAGCCAGGAGAGACCTAGGTTCAATACGCAATTCGATGGCGAAACCTATGGTCAAAATGCGAACAACGCATAGAAGAAACTCCTGCCGTGGGCATGTTCTTGGGGACCCTTGATCCTCAGGCAACTATATCCCAATTTATGATGTTCTTCTAGCCGACCACCTTTCAGGCCTTGATCGACAAGCTGTCCCAAATGGACCAGATGGGCAATAGGCCGTCCTCTTCAAAAACAGATCCCCGGAATGAAAAGGGCAAAGGGAAAGCGACCTTCGTTGCCAACGCTCAACAACAACCGAGTGACCCGAAACCGGTTGCTCGCCAAAGCAACACAAGCCGATCCCTCGAAGAGAAGTTGAGACGTCCTTACTCATTTTCTCGGGATAAAACGAGGAGACTGTTCGAACTGGCAGTGCACAACAGACTCATCGCTCTGCCGGATCCGAGATGCCCTCTGCAGCCTGGTGACGTCAACAGTCCAAACTACTGCCCCTACCACAGAGTAATAGGCCACCCAATCGAACATTGCTACGTCTTCAAAAACTGGGTTGAGGACCAGTACCAACAAGGAAAGTTCGCGCAGTCCGAAAACTGGAAGGTAAACCCGCCACAGCAGCACGCTCCTAAAAAGGTGGATACGCCGGGGGGATCGTGCTCATTTGTAGAGGAAGCTCCGTGGGAAGTTGTCCTTTCGGCTAAAACTTAAAGAATGCTGAAGGATCTTCAAGCATGCCCGACAATCAGGTGGAAAAGCCCGCTGGAGCCCGAGATCATTGAGGGGATGCTTAAACTGCGCTCAGCACCGAACGCCGGTAACAATAGGCAAAACATCCAGGTCAAGTCCTCAAAGTCTTCGAAGGGAAAGAAGAAGACCAAGAAGCTCGCGCAGCCTGACGACAAGCGCACGGACCTGCAAAAGTACATTGACGCACTAGAGGAATACAACTAAAAGGCATGAACCCCAGTCACGCTTGAAGAGTTCCTCATTCATATTCTTGAGAACGGAGACAGTGACATTGATGAATAAAATGACTCGTCAGAAGAACCCGAGAATTATGTAGCGAGTTTCCACATAGTCTCTCACCTGTCGTTAAAAGACGAAGAAGCTCCCTCGGCGTCGGAAAGCAACGCAGAGGAACTGGGGGCAGGACCGGCGTCAAAATCCCTGGAACCGTCAGATGACCTGATCGATAAACTGCTGAACGAAGCCCTTCAAAAGAGCAAAGCTGACCGAGAGTATGAAACAACTATATACGAAAAGGTCAAGTGTCGGCGTCAGGACGAAGAAGCTGCAGCGAGGAAGAGTCACAAAGTACTCCAACCAGATCGAAGCACACCCGCGGCAGACAAAAGCAGGTTTAAGATAGGGAAACGGTTTGCCAAAGCCCTGTCAATGGGGATGAAGCTGCCACCTGTCAAAGGAAATGCTCCCGGGAGTACGTGCCTCGATGAAGCGGATGTACACCCAAACTACTGTTTATACCATCGAAGGATTACACACCCCACCGAAGAGTGCAGCGCCTTCAAGAAGTGGTGGCAGGGATACGTGGCCCATCGACAACATTTCAAAGGATGAAGCGTGAAGCTCGTCGACAACAAAAAATGTGACAAATGAGCGCGGAAAAATGACCGACAGCTGTTATATGGTTGATTCCAGTTCGACAAAAAGGAAAACCCAAGTTCTCACATTCGGGAGCGATTCTGAGGAAGAAATAACCCTCGGCCCTCTCTTAAAAGAATCCACCTCTGGAAAAGAAGAAGAGATGAAGAACTGTGAGAACATTCAGCTGTGTAACCGTACGTTGCCTGAGAAGGACCTCGGGCCTACAAACAAAGGTTCGAGCAAAAGAGAAAAAGGGAAGGAAAAAGTCCCTGAGAAAATTGCCCTCGATGATAGAGTCGTTAAAGAGCTCACAGTCAAGGAACCGCCTAAGAAAAACAAGATGGATTACAATGTTCTGGCACATCTGAGGATGATACCCTCACAACTGAGCATACTGGATGCTCTCCTCCTGTCCAAAGAGGTATGAGATTCTCTAATCAAGGCGCTGCAAGAGCTTGATCAGTTCCAAGTTTTCTTTGCGGAAGAAAAGATGAAGGACGAACTAGCAGAGGTTCATACAGCTGACATCACATTCGGCAATGAAGATCTCCTCCTCGGAACGTGTGAGCACAACCGTCCTTTATTTGTCACCGGGTACTGCCATGACATCAAGATAGGGAAGATTCTGGTCGACAACGGGTCGTCCATCAACCTTCTCAATGTGAAGGTGCTAAAGGAGATCTGCATGAACGTTCAGCACCTGGTCCGGGACAAAATTACTATCTCTGGGTTCGACTCGCAGTCATCACGGACGCTTGGGTCTGTAATATTGACATTACGCTTCGAGATGCTCGTCACTGACATCAAGTTTCATGTCATCGACGCCAAGACTTGCTACAACGATCTGCTCGACAGGCCTTGGTTACATGAGTACAATATCATCCCTTCTACACAACATCAGTGTATGAAATACTTCAAAGACGGTCTCGAGTACACATTTACAAGGGAGTTAAACCCATTCTCCGTAAATGAAGTCCACAAGTATGAAGACTCTAGTACTTCCTACCAGACTTCAAAGATACGGAAAGATGTTTTAAACTGGAGAATAAACAAAAAGCCGTCGCCACCATCCCGATCTTCGGAAGCGATACCGAGGAGGATGAAGAGATAGTATTCTCGGGGCAACCCCAAGATAGCAGGCTAGGACCATCTGCTCCTATTTTGGTCTTCGGTAGCAACTTTAAAGACGAGGTCAACACACTGTTCTCTATTCGTCCATCAATACAAACCGTCACTGGAGCTGATCAGAATTTACAAATTACCATGGTTCCGCAATAGCATTACAGGGAACTTGATGCGCTCGATACATACGGCATGCAAGAGCTGCAGACCTTTTACGTTCCTTCTAGGCGAAGAGGTGAAAAGGCGATCCTCTTCTACCAATCCATAGAGACTAAAGTGGAAAAAGAAGTCTGGCATGGTGCCGATTCTGCAATCGATAGGCTCCAACCAATTCGTCTGCCCAGATATTACGCAGAAGGATTGAAAAGGCTATTAAGATGCTAAGGCGTACCTTTCAAACAAACCGCTCGACAAGCCCAGTTCTACAATAAGATTTGGGACATTCCCGGGACTCAGCGAAAAATGCCCAACGGGAGGATAGAGACAACGGGACTTGGATACGTTTGGTCCAAGAAACGGGAGCGATTCCATGGCTGCCATGTTATAAATAATTCCGGCGGAGAAGGGAATTCCCTTCCAGATAGCGTTGATATTGAAACAGAGCGAAATTCCGCCGTACGAATACCAAGTCCGTCATTCGAAGAATAGATTGATAAGCTAATAAGGGAAGCGGGTCAAAAGGTTCGGGATGACCATAGCCGCGAAATGGCCATTTACGAGAAAGTCAGGACGCAGCGTCTCATTCAGCAAGCTACGGAAAGAGAAGACGACGATGCCCTTCACCCTCAGCCCGTTGTGCGCTCTCGTGGCAAGGAAAAAGTCCGACGCAGAAGAAACAACGAGATCAAGAACAGGAATGACGTTCAAAGACAGCGAAGCAGATCCAAGAAGTCACAGGATCGAGAAAAATTCAGCTGGAATCCGTCTTTTATGAAAAAGATGGGTCGGGAATACTCTTTCCCTCAAGACAAGACAAGGAAAATATTCAAGCTTGTTATGAAGCATCAAATGATCACACTCCCGGAGTCTCAGCACCCTGAGCAAATAAACGAGCTCCATCATCCGGTTTATTGCTCCTACCACCAAGCAATAGGACATCCTCTTGAAGATTGCTTCACCTTCAAAGACTGGGTTGAAGACCAGTATTAACAAGGCAGGTTCGCTCTGTCCGACAATTAGAGGGTAGCCCCACCACGAAAGCATGAGCCAAAAGAAACCTACACTGCGAGGGAAAGTCTAGATCAGTATCGAGCTTGGAAACGAACTCGTACCCGCCACGTGATAACACTATCAAAAGAAGGAGAGCACGAAAACATGGATGACCTCTCTCGGTGCTTCACAAATGAGGATGAGGACAAGGTAGTTTTAGAATTTCCACCGGCACCAAAAGAGCTGGAAGATGGGATACATACCACAGCGGGCAACTTGAAAAAAATCGACTTGGTTACGGAAAATGAACCGAGGCCAACGTTCTTCAGTGAGCTGCTGTCTGAAAAGCAGGTTGGCATGCTAAAGGGCGTACTTACGCAATATAAAGACTGTTTCGCATTGAATTATTTCGAGATGCCGGAACTAGATACAGTTATAGCGGTGCATAAACTGGCTATATCGCCAAACGTTAAGCCAGTCAAGCAAGCGCCAAGAAGAATGCGGCTTGAACCCGAGATGAGCATCAACGCTGAAGTCAAGAAACTAATCGACTCCGGTTTCATCCAAGAAGTTCAATATCCCGACTGGATCGCCTACATTTTCCCAGTGATGAAGAAAAATGGGATAGTACGCATCTGCGTGGACTTCCGAGACCTCAACAAAGCTTACCCGAAGGATGACTTCCTAGTACCGGTTACCGAGCTGATGATCGATAACACGTCCACTCATGAGGTCTTCTCCTTTATGGATGGATCTTCAGGCTACAATCAAATAAAAATGTATCCCGAAGACTAAAAGCATACTGCCTTCCGGACCCCGCTGGGCATATTTTGCTATAAAGTGATGCCCTTTGGCTTGAAGAATGCAGGCGCTACCTACCAGAGGGCCATGACAAAGATCTTTGATGACCTCATACATGAGATTGTTGAATGTTATATCGATGACTCGTGGTGAAAAGAAAATCGTACGAGGAGCACTGGGAGCATTTGAAAATAGTGTTCCAGCGTCTTAGGAAATATAATCTGAAGATAAACCCTCCGAAATGCGCGTTTGGAGTCTCCTCAAGCAAATTCTTAGGATTCATCGTACGACTATGAAAATGCGATTATGAAATAGACCCATCAAAGATCAAGGCGATTATGAAATGCCCACGCCAATAACTCTCAAACAACTGCGGTCTGTCCAAGGAAAGCTCGTGTATATCCGACGGTTCATAGCTAACCTCTCCGGCAAATGCCGCCCCTATAGCCATCTAATGAAGAAGGGGACCCCGTTCATTTGGGATCGTAAATGGCAAAGTGTACTGGATGAAATCAAGCAATATCTGCAAAACCCGCCAGTACTGACCGCTCCGGTCAAGGAAAAGCCCCTCATCCTGTACACAACAGCCCTTGAAGGTTCTTTAGGCGCGCTATGGGCACAGGAGAACGACCAGGGGAAGCAAAGAGCTCTCTATTATTTGAGTCGAGTCCTTCTGGGGGCAGAAAACAACTACTCCCCCATTGAAAAGTATTGCCCGGCACTGATCTTCGCGAGAACGAAGCTCAGGCACTACGCCTTGGCATATGAGGTCAATCTCATATCAAAGGTGGACCGTCTCAAATGTTTGATGTCAAGAGCCATACTAGAGGGAAGGCTTGACAAATGGGCCCTCCTCCTGATGGAGTTCTCGATAACATATCGACCCCTCAAGGCAGTAAAGGGCTAGGCCATCGCTGACTTCCTCGCTGAACATCCAATACCAGCCGACTCCCCCTTAAATTGCGAATTGTCAGATGAACATGCGTTCAATGCAATCGACGGGGAGGAGGAAGGAAATAATGCCCGATGAGAACTCTACTTCGACGGAGCATCTTCCATGAAAAAACGAAAGCAAAACACCCCTATAATTAAAGCTGGAGTGGGCCTTATCTTCGTGACTCCACAAGGAGGGATACTGCGCTTCACCCATTCCTTAACAGAGACGAGAACAAACAATGAGGTTGAGTACGAAGCTTTAATAGCAGGTCTTGAGATTGTTGTTGACATGGGCATCGAAAACCTCCTCATATATGGAGACTCCCAGCTAGTCGTCAGTCAGGTAAATGGCGACTATCAGACGTGCAAGCCAGAGTTGGTAAAATATGGCGAAAGAGTGCAGCAACTGCTGACTTAAATCCCCTCCTTCATCCTGGAAAGTATACCGCGTGCAGAAAATGGCAAGGCAGATACATTAGCCAAGCTTGCTAAGGAATTGGCCGACGAAAACCTTGATGACGTAAGGATCATTGTGCAAAGCCGCCGGATTTTCGCACCAGCAGAAATATCTCCAGAGTCGTCTGAAGAAAAGGAAGCGGCCAAACAAGCAACCATCCAAATAGAAGACGAAGAAAAGATTAAGGATTGGAGAAAAGTCTTCATAGACTACTTCAAATCCCATCGAACACCCGAAGACGCGTCGTCAAGACATCAGCTCATGAAGCGAGCCATGTCTTTCGCCTTCGTCAATGATACTCTTTATAAGAGATCATTCGACTGTCTGTGGCTGAGATACCTGGGACCAGAAGAAGCGAAAAGGGTCGTCCAAGGAACTCACGACGGACTCTGCGGTTCCTATCAAGCTTGGCCCAAGATGAAGCTGAAGATGAAGAGAATAGGTTACTATTGGCCCACGATGATTCAGGACTGCCTCGAATATGTGAAGCGGTGTCACTCATGCCAGATTCATGGGGACTTCATCCACCAGCATCCGAATCTGCTATATCCAACATTGGCTAGTTGGCCGTTCGAAATGTGGGGAACCGATATAATCAGGCTCATCAAGCCAGCATCGTCCATGGGACATCGGTTCATACTAGCAACAACCGATTACTTCTCTAAATGGGAAGAAGAAATACCGCTAAGAGAGGTGAAGACGGAGAACATTCTCCATTTCTTCAGGACACACGTTATCTACCAGTTCGGCACTCCACGACAGATCATCTTGGATAATGGACCGGCATACAGAAGCCATAAGATCAGCCGCTTTGCACCGCAGTATAAAATAGATTGGAGATACTCCTCGGTCTATAATCCCCAAGCTAACGGTCTAGCTGAGGCTTTCAATAAGACCTTGACGAAGATTATAAAGAAAACGGTGTCCAGAAACATAAAGGACTGGCACGGAGACAGCATGAAGCTCTCTGGGCTTATCGAACTACGTTCAAAACAGCCACGAATACAACACCATACGCGTTGGTATTCGGCACGGATGTGGTACTTCCCTTGGAAATAGAGCTACCCTCTCTACGAGTAGCAGTTCGATACAAGCTAACGGATGAAGAAAATGCCCATCTTCGGCTTGAGGAGCTCGATGCCCTCGATGAAACTCGTCTCATGGCGCAGCAAAACCTGGAAGCTTACAAAGAAAGGATGACGCACTCATATGAAAGACTAACTAGGCCAAGAATGTTTCGCCAAGGTGAACTCGTGCTAGTTGTCAAAAGACCTATGATCCCCAACTGTGCAAAGTGGGGGAAATTCGAGCCAAACTATGAAGCTACGTACATCATAGACAAGGTCTACCAAGGTGGGACCTACTTGCTCATGGATATGCATGGCGATAGACCCTTCCGGCTAATAAACGGTAGGTTCTTTAAGAAATACTATGTTTGACAAGTCACGGCTCAGGTTAATGATAAATGACGACGCTCGTGTCCGCTCACTGTCTTCCTGAGTCAAGACTCTATAAGTAGTATCCGTCAAAACTTCGCCTCGAAACTAACAATGGACTGAGATGTCCCTAAACTAACGATGGACCGTAATGTCCTTAAACTAATACGTCGCCTCAAGCACGACGATAAAGTAATTCAAGTCCATAAGTCCCAACGGTAAGGACTGCAACTCAAATCTCGCTGGCTATACAGCTGCCCCGGTGGTGAAACCCCCTCTAAGTGCCATTGACAAACAGAGGATTAAAAAAAACAAAAAACCGGTATGTCTACAAGCGAAATTGCACAGATGAAAACCCAAAAGGGCTCCGTGAATAAAACGGCAGGGCTACCAGCGAGCTTGTGAAAACCCGAAAGGGCGCAATCTCATTATAATAGAGACACCTGCAAGGTCCTCTCGACCTTGTGAGGTGAAAACACCTACGTGAGATCCTTACGACTCACAAGGGAGCAACACACTTAGGGATCCCTATGATTCCTAAGGAGAAATTACACTTACGAGATCCTCACGACTCGTAAGGAGAATTCCCCCCTATGAGACCCTCACGGCTCATGGGATTCAAAAGACTTAAGATAAAGAGACCTGAACTTGTTCTTAAGCCATCACATTCCCTAAGTTGCCCTACAAGCGGTCCAATAGTGACCCTTGTATACAATCCACGGGCACAAATAAACATTTCCTCACCAAGTCCCACCAATGACGAGGAGTGTCCTCATATGGTGAATGACACTTGTAAGTCCTCTCGACTTATAAGGAGAAAACACCTGCGTGAGATCCTTACGACTCATAAGGGAGCAACACACTTAGGGATCCCCACGATTCCTAAGGAGAAAAAAAACACCTACGAGATCCTCACGATTCGTAGGAAGAAATACCTTTATGAGACCCTTACAGCTCGTAAAGTCAAAAAGCCTTGGTTAACAGGATCCTAACCCTGTTTGCTAAGCCACTTTTATTCAAATCGACAAAGTCAAATGATGATTCGCTCCTGGCAATATCCCAGTTGTAGCGATGCTGATGCCTAAATCGGTATCAAATTCCAAGTCCTTTCACGGCAAATGATGATTCGCTTCTGGCATTATTCCAATCGCAGCGATACTGATGCTAAGATTGGTATCAGATCTCGAGTTCCATACTCGCAATAAAAATCAGCGAGCAAAAAAGCATATGAAATAGCCGAAATGTTTGGGCAACTCGCAATAAAAAGCAGCGAGTAAAAAAGAAAAAATAGCCAAAATGATTGGGCACCACGATAAACATCCGAAATGATTGGGCAATCGTGACCTTTGCGATATAAAAAGCTGAAATGATAGAGCATCGCGGAAAGAAATAAAATGAAATGAAAATTCTGCCCTGCAGGTGAGTCCACATCGACCCCTGTATACAATCCATGGGCAAAAACGAAATGGGAACCACATTTTCCCACCAAGCTCCATCAGAAAGAGAGCCAGGTCTTGACGGCAGCATCTACAGCCTAGAGATCAGCAACAACGTTTCTCCTCACTCCAGCAGGATGCAGATGCGACGTCAACAAACGACCCCAGGGTCAAAACAAATGGAACCATGAACAAGTCCCTAGTTCCAAGACTCGACGGTTCACAGACAACCTCGACATTCGTTGTAATATAGCAGACACAATGTCAACAAACGAAGCGAAGGAAGATCCCTAACTCCAGGGTCTCGACGGCAACATCTACAGCCTAAAGATCACCACGGCGTTCCTTCTCACACCAGCAGGATGCAGACGCAATGTCAACAACCGACCCCAGGGTCAAAACAATGGAGCCATGGCAAAGCCCCTTGTTCCAAGACTCGACGATTCACAGACAACCTAGAGACAATCTCGACATTCGTTGCAATATAGCAGACACAATGTCAACAAACGAAGCAAAGGAAGATCCCTAGCTTCAGGGTCTTGATGGCAACTCAAATAAAACCTGAAAGACTATCGGAGATCATCCCACACCAGTGCGGAGTGGTCATGACTCATCAAGGCTCCCAAATTGAGCCTAACCTCAAGTAAAAAGCGGCATGGAAAATCCCTAACGCTTGCTCCTCCGACGGTAATATGACCTGGGAGATTACATGAAAACGTCTTGTCGAGCCCCCGAAAGGATCAGAGACACGACAGTCGTGGGGCTACTCGAATAGTAAGATTGCATATCGGGAAATACATCGGCCAACAAGACGGTACGACGGACAAAAACCCTAGTACCACAGACCCTAACGGACTTCTATCAGCAGAGGTTAACTGTGACGTTAGGGCGTTCTTGCGAGAACTTCTCGATTCGTCTCGACTCGTAGGGAAAACAATGTTCCTGCGAGAACTTCTCGACTCGTCTCGACTCTTAGGGAAAGAGCCTTAGGCGATTGGGTTATCAACCTGTTTCCTAAGCACTGGGGTCCTATAAGTAGGTCCAAGATGGACTATTGTATACTATCTACGAGCCACACTCTCCAAAGTCGAATATCGACAAGGAGGGAAAAAACCACTTACGAGTCCTCTCGACTTGTAAAGGGGGAAAATTTTCTTGTGAGATCCTTATGACTCTCAAGAGAAAACGCACTTAGGAGTCCTCACGACTCCTAAGGAGAAAATACACCTACGGGATCCTCTCGACTCGTAGGGTGAAAAGTCTTTATGAGACCCTCACGGCTCCTAAAGTTGAAAAGTCTTAGACGGCAGATCTGAACCTGTTTCCTAAACCATCGCTGCCCTACAAGGAAGTCAAGATGGACTATCTACGGGCCACATTTGCCAGAGTTACATGCTAATATGAAATAAAATATGTCTTTTATTCATGAATTCAACTGAATACAAGATAAATTTCATAAAGGAATCAAAATGAATACATGTTATTCATGAATCACAAGTTTACAGTCGGTACAAAAAAGGTACAAAGATGGTTATTAAGGAGGAGGCGTCTTCAGCAAATCAGCAAGCCACTCATACTCTCCTCTCAATCCTTTCTCGTAGTCATCTACCGCGGCCAACTCCGCTTCATCTTGAGTCCGTTGCCGCAAACAGCATGAAAGCTTTTCATCGGTTTTTAGCATGGCAACTTCGCAATCCTGCATGACCCGCTCGGTGAAGTCAAGCGTCCGCCTCAGCGTCAACCCATCCGAGATACTTCACTGGAGGTTGTAGAAAACAACTTTTAACTGCGCAGCATTCGCTTCAACCTGGGCACGCAATCGGACAGATTTGCTGGAAGCCACCTCATGTTCCTTTCGTCTCAGGGTCGCCTCTTGTTCAAAATGGCGAATGAAAGGAGCACTGTGCTCAACCCACGCAGCCCTTTGGGAGTTCGAAGCCAACACCTCAGGAGCGAGACGCTTGAGCTCAATCTCGTGCAGGCAAGTCTCGATCTTTCTGCAGTAATCAACCCAAGAGCCGACGAGATCTTCATCATGGAAGTTCACGAGTGTCGCCGGCATTGGATTGACTTCAACGGAAAAATCCGTAGCAGAACTGAGGGCCTCGGCTTTGAGATCTTCGATAAATTCGCTCAACATTCGCCAGCTATTTGCAGCGCCCCTAGAAGATATGCGTTTAGCGAAGGGCCCTGCAGGTATTGGAATGCGAGACTCAAAAGGAGCTGGAGCCGGTGCAATTGCTGCAAAATAAATTATGGTCAAATGTAGACTTAGGAGGTAAACTAAACAAACTCCGAAATGAGTATATAGACTACTTCACATCCTGTCAAGATAGAAAGGCGCAACCCACGAGCACCAACCATGTACTGTGCAAGGCAGTAAGGAGAGTCTTGGTCCACGCCCCACTAAGCGTTCATTCACGACTGCATGCCTGCTTAAATGGAAATGGTGTCCAAAACGTGTTGATTTATGTACGACACTACAATGGCGCTCGTACTTAGCAAAAATCCCTAACGGAAAAGTATAAAGCTCATGCACAGAGGCGAGATACTTGTATGAATATGTGATGAAAAGGAAGCATTCAACAGGAAACATTCAACAATCAATAATAATAGAAATACATTGATGTAAACATACTACTCTACGGGGAAGAGATCACCAAATATGGGATCAGAGATACAGGGGTTGACAAAACAAAATACAAAGTTCTCAAATTCCCTCTCTGCCCTCTCCACCATGTTGAAGTGGCAGTCTTCATGAGAAGTTGCTCCCTATCGATTAGCACCGTGCTCATCAGCGAAGGCGGACATGATAGCCCGTTGAGCCCGTATTTGCCTTAACAGCTGAACTGATCGGTCCCTCAAAGACTGGGTAATCAAACGTGCCTCGTGAAAGCACTCAATCTTATCCTCCGCCGCATCGAGAATCGCCAGAGTCATCTCTGCCAGATGAGGAGGGATGTCAGCAAGCATGGATAGAAAGATCATCCAGAGCCAAATGGAGCCCATAGGAAAAGGAGAGCCCCTGCGAGTCAGGAGCTCATATATCACCGCGTCACACTGAGCATTGGTAAGAAGAAGGTCTACTAGCCGTGCAGCAAAGCGAGGAATCGTTTCCTCGATGGGCACCTCCCATGGTTGCCGACAAGCGTGAGGACAATTGCAAGCCATAACTCTTGGTTTGTTTGAGTTCTGTTAGTAGAAATGGGTTTCTCTTTGAAGAGAAGAAGGAAGACATAGCTTCGGGTTATAAAGAGAAACGTTCAAATCTACGCACGGAAAATTTTGTGCACAGTGGAACTATTTCCAAGGCCGGAAAAAAGGCATGGGGAATAAGATAGTTGACCCATAGGAAACAGAGAATGAATGTGAAAAGACCCCTTCGGTAATAAGGCAGCGCCTCACGTGCCTTGCACGAGGGCGCCAGTGCCGAGAGTTAAAAACTCTGAGGTAGCGCCTCACGTGCTTCTCACGTTTAACACGGGGGCCCCGGCATTTTATATACGAGTAACTACTACTTCACATGAGGCACCTATGAACAGTGGTATAAAAGAAAGGGAATTTGCCATTCATACTTGAGAAAATTTATACATCGGTGATAACAACAAAACAAAAATATCATCAAAATGTTTACAATGGCAAGACATTGAATCCTGGGCATGGATTTAAGAACTCAGAAGCAAGTCCGAGTAAAATGCGTCTGGCTTGTCTGACCATTTTCTTATGCATTTTCTCACGAATGCAAGCGTCGGGATTCCCGCTGATATCGTCTGTCCTCTGGTAGGTGGAGATTATCGCTGTCTGTTGGAAGACCTGATGCAAAATATCGACAAGATCATCTCGCCGCCTCTTCGAGATCAGGCCCATCAGATATACTGAGTGCACCTTGTCTTCGGCATCATCAAGTGCCTCAAGCGGCATAGCCTTATTAAATTCAGGAAGTGCTTCCTAAATCACCCCCACGATAATTTTCAAAAGAGCGAAACGACGGGGGAGTAGTCGACCGTTGTATTCATCGAAGCAACGCATCACCTCAGCGCATTGGGCATCCGTCAACTCCTGGTCTTGACAGCGGCCTTGGACGCGAATATCTTCATAGGAGATAATCTCGTCAAGATCATACAGATAAGCAGCCATAGTATCTGGAAAGAAAATTCAATAAAAGATTAGCAATTAAATATCGAGATTCTTAGAGTCTAAAATAAAAATGGTGTTGACGTCCCATCATTGATGGGGAAGTCACTCATTAAGAATGGAATCCTAAAAGGATTCTTATTTAATGAGAAACCTCATTGGGCTAAGGAGTTAAACTCCCTCGAAAGCTGTGCTCTGCAAACAGATTTTACATCTGTCAACTTTAATTAAGAAGGGAATAAAATTCCCCAAAAATTTCTAAAGAGCTATGCTCTGTAAAGACGATGGGATAATCTACCAAAACCCTCAAAAGCAAAGCTTTTTAAAAGGATAAAACCCCAAGATCTTTAAGATCTGCAAAACAAACTCTAAGGGTTCTTCATGGAAAATGAGTGATGCTCTGATTAATAGGTTAAGCAACCTTAAAATACATCTTAAGATCTACGATCTAAGAAGAGCAAAGCTCTATTAAGGGGTTCGATTATGATCCTTACCAAATTTTTGGGCGGAGTTCTAACTCTAGAAGGGATTTCTTTGGGTAAAGATCTAAGCTCTGAAAGGATAATTAAATTCTCAGAAAAAAGAAGAACAAGAGAAGATGAACAGCAGTCATCTCAAGGGCCAAAGGCCCTACTTATAGGCACAGGAAGTCGATCCAACTTCCAAAAAAATCCAATGGTGGAAAAGCTGCCACCGCTGCACTCACGTGTGAGCCACGTGAGCACAACGGTGGGGGGCATTTGTTTCCCCAATAAAAGAGCAAAGCTCTGTTAAAAATTTGAAAGGCGGCGCCAAGAGTTAAAAAATCTGAGGAAGCACCTCACGTGCCTTGCACGAGGGCGCCAGCGCCAAGAGTTAAAAAACTCTGAAGCAGCTCCTCACATGCCTTGCACGAAGACGCCAACGCCTCACGTGCCTTACACGAAGGCGCCGACGCCAAGAGTTAAAAAAACTCTGAGGCAGCGCCTCATGTGCCTTGCATGAAAGCGCCGCGCCAAGAGTTAAAAACTCTGAGACAGCGCCTCATATGCCTCGCACAAGAGTGCCAGCGCCAGAACTAAAAGCTCTCTGATCAGACAGAACCGTTGGATCAAAGATCCAACGGAGATGATAAATCATCAAAATATAAAATTAAATTCTGTTAAGGAAATATTTCTCAAATCTTTCTAAATAAGAAAGATTACTCTCTGTAAAACAGAGTGCCGTTAGATTAAAAAATCTAAAGGTGATTAAAAAATCACCCATATACAGAAAAATTCTGTATGGAAAAATATTTCCCTAATCTTTAAAAACAAGAAAAATATCTTCTGTAAAACAGAAATTCTTGGATCAAAAATCCAACGGTGGATAAAATCCCCAAATCAATCAGGATCTCTCAACGAGAGATTTTCTTAACTAAATCAACAGACTAGCCTTTACTATGTAAAGGACCCATGACTTCAAGTCTTGTACAGAGAAACCCCCCATAAGCTTTAGAGCAAGCAAGAAGAAAGCTTTAAGAGGGAAGACAAGAAGAATACCTCTCTTCGAGGTAAATAAAAATAATAATAGAGATCAGAGCATCTCATCTGCATATCCAAGGGTTTAACCCTTATAAAAGAACTTAGTTCTTTCCCTAGATCTGAGATCCATGAGAAAAGTCTCCCAAAAATGAGAATTTAATTCTCATAGGGATGAATTTATTCTTGGGGATCAAAGATCCAGAAAAGAATAGAGAATTGAACTCTTTAGAACAGAATACACGAAGAAAACCTAGCGCCAAGCGCCTCACGGGTCCCTCACGTGGGCGCTGTTCAATAAAAAGTGCTTAGCACTCAGTGGTTGGCGCTCAGCGCCAAGCACCTCACGTGTCTCTCATATGAGCGCTGCTCAATAAAGAGTGCTTAGCACTCAATGGTTAGCGCTCAGCGCCAAGCGCCTCACGTGTCTCTCACGTGGACGCTGCTCAATAAAGAGTGCTTAGCACTAAATGTTTGGCGCCCAGAGCCAAGCGCCTCACGTGCTCCGCACGTAGGCACCATAAAGAGTGTTTAACGCTCCATAAAAAACAAAGAAAAGGTAAAGTAAAGCAAAGTATGAGTGTCATAACCATATGAATACTCAGCATTGTTTGCACAGAAAAAGGACTGAGTCCAAGCAAGTGTTTAACATTTTATTCAAAGACTGAGTGGGCTGAGTCCAAGTTGACCAAATCACTAATTCAGATCAATCGAGCCTATGTGCTCATCATTTTCCAAACTGACCTTAGTCCTGAACACGACTACTGATCTTCCAATGGACATTGGTTCAAGGGTACATCTCCTCACACCTCTGATACATGTCGTTGTAATTCTTTAGCGTCTTCAAAGAAGTGGTGGGTCCCGATAACCAACAACTCTTTGGTACACTCCCAAATTGATGGGCACATCCCAATACGGACCGCAACATCCTTAAACTAGCTACGGACCGCAACGTCCTTAAACTAGCAACGGACCGCAACGTCCTTAAACTAACACAATGGAGCCCAAATGCTCTTTTGTTGGGTCTGAATGATCCCAAAATCCTGTTGAGTAGATCTTAGTCTAAAATTAGACTAACATATTCTCAACAAATGTTTAAGTTGATCTTAATCTCAAACCCACTAGTGTAGATTGTTTGCTTCACATTCATCTAGATGGCTGGGAGCTTTTGCCAAGGGACTCCGTGGTGGATCGTCGTGGACTTCGAAGGACTCAAGCGAACTGGTTCAAACTCTAAGTTGATCCAAGGAGTCAAGGAGGGAGGTCTACAAAGGTTGTATTTCTCCCCTCTTAGTGTTAGACACTTGATAGTATGTGATGCTTGTTTTGTTACCCTAAATTTCTAGTTCGATTCATGGTTGGTTTTGTATAGCACCCAAAAAATTTTAAAGTAGCCTGTTTGGTGCTTGCCAAAACCTAGTTAAGGTGCTAAGCAAACCCTACATAATCATCCTTTTTTACAACGATTTTGCACGGCTGATCGTTTCCCACCGTTGCATGCCTAAGATCTCCTTGAACATGATCGCTAAAATGATGCCAACCTGAAGTGCAGTGAAAGGATGCCTCCGAATCTGGAACCAGGTATCTCCCCTTGTGCTCTCGCTCACCGAAAGGCATAGTCCCGGTTCCCCTTGTTCATGTATAGACACCGTATTGTCTTTCTTTTCATCTGACTTCCCATCTAATCTTTTCTCTTTCTTCAAGAGTCTGCAGTCCGCCTTCAGGTGACCCTTCTTTTCGTTGTTCCAACAGTCATCTTGGTTCATTCCTTTTAACTTTCCTCTGCTCTTGGACTTGCCCTTCTTCTATTTTTCCTTTTCCATTGTTCTTCCACGATTCTCTACCCAGAGTGCAGAAGTTCCCAAACATCCACACACAGTCTTTCTCCTCATCTCATTATTTAATATGTAACTCATCGTATCATTAAATATGAGAGTCTCTGAGATCAAGTTGTTGACCGTCATAACCAGGTTTTCCCAACTTTCCGGCAATGAACATAAAAACAATAAGGCTCAAATATCATCTTCAAACGTGATTAAGATTGATTTGAGTTGGCCTGTTACACTATTGAACTCGTTTAGATGCTCTGTCACTGAACCGTTTTCTGCCATCTTCATATTGAAAATCTTCTTCATTAGAAATATCTTATTTGACGTTGAAAGCTTCTCATACAACTTTGCTAATATCGTCATTAGCCCCATAGTTGTTTTCTTCTTCGAGATATTAAAGGCTACTTGCGGAGTCAACGATAACCTAATCGTCAACATGGCTTTCCTATCCCATAGATTCCATGGCTCATCGGACATCTTCTCGGGCTTGTCGTCTAATAATGGAAGATACAAATATTTCTGATATAGGTAGTGCTCCATCTGTATATTCCACTGTTCCCCTCCGAAAACACGGAGACGCGACCGCGCGGGTCTGTATCGCCTGAATTTCGGGACAGATGCTAATTGGTACTATCCATCCACCTCTCCGAAGATGCCAAGTTGATTTATGGCACCATGTATAGAAGGTTTAAACGGATGCGGCCGATATAGCAGACTTCATCAGATTCCCCCTCGTTGAAAGGTTTTTGATTGTGGGGACGCTCTTCCCTGCAGGCGCAAGCCCCTATAGTTAATTATGCTACCGCATCGCGGTAACCACTTTCTCCTTCTCCAGATGGTCACTTCGTGTTGTGGGTGTTTGTTTTGTTTTTGGTTGCCCGTGGATTGTATACGGAGACTAATTTATGTTGTCGCCCGTAGGGCGTGGATTAGTCCAAATCCGTATCTTCTTAGATTTGGGTTTGGGGTTGGGTTTAAGGATACGTTAGACTCATTTGAGACTAAGATCAACTTAAATGTTTGTTAAGGATACGTTAGTCTCATTTTAGACTAAGATCAACTTAACGGGATCATTTAGATCCAACAAAAAAGCATTTGGACTCTATTGTTTAGTTTAGGGACATTGCGGTCCATAATTAGTTTAAGAACATTACGGTCCAATGTTAGTTTAAAGACATCGCGGTTGAGGTTAAGGACATCGTAGTCCATGGGCTTAAGGACCCCACAGTCCAGGTTAAGGACATCGTAGTCCGTGAGTTTAAGGACCCCACAGTTCGTAGTTTAAAGACGTCATAGTCTATAAAGTTTAAAGATATCATAGTCCATGAGTTTAAGGACCCCACAGTCCGTAGAAATGTGTGGTTGTCGGGACCCGTCACCTCTCTGAAGACGTTGAAGGATTACAACGATAAATATCAGAGGAGTAAAGAGATGTACCCTTGAACCGATGTGAATTGGTTGAAAGATCTGTAGTCCAATTTAGAACTAAGATCTTTTGAAATATTCATGAGAAGATGGGCTCAATTAATATAAGTTGAGAACTTATGGCCAATCTTGGGCTAACTCCAACAAATATTTAACATTTTTATTCTGGCTGTTGAGCCTTTATTTGGACTTGGCCCTTTTAATAATATTGAGCATTAGATCTTGACACCTTTTTTTGTCTTGTATTGAATGCAGAGCATTCATCAGAACAATTTATGTTCTGTCAGCACAACATATGGTGCGCTAAGCGCCGCCAATCAAAATAGCAGTGCGCTTTTGACACGTGGCGTGCATGTAAGTGTTGCGCTCTGTGCTAAGCGCAGATGCTAGTTTGTGAGCGCTGAGCGCTAGTCCATGAGCGCATTGCGCTGGTGCATACGTGAATGACACGTATTGCGCTTGGCGCCGAGCGCCAGCCCATGAGCGCAGTGCGCTGTTTCAGAAGCGCAAAGTGCAAGTTGCATACGTGGTTGACACGTGGCGCATTTTGATGCTGAGCACCAGTCCAGAGAGTGCAGAAGCGCTGTTCAAGAGCGCAAAGCGCATTTCAATAACGCAAAGCGTATTTGATCAATTTTTATGATCTATGAACAAACTTATGTTCTTTTAAAAGAGACTTTGTCACAAAATTCAAGAACAACAGTTATTATTTTTGAAAGGGCTTTGCCTTTATAGATCAATGATCTGTGTGAAGAATGTGTTCTTCTTTCATTATGTGATGAGATCTTTAGATCTTTTTTATGAAAGGCCTTGTTTTTGTAGATCTATGATCTTTTAAGAAGCTAATTCTTCTTTTTATGAGATGATTTCATCTCTGTGTTCATCATTCATCATCTTTACCTTGATGAAATAATCTTCTTTCAAGAGCTTGCTCTCTTTCTTTGAATTTTTCAAAGTTTATGGGGGGATTTCTCTATATGAGACTTGAAGTCTTGGGGCCTTTATATAGGGCAAGTTGATTTGTTAAATCAGTTAAAAAGATCTTTCTCTGATTGATTTGGGGATATTTCCCACCATTGGATCTTTGATCCTAGGACTTCTGATTTACAGAAGGCAATCTTCTTATTTTTAACAAGATTGGAAAATCTTTCCATAACAGAATTTTAATTCTGATTAATTAATGATTTATCATTATTATTAGATCTTTTGATTTAAGGGTGGGGAATTTTTAATTCCAGCGCTAGCGCACCCGTGCTTTGTACGTGGTGCGCTACTCAGAGCGCAGCACACCTTGCGCTAGCGCACCTACGTTTGACACGTGGTGCGCTGCTCAGAGCGCAGCGCAGCCTACGCTAGTGCACCCGTGTTTGACACGTAGCGCGCAGCACGCCTAGCGCTAGCTCACACATGGTGCACTGCCTAGGGCGCAACGCACCTGGCGCTAGCGCATCCGTGTTTGACACGTGACGCACAGCGCGCCTAGCGCTGGATCTGAAGTGTTGCTTCAATTTTTGAATTTTGAATTTCAAAACAGAGTTTTGCTCTGATTGGGGGAAACAAATACCCCCCCCACCGTTGCACTCACGTGGCGCACACGTGAGTGCAGCGGTGGCAGCATCTGCACCCTTGGATCAACTCAGAAGTTGAAAGGGCGTTTCAATGCCTATAAATAGGACCTTTGGTCCCTTAGATGATTTTCATCTTCCTCTTGTTTTCTGAGAATTTCATTCTCCCACAGAGCATAGCTCTCTTGTTTAAGAACTTTTTAAGAGTCAAAACTCTGTCAATACTTAGGTAAAGTTTAAAACTTTTAATAAATTAGCGTTTTACTCATTAATAGAGCCTTGATCTTCATAGATGTTTGATCTTAAAGAAAACTCTTTTAGGGTTTCATTAATAGAGCCTTGCTCTCTTGAACCCATAAATCTTAAAGAAATCTTTTCTTAGGATTTCTTAGCCCATGAACAGAGCTCTGCTCTATTGGTAACATGTAGATTTCTTAATCTCTTATGAAGAACTCTTAAAAGTTTGTTCATGGATCTTGAAGATCCCAGAATTTTTTAATTCATAAAAATTGATTTTAATTAATTCTTTTCTGATAGGTTTTTCTATCATCGTTACAGAGCCAAGCTCTTGAGGAATTTTATTCCTTCATGATCAGAGTTTGACAAGTGTCACTCTATCATAGAGCATTGCTCTCAAAGGGAGATTTTCTCCTTTTCCCGAGGGATGTCTCATTTAATGTGAATTTTCTTGAGGATTGTAACAACCCTAATTTTTCTATATACTTTTCTATACAATTTTTTTTCAAAATCCATAAAAGAGTATTTTAACCTGAGCACAATATATAAGTAATTATTTTGTTTTTAAATAACTCTATTTTTTAGTGTACAAAAAATTGTTTTAAAATTTAAGTATACTTGGGGTATTTAATGTTGCTGTTACCAGTTTAGGTATTTATTTTCCCACAATAATTATAAGAAAGAGCTTATAGCTCATTGGTAACACCTTGCATTGCTGAACCAAGCCACCAGAGTTCAAATCCCCTGCCCCACATTATTTTTATATTGTTTTTGTTTTAAATTCTTTGGAAGCTCAACAGTCCACACGCCATAACTCCCAAAACTTGAACTGAACCTTAAAAAGTAAATAGACCATTGTCTTAACCCGGAGACCCCCCACCCCACGGCACCCCGACTCGGCCGAGTCGGCCGTCGGACCGGCCGGACTCGGCCGGACGGCCGAGTCGCCGACACGAAAAACCTATCTCTTGGCCTTCCTAACCCCCCTGCATACTTTAAATGTTCAGATCGGTTCCAGAATGCCCATTAACGCCTAATTACTCCATTTTTTAATGAATTTTCTATAATTTTTATATTTTTTTATCAAAAACCCTTCACCTACCCTATCCTAGCCTACCCTATAAATACACCCCCTACCCTCTACCCTCTCATCCCAAAACCCTAGACTCACTCTCCCAAAAATTTTCCAAAAAACGTGTACTTTGAAAACAAGTTCGCGGCGAAGCTCCGACGAAATTCCGGCGGGAATTCCGGCGACGTTTTTAGGAACAAGCGGCGACGAAGCAACGCCTCGGCAACCCCTCTAGTCTCCCCTTCACTCCTTTGCCTAATCGAACCCGTAAGTCTCATTCTATCCCCCTTCCTATTTCTCTAAAATACGAAGCTACGAAACCCGACGGAATCGGAACAAATCCGATTTCCGATTCGGTTTTCTATAAAATTTCACTTCTCATCAATACATTCATGCTTAAATATCTTTATGTTGACTATTAAACTTTTAAAAATCAATTTGAATAAGTTTCATCACATGAAATGATAGCCTTTCCAATTTATCGTATTTTTTCACTTTAATACCATCATGTTTCGATTTCACATTTAATCCCTTAAGTTTGCTATACATTTAAAGTAGAGCACGAGATAATGACCTACCTCCACACACACGTAAATACAACCCTAAACGACATCATCAAAAACTTAGAATACGATAAAACAATACTTTCATTTAAATACCATATTCTTAATAAAATTATTTCTAGAAGTTTTAGCTTTGATACACTTTTAAATAAATACCTCGTATTAGGAAAACACGATAAGTTGTGGACATTGATCGTTTATCTAAACCAGACTTTGTAGTGTCTAGGCTAGACAAGTGAGCAAAGGTAACTTTAAAAGACCCGTCTCACGATTCGTGAGCGGATCCCTCATTTCCTCATTTGTACTTACCTGACCACAAATGGCGGTGAAGAGGCGATTTGAGGCTTCTAACGACTTGTCGTTTAGACCCTTTAGAAATAGGCTAGTTGGCTTAGGGAACCCTACAATCTAAAATACGGAAAATTTACACTTTTGCAAATAAATACCTTTTACTTTATAAAACCATTTTCTAAAGGATTACTATTTTACAATCTTTGCAAAGCGCCGCTACAACCCATTTTTGGAGAACCCATTCGGGATTGTCCGGTTTATCGCAAACCCTCGGGCTAGTAGTGCGAGATTCAGACCTCCGCAAGGAGCATTCGGTCTCGAAAAGTTTAAAATACGACATCTTAAGAAAATGAGATTTTTGGAATATAAAATATTTATTAAAATTATTTTTTGTATAAATATATGTATATTTATCATTTAAATATATATATTATTATAATATAAATTTTTCACCTTTTTCTAAAAATCACAATAATAAATTTTACAATAAAATACCATGAACTTCAAATAAATCAATATTATAGATAAATACCTTTATTTGAAAAAATTAGGATATTTTCACTAGAAATATCACAATATAAAATCTACCCTCATTACAATCCCAAAGACGAACAATAAATACTTGGGGTGTATTTCGAAAAGTATATAGAAGTATTTTTACATAAAACCCCCTCAAGTTTTATAAATTACCCTAAGAACCCTAGCAATTATAAGACTTCGATTCACATTTCTAACTATCTGACTCGGGTTTGAGTCTGATTAATCTGACTTGAATATGATTCAAGTACAATCTACAATCTACAGTATTCCAATTCAATATGAACTCATGAATCAATGAATCCAATTATCAATCTATACAACTTGACTGAACCGAACCATGAATATATATTCCTTTTACATGATTCTCAGTATTCCATTTACATGACTCTATGGTTAAAACCGCTTACTGATATCATGGTTTCGGTCAGTCAATCAATCTTACAATCAATACAATTTACAAGATAACAATACAAACAAGATATCGTGGGATTTAAGGGGTAGACTGGTACGGAATATGTTAAAGGTGGCACGAGATGGTCACTTAAGACGTAATTACATCCATGCCGTTGTTCCGTGGTATTATCGACGGAGCCTTATACTACAGGTTACCAAGGTCTCCGGTATAAGTAGGACTCCCCTCGTATACACTGGTATCTTCTGTACCAGGCTACAAACAACAGCGTTAATACAACATTACAATATTATAATACAACATTAAAAGCTACTCTCTCTCTCTTACTCTCTGTCTATTTCTCTCTTATCTTTGCGACTTACCGAGCGACCTGTTCGCTGACGACATTCTATTTCTTTCTTCTTTGAATGTCGTCAGGTGGTTTGGACCCGGCGGAGATCGAGCCATCTCAAGAAGACTTGGAGCAGTTTGCCGAAGGCCCTGCACTTTAGTTTCATTGTACACTTTTCCTTTCTGTATTTTTCATTTCCTATTATGCCACTGTTTAGGCATCATTTTATTCCAGTTGTATTTACTTTTCATGCATTGTACAAAAGAATGTTAATAAATAAAGTTGTTGTTATTTTATATCTCTTGTCTCTTGTGCTTACTTTTATATTATTTAGATACGCTTAGCGTATTTACTTCAGAGTAAATATGTAGCGGGCCTTGTCACGTCCCCTTCGCCGTATATCGGGAAGCGGGCGTGACAGGTTTTGTTGGTGGCCCATGCAGGTCAGAGCTGTATGAAACCCTATCATGCAGTTCTGTTCTGCGCGAACAACCTAAGAAATATAATACAAGAACCAGCAATTAAAACATTCTTTACAATTCATGTCCCTTGAATCTTATCAATTTCATATTCCTTGAATCATATATCTTGAATCTGTCCTAACCTAAATTTTTCATTCTAAATTATGGATTCACCAAAAAACACCAACACCAATGTCAACAACACACCTCCACCACTACCACTCACACCTACCGTTCCTGTTCCACTCAACGAGCAAACGGTGCTACTTGAGGCGATCCGCAACCTTCTTGAGGGACAGCAACAACTCCTGAACCGCCCCGAGACTGACGCACCTGAGGTAAATCAGTTCATGGCTTTATATCCCAAGCAGTTCTCCGGAAAGGGAAGTCCTCTTGAAGCTGAGAAATGGGCACAAAGCACAGAGGATGATCTGGCGGCAGCACAAGTGCCAGACATAGCTTGGGTCCGAGTTGCAAAGCTGTAACTCACGGACAATGCAAGGAACTGGTGGAAGGCGGAAGAAAGCCGTCTTGTACAGCCTATTGAATGGAAGACTTTTCGTGAGAAGTTCAACGCGAAGTACTTCCCTGTGACTGCCAGGTTTGCCATGGAGCAGCAGTTCATTCATCTACAACAAGGTTCAATGTGGGACAAGTCAGTGGATGAATATGACGCTGAATTCACCATGCTAAGCCGATTTGCGGCGCACCTGATACCGACGGATGAGATCAGAGCCCGTCGATTTCAACAAGGTTTGGACACGGAAATTCAGGCTGCACTAGCCACAGGGAAATTTCCGACTCACGAGGATGCTCGGGAAGCTGCCTGCCGTTATGAAGCAGTGATAAAGGCAAGGGGCAGACCTCAATCTACAGGAGTGAAACGCCCTGCCACTCAAATGGCAGGAGGGGCCTCTTCAAGGCCAGTTGTTGAACTCAGAAGACTGGAAGAAGTCAAGGATCGGCCAAGACCCGATTTTTGCTTTTATTGCAAGAGAGAAGGACACTTGTGGAAGGACTGTAGGCGAGCAAAAAGCCTATGCTTGGTTTGTGGCGCGTCCAATAATGGAATTGGAAACTGTCCTTATAGACGCAACCCAGCGCACACACCCGCCAACTACCCGCAGCAGCCAGCTATCCAGGCTCCTGCAACTCGTCCTGCACTCCCAGCACCACCTCCACGTGGATTCTCTGCTCAGCCAAATCGCCAATTCCATCAGGCACTAAGAAACATGCCTCGAGTACAGGGAAATATGCCTCCATCTAGGAGGAACGTGCCGAGACGCCAGGTATACAATTTGGCGGCCGTAGAAACTGATACGGTTGGTCAGGATAACCCTGGTAATTCTCTTCAACTTTTTTCACACCCTTGCATCATTTTGTCATCATTCACTTTTCTTGAATCTGTTACACTTTCCTTTTACAAATTTCGAGGACGAAATTTTTATAAGGAGGGTAGAATGTAACAACCCTGATTTTTCTATACACTTTTCTATACAAATTTTTTTCAAAATCCATAAAAGAGTATTTTAACCTGAGCACAATATATAAGTAATTATTTTGTTTTTAAATAACTCCATTTTTTAGTGTACATAAAATTGTTTTAAAATTTAAGTATACTTGGGGTATTTAATGTTGCTGTTACCACTTTAAGTATATATTTTCCCACAATAATTATAAGAAGGAGCTTGTAGCTCATTGGTAACACCTTGCACTGCTGAACCAAGCCACCAGAGTTCAAATCTCTTGCCCCACATTATTTTTATATTGTTTTTGTTTTAAATTCTTTGGAAGCCCAACAGTCCACACGTCATAACTCCCAAAACATGAACTGAACCTTAAAAAGTAAATATACCATTGTCTTAACCCGGAGACCCCTCACCCCACGGCACCTCGACTCGGCCGAGTCGGCCGGCAGACCGGCCGACTCGGGCCGGCGCCGCCGGCAGACCGGCCGACTCGGGCTGGCGCCGCCGGCCGGACTCGGCCGGACGGCCAAGTCGCCAACATGAAAAACCTGTCTCTTGGCCTTCCTAACCCCCCTGCATACTTTTATATCTCTTGTCTCTTGTGCTTACTTTTATATTGCTTAGATACGCTTAGCGTATTTACTTCAGAGTAAATACGTAGCGGGCCTTGTCGCATCCCCTTCGCCGTATACCGGGAAGCGGGGTGTGACAGGTTTTGTTGGTGGCCCATGCAGCTCAGAGCTGTATGAAATCCGATCATGCAGTTCTGTTCTGAGCGAACAACCTAAGCAATATAATACAAGAACCAGCAACTAAAACATTCTTTACAATTCATGTCCCTTGAATCTTATCAATTTCATATTTCTTGAATCATATATCTTGAATCTGTCCTAACCTAAATTTTTCATTCTAGGTTATGGACTCACCAAACAACACCAGCACCAATGTCAACAACACACCTCCACCACTACCACTCACACCTGCCGTTCTTGTTCCACTCAACGAGCAAACGGTGCTACATGAGGCGATCCGCAGCCTTCTTGAGGGACAGCAACAACTCCTGAACCGTCCCGAAACTGACGCACCTGGGGTAAAGCAGTTCAGGGCTTTACATCCTAAGCAGTTCTCCGGAAAGGGAAGTCCTCTTGAAGCTGAGGAATGGGCACAAAGCACAGAGGATGATCTGGCGGCAGCACAATTGCCAGACATAGTTTGGGTCCGAGTTGCAAAGCTGCAACTCACGGACAATGCAAGGAACTGGTGGAAAGCGGAAGAAAGCCGTCTTGTACAGCCTATTGAATGGAAGACTTTTTGCGAGAAGTTCGACGCGAAGTACTTCCCTGTGACTGCCGGGTTTGCCATGGAGCAGCAGTTCATTCATCTACAACAAGGTTCAATGTGCGACAAGTCAGTGGATGAATATGACGCTGAATTCACCATGCTAAGCCGATTTACGGCGCACCTGATACCGACGGATGAGATCAGAGCCCGTCGATTTCAACAAGGTTTGGACACGGAAATCCAGGCTGCACTAGCCACAGGGAAATTTCCGACTCACGAGGATGCTCTGGAAGCTGCCCGCCATTATGAAGCAGTGATAAAGGCAAGGGGCAGACCTCAATCTACAAGAGTGAAACGCCCTGCCACTCAAATGGCAGGAGGGGCCTCTTCAAGGCCAGTTGTTGAACTCAGAAGACTGGAAGAAGTCAACGATCGGCCAAGACCCGATTTTTTCTTTTATTGCAAGTGAGAAGGACACTTGTGGAAGGACTGTAGGCGCGCAAAAAGCCTATGCTTGGTTTGTGGCGCGTCCAATCACGGAATTGGAAACTGTCCTTATAGACGCAACCCAGCACACACACCCGCCAACTACCCACAGCAGCCAGCTATCCAGGCTCCTGCAACTCGTCCTGCACTCCCAGCACCACCTCCACATGGATTCCCTGCACAGCCAAATCGCCAATTCCATCAAGCACTGAGAAACATGCCTCGAGTACAGGGGAATATGCCTCCAGCTAGGAGGAACGTGCCGAGACGCCAGGTATACAATTTGGCGGCCGTAGAAGCTGATACTGTTGGTCAGGATAACCCTGGTAATTCTCTTCAACTTTTTTCACACCCTTGCATCATTTTGTCATCCTTCACTTTTCTTGAATCTGTTACATTTTCCTTTTACAAATTTCGAGAACGAAATTTTTATAAGGAGGGTAGAATGTAACAACCCTGATTTTTCTATACACTTTTCTATACAATTTTTTTTCAAAATCCATAAAAGAGTATTTTAACCTGAGCACAATATATAAATAATTATTTTGTTTTTAAATAACTCCATTTTTTAGTGTACATAAAATTGTTTTAAAATTTAAGTATACTTGGGGTATTTAATGTTGCTGTTACCACTTTAATTATTTACTTTCCCACAATAATTATAAGAAGGAGCATGTAGCTCATTGGTAACACCTTGCACTGCTGAACCAAGCCACCAGAGTTCAAATCCCTTGCCCCACATTATTTTTATATTGTTTTTGTTTTAAATTCTTTGGAAGCCCAACAGACCATACGTCATAACTCCCAAAACTTGAACTGAACCTTAAAAAGTAAATATACCATTGTCTTAACCCGGAGACCCCCACCCCACGGCACCTCGACTCGGGCCGGTGCCGCCGGACGGCCGAGTCGCCAACACGAAAAACCTGTCTCTTGGCCTTCCTAACCCCCCTGCATACTTTAAATCTTCAGACCAGTTCCAAAATGCCCATTAACACCTAATTACTCCATTTTTTAATGAATTTTCTATAATTTTTATATTTTTTTTATCAAAAACCCTTCACTTACCCTACCCTACCCTATAATTACACCCCCTACCCTCTACCTTCTCATCCCAAAACCCTAGGCTCACTCCTTCAAAAATTTTCCAAAAAGTGTGTGCTTTGAAAACAAGTTCGCGGCGAAGCTCCGACGAAATTCCGGCGGGAATTCCGGCGACGTTTTTAGGAACAACCGGCGACGAAGCAACGCCTCGGAAACCCCTCTAGTCCCCCCTTCACTCCTTTGCCTAATCGAACCCGTAAGTCTCATTCTATCCCCCTTCCTATTTCTCTAAAATACAAAACTACGAAACCCGACGAAATCGGAACAAATCCGATTTCCGATTCGGTTTTCAATAAAATTTCACTTCTCATCAATACATTCATACTTAAATATCTTTATATTGACTATTAAACTTTTAAAAATCAATTTGAATAAGTTTCATCACATGAAATGATAGCCTTTCCAATTTATCGTATTTTTTCAATTTAATACCATCATGTTTCGATTTCACATTTAACCCCTTAATTTTGCTATACATTTAAACTAGAGCACGAGGTAATGACCTACCTCCACACACACGTAAACACAACCCTAAACGACATCATCAAAAACTTAGAATACGATAAAACAGTATTTTCATTTAAATACCATATTCTTAATAAAATCATTTCTAGAAGTTTTAGCTTTGATACACTTTTAAATAAATACCTCGTATTAGGAAAACACGATAAGTTATGAATATCGATCGTTTATCTAAACCTGACTTTATGATGTCTAGGCTAGACAAGTGAGCAAAGGTAACTTTAAAAGGCCCGTCTCACGATTCGTGAGCGGATCCCTCCTTTCCTCATTTGTACTTACCTAGCCACAATTGGCGGTGAAGAGGCGATATGAGGCTTTTAACGACTTGTCATTTAGACCCTTTAGAAATAGGCTAGTTGGCTTAGGAAACCCTACAATCTAAAATACGGAAAATTTACACTTTTGCAAATAAATACCTTTTACTTTATAAAACCGTTTTCTAAAGGATTAGTATTTTACAATCTTTGCAAAGCGTCGCTACAACCCATTTTTGGGGAACCCGTTCAGGATTATGCGGTTTATCGCGCACCCTCGGGCTAGTAGTGCGAGATTCAGATCTCCGCAAGGAGCATTCGATCTCGAAAGGTTTAAAATACGACATCTTAAGAAAATGAGATTTTTGGAATATAAAATATTTATTAAAATTATTTTTTGTATAAATATATGTATATTTATCATTTAAATACCTATTTTATTATAATATAAATTTTCTACCTTTTTCTAAAAATCACAATAATAAATTTTACAATAAAATATCATGTACTTCAAATAAATCAATATTATAGATAAATACCTTTATTTATAAAAACTAGGATATTTTCACTAGAAATGTCACAATATAAAACCCACCCTCATTAAAATCCCAAAGACGAACAATAAATACTTAGGGTGTATTTTGAAAAGTATATAGAAGTATTTTTACATAAAACCCCCTCAAGTTTTTAAAATTATCCTAAGGACCCTAGCAATTATAAGATTTCGATTCACATTTCTAACTGTCTGACTCGGATTTGAGTCTGATTAATCTGATTTGAATATGATTCAAGTACAATCTACAATCTACAGTATTCCAATTCAATATGAACTCATGAATCCAATTATCAATCTATACAACTTGACTGAACCGAACGATGGATATATATTCATTTTACATGATTCTCAGTATTCCATTTACATGATTCTATGGTTACAACCGCTTACTGATATCATGGTTTCGGTCAATCAATCAATCTTACAATCAATACAATTTACAAGACAACAATACAAACATGACATCGCGGAGATTAAGGGGTAGACTGGTACGGAATATGTTAAAAGTGGCACGAGGTGGTCACTTAAGACGTAATTACATCCATGCCATTGTTCCGTGGTATTATCGACGGAGCCTTGTACTACAGGCTACCAAGGTCCCCGGTGTAAGTGGGACTCCCCTCGTATACACTGGTATCTTCTGTACCAGAATACAAACAACAGCGTTAATACAACATTACAATATTATAATACAACATTAAAAGCTACTCTCTCTCTCTCTTACTCTCTCTATTTCTCCATTATCTTTGGGCCTTACCGAGCAACCTGTTTGCTGACGACATTCTATTTCTTTCTTCTCTGAATGTCGTCAGGTGGTTTGGACCCGGCGGAGATCGAGCCATCTCAAGAAGACTTAGAGCAGTTTGCCGAAGACCCTGCACTTTAGTTTCATTGTACACTTTTCCTTTCTGTATTTTTCATTTCCTGTTATGCCACTGTTTAAGCATCATTTTATTCCAGTTGTATTTACTTTTCATGCATTGTACAAAAGAATGTTAATAAATAAAATTGTTGTTATTTTATATCTCTTGTCTCTTGTGCTTACTTTTATATTGCTTAGATACGCTTAGCGTATTTACTTCAGAGTAAATACGTAGCGGGCCTTGTCGCGTCCTCTTCGCCGTATACCAGGAAGCGGGGCGTGACAGGTTTTGTTGGTGGCCCATGCAGGTCAGAGCTGTATGAAATCCGATCATGCAGTTCTGTTCTGCGCGAACAACCTAAGCAATATAATACAAGAACCAGCAACTAAAACATTCTTTACAATTCATGTCCCTTGAATCTTATCAATTTCATATTCCTTGAATCATATATCTTGAATCTGTCCTAACCTAAATTTTTCATTCTAGGTTATGGATTCACCAAACAACGTCAGCACCAATGTCAACAACATACCTCCACCACTACCACTCACACCTGCCGTTCCTGTTCCACTCAACGAGCAAATGGTGCTACTTGAGGCGATCCGCAGCCTTCTTGAGGGACAGAAACAACTCCTGAACCGTCCTGAGACTGACGCACCTGGGGTAAATCAGTTCAGGGCTTTACATCCTAAGCAGTTCTCCGGAAAGGGAAGTCCTCTTGAAGCTGAGGAATGGGCGCAAAGCACAGAGGATGATCTGGCGGCAGCACAAGTGCCAGACATAGTTTGGGTCCGAGTTGCAAAGCTGCAACTCACGGACAATGCAAGGAACTGGTGGAAGGCGGAAGAAAGCCGTCTTGTACAGCCTATTGAATGGAAGACTTTTCGCGAGAAGTTCGACGCGAAGTACTTTCCTGTGACTGCCAGGTTTGCTATGGAGCAGCAGTTCATTCATCTATAACAAGGTTCAATGTGGGACAAGTCAATGGATGAATATGACGCTGAATTCACCATGCTAAGCCGATTTACGGCGCACCTGATACCGACGGATGAGATCAGAGCCCGTCGATTTCAACAAGGTTTGGACACGGAAATCCAGGCTGCACTAGCCACAGGGAAATTTCCGACTCACGAGGATGCTCTGGAAGCTGCCCGCCATTATGAAGCAGTGATAAAGGCAAGGGGCAGACCTCAATCTGCAGGAGTGAAACGCCCTGCCACTCAAATAGCAGGAGGGGCCTCTTCAAGGCCAGTTGTTGAACTCAGAAGACTGGAAGAAGTCAAGGATCGGCCAAGACCCGATTTTTGCTTTTATTGCAAGAGAGAAGGACACTTGTGGAAGGACTGTAGCCGCGCAAAAGGCCTATGCTTGGTTTATGGCGCGTCCAATCATGGAATTGGAAACTGTCCTTATAAACGCAACCCAGCACACACACCCGCCAACTACCCGCAGCAGCCAGCTATCCAGGCTCCTGCAACTCGTCCTGCACTCCCAGCACCACCTCCACGTGGATTCCCTGCTCAGCCAAATCGCCAATTCCATCAGGCACTGAGAAACATGCCTCGAGTACAGGGGAATATGCCTCCAGCTAGGAGGAACGTGCCGAGACGCTAGGTATACAATTTGGCGGCCGTAGAAGCTGATACGGTTGGTCAGAATAACCCTGGTAATTCTCTTCAACTTTTCTCACACCCTTGCATCATTTTGTCATCCTTCACTTTCCTTGAATCTGTTACACTTTCCTTTTACAAATTTCGAGGACGAAATTTTTATAAGGAGGGTAGAATGTAACAACCCTGATTTTTCTATACACTTTTCTATACAGTTTTTTTTCAAAATCCACAAAAGAGTATTTTAACCTGAGCACAATATATAAGTAATTATTTTGTTTTTAAATAACTCCATTTTTTAGTGTACATAAAATTGTTTTAAAATTTAAGTATACTTGGGGTTTTTAATGTTGTTGTTACCATTTTAAGTATTTATTTTCCCACAATAATTACAAGACGGAGTTTGTAGCTCATTGGTAATATCTTGCACTGCTGAACCAAGCCACCAGAGTTCAAATCTTCTGCCCCACATTATTTTTATATTGTTTTTGTTTTAAATTCTTTGGAAGCCCAACAGTCCACACGCCATAACTCCCAAAACTTGATCTGGACCTCAAAATGTAAATATACCATTGTCTTAACCCGGAGACCCCCCACCCCATGGCACCCCGACTCGGCCCAACTCAGGCCGGTGCCGCCGGCCGGACTCGGCCGGACGGCCGAGTCGCCAGCACGAAAAACCTGTCTCTTGGCCTTCCTAACCCCCCTGCATACTTTAAATCTTCAGATCGGTTCCAGAATGCCCATTAACACCTAATTACTCCATTTTTTAATGAATTTTCTATATTTTTTATATTTTTTTATCAAAAACCCTTCACCTACTCTACCCTACCCTACCCTATAAATACACCCCCTACCCTCTACTCTCTCATCCCAAAACCCTAGGCCCACTCTCTAAAAAATTTTCCAAAAAGTGTGTACTTTGAAAACAAGTGCGCGGCGAAGCTCCGACAAAATTCCGGCGGGAATTCCGGCGACGTTTTTAGGAACAAACGGCGACGAAGCAACGCCTCGGCAACCCTTCTAGTCCCTCCTTCACTCCTTTGCCTAATCGAACCCGTCAGTCCCATTCTATCCCCCTTCCTATTTCTCTAAAATACGAAACTACGAAACCCGACGGAATCGGAACAAATCCGATTTCCGATTCGGTTTTCTATAAAATTTCACTTCTCATCAATACATTCATGCTTAAACATCTTTATGTTGACTATTAAACTTTTAAAAATCAATTTGAATAAGTTTCATCACATGAAATGATAGCCTTTCCAATTTATCGTATTTTTTTACTTTAATAGCATCATGTTTCGATTTCACATTTAACCTCTTAACATTGCTAGACATTTAAACTAGAGCACGAGGTAATGACCTACCTCCACACACACGCAAATACAACCCTAAACGGTATCATCAAAAACTTAGAATACGATAAAACAATACTTTCATTTAAATACCATATTCTTAATAAAATCATTTCTAGAAATTTTAGTTTTGATACACTTTTAAATAAATACCTCGTATTAGGAAAACACGATAAGTTGTGGACATCAATCGTTTATCTAAACCTGACTTTGTGGTGTCTAGGCTAGACAAGTGAGCAAAGGTAACTTTAAAAGGCCCGTCTCACGATTCATGAGCGGATCCCTCCTTTCCTCATTTGTACTTATCTGGCCACAATTGGCGGTGAAGAGGCGATTTGAGGCTTCTAACGATTTATCGTTTAGACCCTTTAGAAATAGGCTAGTTGGCTTAGGAAACCCTATAATCTAAAATACGGAAAATTTACACTTTTGCAAATAAATACCTTTTACTTTATAAAACCGTTTTCTAAAGGATTGGTATTTTACAATCTTTGTAAAGCGTCGCTACAACCCATTTTTGGGGAACCCGTTTGGGATTGTGCGGTTTATCGTGCACCCTCGGGCTAGTAGTGCGAAATTCAGACCTCCGCAAGGAGCATTCGGTCTCGAAAGGTTTAAAATACGACATCTTAAGAATATGAGATTTTTGGAATATAAAATATTTATTAAAATTATTTTTTGTATAAATATATGTATATTTATCATTTAAATATCTATTTTATTATAATATAAATTTTCCACCTTTTTCTAAAAATCACAATAATAAATTTTACAATAAAATACCATGAACTTCAGATAAATCAATATTATAGATAAATACCTTTATTTATAAAACTAGGATATTTTCACTAGAAATGTCACAATATAAAATCCACCCTAATTACAATCCCAAAGACGAACAATAAATATTTGGGGTGTATTTTGAAAAATATATAGAAGTATTTTTACATAAAACCCCCTCAAGTTTTATAAATTACCCTAAGGACCCTAGCAATTATAAGACTTCGATTCACATTTCTAACTATCTGACTTGGGTTTGAGTCTAATTAATCTGACTTGAATATGATTCAAGTACAATCTACAATCTACAGTATTCCAATTCAATATGAACTCATGAATCCATGAATCCAATTATCAATCTATACAACTTGACTGAACCGAACCATGGATATATATTCCTTTTACATGATTCTAAGTATTCTATTTACATGACTCTTTGGTTACAACCACTTACTGATATCATGGTTTCGGTCAGTCAATCAATCTTACAATCAATACAATTTATAAGATAACAATACAAACAAGATATCGCGGGGTTTAAGGGGTAGACTGGTACGGAATATGTTAAAGGTGGTACGAGGTGGTCACTTAAGACATAATTATATCCATGCCGTTGTTCCGTGATATTATCGATGGAGCCTTGTACTACAGGTTGCCAAGGTCCCCGGTGTAAGTGGGACTCCCCTCGTATACACTGGTATCTTCTGTACCAGGCTACAAACAACAGCATTAATACAACATTACAAAATTATAATACGACATTAAAAGCTACTCTCCCTCTCTCTCTCTTACTCTCTGTCTATTTCTCCCTTATCTTTGGAACTTACCGAACGACCTGTTCGCTGACGACATTCTATTTCTTTCTTCTTTGAATGTCGTCAGGTGGTTTGGACCCGGCGGAGATCGAGCCATCTCAAGAATACTTAGAGCAGTTTGCCGAAGACCCTGCACTTTAGTTTCATTGTACACTTTTCCTTTCTGTATTTTTCATTTTCTGTTATGCCACTGTTTAGGCATCATTTTATTCCAGTTGTATTTACTTTTCATGCATTATACAAAAGAATGTTAATAAATAAAGTTGCTATTATTTTATATCTCTTGTCTCTTGTGCTTACTTTTATATTGCTTAGATACGCTTAGCGTATTTACTTCAGAGTAAATACGTAGCGGGCCTTGTCGCGTCCCCTTCGCCGTATACCAGGAAGCGGGGCGTGGCTAGGATTTTCTCATTTAATTAACAGTCTCATCTAATGATGAGGCTGTTTTATTAATTATTAATTGATGAATTGTCATCCAGATTTTGTGGGCCCCCTTTGGTCCCTCTCCACTGCATTGCAGTGTGGTGCAAATTTTAAAGTACCAAGTGTCAGAAATTAAAATTAAATTATAGCACTGATAGTTGACTTCTGTCCCTTTTTTTTGCAAGCGACATGTCTTTCGAGGCTTCGTTTCCGTTTGTCCGTTCAGAGGAAGGATTCCCTGAGGCGCCTGTGGACCGGGAGGTTCTCGTGCTCATCAAAGACCATGACCCGGAACACAAAAATCTTCACTTGTGGGGTAGATGGTACGACCAGATTATCAGAGGTCGTCGAAGCTTCTCTTGTGCGACTCCTTCGTAGCCTATCTCGGCGATCCCGTATGCAGATGCACCCCCGGTAAACTATGCCGTGGAGGTTGTTAATTGGACTTCGGAGGGTCTCCTTCAGCCTTCGATCGCCACAGTACCCGTGCAGCCGCCGGCGGCTTTGGATACCCTAGGGCGGCGCATATGTCAAGGCGAGTCACGCCCTTGGGGACAGCCCAACAACATTGGGCTAACTCCCTGTCATCCGCCCGGGTACTTGCAATAGGCCCGGTATATCTTGTCGGCGAAGAAATCGCAGCTGCTAAAGCTCGGCTTATACCCTGCGGTCTACGCTTCCTTATTCCAGTATTCTGCACCTCCCACATGGTGGATCAAGGCGTTTTTGGAGCAGTGGAACATCCCGACCTATACCTTCCTCATGTTGGATAGAGAGGTCTCCATTTCCTTGGAAGAATTCGCCGAGGTTTCTGGTCTACCAGTTAGGGAGGAGCACTACGAGGAGCTGCTTCCTCCGGATGAATATGTTTTTTCCACCAAACCAGTGGTGATGGGCCTCACCCCAGAGAACGCCATTCAGCACCAGTTCCCGAGCATGATAAAGGTGTTGAACATGTATGAGAGCCTCTTCCTTGAATCCAGAGGCCGAGGGGTCAGCTTTGCGGACTTCATTGCCCGTTTTCTTCGTCCGGAGATTCTGTCGCGACAAGGCGAAAAGTTTGCTAAACTTGATGATCCCTTCATCTTTGGCTTGGACCGCCGGCCGATACTGGAAGCTGATCAGAAGGGTTTCTTTCTTCCTGACGTTGCGATTGTCCCTCTGTCAGAAATCGCCACCCCGGGCATTGATGAAGAAGCGTTTTTTCTTGGGTTTCTTGGGCTATGGTTGAGCCGGTCCGCGCTTCCTATGCATCCTCGTTACATGAGGCCTTCCGTCTTCTACCCCGCGCATCGCATGGTTGCCGGAATACAAGTGGCCATCGGGATCGCCGGGTTAGCCCACCTATATCACGGTCTTAGCCTAGCAGCGGATACCACTGAACCAGGGGTGCATCCTGCCAACTTCCCAATGCATTAATTCACTTCATGGATGGAGTTGCACGTGCTTGGGGTCTTTGGCATCCACAAAAGACCTTCGTTTTACGACAAGTGCAAGTTCCCTCGGATCATGCGGCAGGTTGACGCCTCCATCGTGAGTCCATCACAGCAGGAAGCTAAGGGCTTGCTCCTTCGTCCGCGCACGGTCGGAGATGGTATGTCTTTCACAACAAAGTCTTGACCATCGGCTAAGAAACTTCAAAGGCGGTGCTGGCATTGCGAGACATTTTTAAGGACGGGGCCTCCGTGTTGAAAGCCCGGGAGATTCTTCATTTGTACTCCATCAGGCCGGGCTTTCTTGTATTCAGGCAAAATGACGTGGCGCTATTCAAGAGATACAACCCCCATCGTTTTGCCCAGCAGCTGAGTTACAATCAGGGAGTCCCGCTGGAGGCTTTCCTGGTAGAACCTGCTGCCACCGAAGAGGGAATGCGGGGCGCGCTGCATCATTTCATGCGCTTGAATACGGGGTCTCACTTCTTTATCAGCGAACTGAGTTGTGTCTCGAAGGCCCTTAATGTACACGTGGCCTGGTACCAACATGCAACGGGTGCTGTTATCAGGGAGGAGAAGCGACTGCTGCTCGACCGCAAGGGTGCATCCCCTGCTGACGATCGAAATGTCCCCTTAAAGCGACGGGCTATTGTCCTCCCTCCGCTAAGAGAAGCTGCCGTGATTGAAGTCCCTCGTGACAGGCCTGAGCTACCGGTGCCCCGTGTTCCCGTGGAGACGGTAGATGTACCTCCGATGCCCCGTGCTCCCGTAGAGACGGTAAATGTGGCTTCCCCTGAGTCTGGCATGGGCTCAGATATCGGGACTCGTCGCCCCAAAGTGCCCACCAAGCGTAAACTTGTGCTGGCTGTGACTGGAGCTCGCTCGCAGAAGTGGAAGAAGAAGTCGATCCTCTCTGTAGACGTTGTACTCGGCATGGAGCTTCATGCTCCTTATAATAAGGGCCTGAGCGAATATGGGACCAACGAAGGTCTATTCATAGCGCCGGAAGACACTGATCTTGAGGCCTCCATTGCGGCTTCTGTGCGATCCGCAAGCCACAAAGCGGAAATGGCCATCCTCGCGCAATCAAGTGAGTATAAGCCGTAACTTCTGTTATTGCATTATATTTTTATTTTTATTATCATTTCTTGACTGACATTTTTCGTTCTGTAACAGGCTTTACCACTGAAGAGGCTATGGCGGCTTCCTTTAGGACCTTTGAGGAGGAGGAGAGGAATCGCGCTTTGTTGGGCATTGGTATGTCTCGGCTCATTGCATCTTCCTTCTCCTTTCTTATAGACAATCTGACCCCTTCTTTATCTTATCGCAGGGACTACAATGCCAATCCCGCAAGGTGATGCGGAGATTCTTCCCGGGCCAGCCATCGAAGTCCCGGCCTCCTCGGCACTGCCGAAAGAGGCCTTACTCAAACGACCGATGACGGATGCCTTGACGGCTCCAGAGGTAACCCTTAGTGTGGACGATGACGTCCTATTGATGGAGGCTTCTAGAAGATCCGCTCTAACGGCCCGAGCAGAAAGGAAGCGCAGAATGTGCTCGGCAAGGGAGCGTAGTGCTACCTTGGCCGCGGGTGCAGGTTCTAGCACCGCTACCCCTGCCCCTACTCCTTCAAAAGATACTCCGGCTGCCTTGTCCACCGCCCACAGACAGGCAGCACGTGCGGCTCGGGAAGCAATCGGAAGACCAACTCAAGGTAATGTGACATTGGGTTCTGTTGTCAGAGTTTTAACTTTCAGTTCTCATATATCCTATCTTGCAGGGACGAGTCTTACCGAAGAAGTGGCGGCGACCACTGAGCTTAGGATAGCGGTAGAGGAGGTAGCCATGGTCGCCGAACCCGAGACAGCGGTAGGCGAGATGGCTACAATTGCCGAGCTCGAGGTAGCGGCGGGTGAGATGGCGGCAACCATTGAGCCTGAAGTGGCTACCCTTTCTCAAGAGTCCAGAACTGCTCCAATCGTGGCTCTTTCCCCTTGTGGCTCCCTGCCGTTTTCGGGCGCTGCGAGTGTTACGACGATTCTTGTGGAGTCGGGGGATGAAGCCACGAGCGGCGAAACCATTCCGATGGAGGAGGGTGAAGCAGACGCTATATCAAGTGACGCCCTTGTTGCGGTTCTGACCGGCGACTCACCAGGTAGATTTTGGGTCATTGCTTCTCTTTTTATTCTGTAATCCCTTTCAATCTTTCCTGACAGTATTTATCTCATTTCTAATACAGGCGTGGCAAGCGTTGAGGTTGTGCTACCCGAAACAGCGCCATCAGTTACCGCTTTGACGGTGACTACTCCTCTACCTTCTCTTATACCATCTTAGATGTTGGAAGGTGCGGATTTATGACCCATCAGTCTTATTTCTAGGCTGTATAACTTATGTACTGACGTTGCATTACTGCGTCCTTGCAGGAATCCTTTTTGATCACCTGTATCAGGTGTTGCACCCACACTTCTCTCTCCAGTCGAAGATTAGTCTGCTCGCTGGTGTCGGTGAGTATCTTTTCTAACCGACGTCCTTTCTTTAACGGATAGTCACATTATTGCTAATTCTTCTTTGCATTGCTTGTAGCCTTACAAATTGAAGAAGGGGATGAGGGTATTGTTGCGCCACCAGTACTCCCAGTTCTGCCCCCTTGTTGCAGCCGGTATAGTAGACTCTATTGTTCGTGTATTTTCCTTATTTCTTGAGCCGACATCTGACTATGATTTATTTTACAGCAATCACGTCGACTCTAGCCCCGTTCGAGTCTCGCATCATAATGCCAGCCGGCCCCTTTTCTCGACGTGCATCCTCGAAAGACGCCGCGAATAGTCTGCGCATGTTGAGCGACTATATTGAGGAGCTTGACGTGGAGACTCCCACATTCGTTGCGGATTTTGCCGCGGAGGTTAACCCTATGCTGGCGATGCTCGTGAACTTTCATAGTGAGGACGCCGTTGAGTCTTGGGTTAATCACTGCAGGAAGATTGAGGCTTGCCTGCATGAGCTCGAGGTCGGACGTCCTACTCTAGAGGTCCTAGCTGTGAACACTCAACGGGCTACATGGGTAGAGCAGAGCACTTCTTACTTCCGCCAGATTGAACAAGAAGCAGCCTTAAAGCATAAGGAATGTGAAGAAACTTCAAGCGAATCTACCCGACTGCATCCTCAGGTTGATGCGAATGCTGCACAGTTGAAAGTTATCTTTGAAGACCTTCTGCGATGCATCTCTGACGGGTTAACACTGAGGCAGAAGCTCGACGTCGTCGAGCGGGATGCACAAAATCGTGAAGCAGCTCAGCGGGCCGTCGAAGAACAACTTTCATCTTACTTGCAGCAACGAGCCCAAGTCGAAGCAGAGTTGGTCGCGGCAACTGATCAAGAAAAGGGGCTGAGGGAAGCGCGCGAGCGGCTGATCGGACTATTGAAACGCTTCCCTCTCAATAATTTTTTTTGTATCATTTGTAATTTTGAATAAAATGTATTCATTTTTTTATTCTTTCATATGATGTATTTTGTACCCAATTGAATTCATGAATAAAAGATACATTTCTTTCGCAATGTCTTGTGTCATCTCTCTGCTTTCTTCTTTCTTTTGTTATCAGCATGTCACCTTAGCAAGCATAGCCGGCAGATGATAGAGTGAGCATCTTTTTTTGGCTTCTTCGAGGGGTAGTGATGTCTTAGGAAGCAGGTTCAAATCTGCTACCTAATACTTTTCAACTTTATGAGCCATGAGGGTCTCATAAAGACTTTTCTCCCTACGAGTCGTGAGGATCTCGTAGGTGTCTTTTCTCCTTAGGAGTCGTGAGGATTGCTAAGTGTGTTTTCCCTTATAAGTCGTAAGGATCTTATAAGAGAGTTTTCTTCCCTACGAATCGAGAGGACCCGTAAGTGTTTAATGAGATTGACGTTATCCGCATTTTACGGCATCATTGGGTGACGTATTTCCGAGGCAGGGTCATGTAGATGATGTATTTCCATGACGGGGTCATGTGGATGACGTATTTCCGAGACGGGGTCATGTGGATGACGTATTTCCGAGACGGGGTCATTTGGATGACGTATTTCCGCGACGGGGTCATGTGGATGACGTATTTCCGAGACGGGGTCATGTAGATGACGTATTTCCGTGACGGGGTCATGTGGATGACGTATTTCTGAGACGGGGTCATGTGGATGACGTATTTCTGCGACGGGGTCATGTGGATGACGTATTTCCGAGACACGGTCATGTGGATGACGTATTTCCGAGACGGGGTCATGTGGATGACGTTTTTTTGAGACGGGGTCATTTGGATGATGTATTTCTGAGACGGGGTCATGTGGATGACGTATTTCCGCAACGGGGTCATGTGGATGACGTATTTCCGCGACGGGGTCATGTGGATGATGTATTTCTGAGACGGGGTCATTTGGATGATGTATTTCCGCAACGGGGTTATATGGATGACGTATTTCCGCGACGGGGTCATGTGGATGACGCATTTCCGTGACGGGGTCATGTGGATGACGTATTTCCGAGACGGGGTCATTTAGATGATGTATTTCCTAGACAGGGTCATTTGGATGAAGTATTTCCGAGACGGGGTCATGTGGATGACGTATTTCCGTGACGGGGTCATGTGGATGACGTATTTCCGAGACGGGGTCATTTGATTGACGTATTTCCGCGACGGGGTCATATGGATGACGTATTTCCGCGACGGAGTCATGTGGATGACGTATTTCCGTGACGGGGTCATGTGGATGACGTATTTCCGTGACGGGGTCATGTGGATGACGTATTTCCGCGATGGGGTCATGTGGATGACGCAGCATCTGTTGTAATGAGACGAATATCGAAATGGTCTCCAGGTTGTCTAGGAACCATCGAGATTTGGAGTAGGGGCTTCGCCGTAGCTCCAGGATTGATTGCAGCGTCTGAATCCTGCTGGAATGGAGAGGAACGCTGTTGATGATCTCTAGGCTATCTCTAAACCGTCGAGATTTGTCTTCGTTTTCTGATGGAGCCTGGGGAGGGAAGGTGTGATTCCTTCTTTATTTGCGCCCCTGGATTGTATACAGGGATTAATGTGATATCACCTGTAGGGCAGAAAATTTTATTTTATACATTTTTCTTTCCGCGATGCTCTATCATTTCAGCTTTTATATCACTAAGGTCGCGATTGCCCAATCATTTCGGCTATTTTTCGCGGTGCCCAATCATTTCTGCTATTTATTTTATTTTTACTCGCTGCTTTTTATTGCGAGTTGCCCAATCATTTCGGCTATTTTGCATGCATACATTTTTACTTGCTGATTTTGTTGCAAGTTGCCCCATCATTTCGGCTATTTCGTATGCATGTGTGGCTCGCTAGCTTTCGCTGCAAGCTTGGAGTTAGACACCAATTTCAGCATCAGCACCGCTACAACTGGAATATTGCCAGGAGCGAATCATCATTTGCCTCTGTCGATGTCAAACAAAGGTGGCTTAGAGAACAGGGTTAGGATCCTGTCGACTAAGGCTTTTGACTTCATGAGCCGTAAGGGTCTCATGAAGGTATTTCTCCCTATGAGTCGTGAGGATCACGTAGGTGCGTTTTCTCTTTAGGAATCGTGAGGATTCCTAAGTGTGTGTTCTCTTATAAGTCGTAAGGATCTTACAAGAGTATTTTCTTCTTTTAAGTCGAGAGAACTTACAAGGGGGTTCACCATGCAAACATATCCCTAGTCGCGGATGGGACTTTGTTAGGGAAATGTTTATTCACGCCCGTGGATTGTATACAAGGGTCAGCGTTGAGCTGCTTGTAAGGCGGCATTGGAGGTTGTGGTAGCCGCTTAAGAACGGGTTCAGATCCCTGTAGCTTAAGATTTTTGAATCTTATGAGCCGTGAGGGTCTCATAAGAGGGTTCTCCTTACGAGTCGTGAGGATCTCGTAAGTGTAATTTCTCCTTAGGAATCGTGGGGATCCCTAAGTGTGTTACTTCCTTGTGAGTCGTAAGGATCTCACGCATGTGGTTTCTCCTCACAAGGTCGAGAGGACCTTGCAAGTATCTTTTAACAAGATTGCGCCATTTCGGGTTTTCACAAAACTCGCCGGTAGCCCTGCTGTTTTTACCCACGGAGCCTTCATCCGTGCCCTTTTTGCTTATGGACATACCGTTTTTCTTTTTCTTTCTTCTTCTTTTTTATTCTTTTCTCTTTCTTTTTTTGTATCAGCCTTGGGATGCTGCCGTCTACAGTAGTTTATCGACATCTCGGTCAGCAGCTAGTTTTAGGACGTAGTGGTCCATTATTAGTTTAAGGACGTTTCGGTCCGTAGTTAGTTTAAGGACGTTTCGGTCCGTAGTTAGGAAACCGGCTACTACTTATAGAGTTTAGGCTTAAGAAGATAGCGAGCGGACATAGGCGTCGTCATCTATCGTTGACCTAGGCCATGACTCGTCAGGGTAGTACTTTTTCAGGAAGCGACCGTTTATTGGCCTAAAAGGTCTTTCACCATGCATGTCCATGAGTAGATAGGCTCTACCCTGCTGCCCAGAGAGCTTCATGCAGTCTCTCGTGCCAGTACTTCTTATTTCGAGACACCGTCTTTTTCACGATCTTCGTTAAGGTCTTGTTGAAAGCCTCAGCCAGACCGTTAGCTCGAGGATTATAGACTGAAGAGTATCTCCTGTAGGAGACTGATCTTGTGGCTCCTGTAGGCCGGCCCGTTATCGGAGATAATCCGTCGCGGAGTGCCAAACCGATAAATGACGTGTGTCTTGAAGAAATGGAAGATATTCTCCGTCTTTACTTCCCTCAGTGGTACTGCTTCTGCCCATTTGGAGAAGTAATCAATTGTCGCCAAAATGAATCGATGTTCTCTGGACGATGCTGGTTCGATGGGCCCGATTATGTCGGTTCCCCACATTTCGAACGGCCAGCTAGCCACTATTGGGTGTAGTGGATTTGGATGTTGATGGATAAAATCTCCGTGAATCTGGCACGAGTGGCACTGCTTCGCGTATTCGAGGCAGTCCTGGATCATTGTGGGCCAATAATAGCCCATCCTTTTGATCTTCAACTTCATCTTTGGGCCGGCTTGGTGAGAACCGCAGAGTCCGTCGTGAGTTTCTTGGACGACTCTCTTTGCCTCTTCAGGTCCCAGGCATCTTAACCACAGGGAATCAAATGATCTCTTATACAGAGTATCATTGACGAAGGCGAAAGAAAGAGCTCGTTTCATAAGCTGATGTTTCGAGGACGCATCTTCAGGTGTTCGACGGGATTTGAAGTAGTCTATAAAGACTTCCCTCCAATCCTTATCCTTTTCCTGGTCTTTATTTGTAGAATCGATTGCTCGGTCGCTCCCTTTTCTTCGGATGACTCCGGAGATATTTCTTCCAGTGCGAGAACCCGACGGCTTTGTACAACGATACTCACGTCATCGAGATTTTCGTCAGCCGGTTCTTTAGCGAGCTTGGCTAATGCATCTGCCTTGCTATTTTCCGCATGCGGTATGCTTTCCAAGGTGTAGGAAGGAATTTGAGTCGGCAGTTGTTGTACTCTCTCGCCGTACTTCACCAACTCTGGCTTGCACGTTTGGTAGTTGCCGTTTATTTAACTAACGACCAGCTGGGAGTCTCCGTATATGAGCAGGTTTTCAATTCCCATGTCGATGGCGATCTCGAGACCTTCTATGAAAGCTTCGTATTCGGCTTCATTGTTCGTCCTCGGCTCTGTCAAGGAGAAGGCGAAGCGCATTATCCCTCCTTGTGGAGTTACAGAGATGAGGCCTACCTCCGATTTGATTATAGGGGTGTTTTGTTTGCGCTTCTTCATGGAAGACGCTCCATCAAAATAAAGTTCCCACCGGGTATCACCCCGTCGATCATGTCAAACGCATGTTCGTCTGGCAGTTCGCAATTTAAAGGAGAATTGGCAGGTATCGGATGCTCAGCGAGGAAGTCGACGATGGACTAGCCTTTCACTGCCTTAAGAGGACAATAAGTTATTGAGAACTCCATCAAGAGGAGGTCCCATTTAGCGAGCCGTCCTGTTAATATGGCCTTTGACATCAGATATTTGAGAGGATCCAACTTTGATATGAGATGGACCTCATATGCCAATGCATAGTGTCTGAGTTTCGTTATAGGGAAGATCAGTGCCAGGCAGTGCTTTTCGATGGGGGAGCAATTGTTTTCTGCCCCTAGGAGAACTCGACTCAAATAGTATAGGGCTCTCTCCTTCTCTTGGTCGTTCTCTTGTGCCCATAGCGCGCCTAAAGAACCTTCGAGGGCCGTTGTATACAGAATGAGAGTCTTTCCCTTAACCGGAGCGGTCAGCACCAGAGGATTCTGTTGGTATTGTTTGATTTCGTCCAGTGCGCTTTGTCATTTGTGATCCCAGACGAACGGGGTTCCCTTCTTCATCATGTGACTGTAAGGACGGCACTTACCTGAGAGATTGGCTATAAATCGCCGGATATACGCGAGCTTCCCTTAGAGAGACCGCAATTACTTGAGAGTCCTTGGCTGAGGTATTTCCATAATCGCCTTGATCTTTGACGGATCTATCTCGATGCCTCGGTGTCGGACGATGAATCCTAAGAATTTGCCCGAGGAAACTCCGAACGCGCATTTGAGAGGATTCATCTTCAAGTTGTATTGCCGAAGGTGCTGAAACACGATCTTCAGATGCTCTAAATGTTCCTCGAATGATTTTCTTTTAACTACGAGGTCGTCGATATAGCATTCGACGATTTCATATATGAGGTCGTCGAAAATCTTCGTCATGGCCCTCTGATAGGTGGCACCGGCGTTCTTTAGACCGAAGGGCATCACCTTGTAACAGAATATGCCCAAAGGAGTCCGGAAAGCGGTATGCTTCTGGTCCTCGGGATGCATCTTTATCTGATTGTATCCTGACAAGCCGTCCATGAAGGAGAAAACTTCATGAGTGGACATATTGTCTATCATCAACTTGGTGACCGGTATTGGGAAGTCATCTTTCGGGCAGGCTTTATTGAGATCCCGAAAGTCCACACATATGCGCACCGTCCCATTCTTCTTCATCACCGGGACTATGTTGGCGATCCAATCAGGATATTGAACTTTTTGGATAAAGCCGGAGTCGATTAGTTTTTTGACCGCGGCATTGATGCGCATCTCAAACTCGAGTCGCATTCTTCTCGGCGCTTGTTTGATCGGTTTGACGTCCGGAGATATTGCCAATTTGTGCACAGCAATCTCTGAATCTAGTCCTGGCATCTCGGAATAGTTCCATGCGAAGCAATCTTTATGCTGCATGAGTACGTCCTTTAGCGTAGCCGCCCTTTCTTCAGACAACAGCTCACTGACGAATGTCGGTCGCGGGTCACTTGCCGTCCCCAAATCAATTTTCTTGAGGTTATCTGCAGTAGTATGTATTCCATCTTCCAGCTCCTTTGGCGCCGATGGAAATTCTCAGATTGCCTCATCATCATTGTTTTTGAAGCACCGGGGGAGTTCATCCATATTCTCGGGCTCTTCTTCTAACAACATTATCATATGACAAGTACGAGCTCTCTTCCAAGACCGATGTTGATCCGGCTCTACTCTCATGGCTTTGGGTTCATGCTTTTGCGGCGGGGTTACCTTCCAGATGCTGGATAGAGCGAACCTGCCTTGCTGATACTGGTCTTCTACCCAGTCTTTAAATGTAAAGCAGTCTTCAAGAGGATGTCCTACTGCCCTGTGATAGGAGCAATAGTCCGGGTGAGAGACTTCGCCTGCTTGCTCGGGATGCTTGGACTCCGGGAGTGTCATCATCTGATGTTTTATGACAAGATCGAATATCTTCCTTGTCTTGTCTTGGGGAAAAGAATATGCTCGACTCATCTTTTTCATAAGAGACGAATTCGGACTGCTCGATTCCTGATCACGTGGCTTCTTAGACTGGCTTTGTCGCTGTCGAACGCCTTTCCCGTTCTTTGGTTTGTCTCTGCCTCTGCGTCGGGCCTTTTGTACAATGGGTTGACAGGGAGGAGCATTTTCATTTCTCACAGCCTGTTGAAGGAGGCGTTGCGTCCTGGCTTTCTCGTAGATGGCCATTTCGCAATTATGGTCGTCTCGAACCTTTTGACCTGCTTCCCTTATAAGTTTGTCCATTTGTTCTTCAAACGACGGACTGGGAATTTTCACGGCGGGAGCTCTTTCTGGTTCAGGGTTAGCATCTTCCCACAGAGCATCTCCTTCTTCATCAAAGTCATGTATGACGTAGCAGTCACGGAGTAGCTCCCGTTTCTTGGATTGAACATACCCAAGCCCGGTCGTTTCCATTCTTCCGTTGGGCAACTTTCGTTGAGTTCCGGGAACGTTCCAGATCCTGTTATAGAACCGTGCTTGTCGCGCAGTTTTCTTAAGAGATACACCTTGGCGTCTCAAGAGTCATTTTAGTCCGTCCGTGTAATATCTGGGCAAACGGATGGGCTGGAGCCTGTCAAGAGTAGAATCCGCGCCATGCCAGATTTCTTTCTCCACTTTGGTTTCCCCGGATCGGTAGAATAGGATCGCCTTTTTACCGTTTCGCGTGGGAAAAATGTAGAATGTCTGCAGTTCTTCCACACTGTAGGTATCAAGCACGTCTAACTCTTTATGATGCTTGGGCGGAACCATGGAAACTTGCAAACTTTGATCTTCATCAGCGAAGGTTTGTATTGATGGCCGAGCAGAGAATATGGCATTGACCTCATCTTCCGAGTCGCTGCCGAAGATCAACATAGGAGCGGACGGTCTCAGCTTGTTGTATTGGGGCGGTCCTGAATAGACTATCTCTTCTTCCTCCTCGGTATCACTCCCGAAGATCGGAATAGTGGTGATAGCTTTGTTCTTCTCCTCTGATTTGCGACGTCTTTCTGTGTCCTTGAAATCTGGCAGGAAGTATTTTGCATCTTCGTACTTGCGGACTTCGTTCACGGAGAATGGGTTTAGCTCTCCTGTCACAGTATACTCGAGACCATCTTTGAAATATTTCATACACTGATGTTGTGTAGAGGGGGTGATATTGTACTCGTGTAACCAAGGCCGGTCGAGCAAAGCGTTATAGCATGTCTTGACGTCAATGACGTGGAACTTGATGTCCGTGACGAGCAGCCCAAAGCGTAATGTCAATATTACAGATCCGAGCGTCCGTGATGACTAGAAGTCAAATCCGGAGATGGTGATTTTATCACGAGCAAGGTGTTGAACACTCATGCAGATTTCCTTTAGCACCCTTACGTTAAGGAGATTGACGGAGGACCTATTGTTGACCAGGATTTTACCTATCTTGATGTCATGACAGTTTCCGGAGACATATAGGGGCGGTTGTGCTCGTATGTCCCAAGAAGGAGATCTTCATCGCCGAAGGTGATATCGGCTGTGTTCACTTCTTCCAGCTCGTCTTTCATCTTTTCTTCGGCGAGGAAGGCTTGGAATTGTTCAGGCTTTTGTAATGCCTTGATCAGCGAATCTCTCGCCTCTTTGGATAGCAGAAGGGCATCGAGAATACTGAGCTGCGAGGGTATCTTCCTTAACTGTGCCAGAACGTTGTAGTCCACCTTACTTTTCTTTGGCGGGTCCTTGGCTGTCAGCTTTTCGACGGCTTGGTCATCAAGGATGATATCCTCAGGGACCTTTTCTTTTTCCTTATCTTTTCTATTTGACCCACTGTTCGAGGGCCCAAGATTCTTTTCGGGCAGCGTACGATTGCGCAGCTGAATATTTTCACAGGTCTTCGGTTCTTCTTCTTTTCCCAAGGTGGACTCTTTAAAGAGAGGGCCAAGAGTCATTTTTTCATCAGAGTCGCTCCCGAAGGTGAGGACTTGCGATCCCCCGGCATTGACCATGCGACAGTTGCCGGTGGTTCTTTTACGCTCCTCGGTCGTACCTCTTTGCTCTCGATGAGTTTTGCGTTCATCCGCTTGAAATGTTGCCGGTGAGCAACATATCCTTACCACCATCTTTTAAAAGCGTTGCACTCTTCGGTGGGGTGCGAAATCTTTCGATGATATAAACAGTAGCTAGGATGTGTTTCCGCTTCACCAAGAATATTTCCTTCGGAGGATGGCAGCTCCATTCCTATCGATATGGCTTTAGCGAATATTTTCCTCGTCTTGAACCTGTTTTTATTTGCGACGGATGTACTTTGATCTGGCGGGAGTGTTTCAACTCTTTCGTCCAATCGCCGGAGTTTGGCTTTTTCAAATATGGCCATTTCACGCTCTCGAGTAGCTTTGCTTTTAAGAAGAGCTTCGTTCAGGAATGTATCAATCATTTCGTCTGACGGCTCTATAAGTTCCGGATTAGGATTTGCCCCTAGTTTCTCGGTGCAAGGAGCTTCTTCATCGTTTATCAACGAGTGAGAGATCACATGGCAACTTGCTACATAATCTTCAGATTCATCCGACGAGTCTTCTCCATTATCATCATCTCCATCCTCAAGGACGTGGCGGAGAAACTCTTGAAGTGTGACTAGGGTCCGCACCTTCTGGTTATACTCTTCGAGTGCATCAATCTGCTTTTGCAGATCCGTGCATCTGTCACCAGGCTTCACGAGCTTCTTGGATTTCTTCTTCTTCTTCGAAGATTTTGACGGTTGGGTATGAGTGCTTTGGCTATCACCACCGATTTTTGGAGTTGGACGATAACATTCCTTCGATGATATCGGGTTCGAGTGAATTTTTCCACCTGATCGCTGGGCATGTCTGGAGATCCTTCAGCATTCTTTTCATCTTGCCTGAAAGAGCGACCTCCCATGGAGCTTCTTATACGAAAGAGCATGATGCCCCCGGTGTATCCTTCTTCTTGGGAGTGTGTGGCCGAGGCGAGTTCACCTTCCAATTCTCAGATAATACGATTTGCCCTGCTGGTACTGATCTTCTATCCAGCTTTTGAAGATGTAACAATCCTCGATCGGATGGCCCAACATTCGGTGATAAGGGCAATAGTTAGGATTGCTAATGTCGTCTGGTTGCGCTGGGTGTCTTAGCTCCGGTAGATTAATGAGCCTGTTGCGCAGTGCAAGCTCGAATAACCTCTTCGTCTTGTCTCAAGGGAACGAGTAAGGGCGTCTCATTTTATCTTCAAGAGATCGAGTTCTATTATTTTGGCGATCAACTGGGCTTAGACCACTGAGCTGCTGTTGAGCATTAGCGACGACGGTCACTTTCCCCTTTCCTTTCTCGTTCCGCGGCTCCGGCTTTGGAGGAGACGGTCTATGACCCATCTGGTCCATTTGGGCCAGTTTGTAGATCAAGGCTTGGAACGTGATCGGCTTGAAGAACATCATGAATTGGGAAATAGTTGCATGAGGGTCCAGAGTGCACGAACATGCCCACCGTCGGCGCTTCTTCGATGCACTGTTCGCATTTCGACTACAGATTCTGCCATCGTATTGCGTATTGAACCCATGTTTCACCTGGCTTCACCCTAGTATTGATCAATGCCATTATTGGGGTGCGTTCACTAGCACTCACGAATCGCTGGGTGAATAATAGCTCCATTTCTGCGAAAGTCTTGACGGAATCGTTTGGAAGTTCAGAGTACCACTCGAATGCCGTCTCCGACAAGCTGCCGACGAATTGGCGAAGTAGCAATTTATCATCACCTCCGGTGTTGCCGCACAAGGCTCTGAATTGAGCGACATGCTGATGTGGAATCCCCGTCCCTTTATATACATGGAATTTAGGGATCGTATATCCCGGCGGGTACTTTATTTGGTCATACCAGCCTGGATAAGGTCGTCCAGTCTTAACGATCTGTCCAGCCACTTCGTTTGCCTAGTGAGCTCGTATTTGCTGAGCAATGTAATCATCCAGAGAGGCCTTGGAGATGGTCTCCTCTTTGGCTGCTGAAAGAGCCGGAGGAGGGTTCGATGTCTTCCCTCTGTCGTCTTAAATGATGATCGGAGGGTCTTCAGCTGGAGGTTCCGGCTGCAACATCATCCCAGCCATGTCTTGGAACAAGAGAGCCATTCGTTTTATATTGGTTGCCTGTTCCGCAACCTCTTTTTCGTTCCTCTCGAGCATTCTTCGGAGGAACTCGGTGTCAGTTTCTTGCTCCTGGCGCTGCTATGAGGTCTCTGGATTTTCTTTTGGCCCAGTGAGTGCGGCCATTGCAGTCAGCATCTCCTGAAGCTTCTGCTGTTGTTGTTCCTGAGCCCTTGTTATTGATCAGGTGAGCGGTCGGTGACCCGTGGAAGCACGGCTTTCCTCTTTTCCGGAAGCCATATAAACAGTATGCACCATCATGCCCCCAGATTTGGGGCGTTTGGGCTCAGCGTCTTTGCGGTTTACCGCAGTCATAGGGGCTTTCTCTGGCCTCCTTCTCTTTTGAGCAGTTGAAGTCGAGGGGGCCATCGTAACGGGTACCCAGACAGCTGTTGCCTTTTGTGGCTTGGCAAGATGGTTCTCTTCTTGTTGAATCTTCACCTTTTTCTGTCGGCGAGGGTAATCTTTGTTGGGTTATTAGGCACTAGAACAAAGTTCTACAAGGTATCGACCATGCCAAAATCAAATTTTTTAAGTGTCGAACAATCCAAGCAAGATCTTAGACTAGAGATTAGGCAAAACAATAAGCAAGTAAACAACTTTACTTCTAAGAGTTTGGGATTACAACCTTTGTAGTCCGTTCCTTCGCTTCATAAGCTCCATGTTGAGGTCCCTTCGCCGCGATCATCATGTACCCGGACTCTAGAGAGGCTCCATGAAGAGAAAGATGCAACTTTGCTTCCGATCTTCAATAACTAAGATGATCTACCTTGAAGAAACTCAAACCCAAGCTCTTGCATTGCTAATCAAGTATTAGCAAAGCAAACACCCTAATCTAAGTGGCTAGAATAGATGAGAATGATTAATTGGGAATTTAGCTCCTTTTTTTTTCAATTTCTCACTCATTATCATCACATGTCAAAAAGCTAGAAAGCTTTTTCAATAGGAAGAAGAAGAAGAAATCTATTTGTGATGACTAATGAAATCATGTGTGAGGTTAGAATTGCAACCATGGGTTAAGAAAGAAGACTTAACCCTTGTAGAGATTTAACTATGGTAAAGGGTTTGGGTTGGGTTAAGAAATATTTTACACAAAATATCATAGTCAAAGTCAAAGCTTCAAGAACCTTCTTGAAAGCTTCATCCAAGTTTAACCATAATCCAAACCCTAACCATATTTAAACTCCACAAAGCATGTTGCATTTGTAACCCTAACTTGTTACAATATTATATATCACATATACAATATTTATTATAACAAAATAAAATAATACAATTAACATATATCACATATATATCAATGTATTATCCAAGTGAGAAAAAGAATCTTAAAGTGAGCTAATATTAGTTAATGTAATATAATATATCAAATATATAATTATACATTATCGAATCAACACTTGATCCGATAATCCGGCTATTTCATAAATAACCGACTAATATAATCTGTATCAGTTCATCGAATCAACACTTGATCCGATGACCCGGTTATATCACATATACCCGGCCGATATCACATATCGCGAGAATCTAATACGGTATCACATACACGTATTGCTCTCGGTCCCGCACATATCACATATGTGCTCCTACTTCGTTTTGCCTGAGCCAGGAAACCTCTGTGTAGGACTCTAAAGAATCGTCAATACGCCGGCAGTAGGTAATGATCATATCAAACACCCACAAGTTATAAGCAGTCAGCTAAACGTAACAGTCACCCAGGTATTAAGCAATCAGAAGATCAACAAGCAAGCCTGTACATTCTCCTGCGAATCCAATCAGTAACACTCCCGTACAGTCCGGTCTCTTCGTCTGATATGTCACATATCTCGCCTAGGGGTGGTAAACGTCAAACCCCAGTAGCTTGATAAGTCGTGTCGATATGAGGTCCATAACAGTTTGAGAAACTACTGATAACACTTACCAGTAAATCTCTGCAACCCTGGCCAGGGATTTCCAGTTATAGCCAATCGAACACAACGCAACATCAACTCCCTCTATCGGGAGAGACGAAGCCCCTCCTATCGCTCATTGCCTCCATGTGATTCGGGACTATACCCAAAAGCCACCGTTCTGCACGCCCCCTTGGACGTGGTGAGGTGGAAATCAAAGCACAGTGGGAATCACACAAGACTCTATGACGATCTCGGGTCTACAGACTAACCTGTACTAGTGTCACCAGAGAACTGCCATCTGACGTGAGGTATAACACCATCTAGGAGTTCTCGGCGAGTCCGTCCAGTGTACCCAGTCTCCACTGAGCACCCGTATACCTTCTCTGATGTCAAACACCAATGGATATGGGATCATCCATCGCCCATCATATGCATCAAGAAGCGCATACGCTAGTCTACTCTGGAGTATCGATGCCCTGTCTCGGTACTCCCACGACTAAGAACATTTGAAGGATGTAGTTAACGACTACACTGTCCCCACTAGTACGATCTGTATCATAGTCTTGGTAGTCAAGTACTCATCCTAAGGGCTTTATCAACATGTAACATAGAGACAATCAGAGTACATGTTAAGATAAAGAGCAACCAGATAGCATACTATCATGTCGAGCAAGAAAGTCCTACCTATATATGTCCAAGCATCCACTACAATATACATCGTATGTACAGTAATGGCCTCTAGGGCATATATATAACTAACAATCTCCCACTTGCACTACCCAACAATCAGCCGTGGTATCGTATACCCAACAATCAGCTGTGGTTGAAGTATCTCATACTCAACCATCCTATAAAATTCTCTACTGGGAAATAGGCCTTTGTGAGTGGATTCGCGCTGTTGTCTTCTGTGTCTACTCTCCTAACCTCTATCTGTCTGGAGATCAACCCTCTCCATGATCAGGCGATACTGCCTAAGAATATGTCTGGATCTCTAATAGGATGGGGGTTCCTAGGCCTAAACCACAACTCCATTGTCACACAATGGTAGGAACGAAGTTCATCTTATGAACTAGTATACATCTAGACTATTTCTTTGGTAGCATCCTTGGTAATGATTTATCCTGCCTTTATCCGTCTAGTATGTCACGGTATCTAGTTTGGAACTCTTCCAACATACCGTCCCTCCACTGAGGGTAAAGACAATGCCTGTGACTGACATTCGGTCGACCTTACCACCCTGGAACCATTCCAGTGATTCTCCCCAGGATCGATTGATACGATCTCACTACACCTAGTGAGAATCCTAATATCCAATTAGGTCTATCTCATAGATATAAAACCTAGGATTTAGGAGGTATCACTTTGATCCTTATATGGAGAATCCTTGTGATAAGAGGAGATTGACCGAGCGTAGCATAGGAAACTCCTTCCCTATCAAGAGTATGTCATCCACGTACAATACGAGGATCACCACCATACTCTCTACTATCTTTTTGTATATACAAGGTTCATCTACCATTTTAATGAAGTCAAACTCTTTGACTACCACATCAAAACAGACGTTCCAACTTCGCGATACCTGCTTTATCCCATAAAGCAACTTGCACATGTTTCCGCTGCTCCCACTGTCTACGAAGCCCCCTGGCTATGTACTTATAGACGCTCTCTTCCAAATCATTATTTAGAAAAGCAGTCATGACACCCAACCGCCATATATCGTAGTCATGGTATGTAGCAGTGGCAAGTAGGACCTGGATGGACTTAAGCATAGCTTTGAAAGTTTCAACTTTTCCATGTACACCAGGCAATCTTCTCAAGATATACTTGCTCCTGATGGGGATTTAACCCTTCGGATAAAGTAACCAAAGTCCATACTTTGTTGGTGTATAAGGATTCCATCTCAGATCGCTAAGCATCCAGCCATTCTCACAGAGTCCCCACTCTTGATGGCCTGCTCGAAACTAGTTGGGTCATCATCTCATGATGCAATCCTCGCTCCTACTGTTATAGAAAAACCGAAGTATCTCTCAGGTGGATGAGGAACCCTACCAGATTGGCGGAGAGGCTGAGGTTCGTTGTAAACTATTGAATCCTGCGGTCCTACTAAATCAACAATTGTAGTTTGTATGGCTGGAACTCCTTCCAGTTCTACTTCATTGTCCTTTAATTTCTTCACAAGAAATTCCCTTTCCAAAAGGTGGCATGCTGAGAATCAAAACATCTTTTGTTCCTCAGTTTGGTAGAAGATATTCCCTTGCGAATGCTTGGGATATCCAACAAACTTCCACAGAACTGACCTTACCTTGAGTTTGTCCGCATTTTGCTTTGGACAACCCCAAATCTTAACATCCTTAAGAGATGGGCTCTTTCCATTCCATATCACATATGAAGTGGTAGGCATCTGATTTGATTGGAACCCTATTCAATAGGTATGCAGCTTCTCAAGTGCATAACTCCTAAAAGGTAATAGGAAACTCAGTAGTACTCATCATAGAGCGCACCATATCTAATAGGGTGTGATTGCTCCGTCCCGATATACCGACGCTCAAGTATTCTCCTCCTTGATCACATCAAAGGATAAATACTTATACCCGTTTTGGTTCTCTACTTCTAACTCATATTCATTGAATTTCTCAAAAGGTTCAGACTTGTGTTTCAACAGAAACATATGTCCAAACCTTGAGAGATAATCAGTGAATGTAATGAAGTAAAAAGAACCGGTCCTGGCATGTGTAGACAGGGGACTTTCATATATCAGCATGTATCAATCCCAAGAGTTCAGTAACTCTTTCTCTGTTTCCAATAAACGGAGCTATGGTCATCTTATCTTTATGACATGACCGGCAAGTTTCACAAGATGTAAATTCAAACTGATTTAAATATGCATCTTTATGTAACTTTAGCTAGTCGGGTCGCATCGATATGACCTAGTCTATAATGACTCAAGAAGGATCCGTTCATTTCTGAACTTTTCCTCTTATGTGTGTTCTGTATGTTAAGAACTGTGGTTTGATTTAGAACGTCTATGCTTTTAGATAACGTACCTGAACCGATCAACTCTTGATATAGGAAATGTTCAAAACATTATCCAACAATACAAAATTATATCCTTCTTTACTAATAAAGAGACTGATATGATATTATATATCAGGTTCGATATCTAATAACATTCGTTCTGAATCAATGTATTTGGTAATACAGAGTGATAACTGCCAACTTACTTGGCTGCAACACTTGCACCGTTTCCAACTCTTGAAAAATTATCACCCATTCTCAGTTCTCTACCTTTCTGTAGCCCATGTAACAGATTACATATGCGGGATCCTGATCCGGTATTTCATACCCAGGATGTAAAGGATACTGAGAAACAGTTCTCTATAATGAACACACCCGAAGAAGATGCATCAGCATGCACTTTCTTCGTTTGGGCGACACGGGAATTCTGGTAATCCCCTATTTCCTGCTCGGTCTTATAACATTTATAATTTGGAGCGGGACCAACGTTCCGTAGCGCAGTATAACAAGCGGGTTCGGTCAATTCATCCGTATTATTATCTTGACTAAGGCGTGATATGGTCGCTACCTGGAGAGAGAGAGAAGAAAACACTCAGCATATGCTCTTGCAAGATTATATTGGTTATTAATATATCTAATCAGCATGTCTCCCACTATTTTAGTCAAATTTTCCTTCAAACCCTAAAAAGTAAGACTAGCCGGGATTAATTACACTCTACAAGTTCGCCAATCTTTCAGCCATGCCAGTGTCGGTACTTTGAGGGAGATTCCCCGTGCTATCGCACGGACCTAATTAAAATAAACCTCGTTTTCCCAGAGGCTTAACCCCGTTAACACCTTTCTAGACACCTACTCGATCGGCTAATTGTAATGTGTAAAACTCTCCCAGGAGTAACTCTTACTCGCAGTGGGTATCGGGATCCAACTATCTTATAGAAGGTATGCAATCTTATTGCAAATTTCAACACTTGAAATTCCCGATAATATTTTACCCCTAATACTTATGACCTTAACTATGGTCAACATATCATAAGCACTAGTCAAGTTCTATCCGTCATTTCATGATTAATTAGACCCATCCACATGACCCTCAACTATGATCGACATAATCACATGACTGTCCAAATTAATCGCATTATATGCTGTGTAGGAAGACATCACTTAGCTACCGTACACTACGCCTCAACTATAATCGACATACGCAGCACGAATACTAAGTACTCTACTTCCTAAAATGACGGAGGGTTACGATAGGTTTTTAAGAAAACCTTTTGCGTAATGAACTTGATATCGTTGTAGAATCAAATGATTTAAATGGAGTGTTTTTTAGGCCTTTGCTAGTTTTGCTAAAGAGGTCACTCCCGGTGAAGGGATCTCGGCTCTTTCCTTATCGAATAAGGTGCAGGATATTTCACAAATACCACTATGCAAAGCAAAAACTAGAAAAGCAATCAAAAGACAAAACCGAGGGTTATAGCATCTGCCAGTTATTACTAAAGAGGCCACTCCCGGTGAAGGGATCTCGGCTCTTTCCTTATCGAATAAGGTGCTGGATGTTCTACAAGGAACACCGCTATGCAAAGCAAGAACTAGAGCTACCTGTTTTTGGAAATTCGATTCCACAACATCTTTAGGTTTCTTTTATTTTCATTAATCTCATTAATGAAGTCATATTTTATTATGCTTCACAAGTATCACATTTGAAACGAAATCAACAATATACAATATATATCTCATATATATAATATAAACATTCGTTTCAGGCAATAATATGATCTCATCACAGAACATTGCAGCAGAAGAACATATATGAAATATTGGATATACTAAGTCGTCCGTGTTTTATATCGAGCCTGTATAAAACATGGATTCCATGGTCGCGATGAATATCCAAACCCACATCCCTAGAGCCCTATGAGAGCGGTAAGCAGCACTGCCAATTCTAGGGTTAAGAGACCCGGTCTCGACTCCTCGAGATGGCCTCCTACTGGACCCTAGAACCCGGTTACTTGTGCTCCCCTCCTCGGGTCTATCCTAATACGGAAAAGTAAATAATATACAATGGTGATATCATCCTCAACCCGGAAGTGCCCCGATAAAAGAATATTACAAACAATGAATTTTACATGAATGAAAAAGAAAAACTCTCATCTCACATAAAAATCCCGGCTATTCAAAACACGATGATCCAATATAACATATCACAGCAACACATAACATCACATATCATCAACGTAAGTAAATATGCGTATCCCAGTTGTCGTTGACATATAGCACCGAAACCAGCGATACACCACATATTACACTTACGGTCGCAGAAAAGAAAGTGCAAAACTACAACATTTGGAATTCACAATCACTTTAGACATCTTAAATCCGAAATATCACATACTTCGAATTTCATGCCTAACTATATGAACACATATTGTATCACATTCCAGATAAATAGACAATGTTAAACTTTCCGATCGAATAATCAAACACCCAAGATTTCTTAAATAGTCAACACTTGAGCGGAGTTCAAAAATCCCAGAACATGTCACAGCCGCAATGAACCAGCCGTAGAAGGGTCAAACCAACGCCTCACATGTGGCAACGCTAAACTACCACAAACCCAAGGGTTCAGTAGCAGTTTTGACGGTCACATAATCGAGTTAAGGTTACGTTCTTCTAGAGGGTCCACAGATACGCTAGCATGATTTCCCGAAAGTTTTAAACTCAGGAAAAATCCAACACTTGAAAGTTTTCCAACAGGGGAAAAAGTGAGTTATTGATATCCGTTCGAACTTTTTAACACGTTCTAAATTACCCGAAAAACTAAACGATGTTAAACTTTCCGATCGAATCAATGAATTCTAAAGATCTCCAGAACACTCAACACTTGAGTAATATTAAAAATTCCCAAAAGCATGTAGTAATACCTACGGATATTACCTAGAAACATCTATCCCTAATACCCAAGTTCGGCCACGGAACCGCCGCGCAAAGCATGGTATTGCCGCGGTTCCACGGCGACTTGAGGGAATTAGGGGTTCTTATTTCATAGTAATCCTTAGAATTCCCTGCTTAATTTTCTGAGTATTTTTAATACGGAAAAACCAACTTTTTTAGAAAATTTCCAGAGAAGTGGGGTCTAAATCGACGTTTCGAGGTTCGATCGGACTTTTAACTTCGTCTAGACAAGGCCTAAAGCTCAAGCTTGGCTCTGATACTACTGTTGGGTTATTAGGCACTAGAACAAGGTTCTACAAGGCATCAACCATACCAAAATCAAAATTTTCAAGTGCCGAACAACCCAAGCAAGATCTTAGACTAGAGATTAGGCAAAACAATAAGCAAGTAAACAACTTTACTTCTAAGAGTTTGGGATTACAACCTTTGTAGTCCATTCCTTCGCTTCATAAGCTCCGTGTTGAGATTCTTTCACCATGATCATAATGTACCCGGACTCTAGAGAGGCTCCATGAAGAGAAACATGCAAGCTTGCTTCCGATCTTCAATAACTAAGATGATCTACCTTGAAGAAACTCAAACCGAAGCTCTTGCTTTGTTAATTAAGTATTAGCAAAGCAAACACCCTAATCTAAGTGGTTAGAATAGATGAGGATGATGAAGTAGGAATTTAGCTCTCTTTTGTTTTCAATTTCTCACTCATTATCATCATAAGTCAAAAAACTAGAAAGCTTTTTTAAGAGGAAGAAGAAGAAGAAATCTATTTGTGATGAATAATGAAATCATGTGTGAGGTTAGAATTGCAACCATGGGTGAAGAAAGAAGACTTAACCCATGTAGAGAATTAACTATGGTAAAGGGTTTGGGTTGGGTTAAGAAATATCTTACACAAAATATCATAGTCAAAGTCAAAGCTTCAAGAAGCTTCTTGAAAGCTTCATCCAAGTTTAACCCTAATCCAAACCCTAACCATATTTAAACTCCACAAAGCATGTTGCATTTGTAACCCTAACTTGTTACAATATTATATATCACATATACAATATTTATTGTAATAAAATAAAATAATACAATTAACATATATCACATATATATCAATGTATTATCCAAGTGAGAAAAAGAATCTTAAAGTGAGCTAATATTAGTTAATGTAATATAATATATCAAATATATAATTATACATTAAATTATCGAATCAACACTTGATCCGATAATCCGGCTATTTCATAAATAATCGACTAATATAATCTGTATCAGTTCATCGAATCAACACTTGATCCGATGACCCGGCTATATCACATATACCCGGCCGATATCACATATCGCGAGAATCTAATACGGTATCACATACACGTATTGTTCTCGGTCCCTTACATATCACATATGTGCTCCTACTTCGTTTTGCCTGAGCCAGGAAACCTCTGTGTAGGACTCTAAAGAATCGTCAATACGCCGGCAGTAGGTGATGATCATATCAAACACCCACAAGCTGCAAGCGGTCAGCTAAACGTAATAGCCACCCAGGTATTGAGCAATCAGAAGATCAACAAGCAAGCCTGTACATTCTCCTGCGAATCCAATCAGTAACACTTCCGTACAGTCCGGTCTCTTCGTCTGATATGTCGCATATCTCGCCTAAGGGTGGTAAACGTCAGACCCCGGTAGCTTGATAAGTCGTGTCGATATGAGGTCCATAACAGTTCGAAAAACTACTGATAACACTTACCAGTAAATCTCTGCAACCCTGGTCAAGGATTTCCAGTTATAGACAATCGAACACAGCGCAACATCAACTCCTTATACCGGGAGAGACGAAACCCCTCCTATCGCTCATTGCCTCCATGTGATTCGGGACTGTAACCAAAAGCCACCGTTCTGCATGCCCCCTTGGACGTGGTGAGGTGGAAATCAAAGCACAGTGGGAATCACACAAGACTCTATGACGATCTCGGGTCTACAGACTAACCTGTATCAGTGTCACCAGAGAACTGCCATCTGACGTGAGATATAATACCATCTAGGAGTTCTCGGCGAGTCCGTCCAGTGTACCCAGTCTCCACTGAGCACCCGTAAACCTTCTCTGATGTCAAACACCAATGGATATGGGATCATCCATCGCCCATCATATGGGTCAAAAAGCGCATACGCTAGTCTACTCTGGAGTATCGATGCCCTGTCTCGATACTCCCACGACTAGGAACATTTGAAGGATGTACTTAACGACTACACTGTCCCCACTAGTATGATCTGTATCATAGTTTTGGTAGTCAAGTACTCATCCTAAGGGCTTTATCAACATGTAACATAGAGACAATCAGAGTACATGTTAAGATAAAGAGCAACCAGATAGCATACTATCATGTCGAGCAAGAAAGTCCAACCTATATATGTTCAAGCATCCACTACAATATACATCGTATGTACAGTAATGGCCTCTAGGGCATATATATAACTAACAATCTTGATCAATCACCGACTCCTAGACCTGTCGCCAGACTTTGTAAATTTTAGAGGACAGCCGCTGAAGGGGTTGCTCCGGCTTCTTCTCTGTGGCATTCTCCGCGGGTGGAGGAGATCTTTTCAGTATGGCGGTGGGTGAATTCTTGCGTACCCTATTAAGCAGCTTGAAGCTGTTCCCAGTTGTAACAGTAGCATTGACTTCCACCGTTGGGGCTGGTGGAGTTAGCCCAGAAGGGGAGTTGCCCCCAGCCTTCCTAACTCGGCACCAGTGGCGACGTCGAGCGTGTCGAGCCGTTTGGATTGTTTCAGCTTTAGGGGTGACTTCGTCGTGCCCCCTGTTCTGGTGAGGCGCTGCTGGTACCAGCCTCTTGAAGATCGACGTCCGTCGAGCAGCAGTATCCAATCTGTCAAAGACAGACCTTTGAGCAGGAACGGGAGCCGGGGTAGCCAACCTCGTAAAGACCGATCCCTTGACGGGAGAAGCTTCTTTAGTGACCTCAAGAGCAGGAATGGCTATCCATTTCGGGATGGCCGCTTCAGGTATTGTGGGCTTCTTGACAGGCCCATTGGAGTTCAGGCTCAGCCTGTCGAAGACTGACGCCGTTGGCTTGACATCGGACGACCCGTTGAGAGGGGCCGTGGTAGTAGTGAGCCGATCAAAGACCGACTTCTTTTGCACTTCTTGCGGCAGCGGGATATTAATGTTCACTGGTGGGAGCATGGTCCCGAAGAACAAACCGGTGGTAGCCTGAGTCACCTGCTCTATCGGCATTGTGAACAGGGAGGCCGCATGGGACCCGTAAGCTATACCTCCAGATGAGATGGAACGTGAGTTGCAGTTGCAGCTGGAACACTTCGTGCAAGTAAACGCCATTGATCTTTCGTTTTCTGCACCAAGCAAGACACCAAATCTTAGTACCTCGAACCCAAGGGCAACCATTAGCAAACCGCGATTCATTCGCGAACACGACACAAGAAGTGTGGAGTGGAAAGAGGAAAAGGTCCCACTGGGCATGCCAAAATCTGTTCCCCTCCAAAAACACGGAGACGCGACCGCGCGGGTCCGACTCGCCTGAATTTTGGGGCAGATGCTAATTGGTGCTATCCATCCACCTCTCCAAAGATGTCAAGTTGATTTATGGCACCATATATCGAAGGTTTAAACGGATGCGGCCGATATAGCAGACATCGTCAGATTCCCCCTCGTTGAGGGGTTTTTGATTGTGGGGACACTCTTCCCTGCAGGTGCAAGCCCCTGAAGTTAATTACGCTACCGCATCGCGGTAACCACTTTCTCCTTCTCCAGATGGTCACTTCGTGTCGTAGGTGTTTGTTTTGTTTTTGGTTGCCCGTGGATTGTATACGGAGACTAATTTATGTTGTCGCCCGTAGGGCGTGGATTAGTCCAAATCCGTATCTTCTTAGATTTGGGTTTTGGGGTTGGGTTTAAGGATACGTTATCCTCATTTGAGACTAAGATCAACTTAAACATTTGTTAAGAATACGTTAGTCTCATTTTAGACTAAGATCAACTTAACGGGATCATTTAGATCCAACAAAAGAGCATTTGGACTCTATTGTTTAGTTTAGGGACATTGCGGTCCATAATTAGTTTAAGGACATTACGGTCCAATGTTAGTTTAAAGACATCGCGGTCGAGGTTAAGGACATCGTAGTCAATGGGCTTAAGGACCCCACAGTCCAGGTTAAGGACATCGTAGTCCGTGAGTTTAAGGACCCCACATCCCGTAGTTTAAAGACGTCATAGTCTATAAAGTTTAAGGACATCATAGTCCATAAGTTTAAGGACCCCACAGTCCGTAGAAATGTGTGGTTGTCGGGACCAGTCACCTCTCTGAAGACGTTGAAGGATTAAAACGACAAATATCAGAGGAGTAAAGAGATGTACCCTTGAACCGGTGTGAATTGGTTGAAAGATCTGTAGTCCAATTTGGAACTAAGATCTGTTGAAATATTCATGAGCAGATGGGCTCAATTAATATAAATTGAGGACTTATGGCCAATCTTGGGCTAAGTCCAACAAATGTTTAACATTTTTATTCTGGCTGTTGAGCCTTTATTTGGGCTTGGCCCTTTTAATAATGTTGAGCATTAGATCTTGACACCATTTTTGTCTTGTATTGAATGCAGAGCATTCATCAGAACAATTTATGTTCTGTCAGCGCAACATATGGTGCGCTAGACGCTTCGCGCAAATCAAAAGCGCAGTGCGCTTTTGACACGTGGCGCGCATGTAAGTGTTGCGCTCTGCGCTAAGCACAGATGCCAATTTGTGAGCGCTGAGCGCTAGTCCATGAGCGCATTACGCTGGCGCATACGTGAATGACACGTGTTGCGCTTGGCGCCGAGCGCCAGCCCATGAGCGCAGTGCGCTGTTTCAAAAGCGCAAAGTGCAAGTTGCATACGTGGTTGACACGTGGCGCATTTTGATACTGAGCACCGGTCCAGAAAGCGCAGAAGCGCTATTCAAGAGCGCAAAGCGCATTTCAATAGCGCAAAGCGCCTTTAATCAATTTTTATGATCTGTGAACAAACTTATGTTCTTTTAAAAAAGACTTTGTCTTAACATTCAAGAACAACAGTTCTTATTTTTGAAAGGGCTTTACCCTTATAGATCAATGAACTGTGTGAAGAATGTGTTCTTCTTTTATTATGTGATAAGATCTTTTGATCTTTTTTATGAAATACCTTGGTTTTTGTAGATCTATGATCTTTTAAGAAGCTAATTCTTCTTTTTATGAGATGATTTCATCTCTGTGTTCATCATTCATCATCTTTACCTTGAAAAAATAATCTTCTTTCAAGAGCTTGCTCTCTTTCTTTGAATTTTTCAAAGTTTATGAGGGGATTTCTCTATATGAGACTTGAAGTCTTGGGGCCTTTATATAGGGCAAGTTAATTTGTTAAATCAGTTAAAGAGATCTTTCTCTAATTGATTTAGAGATGTTTCCCACCGTTGGATTTTTGATCCTAGAGCTTCTGATTTACAGAGGGCAATCTTCTTATTTTTAACAAGATTGGAAAATCTTTCCATAATAGAATTTTAATTCTGATTAATTAATGATTTATCATTATTATTAGATCTTTTGATCTAAGGGTAGGGAATTTTTAATTCCAACGCTAGCGCACCCGTGCTTTGCACGTGGTGCACTACTCAGAGATCAGCGCACCTTGCGCTAGCGCACACATGGTGCACTGCCTAGGGTGTAGCGCACCTGGCGCTAGCGCATCCATGTTTGACACGTGGCACGCAGCGCGCCTAGCACTGGATCTGAAGCGTTGCTTCAATTTTTGAATTTTGAATTTCAAAACAGAGTTTTGCTCTTATTGGGATCATTAAATTTCTCGATTCTGATCTTATCTTCGGCCATCTTTCGTTTACCGCCGCAGCAAACTTAACCTTCTCTCTCATATTTTTGAACCAATACCTTCGAAATTATAAACTAAGAAGATGGGGAGCAGACACAAGCGTCATCACCCACCATAAACTTAGATCGTAGAATCGAAGAACCTTTGGTTCCCTATGCTCGGATACCACTTGTTAGGATGGGGGAGAAAGAAACACGCGGAACTATGCTAATCGACCAACCACGCAATACGCAATATATAACGAAAGACAAAATAACGCGAGAATAAGATAATCAAACTAGAGAGATACAAGTATTTGTTAACGAGATTCACCCACCGTATGGCTAGTTTCCGGCGGAGCGGAATCTGCAAAAGTTCTACTAGATCTTTTGTCTAGTTACACCAAGAGCAAATCCTAGAAGATTTCTGTTAAATCCCTCTTAGCCGTCACCCTATCTCTATACAATTTAATAGCCTTAGATTTCTCATATGAAATATCCTATTTATAGCCTAACCCTAATCCTCTTTATATTAGGATTAAATAGAATATAGTAAATATTCTTTTCGCACAGAAAACCTACGCGCATACGTCTGATGAAGACTTCGTCAGACGTCTGTTGTCTCTTCGGATTGGCTACAAACTTTAGGCAAACATCTGCCGCTCCTTGATCGGACGTCTGTCGACGCTCTGGAGACGGCTTAGACTCGGCCCAGACGTCTGACCACACCTTGGTCAGACGTTTGCCAACGCTTTGGTTTTGGTCCAGACATTTGTTACTTTGTCTTCAGACATCTGGCTTTGGTCTGGCTCGATATTTGTGTATGGGCGGACGTCGGAACCTTTCTTGTTCGAACATCTGAGAAAGATTCTCCATAATTCTAACACTTATAAGGAAAGAGAGGGCTGGGCCTCAGATAACTTAATTAAAAGAATTAAGGAGGCTTAGTTTAAAATCCCAATCACTTTGGGGTCAATTTGTAGGGTTCCTAGGCACACTATAGAGGTCTCACAAGGCATCAACCATGCCAATTTCAAATTTTATGGGTGCCGAGAAACCCTAATACGGATCGTCGACTAGAAATTTAGGCGAAACAGTAAACTAGTTAACATCTTAACTAAAGGAGAGAGGCTACAACCTTTGTAGATCCGGTTCTCCACTTCCTTAGCTCCACGTAAGCGTCCTCTCGCTGTCCATCTCGAATCCCAAACTCAAACATCGGCTTCATCGGAGAATTGGGCGGACTAGGTCGTCGGCTTCATGCCGAAGATGATCTACGTCGAGGCATCACAAGTTCAAGCTCCGACTTCACAAAGTTGTGAAACTTGTGAAGAAAACACCCAAAACAACTTGGCAAGAGGTAGAGGGTGAAGAAATAGGAGGTGGGTTCACTTTAGAATTGGATTTCTCTCACTTTAGCTCAAGTTGCCATTGATGGACTTAAGCTTTTCTTGAAGAAGAAGATGATGAAGAAGAAGAAAGAATTATGATAAGTGTTGTTAAAAGAATAATAAAAATCAATACTTATCATCTTCTAACCTTGGTTAAGTGTAGAGAATAGACCATGGTCAAGTGAGAATGGTTAGGGTTAAGGATGATGACAAAATGGTCACTTTAGTCAAAGCTTCATCAAGCTTCATGAAAGAAACCATTTTGTTATCTTTTATTTATTTATCAAAAAGGAATAGATAAATAAATAAGTAAATAAATCAAAACCCTAACTATTATCATAACCATGGTTTAAGTCTTAACACAAAACCAATTTTCATGCATCATCAAACATGACACATTGTAGTGCACAAGAGAATAACACATATACAACTTGTGAACTACAAGTGAGAAAATCCTATTAAAGTGAACCAATACTAGTTAATGCAAAGTAATATATCAAATATATAATTATACATTAAATCATTAAATCAACACTTGATTCAATGATCCGGTCATGTCGCACATAACCGACTAGTATCCAATGTATCGACTTATCGAATCAATCTACGATTCGATAACTAGGTTATATCGCATATAACCAATCGAAACATTCATCGCGAGAATGAAATACGGTATCACATACACGCATTATTCTCGGTCCTGCACATATCTCATATGCGCTCCTATTTCGTTTCGCTTGAGCCAGGAAACCTCTGTGTAGGACTCTAAAGACTCGTCAATACGCCGGTAGCAGATGATGATCATATCAAGCACCCACAAGCCGCAAGCGGTCTGCTAAACGTAACGGCCATCCGGGAATTGAGCGATCAGAAGATCGACGAGCTAGACCGCTCACACTCCTGTGAATCCAACCAGTAACACCTACCGTACAGTCCGGTCTGTTCGTCTGATATGTCGTATATCAAGTCTAGGGGTGGTATACGTCAGACCTCAATAACCGATAAGTCGTGCCGATGTGAGGCTCATAACAGGTCGAGAAACTACTGGTAACACTTACCAGCAAATCTCTGATCAGCCCTGGCCAGGGACTTCCCTGTTACGGCCAATCAAGCACAGCGCAACATCAACCCCCAATACCGGGAGAGACGAAACCCCTCCTATCGCTCATTGCCTCCATGTGACTCGGGACTGTACCCAAAGACCACCGTTTTGCATGCCCTCATGGACGTGGTAAGGTGGAGATCAAAGCACAGTGGGAATCACACAAGACTCTATGACGATCTCGGGTCTACAGACTAACCTGTACAAGTGTCACCTGAGAACTGCCATCTGACGTGAGGTATAATACCATCTGGGAGTTCTCGGCGAGTCCGTCCAGTGTACCCAGTCTCCACTGAGCACCCGTATACCATCTCTGATGTCAAACACCAATGGATATGGGATCATCCATCGCCCATCTCATGGGTCGAGAAGCGTATACGCTAGTCTACACTGGTATATCGATGCCCCGTCTCGATACACCCATGACTAGGGACCTTGAAGGATGTACTTATGGACTACCATGTCCCCACTAGTATGATCTGCATCATAGTCCAGGTAGTCAAGTACACATCCTAAGGGCTTTATCAACATGTAACTATAAGACAGTTTAAAGAGACAAGTGTACATGTTAAGATAAAGAGTAACCAGATAGCATACTATCATGTCGAGCAATAAAGTCATCTCTATATATGTCCAAGCATCCAATATTATATACATCATCTGTACAATACTGGCCTCTAGGGCATACATACAACTAACAATCTCCCACTTGCACTAGGGCCAGCTGCTGTAGTATCGCATACCGAGCATCCCGAAGAGTCTCTCAAACTGTATCTGGGGAATGGCCTTCGTGAGTGGATCCGCCGTGTTGTTCTTCGTGTCAACCCTCCTGACCTCGATCTCCCGGCGATCAACTATCTCCCGGATCAGGTGATACCGCCTCAGAATATGCCTGGATCGCTGATGGGACCTGGGTTCCTTGGCCAAAGCCACCGCTCCATTGTTATCGCAATACAAAGGTATTGGATGCTCAATGGATGGAACCACTCCAAGTTCAGCAATGAACTTCTTGATCCAGACAGCCTCTTTAGCAGCATCGTTGGCAGCGATGTATTCAGCCTCCATCGTCGAGTCTGCCACGGTTTCCTGCTTGGAACTCTTCCAGCTAACCGCCCCTCCGTAAAGGGTAAAGACAAATCCCGACTGCGACTTAGAGTCGTCCTTATCACTCTGGAAGCTGGAATCGGTAAAGGACTCCACTTGGAGTTCTCCGTTACCATACACCAAGAGCATCTCTTTAGTCCTTCGTAAGTACTTGAGAATGCTCTTCACAGCTGTCCAGTGACTCTCTCCAGGATCAGCTTGATACCTGCTCACTACACTTAGTGAGTATGCTACATCGGGTCTGGTACACAGCATCGCGTACATGATAGAGCCTACAGCCGAAGCATAGGGTATCCCTTGCATGCGAGCTCTCTCCAAATCAGTCTTGGGAGATATCTCTTTGGAGAGAGTGACTCCAGAGATCGTGGGCAAGTTCCCACGCTTGGATTCTTCCATACTAAACCTCTTTAGTATGGTGTCAATGTACCTGGATTGGGACAATCCCAATATCCTTTTGGATCTATCTCTATAGATCCTAATTCCCAATATGCAGGAGGCATCACCAAGATCTTTCATCGAGAATCTTTGTGATAAGAAGAGCTTGACCGATTGCAGCATAGGAATATCATTTCCTATCAAGAGTATGTCGTCCACGTACAATACGAGGAAGACAACCTTACTCTCTGCCACCTTCTTGTAGATACAAGGTTCATCTGGGTTTTTAACGAAATCAAACTCTTTGATAACGACGTCAAAGCAGATGTTCCAACTCCGCGATGCTTGCTTTAATCCATAAATGGATTTAAGCAGCTTGCACACCTTCCCGCTGCTCCCACTATCTACGAAGCCCTCTGGCTGAGTCATGTACACGCACTCTTCTAAATCACCATTTAGAAAGGCGGTCTTAACATCCATTTGCCAGATTTCGTAATCATAATATGCAGCGATGGCAAGCATGATCCGGATGGATTTAAGCATAGCCACTGGAGAAAAGGTTTCGTCATAGTCCACACCTGGTCTTTGACGAAAACCTTTTGCAACAAGTCTAGCTTTGAAAGTCTCCACTTTCCCATCTACACCAAGTTTCTTCTTGAAGATCCACTTGCTCCCAATGGGTTTTACCCTTTCAGGAGCAACGTCCAAAGTCCATACTTTGTTGGTGTACATGGATTCCATCTCGGACCGCATAGCATCCAGCCATTTCACTGAGTCCCTACTCGTGATGGCCTGCTCGAAGCTAGTTGGGTCATCATCCTCCATGATGCAATCCTCGCTTCCACCGTCAATGAGAAAACCGTAGTATCTCTCTGGTGGACGAGAAACCCTACTAGATCGGCGGAGAGGCTGGGGTTCGTCGAGTTCTACTGAATTCTCTGGTTCTACCAAGTCTTCTGTTATAGTTTGTGTCGCTGGAACCTCTTCTAGTTCTACCTCAATGCCACTTATCTGTTTCATAAGAAAACTATTTTCTAAGAAAGTGGCATGTCGAGAAACAAACACTTTTTGTTCCTCGGAGTGGTAGAAGATATACCCTCACGAATGTTTGGGATATCCAACAAACTTACATAGAACAGACCTTGCCTCGAGCTTGTCCGGATTTTGTGTTTTAACATAGGCCGGACAACCCCATATCTGAATAAAATTAAGACATGGTCTCTTGCCATTCCATATCTCATATGGAGTGGTAGGCACTGATTTGGTCGGAACTCTATTCAGTAGGTATGCAGCAGTCTCCAGTGCATATCCCCAGAAGGAAATAGGTAACTCAGCTGTACTCATCATAGAGCGCACCATATCTAATAGGGTGCGATTTCTCCGCTCCGATACACCGTTGTGCTGTGGTGTATAAGGAGGAGTAAGCTGAGAGAAAATCCCATTCTCTTTTAGATAATCTCTGAATTCGTTACTTAAGTATTCTCCTCCTCGATCAGATCGAAGGATCTTAATACTTTTGCCCGTTTGGTTCTCTACTTCTTGTTTATATTCTCTAAATTTCTCAAAAGCTTCTGATTTGTGTTTCATCAGGAACACATATCCGAATCTAGAGAGATCGTCAGTGAATGTAATGAAGTACGAAGAACCATCCCTGGCATGTATAGACATGGGACCGCATACATCACTATGTATTAGTCCCAAGAGTTCGGTAACTCTTTCTCCGTGTCCTGTAAACGGAGTTTTGGTCATCTTGCCTTTGAGACATGACTGGCAAGTGTCATAAGATGAGAATTCGAATGGTTTCAAATATCCATCCTTATGCAACTTAGCCAGTCGTGTCACATTGATGTGACCCAGTCTACAATGCCACAAGAAAGATTCGTTTAGTTCAGAACTCTTCCTCTTGTGTGTGTTTTGTAAATTGAGGACTGTATTTTGATTGAGAATGAATATGCCATTATACAACGAGCCTGATGCAACCAACTTTTGATCTAGGAATATGTTCATAACATTACCCTGTAATACAAAATTATATCCTTCTTTACTTAATAAAGAAACTGATATAATGTTGCACATCATGTTCGGTATATAATAGCATTCATTTAGAATCAGTGTATCACCACTTGGTAATACAAGGTGATATTCGCCAACTGCTTTGGCTGCAACATTTGCCCCATTCCCAACTTGAACGGAATGATCACCTTTTCCCAGTTCTCTACCTTTTCGTAGCCCATGTAACTGTTTACATATGTGGGATCCTGATCCGGTATCTAATACCCAGGACGTAGGGTGAACTGAGAAACAGTTCTCAATAACTAACACACCTGTAGAAGATGCATCAACATGCATGTTCTTTTGGGCGGCTTGAGAATCCAGATATTCTCCTGTTTCCTGTTCATTCTTATAACGCTTATAAGATAGAACGGGTTCAACGTTCCCCTGCACAATATAACATGCGGGTTCGGTCAATACATCCATATTATTATCTTCATTAGGGCATGAAATGGTCGCTCCCTGGAGAGAGAGAGAAGAAAACACTTTAGCGTATGCTCGTGCAAGATCAGATTGGTTATTATCTTATCTAATAAGGATGGCTCCCACTGCTTTTTATCAAATCTTCCTTCAAACCCTAAAAGGAAAGATTAGCCGGGATTAATTACACACTACAAGTTCGCCAATCTTTCAGCCAGGCCAGTGTCGGTACTTTGAGGGAGGTCCCCCGTGCTTTCGCACGAACCTAATTAATGTAAACCTTGTTTTCCCAGAGGCGTAACCCCGTTGACACCTTTCTAGACACCTACTTGATCAGCTAATTACAATGTGTAAAACTCTCCTAGGAGTAACTCTTACTCGCAGTGGGTATCGGGATCCAACTATCTCATAGAAGGTATGCAATCTCATTGCAAATTTCAACACTTGAAATTCCCAATAATATTTTGCCCCTAGCATCCTATGACCTTGACGGAGGCCAAACAACCCATAGTCCGCTAGTCAAGTTCAACCCGTCATTTCCTGATTGAATTAAACCCACCCGCACGACCCTTGACGGAGGCCAAACAACGCCGTACGAATACCCTAATCCAATCGCATCATATGCAAGCAGATAAGCACTAGTTAGCTACCGTACACTGCGCCTTGACGGAGGCCAAACTACCGCAGCACGAATACTAACTAGTACTTATCTGAAATGACGGAGGGCTACGCAGGTTTTTCATAAAAACCATGAGCGTAATGAACTTGATATCGTTGTAGAATCAAATGAAGTTTTGAAATGGAGTGATTTTGATGCTTTTCTAGTTTTGCTAAAGGGATCACTCCCGGTGAAGGGATCGTCGGCCCTTTCCTCGTCGAATGAGGTGCGGGATATATCATATATATCACTGTGCAAAGCAGAAACTATAGAAACTATCAAAAACAAACCGAGTGTGTAGCATCTGCCAGTTATTGCTAAAGGAGTCACTCCCGGTGAAGGGATCTCGGTCCTTTCCTCATCGAATAAGGTGCAGGATATATCACATATACCGCTGTGCAAAGCAAGAACTGTAGCTACTCGTTTTATTTAAATTTGATTCTACAACATCTTAGGTTTCTTTTCTTTTATTAATCACATTAATGAAGTCCCATCATTTAAGTACCTAAACATCACAGATAAATACGACGTACACTTATGCCATCCGCATTCGCCTCGATGTCCCCTCGTGCACCGTTAGGTTAGGTAACTAACGGCAGAGCGGGGCAGGGCTAGTGCGGGTGCAAAACATAAGTAACGTCTATATAATATATCATATATACTATATACTGTATCTATCACAGAACATCACATGATCACATCACAGATATCGCAGCAGAAGAAACATATGAAACATTGGATATACTAGGACGTCCGTGTTTTCAATACGAGCCAGTATAAAACACGGATTCCACGGTCGTGATGAATAGCCAATCCCACACCCCTAGACCCCTACGAGAGCGGCAAGCAACCCTGCCAATTCTAGGGTTAGGAGACCCGGACTCGACTCCTCGAGATGGTCTCCCACTGGACCCTAGAACCCGGTTACTTGTGCTCCCCTCCTTGGGTCTATCCTAATGCGGAAATATAAACAATATACAAAAGGTGACAACTTCCGCAACCTGGAAGTGCCCTAAATAAAAAGAATATTACATACAAGTTTTTACATGAATGAAAATGAAAAACACTCATCTCACATAAAAAACCCCGGCTATTCAAACACGACGATCCAATATAACATATCCAGCAACACATAACATCACATGTCATCAACGTAAGTAAGTATGCATACCCCAATTGTCGTTGACGTATAGCAACGAAACCATCGATATGAACATACCACACTTACGGTCACAGAAAAGAAAGTGTAAAACTACAACAGTTGGAATCCGCAACCTCTTTTAGACATCACATGCCTAATCAAATGAAATACTTAGACATCACATGCCTAACAGTTATAAACCCCGCATTTTAGTCTCATTATCGAAAACTCTTTTCAATATCAAGTGAAACTAAACCGCTAGATTTATAACATTCATTCAGTTATCTCATAACTGTTTGTGAATTCCAATTATTGTATCACATTCCAGATAAACAGAAAATGTTAAACTTTCCGATCGAACAGTCGAATACCCAAGTTTTCCCGATACAGCTCAACACATGAAATAAGTCTAACATTCAGTTCGTGCCTCAGTACCAACGGTCCAGCCGTAGAAGGTTCAAGCCAACGCCTCACATGTGGCACGCCGTACTGCCCCAAACCCGAAGGTTCAAAAGGCAGTTCAAGACGGTCACATAATCGAGTTAAGGTTTGTTGTCTTCTAGAGGATCCATCGCGTTACTTGCACTACTTAGAACGTCGTTAAACTACGGAAAAATCCAACACTTGGAAATTTCCCGACAGGGAAAAAATTGGGTATTTATATCCAGTCGAACTTTTTAACATATTCTAAAATTTATCCGGAAAGCCACATAGACAAAATCTGATACTCCGATCGAAACACCGAATCCCCAAAACAATCCCAGAAAATTCAACTCTTGAATAAATATTAAAAATTCCCATAAAACTCAGCACCAGAAAAGAGGAATTACTGTGCAAAAATTATTGCGCATTGTGAACAGTAGGCGGCGGAACCGCGGCAGAAGCCATGCTTCTGCCGCGTTTCCGCGGCGGTTTAGACGCATCATGAGCTCGTTTTGCACCATAATTCTTATATCTTCATGCTGATATTTTTAAGAATTTTTAATATGGAAAAATCCCATTTTTTAGAAAAAGTCCAGAGAGCAATATTTGAGTTGGGGTTTCGGGTCGATCGGACTTCAAACTCCGTCTAGACTTCGCCTAAGGTTCTAGCTAGGCTCTGATACCACTGTAGGGTTCCTAGGCACACTATAGAGGTCTCACAAGGCATCAACCATGCTAATTTCAAATTTTATGGGTGCCGAGAAACCCTAATACGGATCGTCGACTAGAAATTTAGGCGAAACAGTAAACTAGTTAACATCTTAACTAAAGGAGAGAGGCTACAACCTTTGTAGATCCGGTTCTCCACTTCCTTAGCTCCACGTAAGCGTCCTCTCACTGTCCATCTCGAATCCCGAACTCAAACGTCGGCTTCATCCGAGAATTGGGCGGACTAGGTCGTCGGCTTCGTGTCGAAGATGATCTACGTCGAGGCATCACAAGTTCAAGCTCCGACTTCACAAAGTTGTGAAACTTGTGAAGAAAACACCCAAAACAACTTGGCAAGAGGTAGAGGGTGAAGAAATAGGAGGTGGGTTCACTTTAGAATTGGATTTCTCTCACTTTAGCTCAAGTTGCCATTGATGGACTTAAGCTTTTCTTGAAGAAGAAGATGATGAAGAAGAAGAAAGAATTATGATAAGTGTTGTTAAAAGAATAATAAAAATCAATACTTATCATCTTCTAACCTTGGTTAAGTGTAGAGAATAGACCATGGTCAAGTGAGAATGGTTAGGGTTAAGGATGATGACAAAATGGTCACTTTAGTCAAAGCTTCATCAAGCTTCATGAAAGAAACCATTTTGTTATCTTTTATTTATTTATCAAAAAGGAATAGATAAATAAATAAGTAAATAAATCAAAACCCTAACTATTATCATAACCATGGTTTAAGTCTTAACACAAAACCAATTTTCATGCATCATCAAACATGACACATTGTAGTGCACAAAAGAATATCACATATACAACTTGTGAACTACAAGTGAGAAAATCCTATTAAAGTGAACCAATACTAGTTAATGCAAAGTAATATATCAAATATATAATTATACATTAAATCATTAAATCAACACTTGATTCAATGATCCGGTCATGTCGCACATAACCGACTAGTATCCAATGTATCGACTTATCGAATCAATCTACGATTCGATAACTAGGTTATATCGCATATAACCAATCGAAACATTCATCGCGAGAATGAAATACGGTATCACATACACGCATTATTCTCGGTCCTGCACATATCTCATATGCGCTCCTATTTCGTTTCGCTTGAGCCAGGAAACCTCTGTGTAGGACTCTAAAGACTCGTCAATACGCCGGTAGTAGATGATGATCATATCAAGCACCCACAAGCCGCAAGCGGTCTGCTAAACGTAACGGCCATCCGGGTATTGAGCGATCAGAAGATCGACGAGCTAGCCCGCTCACACTCCTGTGAATCCAACCAGTAACACCTACCGTACAGTCCGGTCTGTTCGTCTGATACGTCGCATATCAAGTCTAGGGGTGGTATACGTCAGACCCCAATAACCGATAACTCGTGCCGATGTGAGGCTCATAACGGGTCGAGAAACTACTGGTAACACTTACCAGCAAATCTCTGATCAGCCCTGGCCAGGGACTTCCCTGTTACGGCCAATCAAGCACAGCGCAACATCAACCCCCAATACCGGGAGAGACGAAACCCCTCCTATCGCTCATTGCCTCCATGTGACTCGGGACTGTACCCAAAGACCACCGTTTTGCACGCCCTCATGGACGTGGTAAGGTGGAGATCAAAGCACAGTGGGAATCACACAAGACTCTATGACGATCTCGGGTCTACAGACTAACCTGTACAAGTGTCACCTGAGAACTGCCATCTGACGTGAGGTATAATACCATCTGGGAGTTCTCGGCGAGTCCGTCCAGTGTACCCAGTCTCCACTGAGCACCCGTATACCATCTCTGATGTCAAACACCAATGGATATGGGATCATCCATCGCCCATCTCATGGGTCGAGAAGCGTATACGCTAGTCTACACTGGTATATCGATGCCCCGTCTCGATACACCCACGACTAGGGACCTTGAAGGATGTACTTATGGACTACCATGTCCCCACTAGTATGATCTGCATCATAGTCCAGGTAGTCAAGTACACATCCTAAGGGCTTTATCAACATGTAACTATAAGACAGTTTAAAGAGACAAGTGTACATGTTAAGATAAAGAGTAACCAGATAGCATACTATCATATCGAGCAATAAAGTCATCTCTATATATGTCCAAGCATCCAATATTATATACATCATCTGTATAATACTGGCCTCTAGGGCATACATACAACTAACACAATTACCAAAATATCCTACTTATAAAGTGATTTTTAACTTAAAATATAGCTTATATAGTAGCTCATCAAAGTTAACTCGAGACTTTATCTAGTCAAATATTCTTATGGTTCTAAATAAAAAAATAAACTTATGGAGCTAGTTATAGAAATTATCGGTGTCACATCCCGCTTCACAAAAGATTATGGCGGAACGCGACAAGGCCCGGCCCGCGATAATCTATACCGAGAAGCATACCTTCCCGATATAGATACATTAAGTGTCTAACATGCAGTAGTATATCATAAAAAATATATAAATTCAAATCCCCCAACATTTACAAGATAATTCAAGATTCAACAAATGCCACCAGTTTCAAACGAATACAAAAAAAGCCTTCAAACATGAGGCATATCCAAGATACATGACATTAAGTTACCAATAATTAAAATGAAGGAGTAATACTTTGAAAGAAGATCGAAGTGTGAAAGGTTCTGGCCGATAGGTCCTGCTCGCTGGGTGTCATCTTATCCCTGATCGACTTTAAAACTGACAGACATTTCAATTAGTTTTTGCATGCACGATGCATATGGAGTTTGAAAAACTTGTAAAGAAGGCAGAGAAAGTAGATGCATTTACCGCAGGGGGGAAAGATTTGTGGTAAATTTTTATCTTTTAAAATAAGAAAAATTGGCATGGATTTGTATGCGGGGAAAGGAGAGGGGGCGGGGAGAAAGTTTCTTGGAAAGAGAGTAATTTTTGAAATTTTCGAGTAATAAAAGTTGACAAGAACTATGGGAGAAGAGATTCTAAGAAAAAGGGTAAACTATTTGAATTTTAAAATACGAAAAGTCCGTATGGATTTATATGCGTGTTTTGGGCAATTCTAAGGTTTTTTTTACTGCCATTTTGTAAGAAAGGAGAGACCATAAAATGCATAATTGATCGTAAATTTAGAGGAACTCCACATGAATTTGCATTATGAGAGAAGCGAAGTAGATGTAAGTCGATGCCACGCATCCCGCGGGTTCGCGGGGAGGCGGAATGTATAAAAACGATAATAATTTTCTTCGTAATATCGACTAAACACCAAGATCGAAACTAAACCTTTAACTAACTACAAGACTATGAGGTTTTAACTACAAGTGAAAAAGTTATACCTCAAGCAACCGGTTCTTCTTGTGATTGTTGTCCTCCTCTCCTGCGTGAGCTCCTTGGAGTAGTATAGATAGCGCCTCCATGTCGGCCTTCTCGAATCGAAGACAATCCACCCGAGAGTTTGTATATCAAGCTCCTGCTTCAATACCGAAGTAACTAGGACACCTAGTTCGCTACACTAGATGACTTAAATGATGTAGAGAATGTTGATGGATTGGTAGGTCTCTTTTAATTTTATGATTCTCAACACATGAAACAAGAAAGGCTTAGAGGAAGAAGAAGAACTATATGAAGAAAAGCTAGTGAGAACTTAGCATAAAATTGAGAATGAACTCCTTGGTGTAAACTGAACTCTCTCTCCTTTCTCATAGAATAAACTTATTTACCAAATGAGAAAGGTTCAATAATCACCTTAGTGAGTCATGGGACGAAAATGCTCCACGTGTCACTAAGAGCCATGCTCAAAATAATGCATAATTCCACCCCATTTCCTCCGCCTCATAAATCAATAACCATTTAACATAAAATGATAAATAGATAATATGAGAATTAATCTTCTAGAAACATCTTTGAGTAAATTACAAAAATGCCCCTCTAGTGTATATACATACCCGTGTCCGTATTCCGAAAAATACGAATACAAAAGAGACGAAAATAATACATCAGTACAATACTAGGATCTGACTTAAACCAAAGCGCACTAGTATTATCTGTCCGAATCATCATGTATGCACAAGTACACGCACGTGATCGAACCCTGTCGTAAAACCGTACGACCTCTACATCTTTTGCCTGATACAGGAAAACCCTCTGTGTGGGACTTTAAAGACTCGATACTACGCTGGCAGTGGGTTTAACCACAGGCCGCAAGCGGTACTAGCTGGATGTAACGGTCCCCAGGTATATGTCGATAAGAAGGCCGAAGAGAATAATTCATCTGAACTCCTACTGAGCCTGTCTGTGATAATCTCCATACAGTCCGGTTTGTTCGTCTAAGAGTATCGCATATCGGACCTAGGGACGGTAGCCATCAGACCCCTAATAGCGCAATAAGTCGTGCCGGGGTAGAGCCCAAAACACCCTGAGAAACTACTTGAGAACGTACCAGTAAATCTCACTTACCCTGGCCAGGGACTCTGTGTAATGGCTTTCCGAACTTAGCGCGATATCGACCCCCAATACCGGGAGAGACGAATCCTATCTAACCGCCACTACCTCCAAGTGTTTCGGGACTGCACCCAACTACTACCTATTTGCACGACTCAATAGAGCCATGGTAGGATAGTAATCGAAGAACAGTAGGAACACACTCGAGGCGAAACAGCAGTGTCAAATCAACGGACTATGCTGCACTCATGTCACGTGGGAACTGCTACTTGACGATAGGTATATTACCGACCAACAGTTCCCCACGAGTCTGTCCAGTATAACTCATAACCTAATGAGCACATGCATACTATCACCAGTACGACGTACTAATGGCCGTGGGACAGACCATCTCCCCTGCTGGAATGAGAAGCGTATATACTAGTCTACTCTGGAGTAACGATGCCCTGTCTCGATAATCCTACGACTAGGGACCATAATAAAGATGTTCTTATAAACTACCCATCCCCCACTAGTATGACTGCCATCACAATGCTGGTAGTCAAGCAAAAGATCCTAAGGGCTCTATCAATATGTATTAGCGATACGCTAATAGAAACATATACACATATTTAGATAGATACAAACCAAGTAGCATACAACTATATTGAGCAAGACTGTCATAAAACCTGTGTATATCTCAAGCTTCCAAAATATAATATACAAACTAGTACTATACAATAATGGCCTCTAGGGCATATATCACTAACAATCTCCCACTTGCACTAAGGCCATGTATTGGCATATCGCAGACCTATTATCTCGAATAGCCTCTCGAACTGCGTCTGAGAGATGGACTTCGTGAGTGGATCAGCAGTGTTGTTCTCCGTATCAACTCTCCGCACCTCGATCTCCCGGCGATCGACTATCTCCCTGATCAGGTGATACCGCCTCAAGATATGTCTAGACTTCTGATGGGACCTGGGTTCCTTTGCTAAAGCTGTAGCCCCGTTGTTGTCACAATACAGAGGTATTGGATCAACAATGGACGGAACCACCTGAAGTTCAGATAAGAACTTCCTCATCCAGACTGCTTCTTTTGCGGCGTCAGAAGCAGCGATATACTCCACTTCCATCGTTGAGTCAGCAACGGTATCCTTTTTGGAACTTTTCCAACATACCGCCCCTCCATTGAAGGTAAAGACATAACCCGACATGGACTTGGAATCATTCTTGTCACTCTGGAAGCTGGAGTCAGCAAAGCCCTCGATCTGGAGGTCCTTTCCACCGCATACCAAGAACATCTCTTTTGTCCTTCTTAGGTACTTGAGAAAGTTCTTTACCGCTATCCAGTGTTTCTTCCCCGGGTTTGACTGATACCGGCTTACCACGCTTAGTACGTAAGCAACATCTGGTCTGATACACAACATCGCATACATTATAGAGCTTACCGTAGAAGCGTAGAGTATAATAGACATGTGATCTCTTTCCAAATCTGTCTTGGGAGACATCTCTTTAGAGATGGTGATTCCTTGATAAGCCGGTAGATTTCCGCGTTTTGAATCTTCCATACTGAATATTTTTAGTATGGTATCGATATACCTGGACTGTAAAAGTCCCAACATCCTTTTTGATCTATCACAATAGATCCGGATTCCCAGAATGTAAGAGGAATCACCCAGGTCTTTCATTGAGAACCTTTGTGACAAGAATCCTTTGACAAATTGTAGCATAGGAATATCATTTCCTATCAAGAGAATGTCATCCACGTACAAGACGAGGAATACCACAGTTCTTCCTACAATCTTACTATATAAGCATGGTTCATCTGGATTTTTGATAAAGTCAAATTCTTTGACCGTCTCATCAAAACAGATGTTCCAACTCCGCGATGCCTGCTTTAATCCATAAATGGACTTAAGAAGTTTGCACACTTTCCCGCTGCTCCCACTCTGATTGAAACCCTTTGGCCGATCCATATATACGCACTCTTCCAAATGTCCATTTAGGAAAGCCGTCTTTATGTCCATATGCCAGATCTCATAATCGTAGAAAGCAGCAATGGCAAGAATGATCCGAATGGATTTAAGTATAGCCACTGTAGAAAAGGTTTCATCATAGTCCAAACCAGGTCTTTGACGAAAACCTTTTGCAACAAGTCTAGCCTTATAGGTTTCTACCTGTCCATCTACACCAATCTTCTTTAAAGATCCATTTGCAGCCTACGGGTTTTACCCCTTCTGGAGCAAAGTCCAAAGTTCATACTTTGTTGGTGTACATGGACTCCATCTCGGCCCGCATTGCATCTAGCCATTTTACCGAATCTCCGCTCTGAATGGCTTGCTGGAAGTTAGTTGGCTCATCATTATCAATAATGCAATCTTCTTTATCCACGTCTATGAGAAAACCGTAGTATCTCTCGGGCGGATGAGACAGCCTACTACTCCTGTGGAGTGGCGCAGGGATGTCCGGTTCTTCTGAAACTTCTGGTTCTACCATGCTTTCGGTAATAGCTTATGGTTCTGGAATTTCTTCCAGTTCTATTGCGCTCCTACTAGTTTCTTTTTCTAAAAATTGATTTTCTAAAAAGTGGGCATGACGAGAAACAAAAACCTTTTGTTCCTCTGCGTAATAGAAAAGATACCCCCTGAAGTTCTTTTGGTATCCCACAAACTTGCACAGTACTGAGAGTGCCTCGAGCTTGTCCACATACTGCTTTTTGACAAAAGCTGTACATCCCCATATCTTCAAGTACTGAAGATAGGGTTTCTTCCCACTCCACATATGATATGGTATGGTAGGCACAGTCTTGGTAGGAACCGTGTTCAGAAGATATGCAGCTGATTCTAGTGCATAGCCCCAGAAAGATCGCGGTTACTCAGCGTTACTCATCATGGAACGTGCCATATCCAATAAGGTTCGGTTCCGCCTTTCCGATACACCGTTGTGTTGTGGTGTGTATGGAGGAGTAAGCTGAGAGAGAATTACATTCTCTTTTAGGTAATCCAGAAACTTGGCACTCAAGTATTCACCACCTCGATCATATCTCAGCGTCTTGATACTTTTGTCGGTTTGTTTTTCCACTTCATTGTTATATTCCCGGAATTTCTCAAAGGCCTCGGATTTATGCTTCATCAAGAAGACATGTCCATACCTAGAGAAATCATCCGTAAAAGTAATTAAATAAGAATAACCACTTCTTATATATGTAGACATTGGACCACACACGTCACTGTGTATGAGTCCCAAGAGCTCGCTCGCTCTTACTCCGTATCCAGTGAATGGAGTCTTTGTCATCTTTCTTTTGATACACGATTGACAAGTTGCATAAGACTAATATTCGAACGGATTCAAATATCCCTCTTTATGTAACTTGGTCAACCGTGTTTCGTTGATGTGACCTAGCCTACAATGCCATAAGAAAGCATGATTTAATTCTGGAGACTTTCTTTTGTGTGTGTTCTGGACGTTGAAAACTTGCAGTTGGTTTAATACGTATATACCGTTGTTTAGTATACCCGACCCAATCAAATCATGATTAAGGTGGATGTTTACGACATCGCTTACAAATGTAAAATCATAACCTTCTTTAGATAACAAAAATACTGAAATGATATTACAAGTCAAACTAAGTACACAAAAACAGTTGCGCAAAACCAAAAAATGTCCACTTATCAATCCTAAATGATATTCTCCTACGGACACAGCATCCACGCTTGCTCCGTTTGCAACTCTGAGGGTCATATCACCCGCCTTCAAAACTCTACGATTTCTCAGTGCCTGCAAAGAATTACAGATATGAGATCCTGATCCGGTATCCAATACCCAGGAAATAGAGTTGATTGACAGACAGTTTTCAATTACAAACACACCTGAAGCTGAAACCACAACCTACTTCGCACCCTGGTTCTGGGCTTTCCACGCCCTGCAATTTTTCTTCCAATGGCCCTTCTTATAACAGTAGAAGCATTCTTCCTTCCTTACTGTCGGCCCCCCAATTTATGCCTTGTCCTTTCTCTCTACTTTATTGACCCCTCCTCTTGGTTTGGTGGGGGCCTTCTTCTTCCCCTTGGCTTTCGTCTTGGATCTAGAAGAGGAAGATCCTCCAATAAATAGAGCGGGAGTCTCCCTGGACTTCTGTAGGGTGCCCTCTGCGCTCCTCAGCATATTGAGGAGTTCAGAAAGTATAACTTCTTTACCCTAAATATTGAAATTCAAGATAAACTGGGCATAGGTAGAGGGTAGGGACTGTAGAATTAAGTCTGTGTACAGCTCATTCTCCAACATGATCCCCAGGTCCGCAAGCTCTTCAATCAAGCTGATCATCTTAAGAACGTGGTCCCCTACAGATGACCCGACTGCCAACCTCACTTGAAATAGTTTCTTCGAGATCACGTATCTTGCGATACGAGATTGCTCTCCATATAATTCCTTGGTATGGAAGAATATAGATTCAAGATTCATATTCTCGTGCCGCCTTTGGCGTTCATTGTCCATAAAGGCCAACACGAGGCACTTGGTTTTCGCACTGTCAATTTCTCAGGTCTTACGGATTTCCTTACCCGCGACGCTGGAATCTGGACCTGAGACAGCGGGGGATTTAGTAGTAAGTAGATAGCCCAGTTTGTCATATGTGAGGGACATCTTGACATTCCCGAGACAATCTTTATAGTTTGGCCATGTCAATATGTTTTTATCTAAATGTAACTTAAGGCCGGTCATCTTGGTCGCTGCAATTAGGAGAAGAGAAGAAACACTTTAACATGATGCTCTTGCAAATTTAAATTGGATTTTAGTTTATCTAAAAAGGATGGCTCCTACTGTTTCTCGAATCTTTCCTTAAACCATAAAAGAAGAATTAGTCAGGATTAATCTCACCATACAATTCTTTCTTAACCTTTTAGCCAGACTAATGTCGGTACTTCGAGGGAGGTTTTACGACGCTTTCATAAAATTCCTTAATTAAATAACCTCTTTTCCCTGAAGGCGTAGCCCCGCTAACACCGTCTTAGACACCTACTTGGTTTATAGTATTGATCGTTAAGTGGAAAAATCTCCCGAGGAGTAGCATATACTCACAGTAGGATCAGGATCCAAATATCATTGTGTGATAAATTGAAGGAATCCTACCAAAATTATCACACTCCAAATAGTATTCAATACTGGCAAGTTTCAGTTTCTTTAGAAACTCCCGATGTGGATTTTTGCCCCATGCTCTTATGACCTTGACGAAGGCCAACATATCATAAGTCGCATGTCAAGTTCTACCCGTCATTGTCCAGGTTAATTTGAACACACCCGTACATACCCTTGACGAAGGCCAAAAAAGTAGTACGACTGTCCCAAACCAACGCATCTATCTATACAACAGATGAATATCCAGCAGCTACCAATCACTATGCCTTAACGAAGATCAAAATACATAGCTTGAATACTACTGAATATTCAACTGAAATGGCGGAGGGCTACGGCTGGTTTTGGCGAAACCGTGAACGTAGTGAACTTAATATAGTCAAAGGAACGTGATAGCTTTTTAAAGGAGTGGTCTAAGCTCCACATTTAAAAGTCTGTTGTTTTGAAAAAAAAAACGAGTGGTTTTAAAAATGTTCTAACGATTAAGCTTTGGTTTGTTTGCTTTGCATTAATCTAATGCAGTCCCATCATTTACACCTATCATTACAGAGAGAAACAAAAATATGGCGTACGCTTATGCCATCCGCATTCGCCACAGGGCCTGATTTAAAGAGGTTTTATCGATCAAAAATATTTACCGCAATCAAGAACGGCGTCGCTTTGCAGCTAGCCGGTGAGTACGGGTCGGTCCACAGGGATTTTGTGAATCTCCTAATTGCTTTTACGAGTTAATTCCGATGGGAGCCGGATTGATTATTAAATCTAAAAACTGAATTAATCTATATCTAAGTCTTGCTAGGGTTAGGTCTAGGTTAAGTTTGGAAAGTCTATAAATCTCACCGCTTTCTATACCCATATGAAGATCTAATTAGGTGTTATGGTAAATATTAATAAAAGGGATTAGGATGATTGGGAAGATTGTTCTTCCTCTAGATCCTTGTCCTTCCTTTCTTAATCTTTACCCTAACCTCCATGGAAAACCTTAAAATCCGGGGCTTTAGACTACGGTATCACCGCTACCTCGTGGGTAGAGTGCCGTAGGGAGCGGAATAAGAAGGTATGCATGGAGTTCTATGAAAATATATGAAGGGCAAGAAAGGGGATGAGAGATCTTCGTCTCTCAAACCTTCCCCAGATCTAACCCTAACAAGCGAGGAGACTACTCACTCATTAGGGAATTTAAAAACATTTATCTAGGGCAGAGAATAAAAGATTAACTAGGGCAAGGAATTAAATTTATCTAGGGCAAGAATAGAAAATTAACCTAGGGCAGAAAATAAAGAACTTACAAAAAATGATGCTCTCCAAAAGAATGCTGAAATTTATTAATGAAGGGAGGCATGAAGTTTACAATGATTAGAGTTCCTATTTATAAAGAATAGGAAACCCTAGGGTTACAATGACTCGCACATCTGCTATTACAAAAATACCCCTAAGAAACGACCTAGTCAGAGCCATCTTGAATTATGGTAAAAATATTATATTCTAACTGCGCAATACGGCCGCGGACCCGCGGCCTCAGCCTAGGTTTGGCCGCGGTTCCGCGGCCAACAAGTGGGCTTGGGCTCTGTAATTTTCTGTGCTGGCTCATGTCATTTTGGGCTTCCTGTTTCTTTGGTATTTTTCTCAAATAGGCTTCCAGGTTTCTTCCAGATATTCTAGTGAACATTGTAGTGGACTTCTAACCGTTCGCTTCGCGATTTTGGACCTTACATTGCCTTGCACTTTGTAAACTTTATCTTTGATGTAGGCTTTATCAAGATCTTCTGTTTGTTGGTCAAAGTCTCACTTTTACATCGTCTTTACATCGTTTTCACTGTTTTAGATCCAAGAACCTGTAACCTATAACATGTAGCAGACATGGGTCAAAAGCACATGTTTTCACTGTAAAATGCATAAGAATGGGGAATATAAAATGCAATATTATGGTATGAACAAATACCCCCAAACTTATCTTTTGCTCGTCCTCGAGCAAACTTATTTTTATTCACTAAAATCCTAACCGCACTTTCGCAGGGAAACGCGATTGCACTGAGCTCGTGCAACAAGCCGTTAAACCTCTAGGTGTCCCTAGTAGGAGGAGTGTTGTCTCCTGAGGGTTTTCAGCGGATACTACCCACAAAATCCTATCAATTTGGTTTTTCGACTTTTGTTTTCTAATTAGGTTTTCTAACAAGGAAATCTATTATCTTCGACCCGCAAATTATCCACCCATATTCTTCACACTTCCTCATCATTTAACTTAAGATTATACATGTTCCATAGAATTACTCAGCTTTCGGCATCTCTTAAGTTTTCCTTCTAGGGTTCCATCTCCACTTAGGAATTTCTATCAACTCTATCAAAGATACAAGTTCTATTCTTCATTCCTTTCTCTTATCTAAACTCTAATCACATATCCCCACATGTGTGTAAATATCACCCCTACACTTGGAAATTCAAATCAAGCAATCGTACTCTCGTCTATTGTCCAAAGCACTTATTAATTGGTGAATTTTCGCTTTCACGTCCTTCATGCAACTGTTAATACTTCTTGAGGTACCAACAACCGATTATAAGATGCGTTAGCATTTTAAAGCGTACTTCCTAATTTTGCAACACCCAAGGCTTTTAGCAGTGGCTCCCAAACCAGTTGGTCTAAGGCACTAGGTGATGAAGCACCCTCGCTAAATATTTTTCTATTTTTACAGCCTTAAGTAATCACAAAAACCAGTGTCCATTTTTTTCTTTATTCACTTTTTTCTTTTTATTTTCATTGTGCTAAGGACTTTAGACAAGAGTATTTCAAGGTCTCTTCTACTAATCCAAGTTTTAAGGTGCGTGATTGTGCATTTTGTAGGATATACGTTTTCAGAATCTAGACTTAAGCTAGGAACTATTTTTCAAACTTATACTCTAATAAGAACATCAATACTCTTCCCTTGTTTCGACTTAGCCTAAGAAGTGAACCCAAAATTTGCTTATTTCTAAATAAACTACAAGACATATACTTTCTACCGTTAAACTTTAAGGAAGGTTATTTTTAGGGTTTTTAATTTACTAAGTCTAAGATCTAGTTTTTCCTAGCTAGTTAACCTATTTGTCAAACTCAAGTCAAATATGGCCAAAATTGAATACAGTAATTTTTATAATTTTTGAAATTTTTTAATTTTTATGGGTTTTCAAATAAGTATGCAAATGCAAAAATATGTATAAATGAATGCGAAGGAAAAAGACGTACCGAGCATACCCCCAAACTTGAACTTGACAGTGTCCTCACTGTCATGCTAAACCAAGAGGGTCAAAATGTCGGCACTTCCCTGTTTATTTATTTACATTTTTTTTATTTTTTTGAATTTTTTATTTTATTTTTATTTTTTTATAGAAAAAGAAAACAAAAATATATATACATATATACAACAAGGTCCCCCCCAAACTTAAGCTTGGCCTTACACAAGCCAAAGGTTAGCACCAACCATTCAAAAATCTTATCGTGGTAATGGTCTAGTTGGTGAAATAATGGGGTGTAAAGAAAAGAGATGAGAAACACACAAGACCGAATGGGAAGAAGAGAATATGGTCTCGGTGGGGGAGAAGAATGGCGGAAAGAAGAAAGAAGTGGGGTACGATCTTGAGGGTGTAAAGCGAGTGAATAAATTAGCGCAATTTGTGATGACCGATGTATTAAAAGCGATTGTGCTAACCTATCAACCCGTCGAGAAATGGGGTCAAATCCCTCAAGATTCGCGAGAAAACATGGGTACGCCGAACTTGGTATTTGAGATGAAAGCGTAACGGTCACTTGCACAGTCGGAACAATAGGAAGGACGAAAGGGAGTGAATTAGGGATAGTCTCATTCTCACCGTAGTAAACTGTGTCGAACTGGAAAGATTCCATCAATGGTTCGAAACGACTGTAAGCAACCGAGTCTGATGGATTAACTAACTCATCTGAAAATGCAAAGGACTCAAACTCGGGCGGTGAGACATCAACATCGTCCGAAAAAGTGAAACACTCGTGTCATCGGCTGTGAGAACTGTGTCAGTTTCAAAGGAAAAGTTTTCAAGCTCACAGTTGTCAAGCGTGAAATGAGGCGTGGTCGGAACGATGGAAAAAAAGGAGGGTGATTTAGGTAAAGGGTCAAGAGGATGAATTGGAAAATCCGACACATCAAAGAAAAATGGTTCAACCTCAATATGATCCTCACTACTCTCCTCAATATTATCCTCATAATTCTCCTCAATATTCAACTCATCCATGCCATTATCATCAAAATCAAGACGCATATGAGATTCGGGAGAAACATTTAATAACTCGGGATGATGATTTGAACATAAAATTTCAATTAAATCGACAGGTTCATCATCCGAAATATTCCAGGCGTCTATATCCTCAATCAAGTGAAAATCAATTTCTTTAGACACATCATTAAAAGCATAGATATCTATCGATTTAGGTTCTAGAGTGGAGGTGTAAAGATCGAAAGGATTAGGTGCGGTTTCACTCGAAGGGGGTTCCTCACAATTTGGCAAATCAAACACTACAAAATCACACAACTCATTTTTATTTTGAACAGGTGAACTATTTAGGGCAATCGATGGAAAACTGGAGTTGTGGGATTCAATTGGGTAAGGGTAGGTTTGATTTGGAAATCCTCTCACATTCTCATTCTGTCCAACCGCCTCCTCATACATTGAAAAATTTGGGGCTAGCGGGAAACTAGCTACCGGTTCAGCAGGTTGCATAAGGGCGGCCACGGACGCTTCCACATTCCTAACCATTTTGTTTGTTGCTGCGATATACGCCTCCAACGCCTCTTCCAAACTAGACTTTGGTGGTAAGGGGGTTTCAGCAAAAGATTCGAAATTGTTTGGATATGTGAAACTCCCAAAAGGCTGTGTAGAATCAATATCTAGTGAAGGTGGAAAGGTCGAGTAGGACTGGTAGGAAATGGGTGATTGGACTGGGGTAGGGTCAACATGTGGATAAAAAGATGAATAATCGTGCGGGCCCCTAAAACTAGATGAGTGGAGAGGGGTGAAAGATTGGCTGCGAGATTGAGCAATATGCTCAGCAATGGACATCGGCCTAGGAGTGACAGAAGGACTTGAAGAAGTGGTATCAACGTATATAGGTGGTAAAGGTTGACTCGGTTGACACAAAGTGGGTTGAAAAGTCAAACTATTTCTCCTAGACGCCTCTATTTGATCTTTCAAAGATATTTTTGGTAAGGAGGGATCGTTTTTAAATTGACCGAACAAATTAACGTACGACGCAAAATTAGGTTCGGGATACCAAAGTTCGGCTAATGATTTATTGTGTGGGGTACCCATGTTAGAAGAAGAAAGGTGACAAGAAGGAAGGTTGGGTGGTGCAAGAATTTATTTGGGGCTAAAACATTTTGCAAGTTCTATAAAATATTTGTCCTTTTTATTTTCATTTTTCATTGATCTTTTTTTTCTTTCTCTTTATTTGGAAAAATTTTTGTTGCAAAAAGATTTTAGAGAAAAGATATGCAACAGCAAAATATTTTATAGAAAAGATATGCAACAGCAAATATTACTTGCAATTGGTTATTATTTGAAGCATATCAGAAGAATCTTTATTTGGAAAAAATTGTTGCAAAAAGATATTCGAGAAAAGATATGCAACAAAAAAGATTACTTGCAATCAATTTTAATTTTGAGCGGGGCCCAAAAATCCTGCACAAGACTCGTTATATGGAAGAGAATATATTTTTAAAGCACACAAAATCTTGCAGGCATTATTCAGAAAATATATTAAAATTTGCAGAGGAGAAATAACAGAAAGCTTACAATGCAAATTTCGTAGGATGATCTCACCAAAAGAGCGCGGTTCCGCGGTATAAACGCGTTATTGCCGCGTTTTCGCGGCAGTCTAATCAGCACGAATCCCCAAATAAAAATTAACGCTCTGATTCCACTAGAAGGCCGCGGTTCCGCGGCCTAAGGTGGGTTTTGGCCGCGGAATCGCGGCGGGTTGGGGGAATTGGGTCTCCAAAAAATTTTCACTGTTGTGTTATTTGATTCCCCTTCTGTTTCGATCTTCTGATTTCTGTTTCGCCTTCTGGAAATTTCCATATCGTTTTTGTAAATCCTGCAAAATTAAAACAACAAAGTATCCCTTCCAAAAATAACAAAATATATATATTTTTATATTTTTTTGGATTTTTTAGATTTTTATGAATTTTTAAATTTTATGATTAACCCGAAATTGCGAAAAGAAAATTCTACGCCATCCCCGGCAGCGGCGCCATTTGATTTAAAGAGGTTTTATCGATCAAAAATATTTACCGCAATCAAGAACGGCGTCGCTTTGCAGCTAGCCGGTGAGTACGGGTCGGTCCACAGGGATTTTGTGAATCTCCTAATTGCTTTTACGAGTTAATTCCGATGGGAGCCAGATTGATTATTAAATCTAAAAACTGAATTAATCTATATCTAAATCTTGCTAGGGTTAGGTCTAGGTTAAGTTTGGAAAGTCTATAAATCTCACCGCTTTCTATACCCATATGAAGATCTAATTAGGTGTTATGGTAAATATTAATAAAAGGGATTAGGATGATTGGGAAGATTGTTCTTCCTCTAGATCCTTGTCCTTCCTTTCTTAATCTTTACCCTAACCTCCATGGAAAACCTTAAAATCCGGGCCTTTAGACTACGGTATCACCGCTACCTCGTGGGTAGAGTGCCGTAGGGAGCGGAATAAGAAGGTATGCATGGAGTTCTATGAAAATATATGAAGGGCAAGAAAGGGGATGAGAGATCTTCGTCTCTCAAACCTTCCCCAGATCTAACCCTAACAAGCGAGGAGACTACTCACTCATTAGGGAATTTAAAAATATTTATCTAGGGCAGAGAATAAAAGATTAACTAGGGCAAGGAATTAAATTTATCTAGGGCAAGAATAGAAAATTAACCTAGGGCAGAAAATAAAGAACTTACAAAAAATGATGCTCTCCAAAAGAATGCTGAAATTTATTAATGAAGGGAGGCATGAAGTTTACAATGATTAGAGTTCCTATTTATAAAGAATAGGAAACCCTAGGGTTACAATGACTCGCACATCTGCTATTACAAAAATACCCCTAAGAAACGACCTAGTCAGAGCCATCTTGAATTATGGTAAAAATATTATATTCTAACTGCGCAATACGGCCGCGGACCCGCGACCTCAGCCTAGGTTTAGCCGCGGTTCCGCGGCCAACAAGTGGGCTTGGGCTCTGTAATTTTCTGTGCTGGCTCATGTCATTTTGGGCTTCCTGTTTCTTTGGTATTTTTCTCAAATAGGCTTCCAGGTTTCTTCCAGATATTCCAGTGAACATTGTAGTGGACTTCTAACCGTTCGCTTCGCGATTTTGGACCTTACATTGCCTTGCACTTTGTAAACTTTATCTTTGATGTAGGCTTTATCAAGATCTTCTGTTTGTTGGTCAAAGTCTCACTTTTACATCGTCTTTACATCGTTTTTACTGTTTTAGATCCAAGAACCTGTAACCTATCACATGTAGCAGACATTGGTCAAAAGCACATGTTTTCACTGTAAAATGCATAAGAATGGGGAATATAAAATGCAATATTATGGTATGAACAGGGCCCCATCTTACACCGTAAGGTTACTTAACTAATGCCAGAGCTGAGGGCTGGACTAGCGCGGATGCAAAACATAAGTAACGTCTAATATATAACATATATATAATTATCATTCGTCCCACGCAATAAAAGGCATTCCAGATCACAGATGAACACATTAGATATACTAGGAATACCGCGTTTCGTTTAAGCCTGTAGCGAAAGACGGATTCCACGGTCGTGATGAATAGCTAAACCCCACCCCAGACCCCTATGGGTGCGGCAAACTACCCGCCAAATTCCCAAAGTGAAGAAACATCTCTCAACAAAGTGAGTAGGCCACTCGGCACGTCAAGGAACCCGATAGTTTGTGCACCCCACCTTGGGTCTATCCTAAGAGCAGAAAACAGTAAAAAGAAATAATACAACGGTGGCTACAAGCTCAACCCGGATGTACCCCGCAAAAATAATATTACATCGAATGAAAGAAAAACAACTCTCTTCTCACATCCCCGGCTATTCATTCACGACGATCCAACAATGTTCATATACACAAACCAATCACAAATATGTGCAACTCCCACTAACTGATGTATAACAATTAGCGGAAGTTTAAAAACACATATAACAATACAGAAGAACCAATTAGCCAAGAACGATAGAAATTCGATCGAAACATATTTTCCAAGTCTACCCCAAATGCAAACCAGCACACAAAAAATACTGGGTAGAAACCAAATATCCTTAAAAACAGAACACCAAAAATTATAAATAACAGAAGAAAAAAGAGGTGAATCGGCCTTGACTCGGCGGCGGAACCGCGGCGAATCGCACCGATTCGCCGCGCTTCCGCGGCCGTCTTAGCGATTCATGGACTCGTTTTTCTTCACTGTTCTTATAATACCCTGCATGCATTTTTAGTACATCTGAAATAATTTTCTAGACAGTTTCAAAAATCGACAGCAAGTTAGGGTTTTGGTGTTTCGTTTTCGGTTTTTTCCGACGATCGAAGTTCCAACACTTGCTAATAAGCTAGTAAAGGTTTAATTGGCTCTGATACCACTGTAAGTCGATGCCACGCACCCCGCGGGTTCGTGGGGAGGCGGAATGTGTAAAAACGATAATAATTTGCTTCGTAGCATCGACTAAACACCAAGATCAGAACTAAACCATTAACTAACTACAAGACTATGAGGTTTTAACTATAAGTGAAAAAGTTATACCTCAAGTAACCGGTTCTTCTTGTGCTTGCTGTCCTCCTCTCCTGCGTGAGCTCCTTGGAGTAGTACGGATAGCGCCTCCTCGTCGGCCTTCTCGAATCGAAGACGATCCACCCGAGAGTTTGTATATCAAGCTCCTACCTCAATACCGAAGTAACTAGGGAACCTAGTTCGCTACACTAGATGACCTAGGTGATGTAGAGAATGTTGATGGATTGATAAGCCTCTTTTAGTTTTATGATTCTCAACACATGAGACAAGAAAAGCTTAGAGGAAGAAGACGAACTATATGAAGAAAGGCTAGTGAGAACTTAGCATAAAATTGAGAATGAACTCCTTGGTGTAAACTGAACTCTCACTCCTTTCTCATAAAATAAATCTATTTACAAAATGAGAAAGGTTCAATAATCACCTTAGTGAGTCATAGGATGAAAATGCTCCAAGTGTCACTAAGAGCCATGCTAAAAATAATGCATAATTCCACCTCATTTCCTCCACCTCATAAATCAAAAACCATTTAACATAAAATGATAAATAGATAATATGAGGATTAATCTTCTAGAAACATCTTTGTGTAAGTTACAAAAATGCCCATCTAGTGTAAATATATACCCGTATCCGTATTCCGAAAAATACGAATACAAAAGAGACGAAAATAATCCATCAGTACAATACTAGGATCCGGCTTAAACCAAAGTCCACTAGTATTATCTGTCCGAATCATCATGCATGCACAAGTATACGCACGTGATCGAACCCTGTCATAAAACCGTAAGACCTCTATATCTTTTGCCCGATGCAGGGAAACTCTTTGTGTGGGACTCTAAAGACTCGACACTACGCTGGGAGTGGGTTTAACCACAGACCGCAAGCGGTACTAGCTGCATGTAACGGACCCCTGGTATATGTCGATAAGAAGGCCGATGAGAATAACTCATCTAAACTCCTACTGAGCCTGTCTGTGACAATCTCCGTACAATTCGGTCTGTTCGTCTAAGAGTATCGCATATCGGGCCTAGGGGTGGTAGCCGTCAGACCCCTAATAGCGTAATAAGTCATGCCGAGGTAGAGCCCAAAATACCCTGAGAAACTACTTGAGAACCTACCAGTAAATATCACTTGCCTTGGCCAGAGACTTTGTGTAATGGCTTTCCGAACACAGCGTGATATCGACCCCCAATACCGGGAGAGACGGATCCTATCTAACCGCCACTGCCTCCAAGTGCTTCGGGACTGCACCTAACTACTACCTATTTGCACGACTCAACAGAGTCGTGGTAGGGTAGTAATCTAAGAACAGTGGGAACACACTCGAGGCGAAACAGCAGTGTCAAGTCAACGGACTATGCTGCACTCATGTCACGTGGGAACTGCTACCTGACGATAGGTATATTACCGACCAACAGCTCCCCACGAGTCCGTCCATTATAACTCATAAACTAATGAGCACCTTCATACTATCTCCAGTACGACGTACTAATGGCTGTGGGACAGACCATCTCCCCTGCTGGGATGAGAAGCGTATACACTAGTCTACTCTGGAGTATCGATGCCCTGTCTCGATAATCCTACGACTAGGGACCATAATAAGGATGTGCTTATAGACTACCCGACCCCACAAGTGTGACTGTCATCACAATGCCGGTAGTTAAGCAAAAGATCCTAAGGGCCCTATCAATATGTATTAGCGATACGTTAATAGAAACATATACACATATTTAGATAGATACAAACCAAGTAGCATACTACTATATTGAGCAAGACTGTCATAAAACCTGTGTATATCCCAAGCTTCCAAAATGTAATATACAAACTGGTACTATACAATAATGGCTTTTAGGACATATATCACTAACAGTAGAGATAGTTCTCACTGCTTAATTTGGCAAACATAAGATTATGCATTTATATGATTTTTTGCATACATACCTGTATTATTTGATGTAGCTTTTAAAAAATTTTGATGGGCCTGCAAAGTTAAAAGGTCAGCGTAGAATCGTTCACCAATATAAACAGCCCGAGCTTGAATAATAGTTTAACCTCATTTAAATAATTAAACGAACATGAACGACCTTAAAGCCCAAAACCCACCATTGTCGGTCCCAAGTCCAGATGAGAAAGGGTGAGGGTTGTGTTAGGCTTGTGATAGCCAACATAAAATTTAGTTACATTCTATGACATGAACCATAATAAGAATATCGTTGGGACGTCCCCTACTCAACGACACACTACATCGGATCCCGGATGTAGTGTTAAGTATGCAAGAGCTTTTAGGTCGTCGTCCGGAAACAGCGCGCTACATCGGACTACAGGTGTAATGACAAATAAATAAGGCTTTCATGGAATCTGTCTAGCATCTTAAAACATAGGTTCCCTTACGGGTAAACCAAAAAAATTAGTGGAGGTGATAATTAGGAGAAGAATTGGTATTATGTGTTTGCAAGAAATTAAGTGGGTAGATGAAAAGGGTAGAGTCATAGAGCATTGGGGTTATAAGATTTGGTATACGGATAGAGATAAAAATCGTAATAGGGTAGACGTAATTATAGATAGACGGTTGCTTGAAAATGTGGTTGAGGTTAGGAGAAAAGGTGATAGAGTTTTACTGGTTAAGTTTATTCTAGGTGAGGAGATCCTTAATATTAATAATGCTTATGCACCACAGATAGGTCTTGATAACGCAAGTAAGCGTCTATTTAGGAGGTTTAGACGAGATGGTGCAAAAGATACCTAATGGAGAGAAGTTATTTATTGGTGGTGATCTCAATGGACATGTAGATATGTCACGACCCAAAAGTTTGGCCCATGACCGGCACTTAAACCACGTGACGTCAACAGGCATAACGGAATTTAAGTAAGCCGAAAACCCAGAAATCTAAACCATCAAAGAAGTAAGTGGTAAAAACATTGTTAAAAACATTTGGAAATCTCAAGTAAAAATCTTTAACTTAAATTTATTTTCTAAAAAAATTTCGGCAGAACCTCCTTGTAAAAACCAGCCCCGAAACGGGTACAAACTTATGATATAAGTAAAGCATCCCCAAACAGGAGCAAATCACGCCCAAAGGTGAAAACAACCGCCACAAGCATAATATACGACGTCGTAGCGAAGAAATAGACAATATAAAGTGAAAACGGCGTAAGAGATAAAACTGCATAATAAAAGCTAGTTCACACGAGCTCGACACCCAAAGTCACAAAATATACAATATCGTCCTCACAACTCGTCTCTAAGTCAATACATGAAGTGGTAAATGGAGAATACTAGATACAATGAGAGATATACAATGAATATAAACGGATAACCGCAAAACCCACCTATAGCAAAACGGCTCACAGCTAACCGTAGCGGTATCCGCTGCAAAAAGATACAATAAGAAGCCCTGCCGCGACTACTCTGAGGGTCAAACCTGCAAAACACTGTGGCACAACGGGGGTGAGTTGCCAACTCGTGAATAGTAAGAACATCATACAGATAATCACAGGTATGCACGTACAGCGATACTCTATCACATGCAATCTGATAGCACAAATATGGAAATCTGGATATGCAACAATCATGAAAGGTACTCTATCAGGTACTACAAATACATGAAGTAATACATATCAAATGAATGTTGAGTATGGGATAAAACATATCATCGTCAATGAATCATCATTGTGGAAACACCGGTGTCTATCAACGACACCCCAAATCCCAATACATCAGGCACCGTCACTCTGATCGGCCCTCATATCCTGTAAATCTCATGAAACCTGAGTTCCCAACATTGGCACTCGAAAACATCATGAAATACTCGTGTCCATCATTGACACGTAAATCCACATAACTCGGGCTCCGTCAGTCCGTATCGGCCCATATCCATCTTACGACTCCGGTCAGTATTCTCTGGATAACCGCCAGGTCAAACAAATCACCGGTAGGTAGTAGTCTCTCTGCCAGGCTCATCGTCTACTGCACAACATCCCTTTGTTGCCCCGGGGTACCATACCGGGTCCACCATGAACCCGCAAACAGATCATCCAGCTCCTCGAATCGGGTTTCTATCACAAGTCTCAGAACCGAGAAAACTTATGGTAGACGCACTGAAATATCATATCGAGATAAACCGGGTTTTCAAAACAATACATATTTTCTTGAAATAATACCACGGTTCTCAAATCCATAAATCACATGAAATCTGTATCTCAATGCGTAAATCCATGAAATTTGATATATGCAACATAAAATAGTAATATGAGCATATCAAGGGAAAACCGCTCTTTCAAATGAATCAAGTTTTTAAATATATCATGCGGTTCTCAATTCCTCCAAAATCAAATCCAACATCATACAAAGGTGTACATGTAGCTATAGAAAGTATGGGTGTATACATGTAAGTATGTATCCACGATATATTTCATATGCGCAATAGAACAAGAATCAATGTGTCAATATCAATAAAAATACAATACTGTATATGTGTATAGGTGGTGCGTGTCATAGAAATTAACAACGGTGTGGGTGTAGCATACAATTTAGTGCTCGTGGAACATGAACCGTCAGTAATGGTGCAGTGTCCACTAGGTACTAAGTCAAGGCACAATAAGTAATGTTATGCAATGATGCACAATCAATATATATGTGTTCCCCTCCGAAAGACGGAGCACAAGACTGCGATGTCTTGGCACTGAGATTCGGGGGCAGATGCTAATTGGTGCTATCCGTCCACCTCTCCGAAGATGCCAAGTTGATTTATGGCACCGTGTATTGAAGGTTTAAACGGATGCGTCCGATGTAGCAGACTTCATCAGATTCCCCCTCGCTTGAGGGGTTTTTGATTGTGGGGACGCTCTTCCCTGCAGGCGCAAGCCCCTGCAGTTAATTACGTTACCGTATCGCGGTAACAACTTTCTCCTTCTCCAGCTGGTCACTTCATGTCGTAGGTGTTTGTTTTGTTTGTGGTTGCCCGTGGATTGTATACGGAGACTGATTTATGTCGTCGCTCGTAGGGCGTGGACTAGTCCAAATCCGTATTTTCTTAGATTTGGGTTTGGGGTTTTGGTTTTAGGATACGTTAGCCATATTTGAGGCTAAGATCAACTCAAACGTTTGTTAAGGATACGTTAGTCCAGTTTGAGACTAAGATCAACTTAACGGGATCGTTTAGATCCGACAAAAGAGCATTTGGGCTCTAATGTTCCAGTTTAGGGACATAGTGGTCCATTGAATGTATGGCCGTCGGGACCCGTCACCTCTCTGATGACGTTGAAGGATTACAGCGACAGGTGTCAGAGGAGTTCAGAGATGTACCCTTGGACCAAAGTTGGTTGGGTGATCCATAGTCCAATTTGGGACTAAAGTCTGTTTGAAGGTTTAAGGATACGTTAGCCATATTTGAAGCTAAGATCAACTTAAACGGTTGTTAAGGATACGTTAGTCCAGTTTGGGACTAAGATCAACTTAACGGGATCGTTTAGATCCGACAAAAGAGCATTTGGGGGCTCTATTGTTCCAGTTTAGGGACATGGTGGTCCATTGCCAGTTTAGGGACATGGTGGTCCAATACCAGTTTAAGGACATAGTGGTCCATGTTCCAGTTTAGGGACGTGGTGGTCCATAGGTAGTTTAAGGACGCATAAGTCCGCGGGTTTAAGGACCCCACAGTCCGTATCTTGGTTTAGGGACGCATAAGTCCGTGGGTTTAAGGACCCCACAGTCCGTCTTGATGTGTGGTCATCGGGACCCGTCACCTCTCTGAAGACGTTGAAGGATTACAACGACAAATATCAGAGGAGTTCCGAGATGTACCCTTGAACCAATGAGTTGGTTGAAAGAGCAGATGTGCTCAGTTCAAGATGATTTGAGGACTTATGGCCAATTTGGGCTAAGTCCAATTGTGTTTGAAATATTGGCTCTCTGCTGGTCCATTGAAGGAGAGGCTTTGCCTATAGAAACTTAGCCAATTGGGCTAAAGTTAGTGTAACACCCGAGCCCATAATACTATTTCTATTGCTAGTTGAGTGTTTTATATTGCTCTTTCCAATTATCCTGATTGTTTGGTGCTTTTTGCAAAATTTTAACCGGTTAAGTCATTTTGGCACATAACGAATTTTAACACCTAAAATGAAATTAAAAATATCCATGATGGCCTACTCGTCGCCACTAGTCGCGTGGTAGCGTCCGCGTGTCGAGATTTCTTCCCGTTCGGCTAAACGGGCAAGTTTGGACGGCTACGCGCGCGTGCAAGTGTCCGACTTGGGGGCATGCATTTTAATCATTAAACACCTCTTTTCAAAATGTGGAACCCGCTTAAAATCCTATAATTTGAATTTGGAACATTTGGGCGCAACCCGGGCGCGATTTGGAAATGTTTCATTTAGCGCCGAAAATACCCATTTTAATTTAATATTATAAACTATATAATAATTCTGTTACTATTTTCTAACGTATCAATCCTTTTCAATCTTCTAAAATTTATCACGAGATTCCCCTCCAGCCTATCACGAGCGGCCAACTCGTCTCGTGGGCCCCCCCTTCAACCGTCTCTCTCTATCTCTCTCTCAAATCTCCTTCTCTCTCTATCTCTAATAATCCTCTCTCTCTCTCTCTCTTTCTCTATTATATATTTTTCTCCCAACTGTTCCTTCGTCCTCCTCGCACAGAGAACCCCCACGAGAAACCCTAACCCTAACCTCGTCGTGACCTCGCCGCCGACCTCCCCGCGACCTCGCCGTCGCCGTCATCTCCTCCTCAGCCTAGCCGCACCCTCCTACCTCCTTCCTCCGTCTCCTTCCGCGCCTGCACCCAACCCCGACGACATCACCCGGCCGCAGATCTCGCCGTCGACGCCGCCTCCCGTCACCAACGACGCCTGAGACTCCCTCTCTTCCTCCTCGTCCCGACCTCGTCGTCGCCTTCCTCCTCCCCTCGCCGGACCACAGAACCCAAAACCGCAACCCTACCACCCTCTGCAGTTCGCCGGAAAACGTGCCGTCGACCCTCGTCGACGTCACTCGCACCACCTCCTCTCCCCTGCGACCAGAACCCGGCCCTTACATCCCCTCATCGCACTGCACCACGACCTTTCCAGCGACCCAGGAACTTTCCAGCCTCCGCAGCCGCCGTCGCTGCCTCGCCGGCGTCCCAGCGCCGTCGAGCCCGCCGTGGTTGCCCCCTGGTGTCTCCCGGTAAGCGTCCCTTATCTTTCCTTTTGTGCGAAATCCCCCCCCCCCCGCTGATCTTTGTTACGTTTATCGTGTTGCTAACTTTGTTGCCGATGACTTTTGCCGGATTCCGACCGTGCCGTCGTTTGGACCCGACGCTCCAGCGAAGTACCCTGGTCCGTGTGGTCCCGCTGTTCGCTGTTGGGACTCGATCCGTGGCCCGTGCACCCGTCTCGTGTTTTCTGCCGACATTGCATCCGTGCTTTCCGGTTTGCGAAACCGTCGAGGCAAGATTTCTTGCTGCATGCTACGTTGAACTAATTAAATGTTTGACTCACAAACTTGCTATATTAACTAGTATTGCTACTTATCTCATTGGATGAAATATGATGTATATTATAATACTGCCACCTAAATCGTATTTTGCCACCTAACCTTAATAACAACTACCTGCTAATCATTTTACTATTTAGAGGATAATAGTCGCACACTTATATCTTTATTGCCTGCTGTTATCAATATTGCGCTACACTGTGATTATTGCACCCCAAGGGTGCTTGAACCTGTTAATAAGAGAATACAAAGCATCACTGTGTTTACATGGTATAATATTGTTATTTGCTGTTCCTGCTGTTGTTCCTTATTCGTTACTATACCTGTTATCAGCATACATTTGATTGCATTACGTATTGACCGATCTTGATACACCTGACACATGTACTGATACACCGGACATGACACCCTGTACATATCGACTCAACCTGTTGAAACGTGACCTGACCTGTTACCTGATTTCATGCCTAATGCCGACAAACCTGACCATTCCTGCTGTCTATCCAGACAGACCTACTTTTACCTGATTTTGTGTTGGCATTAGTCCTTGACTACTGAATACCTGACCTGACATACATAGCTTGGGGGTATGGGGAAATCAAAGGTGAAACCGACTTGTAACTCAACAGTTCGATACTTGTTCTGATCAGTCTTACGGGCTTGGCCAGCCCCGGAGTGGTGATGCTGACATCACTCGCCCATCTTGCTACCTTTTACTGCTTAGCGGCACGTCTCGGATTCAGCCCCGAGGACCTTGACCGTGGTCCCGGGCACGCACGGGATACTATTGAGTTACATCGACGATTCATCAATTGATTTCAAAGACTATAGAGTAGAAACGTGACAGGACAGTTTAGTCACCACTGCATATTACCCTGCTCTGTTATTTCTTAGTACTGCTTTATTCATGTTCATACCTGCATTGCTTATTACCATGTTTATATTATATTATTTGGTTGACATGACGCGCTGACGTCTGGGTTTTGCATGGCCCAGATTCCTTACCACTATCGACGACCGAGCAGGAGTACTTCAGCCAGCAGGCTGAACTGTGAGTTCCTTAGGATTTAGTTTATTTATTTTCATTCCGTTTTCAGATGTGAGCCCGCATTATGGGACGTACTGTTTATTTATTGTATTGGATCATTTGCTTCCGCACTCATTGTTTATTGATTCTTGTTATTATGGATTTGGACATGTCTTAGATTAATTTATTATTTTGTTCTTGATATCTCTACAACCGTAATGTGACTGTGGATGGATATTTCCTACCCACAGGTAGCATGGTTGGCTATGTCACGTGCTCAATCTTGCGTACTCTGGGAAGCGGGGCGTGACAGTTAGTGTTAAATACTAAAGACCAACAGTGTTGAACACTGGGAATAAGATTAGCAAGTTAGTGTTAAACACCAAAAGATAATCAGTGTTAAACACTGGGAACAGAGTTTTTCAAATTAGTGTTAAACACTAAGCAAATCAGTGTTAAACACTGCCAATAGAGTTTTCCAAATTAGTGTTAAACACTAAGAAAATCAGTGTTAAACACCGAGAACAAAGTCTTCAGATTAGTGTTAAACACTAAGGAGAGAGGGGTCACGTGTGGACACGTGAGAGCGCCCTGATTCCCTTTATTTTATTCTGCAAATCAGTGTTTAACTCTTTTAATTCTGGCGGCCATCACGTGTGAGCACGTGATGAAGGCCCTCGCTCTTGTCTGTTAGAATGCTCATTAGGGGTCACGTGGTGACACGTGAGGGCGCCCTAAATGTGGAGCCAGATCTCCTTTTCTTCGTTCTGTAAATAAGCGTTAAACCCTTTTTTATGTTTTCTTTGGAGCATCACGTGCCGCCACGTGAGGAAGATTAGTGCGCTGATTGTTAAAGCATCAGCCAAGGGGTCACGTGGGAGCACGTGAGAGCGCCCAAGGCCTTTCTTTTGCTTTTTCTTTCTGTGTTTCGGGGGTCACGTGGAGCACATGATGCACTGCCTCAAAGGGCTTTCTGTAGATCTTTTGGGGGGTCACGTGGTGACACGTGACCCTGCTTTTCTGTAGTTGCTTAGAAGATCTGTTAATCCCTTCCAGGAATCAAACTCCTCGTAGGGTTGAACCCTAACAATAATTTTAGAGGAATTAAATTCCTAATTCCTTTTGAAGAGTTGAACTCTGAATTTTCTGTAGGAATTAAATTCCTCATATATGTGAAGAACTGAATAGGGTTAAACCCTAATAAAAGCTTTAAGGAATTAAACCCCCACTCTCTGTTAGAGAATTATTCTGGGGAATAAGATTAAGGGAATTAAATTCTTGTTGTTTTAACAGAACTAAGTTCTTAACTAGGGTTAAACCCTGATTCTTTTCATTCTGAAGGAATTAAATTCCCATAACACAGGGTTAAACCCTAATTTTATTTTGAAGGAATTAAATTCCTATAGTTCTGTGAGAATTAAATTCTCGTGCTTCCATTCCCTCTCTATGCTTTGGATCTGCATGGCAGGATCTCAACCCATTGAGAATTAAATTCTCAACTCAAGGGGAGATGTGCACTTTACGGATCCTCCATCAAAGAGAGAAGAAATATGTCCTTCTGTTTTATATCAGAGTTAAACTCTATTGAGAATTAAATTCTCTTTTCTTTCAATGAAACCTTCCCTTTCTTACCTAGGGTTTTCTTTTGCAGAAGATTAAATTCTCCTCTCTCTGTTTCTTCCCTTTCCAAGGTACATCCCTTCTCTTCTCTTCTTGGCTCCTATTTATAGGAGAAGGAAAAGAATCAATTTGTTTAGCAAATCTCTCATTGATGTTTGAGATAGTGCCCTCAGAGTCAATTATTAGGTCACAGGTACGTGATTGCAATGATTGATGGAGGACCTATTCCGGTAGGACAGTCTTACTCGAGATGATAGTATGCTATCTGGTTTACCTTTATCATCGTGTGCTGCTTTAGGTGACCTTACAGGTCGCTATTACACGTTGGTAGAGCCCCTAGGATTCTTGCTTGACCACCAGCAGTATGAGGGCGATCATATACGTGGGAGCTGGCAGTCTATAAGCATATCCTTATATGGTCCCTAGTCGTGAGAGTTTCGAGACAGGGCATCGATACTCCAGAGTAGACTAGTGTATACAGTCGAGACCCCGACGAGGGGCGGTGGCCGGTCTCACAAGCCACTGGTGTCAGTTGGATCACCTAAGATGTATACGGGTGCTCATTGGGTTATGAGTACACCGGACAGGACTCGCCGGGAACATGCTAGTTGGTCATATACCAGACGTCAGATGGCAGTTCCCTGGTGACATGTGTACAGGTTAGTTCATCGACCTGGGGATCGTCATTTGTCTTGTGTGAGTTCCCACTATACTTTGATTACTACCCTACCATGGCTCAAAGGAGTCGTGCAAACAGGTTTTAGTTGGGTACAGTCCCGAGCCACATGGAGGCAGTGAGCGTATCTTCAGGGGTTCGTCTCTCCCGGTATTGGGGGTGAGGTCGTGTTGTGTCTAGGAGAGCCATTACACGAAGCCCTCGGCCGAGGCAAGGAGATTTACTGGTAGGTATTCCGGTAGTATCTCAGGGTGTTCTGGGCTACACTCCGACACGACTTGTACCGCTTTTGGGGGTCTGACTTTTACCAACCCCCTAGGCCCACCATGCGATGCTCATAGACGAACGGACCGGACTGTACGGATATTGTCACTGACAGGCTCAGTAGGGTGTCAGGCTGAGTTCGCTCACAGACGTCCCTTTTGGTCAATACCTGGTAGCCCGTTATGTATTGGCTTATACCTCTAACGTGCTAGTGGTTAAATCCACAACCAAGGTGTTGATGAGTCTTTAGAGTCCCCCACATTCAGTTACTCAGCTTTCGGGCGAAAAGTTGTAGAGGCCGTATGGAGATATGGCAAGGTCCGATCAGATACGTGCGGTATTGCACGGATCAGGATCGGACAATTTGTACTACGAGCCGTATGGATATATGGCAGGGTTCGATCAGATACGTGCGGTATTGCACGGATCAGGATCGAACGGATATTACTAGCCGGCTTTGGTTTAGGCCGGATCCTAGTATAGTACAGTGTAGATTTTGTCTCATTGCATTTGTATTTCGGTCGGAATACAAATGCGGGTGTGTATGCACAGTATCGGGGTTTTCCTGTAATTTATTACGGGACCAGTTTTCTGGAGTTGCCAGTTTGCTTTCCGTTTCGGCCAATTTCCTTTGTATCGTTCATTGGCCGAAGATTGGTGGAGGAGGGCTTATTTGCATTGTTGCAAATAGGCATTTGTGGAGGGGGTCTTTGCATATTGTTTTATCATGACATCTTTTCATTGACCTTGACTTCTTGAATTCTTCTTGTCATGATGGCATGACTTTTGTGGACATGATTGTTGATGATGGGAGATGATATGGTTGTTGAGTGAGGACTTTTCTTTGTGATCATTATTTTTCATATGATAACCATTCCTCTCTCTCTCTTGCATGACATGAGTATGGCTCCCATTATCTTTGATACAACACAACTCTCATTCTCACTCTCCCCATTCACAAAAGAGGCCGGCCACTCCCATTAGGGGCTGTCCAAATTTTGATTGTGGGTTTTTTGGCTCATTTCATGTTGCAAAATTCCCACAAGATCAATCTCCAAAGCTCCAAGTATCATTCCTCCACCAAATGGCAATTCCACCACCCCAAAGTGAGACATGAAATCCACACTACATTCTACAGTAATTCTTGGGCACGTCGACTAGCCAGCTTCGTGCCCGAGTTGCCTCGGCATTGAGGTGGGAGCCCGTAAAAGAAGTAGGCGATGTGGTGCACTTCCGGCGACGAGGTGGAGACAGGACATTCCGCGGGAGATCGGGACGACGACGAGAAGACCGGAGGACTCGGATCAGTCGGTATATCTCTCTTCCCCATCTTGTAGTTAGCTAGGACTAATTAATGGTTCGATCCGGGTATTAGTGCGCGGTGGTGCCAGTTCATGAAAAATTTAAGTATATCACCGCTTCCGCATTTTGGCCTCGGGATGGAGGCCGGGGCGCCGCCGTGCACTTACAATGGTATCAGAGCCTCGCCATTAACTTAGTCTAGCTTTGTGCAATGTGTTTTACATTTCCGATCGACCAAAATTCCAAAATCTGCATTTTTGTTCTCATCAGTTTTCTGTTGAAAAGTTTTGGTGTCGAAAAATTTTTCAGGTTGCAGAAACGTGATCTACTAGAAAAAATAAGAGTTCTGTAAAAATTCGATGCAACAACTCCACAGTAGGAGCGCGGAACCGCGGCCAAACACCCCTTTGGGCCGCGGTTCCGCCGCACATTGTTGGGTTCCCTGCACCAAATTTCTACAGTATCTTTCTAGGGTTAAAATTGGGGTTTTGGAATAATAACATTGGGCCCAGAATTTCTTGATGTGCTACAGTAGTACTTGGGGCCCACTTGTTAAAATTTGATCGATCGGATATTTTAAACACATTATTTCACAGTATTTACATTATATCTGCGACCGTGAATGTCACTTGATCGGTAAATCCTGTCTAACTGCTATAGCCCGGTTAGACGGATTTGCGAATGTGACTTTCACGTTGATGTTTTGTGATTTTGCTGTGTTGTTGTGGATCGGTCGTGGGGATAGCCTGGATGCAATGCTAGTACAGTTTTTGTTGTATTATGTACATTTGATATTGCGGGGCGAGCGTCCGACATGTGGACTGCCGTCACTGCCTGTTTGTATTATTATTTTGGGGCACGACCAGGTTGCGGTCGATGTACCCGTTGTATGTATATTTTACTTTCTGTACTAGGATTACCCCGCGGAGGGGTGCACGGATAGCCGGGTTCTGGAGGGCAACAAGCCCGCATCTCATGGCATTGAGACGGAGGGGGCTTTACTCTAGAATTGGCGGGCTATTCGCCGCACTCGTAGGGGGTACAGGTTGACCCAGGAAGGGTGCCCAAGTTACCGGATTCTGTGGAGTGCTGGGTGGTCCATTCACGTTGTTGAAGGGGGCTGCCTCGCTTCAGGTTTTGGCGGGTAACTTGCCGTGCCCGTAGGGGTCTAGGATTTCATTGCACAGGCTATCCACACGACCAGGAGAACGTCGGGTTTCAGTGGCTCTGTGAAACCCGGGGATCCCAAATATCTGTATTGTTTCTGTGATGCTGTACATTTCTGTGATGTTGCATTTCTTTCACGCCTTGAGCGAAATATAATATATTGGTATATATATTAGTAGATGTTGTATATGTTTTACATCCGCGCTAGTCCAGTCCCCGCTCTGTCGTTAGTTAGCTAACCTAACGGGTAATGACGGGACCCAGTGGCGAATGCGGATGGTATATACGTACATCAGTATATTTTCGTTCTTTGTGGTGTGATCAATTGATGGGACTGTGTTGATTTGGATCAATGCAAGTTAAAAACAAACCTAATCTGATGTTGTTGGAACACTTTTCAAAAAGCTGTTATTGCAAGGACGTTCACTTTTGTTTTGCATCGTGGTATTCAGTTGGAATATCCTGCTCCTCAGTCGATGAGGCAAGGGCCGAGATCCCTTCACCGGGAGTGACCCCTTGGACAAAATATTTGCGTCAGGGCAATGACTTCACTATAGCCGATTACTTTTGCTTTGCACCGTGGTATTCAGTTGGAATATCCTGCACCTCATTCTACGGGGAAAGAGCCGAGATCCCTTCACCGGGAGTGACCTCTTTAGCAACGGTTTTCGTCACTATATTTTTTAAAAAGCTATCCGTTCCTTCAACGATATCAAGTTCATTACGTTAAAGGTTTTCGCCAGAAACCATTCGTAGCCCTCCGTCGTTTCATATGGATAGTCAATAGTATTCAAGCTGTGTTTGTTGGCCAAAGTCAAGGCACAGTGTTTGGTAGCTGTTGGTTATTCATATGCAGCATAGATAGATGCGTTGGTTTGGAACAGTCGTACTGCCTTGTTGGCCAAAGTCAAGGGTAGGTACGGGTGGATTCAAATTAACCTGGAGAATGACGGGTAGAACTTGACATGTGACTTATGATTTGTTGGCCAAAGTCAAGGTCATAAGAGCATGGGGTAAAAATCACATCGGGAGTTTCAAAAGAACTGAAACTTGCCAGATATGTGCATACCTTCTGGAGTGTGACACCGTGAGCGGATTCCGTCACGTTGTCATGCGATGATAGTTGGATCCCGATTCCCACTGATGAGTTAGTTTACTCCTCGGGTGACCCCGACTAATTCTTCTTTCAGGTTTGGAGGAGAATTTGACGGTACAGTGGGAGGTTTCCAGATTAGATAAATTGGTAACCATTCTGATCTAGGTTAGAGTGCACGCTGAGTGTTTCTTTTCTCTCTCTTTGGCAGCGACCATTGACCCGACCCTAAGACTATGACTCAGTGACCAAGTTGACCGAACCTTCTTTAACACTGGCTTTTGGATTGTCAGAGTTGCAAACCTCATTGCCACTCCTACTTTTACCCTTTTCTCCAGGACACCCCGTATTACTACGAACGTCCACTTCCATTGGACAAAACCATCGTATGGTTAGATACGAACTCGAAGGAATTTATTCGAGGATGGTTTCAGGTTCTGGAGAAAACGGATAGGATTATTCAGTTGTCTTTTCCTTTTACCTTCTCTCAAGTTGTGAGTACTCCTTGGTTTAGGAGATAGTACACCTATTACGCAAATTGGATAGTCTTCTTCCAAACCATAGGCAGGTGCCGACCGGTAGGGAATGAAGAAAACCAATTAGCATAACGATGGTGTGCAGAAGGTATTAAGTTCAGACAAAGCAAGGGATTAGTAAGAGGGCAAAGTAAATTGCGACTGCTATTCATGACCAAACCAAGTATTCCGTCGCCAATCCTAAATCACCTTTGTATTTCTCCAGGACACTCCGTATCACTACGAAGATCCACAGTTTATTGGATACTCCATCGTATGGTTATATACGAACTCGAAAGGAACTTGTTCCAGTTCGGGGATGGATTCTGGTTCAGGAGAAATAGGAATAAAGTTTATTCGGTTGTCTTTTATCTTCACCTTCTCTCATTACGAGTGTTCCTAGGATTAGGACAGTACACCCATTATGCTTATTGGATAGTCTTCTTCTAAACCATAGGCTGGTGCCGAACGGTAGGGAAGGAAGAAAACCATTTGGCCTAAGGGGTGTGCAGAAGGTAAAGACTAAAGACATATGAAGGGATTTGGAGAGGTGGCAAAGAATTATACGGTTACAGTCATGAATCTAGAATAGGCATTACTAGGAATACCGGGATACCCCATCGAAACATTTCAATGTTTCAGCTTCGCTGTGTACTGTTAAAGGAAAACTGATTTCCCAGTTAGACACTTGCTCCAGGGCATGTATTTACCAGGTATGATTCTCACATCTGTATGGTTTTACAGATGATGAGTGGGAGTAAGTTGTTGGGAATTGGGTGACTATCCTCATTATATCGAGATTCGTTGCAATCGGTGATATTTGACGAAATCACCTGGGTTGTTTGCCGGTCGGCAAATATTTGGTTTTGAATATCCTCTGTTATGCACCAATTTCAAATTGATATATCTGTTCGTCTATTTTCATAGAGTGAGATATACCTTTTAGAAATTATGTCTATGACATTTACCTATATCAGTGGATGATTAGGTAAGGAGCATTAAATAGCGGTGTAATTCTTCTTAACCATAAGTACAGTTTTCAACCTACGACACACAGTGAATGAGTTATCAGACTCAAGGGACTTATACAGAGTATTGTATGTTGTCCAGGGTCCATCAGGACAGAGGGGTTGGTCCTCGTACTATATTCGGTTTACTTATGACTTCTCTAGTTTTTAGACAGGTGTTTCGTGGAAACACAGGGTCCGAATTTTGAGAAGTTATAGGTATTTGAATAAAGTAGAGAATCAGGTATTGCAAGTATCGGGATTCTTCAAAGTGATCGAAGATGTAGATACTTGAGTATGGTATTCAGTTGATAGTAATGATTAAGAGAACTTGCTTCTCTTTCAGGTTACTCATAATTGGAAGCATTCCTAAGTTGAGTAACGCTGATCGGCATCCTTCCATTTAGTTAACATGCACTGGAGACAGTTGCATGATTTGGATCTGGTTCAATTAAATCAGTGCCTCTGTTTCTATATTTGATATAGAACAGTTCGTATCTTAACGATGTTAAGGTACGGGGAGTTGTCCGGCTTATGATTAAAACCAGACACTGGACAACTCAAGGCACGTTTCTGTAATGGCTGTTTGTGGGTTGACCCAGGCTATGACGAGGGTTGATTTTCTACCATCTGGATGAACAATAGCAATATTGTTCTAGACTCACCACAGTTTTATTAAAAATGGATTTTTTCAGAAAACAATAGTGGGAGTATGGTAGAACTGGAAGGGATTCCAGAACCACAAACGATTACTGAAGATTTGATAGGAACCTAAAGATTCAATCTGGATTGACATTCCATTGGCCACTCCGCAGATACGGTGGGTAACTTCAGGCACTCGAGAGGTACTACGGTAGCCTCAAGGACGGTGACAGGGAAGTTCTTGTTTACCCACAATTACCATTGCTGTTGTTCCAGGCTGCGAGACCCGGCGGGAGGATGAGTATAACGTCATTCTAAACTAGTTTTAGAAGTGTACGTCTATATGACTCTGCCAGAGGGTTGTCGTAGTCAGTGGGAGCAGCGGAAGCATTGGTGGACAGGTAGCTTATGTCTATTTATAGACTAAAGCAGATGTAGCGGAGATAGATCATCTATTTCTGACGTGACAGTCATAGGTTTGACTTCATCAGAATAGGGGATGGATCTGTTGAGAAGGTAGTAGGGTGTAATGTCCTGGTATTTGGATGACATACACAGAGTAGGAAGTGATATTCCTATACTACGATCGGTTATACTTTGGTCGTCACACAGTGGTTTCTCCACATGGGACTTGGACTTTATGTTTGACATACTGGTTACTAGATCTATGGTTTTAGATCTAGATTTGGGTGGTTTCCCAATCTGGGTATTTAGACAGCATTCTAAGAGTATTTAAAATGGACGACTCCATGCACGGTAGTGTACCTGCAGAAGTTGGAGTCACCCTTTCTAAAGGTGTCTTACAGACTAAAGGGGAGAGGGATGTGCATGATTGGCAGATCACTTGCTTAGGCAATTGAGTCAATCATGAGATGTCAAGTACCACACCAGATGTTGTTCTTGCACTAGATGCAATAAGTTGACATTGATCCAATCCTGGAGAAACAGTCGGAAGCAGTTTTAGAACATAAGTGGATGTTCTAGGGATATGATAACGACAGCCTCATTTCGGGAGACAGTTATCATTCCAGGCTTCCAAGGTGACCTGGACGACAAGGAGGTTGTCAGAGTTATAGTTTTTCCTTCTGACGAGGGGCAGCATTTTGGACAGGTGGTCCAAGACAATACTGAGGGAGGCATGGCGCAGGATACTGATTAAGTTCAGTTGACGATACAGTCTAAGAAGTTTGGATTTGGAGTTCATTTATAAGCTAGGTCCCATCAGACATCCAGACACATTCTAAGACAGGTATTTCTCATTTCGGGAGATGGATTTTCTCCGCGAACTTGAGATATAGAGAGACATAGAAAGAAACATCAAGGCGGATCCACTCACTGAGGCTATTCCTCGAACGCAATAGTTTCGCAAACGAGCTTTGTGAGACTGACTAGTAGAGGAGTTGGGTGTTCGGTATCACACGGGCTGTGAGTATGCGACATCGCAATAATTAGCCTTGAGTGCAAGTGGGAGATTGTTGGAGATAGTGCCCTCAGAGTCAATTATTAGGTCACAGGTACGTGATTGCAATGATTGATGGAGGACCTATCCCGATAGGACAGTCTTACTCGAGATGATAGTATGCTATCTGGTTTACCTTTATCATCGTGTGCTGCTTTAGGTGACCTTACAGGTCGCTATTACACGTTGGTAGAGCCCCTAGGATTCTTGCTTGACCACCAGCAGTATGAGGGCGATCATATACGTGGGAGCTGGCAGTCTATAAGCATATCCTTAAATGGTCCCTAGTCGTGAGAGTTTCGAGACAGGGCATCGATACTCCAGAGTAGACTAGTGTATACAGTCGAGACCCCGACGAGGGGCGGTGGCCGGTCTCACAAGCCACTGGTGTCAGTTGGATCACCTAAGATGTATACAGGTGCTCATTAGGTTATGAGTACACCGGACAGGACTCGCCTGGAACATGCTAGTTGGTCATATACCAGACGTCAGATGGCAGTTCCCTGGTGACATGTATACAGGTTAGTTCATCGACCTGGGGATCGTCATTTGTCTTGTGTGAGTTCCCACTGTACTTTGATTACTACCCTTCCACGGCTCAAGGAGTCGTGCAAACAGGTTTTAGTTGGGTACAGTCCCGAGCCACATGGAGGCAGTGAGCGTATCTTCAGGGGTTCGTCTCTCCCGGTATTGGGGGTGAGTTCGTGCTGTGTCTAGGAGAGCCATTACACGAAGCCCTCGGCCGAGGCAAGGAGATTTACTGGTAGGTATTCCGGTAGTATCTCAGGGTGTTCTGGGCTACACTCCGACACGACTTGTACCGCTTTTGGGGGTCTGACTTTTACCAACCCCCTAGGCCCGCCATGCGATGCTCATAGACGAACGGACCGGACTGTACGGATATTGTCACTGACAGGCTCAGTAGGGTGTCAGGCTGAGTTCGCTCACAGACGTCCCTTTTAGTCAATACCTGGTAACCCGTTATGTATTGGCTTATACCTCTAACGTGCTAGTGGTTAAATCCACAACCAAGGTGTTGATGAGTCTTTAGAGTCCCCCACATTCAGTTACTCAGCTTTCGGGCGAAAAGTTGTAGAGGCCGTATGGAGATATGGCAAGGTCCGATCAGATACGTGCGGTATTGCACGGATCAGGATCGGACAGTTTGTACTACGAGCCGTATGGATATATGGCAGGGTTCGATCAGATACGTGCAGTATTGCACGGATCAGGATCGAACGGATATTACTAGCCGGCTTTGGTTTAGGCCGGATCCTAGTATAGTACAGTGTAGATTTTGTCTCATTGCATTTGTATTTCGGTCGGAATACAAATGCGGGTGTGTATGCACAGTATCGGGGTTTTCCTGTAATTTATTACGGGACCAGTTTTCTGGAGTTACCAGTTTGCTTTCCGTTTCGGCCAATTTCCTTTGTATCGTTCATTGGCCGAAGATTGGTGGAGGAGGGCTTATTTGCATTGTTGCAAATAGGCATTTGTGGAGGGGGTCTTTGCATATTGTTTTATCATGACATCTTTTCATTGACCTTGACTTCTTGAATTCTTCTTGTCATGATGGCATGACTTTTGTGGACATGATTGTTGATGATGGGAGATGATATGGTTGTTGAGTGAGGACTTTTCTTTGTGATCATTATTTTCCATATGATAACCATTCCTCTCTCTCTCTCTTGCATGACATGAGTATGGCTCCCATTATCTTTGATACAACACAACTCTCATTCTCACTCTCCCCATTCACAAAAGAGGCCGGCCACTCCCATTAGGGGCTGTCCAAATTTTGAGTGTGGGTTTTTTGGCTCATTTCATGTTGCAAAATTCCCACAAGATCAATCTCCAAAGCTCCAAGTATCATTCCTCCACCAAATGGCAATTCCACCACCCCAAAGTGAGACATGTAATCCACACTACATTCTACAGTAATTCTTGGGCACGTCGACTAGCCAGCTTCATGCCCGAGTTGCCTCGGCATTGAGGTGGGAGCCCGTAAAAGAAGTAGGCGATGTGGTGCACTTCCGGCGACGAGGTGGAGACAGGACATTCCGCGGGAAGTCGAGACGACGACGAGAAGACCGGAGGACTCGGATCAGTCGGTATATCTCTCTTCCCCATCTTGTAGTTAGCTAGGACTAATTAATGGTTCGATCCGGGTATTAGTGCGCGGTGGTGCCAGTTCATGAAAAATTTAAGTATATCACCGCTTCCGCATTTTGGCCTTGGGATGGAGGCCGGGGCGCCGCCGTGCACTTACAATTGAAAGATTTGATTTGATTGTTGAGAGATTTGATTTATATTTATCATTAATTCTGGGCCTTTAGATCATTCAGTGAATTTTATTAACCGTGGATTTTAAATCCAAAAGATATTCTATTTGTTATCTCGGTTAGATTTAGGGGGAATCTTTCCTTATTTAAGATTTTTCCATAAATTGGTGATTTTTAATCACCCTTGGATCTTTAATCCAACGGTTCCCCATGACCCTTTTCCATTTGGAAAGATTCAGAACTTTTAGAATTTAATTCTATTAAATTATAAGGCCTTTAAAGCCAGTCACGTGCTGGCACGTGACCTTTGGTCACGTGTGAGCACGTGACCCCCAATTGGGTTCCTTTCTCCGCCGCTTATTTATGTTTCAGTTTTAACCATCACGTGTCAACACGTGACCATTGGTCACGTGTAAACACGTGATACCTCGTTGAGGTAATTTCTGACTTTTAGAATTAAATTCGATTCATTATTTTAGAGGCTTTAAAAGCCCATCACGTGTCTGCACGTGACCCATGGTCACGTGTGAGCACGTGATGCCCCATTGGGGTCTTTTCTGAGTTTTTATTATATTTTTTAACTCCTCCATCGGGTTCTTAAAAGTCCATCACTTGTGGACACGTAATTCCTCATAACTTTTGATCCCGGATGAATTGCGAGGCCCATAATATATCAAATCGAAGGGTTTTTCGAGCCGCTTTTGATACCATCAGAATTCATCTGTTTCTCATTCAAGAGTTTGTCAAAAAACAGCCCGGAAGATACTAGTTCGCATTTCCTTAAGCATATCGCTGCCATTTGATACCTTGGACTCTTTTGCGCAGAAATTTTTGGCGGGAACAATATGCATATAAACATGCGGCTATAATATCGTATCAAGCCCTGATACATAACGCCATACGGACGATTTTCCCGTAGATGTTAAATCTACTCACCGGTGATCTCGAGCTAAGTAAATCCGACCACCTGCTTTTCTTTCTTCGCAGCGTCTGAAGTCCCCGCCTGCGATCCTATTAACACAAAACACAATAATGCGTGGATTTAGCAAACTACGCAAATATAACGAACACAACGCCAATTTAACGAATCGGTTCTCTTAAGCTACAAAAGGGTTCGCTCAGTGGCTAACGTGCGTGGCGACATCACCAAAACAACCCCACGACAGCAAGCTACCCGAAACACTAACACTACGTCGGATCAATCGTAACGCCCGTCGTCGAAACACTAAAAACTAATAAATTGATCCCAGATTTTTCATACTGTCAATACCTAAAAATCTAGCAGTACCAAACACCTTAAAATAATAGCAGACAGCTACCCTAAAAATCACAACACCCCAGTCCCCAATAAAGCCGAGCTCGCCGGAATTTCTTCGAATGTCGCCGGCCAAAACCGATCAGGTGGGGTTCGTGCTTCAGGTGAACACTTAGGGTCTCTAACACTACACTACTACACTGCTAGTTTTTCCAGTAAAAACTCGTGGTCACAGCAGATCACAGACATCCAAAAATGACACTAAAAACACGATACGTGCACAAAACCATATCTTTATCGTTCTAAACAGCGACCACTAAGCTACACAACAATAAAAGAACCTAATTAACAGTTTAGAGGTCATTACCTATCCACACTTGCTCAAAATCCTAGCTTTCCATGCTCCAAGTGATCCTAGTGGCTAAACTTGGCTTTATGAAGTGTTTTAGTGAGTTGTAGTGGAGATTTGGTTTGGGTTTATGAGGATTTGTAAAGGTTTTGGGTAGGGTTTCAGTTGAAGGAGTGAGGAAGATAATGAGGTGAAGAAAATATGAGGATGAGAGTTGTGAATGAGAGAGTGAGGGAAATGAGAGTGTATGTGTGAGTGAGGGATGAGGGAATGAGGGGGTGAGAGTAGTATGAGTCATGTCTCCCTCTTTTCTCTCCTCATTTAATGCATGGCATGCTTGCCCCATGCTCATCATGCCATCTCTCTCTCTCTCTCTCTCTTCCTCTCTCAAGTCAACCAAATTTCAACCCTTTTAAATTTTGAAAACTAATTAATTTAAATAATTACATAAAACAAATGGCATGACATTTAGATTAGGATGCCATGGTGTTCAGACCATAATATTGCATTATTATATTTCCCATTCTTATATATTTTACAAATAAACGAGTGCTTTTGACGCATGTCTGCTACATGTTACAGGTTACAGGTTCTTGGACAGAAAACAATGAAAGCGATGTAAAGACGATAAAAAAAATGGACTTTGACCAACAAATAGAAGGACCTTGATCAAGCCTGCATAAAAATAGAGTTCACAAAGTACAAGGCAATGCAAAGTCCAAGATCGCGAAGCCACGGTTAAAGTCCATCATAATTGTTCACTGGAGATCTGGAATCAATGAAGAAGCCCAAATGGAAAAAATAACTAAAGAAATGAAAAGCCCAGAAGAACCTAAAGAAGCCCAGAAAAAATTGCTAGCTGACCACACTAAAGGGCCGCGGAACCGCGGCCCAAGCACTCCATTGCCGCGGTTCCGCGGCCATAAGAAGACAAAAGAGAGATTTATTTTTACCATAATTTTGTGGCGGCTCTGAAAAGATTTCTTAAGGGCTATTTTTGTAATTTCAGACATGCGAAACAAATGTAACCCTAGATTTTCCTATTCTTTATAAATAGGAACTCTAATCATTGTAAATCTTATGCCTCCTTTTAATAATAAATTCAGAATTTTTTATGGAGAGCATCGGTGTCTCTCTTCAATTCAGAAATTCAGATCTGACAACCCTGCGTTGATGATTGGAGAAATGCATCTGTAAGTAGATTTAATTCCTTGCCCTAGTTTAGATTTTAATTCTTTACCCTAGGTAGTTTTATTTCCTCGCCGTAGATAAATTGTTTAGGGTTAGCTTTGGGGAAGGCTTTTGAGAAATGAGATCTCTCATCCCTTTTTTACTCATTATATATTTACAATAGGACTTCATGCATACATGCACACACCGCGCCCTACGGCACCCTATCCCTCGAGGTAGCGGTGACACCATAGTGTAAAGGCCCGATTGCGCGCGTTTTCCATGGAGGTTAGGGTACGGATCTTTAAAGGAAGGACAAGAACCTAGAGGAAGGAACACCTTCCCGAATGGATCTAATCCCCTTTATTGATAATTACCCTAACTCCTCATAGATCTTCATTCGGGTATAGAAAGCGTTGAGATTTACTTGCATTTCCAAACCATCCCTAAACCTAACCCTAGTAAGAATAGATCTAGATAATCGTAGATAGAATAATTTAGCTTTTTAGATTTAATAACCAATCCGAACAACCATCGGAATTAACTAGTTAGCGCGATTAGAAAATTCACAACATCCCTGTGGACCGACCCGTACTCACCGGCTAGCTACCAAGCGACGCCGTTCTTGATTGCGGTTATAGAAATAGTTTTTGAGATCAAATCAAATGGCACCGTTGCCGGGGGTATGCTCGGTACGTCTTCTTCCTTCGCATTCATTTGTATATTTTTTGCATTTGCATACTTATTTGAAAACCCATAAAAATTTGAAAAATTTCAAAATTATAAAAATAATTGTATTCAATTTTGGCTAATTGACTTGAGTTTGACAAATAGGTTAACTAGCTAGGAACAACTAGATCTTTGACTTAGTAAATTAAAAACCCTAAAAATAACCTTCCTTAAAATTTAACGGTAGAAAGTATATGCCTTGTAGTTTATTTAGAAATAAGCAAATTTTGGGTTCACTTTTTGGGCTAAGTCGAAACAAGGGAAGAGTATTGATGTTCTTATTAGAGTATAAGTTTGAAAAATAGTTCCTAGCTTAAGTCTAGATTCTGAAAACGTATACCCTACAATTTGCACAATCACGCACCTTGAAACTTGGAATAGTAGAAGAGACCTTGAAATGCTCTTGTCTAAAGTCCTTAGTATGATGAAAATGAAAAAAATATATAAGTGTGAATAAAGAATAAAAAAATGAACACTGGTTTTTGTGATTACTTAAGGTTGTAAAAATAGAAAAATATTTAGCGAGGGTGCTTCATCACCTAGTGCCTTAGACCAACTGGTTTGGGAGTCACTGCTAAAAGCCTTGGGTGTTGCAAGACTAGGAATTACGCTTTAAAGTGCAAACATATCTTGTAATCGGTTGTTGGTACCTCAAGAAGTATTAACGGTCGCATGAAGGATGTGTAAGCAAAATTCAATTAAAAATTCACCAACTAATTCGTACTTTGGACAACGGACAAGGGTACGATTGCTTGATTTGAATTTCCAAGCGTAGGGGTGATCTATACACACACGTGGGGATATGTGATTAGAGTTTAGATGAGAGAAATGGATGAAGAATAGAACTTGTATCTTTAGTAGAGTTGATAGAAATTCCTAAGTGGAGATAGAACCCTAGAAGGAAAACTTAAGAGATGCCGAAAGCTAAGTAGATCTACATAACATATATAATCTTAAGTTAAATAATGAGGAAGCGTGAAGAATGTGGGTGGATAATTTACGAGTCGACGATAATAGAATTCCTTGTTAGAAAACCTTATTGTAGAACAAAAGTCAGTGGGCCGAGTTGATAGGATTTTGTGGGTGTAATCCGCTGAAAACCCTCAGGAGACAACACTCCTCCTACTAGGGACACCTAGAGGTTTAACGGCTTGTTGCACGTACTCAGTGCAATCGCGTTTCCCTGCGAAAGTGTGGTTAGGATTTTAGTGAATAAAAATAAGATTGCTCGAGGACGAGCAAAAGATAAGTTTGGGGGTATTTGTTCAGACCATAATATTGCATTATTATATTCCCCATTCTTATATATTTTACAAATAAACGGGTGCTTTTGACGCATGTCTGCTACATGTTACAGGTTACAGGTTCTTGGACAGAAAACAGTGAAAGCGATGTAAAGACGATAAAAAAATGGACTTTGACCAACAAATAGAAGGACCTTGATCAAGCCTGCATAAAAATAGAGTTCACAAAGTACAAGGCAATGCAAAGTCCAAGATCGCGAAGCCACGGTTAAAGTCCATCATAATTGTTCACTGGAGATCTGGAATCAATGAAGAAGCCCAAATGGAAAAAATAACTAAAGAAATGAAAAGCCCAGAAGAACCTAAAGAAGCCCAGAAAAAATTGCTAGCTGACCACACTAAAGGGCCGCGGAACCGCGGCCCAAGCACTCCATTGCCGCGGTTCCGCGGCCATAAGAAGACAAAAGAGAGATTTATTTTTACCATAATTTTGTGGCGGCTCTGAAAAGATTTCTTAAGGGCTATTTTTGTAATTTCAGACATGCGAAACAAATGTAACCCTAGATTTTCCTATTCTTTATAAATAGGAACTCTAATCATTGTAAATCTTATGCCTCCTTTTAATAATAAATTCAGAATTTTTTATGGAGAGCATCGGTATCTCTCTTCAATTCAGAAATTCAGATCTGACAACCCTGCGTTGATGATTGGAGAAATGCATCTGTAAGTAGATTTAATTCTTTGCCCTAGTTTAGATTTTAATTCTTTACCCTAGGTAGTTTTATTTCCTCGCCGTAGATAAATTGTTTAGGGTTAGCTTTGGGGAAGGCTTTTGAGAAATGAGATCTCTCATCCCTTTTTTACTCATTATATATTTACAATAGGACTTCATGCATACACGCACACACCGCGCCCTACGGCACCCTATCCCTCGAGGTAGCGGTGACACCATAGTGTAAAGGTCCGGTTGCGCGCGTTTTCCATGGAGGTTAGGGTACGGATCTTTAAAGGAAGGACAAGAACCTAGAGGAAGGAACACCTTTCCGAATGGATCTAATCCCCTTTATTGATAATTACCCTAACTCCTCATAGATCTTCATTCGGGTATAGAAAGCGTTGAGATTTACTTGCATTTCCAAACCATCCCTAAACCTAACCCTAGTAAGAATAGATCTAGATAATCGTAGATAGAATAATTTAGCTTTTTAGATTTAATAACCAATCCGAACAACCATCGGAATTAACTAGTTAGCGCGATTAGGAAATTCACAACATCCCTGTGGACCGACCCGTACTCACCGGCTAGCTACCAAGCGACGCCGTTCTTGATTGCGGTTATAGAAATAGTTTTTGAGATCAAATCACATGGCTCCTTAAGCATGGTTAACCCTAGGTTAACATGCACATGTGTGTGCAAGCCCAAAATAAATAATAATAAAATATTAATTAATCTTTATAAAATATTTAAAAACTATTTTAGTAAACTTTTTACTAAAAATCTGCATTATCGCTTAATTAACACTAATCGCATTCTAAGGTGTTACAATCTTCCCCCTTAAAGAAATTCATCCCCGAATTTAAAAATCTTACTATGCGTACCTTCAAAGAGATGAGGGGATTTCTTCCGCATCTCGCTCTCGGCTTCCCAAGTGACCTCTTTACTATTCGGGCTATGCCAAAGAACCTTCACAGATGGCAAGACTTTTGACCGAAGTTTCTTCACCTACCGGTCCAATATAACTACCGGCTGCTCGGTGAACGAAAGATCGCGCTCTAGCTGAATGGTCTGGTGCTGAATCATGTGAGAAGGGTCATGAAGGTATTTGCAAAGCATCAATACATGGAACACGGGGTGAACATCCAGAAAACTGGACGGAAGTGCCAAACGATAGGCAACGGTACCGACTCGCTCAATGATCTCGAAAGGACCTACAAATCTGGGACTAAGCTTCCCTTTCTTCCCAAATCTCATCACGCCCTTTATCGGAGAAATCCATAAGAATACATGATCCCCCACTGCGAACTCGAGCCTGCGACGACGACGGTCGGCATAAGACTTCTGTCTGCACTGGGCTGCTCTCATCCTATCTTGAATCAACTGGATCTTCTCCATGGTCTCTTGAACTAGCTGGGGTCCTAAAATCCTGCTCTCGCTGACTTCGGTCCAATAGACTGGCGATCGACACTTTCTACCATACAAAGCCTCAAAAGGTGCCATCTGAATCGTCTCCTGATAACTGTTATTGTAGGAGAACTCTATCAACGGCAAGTGACGATCCCAACTGCCACCAAAATCAAGCATGCACGCATGAAGCATATCCTCCAGAGTCTGTATAGTCCGCTCTGACTGACCATTGGTCTGCAGATGGAAAGCGGTGCTAAAACTCAATCGGGTACCCATGGTTTCCTGAAGCTTCTTCCAAAGACGGCTAGTGAACTGGGTGGCCCTATCGGATACAATGCATGTGGGAACGCCATGCAAACGCACAATCTCATCAATATACAACTGAGCATACTGAGCATAACTAAAAGTGGTATTCACTGGAAGGAAGTGAGCCGTTTTTGTCAATTGGTCAACAATCACCCAAATGGAGTCATACCCTCGACTAGACCTGGGTAGACTAACAATGAAGTCCATGCAAATCTGCTCCCATTTCCACTCCGGAACGGGTAAAGGCTGCAACTCTCCTGCCGATCTCTAATGCTTAGCCTTGACTTGCTGACAAGTCAAGCACCTCGAAACGAAATCCGAAACATCATTCTTCATCCCTACCCACTAGTAGATATCTCTCAAGTCACGGTACATCTTGGTGGAACCTGGGTGAACACTAAAAGCTGACTGATGTGCCTGCTCTAGGATCTCACGTCTCAACCCATCGGTATCAGGTACACACAAACGAGTCCCAAAACGTAGCACACCCTGGTCATCAATCTCAAACTCCGAATCTCTACTCTGCCGAACATGCTCAAGAATATCAGACAAACGGGCAGCGGCGGGTTGAGCCTCACGAATACGATCAACTAGAAGTGGACGGGCGCGGACATGAGCAAGCTGTCCCCCAGTGGAAGTGAACTCAAACTGTACTCTGCTGTCGCACAAGATCTGCCAATCTGCAGAAGACTGTCTTTGAACTGTTCTCAACTGGGACAAGCTACCCCCGGGTCTACGACTCAAAGCATCGGCTACCACATTTGCCTTGCCCGGGTGGTAAAGGATCTCACAATCATAATCCTTCACAAGCTCCATCCAACAACGCTGTCTCAAATTCAGATCCCGCTGCTGGAAGATGTACTTAAAGCTCTAGCGGTCTGTGAAAATCTGACACGACTCCCCGTGCAAGTAGTGTCTCCAAATCTTAAGCGCAAAGACCACCGCGGCCATCTTAAGATCATGAGTGGGATAATTCTGCTTGTGCTTCTTCAACTTCCGGGAAGCATAAGCGATAACTCTATTATGCTGCATCAATACACCAACGAGCCCCACTCGAGAAGCATCACAGTAAACGACAAAGCCGCCCGATCCAGAAGGCAAAGATAAAACCGGTGCAATCATCAACCGAGTCTTCAACTGCTGAAAAATCTGCTCGCATGCCTCAGTCCAAAGAAAATGAACTCCCTTCCTAGTCAGTCCGGTCAGCGGTGCAGCGATACTCGAAAAGTCCTGCACGAAACGGCGGTAGTAACCGGCTAAGCCAAAAAAGCTGCGGACCTCTGTCACTGATACAGGTTTGGGCCAAAGCTATACGGCCTCGATCTTCCTCTGGTCCACACGAATACCGTCTCCCGTAACCACATGACCTAGGAATTCAACACTACTAAGCCAGAAGGCACACTTCAAAAATTTAGCAAACAGCTGGTGCTCTCTCAACGTCTGCAAAGCAATCCTCAAGTGTTGCTCATGCTCCTCTCGACTCTTGGAATAAACCAGAATGCCATCAATAAACACAATAATGAACTGGTTGAGGAACTGCCTGAAAATCCAGTTCATCAAATCCATGAACGCTGCTGGGGCATTGATGAGTCCGAACGACATCACCAAAAACTCATAATGCCTGTAGCGCGTACGAAAAGCAGTCTTCGGAATGTCATCATTCGGAACCCGCAACTGATGATAACCTGATCTCAAATCAATCTTGGAAAAATGTCCCGCACCCTGCAGCTGATCAAACAAATCGTCAATGTGAGGTAAAAGATATCTATTCCGCACCGTAACTCGGTTCAATTGACGATAATCAATGCACAACCTCAAACTGTCGTCCTTCTTCTTGACGAACAGAACAGGAGCTCCCCAAGGCGAAACACTCGGACGCACAAGTTCCCTATCAAGCAACACTTGCAGATGATCCTTAAGCTCCTTAAGCTCCGCCGGGGCCATCCGGTAAGGCGGTATAGAAATAGGCCCCGTGCCGGGGTTCAGATCAATGCAAAACTCAATCTCACGCTCTGGCGGCAATCCAGGTAACTCATCGGGAAAAACGTCGGGAAAATCTCTCACGATAGGAACCTGGTCCAAAGAATCTACTGTGGCTCCGGTATCACGAATGAAAGCTAAGAATCCCCGACATCCTCTCCTCAAAAGCCGACTAGCGCAAAGGGTTGAAATCAACCTGTGAGGGGCGGCACCACGGTCCCCCTGCACAACAAGAACTGATTCGCCGGGAAAACAAAACCTGACTGTCTTCTCACGGCAGTCCACGGACGCGTGGCATGTAGCTAACCAGTCTATACCCAGGAGAACGTCGAAGTCCAACATCTCAAGAAGGATCAAGTCGACGGACGACTCTCTATCTCCAATACAGAAGCCACACGACCGAAACATGTGTCGCGCAACAAATGACTCGCCAACAGGAGTAGTCACGACAAGCGGCTGATCTAGCAAACACGACTCTCGGCACAAAGTGTGTAGAAATATACGAGTGCGTAGATTCCGGATCAAACAAAACGTGTGCATCGAAGGAACATACTGAAAGAGTACCTGAAACCACTGCATTGGACGCCTGCGCGTCCTGATGAGTCAAAGCAAATACTCGAGCCTTCCCTCTACCGGCAACTAGTTGTCCTCCGCCTCTGCCACCCCATCCTCTCTGATCAAACCCTCCGCGACCATGACCTCTCCGAGCATAAGTCTGACATGGAGCAACAACGGCGCAAGAGGAAATGCTCTCTGAGATGGAGAAGGTGGTAAGGAACATATGGTACGGTTGCCTCGTCCTCACGTGGCTCAGTACAATCTAGAACACAATGATAAAAACTCCCGCACCAGAAACATCCAGACGATGACTGCTGACCCTCCTGGGGATAAGAGCTAAACAATCCCAACCCTCTGCTACTCCCACGACCCGAATGAAATCTGTCGCAGTGTCTAAACATCAGTCTCCGTACTGATACACCAGTACAAACCCTCTTCAATTCCGGAACGACCGACGTCTCAGAAAGACGCTCCTCAACCTGTAGGGCTGCATCCACTGCGGCTGCATATGTGTCACAATGCTGGGCGTTGATAGCGAGAAACAACTGAGTAAGCAGGCCTCGTACAAATCTCTTGGTCCGCATCTCCTCAGTGACCACCAAATATGGAGCATACATCAATAGCTGGGTAAACTGAACATCGTAATCTGCCACCATCATACCCGGAGTCTAGCGTAACGACTCAAAACTGCGCGCTCGAGCATCCCTAACGCTCTGCGGAAGGAAACAGACAAGAAACACTGTCACGAACTCAGCCCAGGTCATAGGAGAACTCTAAGGACTCGCACCAGGTCTGGGCAAGACCCTCCAAACGAAAACTCGCGAACTCTACCCATCCCGCGTCGGAGCATCTCCGCGAACGACATATCCTGGCAATCCGATCGATAAACGACTGCGGATCCTCAGCCGCATCAGTGCCGGTGAAAACCGGAGGCTTCAGCCTCATGAACTCAGATAACGATACGATGATAGCCTCCGTAGCTGTAGGTACAACTGCCTGGACAGTAGGCACCATCGCGGTTCCCGTAACAGGTGGGACAATCTCCCGTCGCTGCGCTCGACTAGCCTCAACTAACGACCCCATCATCTGACGCAAATCCTGCATACCGGCCTCTAGCCTAGTAATACGATCAAGTGAAGGTGGATCAATCTTCTCCTGAACAACGGGCGTACCGCCCTGGTCAGTCCTCGTCTCAGACGAGCCAACTCTGACCTCGGCTCTCGCGGCCGCTCTCTGCGCCCTCATAGTTTTCGGCGGCATAATAGCTGGAAATGAAAACAGGATTCGATAAGAACACGGAAATCGAATCACAAGGATGTATATAATCACGGAAGTAATTTCAACCAACAAGTTTTAAGGTCACTTAGGCGGAGTACCGTGTCGTAAGTATGCCGCGGAACATACACACGCTACGTCACTCTACTTAAGCTAGCTACTCCATAATACCAAGGTCATCCTACACTCCGAAAGGTAAAACCTAGCGCTCTGATACCAATTTTGTCACGACCCAAAAGTTTGGCCCGTGACCGGCACTTAAACCACGTGACGTCAACAGGCGTAACGCAATTTAAGTAAGCCAAAAACCCAGAAATCTAAAACATCAAAGAAGTAAGTGATAAAAACATTGTTAAAAACATTTGGAAATCTCAAGTAAAAATCTTTAACTCAAATTTATTTTCTAAAAAAATTTCGGCAACACCTCGGTGTAAAAACCAGCTCCGAAACGGGTACAAACATATGATATAAGTAAAGCATCACCAAATAGGAGCAAATCACGCCCAGAGACGGAAACAACCACCACAAGCATAATATACGACGCCGTAGAGAAGAAATAGACAATATAAAGTGAAAACAGTATAAGAGATAAAACTGCATAATAAAAGCCGGCTCACACGAGCTCGACACCCAAAGTCACAAAATATACAATATCGTCCTCACAACTCGTCTCTAAGTCAATACATGAAGTGGTAGATGTAGAATACTAGATACAATGAGAGATATACAATGAATATAAACGGATAACCGCAAAACCCACCTATAGCAAAACGGCTCACAGCCAACCGTAGCGGTATCCGCTGCAAAAAGATACAATAAGAAGCCCTGCCGTGACTACTCTGAGGGTCAAGCCTGCAAAACACTGTGGCACAACGGGGGTGAGTTGCCAACTCGTGAATAGTAAGTAACATCATACAGATAATCGCAGGTATGCACGTACAGCGATACTCTATCACATGCAATCTGATAGCACAAATATGGAAATCTGGATATGCAACAATCATGAAAGGTACTCTATCAGGTACTACAAATACATGAAACAATACATATCAAATGAATGCTGAGTATGGGATAAAACATATCATCATCAACGAATCGTCATCGTTGAAACACCGGTGTCCATCAACGACACCCAAATCCCAATACCTCAGGCGCCGTCACTCTGATCGGCCCTCATATCCTGTAAATCTTATGGAACCTTGGTGCCAAACATCGGCACTCGAAAACATCATGAAATACTCGTGTCCAGTATCGACAAGTAAATCCACATAACTCGGGCTCCGTCAGTCCGGATCGGCCCACGGGCTCTATCAGTCAGGATCGGCCCATATCCATCTCACGACTCCGGTCGGTATCCTCCGGATAACCGCCAGGTCAAACCAATCACCGGTAGGTAGTAGTCCCTCTGCCAGGCTCATTGTCTACTGCACAACATCCCTTTCTTGCCCCGGGGTACCATACCGGGTCCATCATGAACCCGCAAACGGATTATCCAGCTCCTCGAATCGAGTTTCTATCACAGATCTCAGAACCGAGAAAACTCATGGTGGACGCACTGAAATATCATATCAAGAGAAACCGGGTTTTCAAAACAATGCATACTTTCTTGAAATAATACCACGGTTCTCAAATCCATAAATCACATAAAATCCGTATCAATGCGTAAATCCATGAAATATGATATATGCAACATAAAACAGTAATGAGCATATCAAGGGAAAACCGCTCTTTCAAATGAATCAAGTTTTTAAATATATCATGCGGTTCCCAATTTCTCCAAAATCAAATCCAACATCATATAAAGGTGTACATGTAGCTATTGCAAGTATGGGTGTATACATGTAAGTATGTATGCACGATGTATTTCATATGCGCAATAGAACAAGAATCAATGTGTCAATATCAATAACAATACAATACTGCATATGTGTATAGGTGGTGCGTGTCATGGCAATTACCGACGGTGTGGGTGTAGCATACAATTTAGTGCTCGGGCAACATGAACCGTCGGTAATGGTGCAGTATCCACTAGGTACTAAATCAAGGCACAACAGGTAATGTTATGCAATGATGCACAATCAATATATATGCATATAAACATGCGGCTATAATATCGTATCAAGCCCTGACACATAACATCATACGGGCGATTTCCCCGTAGATGTTAAATCTAGTCACCGGTGATCTCGAGCTAAGTAAATCCGACCACCTGCTTTTCTTTCTTCGCAGCGTCCGAAGTCCCCTCTTGCGATCCTATTAACACAAAGAACAATAACGCGTGGATTTAGGAAACTACGCAAATATAACGAACACAATGCCAATTTAACGAATCGGTTCTCTTAAGCTACAAAAGGGTTCTCTTAGCGGCTAACGTGTGTGGCGATATCACCAAAACAAACCCACGACAGCAAGCTATCCGAAACACTAACACTACGTCGGATCAATCGTAATGCGCATCGTCGAAACACTAAAAACTAGTAAATTGATCCCAGATTTTTCATATTGTCAATATCTAAAAATCTAGCAGTACCAAACACCTTAAAATAACAGCAGACATCTACCCTAAAAATCACAACACCCCAGTCCCTAATACGGCCGAGCTCGCCGGAATTTCTTCGAATGTTGCCGACAAAAACCGGTCAGGTGGGGTTCGTGCTTCAGATGAACACTTAGGGTCTCTAACACTACACTACTACACTGCTAGTTTTTCCAGTAAAAACTCATGGTCACAGCAGATCACAGACATCCAAAAATGACATTAAAAACACGATACGTGCACAAAACTATATCTTTATCGTTCTAAACAGCGACTACTAAGCTACACAACAATAAAAGAACCTAATTAACAGTTTAGATGTCGTTATCTATCCACACTTGCTCAAAATCCTAGCTTTCCATGCTCCAAGTGATCCTAGTGGCTAAACTTGGTTTTGTGAAGGGTTTTAGTGAGTTGTAGTGGAGATTTGATTTGGGTTTGTGAGGATTTGTGAAGGTTTTGAGTAGGGTTTCAGTTGTGGGAGTGAGGGAGATAATGAGGTGAAGAAAATATGAGAATGAGAGTTGTGAATGAGAGAGTGAGGGAAATGAGAGTGTATGTATGAGTGAGAGATGAGGGAATGAGGGGGTGAGAGTAGTATGAGCCATGCCTCCCTCTTCTCTCTCCTCATTTAATGCATGGCATGCTTGCCCCGTGCTCATGATGCCCTTTCTCCTCTCTCTTCCTCTCTCAAGTCAACCAAATTTCAACCCTTTTAAATTTTGAAAACTAATTAATTTAGATAATTACATAAAACAAATGGCATGACATTTAGGTTAGGGTGCCATGACTACTTAAGCATGGTTAACCTTAATTAACCCTAGGTTAACATGCACATGTGTGTGCAAGCCCAAAATAAATAATAATAAAATATTAATTAATTTTTATAAAATATTTGAAAACTATTTTGATAAACATTTTACTAAAAATCCGCATTATCGCTTAATTAACACTAATCGCATTCTAAGGTGTTACAAGATACTAGTCGTAGTGGGCTTGATACTATCCATGGAGGTTTTGGTTTTGAACAAAGAAATAAAACAGATAGCTCGATTCTAAATTTTGTGTTGTCTTATGACTTGATCTTAGCAAACACTTGGTTTAGAAAAAGAGAGTCTCACCTAATCACCTTTAAGAGCGAATCAAGTGCAAGTCAAATAGACTTTTTTCTGACGAGAAGGATAGATAGAGCTTGTTGTATCGATTGTAAGGTAATGCCGGGTGAGAGTGTAACCACTCAATATAGATTTTTAGTTCTAGATTTTCGATTTAGAAGAGGACCTAGGAAGAGATGTCGTAAAGTAGAGCCTAGAATTAAATGGTGGCGATTGAAGGAATGTAACCAAAAGGGTTTTTAGATCGTGTAGTTCAAGAGGCGGATTGGCAGTCTGAAGATAATTCAGACAGAACATGGAACAAAATGACTAGTTGTATCAAGAGGGTAGCTAGAGATTTACTTGGTAAGTCGAGAGGTGGTGCTCCACCATTTATGGACACATCACGGTGTAATGAAGAAGTAAAGGCTGCTATTAAAATTAAGAGAGATTTGTATAAAGATTTGAAAGAAAAGCAGAGATGCAGAAAGATTTGAGAAGTATAAAATGGTTAAAAAGGAAGTTAAGAAAGCTGTTCAGGAAGCTAAAACTAAGATCTATAAGGAGGTGTACGAGAAGTTAGACACTAAGGAGGCTAAAAATGATATATACCGGGTTGCTCGGATGCGGGAAAGGAAGACCAGAGACTTATATGCAGTGAAGTGTGTCAAAAATGAAGATCAGAAGGTTTTAGTTCGAGATGAGAATATCAAGGAAATGTGGAGAGATTATTTTGACAAATTGTTCATTGAGAGTTTTACTAAGAATTTGGATGGACTTGTCATTCAATCTCAAAATATAAACCGTGATTTCATACGTAAAATAAGACTATCTGAGGTTAAAGAAGTTTTGAAGAGAATGAGATCAAGAAAAACGGTTGGTCCAATCAGGATTCATATCGAAATTTGGATATGCTTAGGAGGATAGGCGTTAAATGGCTGACAGATCTGTTTAATAAGATTTGGCAGACCAAAAAGATACCAAATGAATGGAAAAAAAATACCCTTGTACCTATTTACAAGAATAAGGGTGACATTAAAAATTACTCAAATTACCGTGGAATAAAACTTATGTGTCACGTCATGAAATTTTGGGAGAGAGTGATTGAACACGGGATAAAAAAGATGTTAAGATAACAGAAAATCAATTTGGGTTCATGCCTGGACAATCGACGACAAAGGCTGTTCATTTGCTTCGTCAACTTGTCAAACGTTTTCGAAAGTGGAGAAGAGATTTGCTTATGATATTTATTGATTTGGAGAAAGCGTACGATAAGATACCTAGAAAGGAATTATGGGGGACAAACGTTGGAATCTCGGGTATTCAGATTGAGCAGGTCCAAGACAGCATATATGCATTGCAAATTTAGCAAACAGAGAAGTCAAAACCATATTGGTATAATATTGGAAGGATAAGAGATATCACCGAGCGATCAGTTTAGATATCTAGGTTCCATCATCCAAAAGGATGGGAAGATCGATAGCGATATTAATCAAAGAATCCAAGCTAGTTGGTTGAAATGGAGGAGTGCAACAGGGATTTAGTGTGATCGTAACTTTCAGTTAAAATTGAAAGGGAAATTTTATTGGAGCGTTATTCAACATGCCTTATTATATTGTACAAAATGACGGGCTCCTAAGAAGCATCATACACAGAAGATGCACGTAGCGGAGATGCGCATGCTTCGTTGGGTGCGTGGCAACACTAGAAAAGATAAGGTGCGAAATGAGAATATCCGTACAAAAGTTGGTGTAGCACCTGCGGAGGAGAAGATGCGAGAAAACCGGCTAAGATAGTTTGATCATGTGCGACGCAGACCTATACAAGCACCGGTTCGACGAATGGATACTCTCGATATAGGCAATGTCAAAAGGGCAAAAGGGAGACCAAAGAAAACATGGATGGAGGTGATACGAAAAGATATGGTTGCCAAATGCCTCAATGAATGTATATTGTTCGATAGGAGTGAGTGGAGGCGGAGGATTCATGTGTTGGACCCGGTGTGATTCTCATGTTGGTTCATATAGCCTACCCCATTTGCTTGGGATACAAGGCTCAGTTGTTGTTGTAATCTATTCATTGCGTTTTATTGTGTAAATCTGAATTTTTTTTTATATCAGACTCTAAATTCTCTCATGTTACAAGGATAACATTTATTAATTTAACTATTATTTATTCGTAAAAAAAGGCATGCATACTTCATCTGACTTTTTAGCATGTTTAAAAATCCATGGTATTTTTTCAGCCGAAGAAACTCAAATAAGAATAATGGGGCAGAGGCCTAGGAGAAAATCTGTATGGAATTCTTGTAGATCGAGGTTTAGAGAGCTGCTGTTTTAATTCCTAAGGTTTTTCTCTGAGACATGAAATTTGCTTTAAACTATCAATATGTGATATTTGTTTTCTGTGATGATGAAGAATGCATTTGATTTGTTCTTATAATCCAATTGTGTATACTTTTGTATATTGAATTAAATTGGTTATAGACAATGTTGGATCTGTGGTGACGTTCTAAACTGCTCCTATATGCATTTATACTTAAAAGTTAAGGTTGATGTACAGCGGCATTCTTGACAGCCGTTGTAGGAGATTAGATTATAGCAATAGTCAAAACTGTCTCTATATGTGTAGTCACTGGTCATTATGTTGCTATACTACATCTAAAGCGGAAAAAACTAGTATGTAAGGGCTTGCATGGTGTAAGCCACTTGCAAGCGTTTGGATAGTGGGTTTTGTGCAAGAGAATCCATCCAAAGGTTTGCAAGTGGCTTGTACCATGCAAACCCTTACATAGAAATATTTTCCATCTACGTTCTTTAATTCCGTTGCAGATATGTTAGCTATAGTAACTGGACTTGTAACAACATTTCAAAAAAATAGCTAGTGAATACAGCTTGAGATATAGTGGCAAGCTTGTACGATCTATAGTGGCAGTGCTTACAGCCGCTATAGAACTTTTTTGCCGTTGTGCAATTCATTATTATAACAGTCAGGCCAGCAGAGAATTGGAGAGGCACACAGGGCCTCTCATTGCTACAAATTGTGAATTGGAAGCTTAAAATGCGCTTCATATTGTATTCATCAAATACATTTAATTCCAGCCTTTTATACGAACCGATGATTCCAATATTCAGATAAGGATAACGATTATTTTGGGAAGTACAAATTAAGAAAAAAGAAACAAGGGACGAAGAATTAAAGCTAATTAATAAATTAATCTCCATCTATCAGTCTAAAACACTGTCAATGTTAATCCCGTCCCAGCTATTACAATAACTGGAGGGCCAATTATCGTCCATCAAATTAAGCATACCGATCTCTTCAGGATATTTGATCTCATCAGTACTTGCTCTACTAGTTTCTGGCTGCACCTGAGGAAACCGCTGCGGAAACAAAACTTGTGCAAAAGCACTAGGGAATAATCCTGCAGCACTGATACTATCACCAATATCACCATCAACGTGAGAAGGAAGTATCTGTTGGTTGCTTTCACTAACATTAGTTGAACCATGACTAACTTTTTGCCGCTTCGTATTGCTATTGTTCTTACGGGTGGCGCTGCCGACAGGGACGTTTCTGAGGGTCCCGCCGGCGGTCCAGTGCCTCTTACACGCTCTGCAGAAATGGCGAGGCTGCAGCTTGCTGTAGTTGTTGTAGTAGCAGAACTTTGTGTTGGCCGAATCGCAGCGTGGGCATTTTAGCGGCGGACCCTTTCGCTCCTTTGTTGGTTCGGCATTTGTTGGCTTCGGGATGACCTCTAACTGATCCTCGAGGTTCTGGCGCCATGCATCAACAACCATGTTTTGATTATTCATTTGAATAAAGAAAATTGACAGACCTGCATGAAAGCAGGGCTTGAGACTAAGGGGGGAATTAATGGAAGTACCTGGGAAAAATATGCAAGGCTGCCGCCGGAGGCTTGCTTTGAACTGAGGCCCATGGCAGTTTAATTTATATACGTAATTAATTAATTCTGCTCAGATGTAATATATGTATCCTAGGAGAACAAGGGGGCATGACGAAGGAGAGGGTAAAGCATACATTTGTTAGGGATAGCGCGGTTGTTTTTATATTGGCTCAAAAATAATATGTTGATCGCTTAAGGGTTAAGGTGTTAGTGCGTGCACAGGAAGATAAAGGACGAGAAGAGTTAACACGCGAGAAAGTGAGCCGAAAGAGATTGATGCTAACAAGTGATGGTTATTGGAGACTTGTGGAGGGACAACAGTTGATTGGACCACGATTAAATTTGATTGGGATCACTTTGGCGACATGGATCCATGTCACCAACACAATAATCTAACTCCACTCACTCACTCACTCTCTCTCTCTCTCCCTCCCCCTTTTTTTCTCCCAGCATCTCTCTCTCTCCGTATGAAAATAATGGAAGAAAGATGCCGAATTCCCTGCTGGACATCCATAAAATACACTGTCCATAATTTTTTCAACAATCGGCATTCTATATCTTCATGCTTATCATGTAAGACGTAGATACACAAAATTTTATACGACTCTTTTCACCGTTGATTTAGTGGTGCAAAATTAATGGTTCGCCGACAATAAAACTTTTTAGATTGCTAATTCAACGGTGAAAAAATGATAGAATCACGTAAAATTTATTGTATCCACATCTCAGATGATAAAGATGAAGATGATGGATACCAATCGTCAGAAAAAATGGTGGAGGATGTATTTTTTCAACGCCACAAGAGAAAATTCCCTTCTGTCCCTTCTTTTCTTCATTATTCTCTCTCACTCTCTCTCTCTCTCTCTCTCTATATATATATATATATATATAATTTTTTTTCTGTATAATTGATATTTAGCAATTGATCCAATTATAAGCAAAAAAAACATCCCAAATTAATTTGGGATTAATCCTCTAATATTCCTTTATTCTTTCGGCTACCCGTAATTTTATCATCGCTACTTCAATCTTTTCAATATCATTTGAAGTTTGAATAAGAACTTCATGTATTCTATCAAATGTAGATTCTCATGTGTCTGCACAAGCGTTTTTCATTTCTAAAAGTTATGAGAGTAAAATATATTTGAACATGAGAAGTGTTGCTCTGAATAACAGTCCTACCTAGGTCTAAATTCTAACAAAATAAAAGATCATGATCAATATTTCAACAATCACTTTGACACAAATGTTGCGTCACTTGAAACTGCGTCTCACCATTAATATATATCTGATCCAAAGGGCCTGTAAGTGAAACTATAATTCTTTTTTTTTTATGAAAATATAAATAAAAATGAAAATAAAGAGAGAAGAAATTCTTTGAAGTCAAAGAATGATCGAAATGATCCTTGTCCGCATATCAAAACTCCTATGGAAGGAAATAGTAGGGAAATAGATTGGGCGGTGGATTTGATTCTTTGCTTCTTTATTCAGATTGGGCGGTTCTAGCTAAGGCCCACTTTCCAATTTGTAGTGAGTGAACAAACAACTGAGAACAAATTTGGCGGGACCCATACTTTTCTGACGTAGAATTTTGTCCGCGACTGAAAGTCGGTGGGACCAGCTTAAGGCGTGACGGAAATGCGCTGCCGTTCGGTCAAACTGTTGACAAAGATTGTACTTTCTGAATAATTAAACTCAGCTGGTTGACAATGGTAACTTAGCATTTCAATAGATAACAAACTGGCTACTAGTTCAATGATAGATTGATGGTGTGAAGAGATTTCTAACCACAAAACAATCATCTCTCTTTATATCCAATTATCAATCCGGTAATTTATGTGCAATCTATCACAAAAATATGACAAATGTGTTAACGTACCAATGACATGGCACCTCATACCCTCGGTGCCATTTTATTGATGTAATTCCTTGCACTTCAACTTCTAATGTTATCTGTTCATAGATGCCGCACAGGTAAGAGAGCCAAATTATTTTGGATGGTGGCTGCAGCACGAACGATTAACTTGGTAGACATTATGTTTCAAATTGTGCTCTGATGAACGATTAATTCATCGACAGATCATCTTCAAATTCTACTGTGATAATGGTGATTCTCCACTATCAAATTAAACAGCCATTGCCCGTCGGTTTATATTTTAATGAGCATGCTCTCCCAAAACAGCACGAATGGACGGGTGTGGGAAAATGACACTAAGAAATGCTTAGGGCACGACTAAATATACAAAGCACATGCAAGGCATGGATCACTGGATACACCTCATACCCTCGGCACCTTTTTATAGCTGTAATCTTTGCACTTCAACCTCTAAATGTCATTTGTTCATGGATACATTCATCAGCTTCTACAAGCACAGGTTAGACTTAAGAGAGCCAAAATTACTTTGGAACTTGGTAGACATTATGTTTCAAATTGTGCTCTCATCGATGGTCCATCTTCAAATGCTACTGTGATAATGTGATTCTCCACTATCAAATTAGATAGTCATTGCTCATCGGTTTATATTTTAATGAGCATGCTCCCCCTAAACTGCACGAATGGACAGGTGTGGGAAAATGACACTTAGAAATGCGGAGAGCACGACTAAATATAAGCAGCAAATGCATGGCATGGATCACTGGATACACCTTATAACACCTTATGATACACCTTATACCCTCGGTACCTTTTTACTGCTGTAATTCTATGCACTTTAACCTCTAAATGCCAACTGTTCATGGACACCTATCAGTTTCTACAAGGACAGGTTTGAGAACGCAACTACAGCAAGCACGAAGGATTAACTTGGTAGACTTTATGTTTTAAATTGTGCTCTGATAAACGATTAATGCAGCGACAGTTCATCTTCAAACTCTATGCAGCGACAGTTAATCTTCAAACTCTACCATGATAATGGTGATTCCCCGCCAACAAATTAGACAACCATTGCTCATCAGTTTATATTTAATGAGCATGCTCTCCCAAAACAATATGGATAGGGGTGAGAAAATGACACTTATGAAATGCTAAGAGCACGACTAAATATACACATGCATGGCATGGATCACTAGATATTAGTTACAGTGCTCGATTAATTCAAATAAAGCTCTGCACAATAAGAAATTTCCAAGTGGTTGTAGCTGTCAGATTCATGCAGCAACTGGAACAAAAGGAATTGTAACTGACATAGGCATTTTTACTCGATTAATGCCGTGCAAGCATATGAAGCACCACGTACTCCAACTTCATCAAGAGACCGCACGCTTGAAGACAAGGCATGTTGAACTGCAAGGTGAATAATCTACGAAAGGTCAGTTTAAAGTTTAGTGCTTCTTACAGATCCAGAAAAGTCTCTCTACAAGGTTTGAATTTCTCCCACTGTTAAAACCCCGTGATACCGCTTCAAGTTGTTTAAAGTGATTACATGTGTAGGAACCCTTTCTAAAACTTGAAATCTTTCTTCTTAGATTTGCCTTCTTTCTCCTGCATTTTACGCTTTCTCTTCTTTTCAGCCTGCAGCCATCACAAAAGCTCTTTTCAGCACAAGGCAACAAAAACAACATAACCAACAAAACACGAAACTGTATGGATTATAGAACAGGCCTCTGCAACCATGTCGCTGAAGTCCTCCTTTTGGTTCCGCAGCTTCTCCTCCTCTCGTGCTTCCTCATACCTGAATATTATATTTTAAAAATAAGTTAATTAGAAAACATCTAAAACTTTCTTGATCTAGCAAATGTTATAAGCAGCGAGTTTCCTTACTTAGCAGCTAAAACATCATCCATAACTTCCAACTCGTCTGGATGTAAAGTGACATCCACTTTATCTGATTTCTGACCTCGTAGAAGATCAACCTACACATTAGAGCAACATAGGAAACACGTTCAATGACATAAATTTATGTGCGAAGGAAACTTTTTAGCAAGAGAGACTCACCCTTTTAGCAGCAGCCGCTTTGTCTTTGTCACCAAGCACATAGCTGTATTGGGGAGAAGGGGAAAAGATAAATCAGATTAACTCCCCTTTGCATGCACAATGCGAGCACTTAAAACTAAACATGTTCCGTTAATATATATAATTGGGAGCTGCAATATACATACGTGTGAGTTGTTCCAAGTAATGTCCCAGGAGCAATTCTTTCTTCCTTCTCTTCAAGGACCTTACAATTGACGAAAATAGAAAATGTTATATTAGCTCACAACCAAGAATTAAGTAAGATGACAATAGAGCTGAAAATGCCATACCTGATAAAGAGGTTTCTCTGGCTCTTTCCTCTGTTGCTTACGAAGGTCAATAACATCGGGTGTTTCCACGCCAGTAGGAGTGCTATATAAGAAAAGGTACATATATATTATTAGACTCAATAATAAATTATGTGCATAACAGGTCTTTAGATAGAAAGTCTGATGAAGCACCTTGAAAGTGTTTCGACGGATTGAATGCCTTCCTCCATTTCCTCCTCTTCCATTTCCTCTTCCTCCTCCTCCTCTTCTTCCTCTTCTTCCTCCTCCAAATCTCCCCAATGTTTGCTCCGATCAACTGGTTCTTCCTATATTTGAAAACAATAAATAACAATGTTAAGTCATTTGAAGGACAAATTACACCTATACTAAATTAAAGGTAGAGGTTGCACTTGGAATATTCTTAGAGAAATCCGTCCCATTAGATTTCCATTGTTCCTCTACTGCTCTTGAATGGGATGAGTTTCTCTACCGTTATGATCATTAATTTTTCCCCCCTTGCTCTTTGTCCTTGAATGTAACGAACACTGTTGTTCAAGCCAGAGGTTATTTCGAGAATTCTACTTTTATATTGTCAAACTAGAAGGTAAGATTTTTCCTCATTTGTACTTCATTGGGTTCTGGGTTCAAACATAAATATTTTGGGATTCCAAAACTTTACTGAAATATAACAGTCGAAGCCACACCCAGGTTAAATACAAACACGAAAGGTGGATCACAAATTACCAGTTAAACGCATGCTCATTGCAAGAAATCTTGCAACATACTCATACCGCTTCAATCTGCAATACTGGGGTGAAGTCTATCTTGAAGATCGAGTTAAGGTGGCTGGTTTTTCTGCACGTGCGATGCACGTGGATATGTTTAAACATTAAGGTTTTCAAATAAAGTTTTATGAATACCTCTAGAAATTAAAGGGGACGGCTTGGGTAATAGCGCCTAGATGTACCTCTAGAGAGGGAAAGAGGAGGTTTGAATTTTGAATTTGAAGAGGCATCTAAAAAGTTTATTTGTGATGATGACGTGAATATCTTGAATGAGAGAATAGATTAATAGATTTTGCTTATTTATTGAGTTCTTTTACTGAAAAAAAAATGTTATCAAAAGACGACATTAGCTACACCCCTAAAGTTTGCATTATAATAGTAGAGATTAAAATTACCTCGTAGTTTGGTTGCTCTTGCTGAACCCCAAAAACGTCACCATATAAAGGGCGCCCATACTGTAGGTCCAGGGAAAAAAAGAAGGGTGTTTTAGAGTAAAGAAATGAACACGGTTTTAAATTGTTCAGAACAAATATGTAAGAGGAGAATGAGCTTACTTCATCAACAGGAGGCTTTCCCCAACCACCTGGATGATACCCAAAACTGGCTCCTGGAGGTATAGGAGCATTTAGGCCAGGTATTTTCAGGTGTGGATAAGATGGCGGAGGACCGTATCTCTGGGCAAAAATTAATAATGGCACCAAGTTATGGTTGAAAGTACGAGATATTCAGGAATTTATCCACGAAACAAAACTTTAACACAACTAACCTGCATATTAATAAGCCAAGGAGGAGGAGCACCATCAGGCATACCAAGAGCCTCTTTTAGTTCGTGGGACAGCATTCCTGGCTTCATTTCCCTCAATTTAACCTGTTAAGTTGAACAAAGATCATTAAGCTGCTAAGGCTTCCAAAGAAACACATGAAGGATATACAAGAAAGAGAAGTGGCATATCTACTTTAAAGCCCTGCAAAGCAATTTGGGCAGGTTCCATGGCACTACTATGTTATAGAGTTGCAAACAAAGCCCATCAGAAATCAGATAGCATATAACAAATTCATGTAATTTGGAAAATAGAAATACATACCAAGGGTAAAACACCAAAGGTTTATTCCATATACAAACGCTATTGGACAATTTCTTAAAATAATCCCAGGTTATTTTTTAATCAGCAAAATCGACCTAACTAACTTTTAATTATGAAAATCAACTTCTTAACTCAATTTGGTGCAATTAGCACCATATTGATATTTTTAATTAATACTACTATGAATCCGGGGTTGTCAACCCCGCAAGCTTTCTTTCACTTTCGCTTTTTTCTCCCTACCAACTGAGAGTCGTGTAACCTTCTCCAAGTACATTTGTGAGGATTTCAACTTATCGCGTATGAGAACCTATCAAATAATAATGGCAAATTCTTTATCTTGAAGAGTAACTCGATGAGCCTAGTAATCTAATTTAGCATTGATGTTGATTGATCGTGGTTGACATCTCTAGAATATATATATATATATATATATATATATATATATATAGCATTGATGTTGGCTGATCACTTGCAACCCAGGTTGCACAATAAAAATGAGAACTCCGATCTGGACCGTTGGATTTGGGACATAAATGAACGGTCGGATTTAAATCACTTAAAAATGGGCCCCCTTCTCTCCTCTCACTAAACCCAAACCCATGTCCTCACCCCTTCCCTCAACCTCCTTTGTGCCCTCTTCCAAAAGCAAGGGCGGCCCAAGGACGGTGGAGAGTGGCGGCGGTGACATTTCAATTCGGCTTTTAGGATTAGAGTTTGGGAATTTAGGCACCGATGGCGGTAGATCGTGAAGCGGAGGCGGTGCTGCGAGAGACAGTGGGTGGTGGTTGTGGTGGTGGTGGGTGGTGATGGTGATGATAGCGCAGCGGCGATGGAGGGGTTGAGGTGGTGTGGGGAAGCATCGACGAGGGGAGGCTATGAGAAGTGGCAATCGGAGGCGGAGGGGGAAGCGAGAGGGCAACGAGAGAGAGAGGGGACTGGGGGAACGCGGTTGGGAGGGATGAGAGAGGGAGGGTATAGGCGTAGGGCCCAATTTTTTTAATTGAACTAATCCAGCGATCCATTTTCTACTTAAAGTGAACTGAAATGCGAGTTTCTGTTCTTATTGTGCAACTCGGATTGCAATTGATCGGCCCCTTATGTGTGTGTGTATAAAGAGAGACGCAAGGTATTCATGCTACAATCTATGTTGGATCTTTTAAAGAAGTGTCTAAACTCGAAGATTGTCAGAGATTGTCTGAACTCGAAGATATTCATGGCGATCGACATAGATTGTCTGAACTCGAAGAATAAATGTAAGGAAGAGAAAGACAACGATTTAGTTGTCTTCCACTGCACCTGAACTTGTGGATATGTTATTAAGATACTAAGGGGTGAAATTTAGTGCAGATGGTGGAACTCCTTCAAAATGACCTCAAACAATAAGTAAACATAAGTCTCAAGCCAGCTTTATAAATATACAAAATGTAGCCTAGAGCTAATGAATACTTCTTGGGTGAATCCAGGGTTAGCAATCATGGATCCATATTAGGTTTAGTTAAAAAAAATTAATCTGGCACCAATCGCGCCAAATTGACTTTGAGGTAGATTTTATTAATTAAAAAAAGGGAGATCAATATTTTTAATTAAATTCAAACCCGGGTTTTTTTAAAAAATCATTCGTGTATTATATGAAGGCTTATTTTATGAGATGGTCTGTGAAGGAAAATAGTAGGGAAATCGCTACTCAAAGAATGTGCATATGGATTTGCATGTGCATACTCAAAGAGTACAAGTACATGTATTTGCATGAACATATGCACACTTTTACATGCATTATAGTGGTGGTGGTGGTTGAGGCAGCAGGAGCGGTTGTTAAAGCAATATTTGTTCTTAAATATTATTGGTAAACAATATTATAAAATATGTTCTATGTGGCTGCATATACGGCCATATATGCATATGCGGACACTTGGTTCATGGAACGCGGTAAAAAGGTATGCTTTGGTGCATACAAATTGCAATATGCAGCCGCATATTGCAATATGCGACAACATAAAACTCATATTAACTTGAGGATTAAGTTAGGTTATCAAACGGGTTTGAGATCTTTATACTACCGTATCCAACCCAATAACATAAGAACCATAAAACCTTAAATGCATCATAATGAGGTTGAATATGGTGATGAGATAAATGATCAAAGTGATGAGTCGAAGAACGAACATGAAGAATTTCCTTCTAAACATGACACTGGCGAGTGATTACTTGAATCGTTGGACAATACTGATTTTAAATAAATACTTGGTCTGCTAATTTGTGATGATAATGATTTAATTGTCTATTTTGAACTATTCACTACTTTTGATGATTGTTGAACTTGTGGTCTTGAAATTATTATCATTTTAATTTACAAATCTCATAAATCAATTTAGTGTTTTGTTATGAATATATGATGAAATTACATGAATTTACGTATAGTTGAGATGTGTTCTTTTTGTTAGCATTACACCAATACCATGATATCATTGTGTTTTTGTATTTTTTGAAATAAGTTAATAGCTTATATTTCATCAATTTCATAATATTGAAATTATAGACACTAAATTTTTTTTTGCACATGTTTAGTTTGAAAAGCCCCTCAACGTCTCATCCTTAATACCTGCCCAGTATCACAGGTTCTTGATTTTCAAAGTTGGTTCATTTTAGATTCCTAGTCCAATCATAGCCATAACATAAAAAGAATGCTCCCATGTCACATACCATATACCACATGCATGAGTGGTCATTCAGCGGGAAAATGCAACCCCTAGTAAAAGAATAAACAAAAGCATGTAGCTGAACTGTAATAAAAAGAGGGAAAATTCGGGTTAGCTTCTCCATCAATCTTGCTTATTTAGCCACCATTGCATATTGGTTAGAACACAGCAAAGCTAAGATAAAGGTTCAAGTTATAAGCTATGTTACATGATGGATGCGGGATTCAGATATGGGATTTGAATATGGCATGATGCGGGAACATGGATACAAGAAATATACCACATGTGGCTCATTACAAGTAAGATGATCCCTAAAATCCAAACCTTATTAACAAGAAAAAGAATGAGAATGATATGAAGAAAATATGTAAAAGAGAGGAAAAAAACTCATCCGGAATTTCTCCATCGCTCTTTGTGCTCAGCCATTGTTGCATTTCGATCGAGCGCAAAAAGGAAAAGCAAGGTTGGGGCTAAGTTATGGGATATGGGTATGGACACTGCACATATGTGGATAGAAGTTCTAAAGTTCAAGCTAACTGACAATAATAAGGGAACATTAGTGTTTATCTTACCATGATTTAGTAATATTTTACGGGTACATACGAATGAATTCTATATCTTTGCCTAATAGATAAAACCCCAATAGAAGCCCAAGATCAGCCTTTACCTTCTAAAGCGATCATTTAGGATTATAGCAAATGTGGCCGAGCAAAAAAGGCCTGAACCGACTCAAACTGACTTAGCCCTACGGGATTTGGGCGGTTTTGGAAATGGGTTAGGTCGGTTCAGCTCCCAAACCCGAAAAAGATATGTTGGTTGGTTGGTTTGGAGTCCAGGTTGGAAATTCAAAACCGAACCGACGCCCAAAACCCAACCGAACTTACTGTCGGCTTGGCTTGACGTTGGCATTGAGAAATGAGAACTCTGGCGGTCGGTTTCGGAAGATTTTGGATATTGGTCGGGTCGGTTCGGTTGATCTGAAAATTTTTGGGGAAAAAACCGACCTGACCTGACTGATTATCTCCAAGGTTTGAACTTCAAATAAAAGAGAGTGAAGTTAACCGAACAAGAACGGTCAAAAAATTTTGCCAAAAGTTAAATACAGTCTTGCTCAAGATATGACTGTTAAAAGAATGCAATACCTAACATAATACAGATTGTTTTTAAGTCAAATATATCAATAGTTGCATCAATAAATGCAAATATTTATTTGAAAAGTGGACCAATAATTTAAATGCATCCATGCAGCAAATGAATGTACGAAATCATATTCAAGTATCCCATAACTTCTTTGTTTTTTGATACATCTAAGCAATAAAGTTTAGAACATGCCAATCAGATTATACACTATCAAAATGCATATCAGACATGAAAAAACAGTATGCCCCTTTTATCAAAGTGCATGTACAACATAGGTTAAAAATAAATAAAACTCCATGGATGGAGGTGCCCTGATCCCAATCTATTTAACTTGTATTATAAGTTGCATCATGTTCAAATAAATTCAACCCAAGCTCTATTTTTCTAACTTAAGATGGCTGACATGTCAGGAAGGCAATTTATTTTAGAACCTGATGCGACCCACTATAATTATATCCCTTCCACAGTCTTTTCGTTCTCGGCACTTGACAACAGTGAGATCAGCACCTCTAACAAGCAGTGGCAACTTTGATGGATAATATCTCCAGCTGCCAAATGCTTTTTCTTCCATCAAGCCCACCCCACCTCCCTTCTTTTTTTCCCCTTTCTTATTCATTCACACATGAAACATAATGAAGCTATGCAGCAACAAATATGTGTCACATGCCAGGGATTACTCACTGGCAAAAGATAAAAGGAAATCCAAAGTTGAAAAACAATCATGGTGTACTCAATTTGATTTGTATACCAAGGGATTCAATTTTATTTTATTTTATTTTTAGTACAAGTGCGCTTGGTTTCTGAATTTTCCTTCCTCGCTGGAGGAAACACTTAATTTGCACAAGTTACATAATGTTTATATTTTTCTATAAGAGGATGACACACATTAGAGAATTATTAGGTTTGCATCCAAAAGGTTAATCATGGTGGTGAAAGCACCTGATAGCACCTGATATTATATCAAAGAGAATATATGTGAGAACAAAGTCAACCATGCAAAATAACTGAACTATGATAGCTTATATAACTAAAGTCGAAAGATGTTTGGATAAGAATAATACCTCAAATTCTTTTCCTTCATGATACAAATCACCATGTGCAGTAAGCTTTGGCTTAGTCTGATATTTAAAGAACGCATCATGCAGAACCTGCAAATAGAAAACACACATGCGTAAGGAAGATTTTTTTTTCCTTATAAAAATATAAACTAGAGATATATCGCCGGTCATGCGAGCTGCACACACACAACTTTAAGACATGGGCTATGATTTCAGAATCAACCTGATAGTCAATATCCATTTTTCCCATTTTTGGTTGCATACGCTCGCGTTGCTTCTGTTTCAGCTTCTTGCTGTCCTCTTTCTCAATGTATGCCTAGAAGAATGACAAAACAAATGATTACATATTAAAGCAAATGAACAAGTCACTCTTAAAAGTTAAAAGTAGTAAGGAAAACACAAAATGATAATACAAAATGATTACATCTTGAAAAGGAATCCAATCAATGGTTAGAAACAGTTAACCGTAAACCGATGTTGTAACTAGCCAAACTGATTTCACATTACCTGTCTTATTTTCTCTATTCCAGTTGCAGCGATAAAATCCGGAAGTTGAAATGGCTGTTTTTCAATACCACGCTTCCCCTGAAACACAAAGAACATATGCATAAAATCTTAACGAATAGATAGAATTTACTAAGATAATAGCATAGTATCAACATGAAGTATAATTTAGGGTGGAGTAATATCTCTCTGCATCTGAGAAAGAAGAATGTCAAGTAGATACAAGGAATCCTAACATTGAAAGCAACACTCAGAACGCCCTTTTTCTTGTTTTGGTTAACAAGAAAACTGTTCTCCAAGACTTAACTATATCAAGACAGGAGCAAACTTAGGGTTTGTAGATTATTTCGTAATTAATGAAATCTAGTCTAGACCTTGTAAAATTTTGCTCAGGTACGCAACAGATGATCTAACTACACCCCACAATCCTAGCAAAATATATCACAAGAGAAACCACTCAAGGTCCTTTTAGGGAACAGCACCAAGTCTTGCTCCAAGATGTTACAGCCAGTTCCCTGCAAGAACCACATATATGAGTAAAGAGGGGTGAAACCTTATCAAACTTTTCACCCCTCATTCCTTCAGTGGCCACTCTAAAAGCATAAAGATCCCTCATGCAAAGATATATGTAGTCTTCCTTGGATCAAAATATGTAAGGTATTGTGACTAACCTGTAAAAACTTGCGCTTTTGACACCAATGTCTTGGAACAGGTACAGAATTCCGATAAGACTTGAGAAATACGAGCAATTTTGGATCAGCAGCTGTTGCATCCCAAACCTACAAATAGAGACAATTAGGCCAGAATACTCTTAAACTAAGAATAGACTTCTGGAATAAAGAAAATAGTACGACGTAGACAACATGATTTATAAAATTGGCTATTAACTGATGACAAACCATCACATATATTAATGGGAATTTATAGAAAAGATATTGATGCTTACAAAGGAGAAATAATTGATTTCGGTATAATAAGCACCCGTAAATTAAGTGCAAAATATTAAAGGAAACACAGTCTACCTATCATATTATCAATTAAGGGGAGGGGGAGAGCATTCTCCATTAGGTGGATTCAACCCAATTTAGATTTACAACCCAGGTGTTTAAGCATGATTAAAGCATTGCAAAACAAATAATTATTTAAAATAGTAACATACGATACGACACGACAGGACAGTGATAGATTTAGGCATTTAGCATTTACACATTGTTTCACAAAGCTGAATGAATATATATTACAGTAGTATTAGACCAAAAGCTACATTTATACTCAATTATTAATATAGCATGGATTCAGAGACGGGTACAAAACAGGATACGGGTCGGACTCGCGGATTTGCAATTTGCAACAGTTAAAGATATGATTCTTTCGATGCACTGAGTTTATAATGTATGTATATATAAAATAACAATACATAGTTATATTAGCAAATCTAAGCTAAAGAACCATGTGCTCGAACCGGCGTGATTCTCATGTTGGTTCATGTAGCCTAAACCATATGCTTGAGATAAAGGCTCTGTTGTTGTTGTTGTAAGCTAAAGATACAAATAAAATGTCGGTGTAGGTGCATATATAGGTAATGTGTTAGTTATTCATACATGTTGGATACTTCTAGAACATAAGATAAGTTCTAGGACATGCCAAAAAAGAGTTCTACAAGCGTTATCGACAGATCCAACATGGATACAAACAACAGCAAGCCTTCATCCCATATTTTTGGGGTCGGCTATATGAATTCTTCTATTCCATTTTCTGTTAAGGAGCGTCTTCTCGGTTAATTTAGTAATTAACATCTTGTTTTTAATTGCCTCCATCCATGTTAGTGTAAGTCGATGTCACGCACCCCGCGGTTTCGCGGGGAGGCGGAGTTTGCAAAAAACGATTTTTATATGCTTCGCAACACCGACTAAACTTCAAGATTGAAACTAAACCTAACCAATAAAACATCTAAGAGATTTAACTACTATGTAAGAAAGTTATACCTCAAGTATCATATCCTTCTTCTTCTTGTACTCCTCTTCTTGTACTCTTTGAAAAGTGTACGGATCGCGCCTCCTCAAGTCAAAGAAGATCCACCCGAGAGTGTCTACTAAAAGCTCCTACCTTTAAGATGATGCAACTAGGGTACCTAGTGTGCTAATCAAAGTAGCCTAGAGAATGTAGAGAGTGATTATGGATATATTAGTCTCAATAACCCTAGATTTCTCAACACATGAGACAATTAAGGTTTGAGGAAGAAGAAAAAGCTTGAGGAGAGAGAGAGTGTGTTTTAGATAATCATGAAATGAATATGGCTCCTTGTGATGACTATGAAGCATGCCAAAATATCTCACAAAATATCACAAAATATCTAAGTCCACCCTTGCCTCAATAGTCATCTCACCAAGTAGACATGCTTCATTTATCACAAAATAACACCTCATACCTCCACCTCGTTAACCATTTAACCTAAATGGTAATATAAGTAATGAGGTGTCTTCTTCTAGAAGAATTCTTGAGTAAATTACAAGAATACCCCTCACCGTATATACATACACGTATCCGTATTCCGAAAAACACGAATACAATGAGACGAAATTAATCCAATAATCTAATACTAGGATCCGGCTTAAAGCAAAACCCACTAGTATTATCCGTCCGAACATGATCCGTGCACAAGTACACGTATATGTTCAAACCCTGTCGTAAAACCATACGACCTCTACATCGTTTCGTCCGAAGCAGGAAAACCCTCTGGGTGGGACTCTAAAGACTCGACCGTACGTTGGCAGTGGTTTAACCACAAGCACGTCAGCGGTACTAGTTGCACGTAACGGCTACCCAGTTATCTGTCGATAAGAAGGCCGATGAATAAACTCATCCGAACTCCTACTGAGCCTATCTGTGACAATCTCTGTACAGTCCGGTCTGTTCGTCTAAGAGTATCGCATATAGGGTCTAGGGGGCGGTAGCCGTCAGACCCCTAATAGCGCAATAAGTCATGCCGGAGTAGAGCCCAAAAACACCCTGAGAAACTACTGGAGTACTTAAGTCATGCCGGAGTAGAGCCCAAAAACACCCTGAGAAACTACTGGAGTACCTACCAGTAAATCTCGCTTGTCCTAGCTAAAGACTTTGTGTAATGGCTTTCCGAACACAGCGTGACATCAACCCCCAATACCGGAAGAGACGAATCCTATCTAACCGCCACTGCCTTCAAGTGTTTCGGGACTGCACCCAACTACTACCTGTTTGCACGACTCATCAGAGCCATGGTAGGGTGGTAATCTAAGAACAGTGGGAACACACTCGAGGCGAAATACCAGTGTCAAGTCAACGGACTACGTTGTACTCATGTCACCTGGAAACTGCTACTTGACGATAGGTATAGTACCAACCAACAGTTCCTCACGAGTCTGTTCAGTGTAACTCATAACCTAATAAACACATGCATAGTATCTCCAGTACGACGAACTAATGACTGGGGGACAGACCATCTCCCCAGCTGGGATGAGAAGCGTATACACTAGTCTACTCTAGAGTATCAATGCAATGTCTCGATAATCTTACGACTAGGGACCTGTATAAAGATGTGCTTATAGACAACTCAGCCCCTACTAGTGTGGTTGTCATCACAACGTTGGTAGTCAAACAAAGATCCTAAAGGCTCTACCAATATGTATTAGCGATACGCTAAAAGAAACATATACACATTAAGATAGAAACAAACCAAATAGCATATTACCATATTGAGCAAGACTGTCATAAAATCCGTGTATATCCCAAGCTTCTAAAATGTAATATACAAACTAGTACTATACAGTAATGAGCTCTATGGCATATATCACTAACGGTTAGTTTAGATCTATCCCTGCCCCTAGCTGCGCCACCGCCATGAACTACAATTTGGTCACATTTCCTGACCGAGCCATTGATTGGTCTCCATCGCACATGTCCAAACCACCTCAATAAGTTCGCTCGCATCTTATCCTTTATGAGAGCTCCTTCTATCTTGTTACAAATGCACTCTTTTAGACTCATCCATCTTAACATCCTCGTTTCCGTCACACTCATTTTTGGACATGTTTCTTAATTGTCCAACAATCTGATCCAATATGGATACAAATCTAATGTAAGTCAGATATGCTTACGCCTCAATAACAAATCAGCGTAACCGCTAGAAACATTACAATTGACCATAGACAAAGAGCAAGCATCCATGTGCAGATTCATACTGAAGGGGGGGGTCCTAGTTTGCCATAATTCACACTACACAAACTGTGTTTAAGTTTTAATTTCTAAGCCTATATGGTTTTCCTTACCCCTAATACCGAGTCAAAGGATTTCGAACACCTAATTCTAAGAGTAGAAAAACAGTATTGGGTGGACCATCATTGATGCTGCGAGCATTCGCGCTGAACACCATCAATGAAGCCGATGTCGTCGTCGTCTTGCTATTAGAAGCGACATGGAAATACAAAGACAATGAAAATGAGGTTTACGTGCTTGATGAGGGATTCACACTCAACTCTGGCAGGCATCGACGGCACGTGCAATTACATCTAAAGAGAAAGCCAAGACAGAAATTGAAAATTACTTGATTTTGGAAGTTTGACCCTTTATCTGCTGGACTATCCATCTCTATCTATAGAATAGGACTGATTGAAAGCTAGGCAGGTACATTAATTGCTTTTTGATTCTTCTACGCTCCTATTTAACGGTTTATCCCCAACTCTCGGGCAGCTATCTCTGCACTTCCCCACACGACATTATGATTATGGTCATGCGGCTCAAGACATGTGCTTCTTGGACCACGTTCCATGTCGAATGGGTGACTCAGCCATGTCTAGCTGCCATCAACAATGGTCAACAGCTGCCCAGTAGGTCGACTCTATGGCTTCAACGAGGCCGAGATGCTGCTGAACTGGGACCATGGATAAATTATTACTTAAATCATGGTTTTATTTTTCTGCAAACAATAAGCATGCAAGCTATTAATTATAACCTTTATGACTAGCAATTCACACACGACATATCCATTTCTGAACCTCAGCACATGCAGTAACCTACAAAATTCATAGAAACATTATCGGCCCTTTTGATGGTTATAAGCCTTGAGTGTAATAAAGTATACTTCAACAGCTATAGTAAAAACGGTAATAATCATAATACAGTAAAACCTCTATACAGTAATATCCTTGGGACCGGGGAAAAATATTACTATAGGGGGGTTATTCTTAAGTAGAGTTTTATATATAAAAATTAGATTTTTTTTTGAAAAAATAGTAGTCAAAATTCTTAGACCTTCAAAATTCATATAGACCTTCAAACTTATTAACAAGTCAAAATTCTTAGACCTTCAAAATTCATATAGACCTTCAAACTTATTAACAAGTCAAAGTACTTTATGTCATCTTAAGTTCAATTGTGTAGTTAAGTAATTTATGTCATCTTAAGTTCAATTGTAATAGCCAAGTAATTTTATGTATTTTTTATATATATAAAAAATTATTTAAAATTTAATGCCAATTTATTACTATATAGAGGTAAATTAGTACAGGCGGGACTTGGAAAAAGTATGGAATATCACACTGTGGAGGTTATTCTTATTTATAACTGGTCCCGAGTCGGGACCGGGACTTTTTATCACTATAGGGAGGTTATTCCTATATAGAGTATTCCTATACGGAGGTTTTACTGTACATGTTTCTTAAATTTGATAAAAACCCAAATGCAATTGGAAGCAGTACACTCAATAGGATCTAATATCAAGGTTACACTGTCACACTCAATGGGAGGCGTCGAGGCAGTAAAGCATAAAATATATGATTTTACATGCCAATACATGAAGTCATAATTGATAAATACTTTTTGCCTAAAGCAATGAATTTAGTCATTGCCAACCCCAAGTCATTACTGATGGATAGATTTATGACAGAAGCATCAAGTTTAGCCATTCAAATACATAAATAATTACAGGACACTAGCTGCAATAGAAAATGTTAAGAAAACGAAAAAAGTCATTGCCAACCCCAAGTCATTACTGATGGATAGATTTATGACACAAGCATCAAGTTTAGCCATTCAAATACATAAATAATTACGGGACACTCACTGCAATAGAAAATGTTAAGAAAACGAAAAAAACTCACTGTTTCAGAAAAATGCGCTTAAATGGCTGTAGCCTTGCATATAAGAGCTGCATGCAAAAAGATTTGAAGCAGATACCTAAGCCTAAACATACTACTACCTCCGTATCACAATACGAGTCTTTCTTTGCTCTCTCTTTTTCCTCTGAATATTTGTCCCTAACCTAACCTAACCTTTAATAAAGTGAGAAGACGGGGAAAAATGTTGGGGCCCCCATCGAAATTATCTATTCAAGTACTATAAATTTTCTTCATGCTTGTCCAAGTCTCGTCATATTAAAGAATATATGGTTAAATTAGGGATTCAACATCTATAGAATTTTAGATAAGTCATTCTCTTATTAATAAGAGTGCAAAAGCAAAAAAGACCAGTATTGTCAAAACGATGGTAGGAGTAAGGAAGCACTTAAACTCAACAAAAGAGTTCATTAATTTTATTGGACAAAAAAATAATTACACCAATCCCTCCACAACTTAACCTATCACATTCCTAATGTCAAAGTACTGAGGCTAAATCAGCAACAGCAACAAGCCTTTACCCCCAAATTCTTGTGGTCAGCTAATGAATCCATTTTCTATAACAGAGGCTGCACACAGTTAGTACTCAGTAACATAAGATTAGGAATAACATCGCCAATCTATAATTCTAACAGCTTTATCCGGAGAATAGAAACTGTATATTGGTAAATGGATCGCGTCTGCAAATAGAGTGTGTTGGGTTGTAGTCTCAAAGCTTTAACTTGCTACCACCTCAGGTATATTAACCATTGCAAAACTCTAAACACAAATTTCCTCTTCCTATAGTGCATATCCTCACCCATCCTGTTTTCAATAAATTAAGTACAAGATGGTCAAGTCATGAAAGGTGATTGATTAACTTCAAAAAACATATTTTCCATCGCAGTATTCCAAATAAAAGTTCTCCATCAAACGTAGTTTTTGCCATATAGCAACAATAGGAAATTCATAAGGGCCAATGTTCTAAATATTATCGTATCGGTCCGAAGATTTCCATACCGGTTATCAGATATCGTGATATATCGGGAGATATTTTCTAAAAAATATCTTTGTATCATAAATGTCATGTATAAAAATAAGAATAGTCAGCTTTTTAAATGAGTTTTTCATCAATAGCTCAATAGTAGATCATATCAAGTGGTTGGTTGTAGGTTCAAATATTATTTAAGAAGATTTGATGTAAACAAAAATAGTTGAATATGAATCCATAGAGAAGAAAAGTTGATATGGATTCTGAGCTTTCTTATTAACAATTTCAACCTTAACTTATCCTTCACTACTGGGGTTAATTTAGGAATTTTCACTATCAAGAGCGCCAAATGATTCAAGGTTTCGTTAGAAAATCATATTAAATGTTTTACAACGAATAAAACAATATTTTAAATCAATTTAGTTATAATATAAAAGAAAATATTTTCTATAAAAGAAAAGGCATAATGATATACATACCCTCTTAAAAATAATCCAAAAGCTAATGTAGGAATTGAATCCAAGAACTTTTTGTTGGGAAACAAAACACATCATCACTCGGATTCAAGTCTCATTATGCTCTATTTATGAAACAAATATATATAATAAATACCCAAAAATTCCAAAATCTCATATATAATATATATTGATTTTTATTTTCCGAAATTTCAAACGAGGCACATGCCCCCTCTACCACCTTAGTGGATCTGTCCCTGCTTCATTATGGTCGGGCCCATTACCAATGTTACCTAAAAACCAATAACCCAAATAAAAGTAGAAAAATATCGCGATATTTGGACAGATGTATCGGACCTGATATATCGGGTGATATTACTATATATATCGTCTGAAGTTTACCCAAAATTAAAAAAGATATAAAATCAGCATATTGTGTCGTTCTTTCCAAAACCGATATATCGGCCGATATAGGAAATATATCGGTGGTAATATTTAGTACACTGACAAAGGCCAACGGAAAAAGAATGAACAAACAAATACGATAGGAATCTAATTACATGTAAGTTTTTCTAAGCACGATACAATTGCCAAGCATATGGAATTGTAATTTCATTCAATTTGTTGTTTATGAAATGGAGAAACATGATCTTCCCATTCCAATTAATGCTTGATTTCTTGGGATTGAAAACATTAAATTACTGCACTACAATGCGTGCACAGCTTAGTCTGATGCATTAGAAATTCCTGAATTATATTTCCTATGCCCTTATGGTTATAACTGCCATTCAAATTTAGAAATAACTGATTGAGAGTTCAAATTCCCATATCGCTACATTTACCAGTAAAGCAGTAAATTGGAGTTCGATATGAAATAGCATTTCTTAAGAGTCTAGAAACAAAAGAACACAATTCAGGAAAAACTACATAACTAGAGTAAACCGTTGACCAAAAACATAAGAGCGGGTACAGAAATACGAATATGATTCCCAAGAGATAATGATGGAATCTGTGTTTTCACCATTGCCCATTCGGTTGATTGAATGTAAGTTTATCTTGATTAAGAAACAGTTTAGTTAATGTATCTTCGAATTTCACCAGATAAAACTGCCATGAGCCTATGATGATCCAAAATTCTGTTCCAACAGCTATTTCATTCTCATAAGAACTCAACATTCTAGTTGATGGAATATGATTTTCAAATGAAATAAAAACCATTAGTGAAATATACAAAAAGATGATGTTGCTAACAAGTTTGCTCGACCCAATTTTCAACACTTCAACGTTGAGATACAGCAAGTCAGCATAACCATGAGTAATGATTTATATAATAAGGCCATCAAGCCAATCAAACAGTAGCCTAACATCGTTCATCATAAAAACCCTATGAAGGACGGACACGGATATGGAACACGGCATATCCATAAAAAGGACACGTCTAAATTATCTATCTATGTATTTATTATTTAACGTGTGTGTGTATGCATACATATGTATGTATTTAGCGTATGTATGTAGGTACGTATGTATATGTATTTAGCGTACATACATGTATTTAGCATACATGCACATATATCTATGTATTTAACGTCCATGCATGTATGTAACAAATTATAACAAACTACAAGAAGAAACGTGTCCTAGTTTAACTTTAATAGAACAATAAAAATAAATCAAGGTCAATTTTCATCCAAATGCATCAGTTTTTATAGCACAAACATATACATATATAAAACTAAAGTGAAATACGCAAGAATACAATCTTAAAACAAACAAAATATTGAGCTTTTTTGTTGGAGGCAATTTTCATAGACTCGATTATATCATTTGCATCAATTTGGATCTTAATTCCTTTTAGGTGTAGTCTGTAATGAGAAAGATTTGAAATATCTATGGTCCTTAAATTCTTGAAGGTATCAAAGTTGTCCACACATATACTTTTCTCTTATTTCTGATCCCTACACAATGTAAATGTCACAGATACGGTGTCGGACGAAGTGTGACTGTTAAATAAATGTCAGACACAAACATGGTGAGCAAATAGAAGTGTTTGTGCTTCCTAGTAAAACCTAAAACAATCCAAATTGTCACCAATTCCAATCCTTCTAACTGCTCAAATATTGTTTACCTTGAAAGAAAAAGGTATGAATACATAAAAGTAATTTCTTCAACTAGTAAAATCAATCAGCTATTGCATGTAAAACTAAAATTGTCACGGGCAAACAAATAAAAGAACCAGGCCTGGTTTGCTTATTTCCTTTTATAAACCTTACCCTTAAAAAATTAAGCAACTTAATCTCAGAAACAATTATAGAAAGAAAGAATTCATTTTCTAGGAGTTTTTGTTGGGTATCCAATTAACATCATAATATGAAATTCTGGCAGCATAAAGAACAATACAAAATGACAGTAAATTGTTCGACCATACCTCAACCACATCAGGCCTAGAACATATCTGTTTCAACTCCGCAATTTTCATTCTCCTTTGAAGCTATAAAAGAAAGGAAAAGGTTAGGCTGTTTTCGACAATGTTATTCTTAGAAAACTGCTAATTCAGGGGAGAGGGGAGTACAAGAAAACCTTTTTCTTCTTGTTGGAGATTCCTCCCTCTTTTTGCTGAGTATCTTGCTCTTCCTCTTCCGAATCAGAATCACCTTTCTTGTTAGTCGCAGCACTTGCAGCTGATTCATCCTTGTTGGCATCATCCTGCAAATAGGAAGCGCAAGCCATCAGTCAATACAAACTTCCCTCCAAAAAATTGACAAATTTTGAGTCTAGTTTCCATCCCTACCTCAGCACCAACAGTAGCATCCGAGAAGCTGAACTTCTCAAAAACGTTCTTGAACTCCTCAAGAAAGAAGTCCTCAACATCTGCCTTTTCGGGGACGTATTCCACTTCTACGGATTCAACTATCTGGAAAATCAAAAAAAAATATTTAAAACCAATCCCCAAATGGATTTATACATGCACGTCAATTCGTTTTTAAAACACCTAAGTTATAAACTGATATCCACTAGGGTGGTACTGGTATAAGGAATAGACAGAGATGTGCAGAAACCTAATCACAATACAAAATAGACTGAGATTTAAGAACTGAATCAAGGATCATTCTACCAATCTTACGACGTGCTCATTACTAGGAAGCAATCCACACTAAAGGGATGCAGAAAACGAGAAAAATACATCGGTAACACTATAAAATCTAACATAGCCAACATCAAAAAACCCTAGATTCCATACATAACTTCTCTTGCTAGTAAAAGAACTCATACAGGAACTGAAAGAGAGAAATGTACTATCTTCAGGGTTCTTGGCTAATATAGGAAGGTTACAAGAACCTTAATCTATTAACAATAAGCAGAAACTGTAGAAAATCAAAGTATACACAGAAATCAACTGAAGAAATTGAATGCTCGTGGTAACAAATGATCATAATATGAACGATAAATCAATGTTAAACACAAATCGACCATGATTCGCAATTACAGAAGGATGAATCGCTGATAAAAAAATACAGATCAAAGAAACCCTAGAATTCAGAAAGTGATCGATTACGCAAGAAAATAAACAAATACCTCGTTTTGGGGTTGGGCGTTCTCTTTGTCGTCAACAAAGTCGCCGCCGCTTGCGCTGTCATCGCCCGCGTCGGCGACGGAGAGCGAAGAGGATTTGTTCTTCTTCTGCTTCCTTCGCCTGCGCCTTCGATCGCTCTCTCGAGACTTCTTCTTGTTCTCAACAGATCCGCCATTGCTGAGCTGATCTCCCTTTAATCCGCCATTAGAGAACGCTGTTTCGTTCACAGATTCGGCTATCGCCATTGTGGAAGCGAGAGAGACGAACCAGAAGAAAAAAGTCCTGTTTTCGTTCTAATTTATTTATACGGGTACAATTATTATAGTTCCCCAAAACACCTTAAAGTGGATCCAGCCCTAAGTTGGCCCAAATGTTTTTTTTATTTTTTTTTGCTTCCTTTGATAATAAGAAAAACTATTACGATTATTTTCTCTTTTTCTAGCAATATAGGAAAAAATAAGAGGTTTTTTTTCCTTCTTTTTCTCAGCATGATTAAAGAGCAGCGTGGACCCAAATGAGGTTGTTTCAAAGACGCACTTCAACCAAAAAAGTCTAAGGTGCAACCTAATTAATTTTCAAATATTTCAAAAATTGCATGTTTGGTTAAGTGCTTCCTTATTTGGATATGCGACATCTAATTAGGTCTTAAACGTAAACGGAGAGCGTTTTAAATTAACTTTACCATGTTAAATTAAAAATGGAGCGGTGCTTTGGATTGGATTTCAACATGTCATAAACTCATAGCTTTGAGATTTGTTTTAAATTTCATTTCTAGTTGTTCAAATACTATCAGAAGCCTAAAATCTATATTAAATCTTAAACAAATTTTGTTATTTTGTATTTGAAAATAGTTAATTCTTCATATCTATTGGTTGGTATTTAAATTTTTGATAGATTTAAAATTCTATATATAAAACCTAAAAAAGACGGATTTAAAAAATAACAATAAATAAAGAATAAAAAGAATTGAAAAGGATTTTTTTATAATTATCCAGAAATAAATATAAAAAGAATTACTAGCATTTAAAGATATCTTTAAGTCCAAAAATGAAAGAAAAAGTTAAAAGATTTTTAATGAATTAAAAATAAAATAAATAAAAAGTAAAAGGGTTTACAAAGCTTTGAAAAATATAAGAACGTATAAAAAGATTTGCAGATTATGAAATTTTTTTATTTACTATTTTGCTAATAAACTATATATACAAAAAATAAGCAAGCATTTAAGGGCAATTTTTAAAGATCTTTTCTTGTTGAATAATTAACTATGAAAATTGACTTCCTTTTTCAGCACAATTGCATGCATATAAAACATGACGGCTCTACAGATAAAAGGAAAAAAATAAAATATTGTTACAGATTAAGGAGAAATATATTCCAAAATAAAAACTAAAAAAATTTACAGAGGCAGGAGCGGATTCATTGGAAGCGATGAGGGGGCATGTGGCCCAGTGGGGAGGAAATATATGTTGGTGTATAGACATGCATAGGTTGAAAAATCACAATTAATACTGGGCATAACCTATACTAACTGGGTCCCACGGACTCTTATCTGATTTTTCAAGAAAAATCAATAAAAAAATATAATAAATCCAATCCAAATTCATAACCCCCATCTCTTTTTATCAAAATAACCAGCCCTGTTACCTTAACCTAAGGGAATAATAAGGAAAAGAGTCCCTACCAAACTACTTATGCTATATTATAGTTTTTAATAAAATATATGAAGACACAAATAACGCCATTGAAATTTGACATATACGTGTATCGCACGTGCAAATTATTAGTAAATTGTATATGCAAAATATTAAGGGGTTGTTTGGCTCCTTGTGGTTGGAGCCCTCCATATGGCTCCAGCTAGATGGCGTCGAAAAAATAAGTGTGATTCTTTTTGTTTTACAATTCAAGATGTAGCTGCAAAATCATTTGGTCTTGAAATGGTGTAGCTGCAACTACGCTCAAAACGAGCGTAATTGCAACTACATCTGGTGATTTGTGTAAATCACTTAAATCCCATGAAAGTATCCATTAATTATATCAATTTAATATTTTTTTGCTATTTAAAAATACAAGAAAGAGGTTATTACCCTTTTAATACCTTTCTCAACTTGTTGGTGTGGTTGGAATAACCAACTCTATCAAACAATGGAATGCAATTCCAACTATGGTGGTTACAACTACATTCAAACACCCCTAGGGTGCGTTTGGTAAGAAATAATCTAGATGGTAATTCTAGACTACAACGAAATATTACCGTGCTTGTTTAAATATAAAAAATATTTTCTGGAATATAGGATTACCATGCTAATCAAATGCCCCCATTTCATGATAATCGTATTCCTCCCAAAATATATGTTTATCCTAGATTACCACGAAACATTCCCGCCTAACATGAAATGACCCATGACTATCTGCCGTCAGCCTCCCTGCCACCCGCCGGTCGTTGAAGGCCGTTCGCAGGCTTGTCGTCGATTAGAGTTTCGTCGCTGGCCCGCTGTCAATCGGACGTTCGTTGCCAACCTTGCCACCATCCACCTGCTGTCATGACCCGGAAAAGGCACATGACTGACACTTGAATCGCGTGAAGTCTATAGAACCCCACCGTAACCCAAGTAAACCAAAAACCCAGAATATAAACCTTTTTAAAGAAATGATGGAGGTGAAGTTTTGAAAAGGGTTATTAAATGGAATCAAGTTCCTTTTTAAAGTATAAATAAGTTTGTTTGAAAACGCATGTGTTGTTTAAAAATCGAGCAACACCTCCTTTGTAAATTTTGAATAAAACCACATATAAAACATAATATATAATAAGTATCCCCAACGGGAGCAAGCTTCTACGTCCAAATGGTGGAGCAACCACACAGTTAATATATGATACCCAAGGCGAAGAATAGAAAGAGAAACATAAACAAATACCATATAAAGTCGACTCCAAACGAGTGCGACACCCAAAAACACATAAACATCTAAGTCTCGTTTCTGAATCCACAAATATACAAGTTTTGGTCGATGGAGTTTTTAATTAGATTCACAAGAAAATATATATACAAAAAGGCGGTTACGATCCAACATGTAACCCACCTATCAAGATAATCACCTAAGTAAGAAATGCGCCGACAAGCCGCTGCTGATTCGAGCGGTCAATCCTGCAAGAAAGCATGGCACAACGGGGGTGAGTTGCTAACTCGGTGAATAAAAATATATCGCTAGGTAGAAATCGAAATGCATAACAATCTACCTAGATCATAAAGTATAGTATTATCATATCCCGTACTAATGTATGTATAATGCACAAGTACTATAAGCGCATCATAATCGATTGCGTATGCAATGAAATATATATCATCATATCATATATATCATGCATCCATGTATACGTCTATAAAGTAGCCGAAAAATGTATGTAAAATCCTTTCAAAACAACCGTATGATACGTATATCACAGCACAAGTAGCAGACGTGGGTTCATGAAACATCATATGCGTTTTGTTTAAAATATACGTCTCGCGTTTTAGAAATGAATTTTAAGAAGGTATCCGTTTAAAAGATCCTTGTCTCGTCATAGACACGTCAGAATAGTGAGACTATAGCTCATTTGGAAAGCTCTTTAATGTACATCCATATGTGAAAATAGTATTCAGGTATTGTCCCATGGATCAGTCTTGTTCGACTACTATATAGTATAATCTATAACAGCGCATCACGACGAATCGCGCAAACATTAACATATGGGTGTCCAGTATCAACACTTCAAATCTCACGAGTGCCCATCGTTAACACTCTCACTCATCATCCACCGAGTATCCATCACCGACACTCAAAATCATCATAAATCTCGTGTTTATCATCGACACGTAAAATCCTGATATCGCAGGCACTGTCTCACCAATCGGCCCTTTCCGGATATTAACTAAGTCACGGTCGGAATCCTCCGGATATCCGCCGTGCTCCAATGTCATCTCTGGTATCGATCATCCTCGCTAGGCTTCCCATACTTCCTTACGGTCTTCCTGCCCCTCGGAGTCGTACCGGGTCCACTATATATCCGTAATCGGTAAACCCCTACATCAATTCAGATATCTCATCATGAAAACCAAAACTCATGGTGGACATCAAATTATTATATCACGATAAAACCGCACTTTTGAAAATATAATCAGTTTGTAAAAAGAAACCCGCGGTTTCTCAAATTCATGGAAAACAACAAGTTCCAAAGAACACTTAGATAATTCATCTCAAGTTCATAAAAACATAATGCATATATCATCTTTGCCATCTCGGCAACAATCATATACGAATATCCATAACGATGGTATTCGTACATCAAAATCATGATAGGTATCATCATATCTATCGTGGATATCTAGGAAACGAGTAAGCATGAAGGTTTTTACTGTGTCATGGCGATACTAATGATGTGTAGTGTAGTATATGCGTTTGTACTTATGTCACATGGCAATCATTAGTACTTGTGTAAGTGTTCTATCAAAGGTGTTCGAACATCGCTATCACAATTATCAACAATGCGTCATGTATCTATGTTAGTTGATGATTAATCACATGAATATGGAAATCATCACATTCATATAATAATATTAGCGCTATCAAGCGTGGCAATGCTACAATATCATGGTGGTACCAATGAGGTGTAGCGTAACATACGCGTCTATGATTTGTGCAACATAAAAATTATTGGTAGTTGTGCAGTGTTCATCAGTGTGTTCATACGAAAATAACAATGCAACTGGCATATATAATAGGTAATCGAATCGCGTGCGTATAAAGAGTAACCTAATCGTAACGTGAACAATCATTAAATATAGTTAACTACTATGAGCTATACAGTTATAGTTTAAAATAGAACGAAACGCGGTTTTGCAAATGAGGAAGCTGCAATATTATTTAAAATAGATACCCATTTAAAATTAGCAGCACATCCTTACCATTTATCATTTAAAAGTGGAAAACGGATCGTTGGTTTAAAAGAGTATAGCTCAAGCAATCGCAATGTCCCAATCGAGATAAACACATGACTACGTGAATCCAAATGAATCTCGTCCGTACTCGGCAAACTATCCTCATCATAACAAGTACGGAATTATCTCTCGTACAATATCTATCAAATATCCAATCAATATCGTACGTATCTATAGTTGTGTATGCATATAACAACAATCGTATATAAATATATATATCCACACATACATATAGCCTACTGTTCTCGCCAAATTTTTTTGGCCAAAGTGTGCATTTATTTCCATATTCAAATAGTGTGCACCTATACATACACACTTGGCAAGATGGCCAAGACAAATCACATGTGCGTGATGTGCAACGCACGTGCATATAAGTCAAATGACCCAGCCCAAGTTGCGTGAATCTATATATGCGCACTTGGTAAGATGGCCAAGTTGAATCACATGTACGACGCCCAAGTTGTACGCGTCTATATATGCGCATTTGGTAAGATTGCCAGGTTGAATCACACGTGCGCACCCATACATGTGATACACGTGCGCATGTGTCAAAGATTACACGCGTGCATGTACGTTCCTTGAAGCAAACACCTCTAACACGAAATAAATCTTGTTGATAAGGAATCAAATCCTTAATTAGAAGCAAAATCTTCTATTAAGATTCATGATCTCCATCCAACGGTGACTAAAGATCACCACTTGATCATGATATCAATCGAGATATCTAAATGAGAGATTCTCTCAAACTGATTGATATTTCTCATACCCTATATAAAGAATCCATAAAATCAAAATTAAAAGGGAGGATACCTACCCATAAGCTTGAGAAAAATATAGATCTCAAATCTTCTTCATCTTCTTCCTTATCGAACAAGTGCACAAAATAGAGATAAAAGAGAAAAACTTTTCTTTTCTTCCATTAAAAAAGCTTCTGCCTTTATACAGAAGCATTGCTTCTTTTTCAAATCCATTGATTCGCCGTAAAAGATCAAATGATCTTAAGGCTCGTCTCTCGTTCATAAAATATATACTTTTGTGAAAGATCGATCCTAAAATCTAAGAAAATAATATGCGCATCATAAAAGGCATATACATGATCTGAAAATAGAAAAAAAAACCCTGAAGTTTTTGCTTCTTGGAAAAGACAAGAAGAAAAAAAGGACATAAAACAGAAGCCATTACTTCTCTGTGAAAGCTTTTACTTTCTAATCGGAACATGTGCGCACCTAAACTAGTGCGCACTTAATAAAATTGCCGCCTTGGAGACATGTATGTCACGTGATATGCACGTGTGCGTACTTATTGGATGTTGCCTATGAAGGCGTGTGCATCACGTGAAATACACATGCGCGCATGTACGAGCGTCACGTACGAGCGTCACGTGATATGCACGTTGACTTTTTGGCATGCGCACACATATACATGTGCACTTGTGATTTTGAACTGATAGCAAGTGCAAGCTACGTGATATGCACGTGTGCAGTCCCCGATTGCAAGCGGGTGCGTAACCCATGTGATATGCACGTGCGCACTCTCATCAAAGATGTTACATGTACATATGCATGTGGACATCAACATTTGCTTGATTACTTAGTTAAATAAACTAAGTATAGCAGCTTTTGCTTCTCATATGCAATCCATTGATCAACATATCGGTGATGTCCCATATTGATCTTAGCCGGATATATGACTAATGGTCATTCACCCATATTGATCTTAGTCAGATATATGACTAATGATCGTTCATCCAAATTGATCTTAGTCTCATATAAGATTAACGATCCTCCGTTCCTTAAAGCAGATTGCCAAGTAGAATCACACATGCGCACCCAGACGTGTGATACATGTGCGCATGTGTCAAAGATTACACGCGCGCATGTATATTTCTTGAAGCAGACATTTCTAACAAGAAATAAATCTTGTTGATAAGGAATCAAATCCTTAATTAGAAGCAAAATCTTCTATTAAGATCCATGATCTCCATCTAACGGTGATTAAAGATCACCACTTGATCATGATATCAATCGAGATCTCTAAATGAGAGATTTTCTCAAACTGATTGATATTTCTCATGCCCTATATAAAGGATCCATGAGATCAAAATCAAAGGGGGAGCAGACCTACCCATAAGCTTGAGAAAAATATAGATCTCAAGTCTTCTTCATCTTCTTCCTCAGCGAATAAGTGCACAAGATAGAGATAAAAGAGAAAAACTTCTTTTTTCTTCCATTAAAAAAGCTTCTGCTTTTATACAGAAGCATTTGCTTCTTTTTCAAATCCATCGATTCGCTGTAAAAGATCAAATGATTTTAAGGATCGTCTCTTATTCATAAAATATATACTTTTACGAAAGATCGATCCTAAGATCTAAGAAAATAATTTGCGCATCATAAAACGCATATACATGATTCGAAAATAGAAAAAAAAAACTCCGAAGCTTTTGCTTCTTGGAAAAGACAAGAAGAAGAAAAGAAAATAAAACAGAAACCATTACTTCTATGTGAAAACTTTTGCTTTCTAATCGGAACAGGTGCGCACTCAAACTAGTACGCACTTAATAAAATTGCCGCTTTGAAAACATGTGTGTCACGTGATATGCATGCGTGCGCACTTGTTGGATGCTGCCTATGAAGGCATGTGTGTCACATAATATACACGTGCATGCATGTGCGAGCGTCACGTGATATGCACGTCGACCTTTTGGCATGCGCACTTGTGATTTTGAACTGATAACAAGTGCGAGCCACATGATATGCACGTGCGCAGTCCCCGATTGCAAGCGGGTGTGTAACCCACGTGATATGCACGTGCGCACTCTCATCAAAGATGTTACATGTACATGCGCACGTGGACATCAACATTTGCTTGATTACTCAGTTAAATAAACTAAGTATAGAAACTTTTGCTTCTCATATGTAATCTATTGATCAACATATCGATGATGTCCCTTATTGATCTTAGTCAGATATATGACTAATGGTCGTTCATCCATGTTGATCTTCGTTAGATATATGACTAATGACCGTTCATCCAAATTGATCTTAGTCTCATATAAGACTAACGATCCTCCGTTCCAACATGATATTCTCTCTCATACATGGGATTGGTTCAAGGGTACATCTTGCCACACCTCTGATATACGGCGTTGTAATTCTTCAACGTCTTCAGAGAAGTGGCAGGCCCCAACAACCAACAACTCTTTTCTCATCCCTACTTGATGAAAGATATGAAATTTCGTCAAGACAGGGAATGCCTTATGCATCCTATATATATGTGCACCCTCATATCGATACACGCCACATTGATGCACTTCCATATTGATATGCAAACCTCATATTGATATGTATCCCATATAGATGCGCATCTTATATTGAGCTCCGACTTTGTACATATATGTATATGTATATCTCTTAAAGGAAATATAAATGCCTTCAAAATGGATTGCACCCCAATATTGGGCGTGTCCCATGTTACCATCGTTCACTTCGCCACATCATATATACACGTGCGCGTAAGATAAATGATGGACCGAAATGTCCCTAAACTAGTATTGGATTTCGATGTCCTTAAACCAATATGTTTTTCCCTGCGGATTGTCTCCATATTGATTACCGTATACTATCCATGGGCTATTCATATATGATCTGATGATCAATCGAGCCCATATGCTCACTGTTTCTAAGTTGATCTTAGTCTCATATATGACTAATGATCTTTAGATCAAACTAATATATCCCATGAATTGATGGACCTCATTTATATGAGATCTGCGTCCTAAGTTCAAAACCCCAAATCTAATATACGGATATGGACTAATCCGCGTCCTATGGGAGATGATATATATTAGTCCCCGTACACAATCCAAGGGCAGCCACATATAAACAAACATAACACGGCATGAAATGACCTACTAGAGCAGGTGAAAGTTGTTATTGCGTTGCGATGCTGTAATTAACTGCAGGGGCTTGTGCCTGCAGGGAAGAGTGTCTCCACAATTAAAACCCCCTCACAAATGAAGAGTAATCTGATAAAGTCATGCTACATCGATCCCATCTATCCAAACCTCCGATATACGGTGCCATAAATCAACTTGGTATCTTCGGAGAGGTGGATGGATATGTTCATATAGCATCTTCCCCCCAAATTCAGGCTAGATGCCTCCATGTCTCTGTCCAGTCTCCGGCGGTAAACACTTACTAGATACAAACTATATACTAACTTAATTATAAACTAAGTTGTCTAACAGAACACTCTAGCCTAGGTATATAGTATAAGTATTCTAGTTAATTGATTGCGGGGGTGCTATACGCCATCCACCCGACTTCCCCCGTAGATATAAATCTGTTCACCGAAGTCTCGAGCTAGTCGAAACCTACGACCACCTCGCCCGTCCTCGCCATCTCGGAAGTTCCCGCGATTGTATTTACAATCGAAATCATGACACAACTGCATAAATATCTAAATCGAAAACGACACAACGAGCGAAACGCACATAGGTTAGAACCTATAGCTAACATACGTTAAATACGACAAAATACCCCCGACGTTAACATACGAACGATCAAGTCAAGATATAGAAATCCTAAAAACCAAGTTTAAAAACCGAAAAATGTTGTCAAAAACTATCCAAAGTGCTCGTAGATTTTGATTCATGGAATCTTGGATAAAAAGGGGTGTACCTGGGGCTAAGTAATCATGTTTGTGAGCTACAGACCAAAAGTCAAACCACAACTTGATGTTCTGGCCGCAAATTGCGGCCAGAGGGATTAAATATGCGACCATGATAGGGTGTTAAGGGCTCTGGCTTCTACGATGGTCTTCTACTATTTCCAGCATCTCAAAATTCCCTTCTTTTAATTTTCAGAGAATTCTACTTGCTCTAGATTCAATTTGAATATCAAAAACTTCATGAAATCCATGTTTTTAAAACACACCATCACTTCAAAACTTAATCCCCAAGTATCAAAACACCACCATCTCCCTCTAACAAGTAGTGATTAACAACTAAACCTTACTAAACTCACTACAACAAGAAAAACTTGAACAAAAATGGGATTTTTACCTCTTATGGTGAAAGGAAGAGGGATCAAGCTCAAGGAATGACTTCGTGAAGATCTTTGAAGAGGATTAAGCCTATCTTGGTGTCTTGAATGATATATGTGAAGGGATCATTAAGCTCCAAGGTGATTGGGTGAAGAGAGGCTAGGGTTTGGGTGAGGGTTGAGAGAGTTAAAGATACTTGTGTGAAGATAAATGAGAGAATGAGAGGGATAGCCATAATATGTAAGATATTTTGTTGGATATTTGTGTTGAGTTGTGGTGAGGGTGAGGTATAATATATGCTAAAATATTCCCTTTCTCTCTCACACAAATAAAATATACACAGATCATTTAAATTCCATATCTTTGCTCAAAACAAAATACATGTCCTCTTAAAGTATCTCATATTTTTTTATTTTTCCCAAAATAATTATAATTTTACGGATAATAATCTGAAAACCCAAAATCCATACATGATTGTTCTCGCCAAAAATTTTGGCCCAGAACTTGTTGTTCCCTTATAAAAATAAAAGGAAGCCTTCACGTGTTAAACACATACGCACCCACATGCAAAGCATGTGAGTACCGCTTCAGATAGGATCAAATCCTATATTGGTTCCCATGTTTTAAACACATGAGCGTCTTACGTAATATCCACGTGAGTGCTAGTGCAGCCTCTTATCAGTACGCCTCACATGATATTCACGTGAACACACGTGCTAACATCTTGGCAGCGTCTCACATGATATCTACATAAGCGCACATGCCCGTCTCTTAGCAGCATCTCACGTAATATCCATTTGAGCGCGCATGCAGTTTTCTTGACAGCACCTCACGTGATATCCACATGGGCACACTTGCCAGTTTCTTGGCAGCGCTTCACGTGATATCCACGTGGGCGCACTTGCCAGCTTTTGGGCAGCATCTCACGTGATGTCCACGTGCGCACTATAGGCCAATGCCTCACGTGCAATGCACGTGAGTTTTCTTTTTGATAGAATTAAATTTTATATGGAAAATATTTCCTTGATCATTCTTAAACTAGAAAGATTTTTTCTGTTAAACAGAGGACCCTTGGATCAAAAGATCCTACGGTGATTATAAAATCACCAATCGATCATCTGATAAAATTAAATTCTATCTAAGAAAAATATTTTCCTAATTTTATTAAACAAACAAGAATAATCTTGTCTGTTAAACAGAGAACTTTTGAATTAAAAATCCAACGATGAATAAAATTCACCGGTTGATCTTAAAGATCAATTCGGTTGATTATGAAAACAATCATGATCTCTCAATGAGAGATTTGCCCAAAACAGATTAATTTTTCTCTTCTCCTATAAATATGAGCAAAGAGATTAAATATCAGAGAAAAGAGGCCCCCATAAGTTTCTGTAAAAAATACAGAAGGCTTTCCAAAAGCTTCGGCATCAGAGAATTGAATTCTCAATAAAGAAGAAGATTTTCCTCCTCTCAAACCCTATGCAAAGAAAATACAGAGACGAAAATATCTCCACTTTACCTATCATATCATATCTAAGGGTTTAACTCTTCACAAGAATTCAGTTCTTCCTCTGGATCTAAGATCCACAACGCAGATCTCCCAAAAAGAGAATTAAATTCTCGTAGGGAATATCTTGTTCTTGAGAATTAAAAATTCATGGGAGAACAAGGTTGAAAAAAGAACATTGAAGAACATGAAGAAGATAGAGTCCATATTGCAGGAACTTAATTCCCCCATGATAAGAACTTAATTCTTGAAGAACTTGATCCCAGATCCTCAAAATAGTGATCTTAGTGATCGTTAATGGTCAAAATACCATTAACAGAAGTTTAACTTCTCTAAAAACATGAACAGAGATTAAATCTCTAAGGACTGATCAGCGCCTCACATGACATTCATGTGAGCGCTTGGAAAAAGAGATTAAATCTCTAAGGACTCAGTGCCTCACGTGATACGTACGTGAGTACTCAAAAGCCATGAAGACAGCGCCTCATATGATATCCGCGTGAGCACTCAGATACTGCAGACTTAGCGCCTCACATGCCAAACACGTGAGCATCAGAGTGTGAGCACCTCATATGATGCACACTTGAGCGCTATATGTTTGAGTCCTTAATACTGCTGGGTGACAAAGAAATCCAATCTTTAGCCCCAAATTGACTAAGTTTGTGAAGTGAAAACTTTTTTAAGCTCATATGCTCACACGTTTAAGTTGATCTTAATCTAATACAAGATTAATGATCATCAATCATATTTCCAAGATGATCTTAGTCGGATATATGACTAATGATCGTTCATCCAAGCTGATCTTAGTCAAATATATGACTAAAAATCTTTCATGATGATCTTAGTCTCATATACGACTAACGATTTTTCATCAATCTTTTACCCATTTAATCTTAGTCTTATATACAACTAATGATCGACCACCCAAATTGATCTTAGTTCAATATATGACTAATGATCTTTATCTTAGTCTCATATAAGACTAACGATTCTTAGTTCTGACATGATCTTTTCCCTCATATATGGGATTGGGTTCAAGGGTATATCTTTTTATACCTTTGATATATGTCGTTGTAATTCCTCAACGTCTTCAGAGAGGTGGCAGGTCCCAACAACCAACAACTTCTCATCCCAACTTGATGAAAGATATGAAATTTCATCAAGACAGGAAATGTCATAATTCTCATATTGATACACCCCATATTTATGCACTTCCATATTGATATGCACACCTCATATTGACACGCATCTCATATAGATGCAAATTTCATATTGAGCTCCGGTTTTATACATATATGTATATGTATATCTTTGAGGGAAATATAAATGCCTTCAAATTGGATCGCACCACAATATTGGGCGCATCCCGTGTTACCATCGTTCATTTCGCCACGCAAAATATACACGTGCGTGCAAGATGAAAGATGGACCGAAACGTCCTTAAACTAATACTTCGTCCCGAACACGGAAATGTTGGACCGAAATATCCCTAAACTAATATTGGATCGCAATGTCCTTAAACTGATATATGTTTGGCCCTACGGGTGATGACATAAACTAGTCTCCGCATATAATCCACGGGCAACCCCCAAATAAACAATATTTAACACGACACAAAGTGATCTGCCTGGAGTAGGTGAAAATTGTTATCGCAACGCGGTAGCGTAATTAACTGTTGGGGATTGCGCCTGCAGGGAAGAGCGCCCCTACAATAAAAAAAAACCCCTCACAAATGAGGGGGAATCTGATAAGTCTGCTACATCGGTCGCATCTATCCAAATCTCCGATATACGGTGCCATAAATCAACTTGGTATTTTCAGAGAGGTGGATGGATATGTTCATATAGCATCTGCCCCCAAATTCAGGCTAGACGTCTTTGCATCTCAGTCCAGTTTTCGTCGGTAAACAGATTCTGGCACGCCCGGTGAGACCCTTTTCTCTTTCCACTCCACACTTCGTGTGTCGTGTTTTTCCGCGATCAAATAATCACGGTATATATGTTTGTAGTTGCATTTGGGTGATGAGATACTAAAGCTGGTGTTTCGTCTCTTTGTAGAATGGTGTTTGCTTCTACTCACCGCAACTCAGGCTTTGTCACATCTGGTAGAGTCAAGTATGAGCTTATTGTAGCCTCAAATTTATGCAATCCGTCTCTTCAAGAAATCAGTGGGCTTTTCTTTAGGTCGATACTCCCACCTCCTACCCCCGGTGCCTCAATACCGAAGGAGGAAGCTCAAAAGAAGTCTGTCTTCCACAGGCTGGCTCCTCAAGCTTCAGCTCTGCCGACGGCATCGATCTTCATACGACTGGCTTCTATCGAGGACCAAGGTCGACACAGGCGGCAGAATAGTCATGCTCTCAAAGATAACAGGGGGCAAGCTCAGCAAACTCCTGAGACTGATGAAGCTCCGGTCGCAAGACATCACTGACGTCGATATCACGTCAAATAAGACAAACTGGGGGCAGTTCTCCGTCTGGGCTGGCTCTAACTCCGATGGTGAATGCTGTTGTTCCAACCGGGAACAACTTTGAACTGCTGCGAAGGGTCAGAAAAAATTCTCCTACCGCAATATTGAAGAAATCTCCACAGCCCATGGAGATCCAAGGAGAGTAGAAGCCAGTTCGCTCTCCGAGAAATCTTTCCTCATCTATATATAAGGTTGTTCCCACATAAAAAGAGAGAGAAAAGGGGAGAAAATTCCCCACAGCTCAAACCTCACGTGTTAAACATGTGAGCGTCTATATGCAGAGTATATAGGCGCTGCAATTAAACAACTAAAGGCTAAATGGGCCTCACGTGTTAAACACGTGAGCGTCTATGTGTAAAGCATGAAGGCACAAAAAACCACACTGGGGTCACGTGTTTAACACGTGAGGATACTCTTTTGAAGCATTAGCTTCAGATAGAGTTAAACTATATGCATAGAATTAAATTCTATTTTTATATGCAAAGCTTATGAGCATTAAGAGTAAATAGACAAAGGCCAAATCGACCTCACATGTTAAACGCGTGAGCGCCTATATGCCCATATGGGTGCCAAATAAGAGAAGCTAAGTAAGCCTCACATGTTAAACACATGAGGGTGCCTCCTTACGTAGAATTAAATTCTACTCTTGGGAAATACTTTCTTGGATTTTTCTAAAAGAGAAAGATCCTCTCTGTTAAACAGGAAACCGTTGGATCAAAAATCCAATGGTGATTAAGTATAGAATTAAATTCTATTGGGAAGGATATTTTCTGATGAACAGAAAGTTGGTGGATCAAAAATCCAATGAGATGAAAAATATTTCCTATATCTTTCTAAACAGAGAAACATTGTGCTATGTTAAACTGAGCACCCTTGGATTAAAAATCTAATGGTGATAAAAATATCACCGTTCAATAATATAAAATTCTATATATAGGAAAATATTCCCCCAATCTTTTTAAAACAAGAAAACATATTCTGTAAGACAGAAACACTTGGATCAAAGATCCAACGGTGGGTGAAATTCCCCAAATCAATTTTGAGTCCAATTAAATCAATTGGAATCTCTCAATAAGAGATTTGCTCGAAATCAATTAACAAACTTGCCTCCACTATATCAAGGACCCGAGACTTCAAGTCTCATACACGGACATATAGAGGGAACTCCCCATAAGCTTTTGCAAAAAAAGACAGAAAGCTCTAAAAAACGACCGAGAATTTAATTCTCAAAAGAAGAAAGAAGATCTCCCTCTTTCAAGACTCTAAGTAAAAAAAAAATGAGAGATAAAAATATCTCATTTGCCTAGTATAATGGAAACAAGGGTTTAACCCTTCATACAAGAACTTAGTTCTTCCTCTGGTTTGAGATTTGCAAAAGCGAAGCTCCCCACAAGTTGAGAATTTAATTCTCATCGGCGAGATTTTGTTCTTCAGACTCAAAACTTAGGAAAAAATAACTAGGTTAAAAAGAAAAATAAAGAAAAAGAAAAAGAACATGTGTTCTGGGAATTTAATTCCTCCGAAATTAGGGTTTAACCCTACATAAAGAACATAGTTCTTATAAAAATAAAAGAAGAACTTAGTTATCCAATTAAAAAAAATGATGATCCAAGATCTTCAAAACAGAAATCTTGATGATCATTGATGACTAAAATGTCATTAATAGAGATTAATATCTCTAAAAACAAGAAGAACTTGGCGTCTCACATGAAACACACGTGACTAAAATTAGTGCTTAGCACTATTATAGTGCCTCACGTGTTTCCCACGTGAGTGCTTAAAACAAATAAAAGAAAAACTAAAACGCCTCACGTGCCTACCACGTGAGCATCTAAAGAGCAAAGAAAAACTCATTTGTGTTGATTAGGCAGCCACCAAATAAAGCAGCCCAGCACCCCAAAAATAAAGCAGTTATGTGAAATACACGTGAAACACTCTTAGAAACCCAAAATCTGGTGCCTCACGTGTTTCACACGTGAGCACCAGAGCTCTAACCAAATGCTTAGCACTTCTGTCTAAAAAAGGGGAGTGAACAAACAAAACCCAAAATCAATGCTCAGAACCCCACGCGCTTCCCACGTGAGTGCCATGCAAAGTGCTTAGCACTCTATATTCAGTCAAAATGACTAAAGTGCTTAGCGCTGATTGGACAGTGCCTATATCTGAGCGCCTCACATATTTCATACGTGACCACTAGAGAAAATTAGTGCTTAGCGTTATAGTAGCGTCTCACGTGAAAAACACGTGAGCGCCAGAAAAGATTAGTGCTCAGCACTATTCCAGCGCCCTACGTGAAATACACGTGAGCACTGTATATCATAGTGTTTAGCACTGCTGGGTAGTATAGAAACCCAATCTCGGCCCAAATTGGCTATGTTTCCTGAGATTAAAGCTCTTTGATTTTAAATCAGCCGACCCCATATGCTCGTGATTTCCAAACCTATCTTAGTCTCAAACATAACTAATGACCTTTTATTGATGATATCCAAAATGATATTCATCCCATATCTCTTAAGGTAATCTTAGTCTCAAATATGAATAATTTTCTTAGGTCCACCATAACCCCTTTTTCTGTTAAATACGGGATTTGGTTCAAGGGTACATCTTTCCACACCTCTGATATATGTCGTTGTAATTCCTCAACGTTTTCGGAGAGGTGGCGAGTCCCGACAACCAACAACTCCTTTTATCATATTGATGCACTTCCAAATTGACGTGCATACCTCAAATTGGATCGCGTCCCAAATTGGGCGCATTCCATGTCATCATCGTTCACTCCGCTACGTAACAAATACACGTGTGCACAAGATTAATAATGGACCGAGATGTCCCTAAACTAGACACTCGCCCCAAATACGGCGATAATGGACCGAAATGTGCTTAAACTAATATTCGTCCCCAAAATGGGAATGTTGGACCGAAATATCCTTAAACCAACATTCGTCCCCAAAATGGGAATGATGGACCGAAATGTCCTTAAACCAACATTCGTCCCCAAAATGGGAATGCTGGACCAAAATGTCCTTAAACTAATATTCGTTCTCAAAATGGGAATGTTGAACCAAAATGTCCTTAAACTAAAATAATTGGGCATATATGCTTATATGACCAACGATTCTTAGATCAAACCCAAATATCTCATGAACCGATAGACCTCATTTATATGAGATCTACGTCCTAAGTTCATTCCTGTTGGTGAACCAAGCTACCAACGTGGACCCCGTCAAGCAAAAAATATACGGATTTGGACTAATCCACGCTCTACGGGCGACGACATAAACTAGTCTCCGCATACAATTTACGGGCAATCGAAATAAACAAAAATACACACGACACGAAGTGAACTGATGGAGCAGGAGAAAGTGATTATCGCAATGCGATAACGTAATTAACTGCAGGGGCTTGCGCCTGCAGGGAAGAGCGTCCCTATAATCAAAATCTCCTCACAAATGAGGGGGAATCTGATGAAGTCTGCTACAACAGTTGCGTCTGTCCAAACCTCCGATATATGGTGCCATAAATCAACTTGGTATTTTCGAAGAGGTGGATGGATAAGTCCAAATAGCATCTGCCCCCAAACTAGGGCCAGATGATCCATCCCAGTTCGTCTCTGTTTTCGGCGGTGAATAGATTCTGGCACGCCCGATGGGACCTTTTCCTCTTTCCACTCCACACTTCATGTGACGTGTTTTGTGAACAAAATCGCGGTTCGCTATGGTTGCCCTTGGATTCGAGGTACTAAAACTTGGTGTCGTGCTCCTATGCAGAGAAAATCGATAGCTTCCCAATGCACTTCATGCAGCAGCAACTCCCGCTCCACCCTAACTGGAGGAGTGACCTACGGGCTCAATACGGCCTTTATCTTCTCAATGCCTGTGGGGCAAGTTACGCAAGCCGCTACTGGATTGTTCTTCGGGACCATGCTCCCACCGGTGAGTTTCGGTGCCTCAGCGCCACGAGAGGAAACTCCTAAAAGGCCGGTCTTCGATCGACTGGCAACCACAACGGCCCCTCTCAACGGGCCATCCAAATCTGGCGTCTCAGTCTTCAACAGGCTGCACAAAAGCTCAAACGGGCCCGCAAAGAGGCTCATGATACTTGAAGGGGCTGCCCCAAAACGGATAGCCCTCCAACTCCTGCTATAGGTGAAGCCGTCAAAAGTGCTTCTTGTTCCCTTATAAAAAAATAAATAATAAATAAAAAGCGATGGGAAAAACTCCCCAAATGGAGCATCACGTGCCCGCACGTGATGCGCCTTGGAGCAAAGATTATAGGCATTGCGCTTAAACAAATAAGGCTGAAATTGAGCCTCACGTGCAGGCACGTGAGCATTTATATACAAAGTATATAGGCGCCTTCCTAAAACAAATAATAGGCCAGAGAAGCTCATGTGTCAGTATGTGATGCTCTTTGTTGAGCTTAATCTTGTGAGGGTCACGCGCCACACGTGACATTCCTGAACATCAGCTCATGTGCCAACACGTGATGCCTTTCTCTGGGACTGCTGCATATAAGCAAACTGGTCTAATGTTATGGATCACGTGCTACACGTGGGGGTTCCTAATACCTTATGAGCCGATAGATTAAATTCTAATTAAGAGAGATCAAAACCCTAATTGGAAAATATTTCCTTGAATCTTTCTAAACAAGAAAAATTACGCTCTGTAAATCAAATCATCGTTGGATTAAAGATCCAATGGTGATTAAAAATCACCAAGCAGTAGAATAAGCTCTGTATGGGAAAATATTTTCCCAATCTTTCTAAACAAGAAATATTATACTCTGTAAATCAGAGCACCGTTGGATTAAAGATCCAATGGTGATTAAAAATCACCAAGCTACAGAATAAACTCTGTATGGGAAAATATTTCCCCAATCTTTCTAAACAAGAAAGATTGTGCTCTGTAAAACAGAGCACCGTTAGATTAAAGATCCAATGGTGATTAAAAATCACCAAGCTACAGAATAAGCTCTGTATGGGAAAATATTTTCCCAATCTTGTTAAAAACAAGAAAAATGTCTTCTGTAAAACATAAGTCCCTGGATCAAAGATCTAACGGTGGATAAAATCCCCGAAACAATCAAAAAAATCTCTCAATAAGAGATTTGCTTAACTAAATCAACAAACTTGCATCTACTATATAAAGGACTCGAGACTGAAGAGAAAAAGAGAGGAGACCCCCCATAAGATTTGAGAAAACAAAGAAGAAGAGGGGTTCTTTTTGAAGAAACCCTAGGTGAGGGAAAAGACCCAGAGATCATTTTATCTCCTTTTACAAGAGTTTAACTCTTCCAAAAAAGAACTTAATTCTTCCTCTGGCCGAGGTCTGCAGAAGAAGATATCCCTATAAGTTGAGAATTTAATTCTCATCGGGGAGATTCTGTTATGCAGTCCCAAAATTTAGAGGAAAGAACTAGGTTTGAATAATTTAATTCTTCCAAAGACATAGAAATTTAATTCCTCTGATAAAACTAGGGTTTAACCCTGCATAAGAATTTAATTCTTATAAAATAAAGGACTTGAAATCCCAAGACTAAGATCAAGAGCCCCATGCATATTAGCGTTCAACGCTATAACGACAGATCACGTGTTCCCACGTGAGCATCTCTAAGGACCAAAAAGGAATGACTAAGTTCGAGTCACGTGATCCCACGTGATCCCTAATAGTGCTCAGTACTTGTAAAAAGGGAGGGGGGATGAATTAAGAAAGTTCTCATTTTGGGGCGCCTCACGTGATCCCACGTGCCCCCCAATAATGCTTAGCACCTTGAACAGAATAGGAAGATAAATCCAAAGGAGGCAGTGCCCAACTCTGGAGCACCTCACATGCCCACACATGATGGCCACAAAGACTAAGTGTTTAACACTTATATACAAATAGGGATTTAGACCCAAGTGCATAACGCCCAATTTTCAGGTGCCTCACGTGCTGCACGTGAGCGCTCTAAATTTCAGTGTCTAACACTACTTATGAGCTTCACGTGGGAGCATGTGAGCGTCAAGCAGATATCAGTATTTAACACTGTGAAAGGCCAACCTTATCCAAAATTAGCCAAGTCTCCTGAGGCCAAAACCTTTTGACCATCAATCAACCGATGCCCTCCTATACTCAGGTCTCCTCGAATCGATCTTAGTGCCAAAGATGGCTAATGATCTTCTGACACATAACATCTAAAATGATGTTCGTTCCACCATGATCTCTCCCTTCAATATGGAGTTCGGTTCAAGAGTAAATCTCTCCACACCTCTGATACATGTCGTTGTAATTCTTCTACGATGTCAGAGGGGTGGAGGGTCCCGACAACCAACAACTCTTGGATGCACTCTCAAACCCATGAGCATACCATAATGGATCGTAATGTCCTTAAACTAGCTGTGGACCGCAACGTTCTTAAACTAAAACGATAAAGCCCAAGTGCTCTTTCATTGGATCAAAAATGATCCTGAACCCTCGTTAAGTATATCTTAGTCCAATATCGGATTAACGTATCCTTAACAAATATTTAAGTTGATCTTAATCTCAAACAAGGTTAACAATCCTTAAATCAACCCAAACCCAAATCTAAGAATATATGGATTTGGACTAATCCACGCTCTACGGGCGACAACACAAATTAGTCTCTGTATATAATTCATGGGTAACCAAAAATAAAACAAACACACACGACACGAAGTGACCTTCTGGAACAGGAGAAAGTGGTTATTGCTACGCGGTAACGTAATTAACTGCAGAGGCTTGCACCTACAGGGAAGAGCGTCCCCACAATAAAAAAACTCCTTACAACGAGAAGGAATTTGACGAAGTCTGCTACAACAGCCGCATCTGTCTAAACCTTCGATACACGGCGCTATAAATCAACTTAACATTTTCGGAGAGGTAGACAGATAAAACCAAATAGCATCTGCCCCCAAATTCAGGCAAGACGACCTACGCGGTTTCGTCTCCGTTTTCGACGGTAAACAGATTCTGGCATGCCCGGTGGGACCTTTTCCTCTTTCGACTCCACACTTCGTGTGTCGTGTTCACGAACGGATTACGGTTTAATATGGTTGCCCCTGAATTCGAGGTACTAAGATTTGGTGTCTTGCTCCATGCAAAAGAGAATATGACATCGATGGCTTCCAACTGCACCAATTGCAACAGCAACTCCCACTCCGTCCCTGCTGGAGGAGTGACTTATGGGCCCCAAGCAGCCTCCATCTTTGCAATGCCAGTGGAACAAGTGACTCAGGCCACCACCGGACTGTTCTTCAGGACCATGCTCCCGCCAATGAGCTTCAATGCTTCAATATCATCACAGGAAGCCCCAAAGAAGTCGGTTTTTGATCAGCTCGCAACCACCATGGCCCCTCTCAATAGGTCATCCAAGTCTGCTGCCTCAGTCTTCGATAGGCTGAGCCAAAACTCCACTGGGCCCATAAAGAGACCCGCAATACCTAAAGGGATTATCCCGAAGCGGATAGCCAATCTAGCTCCGGTAAATGAAGTCATCAAAGGGGCTTCTCCTGCTAAGGGATCGGTTTTCGCAAGACTGGTCGTTCCAACTCCTGCTACGGGTGAGGTCGTTACAAGTTCTTCCCCTATTCGAAAGTCAGCCTTTGCAAGATTGACCGTTCCCTTTCAGCGGATGTCGGTCTTCAACAGGTTGACACCAACAACACCCCATCAGAGTAGGGGCATGACGAAGCCACTCCCGTAACTGAACCATTCCCATCTGCGTGACATGCTCGACCTCGCCACTGGCGCCGAGTAAGGTAGGTTGGGGGTAGTTCCCCCTCTGGACTTACCCCACCAGCTCCGATGGTGGAAATTGATGTTGTTGTTCCAACTGGGAACAGTTTCGAGCTGCTCAGGATGGTGCGCAAGAACTCTTCAACCGCCATACTGGAGAAGTCTCCTCCGCCTGTTGAAAATACAACACAGGTGAAGCTGGAACAACCTTCTAAGTGGTTGTCCTCCAAGATCCACAGAGTTTGGCGGAAAGTCCAAAACTCTGTAATTGACAAAGATAACTCTCACCGGCTGAAGAAGACGAAGGCTCGGCAAGAAGAGGACCATCCCTCCACCATACCACAGAAGGTATCATCTACATGGGTGCCTGCTGCAACGGCCCCTTCAACCTCAACTTCCCACAAAAAGAGAAGGCCTGAGAATCTCCCACCATTGGCGGCAAATATCAAAGGCAGTAGAATCAAACGCCCCAAGTCTGGGGGCATGGTTGTGCATACCGTCTACATGGCATCTGGAAAAGAGGATAGTCGTGCTTCCATGAGTCATCGATCACTCACATGGTCTGTGACGAAAGCTCAGGAGCAACAACAAAAGCTCTAGGAGATGTTGACAAGGATGATCGCACTTACTGGGCAGAAAGAAAGCCCGGAAGCATCGTCGGAACAACGCCAGGAGCAGGAGACCGACACCGAATTCCTACGAAGGGTGCTTGAAAAGAAAGATAAAGAAGCCGCGGAACAAGCGGCTAATATAAAACAAATGGTGCTTCTGTTCCAAGACATGGTGGGGATGATGATCCAGCCGAATCCTTCAGCCGAAAACCCTCTAATAACCATTGAAGACGACAGAGGGGGGACATCAAACCCTCCTCCGGCTTTATCAGCAACCAGGGAGGAGATGATCTCCAAAGCCATCCTTGATGACCACATAGCTCAACAAATACGAGCTCATCAAGCGAACGAAGCGGCAGGCCAAGTCATCAGAATTGGGCGACCTTATCCAGGCCGGTACGACCAAATTAAGTACCCGCCAGGATATACGATCCCCAAATTCCATGTGTATAAGGGGACGGGCAATCCGCACCAACACGTTGCTCAATTCAGAGCTTTGTGCGGTAACACCTGGGGCGATGACAAACTATTGCTTCACCAATTTGTTTGCAGCTTGGCGGAGACAGCATTTGAATAGTATTCGGATCTTCCGAATGATTCCATCAAGACATTTACAGAAATGGAGCTACTGTTTACACAAAGGTTCGCAAGCGCTAGCGAGCGCACCACGATCACGGCATTAATCAATGCCAGGGAGAAGCCGGGAGAAACCTGGGTTCAGTACGCAATTCGATGGCGGAACCTATGGTCGAAGTGTGAACAACGTATAGAAGAAGCTCCTGCTGTGGGCATGTTCGTGGGGACCCTCGACCCTCAGGCAACTATATCCCAATTTATGGTATTCTTCAAGCCGACCACTTTCCAGGCCTTGATTGACAAGCTGGCTCAAATGGATCAGATGGGCCATAGGCCGTCCTCTTCAAAAACGGATCTCCGGAATGAAAAGGGGAAAGGGAAAGCGACCTTCATCGCCAACGCTCAACAACAATCTAGTGACCCGAAACCGGTGGCTCGCCCAAACAACAGACCGCGAGCCCTCGAAGAGAAGTTGAGATGCCCTTACTCATTCCCCCGGGATAAAACGATGGGATTATTCGAACTGGCGGTGCGCAACAGGCTCATCACTCTATCGGATCCGAGACGCCCATTGCAATCGGCGACGTCGATAATCCCAATTACTGCCCCTACCACCGAATAGTGGGCCACTCAATCGAAGATTACCATGTCTTTAAAAACTGGATCGAAGACCAGTACCAGCAGGGCAAGTTCGTGCTGTCCGAAAACTAGAAGGTGAACCCGCCGCAGCAGCACGCTCCTAAGAAGGTGGACACGCCGGGGGCATCATGCTCATTTATAGAAGAAGCCCCGTGGGAAGTGGTCCTTTCAGCTAAAACTAAAAGAATGCTGAAGGATCTTCAAGCATGTCCGGCGACTAGGTGGAAAAGCCCGCTGGAGCCTGAAATTATTGACAGAATGCTGAAACCGTGCCCAGCGCCAAAAGTTGGTAATGATAGATAAAACCTCCAGGTCAAGCCTCCAAAGTCTTCAAAGAGAAAGAAGAAGGCCAAGAAGCCCGTCCAACTCGATGGCAATCGTACGGGTCTGCAGAAATACATCGATGCACTAGAGGAATGCAACCAAGAGGCACGGACCCCAGTCACACTGGAAGAGTTCTTCAAGCATGTTCTTGAGGACAGAAATAGTGACATTGATGAAGGAGATGATTCTTTGGAAGAACCCGAGGATTATGTAGCGAGTTGCTACATGATCTCTTACTCATCGATAAATGGCAAAGAGGCTCCTGACGTAGAGAAACTGAGAGCAGATCCAGGACTAAAATCCATAGAACCGTCATATGACCTCATCGACAACCTGCTGAACGAAGCTCTTCAAAAGAGCAAAGCTGATCGAGAACAAGAAACGGCCATTTATGAAAAGGCTAAGCGTCGGTGTCAGACCGAAAAAGCTCCGGTAATGAGAAGCCTTAAAGTACTTCAACCGGATCAAAGCGCCCTTCCCACCAACAAGAGCAGAATCAAGATAAGGAAGCATTTCACCAAAGCTCTGTCAATGGAAATGAAGCTACCACCTTCCAAAGAAAATACTTCCGGGAGTACGTGCCCCGACAAACCGGATGTACATCCGAACTACTGTTTATACCATTGGAAGGTCACGCACCCCACCGAGGAGTGCAATGCCTTCAAGAAGTGGTGGCAGGGATACGTTGCCCATCGACAACAATTCAAGCGAATGGAGCGCAAAGACCGTCGGGAGCAGAGAAGCGCGACAGAAGAGCATAAAGGAACAGCCGGTAACTGTCATATGGTTGATGCCATCCCGACAAGAGCAAAACCTCGAGTTCTTACCTTCGGGAGCGATTCTAACGAAGAAATAGCCCTCGGCCCTCTCTTCAAGGAATCTACTTCCGAGAAAGAAGAGGAAATGAAGAACTGTGAGAACATTCAGCTGCGTAACCGTACGTTGCCTGAAAAGAATCTCGGACCCTCAAACAAAGGTTCGGACAAGAAAGACAAGGGTAAGGAAAAAGTTCCTGAGGAGATTGCCATCGATGATAGAGTTGTCGAAGAGCTCACAGCCAAGGACCCGCTCAAGAAGAACAAGGTGGATTACAATGTCCTGGCACATCTGAGAAAGATACCCTCACAATTGAGTATTTTGGATGCCCTTCTCCTGTCTAAACAAGCACGAGATTCTCTGATCAGGGTATTACAAGAACCCGACCAGTTTCAAGCCTTCCTGGCAGAAGAAAAGATGAAGGACGAGATGAAAGAAGTCCACACGGCCGACATCACCTTCAGCGATGAGGACCTCCTTCTTGGAACATGTGAGCACAGCCGTCCACTGTATGTAACCGGGTATTGTCACGATATCAAGATAGGGAAGATCCTGGTTGACAACGGGTCCTCCGTCAACCTTCTCAATGTAAGAGTACTGAAGGAGATTTGCATGAACATTCAGCACTTGGCTCGGGATAAAATTACCATATCCGGTTTTGACTCCCAATCATCACAAACGCTCGGGTCTGGAATACTGACATTACGCTTCGGGCTGCTTGTCATTGACATCAAGTTCCATGTTATTGACGCCAAGACTTGCTACAACGCTTTGCTCGGCAGGCCTTGATTACATGAGTACAACATCATCATTTCTACACAACATCAGTGTATGAAGTACTTCAAGGATGACCTCGAGTACATAGTTACAGGGGAGCTGAACCCATTCTCCGTAAATGAACTACGCAAATATGAAGACGCCAAGTACTTCTTACCAGACTTCGAAGACATGGAAAGATGTTGCAAACCGGAGAACAAACAAAAAGCCATCGCCACAATCCCGATATTTGGGAGCGATACCGAAGAGGATGAAGAGATGGTCTGCTCGGGACAACCCCAAGGCAATAGGCCAGGACCATCTACTCCTATGCTAGTCTTTGGCAGTGACTCTGAGGACGAGGCCAACGCAATGTTCTCCGTCCTCCCGCTAATGCAGACCTTTGCTGGAGTTGACCAGAGTTTACATATTATCCTGGTCCCGCAGCGGCATTACAAAGAACTTGATACACTTGATACGTACAGCGTGCAAGAGCTGCAGACCTTCTACGTTCCTCCTAAGCAAAGAGGTGAGAAGGCGATCCTTTTCTACCAATCCACTGAGACTAAAGTGGAGAAAGAAGTATGGCACGGTGCCGAACCTGCGCTCGACAGGCTTCAACCAATCCGTCTGCCCAGATACTACGCAGAGGGACTGAAAAGGCTATTGAGACACTAAGGCGTACCCTTTAAACAGACTGCTCGACAACCCCAGTTCTATAACAAGATTTGGGATGTTCTCAGGACTCAGCGGAAGATGCCCAACAGGAGAATAGAGACGACCGGCCTTGGATACATTCAGTCCAATAAAAGGGAGCGATTCCATGGCTGCCATGTCATAAATAATTCCGGTGGAGAAACGAATGCATTTTCAGATGGCGTTGATGTCAAACCAGAGCGAGATCCCGCTGGGAGAATACCAAGCCCGTCATTCGAAGAACAGATTGACAAGCTAATAAGAGAAGCGGGTCAAAAGGTTCGGGATGACCATAGCCGCGAAACGACCATTTACGAGAAGGCCAGGACGCAACATATCATTCAGCAGGCTACGGAGGATGACGATCCCCTTCACCCTCAACCCGCGGTGCGCTCTTGTGGGAAAAAGAAAGCCCGACGTAAAAGCGACAATAAGGTAAAGAACATGAATGACGTTTGAAAACAGCGAAGCGGATCCAAGAAGCCACGCGATCGAGAAAAAGTCAGCCGGAATCCGTCTTTTATGAAAAAGATGGGTCGGGAGTACTCTTTCCCTCGAGAAGGAAAATCTTCGACCTTGTCATAAAACATCAAATAATGGTGCTCCCAGAGTCTCAGCGTCCCGAACGAATAGACGAGTTCCACCACCCAGATTATTGCTCCTACCACCGAATAATAGGACATCCTCTTGAAAACTGCTTTACCTTCAAAGACCGTGTTGAAGATCAGTATCAGCAAGGCAGGTTTGCTCTATCCGATAGTTGGAGGTAGTCCCGCTATGAAAGCATGAGCCGAGAGCAACCTACACTGCGAGGGAAATTCTAGATCAGCATCGAGCTTGGAAACGAGCTCGTAGCTGCCATATGATAACATTCTCAAAGGAAGGAGAACACGAGAATACGAACGACCTCCCCCAGTGCTTCGCAAATGAAGATGAGAACGAGGTGATCTAAGAATTTCCACCGGTGCCAAAAGAGCTGGAAGATGGGATATACACCACAGCAGACAACCTGAGAAAAATTAACTTGGGGACGGCAAACGAGCCAAGGCCAACGTTCGTCAGTGAGTTGCTGTCTAAGAAACAGGTAGCCACATTAAAAAACGTGCTTATGTAGTATAAAGATTGCTTCACATAGAACTATTCCGAAATGCCGGGATTAGATCCAGAGATAGCTGTGCGTAAACTGGCGATATCACCGGACGTCAAGCCAGTTAAAAAGGCGCCAAGAAGAATGCGGCTCGAGCTTGAGATGAGTATCAATGCCAAAGTCAAGAAGCTAATCGACTCCGACTTTATCCAAGAAGTTCAATACCCTGACTGGATCTCCAATATCGTTCCGGTAATGAAGAAAAATGGGACAGTACGCATCTGCGTAGATTTTCGGGATCTCAACAAAGCTTGTCCGAAGGATGACTTCCCAGTGCCTGTTACCGAGCTGATGATCGATAACATATCCACCCATGAAGTCTTCTCCTTCATGGACGGATCCTCAGGGTACAACCAAATCAAGATGCATCATGAAGACCAAAAGCACACTGCTTTTCGGACCCCGCTAGGCATATTCTGCTACAAAGTGATGCCCTTCGGTCTGAAGAACGCTGGAGCCACTTACCACAGGGCTATGACAAAGATCTTTGATGACCTCACACACGAGATTGTCGAATGTTACATTGACGACCTCGTGGTGAAAAGCAAATCGTACGAAGAGCACTGGGAGCATCTAAAGATAGTGTTCCAGCGCCTACGGAAGTACAACCTAAAGATGAACCCTCTGAAATGCGCGTTTGGAGTTTCCTCAGGTAAATTCCTAGGATTCATCGTACGACACCGGGGCATCGAAATAGACCCGTCAAAGATCAAGGCGATTATGGAAATGCCTTCGCCAAGAACTCTCAAGCAATTACGGTCTCTCCAAGAAAAGCTCGCGTATATCCGGCGGTTCATAGCTAACCTCTCCGGCAAATGCCGCCCCTACAGTCATATAATGAAGAAAGGGACCCCGTTTGTTTGCGATCGCAAATGCCAAAGCGCACTGGACGAAATCAAGCAATATCTGCAGAACCCGCCGGTATTGACCGCTCCGGTCAAGGGAAAGCCCCTCATCCTGTACACAACAGCCCTTGAAGGTTCTTTAGGCGCGTTATGGACACAGGAAATGACCAGGGGAAGGAGAGAGCTCTTTATTATTTGAGTCGAGTTCTGCTGGGGGTAGAAAATAACTGCCCCCCTATTGAAAAGCATTTCCTGGCACCGATCTTCACGGTAACGAAGCTTCGACATTATGCATTGGCACATGAGGTCCATATCCTATCAAAGGTGGATCCTCTCAAGTATTTGATGTCAAGAGCCATGCTAACAGGAAGGCTTGCCAAATGGGCCATCCTCTTGATGGAGTTCTCGATAGTATATCGACCCCTCAAGGCAATAAAAGGCCAGACCATCGCCGACTTTCTCGCTGAACATCCGATACCTGCCGACTCTCCTTTGAACTACGAGTTGCCGGACGAATATGCGTTTGATGCAATTGACAGGGAGAAAGGAGGGAATGGTACCCGATGGGAACTCTACTTCGATGGAGCGTCCTCCTTGAAGAAGCGAAAGCAAAACACCCCCATGATTAAAGCCGGGGTGGGCCTTATCTTTGTGACTCCATAAGGAGGAATAATGCGTTTTGCCCTTTCTTTAATAGAGCCGAGAACAAACAATGAGGCTGAGTATGAAGCTTTGATAGCAGGTCTTGAGATTGCTGTCGACATGGGCATCGAAAACCTCCTCATATATGGAGTCTCCCAGCTGGTCGTTAGCCAAGTAAATGGTGACTACCAGACGTGCAAACCAGAACTGATAAGGTATGGTGAAAGAGTGCAACAACTACTGGCGTAAATACCTTGTTACATCCTGGAAAGAATACCGCGTGTGAAAAATAGTAAGGCAGATGCGTTAGCCAAGCTTGCTAAAGAACTAGCCGATGAAAACCTTGATGGCGTAAGGATCATTGTGCAAAGCCACCGAGTTCTCGCACCAGCAGAGATATCTCCGGGGTCGTCTGAAGGAAAGGAAACGACCAAACAAGCAGCCTGCCGAATACAAGACGAAGAAAAGACTACGGATTGGAGAGAAGTCATCATAGACTACTTCAAATCTCATCAAACGCCCAAAGATGCGTCTTCAAGACATCAGCTCGTGAAACGAGCTCTATTTTTCTTCTTCGTCAATGGTACTGTATATAAGAGGTCATTCGACAATTTGTGGCTAAGGTGCCTGGGACTGGAAGAAGCAAAGAGGGCCGTCCAAGAAACTCATGGCGGAATCTACGGTTTCCATTAAGCTGGGCCAAAGATGAAGCCGAAGATCAAAAGAATGGGCTATTATTGGCCCACAATGATTCAGGACTGCCTTGAATATGCGAAGCAGTGTCACTCGTGCCAAATTCACGGGGACTTTATTCACCGGCATCCAAATCCGCTACACCCAAAATTGGCTAGCTGGCCATTCGAAATGTGGGGAACCGATATAATCAGGCCTATCAAGCCAACATCATCCAATGGACATCGGTTCATACTAGCAACAACCGATTACCTCTCTAAATGGGCAGAAGCAATACCGTTAAGAGAGGTGAAGATGGAGAACATCCTCCATTTCTTCAAGACACATGTCATCTACCGGTTCGGTACTCCGCTATGGATCATCTCAGATAATGGGCCGGCCTACAGAAACCATAAGATCAGTCGCTTCGCACAACAACATAATATAGATTGGTGATATTCTTCAGTTTATAATCCCCGAGCTAACGGTCTAGCTGAGGCTTTCAACAAGACCTTGACAAAAATTATAAAGAAAACGGTGTCCAGAAATAAAAAGGACTGGCACGAGAGATTGCATGAAGCATATTGGACCACATTCAAGACGGCTACGAATACAACGTCATTCGCGTTGGTATTTGGCACGGAAGCAGTACTTCCCTTAGAGATAGAGCTACCCTCTCTACGAGTAGCGGTTCTGTAACAACCCTAAACTTTCTGTATAATTTTTTTTCAAAAATACAGAAAGGGGTATTTGAGCCTGAGCACAAGTTATAAATTTTTTTTGCTTTTTAATAGCAAGAAAGAGCTTGTAGCTCATTGGTAAGGCCTTACACTGCTGAACCAAAGCACCAGAGTTCAAATCTCATCAGCCACATTATTTTTTATATTGATTTCTTTTAATATTTTTAGAAGCCCAAGAGTCTACACGTGCATAACTAGTAAACCCAAAGGTCATACTAAAAACAAACTGTCCTAGGAGATAGACCAAACGACATAGGACACGTGGCATGAAAGTACGGCCCGACTCGCCTGACTCGGGCTGGCGACTCGGCCAGCGCCGCCGGCCTAACTCAGTGAAAACCCCGATTTTCTTGACTCGTATGAGACTCTTGGTCTACCCCATAACTCCTACACTGTTTAAATACCCTGCATTATTCCAGAGGATTAAAAACCTAATTAAAATCTTTTTAATGCATAATTTTTAATGCATTTTCTATCAAACCCTAACCTTAATCTTTTCCTATAAATACCACTCCATCTCACATTCCCTCACTCACAATCTTTGCCCAAACTCTCAAGAAAAATCCCTAGAACTTTTGTGTACAAGTGGAGTTAGTGAAGGGCGAAGCTCCGACGACGACACTAGGAGCTTCTGGCGACGAAACGACGCACCGGCACCTCCTACCACTCCCTCTTCCTCTTCTCTAATCTAAAATCCAGTAAGTCCCTCTTCCACCTTCTCTTTTCTAATATAAAAACTTGTATTTCTAAAACCCGACGGAAGCAGAGTTAATCCGACTTCCGATTCGGTTTTCTTTAAAAAGTTCCAATTTTCTTAAATACAACAATACCAAACTCTCACAACATGACTATTAATCATTAACAAAACATATTGAACAAGTTCCACATCAAAAGAATGTGTATTGTAATTTTTTTCGCATTTTTCAGAAAAATACCATATAGTTTAGTTTCGACATAAAATATCATAATTCCTTGCTATACCTTTAGATAATTCACGAGGTAATGACCTACCTCCTCATAACACTCATATGTAACATAGCACGATGATATTTGGGAACATAGATTTGGGAAAATACGTTTTACATAAAACTACCTTCGACTGATATAAAAACCTTTTTCTACAAGATTATGTATTTTAAACAAATCTTTGCAAAGCGCCGCTACAAGCCATTTGGGGAACCCGTTCGGGATGGTGCGGATTATCGCACATCCTCGGGCTTAGTAGTGCGAGATGCAGACCTCCGCAAGGAGCATACGGTCTCGAAAGATTTAAAATACAATTTTCTTTAGAAAATGAGATTTCTAGAAAATAATAAATTAAAATTATTTTATATAGGTATATATATATGTATCATCAAATTATCTAATTTTTGTTAAAATATAAATATTCTAACTTTTCTAAATCAAAAGAATCACTTCACATGAAAATACTATGAAATTCCATACAAGTTCAATACTTTACAATTAAATACCATGTATTATGAAAAATAGGTTTATTCACTAGAAATGTCACATATATAAAATCTACATCTATGAAAACTCTAAAGACGATAATTAAATACTTGCGGTGTATTTTAAAAATTATACAAATTATTTTTACATAAAACCCTCTCAAGTTTTATAAATTACAATAAGGACCCTAGTAAATATAGGTTTAAGCAGGATCAGTCTCTTGAGCCTCAGGGAGCTGGAGATATGGGTGCTTGCCTATTTAAGGTAGACAACTTAACAAATGATGTTATCAATACGGTAATCGTCTTTGAAAAAGACACAAATCCTGCCGTCCATATGCAGCGGTTACCAATAACACCAAAACCTAATTCAGGATTCAATTTCTTTTCTAATTGTCTGACTCAGACCGAGTCTCATTATAAATAATCTGACTTGAATATGATTCAAGTACAAACTACAATTCAATATGAATCTATGAATCCATATAATCAATCTGTTCAATTTATTCAATCTGTATTGACTGAACCGAACCATGGATATATATCCATCTACATGATTCTCCAGTTATATCCATTTACTGATATCATGGTTTCGGCAAGTCATCCATCTATACAATCTACAATACAAGACAATACAATTTACAATACAATACAAACAATACAATCAAGACATCGCGGGGTTTAAGGGGTAGATTGATGCGGAAGGTGTTAGAACTGGTACGAGACAGCAACCATAAGACACCTAACCAGTATTCCATTGCTGTTGTACCGTGGTATGAACGGTTTCTTGTGTTCCTGATACCTTAGTCTCCGGGGCAAGTGAGACTCCTCTCGTATACACTGGCCTCTTCTGTACCAAGCTACAAATAACAATGTTAACACTAATTACAACATCATAACAATATAATATAACTTTAAAAGTCACACACACTCTCTCTATTCTATTTCTTCCTCATCTTTGGGACTTACCGAGCGATTGTTCGCTGACGACATTCTCTTTCTTCTTCTTCTTTGGAATGCCGTCAGGTGATTCGGACTCACTGGAGATCGAGCCCACCAGCGAGGATTTGGACCGGCTAGCTTTCGACCCGGAGCTCTAGTTATTTGTACATTTCATTTCAGTACTTTCCATTTCTGTTATGCCACTATTTAGGCATTGCTTTTCATTCTATGTATTTACTTTTCAGATGTATTGTAAAAAAAGAATGTTAATAAATAAAGTTGATGTTCAATTATATCTATTGTCTTATCTCTTGTGCATTTTACTTATATTGCTTAGATACACTCATCGTGTTTACTTCAGAGTAAATACGTAGCGGCCTCGTCGCGTCCTCTGCCCGTACACTGGGAAGCGGGGCGTGACATGTTCGATGCGAGTTGACGGATGAAGAAAATGCCCATCTTTGACTTGAGGAGCTCGATACCCTCGATGAAACTCGTCTCATGGTGCAGCAAAATCTAGAAGCTTACAAAGCAAAGATGACGCGCTCATACGAAAGACTGACTAGGCCGAGAACATTCCGCCAAGGCGAACTCGTGCTAGTCGTAAAAAGACCTATGATCTCCAATCGTGCTAAATGGGGGAAATTCGAGCCAAATTATGAGGGCCCGTACATCATAGACAAGGTCTACCAAGGTGGGGTCTACTTGCTCATGGATATGCATGGCGAAAGACCCTTCCGACCAATAAACGGCCGGTTCCTTAAGAAATACTACACTTGACAAGTCACGGCTTAGATTAATGATGGATGACGACGGCCGTGTCCGCTCGCTGTCTTCCTGAGCCCAAACTCTATAAGTAGTATCCAACGAAACCTCGCCTCAAAACCCCCACTGACCGAGATGTCCTTAAACTAACGATGGACCGAGATGTCCTTAAACTAACGATGGACCGAGATGTCCTTAAACTAACGATGGACCGTAATGTCCCTAAACTAAATATGCCACCTCACAACTTGGCGACAGTGGAATCCCGGTCCACAAGTCCTAACAGCGAGGATTGCAACTTAAGTCCCTCTGGCTCCGTAGCTACCCCAGTTGGCAAAGTCCCACCGTAAAAAAAACGTTACGTCCACAAGCGAAATGGGCACGGATGAAAACTCGAAAGGGCTCCGTGAGTAAAAACAATAGGACTGCCGGCGAGCTCGTGAAAACCCGAAAGGACGCAGACTCGTAAAAAAAAATTCATGCACACTTGCAAGGTCCTCTCGACCTTATAAGGAGAAAATACCTATGTGAGATCCTTACGACTCACAAGGAAGCAACACACTTAGGGATCCCCACGACTTCTAAGGAGAAATTACACTTACGAGATCCTCACGACTCGTAAGGAGAAACCCCCTATGAGACTCTCACGGCTCATAAGATTCAAAAGCCTTAAGCTATAGGGATCTGAACCTGTTCTTAAGCCATCACATCCCCTAGTTTGCCCTATAAGTGTTAGTGTATATGCCCTAGAGGCCATTACTGTATCATACTAGTTTGTATATTACTTGATGGAAGCTTAGGATATTCACAGTTGTATATACAATCTTGCTCGAAATGGTAGTATGCTACTTGGTTTGTCTCTGCTTTAATATGTGCATGTGTTTCTTTTAGCATATTGCTGATATACATATTAGTAAAGCCCTTAGGATCTTTGCTTGATTACCAGCGTGGTGATGGTGCTCACACTCGTGGGAGCTAGGTGATCTATAAGCACATCCTTATACAGGTCCCTAGTCGTTGGACTATCGAGACAGGGCATCGATGCTCCGGAGTAGACTAGCGTATGTGCTTCTCATCCCAGCGTGGGAGACGGTCTGTCCCACAGCCGTCAGTACGTCGTACTTGAGATAGTATGCGGGTGCTCGTTAGGTTACGAGTACACTGGACAGGACTCGTCGGGAACTGTTGGTTGGTATTATACCTATCGTCAGTTATCAGTTCCCAGGTGACATGAGTACAGCTTAGTCCGCTGACTTGACACTGTCACTTCGCCTCGAGTGTGTTCCCACTGCACTTTGATTACTACCCTACCACGGCTCAAAGGAGTCGTGCAAACAGGTAGTTTTTGGGTGCAGTCCCGAAGCACTTGGAGGCAGTGACGGTTAGACAGGATTCGTCTCTCCCGGTATTGGGGGTTGACATCGCGCTGTGTCTAGGAGAGCCATTACACGAGTAGTCCCTGGCCAGGGCAAGCGAGATATACTGGTAGGTTTCCAGTGTTATCTCAGGGTGTTCTGGGCTACACTCCGACACGACTTGTACCGCTATTAGGGGACTGACGTTCACCGCCCCCTAGGCCCGCCATGCGATGTATCAGACGAACAGACCGGACTGTACGGAGATTGTCACATACAGGCTCAGTAGGAGTTCAGATGGGGTTCACCTCGTCAGTCTTCTTATCGACATCTACCTGGGGACCGTTACGTACAGCTAGTGCCGCTTGCGGTCTGTGGTTAAACCCACTGCCAGCGTAGTGTCGAGTCTTTAGAGTCCCACACAGAGAGCTATTCTCCTTTAGGCAAAATGAGTAGAGGTCGCATGGTTTTGCGACAGGGTTCGTTCACATCCGCGCACTTATGCACGTTTGCTGTCCGGACAGCTTATACTAGCGGGCTTTGGTTTAAGCCGGATCCTAGTATATGATTTGGGATTGGCTTTTTCTCATTGTATTCGTGTTCCTCGGATCACGAATACGGGTGCATATGCACAGTTGCTTGAGACAGAGGGAGAGGACTTTGATTAGGGTTAATGACTATTGTCATTTTATTAACCCTAATGCTTATGTGTGTATTATTGTTAATTGATATTAGTTTAATAATTGTGCATGGTTATGGTTGTTGACCATTTGACCCATCTTGACTTGTTGACCTTGTTGACACTTTGACCATCATCATTTCATTTGGAAGATGCTCTTTGATCCTTGCAATTTGCATTAAAAATGAAATGATAATGGTCATGTCTTGATTAAGCCATGACAATTATCTCACTAATTTTCTAATTACAATAATTCACATATATGAGAGTATGCTTCATATTATTCTCTCATTCTATTATTCACATTCTCTCTCTTGTTCTTCCTCTCCCTCAAGCTCTCCCCTCTCATGTGTTGAGAAACACTTGAGCTTGAGAAAAACCCTCTCTTGATAATCTCTACTCTCATCTAGGGTTCAAGGATTAGCACTTCTTGCACCCTAGTTACTTCTAGCTTGGAGTTGAAGCCAAAGGTCGAGGCTTTCGGGTGGATCTTTCTTCGACGTGAGAAGACGACTAAGGTGACCTCCTTCCACCACTCCAAGGAGCAAGGAGAGAAGGACATAAAGCCCAAGGTATAACCTTTCTAGCACTTAGCTAGGTTCTAGTTAGCTTTAGCTTGTTTTTGTTTAGCAAAGATCCTTCAAAGTCTAGTCCATGTTGCCTAAGCTAATAAAAATTCGATTTTTATTCCGTTTTCCGCCTCCCCGTAAGTACTGGGGTGGGCAACGTGGACTTACAGTGGTATCGGAGCCTAACTAAACATAAACTAGCTAGGTAGTAGAGTGTATCGAAGTTCGAATCAAAAAATCGAAAAACCGAGTTTTCAAAACCCTTAGTTTCTGTTAAAATTTTTTCTGTTCAAAATAAAATTTGTTATACTCCAAAAATCATCTCAGGGTTTTGTGAAGAAAGCCACCAAAAACGATCCAAAGATTCGACCAAAGAGTCGCGGTTCCGCGGCAATAGCAAGCTATTGCCGCGCAACCGCGGCCATCTTGGCTCTTCTCTGGGTCGATTTTAGTGCAGTGTATTTCTGGCTTGGTTTTAGGATTTTTAAGATGGTTTATATGTGCCCAGATTTTCCAAAATAGAAATTTGTTTTTGGGGGCCTATAAATCCGTATTTTTTTCCGAACTTCAATACACTTTGACTAAAAGGTTATATCTGTGATGTTTATATGTATTGAACGTCGGCTAATCGCTATATGTCGATTAGTCGGGGTTATACATATCTGTGATCTGTGATTGATGATGGTATGTGTATATGAATGGGTTGGATTGTCGCGGATGAATAGCCGGGGTGGATATAAGATGAGTGTTGCTTTTTCTTTCATTCATTGCAACATGTAAATTGATGTAATATTATTATTTGTTTGGCCGCACAACCGGGTCGGGGTTGTAGCCGTCATTGTATAATTCTTTTTACTGTTTTTGCTCCTAGGATAGACCCATGGAGGGGTGCACAAACTACCGGGATCTCGAAGTGCCGAGTGGCCTACTCACGGTGGTGAGGGAGGTTGCTTCGCTTCGGGTACTTGGCGGGTAGTTTGCCGCACCCGTAGGGGTCTTGGGTGGGGTATTTGGCTATTCACCGCGACCGTGTAATCCACTTTTCGTTGCAGGCTCGAACGGATTGCGGATTCCGAGTATATCCAATGTATTCATCTGTGATCTGTAATGTCTATCATTGCTATATATTTATATATGATAACTATTTAGGCGTTGCTTATGTTTTACAGCCGCGCTAGCCCAGCCCCCGCTCTGTCGTTAGTTAAGTAACCTAACGGGTGATGACGGGGCCCCGTGGCGAATGCGAATGGCATAAGCGTACGTCATATTTTGGTTGTTTTCTGCAATGGTAGGATTAAATGATGGGATGCATTAAAAGAACTAATGCAAGAAAATAAACCAAGTAAAAGTCGATTGGAACACTTTGAAAACCACTCGGTTCTTTTCAAAACTAAACTTTTAAACGCGGAGCTTGAACCACTCCTTTTAAAAGCTATCTCGTTCCATCGATTATATCAAGTTCACTACGTTCACGGTTTCGTCAAAACCATTCGTAGCCCTCCGTCATTCCACATGAATGGTCAAAAGTATTCAAGCTATGTATTTTGGCCAAAGTCAAGGCATAGTGATTGGTAGCTATTGGGTATTCATGTGCAGCATAGATAGACGCGTTGGTTTGGGACAGTCGTGCTGCCATTTTGGCCAAAGTCAAGGGTAGGTACGGGTGGGTCCAAATTAACCAGGAGAATGACGGGTAGAACTTGACATGTGACTTATGATATTTTGGCCAAAGTCAAGGTCATAAGAGCATGGGGCAAAAATCCACATCGGGAGTTTCATAAGTACTGAAACTTGCTAGCGCTGCATACCATTTGGAGTGTGATGATTCTGGTAGGATTCCTTCGGTTTTATCACGCGATGATATTTGGATCCCGATCCTACTGTGAGTATATGCTACTCCTCGGAAAAACTCTCACTTAACGATCAATGCTATAAACTTAGTAGGTGTCTAGAAAGGTGTTAGCGGGGCTACGCCCACAGGGAAAAGAGGTTACTTAATTAAGGAACTTCGCGAAAGCGTTGGAAAACCTCCCTCGAAGTACCGACACTGGCCTGGCTGAACGGTTAAGCAAGTATTGTACGGTGAGATTGATCCTGACTAATCCTTTCTTTACGGTTTGAGAAGGGATTCGAGAGACAGTGGGAGCCATCCAGTTTAGACAAACTAAAAACCACTCTAAACTTGCAAGAGCGTCATGCTAAAGTGTTTCTTTTCTCTCTCCTAATTGCAGCGACCATTCAACATGACCGGACTTAAGTTATTACTAGATAAAAACATATTGACAGGGCCAAACTACAAAGATTGGCTCAGGAATGTCAAGATGACAATCACTTACGACAAGCTGGGGTATCTCTTTACCACCAAAGCTCCCCCTGTCCCAGGTCCCAAAACCAGTGTCGTAGATAGGGAAATCTATAAGACCTGGGAAATAGATTGCGCGAAGGCCAAATGCCTCGTACTTGCCTCGATGGACAACGAACATCAGAGGAGGCACGAGAATATGGACCTAGAGTCCATATTTCTTCATACAAAAGAACTGTATGGAGAGCAGTCTCATATCGCAAGATACGAAGTGTCGAAGAAGTTATTTTCGGCAAGGTTGGCCGTCGGATCATCGGTAGCGGAACACGTGCTTAAGATGATTGGCTACATAGAGGAGCTCGCAGAACTTGGGACCACGTTGGAGAATGAGCTCTATACGGACTTGATTCTCCAGTCCCTTCCTTCCACTTACGCCCAGTTCATCCTGAACTTCAACTTACAGGAAAAAGAAGTTGAACTTTCAGAGCTCCTCAACATGCTGAGGAGTGCAGAGGGCACCCTACAGAAAAGTAGGGAGACATCCACTTTGTTTGTAGGAGGATCTTCCTCTTCTAGATCCAGGGCGAAAGCCAAGGGTAAGAAGAAGAAAGCCCCCGCCAAACCAAGAGGCGGTGTCAGTAAAGTGGATACGAAGGGAAAAGGAAAAGCAACAAAGGTAGCGGGAAAGCTGGTGGGGAAGGAAGAATGCTTCTACTGTCACAAAAGTGGTCACTGGAAACAGGATTGCAAGGCTTGGAAGGCCAGAACACAGGATTTGAAGCGAGTTGCGGCTTCAGCTTCAGGTGTGTATGTTATTGAAAACTGTCTATCAATAAACTCTACATCCTGGGTATTGGATACCGGATCAGGATCTTATATCTGTAATTCTTTGCAGGCGTTGAGAAAGCGTAGAGTTTTGAAGGCAGGTGACATGACCCTCAGAGTTGCAAACGGTGCTAGCATGGATGCTGAGGCCGTGGGGGACTATCACCTGGGATTGTCAGATGGACATTTTTTGGTTTTGCGTAGTTGTTATTATGTACCAAATGCAACCTGTAATATCATTTCTGTATCTTTATTATCTAAAGAAGGTTATGAATTTGCATTTGTAAGTAATGTAGTGAACATTCACCTTAATCAAGTTTTGATTGGGTTAGGTACATTGAACAACGGTATATACGTATTAAACCAACCACAGATTTTCAATGTCCAGAATCCACACAAAAGAAAGTCTCCAGAAATCAATAAAACTTTCTTATGGCATTGAAGACTGGGTCACATCAATGAGAGAAGGTTGACTAAGTTACATACAGAAGGATATTTGGATCCGTTCGAATATCAATCATATGCAACTTGTCAATCCTGTCTCAAAGGAAAGATGACAAAGACTCCGTTCACTGGACATGGAGTAAGAGCGAGCGAGCTCTTGGGACTCGTACACAGCGACGTGTGCGGTCCAATGTCTGCACATGCACGAAGCGGTTATTCTTACTTCATTACTTTTACGGATGACTTTTCAAGGTACGGTTATGTCTTCTTAATGAAACATAAATCCGAGGCTTTTGAAAAATTCCAGGAATACAAGAATGAAGTAGAAAAACAAACAGGCAAAAGTATCAAGACACTTAGATCTGATCGAGGTGGTGAATACTTGAGTGCCGAGTTCCTGGGTTACTTAAAAGAGAATGGAATTCTCTCTCAGCTTACTCCTCCATACACTCCGCAACATAACGGTGTATCGGAGAGACGGAACCGAATCCTATTGGATATGGTACGGTCCATGATGAGTAACGCTGAGTGACCGCGATCGTTTTGGGGATATGCGCTAGAATCAGCTGCATACCTTTTGAACCGAGTTCCAACTAAGACTGTGCCTACTACACCATATCAGATGTGGTGTGGGAAGAGACCCTATCTTAATCACATTAAGACATGGGGATGTCCAGCTTTTGTAAAAAAGCAGCATACGGACAAGCTCGAGGCACGCTCAGTACAGTGCAAGTTTGTGGGATATCCAAATAACTCCAAGGGATATTTCTTCTATTGCGAAGAGGAACAAAAGGTGTTTGTTTCTCGCCATGCCCACTTTCTAGAACACCAATTCATAGAAAAAGAATTAAGTGGGAACGCAATAGAACTGGAAGAAATTCTAGAACCACGAGCTATTACTGAAAGCTTAGTAGAACCAGAGGGTTCGAAAGATCAGGACATTCCCACGCCACTCCGCAGAAGTAGTAGGCAGTCTCATCCGCCCGAGAGATACTACGGTTTTCTCATTGACGGGGATAGAGAGGATTGCATCATAGACTTTGATGAGCCTACTAGCTTCCAGCAAGCCATTCAGAGCGTCGACTCGGTAAAATGGCTGGATGCAATGCGGACCGAAATGGAGTCCATGTACACCAACAAAGTATGGACGTTGGACATTGCTCCAGATGGGGTAAAACCCGTAGGATGCAAGTGGATCTTCAAAAGGAAGATTGGTGTAGATGGACAGGTTGAGACCTATAAAGCTAGACTGGTAGCAAAGGGTTTTCGTCAGCGACCTGGTTTGGACTATGACGAAACTTTTTCTCCAGTAGCTATGCTGAAATCCATTCGGATCCTTCTTGCCATTGCTGCCTTCCACGATTATGAGATTTGGCAGATGGACGTAAAGACAGCTTTTCTAAATGGACATTTAGAGGAGTGTGTCTATATGGATCAGCCAGAGGGTTTCATTCAGAGTGGGAGCAGCGGAAAAGTATACAAGTTGCTTAAGTCCATTTATGGACTAAAGCAGGCATCGCGGAGTTGGAACATCTGTTTTGATGAGACGGTCAAGGAATTTGGCTTTATCAAAAATCCAGATGAACCATGCATCTATTGTAGATTTGTAGCGAGAACTGTAGTGTTCCTCGTTTTATACGTGGATGACATTCTCTTAATAGGAAATGACATTCCTATGCTACAATTTGTCAAGGGGTTCTTGTCACACAGGTTCTCCATGAAAGACCTGGGTGATGCCTCATACATTCTGGGTATCCGGATCTACCATGATAGATCCAAGAGGATATTAGGACTTTCGCAGTCCAGGTACATCGACACCATACTGAAGAGATTCAGTATGGAAGATTCCAAGCGCGGTAATCTACCGGCTTGTCACGGGATCACCCTCTCCAAAGAGATGTCTCCCAAGACTGATTTAGAGAGGGATCGCATGTCTGTTATACCCTACGCTTCTGCGGTAGGCTCTATAATGTATGCGATGTTGTGTACCAGACCGGATGTGGCTTATGCACTGAGTGTGGTAAGCAGGTATCAGTCAAACCCTGGGGAGAAACATTGGATAGCAGTAAAGAACATTCTCAAGTACCTGAGAAGGACTAAGGAGATGTTCTTGGTGTATGGCGGAAAAGACCTGTAGATTGAGGCCTTTGCTGACTCCATCTTCCAGAGTGACAAGGATGATTCCAAGTCCATGTCGGGTTTTGTCTTTACCTTCAATGGAGGGGCGGTGTGTTGGAAGAGCTCCAAACAGGAAACCGTTGCTGACTCGACCATGGAAGCGGAATACATCGCTGCATCTGATGCCGCAAAAGAAGCTGTCTGGATGAGGAAGTTCTTGAAAGAACTTCAGGTGGTTCCGTCCATTGTTGACCCAATACCTCTGTATTGCGACAACAACGGGGCTATAGCTTTAGCGAAGGAACCCAGGTCCCATCAGAAATCCAGACACATCTTGAGGCGGTATCACCTGATCAGGGAGATCGTAGATCGCCAGGAGATCGAGGTTCGGAGGGTTGCTTCAGAAGATAACACAGCAGATCCATTCACCAAGGCCTTGCCCCAGACTCAGTTCGAGCGACTGATCGAGATGATAGGTCTTCGATACGCCAGTACATGGCCTTAGTGCAAGTGGGAGATTGTTAGTGTATATGCCCTAGAGGCCATTACTGTATCATACTAGTTTGTATATTACTTGATGGAAGCTTGGGATATTCACAGTTGTATATACAATCTTGCTCGAAATGGTAGTATGCTACTTGGTTTGTCTCTGCTTTAATATGTGCATGTGTTTCTTGTAGCTTATTGCTGATATACATATTATTAGAGCCCTTAGGATCTTTGCTTGATTACCAGCGTGGTGATGGCGCTCACACTCGTGGGAGCTGGGTGATCTATAAGCACATCCTTATACAGGTCCCTAGTCGTTGGACTATCGAGACAGGGCATCGATACTCCGGAGTAGACTAGCGTATGCGCTTCTCATCCCAGCATGGGAGACGGTCTGTCCCACAGCCGTCAGTACGTCGTACTTGAGATAGTATGCGGGTGCTCGTTAGGTTACGAGTACACTGGACAGGACTCGTCGGGAACTGTTGGTTGGTATTATACCTATCGTCAGTTATCAGTTCCCAGGTGACATGAGTACAGCTTAGTCCGCTGACTTGACACTGTCACTTCGCCTCGAGTGTGTTCCCACTGCACTTTGATTACTACCCTACCACGGCTCAAAGGAGTCGTGCAAACAGGTAGTTTTTGGGTGCAGTCCCGAAGCACTTGGAGGCAGTGACGGTTAGACAGGATTCGTCTCTCCCGGTATTGAGGGTTGACATCGCGCTGTGTCTAGGAGAGCCATTACACGAGTAGTCCCTGGCCAGGGCAAGCGAGATATACTGGTAGGTTTCCAGTGTTATCTCAGGGTGTTCTGGGCTACACTCCGACACGACTTGTACCGCTATTAGGGGACTGACGTTCACCGCCCCCTAGGCCCGCCATGCGATGTATCAGACGAACAGACCGGACTGTACGGAGATTGTCACATACAGGCTCAGTAGGAGTTCAGATGGGGTTCACCTCGTCAGTCTTCTTATCGACATCTACCTGGGGACCGTTACGTACAGCTAGTGCCGCTTGCGGTCTGTGGTTAAACCCACTGCCAGCGTAGTGTTGAGTCTTTAGAGTCCCACACAGAGAGCTATTCTCCTTTAGGCAAAATGAGTAGAGGTCGCATGGTTTTGCGACAGGGTTCGTTCACATCCGCGCACTTATGCACGTTTGCTGTCCGGACAGCTTATACTAGCGGGCTTTGGTTTAAGCCGGATCCTAGTATATGATTTGGGATTGGCTTTTTCTCATTGTATTCGTGTTCCTCGGATCACGAATACGGGTGCGTATGCACAGTTGCTTGAGACAGAGGGAGAGGACTTTGATTAGGGTTAATGACTATTGTCATTTTATTAACCCTAATGCTTATGTGTGTATTATTGTTAATTGATATTAGTTTAATAATTGTGCATGGTTATGGTTGTTGACCATTTGACCCATCTTGACTTGTTGACCTTGTTGACACTTTGACCATCATCATTTCATTTGGAAGATGCTTTTTGATCCTTGCAATTTGCATTAAAAATGAAATGATAATGGTCATGTCTTGATTAAGCCATGACAATTATCTCACTAATTTTCTAATTACAATAATTCACATATATGAGAGTATGCTTCATATTATTCTCTCATTCTATTATTCACATTCTCTCTCTTGTTCTTCCTCTCCCTCAAGCTCTCCCCTCTCATGTGTTGAGAAACACTTGAGCTTGAGAAAAACCCTCTCTTGATAATCTCTACTCTCATCTAGGGTTCAAGGATTAGCACTTCTTGCACCCTAGTTACTTCTAGCTTGGAGTTGAAGCCAAAGGTCGAGGCTTTCGGGTGGATCTTTTTTCGACGTGAGAAGACGACTAAGGTGACCTCCTTCCACCACTCCAAGGAGCAAGGAGAGAAAGACATAAAGCCCAAGGTATAACCTTTCTAGCACTTAGCTAGTTTCTAGTTAGCTTTAGCTTGTTTTTGTTTAGCAAAGATCCTTCAAAATCTAGTCCATGTTGCCTAAGCTAATAAAAATTCGATTTTTATTCCGTTTTCCGCCTCCCCGTAAGTACCGGGGTGGGCAACGTGGACTTACAACAAGCGGTTCAATATTGACCCTTGTATACAATCCACGGGCACGAATAAACGTTTCCCTCACCAAGTTCCACCAATGGCGCGAAATTTCCCCATGTGGTGAACGACACTTGTAAGTCCTCTCGACTTATAAGGAGAAAACACTCTTGTAAGATCCTTACGACTTATAAGAGGACACACACTTAAGAATCCTCACGATTACTAAGGAGAAAATGCACCTACAAGATCCTCACGACTCGTAGGGAGAAACACCTTTATGAGACCCTTACGGCTCATGAAGTCAAAAGCCTTAGTCGACAGGATTCTAACCTTGTTTGCTAAGCCACCTTTGTTCGAATTGACAAAGGCAAATGATGATTCGCTCCTGGCAATATCCTAGTTGTATCGATGCTGATGCCTAAATCGATATCAAATTCCAAGTCCCTTCACGATAAATGATGATTCGCTCCTGGCAATATTCCAGTCGCAGCGATGCCGATGCTAAGATTGGTATCAGATCGTAAGTTCTATACTCGCAACAAAAAATCAGCGAGACAAAAATGCATATGAAATAACCGAAATGATAGGACAACTCGCAATAAAAAGCAGCGAGTAAAGAAAAGAAAAATAGCCGAAATGATTGGGCACCGCGAAAAATAGCCGAAATGATTAGGCAATCGCGACTTTCGCGATATAAAAAACTGAAATGATAGAGTATTGCGGAAAGAAACAAAAAAAAATGAAACTTTTGCCCTGCAGGTGAGATCACATCGACCCCTGTATACAATCCATGGGCACAAACGAAAAGGGAACCACATTGTCCCACCAGGCTTCGTCAAAGGGAGGCTAGATCTCGATAGCTACATCTAAAGCCTAGAAATCAACAACGGTGTTCCTTCTCGTTCCAACCAAAAGCAGATACGACGACAGCAAAATGGAGCCACGGCAAAGTCCCCTAGTTCCAAATCTCGACGGTTCACGGACAGCCTAGAGACTACCTCGGAGCCACGGCAAAGTCCCTAGCTCCAAGTCTTGACGGTTCACAGACAGCCTAGAGACTACCTCGGAGCCACGGAAAAATCCCCTAGTTCCAAATCTCGATGGTTCACGGACAACCTAGAGACTACCTCGGAATCATGGCAAAGTCCCTAGTTCCAAGTCTCGACGGTGGCATCCACAGCCTAGAGATCAAGCAAACAGTGTTCTTCTTCCCTCCAACAGGATACAGGCGCGACATTAACAAACAGAGCCATGGCAAAGTCCCCTAGTTCCAAACCTCAACGGTTCACAGACAACCCAGAGACAACCTCGATGTACGTCGCAATATTGCAGACACAATGTCAACAAACGAAGCAAAGGAAGATCCTTAGCTTCAGGGTCTTGACGGCAACTCAAATGAGACCTGAAAGACTATCAGAGACCATCCCACTCCAGCGCGGAGTGGTCATGACTCATCGGGGCTCCCAATCTGAGCCCAACCTCAAGTAAAAAGAGACATGGAATATCCCTAACGCTTGCTCTTTCGACGGTAATATCACCTGGAAAATTACTTGAAGACGTCTTGTCCAGCTCCCGAAAGGATTAGAGACACGACAGTCGTGGGGTTACTCGAACAACAAGATTGCATGTCGGGGAATATATCGGCCAACGCGACGGTGCGATGGGTAAGAAAACCCTAGTACCACAGACCCTAACGGACTTCTATTAGCAGGAGTTAACTATGACGTTAGGACACCCTTGCGAGAACTTCTCGATTCGTCTCGACTCGTGAGGAAATTAGTGTCCTTGCGAAAACTTCTCGATTTGTCTCGACTCGTAGGGAAAAGCCTTAGGCAATAGGGATAATGACCTGTTTCCTAAGCACTAGGGCCCTGCAAGTCAGTCCAAGATGGACTATTGCATACTATTCACGGGCCACACGTTCCAAAGTCGAATATCGACAAGGAAGGAAACAACCACTTACGAGTCCTCTCGACTTGTAAGGGGAAAAATTCTCTTGTGAGATCCTTACGACTCTCAAGAGAAAACACACACTTAGGAGTCCTCACGACTCCTAAGGAGAATACACCTACGGGATCCTCTCGACTCATAGGGAGAAAGGTCTTTATGAGACCCCCACGGCTCGTAAAATTGAAAAGTCTTAGACGGCAGACCTGAACCTGTTTCCTAAGCCATCGCTGCCCTGCAAGGAGATCAAGATAAACTATCTACAAGACGCATTTGCTAAAGAGACACGACAGTACGACTGCGTACGTGCTTAAATGGAAATTGTGTCCAAAACGTGCTGATTTATGTACGACACTGTAACATTTCAGAAATATAAAATATTATTTTTGGAATTTAATATTAAAATAATATATTTCGCGAAAACTATTCAATTGAATTTGGGGTTTTCGTAAAATGGTATAAATATATACCAATATTTATGAAATAATTGGAGATTTAAAATGATATATTTGTTTAAAAATATATTTATCGGATTTGAGCATTTTTATAATTAATTATATGAAGTTTAAATTAAACTCGATTAGTGCACTACTAATCACGATTATGTCAAATCCGTATTTTTAATTAACCATGGTTAGTGCACATAACATGTTGCATTTTGTTACATGTTTGTTTCATTTGTATTTGTGCTATTTCGTTCTATTTGAGTGAGGGATAAAGAGAAAAGAAAAAGAAAAGAGGAATGATTGGATAGAGAGGGGGGGGGGACAAAAGTCATGACATGCTATGCAAGGGCATGAGAGAGAGAGAGGCTCCTACCCTTGACTCTTCTTCATTTCTTTCTTCTTCATTTTATTTCCTCAACTCCTCCTTCATCTTCTTCATCTCTTCCTCCACCTCCTCCACCTCCATGGATCACCTCAAAAACCTTGCTAAAACCTTATACTCCCTTCATTAAAAATGATCCCCATCTCATCCTACACCCTATGGAGCTTTCAAGCTTAGATTTTGAAGATTTTGAGCAACTCAAGAAAATTCTTGAGTTGCCAAATGAGGTAAAACGCATATCTTTTAGTTAAGTTATTATGTTTAGTGTATTCTAGTTTAGTTTAGAGTTTGATTAAGTGTGAATTTGTGATCTTAGGAATTCCAAGTTAAGGTTTAGTGGGAAACTTGACTTGTAATTGGTAAATTGAAGTGTTGTAAGAGTTTGTAAGACCTTAATGATGATTTTACTGGCCAAGAACAGAGGTTTGAACTCGATACACGAACTTAGGATTTACCCCGTGTCGGTTTTGTGAAGTTATGTTGGCCTACAGGGAATCTGGAGCACCGTGGAATGTTTCTAAGGAAAACAAGCAATATCATTAATCTAGATAAACCCCTAGGAACCCACCACCAAAGTACGAGCCCCTTTGTCCCCTGTACGGCCGGCAAGATCGGACATTCTGGTGTTGTCACCGGATTTTTGATGGGTACCGATGTTGGGTTTTTGGCTGTAGCTCCTAATCTCTATAAACTATTCCCTGTATTTGCTTGTTTAGTCCCAATTAACCCGAGATAAAATCTGGGAGCTGTTGTGAGTGCTTTGGCTATGTTTTCCCGATATTTGAATTCGTGGTTTTGGTATTTGATATTGTATTGGGTCGTTAGATATTTGTACGTCAACGACGAGTGTTGTTTGGTTGTTTTTGCATGCGTAAGCTATAGGTTCTAACCTATAGGCAATTCGTATGCCGTATCGGTTTTCGGAATTGATTTTAATAGTATTGCGATTGTGTATTTATTGTAGGTATCTTCGCGTGGATTCCGAGACGACGAAGCACATCGACTATGGCTGAACAAGGAGTTCCGTAGGTGAGTAGATTTATATCTACGGAGGAAGTCGGGTGGATGGCGTATAGCACCCCCGCAACCCTTGATATGTGATTTATAATTTGGAGACAAGATATGCCATGACTTAAGGTTATAGTTTATAGTTTAGTGTGAAATGATATGATATAAAGGATGTCTCGAATTGATATATAAGGTTATGAAACGTGAATGTGAATCATGATATATATATATATATATATTATATATATATATATATATATATATATATATATATATAGATGCAAGAGAATAAATATGAGATTAATAAGATGACTTGATGTGAGATATTGATATAATGAAAAGAGTATATGGTGAAATATGATGACTTGGTTTGATATGTCGTTATACGGATGCGAGTCGATATGAGATAATTGATACCTTTGTCGGTCCCATGATATGAGATCGATACGGATGTGACTTGAGATATAGGTATATATATGTAATTATGTGAATAATGAGTGATATGCCGTACAGGACTTTAGATCCGTACCCTCATTGTTGTATAGGTCGATAGAATCCCTATTCTATTTGTTGTCGCTGCACGATGGTTTACCGCGCGCGATATTTTACCGGATGATTGATCCATACCCTTGACTAGAGGATGCCGTACGATGGATTATACCGTACGTGATGCTGTGAGGCTGGATACCGATTGATAGATTGACCGACTCGGATATGTTATAGATATTTAATCCCTGTCTACACCGCTTAGTTTATCCTTTACGTAGATGTTGGATTAGATACGTATACCTTATAGCATTGCGCTCACGATTTACTTTCTGCTACGTTCAGGATATTCTTATTGCATTATATATACCTGTGCCAGTACACCTACATAATTATCGATGATGCATATGTTACACTTACACAGATTGCCGGCTCACACACTTTCATCATCGATAATTGCTATGTCACTTACACAGTAGAATTGCCACATCATGCTATTACTCTTAATTGTTCAGTACTGTCACATGACTCTTTGGCATGATATACTTTCTATGCTCACATCACTATATTATGCCGCATGATATACTTGCTATGCTCACATCACTATACTATGTCGCATGATATACTTGCTATTCTCACATAACTATACTATGTCGCATGGTATACTTGATATGTTCACATTTCTGTTCTATGTTTGCATACATCATGCTTTATGATTATACGCATTGAGATACTGTTTTCATGAGATTCTGGATTTGAGAACCGTGGTTATATTTCAAAAGAAAGTATATATTGTTTTAAAAACCCGGTTTCTCTTGATATGATATTTCGAGACGTCCACCATATGTTTTCTCGATTCTGAGACTTTTGTTAGAAACCCAATTTGAGGAGCGGTAGGCACCGTCTGTGGGTAAATGATGGACCTGGTATGGTACCCCAGGGCAAGAAATAATTTTTGTGGTGTAGACAATGAGCCTGGCAGAGGGAAATCTACCTACCGGTGATTGGTTGGACCTGGCGGTTATCCGGAGGATACCGACCGGAGTCGTGAGATGGATATGGTCCGATCCGGACTGACGGAGCCCGTGGGCCGATCCGGACTGACGGAGCCCGAGATATGAGGATTTACGTGTCGATGTTGGACACGGGTTTCATGATGTTTCGAGTGTCGATGTCGGGTTCCATGATTTTGATGTGTCGTTGATGGACACACGTTGTCACGCCCCGCTTCCCAGTGTACGGCGAAGGGGACGCGACGAGGCCCGCTACGTATATACTCAGAAGTGCATACGCTAAGCGTATCTAAGCAATATAAAATAAATACACAAGAGACAAGAAATAAAAAGAACAACAACTTTTATTTATTAACATTCTTTGTACAATACATGAAAGGAAATACAACTGAAATAAAAAGATGCCTAAACAGTGGCATAACAGGAAATGAAAAGTACAGAGAGGAAAAGTGTACAATGAAACTAAAGTGCAGGGTCTTCAGCAAACTGCTCCAAGTCTTCTTGCGATGGCTCGATCTCCGCCGGGTCCAAACCACCTGACGACATTCAAAGAAGAAAGAAATAGAATGTCGTCAGAGAATAGGTCGCTCGGTAAGTCCCAAAGATAGGGAAGAAATAGACAAAGAGTAGGAGAGAGAGAGTAGCTTTTAATGTTGTATTGTATTGTTATAATGTTGTATTAACGCTGTTGTTTATAGCTTGGTATAGAAGAATGCCGGTGTATACGAGAGGGGTCTCTATATGCTAGAGACCAGGGCTAACGGAATATAGAGTACAAGGCTCCGTTAGAAGGCCCGGAACAACGGCAATTGGATTCATGTTAGGTATCTTAAATCTGACCGTCTCGTGTCACTTTTAATATCTTCCGTACCAATCTACCCCTTAAACCCCGCGATATCTTGTTTGTATTGTTATCTTGTAAATTGTATTGATTGTAAGATTGATTGACCGACCGACCGAAACCATGATATCAGGAAACGATTGTAACCGTAGAGTCATGTAAATGGAATACTCAGAATCATGTAAAAGGAATATATATATATCCATGGTTCGGTTCAGTCAAGTTGTATAGATTGATAATTGAATTCATGGTTTCATGTGTTCATATTGAATTGGAAACTTGTAGATTATAAATTGACTTGAATCATATTCAAGTCAGATTAATCAGACTCAAATCCGAGTCAGACAATCAGAAATGTGAATCGAAGTCTTATAATTGCTAGGGTCCTTAGGGTAATTTATAAAACTTGAGGGGGTTTTATGTAAAAATACTTTTATATACTTTTCAAAATACACCTCAAGTATTTATTGTTCATCTTTAGAGTTGTAATGAGAGTGGATTTTATATTGTGACATTTCTAGTGAAAATATCCTAATTTTATAAATAAGGGTATTTATCTGTAATATTGATTTATTTGAAGTTCATGGTATTTTAGTGTAAAATTTATTATTGTGATTTTTAGAAAAAGGTGGAAAATTTATATTATAATAAAATAGGTATTTAAATGATAAATATACATATGTTTATACAAAAAAATAATTTTTAATAAATATTTTATATTCCAAAAATCTCATTTTCTTAAGACGTCGTATTTTAAACCTTTCAAGACCGAATGCTCCTTGTGGAGGTCTGAATCTCGCACTACTAGCTCGAGAGTATGCGATAAACAGCACGATCCTGAACGGGTTCCCCAAAAATGGGTTGTAGCGGCGCTTTGCAAAGATTGTAAAATACTAATCTTTTAGAAAACAGTTTTATAAAGTAAAAGGTATTTATTTGCAAAGTGTAATTTTCCGTATTTTAGATTCTAGGGTTTCCTAAGCCAACTAGCCTATTTCTAAATGTTCTAAACGATAAGTCGTTAGAAGTCTCAAATCGCCTCTTCACCGCCAATTATGGCCAGGTAAGTATAAGTGAGGAAGGAGGGATCCGCTCACGAATCGTGAGACGGGCCTTTTAAAGTTACCTTTGCTCACTTGCCTAGCCTAGACACCACAAAGTCAGGTTTAGATAAACGATCGATGTCCACAACTTATCGTGTTTTCCTAATAAGAGGTATTTATGTAAAAGTGTATCAAAACTAAACTTTTAGAATTGATTTTATTAAGAATGTGGTATTTAAATGAAAGTATTGTTTTTATCGTATTCTAAGTTTTGATGATATCGTTTAGGGTTGTATTTGCGTCTGTGTGGAGGTAGGTCATTACCTCGTGCTCTACTTTAAATGTATAGCAAGATTAAGGGGTTAAATGTGAAATCGAAACATGATGGTATTAAAGTGAAAAATACGATAAATTGGAAAGGTTATCATTTCATGTGAGAAAACTTGTTCAAATTTATTTTTAAAAGTTTAATAGTCAAGACAAAGATGTTTAGGCATGAATGTATTGGTTAGAAGTGAAATTTTATAGAAAACCGAGTCGGAAATCGGATTTGTTCCGATTCCGTCGGGTTTCATAATTTCGTATTTTAGAGAAATAGAAAGGGGGATAGAATGGGACTTACGTGTTTCGTTTAGGCAAAGGAGTGTAGGGGGAACTAAGGGAGTTGCCGAGGCGTTGCTTCGTCGCCGGTTGTTTCTAAAAACGTCGCCGGAATTCCCGTCGGAATTTCGTCGGAGCTTCGCCGCGAATTTGATTTCAAAGTACACACTTCTTGGAAAATTTTGAGAGAGTGAGCCTAGGGTTTTTAGGATGAGAGGGTAGAGGGTAGGGGGTGTATTTATATGGTAGGCTAGGATAGGGTAGGTGAAGGGTTTTTGAATTAAAAAAATGTAAAAATATAGGAAAAATGTATTAAAATGAACTAAATGAGAGTTAATGGGCTCTCTGGAACCGATCCAAATAAATAGAGTATACAGGGGGTTAAAGAAGGCAAAACGACACATTTTTTGTGTTGACGACTCGGCCGTCCGGCCGAGTCGGGGGTCGAGGGGGTGGGGGCTCTCCGGGTTAAGACAATGGTATATTTACTTTTTAATGTTCAGTTCAAGTTTTGTGAGTTATGGTGTTTTGACTGTTGGGCTTCCAAAGGATTTAAAACAAAAACAATATAAAAATAATGTGGGGCAGGGGATTTGAACTCTGGTGGCTTGGTTCAGCAGTGCAAGGTATTACCAATGAGCTACAAGCTCCTTCTTGTAATTATTGTGGGGAAATAATTACTTAAAGTGGTAACAACAACATTAAATACCCCAAGTATACTTTAAATTTTAAAACAATTTTTTGTACACTAAAAATGGAGTTATTTAAAAACAAAATAATTACATATATATTGTGCTCAGGTTAAATACTCCTTTATGGATTTTGAAAAAAATTAATTTAAAAATTTGTATAGGAAAAAGGTGTATAAGAAAATTAGGGTTGTTACACACGTTGATTGATATCCTCATATTTACATGCATATGTTTTCATATTGTTTGTGTCGTTGATGGACACGTGGATGATATCCACATGCATACAGGCATTGATTATATTGTTAGCGTATATGCATATACGGTCACCCTAGATATCATAGTATTATCTTTATGATATAGTTGACCTAGGAATCATTACTTTATTCGATTTCTACCTGCTGATATTTTCAACTTACGACTTGGCAACTCACCCTGTTGTGCCACAGTTCTTGCAGATTGACCGCATGGATCAGTAGCGGTATCGCTGGCACGCAGCTTACTTTCGGGTGATTTGCTTTGGTAGGTGGGACATATTGGATCGTGCCCACTCTTGTATTTATTATTCCTGTTGTATCTAGTCAACTCCATCAATCAGAAACTATTATTTGTATAAGTAATAAGACTTAGTAAGACTTGTGGTTGTGAGACTTAGAGCGATGGGTTATATGTTCGCTTGGGGGATTTGATGTCTGTTTTATTTACCTTATTCTTGTGTTGATCTTCGCCGTTGGGCGTCATATACTTATATTTTTGACTTGCATGGTTGTGATTCCGCCGATTGGCGAAGAGCTAGCTCCCGCTTGGGGATGTCTTTTATATTTTCATGTATATGTGGTTTTGGTTCAAAATATATAAAGGAGGTGCTGCCCAAATTTTTAAAAGACGAAACATGTTTTTCATCTAGTATAATCCACTTGCATTTTCATGTTCCATTAACTATGCATTTAAAAAAACGTTTTATTTCATCATACCTTTATTTCAAAACTTCACTTATTTTATTTTCTTTAAAAAAGTTTAGATTTCTCGGCTTCGGCTTACTTAACTTACGTTACACCTTTAGACGTTGCGTGATTTAAGTGCCGGTCACGAACTAAATTTCGGATCGTGACAGACACTAAAATAGCGCTCGCACTTAAAAGAAAATTCCTAAGGGTAAAGTATAAAGCTCATGCACAGAGGTGGGATATACGTACGTATATATGATGAACAGAAAATATTCAACATAAAATATTCAACAGTCAATAATAAGAGAAATATATCGATATAAATATACTACTCTACAGAGAAAAGATCACCAAATATGGGATCAGAGATACAAGGGTTAACAAAACAAAATACAAAGTTCTCCAATTCTCTCTCTGCCCTCTCCACCATGTCGAAGCAACGGTTTTCGCGAGGAGTTGCTCCCCACCGATTAGCATCGTTCTCATCAGTGAAAGCGGACATGATGGCCCGCCGAGCTCTTATCTGACTCAGTAAATGAACCGAACGATCCTTCAGAGCCTGGGTAATTAAGTGTGCATCGTGGAAACACTCAATTTTGTCCTCCGCCGTATCAAGAATCGCCGGAGTCATCTCCGCCGGATCAGGGGGAATATCAGCAAGCACGGACAAGAAAATCATCCTGAGCCAAATGGAACCCATAGGAAGAGGAGAGCCCCTACGGGCCAGGAGTTCGTACAGTGCCGCGTCATATTGGTCATCAGTGAAAAGAGGATCCGCTAACCGCGCGGCAAAATGAGGAATAATCTCCTTGATAGACACCTCCCAGGGTTGCCGACGAGTGTGAGGACGGTTGCAAGCCATAACCTTTGGTTTGTTTCTCAAAATGATCACCCTAAGGTCTAAATGGTTCTCTCTCTGTGAAGAAAGAGAAAGATGTAGCTTCGGGTTATAAAGAGATGCATTCAAAGCTATGCATAGAAAATGTCGTGCATGGTGGAGCTATTCCTAAGGCCAAAAAGGGGGGCATGGGAAAAGAAAGGGATGACTCATTGGAATTAGAGTAGAGAGGCGAAACGACCTCATCAGCGGAGCCTCACGTGCATGGCACGTGAACACCCGCGTTAATCCTTTTGAAAACTTAAATGGCACCGCACGTGCATAATACGTGAGCGCTGGCACTAGTTCAGGATTAAACTCCCCAGCAGCGCCTCATGCGCAAAACACGTGAATGCCAACAACACTTCATGCAGAATACATGTGAGCATAAAAAAGGGAGGAAAGATGAAGTTTTGTCATTCATGCTCTAAGAACTTATATATGGTATAAAAACAAAAGAAAATGTTTATAATAGTAAAACACTTGATCTTGGACATGAATTGAGGAATTCAGATGCAAGGCTAAGTAAAATGCTTCTGGCTTATCTGACTATTTTCGTGTGCATCTTCTCACGAATGCAAGCGTCAGGATTCTCGCTGATGTCATCTGTCCTCTGATAGGCAGAGATTATCGTTGTCTGTTGGAAAACTTGATGCAAGATATCAACAAGACCATCTCGCCGCCTCTTCGAGATCAAGCCCATCAGATATACCGAGTGCACCTTGTCTTCGGCATCATCAAGTGCCTCAAGCGGCATGGCTTCGTTAAATTCAGGAAGTGCTTCCCAAATCGCCCCCACGATGATCTTCAATAAAGTGGAATGACGGAGGAGTAGTCGACCATTGTATTCATCGAAGCGATGCATAACCTCAGCGCATTGAGCATTCATAAACTCCTGGTTTTGACAGCGGCCTTGAACGCGAATGTCTTCATAGGAGATAATTTCGTCAAGATCATACAAATAAATGGCCATAGTATCTGAAAAGAAAAATCAGTGAGAGTTTAGTGATCAAAATGATCAAGAAAATGCTTATTATGAGAATCTATAAGGATTCTCGTTAAACAGACACGGGAGTTTAAACAACTCCTGACATCCTCATAGAGAAAACAAGCTCTGTTAAAATACCCAACAAATTTGAATTTGTGCAAGTAAGGAAAAACCCTATGAAAATATGCTCAAGAACACCAGGGAATGAAATTCCCGAGGGACCCTTTTGATCTTCAGAGTAAAGCTCTTTGGTGAGGAATTAAATTCCTTTTATCCAATGGAATTAAATTCCAGAAACCCCCATGATGAAGAAAAGAAAAATAAAAATGCCATGAATCCTTAAAGATCAGAGGGGGAATGCCCAAGATATTGAGGTTTACTACTCAAAGATTATGTCTTTGGATTTCTAAGAGATGGGTTTCAGAAGAGAACAAAGCTCTTATGGTGGATTTAAAATCCAGGATTTTTTTTCAAGAAAAGGGTTTCTTTGTTATTCAATATCGTTACCTAAAAAGGGGTTCTTTTTCTGACAGAGTTTAACTCTAGAATTGCAATGGACAGAGAACTAAGCACTGAAGAAGAGAATTAAATTCTCAAAGAAGGCAAGGAAAGAAGAAGATGAAGGAACAGTGGCTTCCCAAAGACCAAACCCTTGCATTTATAAGACGTGACAAAGGCGGTTCACCTCCCCATTCCCCTAAGCAATCCAACGGCTGTAAAGGTGACAGCGTTGCACTCACGTGCAAGCCACGTGAGAACAACGCTGTGGGGGCATTTGTTTCCTTATAAAAAAATAAATAATAAATAAAAAGCGATGGGAAAATCTCCCCAAATGGAACATCACGTGCCCGCACGTGATGCGCCTTGGAGCAAAGATTATAGGCATTGCGCTTAAATAAATAAGGCTGAAATTAAGCCTCACGTGTAGGCACGTGAGCATCTATATACAAAGTATATAGACGCCTTCCCAAAACAAATAACAGGCCAAAGAAGCTCACGTGTCAGGATGTGATGCTCTTTGCTGAGCTTAACCTTATGGGGGTCACGTGCCACACGTGACATTCCTGAACATTAGCTCACGTGCCAACACGTGATTCCTTTCTTTGGGACTGCTGCATATAAGCAAACCGGTCTAATGTTATGGGTCATGTGCTACACGTGAGGGTTCCTAATGTCTTCTGAGCCGACAGAATTAAATTCTAAATAAGAGGGATCAAAACCCTAATTGGAAAATATTTCCTTGAATCTTTCTAAACAAGAAAAATTACGCTCTGTAAATCAGAGCACCGTTGGATTAAAAATACAATGGTGATTAAAAATCACCAAGCTGCAGAATAAGCTCTGTATGGGAAAATATTTCCCCAATCTTTCTAAACAAGAAAGATTGTGCTCTGTAAATCAGAGCACCGTTGGATTAAAGATCCAATGGTGATTAAAAATCACCAAGCTACAGAATAAGCCCTGTATGGGAAAATATTTTCCTAATCTTTCTAAATAAGAAAGATTGTGCTCTGTAAAACAGAGTACCGTTGGATTAAAGATCCAATGGTGATTAAAAATCACCAAGCTACAAAATAAGCTCTGTATGGGAAAATATTTTCCCAATCTTGTTAAAAACAAGAAAAATGTCTTCTGTAAAACAGAAGTCTCTGGATCAAAGATCCAACGGTGGATAAAATCCCCGAAACAATCAAAAAAATCTCTCAATAAGAGATTTCCTTAACTAAATCAACAAACTTGCCTCTACTATATAAATGACTCGAGACTGAAGAGAAAAAGAGAGGTGACCCCCCTATAAGATTTGAGAAAACAAAGAAGAAGATGTGTTCTCTTTGAAGAAACCCTAGGTGAGGGAAAAGACCTAAAGATCATTTTATCTCCTTTTACAAGAGTTTAACTCTTCCAAAAAAGAACTTAGTTCTTCCTTTGGTTGAGATCTGCAGAAGCAGATCTCCCCACAAGTTGAGAATTTAATTCTCATCGGGGAGATTCTGTTATGCAGTCCCAAAACTTAGAGAAAAGAACTAGGTTTGAAGAATTTAATTCTTCCAAAGATATAGGAATTTAATTCCTCTGATAAAACTAGGGTTTAACCCTGCATAAGAATTTAATTCTTATAAAACAAAGGACTTGAAATTCCCAAGACTAAGATCAAGAGCCCTATGCATATTAGCGTTCAACGCTATAATGACAGATCACGTGTTCCTACGTGAGCATCTCTAAAGGCCAAAAAGGAATGACCGATTTTGAGTCACGTGATCCCACGTGACCCCTAATAGTGCTCAGTACTTGTAAAAAAGGGAGGGGGAATAAATTAAGAAAGTTCTCATTTTAGGGCGCCTCACGTGATCCCACGTGACCCCCAATAATGCATAGCACCTTGAACAGAATAGGAAGATAAATCCAAAGGAGGCAGTGCCTAACTCTGGAGCACCTCACGTGCCCACACGTGATGGCCACAAAGACTAAGTGTTTAACACTTATATACAGATGGGGATTTCGACCCAAGTGCATAACGCCCAATTTTCAGGTGCCTCACGTGCTGCACGTGAGCGCTCCAAATTTCAGTGTCTAACACTACTTATGAGCTTCACATGGGAGCACGCGAGCGTCAAGCAGATATCGGTATTTAACACTATGAGAGGCCAAGCTTAGCCAAAATTAGCCAAGTCTCCCGAGGCCAAAACCTTTTGACCATCAATCAACCGATGCCCTCCTATACTCAGGTCTCCTCGAATCGATCTTAGTGCCAAAGATGGCCAATGATCTCCTGACACATGGCATCTAAAATGATGTTCGTTCCACCATGATCTCTCCTTTCAATCTGGAGTTCGGTTCAAGGGTACATCTCTCCACACCTCTGATACATGTCGTTGTAATTCTTCAACGATGTCAGAGAGGTGGAGGGTCCCGACAACCAACAACTCTTGGATGCACTCTCAAACCCATGAGCATACCATAATGGACTGTAATATCCTTAAACTAGCTGTGGACTGCAACGTCCTTAAACTAAAACGATAAAGCCCAAGTGCTCTTTCATTGGATAAAAAATGATCCCGAACCCCCGTTAAGTAGATCTTAGTCCAATATCGGATTAACGTATCCTTAACAAATATTTAAGTTGATCTTAATCTCAAACAAGGTTAATGATGCTTAAATCAACCTAAACTCAAATCTAAGAATATACGGATTTGGACTAATCCACGTCCTACAGGCGACAACACAAATTAGTCTCCGTATACAATCCACGGGCAACCAAAAATAAAATAAACACACACGACACGAAGTGGCCTTCTGGTGCAGGAGAAAGTGGTTATCGCTACGCGGTAATGTAATTAACTGCAGGGGCTTACGCCTGCAGGGAAGAGCGTCCCCACAATCAAAAACCCTTCATAACGAGGGGGAATCTGACAAAGTCTGCTACAACGGCCGCATCTGTCTAAACCATTGATACATGGCGCCGTAGATCAAATTAGCACCTTCAGAGAGGTAGACAGATAAAACCAAATAGCATCTGCCCTCAAATTCAGGCAAGACGACCTACGCGGTTTCGTCTCTGTTTTTGGCGGTAAACACTTCTTCTACCAAAAAGTCGGTCTTCGAAAGATTGGCCGATCCTCCTCAAACTCTGCCACAGACGTCGGTCTTCAACAGGCTAACGCCAACAACATCCCTTAGTAAAGTCGGGGGCATGAAGAAGCTGCTTCCAAAAATGAGGCGGTCCCTTCTGCAAGACACGCTTGACGTCGCTACTGGCGCCGAGTGAAAAAACTAGGGGCAATTCCCCCTCTGGACTGACCCTACCAGCTTTGATCTGCTCTGGAGGGTGCGCAAGAACTCTCCAAGGGCGGTGCTAAAGAAATTGCCCCCGCCGGCAGAAGTCACAGTACAGGCAAAGCCAGAGCAGTCTTATTAGCGTCTCTCCTCCTTAATTCATAGGGTTTGGCGAATAGTCCAGGACTCTGTAATTGACCAGAACTACTCTCGTCGGCCGAAAAAATTGAAGGCTCGGCAAAAAAAGGACCACTCCTCCGTCATACAACGAGAGACTTCTTCTACACGGGAGCCTGTTACAATGGCTCCTTCAACTTCAACCTCCCACAAAAGGATGCGGCTGGAGAAAATCCTACCGCCGGTGGCAAATTCCAAAGGCGATGGACCCAAACGCCCTAAGGCTGGGGACATAACAATACATACGGTCTATATGGCTTCGAGGAAAGAAGAAAGCCGTGCTTCGGTGGGTCACCGACTGCAAACTCGGTCGCTGACAAAGGCTCAAGAGCAACAGCAAAAGCTCCAGAAAATGCTGACCAAAATGGAAGCATTTACCAGACATAAAGAAAGTCCGGATCCAGCTGCCGAATAGCGCCAAGAGCAGGAGACCAATAGAGAGTTCCTGTGAAGGGTGCTTAAGAGAAAAGACAAAGAAGCCGCTGAACAAGCTGCCAACATAAAGCAGATGGCTCTCTTGTTTTAGGACATGGTTGAAATGATGATCCAACCAGAACCGCCAGCCGAAGATCCGCCGATAATTATCGAGGATGACAGAGGGGAAACATCAAATCCTCTTCCGGCCTTATCGGCAGCCAAGGAGGAAACAATCTCTTAGGCCGCTCTTGATGATTACATTACTCAACAAATAAGAGCTCATCAAGCTAGTGAAGCCGCTGGCTAAATCGTCAGAACCGGACGACCATATCCAGGCTGGTATGATCAAATCAAATACTGCTGGGATATACGATCCTTAAGTTCCATGTATACAAAGGGACAGGCAACCTTCACAAGCACGTCACGCAGTTCAGAGCTCTGTGCAGCAATACGGGAGGCGACGAAAAACTGTTGCTTCGCCAGTTCATTGGCAGCCTGTCAGAAATGGCCTTTGAATGGTACCCGGAACTCCCAAATGACTCTGTAAAGACATTCACAGAGATGGAACTGCTGTTCACACAGCAGTTCGCTAGCATAAGCGAGCGCACTCTAATCACGGCATTAATCAATGCCAGGGTAAAGCTGGGAGAAACCTGGGTCCAATATGTGATCCGGTGGCGGAACCTATGGTCTAAGTGCGAACAACGCATTGAAAAATCTCCCGTCATAGGCATGTTCATCGGGACCCTTGATTCTCAAACGACTATGTCCCAGTTCATAACATTCTTCAAACCAACCACCTTCCAGGCTCTGATCGATAAACTGGCCCAAATGGACCAGATGGGCCACGGGCCCTCCTCCTCAAATAAGGACCCTCGAAATAATAAGGGTGTACGGAAAGCAGCCTTCGTTGCCAACAAGCAACAACAACCGAGTGGCACAAAACCGAATGCTCGCCAAAACAATGCGCGCCCATGCCCATCCTTAAAGGAAAGATTAGGACGCGCTTACTCGTTTTCCCGTGACCAGATGAGGAGACTGTTCGAGTTGGCCGTGCGTAACAAACTCATCACATTGCCAGACCCACGGCATCCACTGCAACCTGGCGACGTCAACAATCCTAACTACTGCTCGTATCAAAGAATGGTGAGCCACCCAATTGAGGATTGCTACGTCTTCAAGAACTGGGTCGAGGACCAGTATCAACAGGGGAAATTCACACTGTCTGATAACTGAAGAGTAAACCCACCACAGAAGTACACTCTCAAAAAGGTGGATGCGCCGGGGGCATCATGCTCACTCATGGAAGAAACTCCATGGGAAGTCGTTTTTTTAGCAAAAACCAAAAAAATACTGAAGGATCTATAGGCATGCCCAGCAGTCAGGTGAAAAAGCCCACTTGAACCCGAAATCATCGAAGGGATGCTGAAACCACGTCCCGCACCGAAAGTTGTTGACAAAGGGCAAAATCCCCAAGTCGAACCTTCAAAGTCTTCGAAGAAAAAGAAGAAGACCAAGATGCTTGTGCAACCTGCCAAGTATGATGACAAGCGCACAGACCTATAAAAGTACATTGACGCACTGGAGGAGTACAACCAGAAGACGTAGACACCGGTCACACTCGAAGTGTTCCTCAAGCATATTCTTGAGAATGAAGATAGTGACAACGATGAGCAAAATGACCCATCAGGAGATACCGGGGATCGTATAGAAAGTTGCCACATGGTCTCTCATTCGTTGTTAAATGACGAAGAAACTCCCTCAGCGTCAGAAAACAACGTGGAGGAACTGGGTGCAGAATCGCCGCTAAAATCCCCAGAACTGCTAGAAGACTCGATCGATAGGCTGTTAAACGAAGCCTTCAAAAAAGCAAAGTTGACCGAGAATGCAAAACAACCATATACGAAAAGGCTAAGCGTCAGCGTCAGGACAAAGAAGCCATGGCAAGGACGAGTCGTAAAACACTCCAACCAAACTAAAGCATACTTGCTACAAATATGGGCAAGATCAAAATAGAGAAGCGGTTCGCCAAAGCTCTGTCAATAGGAATGAAGCTACCACCTCTCGTACGAGACACTCCCGGGGTCATATGCCTTGACGTAGAGAATTCACATCCAAACTACTGCCTATATCATTGGAGGGTTACCTACCCCACCGAGGAATGTAGTGGCTTCAAGAAGTGGTGGCAAGGATATGTTGCCCATCAAAAAAATTTCAAGAGGATGAAGCGTGAAGCTCGTTGACGGCAAAATAGTGCGACAGATGCGCATGAAAAAACGACTGGCAACCGTCATATGGTTGATACCAGTTCGGAAGGGGAAAACCCCCAAGTTCTTACCTTCGAGAGCGATTCTAAGGACGAAATACCCCTCGGCCCTATCTTCAAAGACTCCACCTCCGAAAAAGAAGAGGAGGAGAAGAACTGCGAGAATATTCAGCTGCGTAATCGCACGCTGCCCGAGAAGAACCTCGGACCTTCAAACAAATGTTCGAATAAAAAGGACAAAGTGAAAGGGAAAATCCCTGAGGAAATTGCCCTCGACGAAGAAGCAGTCAAAGAGCTCGCAGTAAGGGACCCGTCTAAGAAAAATAAGGTGGATTACAATATCCTAGCACATCTGAGGAAAATACCCTCATAACTGAGCATATTGGATGTTCTCCTCCTGTCTAAAGAGGTACGGGATTCTCTGATCAAGGCATTACAAGAGCCCGATCAGTTCCAAGCTTTCTTCGCGGAAGAGAAGATGAAGATAAGTTAGCAGAGGTACACACGGTTGACATTACATTCAGCGATGAAGATCTCCTCTTCGGTACGTGCGAGCACAATCGTCCGTTATTCGTCACCGGGTATTGCTACGACACCAAGATAGGGAAAATCCTTGTCAACAACTAATCCTCCGTCAACCTTCTCAACGTAAGGGTGTTGAAGGAAATTTGCATGAACATTCAACACCTCGCCCGAAAGAAAATTACCATCTCCGGGTTCGACTCACAGTCATCACGAACGCTTGGGTCCATAATACCGACGTTACGCTTCGGGCTGCTCGTCACTGACATCAAATTTCATGTCATTGACGCCAAGACTTACTATAATGCTTTGCTCGGCAGGCCTTGGTTACATGAGTACAACGTTATCCCTTCTACACAATATCAGTGTATGAAGTATTTCAAAGACGGCTTGGAATACACCGTCACAGAGGAGCTAAATTCGTTCTCTGTAAATGAGGTCCGAAAATATGAAGACGCAAAGTACTTCCTACTAGACTTCGAGGATATGGAAAGGTGTCATAAGCTAGAGGATAAACAGAAGTCCGTCGCCACTATCCTGATCTTTGGGAGCGATTTCGAAGAAGATGAAGAAATAGTCTACTCGGAAAACCCCAGAAAGAAAACAATAAGCCTGGACCATCTACTCCTATTTTGGTCTTTAGTAGCGACTCAGAGGAAGGGGCCAACACAGTGTTCTCCATCCGCCCGTCAGTGCAAACCTTTGCCGGAACAGATCAGAGTCTACAAATTATAATGGCCCCGTCTTGGCATTATAAGGAACTTGATGCGCTCGATACATACAGCGTACAAGAACTAAAAACTTTCTATGTGCCTCCAAGGAGAAGAGGTGAAAAAGCAATCCTCTTCTACCAATCTACGGAAACTAAAGTAGAAAAGGAAGTTTGGCATGGTGCTGATTTTGCACTCGATAGACTTCAACCAATCCGTCTGCCAAGATATTACGCTGAGGGATTGAAAAGGCTGTTAAGATGCCAATGTGTACCCCTCGAACAAACTGTTCGACAAACCCAATTCTACAAAAAGATTTGGATATTCTCGGGACTCAGCGAAAGTTGCCCAACAGGAAGATGGAGACAACCGGGCTCGGATACGTTCAGTCCAAAAAACAGGAGTGGTTACACGGTTGCCATGTCATAAACAGCTCCAGTGAAGGGAAAAACACTCTTCCAAATAGCTGTGATGTTGAAACAGAGCAAAATCTCGCTTTAAGAATGTTAAGTCCGTCACTCGAAGAATAAATAGACAAGCTAATAAAAGAAGCTTGTCAAAAGAGCCGAGACAATCACAGCCGTGAAATGACCATTTATAAAAAGGCCAAGACGCAGCGCCTCAATCAGCAATTTGTGGAGAACGAAGAATATAATGCTCTTCATCTCCGACCCGCTGTATGTCCTCGCGAAAGGGGAAAATCCCGAAGTAGAGGCAAAAATAAGGCAAAGAATGCAAACAACGTTTGAAAACAGCAAAGCGGATCTAAGACACCATGCAATCGAGAAAAACTCGGTTGGAGCCCGTCCTTTATAAAGAAGATGGGTCGGGAATACTCTTTCCCCCAAGATAAGACAAGGAAAATATTCAACCTTGTCATGAAGCACCAAATGATGATGCTTCCGGAGTCTTGGCACCCGAACAAATGAACGAGGTCCATCATCCGGATTATTGCTCCTACCATTGAGCAATAAGTCATCCCCTTGAAGACTACTTCACTTTCAAAGACTGGGTAGAATACCAATATCAACAAGGTAGGTTCGGTTTATCCAACAGCTGGAGGGTAACCCCGCCACAAAAGAATGAGCCAAAGAGGACCTATACCATGAGGATAGGACCATCTCAACATCAGGAATGAAAGCGAACTCGTACCTGCCATATGACAACACTCTCAAAAGAGGGAGGGCACGAAACTATGGATGACCCCCACATGTGCTTCATAAATGAAGACGAAGAAGGGGTGATCTCAGAGTTTTCACCAACACCAAAGGAGCTGGAGGATAGGATACACACCACGGGGGACAAGTTAAGAAAAATTGACTTAGGGACAGAAAACGATCCGAGGCCGACTTTCATCAGCGAGATACTATCTGAAAAATAGGAAGCCACGTTAAAAGACGTGCTCATGCAATATAAAGACTGCTTCACATCGAACTATTCCGAGATGCCGGTTCTAGATCCAAAGGTACATAAACTGGCCATATCGTCGGACATCAAGCCAATCAAACAGGCTCCGAGAAGGATGCGATTCGAACTTGAGATGAGTATAAATGCTGACGTCAAGAAACTAATTGACTCCGGCTTCATCTAAGAAGTTCAATATCCTGACTGGATTGCTAACATCATTCCGGTGATTAAGAAAAATAGGACGGTGCGCATCTGCGTGGACTTTCGGGACCTCAACAAAGCTTGCCCGAAGGATGATTTCCCAGTACCTAATACCGAGCTGATGATCGATAACATGTCTACCCATGAAGTCTTCTCCTTTATGGATGGATCTTCAGGATGATGATTCGCTTCTGGCAATATCCTAGTTGTAGTGATGCTAATGCCTAAATATGTATCAAATTTCAGGTTCTCGCAAAGGCAAATGATGATTCGCTCTTGGCAATATTCTAGTGGTAGTGATGTTGATGCCTAAATAGGTATCAAATTTCAAGTTCTCGCAAAGGCAAATGATGATTCGCTCATGGCAATATCCCAGTGGTAGCGATACTGATGCCAAGATTGATATCAGACTTCAAATCCCTAACTCAAAAAAAGAGCCAAAATGTTTGGGCAATTCGCAATAAAAAGCAGCGAGTAAAAACAAAAGCAGCCGAAATGATTGGGCACCGCGATAAATAGCCGAAATAATTGGGCAATCGCGACTTTCGCAACATAAAAGCTGAAAAGATAGAGCATCACGGAAAGGAAAAAATGAAAATGAAACTTTTTTGCCCTGCAAGTAGGTCCACAACGACTCCTGTATACAATCCATAGGCATAAATGAAAGAAAGGGAACCATATTTTCCCACCAGGCTCCGTCAAAGGGAGAGCCAAATCTTGATGGCAACATCTACAGCCTAAAAATCGACTCAACGTGCTTATCATTCTAGCAGGATGCCGACGCAATGTCATCATAAAAAAAAGACCCAAGGGTCGAAGTAAAAATAGAGCCATGGCAAAATCCTAGCTTCAAGTCTTGACGGTTCATATACAACCTAGAGACTGTCTCGACGCTCCACCCATTTTAGCAGGATATGGACGTGACTATCAAATGAAATTGGAGCAATGACATATTCCTAGTTCCGGACTTCAATTGCAATACATACAGTATAGAGGCCCCACAGATGTCTACCCTATTTCAGCAAAGAATCGGCTCGACATCGTCAAAGTAAAAAATGAAGTGACGGTATATTCCCAACTTCTGGTCTTGACGGCAACTCATATAAAGCCTAAAAGACCATTGGAGATCATCTCACCCCAGAAAGGTACGGTTATGGCTTATCGGGGCTCCAAATCGAGCCTAACCTCAGGTAAAAAGCATCATGGCAAATTCCTAACGCTTGCTCTTCCAACGGTAATATAACTTAAGGAGATTACTTGAAGACATCTTGTCCAGCCCCCGAAGGGATCAGAGACACGACAGTCACAGGGCTAATCGAACAACGGCTTAAAGACTGCATATCGAGGAATACATCAGCCAACGCGACGGTACCATGGACTAAAACCCTAGTACCATAAACTTAACTGACCTCTGTCGTAAAGAATGGGGGTTATCTACATACAACGTTAGGACAAGTTTGCCTGTAAACCCAAGAAAGATAAACTAAAGATACTCCGAAAAGAGTACATAAACTACAAACTCCAAAATGAGTACATAAACTACAAACTCCGAAACGAGTACATAAACTATAAACTTCAAAACGAGTAAATAAACTACAAACTCCGAAATGAGTACATAAACTACTTCATGCCAAAGTAAGACATCAAAGGATAGAGAGATTCAAGCATGAAATAAAATATGTCTTTTATTCATAAATCAAAACAAATACAAGATACAAAAAAAGAATAAAAAATTTACAGCAACAAAATTTTTAAGACGGCGGGCGGTTCAATAGGCCAGCTAGATCATCATTTTTCCGTCGGACCTCCGCCTCAAGCTCTATTAATGTCGCAAGCTGAGCCCCTGCATGTGCCTGTTGTTTTTGGTATAAAGAAAACCGATGCTCAAGCTCTTTCTCGGCAGTCTTGTGGGTCTCAACCATTTCGCATGTAAAAATGACGGGTTTATCAAGAGCCACCACCTTCGTAATTGCCTTCTGAAGGACCCGCCAAATTTCATAGGCCTGACTAGTCTTGGTTGTGAGCTGGGCTTGAAGTTCCCCTAAAACCTTTGAAGCCAACTCCCTCTCCGAAAACTTTTGGTTGAGCCTTTTCTCGCAAGACCGGAGATTGGCCGCACACCGACCAATCCATTCATGCAAGTAGGCCTTTACAGATAGGATATTAGAGGTAATGCGTACGCATTCGACTCCATGTAGAGAAGCCTCCACTTGACGGCAATATTCGACCCAAGTACGCACCAACGCCTCATCAAAGTAGGTGGTAAGGACGGACAAAGAAGCGTTAGCTTCAACAGAAAATTCCTTAACCATGATGGAAGTGTCAGCACGAAGATCTTCAATAAGAGTTGCCAGTGAATGAATGCTCTGTGTTTCCCCCAATCAGAGCAAAGCTCTGTTTTAGAATTCAAAGTTTGAAAATTGAAGCAACGCTTCAAATTCAGCGCTAGGCGCGCTGCGCGCCACGTGTCAGACACATACGCGCTAGCGCCAGGTGCGCTGCGCCCTAGGCAGCGCACCCCCAACCAGAGCAAAGCTCTTTTTAAAAAATTCTAAGCTCAAAAAATTGAAGCAACACTTCAGATCTAGCGCTCTGCGCTGCGCGCCACGTGTCAAACACGGATGCGCTAGCGCAGTTGCGCTGTACTCTACGCTGAGTGCTACGTGTCAAACACGGGTGTGCTAGCACAGTTGCGCTGCGCTCTGCGCTGCGCGCCACGTGTCGAACATAGGTACGCTAGCGTAAGGTGCGCCAGCGCTGGAATTAAAAATTTCCCACCGTTAGATCAAAAGATCTAATAATAATAAATTATTAATTAATCAGAATTAAAATTCTGTTATGGAAAGATCTTTCCAATCTTATTAAAATAAGAAGATTATCTTCTGCAAAGCAGAAGCCTAGGATCAAAGATCCAACGGTGGGAAATATTCCCAAATCAATTAGAGAAAAATCTCTTAAAACTGATTTAATAAATCAATTGGCCCTATATAAAGGCCCCAAGACTTCAAGTCTCAGAGAGAGAAAAAACCCTCTGCAAATTTTGAGAAAAACTCAAAGAGAAAAAAGAGCAAGCTCTTAGAAAAAAGAAGATCATTTCTTCATCTTCAAGGTAAAGAACTAGTTCTTGAACCATAGAGATGAAACCATCTCGTAAAAAGAAGAACCATCTTCTAAAAAGATCATAGATCTACAAAAGACCAAGGTCTTTGATAAAAAGAAAAAGATCAAAAGATCAAATCATAAAAAATTAAAAGAAGTATTTTACTTCATTCATAGATCTTTGATTTATAATGGCAGTGCCCTTTTTTTATAAACAAGAACTTTTTGTTCTTGAATCTTGAGGCAAAATCTCCTTTAAAAGAACATAAACTTGTTCTCTGATCGTTAATTTAATCAAGTGCGCTTTGCGCTACTGAACAGTGCCTTACACTCATGAATTGCGCTTTTGCGTTTGGACCGGCGCTCAGCGCCAAAACATGCCACGTGTCAAATAAAGACACAATCTGCGCTTTGCGCTTCTGAAACAGCACACTGCTGTCACGCCCCGCTTCCCAGTGTACGGCGAAGTGGACGCGACAAGGTCCGCTACGTATGTACTCAGAAGTACATACGCTAAGCGTAGCTAAGCAATATAAAATAAATCACAAGAGATGAAAGATATAGAAATAACAGCAACTTTTATTAATAACATTCTTTGTACAATGCATGAAAGGAAAATACAACTGAAATGAAAAGTAATACCTAAACAGTGGCATAACAATAACTGGAAATACTGGAAAGAACAAGGTACAATATCTAGAGCTCTGGGCCTTCGTGGAACTGCTCCAAATCTTCACCGGTGGGCTCGATCTCAGCTTGGTCCAACGCACCTGACGACATTCAAAGAAGAAAGAAATAGAATGTCGTCAGCGAACAGGTCGCTCGGTAAGTCCCAAAATAAAGAAGAATTAGGAAGACAGTGTAAAAGTATTTTCTAAAGTATTATATTGTTGAATATAATGGAATATTGAATTAACGCTGTTGTTTGTAGCTTGGTACAGAAGGATGCCAGTGTATACGAGGGGGATCTCTATATGCTAGAGATCAGGGCAAAAGGAAAGTACAAGGAACCGTTATGCCACGGTACAACAGCAATAGGATTCAGGTTAGGTGTCTTAATCTGATCACCTCGTGCCACCTTTGACACCTTCCGTACCAATCTACCCCTTAAACCCCGTTGTGTTTTAACAGTATTGTTGTATTGGAATATGTAAGTTGGGTGACTGACCAAAACCATGATATCAGTAAACATGTTGAAACTGTATAATCAGGTAAATGGAATATTAGGATAATGGATGAATATCCATGGTCTGATTCAGTCAAAAATGAATATATTGTTAACTGGATTCAGGCATTCATGTATTCAAATTGTGTTGGAATATAAAAGAATATAGATTGACTTGAATCATATTCAAGTCAGAAATAGTCAGACTCTAACCCGAGTCAGACTAGAAGAAAGGTAATTTGAAGTTCAATATTAGTTAGGGGCCTTATTGTAATTTGTAAAACTTGAGGGGGGTTTTATGTAAAAAGTACTTTTGTATAGTTTTCAAAATACACCCCAAGTATTTAATAATCGTCTTTATTGTTATAGTGAGTGTCAATTTTATTTGTGTTATTCTAGTGAATATATCTTAATAAAAGTATTAATGGATTTATCTGAAATTCATGGTATTTTAATGTAACTTTTAAATGTTGTAATTTTAGAAAAAGTGGAAACTTTATATTATAATAAAATAGGTGTTTAAATGATAATTATATATATATTAACACATGAATAATTTCTAAATGAATATTTTATTTTCAAAAATCTCATTTTTTTCTTAAATGTCGTATTTTAAACCTTTTGAGACCGAATGCTCCTTGCGGAGGTCTGAATCTCGCACTACCAGCCTGCGGGTGCACGATGAACCGTACTATCCCTAACAGGTTCCCCAAAAGTGGGTTGTAGTGGTACTTTGCTTAGGTTTAATAATTACCATTCATTTAGGAAAACGGTTTTATAAATAAAAGGTATTTATTCGTAAAAGAGTATAGTTTTCCGTATTTTAGTTGTTAGGCTTTCCTAAGCCAACTAGCCTATTTCTAAGGTCTAAACGACAAGTCATTAGAAACCTCAAATTGCCTCTTCACCGTCAATTGTGGCCAGGTAAGTGCCAGGTAAGTGGGAAGGAACCACAGTCGTGGGCCTAATTAAAAACCACTAGCCTTAGACACACTTGCCTAGACATCACAAGACAGTTTAGATAAACGATCGATGTCCATGACCAATCGTGCTTTCATTTTATAAAAGATTTTATTTAGAAATGTTTACAACTTAAAGCTTTCAATAAAGATTATAAAGATTATGGTATTTTAGTGAAAAGTCCTGTAATTTCGTATTCTATGTTTTGACATATATCAATTAAGGTTATGATTGAGTGTGTGTAGAGGTAGGTCATTACCTCGTGACTTATTTTAAGTTTTAATGATGTTTAGAGGTTAAACATGATATATTAAATTTGAAGGTATTAAAGCGCAAGAATACGGTATTTGAAAACGTTATCATTTCATGTGTGAAATTTCATTCAAATTGATTTCTACAAGTTTAGTGATCAAGATAAACATATTTAGGAGTGAGGGAATTGATTTAACGAAGAAAAATAAACTTCATGGTATTTTTATGAAGAGAACACGGTTTTACAAAGAAGCTATCATTTCATGTGAGAAAGTTTCTTTAAATTGGTTTATGGGTGATTAATAGTCAACATGAATATATGTAGGTATTATGTATTAGGTGACAAGTGGAAATTTGTAGAAAAACCGAATCGGAAATCGTTTTGTTCCGATTTCCGTCGGGTTCCAAAAAGTCGTATTTTCTATTAAAGGAAAAGAGAGATAAAAGAGATGGGACTTACGGGTTTGGACAAGCTAAGGGGGCTAGAGAAGGTGGTGGTGGTCGATGCGTTGAAAACGTCGCGAAGGTTCTAGTCCGGTCGCCGGAATCCGTCGTCGGTTTCGGCAGCGCTTCGCTTCTCGCTCTTTGTACTGAGTTCTCGAGAATTTAGGAGAGTGGACTTAGAGTTGTGAGGTGAAATGGTAGAGGGTAGGGGTCTTTATATAGGGCTAGGGTAGGGTTAGGGTTAGGATTAAAAAATATTTAAAAAAAATATAAAATTCATTAAAAATTCATTAAATTTGGACTTAAAAGAGGTTTAATGAAAATATATAAACTTTTTCGTGTTGACGACTCGGCCGACGGCGCCGGCCGATTCGGCCGAGTCGCCGGCCGACTTGGCCGAGTCAGGGCCGAGTCGGGTGTCGTTGGGTAGGGTTTTGTCTGGGGGAGGTTTTGGTATACTTTATTTTTTATAAATTGCATTAATTTGTGAGTTATGGCTGTTTGACCGTTTAACTTCCCAAAAAAATTAAAACAAAATGATATAAAAAATATGTGGGGCATGGGATTCGAACTCTGGTGGCTTGGTTCAGCAGTGCAAGGTATTACCAATGAGCTACAAGTTCCTTCTTGTAATTATTGTAAGGAAATAGATACTTAAATTGTTTCCAGCAACATCAATACTCCAAGTACACACCATTTTTAAAAGAAAAATTTTGGTATATAAAAATTGGAGTTGTTACACTGCGCTCATGGACTGGCGCTCGGCGCAAAGCGCGCCACGTGTCACTCACTGGCGCGCCAACAAACTAGTGCAACACGCTCATAAATTAAAAGCGCAATGCGCTAATAAACTAGCGCTTAGCGCTAAGCGCGACACGTGTCCCCTTCGTGTGCGCCGCCCGACAGAAGCGCAATGCGTTCTTTAACTGGTGCAAAGCGCCTGATGCGCCACGCGGCGCATTGTCAGAACATACTTTGTTCTGATGAAGACAAAAGATGTTAGAACTCAATACTTAGCATTATTAAAAGGGCCGAGCCCAAATAAAGGCTTAACAGCCAGAACAACGAAAAATGTTAAACATTTTAATTGGACTTAGCCCAACTCTGGCCATAAGTCCTCAACTTATATTGATCTGAGCACATCTGCTCACAAATATTCAACTGATCTCAGTCCCAAACTGGGCTACAGATCTTTCAACCAACTCACATCGGTTCGAGGGTACATCTCATTACTCTTCTGATATTTGTCGTTGTAATCCTTCAACGTCTTCAGAGAGGTGATGGGTCCCAATGACCACACATTTCTACGGACTGTGGGGTCTTTAAACTCACGGACTACGATGTCCTTAACCTGGACTGTGGGGTCCTTAAGCCCATGGACTATGATGTCCTTAACCTCGGACTGTGGGGTCCCTTTAAACCCAAGGACTATGATGTCCTTAACCTCGGACTGTGGGGTCCTTTTAAACCCATGGACTATGATGTCCTTAACCTTGGACCACCATGTCCTTAAACTGGTAATCGACCGCTGTTCACACCATAATATTGCATTATTATATTCCCCATTCTTATATATTTCACAAATAAACAGGTGTTTTTGACGCATGTCTGCTACATATTACAGGTTACAGGTTCTTGGAGCGAAAACAGTGAAAACGATGAAAAGACAATGCAAAAGTGGACTTTGACCAACAAACAGAAGACTCTTGATCAAGCCTACATCAAAAATAAAATTCACAAAGTACAAAGCAATGCAAGGTCCAAGATTACAAAGTGAACGGTTAAAAGTCCACCGCAATTATTCACTGGAGATCTGGAAGAAATAGAAAAGCCAAATTGAATAAAGATCCAAAGAAATAAAAAGCCCAAGAAGCCCAGAATCAGTTCCAAAATTTCCAGACATAAAATTTTACCAAAACTTGGAAGTCTACTTTGACTAGGTCTTCCTAAGGATATTTTGGTAAATGTAGACATGCGAATCAATTGTAACCTAGGGTTTTTATCTCCTATAAATAGAAGCCCAAATCATTGTATTCTTTTCATGCCTCCCTTCATTAATAAATTCAGCATTCTTTTGGAGAGCATCATTTTTTGTAAGTTCTTTATTTTCTGCCCTAGGTTAATTTTCTATTCTTGCCCTAAATAAATTTAATTCCTTGCCCTAGTTAATCTTTTATTCTCTGCTCTAGATAAATGTATTTTAATTCCCTAATGAGTGAGTAGTCTCCTCGCTTGTTAGGGTTAGATCTGGGGAAGGTTTGAGAGACGAAGATCTCTCATCCCCTTTCTTGCCCATCATATATTTTCATAGGACTCTATGCATACATGCACATACCGCTCCCTACGGCACCCTATCCCTCGAGGTAGCAGTGATACCGTAGTATAAAGGCCCAGTTGTGATGTTTTCCATGGAGGTTAGGGTAAGGATTGATAAAGGAAGGATAAGAAACTAGAGGAAGAAAAACATATTCCCGATGATTCTAATCCCTTTTATTAATAATTACCATAACACCTAATTAGATCTTCATATGGGTATAGAAAGCGGTGAGATTTATAGACTTTCCAAACTTAACCTAGACCTAACCCTAACAAGACTTAGATATAGATTAATTCAGTTTTTAGATTTAATAAATCAATCCGAACACCCTTCGGAATTAACTCGTTAGCGCGATTAGGAGATTCACAAAATCCCTGTGGACCGACCCGTACTCACCGGCTAGCTACATGCGACGCCGTTCTTGATTGCGGTAATAGATAGTTTTTGAGATAAATCAAATGGCGCCGTTGCCGGGGATGGCGTGTTATTTCCTTTTTGCAATTTCAGGTTAATCTTAATAAAAAAAAATCATAAAAATATGAAAAATCCAAAAAATATAAAAATATATCATCTGTTATTTTTGGAAATGGTACTTTGTTGTTTGAATTTTGCAGGATCTACAATTAAGTTCGGATCTGAAAATCTCCAGAGATCAAAACAGCAAATAGACGATCCTATCAACAGAAGATTGCAACAACAGAGGAACAGAAAAAATTCGGAGGACCGAGTCAACAAGAAGAACAGCAGCGATCTGGTGAGCGCAAAAAAAAAAAAAAAAACCCGCCGAAGGCACCAACCCACGGCGGATCCGCGGTCGGAGGCGCACTTCGCGGCTGTTCCACGGTGGTGGCGACATATCGGTTGCCAGAAAAAAAGGCAGAAGCGCGGTATAAAAAAAAAAAAAACAGTTCTGCCACTGGAAATTTCTGTGAGTTTTCTCTCTCCTCCTCTGCAAATCTTGATATATCTTCTGTAAATTTGCCTGCAGGATTTCTTTACGTTCAAAAATTTTTTCCCTTCCAAATAACGATCTTGTGTAGGATTTTTGTGCCTTGCTTGAAATGAAATTAGATTGCAAGTAATATTTTGCTGTTGCATATCTTTTCTATAAAATATTTTGCTGTTGCATATCTTTTCTCTAAAATCTTTTTGCAACAAAATTTTTCCAAATAAAGAGAAAAAGAATGAAAATAAAAAGGACAAATATTTTATAGAAACTTGCAAAATTTTTAGCCGCAAATAAATCCTTGCACCACAATAAACTTTCCTTCTTTCCCCTTTTCTTACAACATGGGTACCCCACATAATAAATTATTAGCCGAACTTTGGTATCCCGAACCTAATTTTGCGTCATATGTCAATTTGTTCGGTCAATTTAAAAACGATCCCTCCATGCCTAAAAAATCTTTGAAAGATCACATAGAAGCGTCTAGGAGAAACAGTTTGACTTTTCAACCCACTTTGTGTCAACCAAGTCAACCTTCACCACCTTCGTATGTTGACAGCACTTTTTCAAGTTCAGCTGTAACTCCTAAGCCGATGTCCATTGCTGAGCATATTGCTCAATCTCGCAGTCGATCTTTCACCCCTCTCCACTCATCTAGTTCTAGGGATCCGCACGACTATTCACCTTTTTATCCACATGTTGACCCTACCCCTGTCCAATCACCCACTTCCTACCAGTCCTACCCGATTTTCCCACCTTCACTAGACACTGTTTCTACACAGTCATTAGGGAGTTTCACATATCCACACCATTTTGAATCCTTTACCGAAACCCCCTCACCACCTAAGTCTAGTTTAGAAGAGTCGTTGGAGGCTTATATTGCTGCAACAAATAAAATGACTAGGAATGTGGAAGCGTCCGTGGCCGCCCTTATGCAACCTAGTGAACCGGTAGCTAGTTTCCCGCTAGCTCAAAATTTTTCAATGTATAAGGAGGCGGTTGGACAGAGTGAGAATGAGAGAGGATTTCCAAATCAAACTACCCATACCCAATTGAATCCAACAACTCCAATTTTCAAACATGTGTCCAAAATGATGAGTTGAGCAAATTTGTAGTGTTTGATTTGCCAGATTATAAGGAACCCCTTTCGAGTGAAACCGCACCTAATCCGTTTGACCTTTACACCTCCACTCTAGAACCTAAATTGATAAATATCCATACTTTTGAGGAGGTGTCTAAAGAAATTGATTTTCACTTAATTGAGGATATAGACGCCGGGAATATTTCGGATGATGAACCTGTCGATTTAATTGAAATGTTATGTTCAAATCATCATCCTGAGTTATTAAATGTTTCTCCCGAATCTCACATGCGTCTTGATTTTGATGATAATGGCATGGATGAGTTAAATATTGAGGATAGTCTTGAGGAGAGTCTTGAGGATAATATTGAGGTTGAATCATTTTTGTTTGATGTGTCTGATTTTCCAATTCATCCTCCTGAACCTTTGACTGTTATATCACCCTCCCTCCTTCCCATCGTTCCGACCCCGGTTGAAGACTGTGAGCTTGAAACCTTTTCCTTTGAATCTGACACAATTCTCACAGACGATAACACCTACGAGTGTTTCACTTTTTCGGACGATGTTGATGACTCGCCGCCTGAGTTTGAGTCCTTTACATTTTCAGATGAGCCATCAGACTCGGTTGATTATAGTAGTTTCGAACCATTAATGGAATCTTTCAAGTTCGAAACAGTTTATTACGGTGAGAATGAGACTATCTCTAATTTACTCCCTTTCGTCTTTCCCATTGTTCCGACCGAACAAGAGACCGTTACGCTTTCATCTCCTATACCAAGTTCGGCGTACCCATGTTTTGTTGCGAATCTTGAGGGATTTGACCCCATTTCACGACGGGTTGATAGGTTAGCGCAATCGCTTTTAATACATCGGTCATCACAAATTGCGCTAATTTATTCACTCGATTTACACCTTCAAGATCGCGCGACTCTTTTTTCTCCTTTCCGCCCTTCTTCTCCCCCACCGAGACCATATTCTGCCATTCTTCTTTCCACACGGTCTCGTGTGTTTCTCATTTCTTTCATCCACACCCCATTCTTGCACCAACTATACCACTACCACGATAAGGTTTTTGAATGGTTGGTGCTAACCTTTGGCTTGTGTAAGGCCAAGCTTAAGTTTGGGGGGGAACCTTTGTATATATGTATATATATTTTTGTTTTCTTTTTCTATAAAAAATAAAAAAAATATTTCAAAACAATAAAAAAAATGTAAATAAATAAACAGGGGAGTGCCGGCATTTTGACCCTCTTGGTTTAATATGACAGTGAGGACACTGTCAAGTTCAAGTTTGGGGGTATGCTCGGTACGTCTTCTTCCTTCGCATTCATTTGTACATATTTTTGCATTTGCATATTTATTTGAAAACCCATAAAAATTGAAAAAATTTCAAAAATTGTAAAAATAAATGTATTCAATTTTGGCTAGTTGACTTGAGTTTGACAAATAGGTTAACTAGCTAGGAACAACTAGATCTTAGACGTAGTAAATTAAAAACCCTACAGATAACCTTCCTTAAAGTTTAATGGTAGAGAGTATATGTCTTTGTAGTTTATTTAGAAATAGGCAAATTTTGGGTTCACTTCTTGGGCTAAGTCAAAATAAAGGAAGAGTATTGATGTTCTTATTAGAGTATAAGTTTGAAAAATAGTTCTTAGCTTAAGTCTAGATTCTGAAAACGTATACCCTACAATTTGCACAATCACGCACCTTGAAACTTGGAATAGTAGAAGAGACCTTGAAATGCTCTTGTCTAAAGTCCTTAGTACGAAGAAAATAAAAGAAAAAAGTGTGAATAAAGAATAAAAAAAATGGACACTGGTTTTTGTCATTACTTAAGGCTGCAAAAATAGAAAAATATTTATCGAGGGTGCTTCATCACCTAGTGCCTTAGACCAACTGGTTTGGGAGTCACTGCTAAAGCCTTGGGTGTTGAAAAACTAGAAAGTACGCTTTAAAGTGCTAACACATCTTGTAATCGGTTGTTGGTACCTCAAGAAGTATTAACGGTCGCATGAAGGATGTGTAAGCGAAAATTCAATTAAAAATTCACCTACTAATAAGTACTTTGGACAACGGACGAGAGTATGATTGCTTGATTTGAATTTCCAAGTGCAGGGGTGATTTATACACACACGTAGGGGTATGTGATTGGGATTTAGATGAGAGATAGGAGTGAAGAATAGAACTTGTATCTTTAGTAGAGTTGATAGAAATTCCTAAGTGGGGATGGAACCCTAGAAGGAAAACTTAAGAGATGCCGAAAGCTAAGTAAGTCTACAGAACATATATAATCTTAAGTTAGATGATGAGGAAGTATGAAGAATATGGGTGGATAGTTTACAAGTCGACGGTAATAGAATTCCTTGTTAGAAAACCTAATTGGAGAATTAAAGTTAAAAAGCCAAATTGATAGGATTTTGTGGGTGTAATCTGCTGAAAACCCTCAGGAGACAACACTCCTCCTACTAGGGACACCTAGAGGTTTAACGGCTTGTTGCACGAGCTCAGTGCAATCGCGTCTCCCTGCGAAAGTGCGGTTAGGTTAGGATTTTAGTGAATAAAAATAAGTTTGCTCGAGGACGAGCAAAAGATAAGTTTGGTGGTATTTGTTCACACCATAATATTGCATTATTATATTCCCCATTCTTATTCTTTTTATAAATAAACAGGTGCTTTTGACGCATGTCTGCTACATATTACAGGTTAAAGGTTCTTGGAGCGAAAACAGTGAAAACGATGAAAAGACGATACAAAAGTGGACTTTGACGAACAAATAGAAGACTCTTGATCAAGCCTACATCAAAAATAAAATTCACAAAGTATAAGGCAATGCAAGGTCCAAGATTACAAAGTGAACGGTTAAAAGTCCACCGCAATTATTCACTGGAGATCTGGAAGAAATAGAAAAGCCAAATTGAATAAAGATCCAAATAAATAAAAAGCCCAAGAAGCCCAGAATCAGTTCCAAAATTTCCAGACATAAAATTTTACCAAAGCTTGGAAGTCTACTTTGACTAGGTCTTCCTAAGGATATTTTGGTAAATGTAAACATGCGAATCAATTGTAACCTAGGGTTTCTATCTCCTATAAATAGAAGCCTAAATCATTGTATTCTTTTCATGCCTCCCTTCATTAATAAATTCAGCATTCTTTTGGAGAGCATCATTTTTTGTAAGTTCTTTATTTTCTGCCCTAGGTTAATTTTCTATTCTTGCCCTAGATAAATTTAATTCCTTGCCCTAGTTAATCTTTTATTCTCTGCCCTAGATAAATGTATTTTAATTCCCTAATGAGTGAGTAGTCTCCTCGCTTGTTAGGGTTAGATCTGGGGAAGATTTGAGAGACGAAGATCTCTCATCCCCTTTCTTGCCCATCATATATTTTCATAGGACTCTATGCATACATGCACATACCGCTCCCTACGGCACCCTATCCCTCGAGGTAGCGGTGATACCGTAGTATAAAGGCCCGTTTGTGATGTTTTCCATGGAGGTTAGGGTAAGGATTGATAAAGGAAGGACAAGAAACTAGAGGAAGAAAAACATCTTCCCGATGATTCTAATCCCTTTTATTAATAATTACCATAATACCTAATTAGATCTTCATATGGGTATAGAAAGCGGTGAGATTTATAGACTTTCCAAACTTAACCTAGACCTAACCCTAGCAAGACTTAGATATAGATTAATTCAGTTTTTAGATTTAATAAATCAATCCGAACACCCTTCGGAATTAACACGTTAGGGCGATTAGGAGATTCACAAAATCCCTGTGGACCGACCCGTACTCACCGGCTAGCTACATGCGACGCCGTTCTTGATTGCGGTAATAGATAGTTTTTGAGATAAATCAACCGCAATGTCCCTAAACTAAACAATAGAGTTCAAATGCTCTTTTGTTGGATCTAAATGATCCTGTTAAGTCGATCTTAGTCTAAAATTAAACTAATGTGTCCTTAACAAACGTTGAGTCGATCTTAATCTAAAAATTAGACTAACGTATCCTTAACTAACTTTTACGTTGATCTTAGTCCCAAATGAGACTAATGTATCCTTAAACCCAACCACCAAACCCAAATCTAAGAAAATATGGATTTGGATTAATCTACACCCTACGGGTGACAACATACATTAGTCTCCGTATACAATTCACGGGCAACCACAAACAAAACAAACACCCACGACACGAAGTGACCATCTGGAGAAGGAGAAAGTTGTTACCGCGATGCGGTAGCGTAATTAACTGCAGGAGCTTGCGCCTGCAAGGAAGAGCGTCCCCACAATCAAAAACCCCTCAAATGAGGGGGAATCTGACGAAGTCTGCTGCATCGGCCGCATCCGTTTAAACCTTCGATACATGGTGCCATAAATCAACTTGGCATATTCGGAGAGGTGGATGGATATCACCAAATAGCATCTGCCCTCAAATTCAGGCAAGACGTTCATTGCGTCTCTGTCGCGTCTTTCGGCGGTAAACAGATTCTGGCACGCCCGATGGGACCTTTTCCTCTTTCCACTCCACACTTCGTGTGTCGTGTTCGCGAACGAATCGCGTTTTGATATGGTTGCCTTTGGGTTCGAGGTACTAAGATTTGGTTTCTTGCTTGGCGCAGAAAGCGAAACATCAATGGCATCCACTTGCGAGAAGTGTTCCAACTGCAATTGTAACTCGCGCTCTGCCTCATCTGGAGGCATAGCCTACGGGCCCTAATCAGCCTCCTTGTTCACGATGCCGGTGGACCAGGTGACTCAGGCCACCACCGGATTGTTCTTTGGGACTATGCTCCTATCGATGAGCTTCAGCACCCATGTACCAACACCAGAAGCTCCCAAGAAGTCGGTCTTTGATCGTCTTGCTACTACCACGGCCCCTCTCAATGGGTCGTCCAGCTCCAGCACCTCAGTCTTCACCAGATTGGGCCAAAGTCCATGTGGGCCTATGATGAAGCTTGCAATCCCAGAAAAGGTTGTTCCGAAGAGGATAGCCATCCCTGCTCCTGAAGTCGTCAAGGTGGCTTCTCCTACCAAAGGGTCGGTCTTTACAAGACCGACTGTTCCAGTTCCCACTCCTGCTCCTGCTCCAAGGTCTGTCTTTGACAGATTAAATCCTGCTACTCAACGGACCTCAGTCTTCAAGAGGCTGATGCCAGCAACTGCCCTTCTCCAAAGCAGGGGGCAAGACGAAGTCACCTCTCGAGCTGAAACCATCCCAACAGCTCGACGCGCTCGACGTCGCCACTGGCGCTGAGTAAGGAAGGCTGGAGGCAACTCACCCTCTGGGCTAACTCCACCAGCCCCAACGGTCGAAGTCAATGCTGCTGTTCCAACCGGGAATAACTTTAAACTGCTGAACAAGGTGCGCAGGAACTCTCCTACCGCCGTACTGAAAAGATCTCCTCCACCAGTGGAGAATGCTACAAAATAAAGCCGGATCAGCCCCTTCAACGGCTGTCCTCCAAAGTTTACAAAGTCTGGCGATGGGTCTAAGAGTCGGTGATTGATCAAGACTATCCCCGTCGACAGAAGAAGCTGAAGGTTCAGCAGGAAGAAAACTGTCCTGGCAAGCCACAAAGGACGACAGCTACTTGGGTGCCCACTGCAACAGCCCCCTCAACATCACCAGTCCACAAAAAGAAAAGGCCGGAGAAAATCCCTGAGTCTGCGACGAATTGTAAGACCACTGAACCCAAACGCCCCAAGTCTGGGGGCATAACGGTGCATACTGTTTACATGGCTTCCGGAAAAGAGGAAAGCCGCGCTTCGACGAGTCACCGACCGCTGACCCGATCCTTGACAAAAGCCCAGGAGCAGCAATAGAAGCTTCAAGAAATGCTGATGCAAATGGCCACACTCATCGGGCCAAAAGAAAGCTCGGAGGCGTCATCAGAGCAGCGTCATAAACAAGAAACCGATGCTGACTTCCTCCGCAGAGTCCTCGAAAAGAAGGACAGAGAAGCAGCAGAACAAGCTGCCAATATAAAACGAATGACGCTTCTCTTCCAAGACATGGTCGGGATGATGTTACAGCCGGATCCTCCAGCTGAAGACCCTCCGATCATTATTGAAGATGACCGAGCGGAGACGTCAAATCCCCTTCCGGCTTGTTCAGCAGCCAAAGAGGAGACCATCTCAAAAGCTGCGCTCGATGATTATATTGCTCAGCAAATACGATCTCACCAAGCGAATGAAGCGGCTGGCCAAATTGTCAAGACTGGATAACCCTATCCGGGCTGGTATGACCAAATAAGTTACCCGCCGGGATATACGATCCCTAAGTTCCATGTATATAAAGGGACAGGCAACCCTCACCAGCACGTCGCCCAGTTCAGAGCTCTTTGCGGCAACACCGGGGGCGATGATAAGATTTTGCTCCGTCAATTCATCGCAGCTTGTCGGAAACAGCATTTGAGTGGTATTCGGAGCTGCCCAACGACTCTGTCAAAACATTTGCAGAGATGGAGCTGCTGTTTACACAGAGATTTGCAAGCGCTAGCGAGCGCACCCCGATCACCGCATTGATCAACGCCAGGGTAAAGCCAGGAGAAACGTGGGTACAATACGCGATACAGTGGCGGAATTTATGGTCGAAATGCGAGCAGCGCATCGAACAAGCTCCCGCGGTAGGCATGTTCGTGGGTACTCTTGATCCGCAGGAGACAATCTCCCAGTTCATGATGTTTTTCAAGTCGACCACTTTCCAGGCCTTGATTGACAAGCTGGCTCAAATGGACCAGATGGGCCACAGGCCTTCCTCTTCGAAGCCAGAGCCGCGAAACGAAAAAGGGAAGGGGAAAGCAACCTTCGTCGCTAATACTCAACAACAGCCAAGCAACTTAAAGCCGGTTGTTTGATAAAACAACGTGCGTCCACGCCCATCCCTCGAGGAGAGACTGGGACGTCCTTACTCGTTTCCCCAGGATAAAACGAGGAGACTGTTCGAGCTGGCAGTGCGCAACAGACTCATCAATCTGCCGGATCCAAAACGACCATTGCAACCCGGCGAGGCTAATAGTCCCAATTATTGCCCTTACCATCAAACGGTAAGCCATCCAATTGAGGATTGTTTCGTCTTTTAAGGCTGGATTGAAGATCAATACCAACAGGGAAAATTTGCCCTGTCTGAGAATTGGAAGGTGAACCCACCACAGCCACACGCTCCCAAGAAGACAGACATGCCGGGGGCATCATGCTCTTTCATTGAAAAAGCTCCATGGGAGGTCGCTCTTTCAGCAAAGACTAAAAGAATGTTGAGGAATCTCCAAACATGCCCGGCAATCAGGTAGAAGAATCCACTGGAACCCGAGATTATCGAGGGAATGCTGAAGCCGCGCCCAATTCCAAAAACTGGTGGTGATAGTCAAAGCGCTCATACCCAGCCGTCAAAGTCTTCCAAGAAGAAAACCAAGAAGCCCGTGAAACCTAATGACAAACGCACGGACCTGCAAAAACATATTGACGCGCTGGAAGAATATAATCAGAAGGCGCGGACCCCAGTTACACTCCAAGAATTCCTCAGCCACGTCCTTGAGGATGGAGGTGATGACAATGGAGAAGACTCGTCAGATGAATCCGAGGATTATGTGGCAAGCTGCCATATGATCTCTCACTCGTTAATAAACGGTGAAGAAGCTCCTGACGCAAAGAAATTGGGGGCAGATCCTAAGCCGGAACTTCTAGGACCATCAGACAAAATGATTGATGCATTCCTGAACGAAACCCGTCTTAAAAGCAAAGCTGATCGAGAGCGTGAGATGGTCATATTTGAAAAGGCTAAACGCCGGCGACTGGACGAAAGGGTTAAAACACTTCCCCCAGGTCAAAACACTTCATCTACCGCAAATAAAAGAAGGTTCAAGACGAGGAAAAGGTTCGCCAAAGCCATATCGATGGGAATGAAGCTGCCCTCTTTTAGAGAAAATTCTCCCGGCAATATACGCCTTAATGATGCGGATGCGCATCCTAATTACTATTTATATCATCAAAGGATTGCGCACCCCACCGAAGAGTGCAACGCCCTTAAAAATTGGTGGCAAGGGTATGTCGCTCACAGGCAGCACTTCAAGAGGATGGAGCGTGAAACCCGTCGACAGCAGAAAAATGCGACAGACGAACGAGAAAGAGCCGCCGACAACTGTCACATGGTTGATAGCAGGGGATCGCAGGTTTTCACCTTCGGGAGCAATTCTGAAGAAGAAATTACTCTCAGCCCTCTCTCCAAGGAATCCACCTCAGGAAAAGAGGAAGAAACGAAGAGCTGCGAGAACATTCCTCTACGCAATCGCACGCTACCTGAAAAGGATCTCGGACCCACAAACAAGGGATCAAGCAAAAAGGATAAGGGGAAGGGAAAAGCGACTTTTGTCGCCAACGCTCAGCAACAGCCGAGTAACCCGAGACCGTCTGTTCGTCAAAGCAACAAGCCGCGATCCCTCGATGAGAAGTTGAAACGTCCTTACTCATTTTCCAGGGATAAAACAAGGAGACTGTTCGAACTGGCAGTGCGCAACAGGCTCATCACTCTGCCAGATCTAAAACATCCGTCGCAACCGGGTGAAGTTAACCATCCTAACTATTATCTCTACCATAGAGTAATGGGTCATCCACTCGAAGATTGCTACGTCTTCAAAGGCTGGATTGAGGATGAATACCAAAAGGGCAAATTCGAGTTGTCTGACAACTGGAAGGTGAACCCGCCATAACCACATGCTCAGAAAAGGATGGACACGCCGGGGGCATCATGCTCTTTTATAGGGGAAGCTCCATGAGAAATTTTTTTTCCGGCAAAAAACTAAAAGAGTGCTGAAAGATCTTCAAACATGTCCGACCTATGAACCAAAGACCGAAACGTCGTTAAACTAACAATGGACCGCTATGTCCTAAAACTGGATATTGACCGAGACGTCGATAAACTACTACAGACCGCAGCATCCCAAGGCCGATACAAAAAAGAGACAATAAAAAAAAGAGAGAAAAAAGAAAACGGTATGTCCACAAGCAAAATAGGCACGGATGAAAACCCGAAAGGGCTCCGTGAGTAAAAATAGCAGAGCTACCGGCGAGTTTTGTGAAAACCCGAAAGGGCGCAACCTCTTTAGAATAAAAAAAAAAGAGAAAGAAAAAAAAAGAGAAAACGGTATGTCCATAAGCAAAAGGGCACGAATGAAAACCCGAAAGGGCTCCGTGAGTAAGAACAGCAGGGCTACCAGCGAGTTTTGTGAAAACCCGAAAGGGCGCAATCTCGTTGAAAGACACTTGCAAGGTCCCCTCGACATTGTAAGAAGAAACCACCCGCGTGAGATCCTTACGACTCACAAGGGAGCAACACACTTAGGAACCCTCACGATTCCTAAGGAGAAATTACACTTGCGAGATCCTCATGACTCGTAAGGAGAACCCTCTTATGAGATCCTCACGGCTCATAAGATTTGAAAGTCTTAAGCTACAGGGATCTAAACCTGTTCTTAAGCAACCACCACAACCTCCAATATTGCCCTACAATCGACTCAATGCTGACCCTTGTATATAATCCACGGGCGCGAATAAACATTTCCCTAACAAAGTCCCATCCGTGACTAGGGATATGTCTACACGGTGAACAGTCCTTATAAGTCCTCTCAACTTATAAGGAGAAAACACTCTTGTAAGATCCTTACGACTTATATGAGACCATGCGCTTAGGAATCCTCATGATTCCTAAAGAGAAAATGCACATATGAGATCCTCATGACTCGCAGGGAGAAAAACCTTTATGAGACCCTTATGGCTCATGAAGTCGAAAGCCTTAGTCGACAGGATCCTAACCCTGTTCGCTAAACCACCTTTGTTCGACATCGACAGAGGCAAATGATGATTCGCTCCTGGCAATATCCCAGTTGTAGTGGTGCTGATGCCGAAATCGGTGTCTAATTCCAAACTTGCAGCAAGAAGCTAGCGAGCCACACATGCATATGAAATAGCCGAAACGATGGGGCAACTTGCAACAAAATCAGCAAGTAAAAATGTATGCATGCAAAATAGCCGAAATGATTAGGCAATCGCGACTTTTGCGATATAAAAGCTGAAATGATGGAGCATCGTGGAAAGAAATAAAAAGAAAATGAAGAAAGTAAAACTTTTTGCCCTACAGGTGATATCACATCAATCCCTGCATAAAATTCAGGGGCGCAAACAAAGAAGGAATCTCACCTTCCTTCCTTAGGCTTCATTAGAAACGAAGCCAAATCTCGATGGTTCAGGGATAGCCTAGAGATCATCAACAACGTTCCTCCCTATTCCAGCAGGATTCAGACGCTGTAATCAACCCTGGTGCTACGACAAAGCCCTTACTCCAAATCTCGATGGTTCTCAGACAACCTAGAGACCACCTCGACATTCGTCTCGTTACAGCAGACGCAACGTCAGCAAGGCGGAGTGATGGCGAAATTCTAACTCCATCCCAGCATTCGTCTCGTTACACTAGACGCAATGTCAACAACGGCGTTCCTTCTCAGTCTAGCAGGATGCAGATGCAACGTCAACGAAAGACCTCACGGTCAAAACAAAGTGGAGTGACTGCAAAATCTCAACTCCATCTCAGCATTCATCTCGCTACAGCAGATGCAATGTCAACAACGGCGTTCCTTCGCAGTCCAGCATGATGCAAGTACAACGTCAAAAAAAAGAAAAAAAAGTGAGACCTCACTGTCAAAACAACGGAGCCATGGCGAAAGTACCTAGTTCCAAGTCCCGACGGCCACATCTACAGCCTGGAGACCCACAACAGCGTTCCTCCTCATTCCAGCAGGACTCAGATGCCACATCACCAAACAGAGCCACGGTAAAATCCCTAGTTCCAAATCTCGATGGTTCACCAGCAACCTAGAGACAACCGCGACATTCGTCTCGATACAACAGACACAATGCCAGCAAACGAAGCAAAGGCCAAATTCCTAGCTTCAGGTTCTTGATGGCAACTCATATAAAACCTGAAAGACTATCAGAGATCATCCCATACCAGCACGGAGTGGTCACCACCTCTACGTTCGTCTCGATACAGCAGACGAGATGTCATCACAGCGTCCTTCCTCCAACAGGATTCGGACACACCAAAGCAAATGAAGCGAAGGCCAAATTCCTAGCTTCGGGGTCTTGATGGTAACTCATATAAAACCTGAAAGACTATCGGAGATCATCCCACACCAGCGCGGAGTGGTCACCATCTCGACATTCGTCTCGATACAGCAGACGAGATGTCACCACAGCTTCCTTCCTCCAACAGGATTCGGACACACCAAAGCAAACGAAGTGAAGGCCAAATTCCTAGCTTCAGGATCTTGACGGTAACTCATATAAAACCTGAAAGACTATCGGAGATCATCCCACACCAGTGCGGAGTGGTCACCACCTCGACGTTCGTCTCGATACAGCAGACAAGATGTCACCATAGCGTCCTTCCTCCAACAGGATTCGGACACACCAAAGCAAACGAAGCAAAGGCCAAATTCCTAGCTTCAGGGTCTTGACGGTAACTCATATAAAATCTGAAAGACTATCGGAGATCATCCCACACCAGTGCGGAGTGGTCACCACCTCGACGTTCGTCTTGATACAGCAGACGAGATGTCACCACAGCTTCCTTCCTCCAACAGGATTCGGACACGCCAAAGCAAACGAAGCGAAGGCCAAATTCCTAGCTTCAGGGTCATGACGACAACTCAAATAAAACCTGAAAGACTATCGGAGATCATCCCACACCAGCGCGGAGTGGTTATGACTCATCGAGGCTCTCCAAAATGAGCCTAACCTCAAGTAAAAAAGCGGGATGACAAAATTCCTAACGCTTGCTCTTCCGACGGTCAAACTGCCTAGAAAGATTTCTTGAAAACGTCTTGTCCAGCCCCCGAAGGGATCAGAGACATGACAGTTGCAAGGCTGCTCGAACAGCAAGATTGCCTATCGAGGAATACATCAGCCAACGCGATGGTACGACGGAAAAAATCTTGGTACCACAGACCCTAACGGACCTTTGTCGTAAAGAACAAAGGTTAACTGTGACATTAGGATATCCTTACGAGAAATGCTCGATTCGTCTCGACTCGTAGGGAAAAGCCTTAGGCAATCGGGATAAGAGCCGGTTTCCTAAGCACTCGGGCCCTGCAAGTCGGTCCAAAATGGACTTTTGCATACCATTCACGAGTCACACTCTCCGAAGTCGAATTTCGACAAGGAGGGAAACAACCGCTTACGGGTCCTCTCGACTTGTAAGAGGAAAAATTCTCTTGTGAGATCCTTACGACTTATAAGGGAAAACGCACATAGAAATCCTTACGATTCCTAAGGAGAAAATACACCTACGAGATCCTCACGACTCGTAGAGAGAAAAATCTTTATGAGACCCTCACGGCTCATAAAATTGAAAAGTCTTAGGTAACAGATCTGAACCTGCTTCCTAAGCCATCACCACCCTACGAAGAGTCCAAGGTGTTCACTCTATCATCTGCCGGCTATGTTTGCTAAGATGACATGCTGATAACAAAAGAAAGAAGAAAGCAGAGAGATGACACAAGACATTGTGAAAGAAATGTATCTTTTATTCATGAATTCAATTGAGAACAAGCTACATCATCTGAAAGGATAAAGAAAAATGAATACATTTTATTCAAAATTTACAAATGGCGCAAAATGCAACTATTGGGAGGGAAGCGTCTTCAGTAGGCCAATCAATTGCTCACGCACTCCCCTCAGCCTCTCGTCACGGTCAGCTGCCACGATTAACTCTGTTTCAACCTGAGCCTGTTGCTGCAAATAAGACGAAAGTCGCTCATCAACGACCCGCCGAGCTGCCTCACGACTCTGCGCATCCTGCTCGATGAGGTCGAGCTTTTGCCTTAGCGTTAGCCCATCAGAAATGCATCGTAAAAGGCCCTCAAAGATGGTTTTCAACTGCACAGCATTGGCGTCAACCTGAGCATGCAGTCAAGCAGATTCGCTTGAAGTCTCTTCATATTTCTTATGCTTTAAGGCCGCTTCTTGTTCAAGGTGATGAAAGTAAGGAGTGCTCTGCTCGACCCACGCAGCCCGTTGAGAGTTCACAGCCAGGACCTCAGGAGCAGGATGTCTGACCTCGAGCTCATACAAATAAGCCTCGATTTTCCTGCAGTGGCTATCCCAAGACTCAACGACGCCCTCACTATGAAAGTCCACGAGCGTCGCCAGAATAGGATTAACCTCGGCGGCAAAATCCGCAGCGAATATGGGAGTCTCCACGTCAAGCTCCTCGATGTAGTCGCTCAACATATGCAGACTATTCACAGCGCCTTTGGAAGATGTCCGTCGAGAGAAGGGGCCCACTGGCATTACAACTTGAGATTCGAACGGAGTTGGAGTCGGTATCACCGCTGCAAAACAAATCATGGTCAAATGACGGTTCAAGAAATAGAGAATGTTTATAAACAATGGAGTTTACTATATCGGCTGAGGTAGATGGCAAGGCCGGGAGTACTGGTAGAACTGTTCTTTCGTCTCCTCCTTTGATCTGTAATACTGCAAGCAAAACAAAGAAGAATTAGAAATGATTTGACTGCCGGTAAAAGAAGAGACATTAGCTGAAGCCTGTACTCACCAGTGCCACTAGATGAGGCAATCTCTGACTGGAAAGAGAAGTATGGGTATAACACCTGATACAGGTGATCAAAAAGGACTCCTGCAAGGATGCAGTAATGCAATGTCAGTACATGAAGTATACAGCCTACAATGAAATTGATGGGTCACAAATCCGCACCTTCCAGCATTTGAGATTGTACGAGAGAAGGTAGAGGAGTAGTCACCGTAAAGGCAGCGACTGGAGATGCTTCCTCGAGTGGCACAACCCCAATGCTCATCACACCTGCATTAGAAATAAGGGAAACGCTATCAGAAAGAAATTAAAAGGAATTGCAGAATAAAAGGGAAAGTAATGACCCAAAATCTACCTGGTGAGTCGCTGGTTGAGACTGCGACAAGGGCGTCACTGGAGGCAGCAAATGCTTCACTCTCCTCCGTCGGAATGGTCTCACTACCCATAGCCTCATCTCCCGATTCCACGAGAATCGTCGTGACACTCGCAGCACCCGGCAACGGCAAGGAGCCGCAAGGGGAAAGAGCGACGATTGGAGCAGTGCCCGACTCTTGAGAAAGAGTGGCTACTTCGGGCTCGACGATCGTGGCTGTCTCACCTGCCGCTTCTTCAGGCTCGGCGGTGGCCGCCACTTCTTCGGCAAGACTCGGACCTGCAAAATAGGATATATGAGAACCTGAAAGTTAAAACTTTGACAAAAGAACCCATTGTCGCGTTACCTTGAGTCGGTTTTCCGATTGATTCCCGAGCCGCACGTGCTGCCTGTCTGTGGGTGATGGACAAGGCAGCCAGAGCGTCCTCCGAAGGAGTAGGGGCAGGGGCAACAGCGCTGGAACCCGCATCCGCATCCAAGGCGGCGGTACACTCCCTTGCCGCACGCATCCTACGCTTCCTCTCCGCCCGGGCCGTGAGGGCAGATCTTCTAAAGACCTCCGTCAATGGGACGTCATCATCCACGCCAGGAGCTACCTCTGGAGCTGTTACGGCGTCCGTCATCGGTTGCTTGAGTAAAGCCTCTTTTGGCAACCCTGAGGAGGCCGGGACTTCGATGCTTGGCCCGGGAAGACTCCCCGCATCAGCTTGCAGGATCGGCATTGTGGTCCCTGCGATAAGATAAAGCGGGGTCAGATCACGTATATAAAAAAACGGGAACGGAGACACGATAAACCGAAGCATACCGATGCCTAAGGATGCTCGAAGTCTTTCCTCTTCCTCAAAAGTCTTGAGAGAAGCTGCGAGAGCTTCTTCAGTGGAAATGCCTGTTAAAGAAGGAAAAGCGTCAGTCAAAACACAATAATAGAAGTACGATGCAATGGCGAAAAATACAACTAATGATTACCTGATCGTGCGAGGATAGCCAACCCCTCTTCGCGGCTTGCCAATCGCTCAGAAGCTGCAATGGCAGCCGCCAGATCAGTATCATCTGGTGGTATGAATAAGCCCTTATTTGTCCCATACTCGCTCAAGCCCTCACTATAAGGAGTATGAGTCTCCTGACCAAATACGACATCGGCAGAGAAGAGCGACTTCTTCTTCCTCTTCTGCAAGCGAGCTCCGGTTGCAGCCAGCACCAGCTTGCGCTTGGTGGGCACTTTGGGACGGCGAGTCCCGATATCTGAGCCCACGCCAGATTCGTGTGAAGTTACATTTACCGTCTCCGCGGGAGCACGGAGCACCGATGACGCATCCACCGTCTCCAAAGGAGCACGGGGCAATCCACGTGTAGGGCTTAGCACACGTGGAGGCTCAACTGCAACAACCTCTCTTAGCGGAGGGGGACAATGATCCGTCGCTTTAAAGGGACGTTGCGATCACCAGCAGGGAGCGCACTCTTGCGATCGAGCAACAGCCGCCTCTCTTCCCTGATAACAGCACCTATCGCGTGTTGATACCAGGCCACGTGTACGTTAAGGGCCCTCGGGACGCAACTCGGCTCGCTAATAAAGAAGTGGGAGCCCGTATTCAAGCGCATGAAGTGATGCAGCGCACCCCGTTTTCCCTCTCTGGTGGCAGCGGGTTCTATCAAGAACGCCTCCAGCGGGACCCCCTGGTTATAGCTCAACTGCTGGGCAAAATGATAGGGATTGTACCTCATAAATAGCGCTGCATCATTTAGCCTGAAAATAAGAAAGCCCGGCCTGATGGAGTATAAATGGAGAATCTTCCGAGCTTTCAACACGGAGACCCCGTCCTTAAAAACGTCGTGCAATGCCAGCACCGACTTGGAAGTTTCCTGGCCGATCATTAGGACTTTGTCCGTAAAAGACATACCATCTCCGACCGTACGTGGGCGAAGAAGAAAGCCCCTAGCTTCCCGCTGTGACGGACTCACGATGGACACATTAACCAGCCGCATAACTCGCGGGAGCTTGCATTTCTCGTAGAACGAGGGTCTCTTGTGAATGCCACAGACCCCGAGCACGTGCATCTCCATCCACGAAGTAAAGTAATGCATCAGGAAATTGGCGGCATGCACTCCCGGTTCAGTTGTATCCGCCGCCACACTAAGACCATGGTACAGATGGGCTCACCCAGCAATCCCAATGGCCACTTGTATCCCGGCAATATTCGATGCGCTGGGTAGAAGATGGACGGCCTCATATAGCGAGGGTGCATAGGGAGCGCGAACCAGCACAACCATAGCCCAATAAACCCTAGAAAGAAAGCCTCCTCGTCAATGCCCGGAGCGGCGATTTCTGACAGAGGGATGATCGCAGCATCAGGAAGAAAAAAGCCCTTCTGATCTTCTTCAAGTACTGGTCGACGGTCCAAACCAAAGCCGAAGGGGTCGTCGAGCTTGGAAAACTTTTCGCCTCCCTGCGACAAAATCGGGCGAAGAAACCGGGAAATAAAGTCCGCGAAACTGACTCCCCGGCCTCCGGAGTCCAAGAAGAGGCTCTCGTACACGTTCAACACCTTTATCAGACTAGGAAACTGGTGCTGAATAGCGTTCTCCGTTGTTAGGCCCATCACCATCGTCTTGGTGGCAAACACGTATTCATCTAGAGGAAGCAGCTCCTCATAGTGCTCCCCCCTAACCGGCAGACCGGAAATCTCGGCAAATTCTTCTAAGGAGATAGAGACTTCTCTGTCCAGTAGAAGGAAGGTATGGGTTGGGATGTTCCACTGCTCCAAGAACGCCTTAATCCACCATGTGGGAGGAGCATAATATTGGAACAACGAAGCATAAACCGCTGGATATAGGCCGAGCTTCAGCAGCTGCGTTTTCTTCGCTGACAAGATGTACCTGGCCCACAGCAAGTACCCGGCCGAATGTCGGGGAGCCAACCCGATGTTGTAGGGTTGTCCCCAAGGGCGCGACTCGTCCTGGCATATGCGCCGCCCCAAGGTATCCAAAGCTGTCGGCAGCTGCATGGGTATGGCGGCAATCGAAGGTTGAAGAAGACCCTCCGAAGTCCAATTGACAACCTCCACGACATAGTTCACTGGGGGTGCATCTGCATATGGAATCGCCGAAATTGGCTCCGACGGCATCGCACAAGAGAAGCTTCGACGACCTCTGATAATCTGGTCGTACCATCTACCCCACAAGTGGAGATTTTTGTGTTCCGGGTCACGATCTTTGATAAGTGCAAGGACCTCCCGATTCACAAGTGCCTCTGGGAATCCTCCCTCTGAGTGAACGAATGGGAACGTAGCATCGAAAGACATGTCGCCTGCAAGGAGGGACAAAAGTCAACTGTCAGTGCCTTAATTTAATCTGACACTCGGTATTTTAAAGTTTGTACCACACTGCAATGCAGTGGAAAGGGGACCAAAGGGGAACCCACAAAATCCAGATGATAATACATCAATTAATAAAACAGCCTCATCATTGGATGAGACTGTTAATTAATGAGGGAATCCTCAAGGAAATTCTCATTGAATGAGAAATTTCTCGGGAAAAGGAGAAAATCTCCCTTTGAGAGCAAAGCTCTATGACAGAGTGACATTTGTCAAACTCTGATCATGAAGGAATAAAATTCCTTAAAGAGCCTGGCTCTGTAATGATGATGGAAAAATCCATCAAGGATTAATTAAAATTAATTTTTTGTGAATTATAAATTCTGGGATCTTCAAGATCCATGAAAAAACTCTTAAGAGTTCTTCATCAAAGATCAAGAGATCTACATATTATCAAAGAGCAGAGCTCTGATTCATGGGCTAAGAAACCCCAAGAAAAGATCCGTTTAGATCTATGGGTTCATGAGAGCAAGGCTCTATTGATGAAACCCTAAAAGGGTTTTCTTTAGATCAAAGATCTATGAAGAGCATGGCTCTGTTAATGGGTAAAAACCCTAATTTATTAAAATTTTAAACTTTACTTAAGTTTTGGTAGAGTTCTGACTCTTGAAAGGTTCTTAAACCGAAGAGCAAGGCTCTGAATAAAAATTCTCAAGAAAGAAGATGATAATCATCTAAGGGACCAAAGGTCCTATTTATAGGCATTGAACCGCCTCTTCAACTTCTGAGTTGATCCAAGGGCTCAGATGTTGCCACCGCTGCACTCACGTGTGCGCCACGTGAGCGCAATGGTGGGCGGGGGGGGATTTGTTTCCCCCAATCAGAGCAAAGCTCTGTTTTAGAATTCAAAATTTGAAAATTGAAGCAACACTTCAAATTCAGCGCTAGGCGCGTTGCACGCCACGTGTCAGACACATACGCGCTAGCGCCAGGTGCGCTGCGCCCTAGGCAGCGCACCCCCAATCAGAGCAAAGCTCTGTTTTAAAAATTCTAAGCTCAAAAAATTGAAGCAACGCTTCAGATCCAGCGCTTTGCACTGTGCGCCACGTGTCAAACATGGGTGCGCTAGCGCAGTTGCACTGCGCTTTGCGCTGCGCGCTACGTGTCAAACACGGGTGTGCTAGCGCAGTTGCGCTACGCTCTACGCTGCGCGCCACGTGTCAAACACTCTGTTTCGCCATCCTCTCAGACATACGTCAGGCGTAAAGACCTGGCGGCATGCAAATATGGGACTCTAGCAAAGTCAGGGTTGGCAAAGCTGTGAAGATACATGTATGGTTAGTCGCCTTTCCGAACGGGAAATAAGTAAAAGAATACCAGGGCTAAAGCGTCACTTACCCATGGCCACAGAAGGAAAATCTGAGAAATCCCCAGGCCCATAAAGAACTTCAACTTCGTCCTCAGCTTGTAAGACTGTGGTTTAATGTAAAGGGCACATCGGCATCATTATGAAAATATAATACGAAAGTTAAAGGAATACCAACCTTGGCCGGAGGAAAGGACGATGCGCTGGGGGGTATCGCGTGCGGAGCCGCCATGTTAAGTAGACGAAGAAAGGTTTCCTCCGGAGAACGATCTATAACAGACGACGCCAACTCTCGCAGTTCTGGGAGAAAAAAGCGTCAGACATATGGAAAGGTTGTTAATATATATATATATATATATATATATATATATATATATATTAAGATTACCTTCAATACTTCGTCCATTCTGGACTAGAGGGATAGCAGTTTCAGTAATCTCCTTTACACCCTCCGGTGCGTCACTGGAAATATTTACAGAATCTATGGCAGGTCCGGCAACCTCCCCTGAAGGAATAAAAGCCGTCACCGGAGACTCTAAGACGCCATCTGGGATCGAAACTGTGCCCACCGTAGAAGACCCTACAAAAAAAAATGTGTAAAGACGAATACGATATGAAAACAATATAAATTATTTACTGAGAGGGATGTAAAAGATATATACCGATATGCAAAGCAAAAACTAGAGCTACCTTTTTGAAAATTTTGATTCTACAACATCTTTAGCTTTCTCATCTTTTCATTAATCTCATTAATGAACTCCTATCATTTATGTTTCTTAAACATTACAGAAGAAACAAAAATAGAACGTACGCTTATACCATCCGCATTCGCCACGGGGCCCTGTCATGCACCGTTAGGTTACTTAACTAACGGCAGAGCGGGGGCAGGACTAGCGCGGGTGCAAAACATAAGCAACGTTTATTATATATCATATATATATAAAAAGCATTTGTCTCACGCAGTTATATGATCACATCACAGAACATAGCAGCAGAAGTCAACATATGAAATATAGGATATATTAGGACGTCCGTATTTTAAATTAAGCCAGTAAAAAACATGGATTCCACGGTCGTGATGAATAGCCAAACCCACATCCCTAGACCCCTACGAGAGCGGCAATTAACCCTACCAATTCTAGAATTAGGAGACCCGGTCTTGACTCCTCGAGATGGCCTCCCACTGGAATCTAGAACCCGGTTACTTGTGCTCCCCTCCTTGGGTCTAACCTAATGCGGAAAGGTAAATAATATACATCAATGGTGACATCATCCTCAACCCGAAAGTATCCCAATAAAAGAATATTACATACATTTTATTACATGAATGAAAATGAAAAACTCTCATCTCACGCAAAAACCCCGGCTATTCAAACACGCCGATCCAATATAACATATCACAGCAACACATAAACATCACATGTCATCAACGTAAGTAAATATGCGTATCCCGATTGTCGTTAACGTATAGCAACGAAATCGGCGATACACCACATATTACACTTACGGCCGCAAAAAAGAAAATAAAAACTACAACAATTAGAATCCGCAACACCTTAGACATCATAAACCCGGAATATCTCATACTTCGGATTTCATGCCTGACACTATAAACCTCGCATTTTACTCTCGAATTGAAAACACTTTTCAATAACCATTCGGGTAATTCAACAAAATTCCCGACAACCTGATCGAATGCTCGTCAGAAACTTTAGTAGATGGACGCACCCCCGATGCCGTCGATGAAGTGCACTTAGGCAGAACACTGTGGCCGTGAGCACCCGGGTGGATGCTTTAGGCAACGGGGTTCTCCTATAGTCACTTGGTCGGGGCTATAGGGCATGGCTATCTAGTATTGTTATCCATCGAGTGTTCGCGTACTATACGAAATTGTGACGGAGTTTTGATCCGAATTGAAACTCCGTGGCAATCTATCAAAAAAGTGACTAAATTGCTAGATTTACAAAACACTAACTGGTTTTCATAAAACTAATTATTGTGAATTCTAAATATTGTATCACATATCAAATATATCTAGACGATGTTAAACTTTTCGATCGATATATCAAACACCAATAAATCACAGAGATCTCAACAACTTGAGTCTCATTAAAACACCCAGAAAGTGCCAAATATCATAGTAGAGCAGCGCAAGAAAATGGAGTCCTCAACTCTCCAACTTTGCGGCGGAACTACGGCAAAACCCTAGGTTTTGCGGCGGTTCCGCGGCCAATGAGTAGAGTTAGGCGCTCGTATTTCTTGGGGCCCCATATAATTTCCTGAACGATTTTCTGCATATTTTTAATCATAAAAATTCCAACTTTTGAATTTTTTTTCCAGAAACTAGGAATTTGACGGGTTTCAAAGTTCGATTGAACACTTTAATGTCGTCTAGGCCACTCCTAATGCTCTAGGTAGGCTCTGATACCATGAAAGTATGTCTTAGCACCACTACTTGGTTTTAGCAAGCATCAAGTATACAATTTTAAAAATCTAGTGTGCTAATGCATGCTATCGTAGAATCGAACTATAGAATTAGGGTTAGAAAGCAAGTAAATAAACTTTACACTAAGTGAAAAAAGAATACAACCTTTGTAGACCGGTCCTTCACTTCTAAATCTCCAAGTAGTAGTACCTAGAACTTTTCGTAGACTCCACTTGGCGAAAGGAACGAGCTTACTTAAGGATCTTCGAGGCCAAAGATGTTCCACCTTGAAGAATCTCTAACTCAAGTTACCTCTTCACTAATTACAAAATTAGTTAAGCAAACAACCTATACTAAAGAGCTAGTTTGGTATAGATTGATGAAGTAGGAATTTTGCTCACTTTAGAATTTTTATTTCTCTTTCTCTTTTTCACTCCAAGAAAATTAAGAGAGGAAGAAAAAGAACTAGTGAAGAACTAGAACTCATCTAGAATCAAGGGTGAAAAAAATTTGTCATAGAAATTTTTAAAGAGTTAACCATGGCTAAAGATAATGGCTAGCTTCAAAAATATTTAGAGTAAAACAAAATTAGTGGAATTAGTCAAGGCTTCAACATGCTTCCACAAGCATCTAAGCCATGCTAATTTCCACCTCATTTTGATTTCACTCTAATAAATAATTACCCTAATTATCTTTAGTTTGGTATGAGTTTCATACATCCATGTTGAATGTATCATCCACCACGACACAATAGTATATATAATACATATATACGTATCACATAATTATATATACCAACATATATATATATATATACACACACACACACAAGAGAAGAAATTTTTTAGTGAGCTAATATTAGTTAATATATATTAATATATCGAATATATATATATATATATATATATATATATATATCAAATTATTAAATCAACACTTGATTTAATAATCCGGCTATATCATATATAACCGACTAATATCATTTATATGCATATCAATTTATCGAATCAACACTTGATTCAATAATCCGGTTATATCACATATAACCAACAGATATTATATATCGCGAGATTAGAATACGGTATCACATACACATATTTAATCAAGGTCCTGCACATATCACATATGTGCCCTACTTCGTTACGCTTGAGCTAGAAAACCTCTGTGTGGGACTCTGAAGACTCGTCAATACGCGAACAGTAGGTAATGATCACATCAGTCATCCACAAGCCGTCAGCGGTACTAGCTGGACGTAATGACTACCCAGGTATTGAGCGAATAGAAGATTAACAAGCAAGCTTGTCCAAACTCTCATGAAGCGTATAAGTAACACTTACCGTACAGTCCGGTCTTTTCGTCTGATATGTCGCATATCAAGTCTAGGGGTGGAATCGTCAGACCCTAGTAACTTGATAAGTCATGCTGATGTGTGGCCTATAACCGTTCGAGAAACTACTGATAACACTTACCAGTAAATCTCATCATCAGCCCTGGCTAGGGACTTCCTGTTATAGCCAATCGAGCATAGCGCAATATCAACTCCCAATACCGAGAGAGACGAAACCCCTCCTATCGCTCACTTCCTCCATGTGACTCGGGACTGTACCCAAAATCCACCTGTTTGCATGACTCCTTTGAGCCATGGTAGGGAGGAAATCAAAGCACAGTGGGAACCACACAAGACACTATGACGATATTAGGTCTACAAACTAACCTGTACCAGTGTCACCAGAGAACTGCTATCTGACGATAGGTATAGTACCAACTAGGAGTTCTCGGCGAGTCCTGTTCGGTGTACCCATTCTCTAATGAGCATCTGTGTATAATCTATGATGTCAAACATCAATAGTTATAGGATCAACCATCACCCCGTACAGGGTCAAGAAATGTACACACCAGTCTACTCTGAAATATCGATGCCCTGTCTCGATATCCTCTCGATTAGGAACTATTAAAGGATGTGCTTGCACACAAGCCCCACTAGTATGATCCGCATCATAGTCCTGGTAGTCAAGCTAACATTCTAAAGGCTTTATCAACATGTATCAGAGAGACAGTATAATAATACAAGTATACATGTTAAGATAAAGAGCAACCAGATACCATATTATCATGTCGAGCAAGAAAGTCCTATATATATATGTCCAAGCATCCACTATAATATACAATCATGTACAATAATGGCCTTTAGGGCATACATATGACTGACAATCTCCCATTTGCACTAAGGCCAGTTGTTGTAGTATCGCATACCCAACACCCCAAAAAGTCTTTCAAATTGCGTCTGGGGGAGGGCCTTCGTGAGTGGATCCGCCGTGTTGTTCTTCATGTCAACTCTCCTGATCTCGATCTCCCGGCGATTTACCATCTCCCGGATGAAGAGATCCCGCCTAAGAATATGTCTGGATCGCTGATAAGACCGGGGTTCCTTGGCCAAATCCACAGCTCCATTGTTATCACAATACAAGGGTATTTGATGCTCAATGGATGGAACCGCACCGAGTTCAGCTATGAACTTCTTCATCCAGACAGCTTCTTTGAAAGCATCGTTGGCAGCAATGTATTCAGCTTACATCGTCGAGTCTGCTATGGTATCTTGCTTAGAACTCTTCCAATATACCTCCGCTTCATTGAGGGTAAAGACAAAACCCGAGACCGACATACTATCGTCCTTATCATTCTGGAAGATTGAATCGGTAAAGGACTTCACCTGGAGTTCACCGTTACCATACACCAAGAACATTTCTTTAGTCCTTCTCAAGTACTTAAGAATGTTCTTCATAGCTGTCCAGTGATTCTTCCCAGGATCTGATTGATACCTTCTTACCACACTAAGTGCATAAGCTACATCTGGTCTGGTACATAACATCGCATACTTGATAGACCCGACTGCAGAAGCATAAGGTATCTCTTGCATGCGAGCCCTCTCCAAATCAGTCTTGGGAGACATCTTTTTGGAGAGAGTGATTCCCGAGCAAGGGTAAATTACCACACTTAGAATCTTCTATACTAAACCTCTTTAGTATGGTGTCAATGTACCTGGATTGGGACAATCCCAACATCCGTTTAGATTTATCTTTATAGATCTTAATCCCCAGGATGTAGGAGACATCACCTAGATCTTTCATGGAGAATTTGTGTGATAAGAAGAGCTTGACCGAGTGTAGCATAGGAACATCATTTCCTATCAAGAGTATGTTATTCATGTACAATACGAGGAAGACAATCTTACTCTCTACAACCTTCTTGTATATACAAGATTCATCTACGTTTTTGACGAAGTCAAACTCTTTGACTGCTACATCAAAACAGATGTTCTAGCTCTGCGATTCCTGCTTTAATCCGTAGATTGATTTAAGCAGCATACAGACCTTTCTACTGCTCTCACTATCTACGAAGCCCTCTGGCTGTGTCATGTACACGCTCTCTTCTAAATCACCATTTAGAAAAGTGGTCTTGACATCCATCTGCCCGTAGTCATGGTATGCAGCAATGGCAAGTAGGATCCTGATGGATTTAAGCATAGCTACTGGAGAAAAGGTTTCATCATAATCGACACCTGGTCGTTGATGAAAACCATTTGCTACAAGTCTAGCTTTGAAGGTCTCAACCTTTCCATCTACACCAAGTTTCTTCTTAAAGATCCACTTGCTCCCGATGGGTTTTACCCCTTCAGGAGCAACTTCCAAAGTCCATACTTTGTTGGTGTACATGGATTCCATCTCAGATCGCATAGCATCCATCCATTTCACAGAGTCCCCACTTATGATGGCCTGCTCGAAACTAGTTGGTTCATCATCTTCCATGATACAATCCCCACTCCCACCATCAATGAGAAAACCGTAGTATCTCTCAGGTGGATGAGAAACCCTACTAGATCTGCGGAGAGGTTGAGATTCGTTGTGGACTATTGGATCCTCTGTTCCACCAAATTATCAGTTGTAGTTTGTGTAGCTGGAACTTCTTCCAGTTCTACATCATTACCACTAATTTCTTTCACAAGAAATTCCTTTTCTAAAAAGGTGGCATATTGAGAAACAAACACCTTTTGTTCCTCAGTGTGGTAGAAAATATATCCTTGTGAATTCTTTGGATATCCCACAAACTTGCAAAGAATTGACCTTACCTCGAGCTTGTCCAGATTTTGCTTTTTGACATAGGCCGGACAACCCCATATCTTAACTCGTTTAAGATATGGTCTTATTCCACTCCATATCTCATATGGTGTTTTAGGCACCGATTTTGATGGAACTTGATTCAATAGGTATGCGGCTGTCTCAAGCGCATAACCCCAAAAGGAAATAGGTAACTCAGCAGTACTCATCATAGAATGCACTATATCTAATAGGGTGTGGTTTCTTCGCTTTGAAACTCCATTACGCTGTGGTGTATACGGAGGAGTAAGCTGAGAGAGAATCCCGTTGTCTTTTAAATAGTCTTGGAATTCCGTGCTTAAGTATTCTCCTCCCCGATCAGATCGAAGTATTTTAATACTTTTGCCCATTTGGTTCTCTACTTCGTATTTGCATTCCTTGAATTTCTCAAAAGCTTTAGACTTGTGTTTCAACTGGAACACATGTCCGAACCTTGAGAGATCATCGGTGAATGTGATAAAGTACGAAGAACCATTCCTGGCATGTATAGACATGGGACCATACATCACTATGTATCAGTCTCAAGAGTTCAGTAGCTTTTTCTCCGTATCTAGTAAACGGAGTTTTGGTCATTTTGCCTTTGAGACATGACTGGCAAGTTTCATAAGATGTAAATTCGAACGGATTCAAATATCCATCTTTATGCAACTTAGCTAGTCTTGTTGCATTGATATGACCTAGTTTACAGTGCCACAAGAAGGATTCGTTCATTTCTGAACTTTTCCTCTTGCGTGTGTTCTGTATGTTAAGAACTGTGGTTTGATTCAGAACGTATATACTGTTACATAACGTACCAAATCCAATCAACACATGATTTAGGAAAATGTTCATAACATTATCTTCTAATGCAAAATTATATCCTTCTTTATGTAATAAAGACACTGATATAATATTGCATATCAAGTTCGGTATGTAATAACAGTCGTTCAGAATCAATGTATTACCACTTGGTAATACAAGGTGATATTCGCCAACTACTTTGACAGCAACAGTTGCTCCGTTCCCTACTCTGATAGACATATCACCCTTTCCCAGTTCTCTACCTCTTCTTAACCCATGTAATAAATTACAAATGTGGGATCCCGATCTGCTATCTAATACCCAGGAGGTAGAGCAGACTGAGAAATAGTTCTCGGTTACGAACACACCCGAAGAAAATGCATCGGCATGCTCTTTCTTCATTCGGATGGCATAGAAATCCTGGCATTCCTCTATTTCCTGCTCGGACTAATGACAGTCATAAGGTAGAGCGGAACCAACGTTCGCCAGCTCAGTATAATAAGCGGGTTCAGTAAATACATCAATATTATTATCTTTATTAAGGCGTGTCATGGTCGCTACCTGGAGAGAGAGAAGAAAACACTTTAGCGTATGCTCTTGCAATATTAGATTGGTTATTATCTTATCTCATCAGGACGTCTCCCACTATTTTTATCAAATCTTCCTTCAAACCCTAAAAGGTAAGATTAGACGGGATTAATTATACCCTATAAGTTCTCCAATCGGTCAGCCAGACAGGTATTGGTACTCCGAGAGAGTCATCCCATGCTTTCGCATGGAACTAATTAAATAAACTCATTTCTGCAGGGGCATAACCCCGTTAACACTTTTCTTAGACACCTACTGGATCGACTAATTGTAAAGTGGAAAACTCTCTTAGGAGTAACATTTACATGCAGTGGGTATCGGGATCGAACTATCTCATAGAAGGTATGCAATCTCATTTCAAATTTTCAACACTTGAAATTCCCAATATCTGTTTTTGCCACTAGCAACTTATGACCTTAACAAGATCAACAAATCATAAGCGCTAGCCAAGTTCAACCAGTCATTTCCTGATTGAATTAAACCCACCCGTACGGCCCTTAATATAGTCAACAAAGTCGTATGCTACCCTAATCCAATCGCATCATATGGTTGAAGATAAGCACTAATCAGCTACCGCACACTACGCCTTAACATAGTCAACAAATGCAACACGAATACTAAATAACACTTATCTGAAATGACGGAGGGCTATGACAGTTTTTTAAGAAAACCTTTTGCGTATTGAACTTGATATCGTTGTAGAACCGAGTGATTTGAAAAGGAGTGGTTTAAGCTCCGCTTTTAAAATCGAGTGTTTTCAAAATAAACCAAGTGGGTTGTAGCATTTGCCAGTTTTTGCTAAAGAGGTCACTCTCGGTGAAGGGATGTAGGCTCTTTCCTTATCGAATAAGGTGCCGGATATTCATCAAGAAATACCGATATGCAAAGCAAGAACTAGAGCTACCTTTTTGAAAATTTTGATTCTACAACATCTTTAGGTTTCTCATCTTTTCATTAATCTCATTAATGAAATCTCATCATTTATGTTTCCTAAACATTACAGAAGAAACGAAAATAGAACGTACGCTTGTGCCATCCGCATTTGCCACGGGGCCCCGTCATGCACCGTTAGGTTACTTAACTAACGGTAAAGCGGGGGCAGGACTAACGCGGGTGCAAAACATAAGCAACGTTTATTATATATCATATATATAAAAAAACATTCGTCTCACGCAGTTATATGATCACATCACAGAACATAGCAGCAGAAGTCAACATATGAAATATAGGATATACTAGGAGGTCCGTGTTTTAAATTAAGCCAGTAAAAAACACGGATTCCATGGTCGTGATGAATAGCCAAACCCACATCCCTGGACCTCTACGAGAGCGGCAAGCAACCCTACTAATTCTAGAGTTAGGAGATCCGGTTTCGACTCCTCGAGATGGCCTCCCACTGGACTCTAGAACTCGGTTACTTGTGCTCCTCTCCTTGGGTTTAACCTAATGCGGAAAAGTAAATAATATACATCAACGGCGACATCATCCTCAACCCGGAAATGTCCTAATAAAAGAATATTACATACAATTTATTACATGAATGAAAATGAAAAACTCTCATCTCACGAAAAAACCCCGGCTATTCAAACACGCCGATCCAATATAATATATCACAGCAACAAATAAACATCACATGTCATCAATGTAAGTAAATATGCGTATCCCGATTGTCGTTGACGTATAGCAATGAAATTGGCGATACACCACATATTAAACTTACGGTCGCAGAAAATAAAATAAAAACTACAACAATTAGAATCCGCAACACCTTAGTCATCATAAACCTGGAATATCTCATACTTCGGATTTCATGCCTAACATCATAAACCTCGCATTTTAGTCTCGAATTGAAAACGCTTTTCAATAACCAGTCGGGTAATTCAACAAGATTCCCGACAACCTGATCGAATGCTCGTCGGAAACTTTAGTAGATGGCTGCACCCCCGATACCGTCGACGAACTGCACTTAAGCAGAACACCGTAGCCGCGAGCACCCGGGTGGATGCTTTAACAACGGGGTTCTCCTATAGTCACTTGGTCGGGGCTATAGGGCATGGATATCTATTATTGTTACCCGGCGAGTGTTCGTGTACTATACGAGATTGCGATGGAGTTTTGATCCGAATCGAAACTCCGTGGCAATTTATCAAAAAAGAGACTAAATTGCTAGATTTACAAAACACTAACTGGTTTTCATAAAACTAATTATTGTGGATTCTAAATATTATATCACATATCAAATATATCTAGATGATGTTAAACTTTTCGATCGATATATAAAACACCCATAAATCACAGAGACCTCAATAACTTGAGTCCCATTAAAAACACCCAGAAAGTGCTAAATATCATAGTAGAGCAGCACAAGAAAATGGAGTCCTCAACTCTCCAACTTAGCAGCGGAACCGCGGCAAAACTCTAGGTTTTGCGGCGGTTCTACGGCTAATGGGTAGAGTTAGGCGCTCGTATTTCTTAGGGCTCCATATAATATCCTACATGATTTTTTATATATTTTTAATCTTAAAAATTCCAACTTTTGAATTTTTTTCCAGAAACTAGGAATTTGACGGGTTTCGAAGTTCAATCGAACACTTTAACGTCGTCTAGGTCACTCCTAATGGTCTAGCTAGGCTCTGATACAATGAAAGTATGCCTTAGCACCATTACTAGATTTTAGCAAGCATCAAGTATACAATTTTAAAAATCTAGTGTGCTAATGCATGCTATCCTAAAATTGAACTAGAGAATTAGGGTTAGAAAGCAAGTAAATAAACTTTACACTAAGTGAAAAAGGAATACAACCTTTATAGACCGGTCCTTCACTTCTAAAGCTCTAAGTAATAGTCCCTAGAACTCTTCGTAGGCTCCACTTGGTGAAAGGAACGAGCTTGCTTAAGGATCTTCGAGGCCGAAGATGATCCACCTTGAAGGATCTCTAACTCAAGCTACCTCTTCACTAATTAAGGAATTAGTGAAGCAAACAACCTATACTAAAGGGCTAGTATGGTATAAATTGATAAAGTAGGAATTTTTCTCACTTTAAAATTTTTATTTCTCTTTCTCTTTTTCATTCCAAGAAAATCAAGAGAGGAAGAAGAAGAACCAATGAAGAACTAGAACTCATCTAGAACTAAGGGTGAAAAAATATCTCATAGATATTTGTAGAGAGTTAATCATGGCTAAAAATAATGGTTAGGTTTAAAAATATCTAGAGTAAAATAAAATTAGGGGAATTAGTCAAGGCTTCAACATGCTTCCACAAGCATCTAAGCCATGCTAATTTCCAACTCATTTTGATTTCACTCTAAATAAATAATTACCCTAATTATCTTTAGTTTGGTATGAGTCTCATACACCCATGTTGAATGTATCATCCACCATGACACAATAGTTATATATATATATATATATCACATAATTATATATATCAACACACACAAACACACACACACATATCCATGAGAAGAAATTCTTTAGTGAGCTAATATTAGTTAATATATATTAATAGATCAAATATATATATATATATATCAAATTATTAAATCAACACTTGATTTAATAATCTGGCTATATCATATATAACCGACTAATATCATTTATATGTATATCAATTTATCGAATCAACACTTGATTCAATAACCCGGTTATATCACATATAACTGACCGATATTATATATCACGAGATTAGAATACGGTATCACATACACGTATTTAATCAAGGTCCTTCACATATCACATATGTGCCCTATTTCGTTTCGCTTGAGCTAGGAAAGCTCTGTGTGGGACTCTAAAGACTTGTTAATACGCCGACAGTAGGTAATGATCACATCAGTCACCCACAAGCCGTCAGCGGTACTAGCTGGACGTAACGGCTACCCAGGTATTGACAAAGATCAACAAGTAAGCTTGTCCAAACTCCCATGAAGCCTATAAGTAACACTTATCGTACAGTCCGGTCTCTTTGTCTGATATGTCGCATATCAAGTTTAGGGGTGGAATCGTCAGACCCTAGTAACTTGATAAGCCATGCTGATGTGTGGCCTATAACCGTTCAGGAAACTACTGATAACACTTACCAGTAAATCTCATCATCAGCCCTGGCCAGAGACTTTCTGTTGTAGCCAATCAAGCATAGCGCAATATCAACTCCCAATACCGGGAGAGAAGAAACCCCTCCTATTGCTCACTGCCTCCATGTGACTCGGGACTGTACCAAAATCCACCTGTTTGCACGATTCCTTTGAGCCATGGTAGGGAGGAAATCAAAGCACAGTGGGAACCACACAAGACACTATGACGATCTCGGGTCTACAGACTAACCTGTATCAGTGTCACCAGATAACTGCTATCTGACGATAGGTATATTACCAACTAGGAGTTCTCGGCGAGTCGTGTATCCATTCTCTAATGAGAACCTGTGTACAATCTATGATGTCAAACACCAATGGTTATAGGATCAACCATCGCCCCGTACAAGGTCAAGAAACGTACACACTAGTCTATTCTGGAATATCGATGCCCTGTCTCCATATCCTCTCGACTAGGAACTGTTAAAGGATGTGCTTGCAGACTACACAAGACCCATTAGTATGATCTGCATCATAGTCTTGGTAGTCAAGCTAACATCCTAAGGGCTTTATCAACATGTATCATAGAGACAATATAATAATACAAGTGTACATGTTAAGATAAAGAGCTACCAGATAGTATACTATCATGTCGAGCAAGAAAGCCCTCCATATATATGTCCAAGCATCCACTATAATATACAATCATATACAATAATGGCCTCTAGGGCATACATATGACTAACAGATGGGACTAACCCGGTGATGATACTAGCCCTTGAAGGGTCCCACCGGCCTTGGAATGTGGTCGGGCTTGGGGATCATGAAGAGGGAACCAGTATTTACCTCATGAAATGATGAATAATGTCACGAGCAGTCTCTAGCCAGAGAGTAGGCTCAACTAAAAAGGCTTTAAGGGGGACGCCCTGGTTGTAACCCAGCTGCCGGGCAAAGCGATGCGGATTATACCGTATGAAGAGAGCAGTGTCATTTAGTCGGAACACTAAGTACCCCGGCCTGATTGAATATAAATGCATGATGTCTTTGTGTTTCAAAGTCGGCGCCCCATTCTTCAACAAATCAAATAACTGTTGAGTAGGCCCTGCTGGCTCAGAAAGGACCCGATCATTGAAAACCATACCGCCTTTGTTTGAATACGGGTTAAGCAACACGCGCAAAGCCCCTAACTGAGTCAGATCAGGGGCGGAGGCATCAACCATTCTCATGACTCGCGGGAAGGTGTACGACTCATAGAAATCAGGCCGCTGGTGCGCAGCAAACGCACCTAACTCATGCATCCCGATCCAGGACGTGAAGTAGTGGAGGGAGAAATTCACAGTCTTTGCACCTGGGTTTGAAATGTTGGCGGCGGTACTTAAACTATGATACAGGTGTGATAACCCTGCAACGCCAATGGCCAATCGCGCTTCTTCGGCTATGCGATGTGCAGGATAGAAAACGGAGGCTTTCATAAAACGGCAGTGCATTGGTATAGCGAACCAGCTGAGCTAGAAACTGATGAAGTCTACAAAGAATATTTCTTCGTCTATTCCAAGACCAGCGATTGCGTCAAAAGTCACGACTGACGAATTTAGAATATAAAATTACGGCAGATCTTCTTCTTTAGCCGGCAATTTCTCCAAGCCGAATCCGATGGGATCCTCGACCTTCGCAAATTTCGGCGCTTTCTTGGATAGAGCATCTTTACGAAGAAAGCAAGCGATGAAAGTGTCAAAAGTAACACCTTGCCTTTCTGATGCCACGAACAGGCTCTCAAAAATACCTAAGGCCTTGATTACACTTGGGTGCTTGTGCCGAACGGCATTCTTGGTTGTCAAGCCTTCAAGCATGGCTGGCACTGTAGCAAAAATATACTCGTCATGGGGTAATAATTCTTCATAGTGCTCTCCCCTAATTGGCAGCCCTGAAATTTCTCGGAATTCCTCCAGCGAAATGGAGACTTCGCGGTCCCCTAGTAAAAACTATTCATTGGAAGATTCCACTGGTTTAAAAAAGCCTTAACCCACCAGACGTGGGAAGCATGGTAATAGAACAACGACGCGTACACCGCTTGATATAGCCTAACTTTCTGCAACCGTGAGTGTTAGGAGGAGAGAATGTACCGGGCCCAAGGAAGATAGCCCATCGGATGCCGCGGGGTAACACCTATCTTATAGACCTGCCCCCAAGGTCGAGCTTCATCTTGACATATTCGGCATCCTAAAATATCGATAGCCATCAAGGGTTGATTGGGTATCCCTGTCGTTAATGGCTCAAGCCGGCCCTCGGGAGTCCAATTAGCCGCCTCCACTACATAAGCAGTACGCGGATGCTCTTTAAATGAAATCGAGTCGATAGGTTCTGTTAGTACTCCATATGTAAAACTACGGCGGCCCTGATAATATGACCGTACCAAATTCCCTATAGGAGAAGGCACTTTTTGTCCTTGTCATGTTCCCTAATCATAGCCATAGCCTCCTCGTCTGATGGCCAATGTGGGAAAGCGACCTCTGAGCGGGTATAGGAAAAGTAGGGAAGTGAGGCCATTGTACCTAAAGAAAAGGGACAACAAAAAAAACATTAACAAAAGGTGTGAGTTTGTTTTATGGGACTACTAACTACAAAGCCAGTGGGCTCCACGAAATCAAAATGGCGTCTCATCAATGATGAGGCAGGATGAGCATTGTGAGAATCCAAAAAGATCTCATTAAATAGACAGCGGAGTTTAAAAAACTCTCAACATCCTCGAAAAGTAAGTTCCGTTAAAAATAAACAACAGATTCAAATCTGTAAAAAGGGTATTAAAACCCTGAGAAAGAAAATGCTCGAGAACAGGAAAAGGAATAAAATTCCCAAAAGTTTCAAAATCTTTCAGAGCTAAGCTCTGTAAGACAATGGAATTAAATTCCTCCAACAATGGGATTAAATCCCAGAAATCCCCATGGTGGGAGACAAAGAAAATGGAAATAAATTCCAAAGATCCTCAAAGATCAGTGATAGGGTAAAACCCTAAGAGGAAAACCAACGATTCTCATTAATTCAGGACTCATGGTCTACTTTAAAAAAAAAAGAGTTTTTTTAGATCTCTAAGAGACTAGTTCAAGAAAAGAGCAAAATTCTGTTAATGGATTTAAAATCCAAAACAAAAAAGGGGTTTCCTAAAAGATGAATTCCGTTCATAATCCTTACCAAAAAGAGTTTTGCAGAGTTTAACTCTGATCAGAAGGGATTATGTGGGCAGGGAGCTAAGCTCTGAAAGGAGAATTAAATTCTCAAGGAAAAGAGTTAAGGAGGAAGATGAAGAAACAGTGGTCATCTCAAGGGCCAAAGGCCCCATTTATAAGATGTGATGGGGAGCGATTCAACTTCCCATTCCCCTAGGAAATCTAACGGTGGTAAATATGGACAGCGTTGCACTCACGTGCAAGCCACGTGAGCGCAACGCCGGGAGGCATTTGTCCCCTCATGAAAAGAGAGAGAAAATGGGAGAAAATTCCCCACGGCTCAAGCCTCACGTGTTAAACACGTGAGAGTCTATATGCAGAGCATATAGGCGCTGCAATTAAACAACTAAAGGCTAAATAGGGCTCACATGTTAAACACGTGAGCGCCTATATGTAAAGCATGAAAGCACAAAAAAACCCACATTGGGGTCATGTTAGTTGTATGTATACCCTAGGGGCCATTATTGTACATATGATGTATATTATAGTGGATGCTTGGACATATATAGTGAGGACTTTCTTGCTCGACATGATAGTATGCTATCTGGTTGCTCTTTATCTTAACATGTATACTTGTCTATTTATACCGTCTTATGGTTACATGTTGGTAAAGCCCTTAGGATGTGTACTTGACTACCAGGATTGTGATGCAGATTATATTAGTGGGGCCATGGTAGTCCATAAGTTCATCCTTTAATGTTCCTAGTCGTGGGTGTATCGAGATGGGGCATCGATATACCAGAGTAGACTAGCGTATACGCTTCTCGACCCATGAGATGGGCGATGGATGATCCCATATCCATTGGTGTTTGACATTAGAGATGGTATATGGGTGCTCAGTGGAGACTGGGTACACTGGACGGACTCGCCGAGAACTCCTAGATGGTATTATACCTCACGTCAGATAGCAGTTCTCTGGTGATACTGGTACAGGTTAGTCTGTTGACCCGAGATCGTTATAGAGTCTTGTGTGATTCCCACTGTGCTTTGATTTCCACCTTACCACGTTCAAGAGGACGTGCAAAACGGTGGTTTTTTAGGTACAGTCTCGAGTCATATGGAGGCAATGAGCGATAAGAGGGGTTTCTTCTCTCCCGGTATTGGGGGTTGTTGTTGCGCTGTGCTCGATTGGCCATAACAGGAAAGTCCCTGGTCAGGGCTGATTTAGAGATTTACCGGTAAGTGTTATCAGTAGTTTCTCGACCCGTTATGAGCCTCATATCGGCATGACTTATCGGTTATTGGGGTCTGACATTTACTACCCCTAGACTGGATATGCGACATATCAGACGAGGAGACCGGACTGTGCGGTAGTGTTACTGACAAGCTTTACAGGAGCTAGAGCGGGCTTGCTTGTTGATCTTCTAATCGCTCAATACTCGGGTAGCCGTTACGTCCAGCTAGTACCGCTGACGGCTTGTGGGTGCTTGATATGATCGTCACCTACCGCCGGCGTATTGACGAGTCTTTAGAGTCCTACAAAGAGGTTTTACTGGATCAGGCAAAACGAAGTAGGAGCACATATGTGATATGTGCAGGACCGGGAATAATGCGAGTATGAGATACCGTATTCTATTCTCGCGATATTTGTATCGGACGGTTATATGTGATATAGCCGGGTTATCGAATCAAGTGTTGATTCGATAAGTTGGTACATTTTATATTAGTCGGTTATATGTGATATAGCAGGATTATTAAATCAAGTGTTGATTTGATAATTTAGTGTATAATTGTATATTTGATATACTAATTTACATTATTTAATATTAGCTAACTTAAGCATTTATTATTCTCACATGTGCACACTTAATATATATGTGATATATATTAATTGTGTTTTATTTTGTATCATGGTTGTTGATACACACTATATGGGTGTATGAAAATTACACCATACTAATTATAATGTAAGATTTTAATATTTAAAGTAATTCCAAATTAGTGGATAATTAGCCACATGCATGAAGCTTTGAGAAGCTTGTGGATGCTTTGACTAAGTCCACTAGTTTTGTTTTACTTAAGATATTTATTAACCTAACCATTGTAACTAAGCCATGGTTATGTCTCTACATGAGTTAGTATATGATACAAACTCACCCATGGTTATTTCTCTCACCTCATTAGTTCATTCTCATCTTTTGAGCCCATCTTCTTCTTCCTTGAGCTAAAGCTTACTAGGTTTTCTAAAGAAAGAAAATATTGTGAGAAAAATAAAATTAAAGTGAGCCCACTTCCTACTTCATCATCCTCTACTAGATTAGCACTTTAGTATAGGGTGTTAGCTTCACTAATCTCTCAATTAGTGAAATAGTAGCTTGAGTTAGTGTCTTCTCGACGTAGATCATCTTCGGCCTCGAAAACTTCAAGCAAGATCGTTCTTTTCACCTTGAGAAGCCATGCAAGAGTCCGGGACTTGGATCGCAGCGAAGAGACTTCAACTCGGAGCTTTAGAAGCGAAGGACCGGTCTACAAAGGTTGTATTCCGCAAACACTTAGATGTAAAGTAGTTTACTTTGTGTTTCAAATGATTCTTTAGTTATCGATTCTAGTTTAGGGTTTTTTAAAACGATAAATTTTTGAAAATGGCATGGACGATACCTCCCGAAACCTTGTTGTCGTTCATAGGAACCCTACAGGTCACGTGTTAAACACGTGAGGATCCCCTTTTGAAGTATTAGCTTCAAATAGAGTTAAACTCTATGCATAGAATTAAATTCTATTTTTATATGCAAAGTATATGCGCATTAAAAGTAAATGGCCAAAGGCCAAATTGACCTCACGTGTTAAACACATGAGCGCCCATATGAAAGGCATATGGGTGCCAAATGAGAGAAGCTAAGTAAGCCTTACGTGTTAAACATGTGAGAGCACCTCCTTACGTAGAATTAAATTCTACTCTTGGGAAATACTTCTCTGAATGTTTCTAAAAGAGAAAGATCCTCTCTGTTAAACAGGGAACCGTTGGATCAAAGATCCAATGGTGATTAAGCATATAATTAAATTCTATTGGGAAGGATATTTTCTGTTGAATAGAAAGTTGGTGGATCAAAGATCCAATTAGATGGAAAATATTTCCTATATTTTTCTAAACAGAGAAAGATTGTGCTCTGTTAAATCGAGCACCCTTGGATTAAAAATCCAATGGTGATAAAAATATCACCGTTTAATAGAATAAAATTCTATATATGGGAAAATATTCGCTCAATCTTATTAAAACAAGAAAACATATTATGTAAGACAGAAACATTTGGATCAAAAATCCAATGGTGGGTGAAATTGCCCAAATCAATTTTGAGTCCAATTAAATCAATTGGAATCTCTCAAGATGAGATTTGCTCGAAATCAATTAACAAACTTGCCTCCACTATATAAAGGACCCGAGACTTCAAGCTCACACACAGACATATAGAGAGAACTCCCCATAAGCTTTTGCAAAAAAAGATAAAAGGCTCTAAAAAACGACAGAGAATTTAATTCCCAAAAGAAGAAAGAAGATCTCCCTCTTTCAAGACTTTAGGTAAAGAAAAAGGAGAGATAAAAATATCTCCTTTGCCTAGTATAATGGAAACAAGGGTTTAACCCTTTATAGAAGAACTTAGTTCTTCCTCTGATTTGAGATTTGCAAAAGCAAATCTCCCCACAAATTGAGAATTTAATTCTCATCGGGAAGATTCTGTTCTTCAGACTCAAAACTTAGGGGAAAAGAACTAGGTTAAAAAGGAAAAAAAGAAAAAGAAAAAGAACATGTGTTCTGGGAATTTAATTCCTCCGAAATTAGGGTTTAACCCTACATAAAGAACTTAGTCTTATAAAAATAAAGAAAGAACTTAGTTCTCCAATTAAAAAAAATGATGATCCAAGATCTTCAAAACAGAAATTTTGATAATCATCAATGACTAAAATGTCATTAACAGAGATTAATATCTCTAAAAACAAAAAGAACTTGGTGCCTCACGTGAAACACACGTGAGTAAAATTAGTGCTTAGCACTATTATAGTGCCTCATGTGTTTCCTACGTGAGTGCTTAAAACAAACAAAAGAAAAACTAAAACGTCTCACGTGCCTCCCACGTGAGCGTCCAAAGAGCAACGAAAAACTCCTTTGTGTTGATTAGGCAGCCACCAAATAAAGCAGCCCATCACCCCAAAAATAAAAGCAGTCACGTGAAATACACGTGAAACCCTCTTGGAAACCCAAAATCTGGTGCCTCACGTGCTTCACACGTGAGCGCCAGAGCTCTAGCCAAGTGCTTAGCACTTCTGTTTAAAAAAGGGGGGTGAACAAACAATACCCGAAATCAATGCTCAGAACCCCACATGCTTCCCACGTGAGTGCCATGTAAAGTGCTTAGCACTCTATATTCAATCAAAATGACTAAAATGCTTAGCACTGATTGGGTAGCGCCCATATCTGAGCGCCTCACATGTTTCACATGTGAGCGCCAGAGAAAATTAGTACTTAGCACTATAGTAGCGCCCCACGTGAAAAACAAATGAGCGCCAGAAAATATTAGTGCTCAACACTATTCCAGTATCCCACGTGAAATACATGTGAGCAGTATATCTTAGTTCTTAGCACTGCTGGGTAGTATAGAAACCCAATCTCGGCCTAAATTGGCTAAGTTTCCTGAGTTTAAACCTCTTTGATTTTAAATCAACCGAGCCCATATGCTCATGATTTTCAAACCGATCTTAGTCTCAAACATGACTACTGACCTCTCATTGATGATATCCAAAATGATATTCATCATATATCTCCTAAGGTAATCTTAGTCTCAAATATGACTAACGATTCTTAGGTCCACCACAACCCCTTTTTTCCCTCAAATACGGGATTTGGTTCAAGGGTGCATCTTTCTACACCTCTGATATATGTCGTTGTAATTTCTCAACGTCGGAGAGGTAGCGGGTCCCGACAACCAACAACCCCTTTCATCACATTGATGCACTTCCAAATTGACGTGCATACCTCAAATATGATCGCGTCTCAAATTGGACACATTCCATATCACCATCGTTCACTTCGCCATGTAACAAATACACGTGCGCGCAAGATGAATAATGGACAGAGATGTCCCTAAACTAGACATTCACCCTAAATACGGCGATAATGGACCGAAATGTCCTTACACTAACATTCGTCCTCAAAATGGGAATGATGGACTGAAATGTCCTTAAACTAATATTCGTCCCCCAAATGAGAATGTTGGACCGAAATGTCCTTAAACTAATATTCGTCCCCAAAATGGGAATGTTGGACCAAAATTTCCTTAAACTAAAATAATTTGGCCCATATGCTTATATGACCAATGATCCTTAGATCAAACCCAAATATCCCATGAACCGATGGACCTCATTTATATGAGATCCGCATCCTAAGTTCATTTCCGTTGGTGAACCAAGCTACCAACATGGACCCCGTCAAGAAAAATTCTTGACCTAAACCCAAATCTAAAATATACGGATTTGGACTAATCCGCGCCCTACGGGCGACGACTTAAACTAGTCTCCGTATACAATCCATGGGCAATCGAAATAAACAAAAATACATACGATACGAAGTGAACTGCTAGAGCAGGAGAAAGTGGTTATCGCAATGCGATAACGTAATTAACTGCAGGGGCTTGCGTCTGCAGGGAAGAGTGTCCCCACAATAAAAAAAACCCCTCACAAATGAGGGGGAATCTGATGAAGTCTGCTACAACGGTCGCGTCTGTCCAAACCTCCGATATATGGTGCTATAAATCAACTTGGTATCTTTGGAGAGGTGGATGAATAAGTCCAAATAGCATCTGGCCCCAAATTCAGGCCAGACGATCCATTCCAGTTCGTCTCTGTTTTCGACGGTGAACAAAGGTGTGGAAGCAGGTGAAGGACTCGGTATTCGTCCGCGGCTCTTCTCCTAAGTATCAGCTAAACTCTGACAACTCGCCTTCCAAATATAAGGGGACTCATCCCAAGGCAGTTCCTAATATGATGGTTCTTTCTAAAGAGGCTTCTTACAAAAAAAAGCCCAAATAAAGCTCAAGCGCCTGAAGCAAAATCCAGAGGCCAAAGTTCCAAATGCCCCGACTTGGGGCCTTGATAGTTCACACAATCCATATGTTGAGATCCAAAGATGAATGTTGGTCTTTTACTAGTCACGGACCGCATACCCGGTCTCCGACTAAAGCTCAACCGCAACATGAAAGTTGGAGAAGATGCTTGCTCAGGCGGTGGCACTCGCTAGTCCACTGACTAAGAAAAATCCTAAGGACGCACCCGAAGAAAGGACAGGGCAGGAGTTGGATATTAACTTAATGAAGTGCGCTCTCAAGAAGAGAGATGAAGAAGCGGAAGCGATGTCCGCTAAAATGAACCAAATGGCCCTGCTGATCCAGAATATGGCTAGAATGATAGTCCATTCAAAACCACTGGCAGATGAACTACCGGTGGTCACTCTTAATAACAAGCGAGACACTTCAAATCCTCTGTAAGCTCCACCAACGGCTAAAGAGAAAATAATTTCCAAAACAAGGCTGGACGAATATGCCGCTCAGCAAGTCAAAGCTCACTATGCCAGTGAAGTAGCAAATAGGTCGATCAAGACTGATCGACCATATCCAGCGTGCTACGATCAAGTACAATACCTGCCAGAATACATACTTCCGAAGTTTCACATGTACAAAGGAACCGGGAATCCTTGCCAGCACATTGCACGTTTTAAATCCATGTGCGGCAACACTGGAGAAAATGATATACCGCTCCTCCGACAGTTTGTCAGCAGTCAAGCAGGCACTACGTTCAAATGGTATGTGGAACTCCTAAATGACTCCGTGAAGACCTTCGACGAGATGGAGATGCTCTTCTGTCAAAAATTCGCCAGTGCGAATAAATGCACTATCGTGACGACGTTGGTCAATGAAAAGGTTAGACCGAATGAGACTTGTGTTCAATATATTACCCGATAGAGAAACCTCTGGTCTAAATGTGAGCAGTGCATCGACGAACCTGCAGTCGTGGGAATGTTCACAGCCACCATTGACCCAAATTCAAAGGTGTTTCCATATATGACCCTCTTTAAGCCTTCGAATTTCCAAGAGCTCATAGATAAACTGGCTCGGTTGGATCAGATGGGTCAAGACCCTTTCTCTTCCGATGAAGATATATGAAAAGCGGGAGCAAGGCGGCATTTGTTAAATGCCGCCAACCCTCAACAAAAAAATGAGCAGTTTTGAAGCAACTTGTCGCCAAAATAGTAACAGTGCAGGTCCTACCGTTGAAAAGATTAGGACATGAATACTTGTTCCCCTGAAATATATGCAGGGGCATCTTGCTCGCTGGCAGAAGAATCTTTACGTGAGATGGCCCGTTCTTCAAATAACAGAAAGGATATCAAGGGGTTGACAAGCGGATACTGCAATCAAGTGGAATAACCCACTTGAACCAGAAATCATGGAAGGGTTGTAGAAGCCATGTCCCACTCCTAAAATGGATGATGAGAGGAAAATCCCCTAAGTCAAGTTCATTCTTCCAAGAAAGAAGAAGACTCAGCAGAAGGAGTGACATGATATCTCGTTCCTTCGTATATGAAGAAGATGCTCCATCAGTGTCAGAAAGCGACATTGATGGGCAGGGGGTAGGTGTCGTGTAAAGTGCCCGGTATTTCCCGCAAAACAACTCGATTGGTACGATGATAAATGAAGCAGTCTAAGGGGGTGAAAATAGTCTTAGGTGTGAAGTGTCCATGGAAACAAAGGACAGGCAGTAGTGCCTCAGTAAGCAAGTGTTGGAAGGAATGAGTTATGTAATTTCCTGACTGAATGATGAATGTCGGACCGAAATGTCGCTAAACTAACATTTCGCTCCGAACATGGACATGTTGAACCAGAACATCCCTAAACTGGCATTTCGCTCCGATCACGGAGATGTTGGACTGAAACGTCCCTAAACTAGTATATCGTCCCGAACAAGGGAATAATGGACCGAAATATTCCTAAACTAATACGTCGTCCCAAACACGGGAATATTGGACTGAAATGTCCCTAAAATTAATATGCGCCTTGAGATCTATATTGCAACCGAAGTCCCACCGACGAAGATTGCAATCAAGTTCTCGCCGACTACACTGCTACTCCAGTAATGAAGTCATCCCCCCTAAGTCCCACCGGAAAACAGACGGGTCACTAGCGGCGAAACTACTTTCGAGAGTTGTTTACCACCGAAAACAGAGACGAAACCGCGTAGGTCGTCTTGCCTGAATTTGGGGGCAGATGCTATTTGGTTTTATCCATCCACTTCTCCGAAGATGCCAAGTTGATTTATGGCACCGTGCTTCGGAGGTTTGGACAGATGCGGTCGTTGTAGCAGACTTCGTCAGATTCCCCCTCGTTTACGAGGAGTTTTTGACTGTAGGGACGCTCTTCCCTACAGGCGTAAGCCCCTACAGTTAATTACGTTATAGCGTAGCGATAACCACTTTCTCCTGCTCCAGATGTTCACTTCGTGTCGTGTGTGTTTGTTTTATTTTTGGTTGCCCGTGAATTGTTTACGGAGACTAATTAGTGTTGTCGCCTGTAAGGCGGGAATTAGTCCAAATCCGTATTTTCTTAGATTTGGGTTTGGTTTGTTTTAATGCTCGTTAATCACGTTTGAGATTAAGATCAACTTAAATGTTTTAAGGATGTGTTAGTCTAATTTTAGACTAAGATCTACTCAACGGGATTTTAGGATCATTTAGATCCAACGAAAGAGCATTTTGGCTCTATCGTCTTAGTTTAGGGACGTTGCGGTCCATTGGGTTTAAGGACATCATAATCCGTGTTTAAAGACATCATAGTCTGTAGGGTTTAAAGACATCATAGTCTGTGGGGTTTAAAGACATCATAGTCTGTAGGGTTTAAAGACATCATAGTCTGTTGTTTAAAAACATCATAGTCTGTAGGGTTTTAGTTTAACAGTTTGAGGACGCGCCAAAAGTTATTGGGTATTGGGACCCTCTATCTCTCTGAAGACGTTGAAGAATTACAACGACATATATCAGAGCTATGAAGAGATGTTCCCTTGAACAAGTGAATGTTCACCAAAGATTTGATGATCTTGTTTGGGACTAAGTCCAATTTGGAAGAAGACCTATGGGCTCGATCGATTTTGGGGTTTGACCAACCTTGGGCTCGGCCCACTTGATTATTTATTTGGGCTTGATCCCCTTTCTGCATCAGCAATGCTGAGCATTGAAATAGGTTCTGACCCCCTTTATTCTTTTTGTTTTATTTGTATTATTTTATATGAAGTGTGTTCCCGCCAAAATTTTGGCTCAAAACCCGCATCCAATAATAACAATAAAATAAAATAAAATAATAATAAAAAATCTACATGAAAAGAATGAAACAAATGCCTCAACACCAAGAGTTAAAACATTTTGAAGCAATGCTTCAGATTCAGCGCTAGGCGCGCTGCGCACCACGTGTCAAACACAGATGCGCTAGCGTTAGGAGCGCTGCGCCCTAGGCAGCGCACCCCCAATAAGAGCAAAGCTCTATTTTAAAATTCAAAACTAAAAAGTTGAAGCAACGCTTCAGATCCAGCGCTCTGCGCTGCGCGCCACGTGTCAAACACGGGTGCGCTAGCACAGTTGCGCTGCGCTCTGCGCCGCGTGCCACGTGTCGAACGTAGGTGCGCTAGCGTAAGGTGCGCTGCGCTGGAATTAAAAATTCCCCCACCGTCAGATCAAAAGATCTACTAATAATAAATTATTAATTAATCAGAACTAAAATTCTATTATGCAAAGATTTTTCAAAATTATTGAAACAAGAAGATTATCTTCTGTAAAACAGAAGCCTTAGGATCAAAGATCCAACAGTGGGAAATATTCCCAAATCAAGCAGAGAAAGATCTCTTAAAACTGATTTAACAAATCATTTGGCCCTATATAAAGAACCCTAGACTTCAAGTCTAACATATACAGAAACAGTAGAGAGAGAGAAAAACCCTCTGCAAAAGAAGAGAAAGCTCTTAGAAAAAAGAAGATTTTTCTTCATCTTCAAGGTAAAAAGAACTATGTTCTTGAATAATAGAGATGAAACCATCTCGTAAAAAGAAGAACCATCTTCTAAAAAGATCTTAGATCGATAAAAAGACCAAGGTCTTTGATTTAAAAGAAAAAGATTAAAAGATCTAATCATAAAGAAAATAATAATAAAAGAAGTATTTTTACTTCATTTACAAATCTTTGATCTATAAAAGGCAGAGCCTTTTATAAAAAAACAAGAACTTTTGTTCTTGGATCTTGAGGCAAAGCCTCCTTTGAAGAACATAAATTTGTTCCTTGATCTTAAAATTGATCAGATGCGCTTTGCGCTATTGAAAAGTGCCTTGCACTCATGAACTGCGCTCTTGCTCTCCTTGGATCGGCGCTCAGCGCCAAAACATGCCACGTGTCAACTATAGACACCACTTGCGCTTTGTGCTTTTAAAACAGCGCACTGCGCTCATGGACTGGCGCTCAGCGCCAAGCGCGCCACGTGTCACTCATTGGCGCACCAACAAACTAGCGCAACGCGCTCATGAATTAAAAGCGCAATGCGCTAATAAACTAGCGCTTAGCGCTAAGCGCGACGCGTGTCCTCTTCGTGTGCGCTACCCAACAGAAGCGCAATGCGCTCTTTGACTGGCGCAAAGCGCCTGGCGCGCCACGTGGCGCATTGTCAGAACACACTTTGTTCTGATAAAGACAAAAGATGTCAGAACCCAATGCTTAGCATTATTAAAAGGGCCGAGCCTAAATAAAGGCCTAATAGCCAGAACAAATAAAAATGTTAAACATTTTTAATTGGACTTAGCCCAATTCTGGCCATAAGTCCTCAACCTATATTGAACTGAGCACATCTGCTCACAAATATTCAACAGATCTTGGTCCCAAACTGGGCTATAGATCTTTCAACCAACTTATCCTGGTTCAAGGGTACATCTCTTCACTCCTTTGATATTTGTCGTTGTAATTCCTCAACGTCTTCAAAGAGGTGACGGGTCCCAACAATCATACATTTCACAGACTATGACGTCTTTAAATTGGACTGTGGGGTCCTTAAACTCATGGACTATGATGTCCTTAACCTCGACCGTGATGTCTTAAAACTAACAATGGACTGTGGAGTCCTTAAACCCATGGACTATGATGTCCTTAACCTCGACCGTGATGTCTTAAAACTAACAATGGACTGTGGAGTCCTTAAACTCATGGACTATGATATCCTTAACCTCGACCGTGATGTCTTAAAACTAACAACGGACTGTGGAGTCTTTAAGTCCACGGACTATGATGTCCTTAACCTCGACCGTGATGTCTTTAAACTAATATTGGACCGAGATGTCCTTAAACTAACAATGGACCGTAATGTCCTTAAACTAACATTCGACCGCAATGTCCCTAAACTAAACAATAAAGCCCAAATGCTCTCTTATTGGATCTAAACGGTCCCGTTAAGTTGATCTTAGTCTGAAATAAGACTAACGTATCCTTAACATACGTTTAAGTTGATCTTAGTCTCAAATGAGACTAACGTATCCTTAAACCAAACCCAAAACCCAAATCTAAGAAAATACGGATTTGGACTAATCCACGCCCTACGGGCGACAATATAAATTAGTCTCCGTATACAATCCACGGGCAACCAAAAACAAAACAAACACCCACGACACGAAGTGATCATCTGGAGAAGGAGAAAGTGGTTACTGTGATGTAGTAGCGTAATTAACTGCAGGGGCTTGCGCCTGCAGGGAAGAGCGTCCCCACAATCAAAAACCCCTCAAACGAGGGGGAATCTGACGAAGTCTGCTACATCGGCCGCATCCGTTTAAACCTTCGATACATGGTGCCATAAATCAACTTGGCATCTTCGGAGAGGTGGACGGATAGCACCAAATAGCATCTGCCCCGAATTTCAGGCGAGACGTCCGCCGCGTCTCCGCCGCGTCTTTCGGAGGGGAACAGATTCTGGCACGCCCGGTGGGACCTTTTCCTCTTTCCACTCTACACTTCGTGTGTCGTGTTCGTGAACCATTCGCGGTTTGCTAATGGTTGCCCTTGGGTTCGAGATACTAAGATTTGGCGTTTTGCTTGGTGCAGAAAGCGAAGGATCAATGGCGTCCACTTGCATGAAGTGTTCCAGCTGCAACTGCAATGCACGTTCTGCCTCATCTGGAGTCATAGGTTACGGGCCGCAAGCGGCTTCCCTGTTTACGATACCGGTGGAACAGGCCACCTAAGCCACCACAGGATTGTTTTTCGGGACCATGCTCCCGCCAACGAGCTTCAGTGCTCCTATGCCAGTACTGGAAGCTCCCAAGAAGTCGGTCTTCGATCGGTCTGCTACTACCACGGCCCCTCTCAACGGGTCGTCCAGCTCCAACACCTCGGTCTTCGCCAGACTGAACTTGAACTCCGATAGGCCTGCCAAGAAGCCCATGACACCTGAAGTGGCCATCCCAAAGAAGATAGCCATCTCTGCTCCTGAAGTCGTCAAAGCGGCTTCTCCTGCCAAAGAGTCGGTCTTTACAAGACTGACTATTCCGGCTCCCGTTCCTGCTCGAAGGTCTGTCTTTGACAGATTGGATACCGCTACTCAAAAGACGTCAGTCTTCAAGAGGCTGGCACCAGCGGCACCTCATCTGGACAGGGGGCAAGACAAAGCCATCCCACTCGCCGAACCGGCCCCAACAGCTCGACACGCTCGACGTCGCCACTGGCGCCGAGTAAGGAAGGCCGGGGGCAACTCCCCCTCTGGGCTAACTCCACCGGCTCCAACGGTGGAAATTAATGCTGCTGTTCCAACCGGGAACAGCTTTGAGCTGCTGATCAAGGTGTGCGGGAATTCGCCTACCGCCGTATTAAAAAGATCTCCGTCGCCGGTGGAGACTGTCACAGAAATGAAGCCGGAACAGTCCCCTCAACGACTGTCTTCTAAAGTTTACAAAATCTGGCGACAAGTCCGAGAGTCGGTGGTTGATCAAGACTATCCCCGCCGGCAGAAGAAGTTAAAGGTCCGACAGGAAGAAAACCGTCCTGTTAAGCCACAAAAGACGACGGCTACTTGGGTGCCCACTGCAACGACCCTCTCAACTTCGACCGCTCATAAGAGGAGAAGGCCGGAGAAAATCCCCATGCCTTCGACAAATGTCAAAGGCACTGAGCCTAAACGCCCTAAGTCTGGGGGCATGGTGGTGCATACCGTCTATATGGCATCCGGAAAAGAGGATAGCCGTATCTCCATAGGTCATCGACCGCTTATGCGATCCGTGACAAAGGCCCAACAGCAGCAGTAAAAACTTCAGGAGATGCTGACTGCGATGGCCGCACTCACCGGGCCAAAAAAAAGCCCGGAGGCATCATCAGAACAATGTCACGAACAAGAAACTGATGCTGACTTCCTTCGCAGAGTCCTCGAAAAGAAGGACAAAGAAGCTGGGGATCAAGCGGCTAACATAAAGCGAATGGCACTTCTCTTCCAAGACATGGTGGGCATGATGATCCAGCCGGATCCCCCAGCCGAAGATCCTCCAGTGATAATTGAAGATGATAGAGGAGAAACATCAAACTCTCTGCCGGCTCTATCAGCAGCCAAGAAAGAGACAATCTCCAAAGCTACCCTAGATGATTACATCGCTCAACAAATAAGAGTTCACCAGGCAAATGAAGCAGCCGGCCAAGTTGTCAAAACTGGGCGGCCGTATCCAGGCTGGTATGACCAAATAAAGTACCCGCCGGGCTACACGATCCCCAAATTCCATGTGTACAAGGGGACAGGAAATCCCCATCAACATGTCGCTCAGTTTAGGGCACTTTGTGGCAACACCGGGGGCGATGATAAGCTTTTGCTCCGCCAATTCGTCGGCAGCTTATCGGGGACGGCATTTGAGTGGTACTCCAAACTTCGAAACGACTCCGTCAAAACTTTCGCGGAAATGGAGTTATTGTTCACCCAGCGTTTCGCGAGTGCTAGTGAACGCACCCCAATCACGGCATTGATCAATGCCAGAGTGAAGCCTGGAGAAACATGGGTCCAGTATGCAATACGATGGCGGAATCTATGGTCGAAGTGCGAGCAGTGCATCGAAGAAGTGCCTGCGATAGGCATGTTCGTGGGTACTCTTGACCCTCAAGCGACCATATCCCAATTCATGATGTTCTTCAAGCCGACCACCTTCCAGGCCTTGATTGACAAGCTGGCTCAAATAGACTAGATGGGCCATAGGCCTTCCTCTTCAAAGACGGAGCCTTGGAATGAAAAGGGCAAAGGGAAAGCAACCTTCATCGCCAACGCTCGACAACAACCAAGTGGCTCGAGACGGGTTGTTCGCCAAAGCAACAAGCGGCAATCCCTCGATGAGAAGTTGAGACATCCTTACCATTTCCCCAGGATAAAACAAGGAAACTGTTTGAACTGGCAGTGCACAATGGTCTCATTACTCTACCGGAGTCGAGACACCCACCGCAACCGAACGACATCAACGATCCTAATTACTTCCCCTACCACTAAGTATTGGGCCATTCGATCGAAGACTGCTACGTCTTCAAAAATTGGGTTGAAGACCAATATCAACAGGGCAAGTTCGCGTTGTCTGAAAATTGGAAGGTGAACCCTCCACAACCTCATGCCCCTAAAAAGGTGGACATGCCGGGAGTATCGTGCTCATTCATAGGGAAAGCCCCATAGACCGAAAAGTCAGTAAACTAGAGATTCGCCTCAAATACGGCGACGGTGGACCACTTTGTCCTAAAACTGGCGACGGACCGAAACGTCCTTAAACTAACAGCGGACCGAAACGTCCTTAAACTAACGGCGGACCACTATGCCCTAAAACTAGCCGTGGACTGAGATGTTGATAAACTACAGTGGATTGCAGCGTCCCAAAGCTGATATAAAAAAAAGAATAAAAAAAAGAGAGAAAAAAGAAGACGGTAGGTCCATAGGCAAAATGAGCACGGATGAAAACCCGAAAGGGCTCCATGAGTAAAAACAGCAGGGCTACCGGCGAGTTTTGTGAAAACCCAAAAGGGCGCAATCTCGTTAAAAGACACTTGCAAGGTCCTCTCGACTTTGTAAGGAGAAACCACCTGCGTGAGATCCTTACGACTCACAAGGGAGCAGCACACTTAGGAATCCCCACGATCCGTAGGGAGAAATTACACTTGCGAGATCCTCATGACTCGTAAGGAGAACCCTCTTATGAGACCCTCATGGCTCATAAGATTTGAAAGTCTTAAGCTACAGGGATCTAAACCTGTTCTTAAGCAGCCCCCACAACCTCCGATACTGCCCTACAAGCGGCTCAATGCTGACCCTTGTATACAATCCATGGGTGCGAATAAACATTTCCGTAACGAAGTCCCATCCATGACTAGGGATATATCCATATGGTGAAAAACCCTTGTAAGTCCTCTCGACTTATAAGGAGAAAATACTGTTGTAATATCCTTACGACTTATAAGAAACTATACACTTAGGAATCCTCACGATTCTTAAGGAGAAAACGCACCTACGAGATCCTCACGACTCGCAGGGAGAAATACCTTTATGAGACCCTTACGGCTCATGAAGTCAAAAGCCTTAGTCGACAGGATCCTAACCCTGTATACTAAGCCACCTTTGTTCGACATTGACAGAGACAAATGATGATTCGCTCCTGGCAATATCCCAGTTGTAGCGGTGCTGATGCCGAAATCAGTGTCTAATTCCAAGCTTTCAAGTGAAAAGCCAGCAAGCCACACATGCATACGAAATAGTCGAAATGATGGGGCAACTTGCAAACAAAATCAGCAAGTAAAAATGTATGCATGCAAAAATAGCCGAAATTATTGGGCAACTCGCAATAAAAAGCAGCGAGTAAAAATAAAACAAATAGCTGAAATAATTGGGCACCGCGAAAAATAGCCGAAATGATTGGGCAATCGTGACCTTCGCGATATAAAAGCTGAAATGATAGAGCATCGCGGAAAGAAATAAAAAAATGAATAAAATTTATGCCCTACAGGTGAGATCACATCGATCCATGTATACAATCCAGGGGCACAAACAAAAAGGGAACCATATCATCCCACCAGGCTCCATCAGATAGAGAGCCAAGTCTCGACGGCCACATCTACAGCCTGGAGACCCACGATGGCGTTCCTCCTCATTCCAGCAGGATTTACACGCGAAAATCAATCTCGGAGCCACGGCAAAGTCCCTAGTTCTAAGTCTCGACGGCCACATCTACAGCCTGGAGACCCACGACAGCGTTCCTCCTCATTCCAGCAGGATTCGGATGCGACATCACCAATCGGAGCCATGGCAAAGTCTCTAGTTCCAAGTCTCGACGGCTACATCTGCAGCCTAGAGACCCACGATGGCGTTCCTCCTCATTCCAGCAGGATTCAGACGCGAAAATCAATCTCGAAGCCACGGCAGAGTCCCTAGTTCCAAGTCTCGACGGCTACATCTACAGCCTGGAGACCCACGACAGCATTCCTCCTCATTCCAACAGGATTCGGATGTGACATCACCAATCGGAGCCATGGCAAAGTCCCTAGTTCGAAGTCTCGACAGCCACATCTACAGCCTGGAGACCAACAACGGCGTTCCTCCTTATTCCAGCAGGATTTGGACGCAACGTTAACAAAGCGGAGCTATGGCAAAGTCCCTAGTTCCAAGCCTCTACTGTCCACAGACAACCTAGAGTCAACCAATGACCTCCCCGCCGGATCAACGCTTCGTCTCGGAAATAAGTCAACCGACCTCTAGGGAAATCAGTGTCCTTGGCAACCTCCTCGATTCAGGGAAATCAACATCTTTGACGAGAGCACCTTGATTCGCGTCGACCCGCAGAGAAATCAATGTCTTTGCAGGAATACCTCGGTTCGTTTCGACTCTAGGGAAATCAGTGTCCTTGGCAACCTCCTCGATTCAAGGAAATCAGCGTCCTTGACGAGAGCACCTCGATTCGCGTCGACCAGTAGAGAAATCAGCATCTTTGCAAGAATATCTCAATTCGTCTCAACCCCAGGGAAATCAGTGTCCTTGGCAACCTCCTCGATTTAGGGAAATTAGCGTCCTTGACGAGAGCATCTCGATTCGCGTCGACCCGTAGAGAAATCAGTGTCTTTGCAGGAATATCTCGATTCGTCTCAACCCCAGGGAAATCAGTGTCCTTGGCAACCTCCTCGATTCAGGGAAATCAGCGTCCTTGACGAGAGCAGCTCGATTCGCGTCGACCCACAGAGAAATCAGCGTCTTTGTAGGAATACCTCGATTCGTCTCAACTCCGAGGAAATCAGCGTCCTTAGCAACCTCCTCGATTCAGGGAAATCAGCGTCCTTGACGAGAGCAACTTGATTCGCATCGACCCGCAGAGAAATCAGTGTCTTTGCAGGAATATCTCGATTCGTCTCAACCCTAGGGAAATCAGTGTCCTTGGCAACCTCCTCGATTCAGGGAAATTAGCGTCCTTGACGAGAACACCTTGAGTCGCGTCAGAGAAATCAGCGTCTTTGCAGAAATACCTCGATTCGTCTCAACTCCGAGGAAATCAGTGTCCTTGGCAACCTCCTCGATTCAGGGAAATCAGCGTCCTTGATGAGAGCATCTCGATTCGCGTCGACCCTTAGAGAAATCCGTGTCTTTGCAGGAATACCTCGATTCGTTTCAACCCCAGGGAAATCAGTGTCCTTGGCAACCTCCTCGATTCAGGGAAATCAGCGTCCTTGACGAGAGCACCTCGATTCGCATCGACCCGTAGAGAAATCAGCGTCTTTGCAGGAATACCTCGATTCGTCTCAACCCCAGGGAAATCACTGTCCTTGGCAACCTCCTCGATTCAGGGAAATCAGCATCCTTGACGAGAGTACTTCGATTCGCGTCGACCCGCAGTGAAATCAGTGTCCTTGCGAGAAATGCTCGATTCGTCTCGACTTGTAGGGAAAAGCCTTAGGCAATCGGGATAAGAACCGGTTTCCTAAGCACTGGGGCCCTGCAAGTCGGTCCAAAATGGACTCTTGCATACTGTTCACAGGTTACATTCTCCGAAGTCAAATATCGACAAGGAGGGAAACAATCACTTATGAGTCCTCTCGACTTGTAAGGGAGAAAATTCTCTTGTGAGATCCTTACGACTCTCAAGAAAAAACGCACTTGGGAGTCCTCACGCCCCCTAAGGAGAAAATACACCTGCGGGATCCTCTCGACCTATAGGAAGAAAAAACCTTCTTGAGATCCTTATGGCTCATGAAGATGAAAAAGTCTTAGGCTACAAGGACCCTAAACTTGTATCCTAAGCCCTTAATTCCATGGCCATGCATAACTCTGCACTACTTCACCCACGTACATACTTACGTGGGCAAAGTAGTGGGGGGCATTTGTTCCCGCCAAAATTTTGGCTCAAAACCCGCTCCCAATAATAACAATAAAATAAAATAAAATAAAATAATAATAAAAACTCCACATGAAAAGAATGCAACAAATGCCTCAACGCCAAGAGTTAAAACATTTTGAAGCAATGCTTCAAATTCAGTGCTAAGCGCGCTGCGCACCACGTGTCAAACACAGATGCGCTAGCACCAGGAGCGCTGCGCCCTAGGCAGCACACCCCCAATCAGAGCAAAACTCTGTTTTAAAATTCAAAACTAAAAAGTTGAAGCAATGCTTCAGATCCAGCGCTCTGTGCTGCGCGCCATGTGTCAAACACGGGTGTGCTAGCGCAGTTGCACTGCGCTCTGCGCTGCGCGCAACATGTCAAACACGGATGCCCTAGCGCAGTTGCGCTGCGCGCCACGTGTCAAACACGAGTGCCCTAACGCAGTTGCGCTGCGCTCTGCGCTGCACGCCACGTGTCAAACACGGGTGCGCTAGTGCAGTTGTGCTATGCTCTGCGCTGCGTGCCACGTGTCGAACGTAGGTGCGCTAGCGTAAGGTGCGCTGCGCTGGAATTAAAAATTCCCCCACCGTCAGATCAAAAGATCTACTACTAATAAATTATTAATTAATCAGAACTAAAATTCTGTTATGCAAAGATTTTTCAATTTTATTGAAATAAGAAGATTGTCTTCTGTAAAACAGAACCCTTAGGATCAAAGATCCAACGGTGGGAAATATTCCCAAATCAAGCAGAGAAAGATCTCTTAAAACTGATTTAACAAATCATTTGGCCCTATATAAAGGACCTTAGACTTCAAGTCTAACATATACAGAAACAGAAGAGAGAGAGAAAAACCCTCTGCAAAAGAAGAGAAAGCTCTTAGAAAAAAGAAGATTTTTCTTCATCTTCAAGGTAAAAAGAACTATGTTCTTGAATAATAGAGATGAAACCATCTCGTAAAAAGAAGAACCATTTTCTAAAAAGATCTTAGATCTATAAAAATACCAAGGTCTTTGATTTAAAAGCAAAAGATCAAAGGATCTAATCATAAAGAAAATAATAATAAAAGAAGTATTTTTACTTCATTTACAGATCTTTGATCTATAAAAGGCAGAGCATTTTATAAAAAAACAAGAACTTTTGTTCTTGGATCTTGAGGCAAAGCCTCCTTTGAAGAACATAAATTTGTTCTTTGATCTTAAAATTGATCAGATGCGCTTTGCGCTATTGAAAAGTGCGTTGCACTCATGAACTGCGCTCTTGCGCTCCTTGGATCGGCGCTCAGCGCTAAAACATGCCACGTGTCAACCATAGACACCACTTGCGCTTTGCGCTTTTAAAACAGCGCACTGCGCTCATGGACTGGCGCTCAGCTCCAAGCGCGCCACGTGTCACTCACTGGCACGCCAACAAACTAGCGCAACGCGCTCATGAATTAAAAGCGCAATGCGCTAATAAACTAGCGCTTAGCGCTAAGCGCGACGCGTGTCCTCTTTGTGTGCGCTACCCAACAGAAGCGCAATGCGCTCTTTGACCGGCGCAAAGCGCCTGGCGCGCCACGTGGCGCATTGTCAGAACATACTTTGTTCTGATAAAGACAAAAGATGTCAGAACCCAATGCTTAGCATTATTAAAAGGGCCGGGCCCAAATAAAGGCCTAATAGCCAGAACAAATAAAAATGTTAAACATTTTTAATTGGACTTAGCCCAATTCTGGCCATAAGTCCTCAACCTATATTGAACTGAGCACATCTGCTCACAAATATTCAACAGATCTTGGTCCCAAACTGGGCTACAGATCTTTCAACCAACTCATCCTGGTTCAAGGGTACATCTCTTCACTCCTTTGATATTTGTCGTTGTAATTCCTCAACGTCTTCAAAGAGGTGATGGGTCCCGACAACCATACATTTCACAGACTATGACGTCTTTAAATTGGACTATGGGGTCCTTAAACTCATGGACTATGATGTCGTTAACCTCGACCGTGATGTCTTAAAACTAACAATGGACTGTGGAGTCCTTAAACCCATGGACTATGATGTCCTTAACCTCGACCGTGATGTCTTAAAACTAACAATGGACTGTGGAGTCCTTAAACTCATGGACTATGATATCCTTAACCTCGACCGTGATGTCTTAAAACTAACAACGGACCGTGGAGTCTTTAAGTCCACGGACTATTATGTCCTTAACCTCGACCGTGATGTCTTTAAACTAACATTGGACCGAGATGTCCTTAAACTAACAATGGACCGTAATGTTCTTAAACTAACATTCGACCGCAATGTCCCTAAACTAAACAATAGAGCCCAAATGCTCTCTTGTTGGATCTAAACGGTCCCGTTAAGTTGATCTTAGTCTGAAATAAGACTAACGTATCCTTAACATACGTTTAAGTTGATCTTAGTCTCAAATGAGACTAATGTATTCTTAAACCAAACCCAAAACCCAAATCTAAGAAAATACGGGTTTGGACTAATCCACGCCCTACGGGCGACAACATAAATTAGTCTCCGTATACAATCCATGGGCAACCAAAAACAAAACAAACACCAACGACACGAAGTGATCATCTGGAAAAGGAGAAAGTGGTTACCATGATGCGGTAGCGTAATTAACTGCAGGGGCTTGCGCCTGCAGGAAAGAGCGTCCCCACAATCAAAACCCCCTCAAATGAGAGGGAATCTGACGAAGTCTGCTACATCGGCCGCATCCGTTTAAACCTTCGATATATGGTGCCATAAATCAACTTGGCATCTTCGGAGAGGTGGACGGATAGCACCAAATAGCATCTGCCCTGAATTTCAGGCGAGACGTCCGCCGCGTCTCCGCCGCGTCTTTCGGAGGGTAACAGATTCTGGCACGCCTGGTGGGTCCTTTTTCTCTTTCCACTCCACACTTCGTGTGTCGTGTTCGCAAACCAATCGCGGTTTGCTAATGGTTGCCCTTGGGTTCGAGATACTAAGATTTGGCGTTTTGCTTGGTGTAGAAAGCGAAGGATCAATGGCGTCCACTTGCATGAAGTGTTCCAGCTGCAACTGCAACGCACGTTCCGCCTCATCCAGACTGCTTCTTTGGCAGCATCATTGGCAGCAATATATTCATCCTCCATCGTCGAGTCTGCAACGGTGTCCTGTTTTGAACTCTTCCAATAGACCGCCCCTCCGTTAAGGGTAATCATATAACCCGAGTTGGATTTGTTGTCATCTTTGTCACTTTAGAAGCTGGAGTTGACAAATGCCTCTATACGGAGGTCACCGTTACCATACAACAAGAACATGTTTTTAGTTCTTCTCAAGTACTTAAGAATGTTCTTCACAGCTATCCAGTATTTCTCCCATGAGTTTGATTGATACCGGCTTACTACACTAAGTGCATAAGCTACATCTGGTCTGGTACATAACATCGCATACATTATAAACCCGACCGTCGAAACATAGGGTATAATGCTCATGCGATCCCTCTCTTCATCAGTATTAAGAGATATCTCTTTAGAGAGGGTGATTCCGTGACAACCGGGCAAATTTCCACGCTTGGGATCTTCCATACTAAACCTCTTTAGTATGGTGTCAATGTACCTTGACAGGGACAATCCCAAAAGTCATTTAGATCTATCCCTATAAATCTTAATCCCTAGTATATAGGAGGCATCATCCAGGACTTTCATAGAGAATTTTTGTGACAGAAAAAGTTTGACTGATTGTAGCATAGGAATGTCATTTCCTATCAGGAGAATGTCATCCATGTAAAATATGAGGAAAAGAATGGCTCTCCTTAAAATTTTCTTGTAAATACAAGATTCATCCACATTCTTGATAAAATCAAACTCTTTAATTGTATCATCAGTGCAGATGTTCTAACTCCGCGATACTTGTTTTAATCCATAAATGGATTTAAGCAACTTGCATGTCTTTCCGCTGCTTCCACTGTCAATGAAAACCTCTGGCTGATCCATATAAACGCGCTCTTCTAAATCACCATTTAGAAAAAGCGGTTTTCACGTCCATCTGCCAGATATCATAGTCGTGGATGGCACCAATAGCAAGTAGGATCTGAATGGATTTAAGCATAGCCGCTAGAGAAAAGGTTTCATCATAGTCCACACCTTGTCTTTGACGAAAACCTTTTGCAACAAGTTTAGACTTATAGGTTTTTACCTGTCCATCAACACCAATCTTCTTTTTAAAGATCCACTTGCATCCAACGAGTTTTATCCTAGGAGGTGTAATGTCCAAAGTCCAAACTTTGTTGGTGTGCATGGATTCCATTTCAGATCTCATAACATCCAGCCATTTCACCGAGTCCCTAATCGTGATTGCTTGCTGAAAACTAGTATGCTTATCATCACTGATGATGCAATCCTCTCTATCTCCGTCTATGAGAAAACCGTAGTATCTCTCTGGCGGATGAGATTGCCTACTAGATCTGCGGAGTGGCTGTGGTTCGTCAGGCTCTTTTTGAATTTTTGGTTCCATTAAATTTTCAGTTGTAATTTGTGTTTCTTGAATTTCGTCCAATTCTACCGCGCTCCCACTAATTTATTTTGCAAGAAATTCCTTTTCTAAAAAGGTGGCATTCAGAGAAACAATGATCTTTTGTTCCTCTGCGTAGTAGAAAAGATATCCATTCGAATGTTTAGGATATCTTACAAACTTACCTAATACTGATCGTGCCTCGAGTTTGTCTAGACTCTGCTTTTTAATAAAAGTAGGACAACCCCATATCTTAACTCGTTTAAAATATAGGCTCTTTCCACTCCATATTTCATACGGAGTTTTAGGCACGGATTTAGTTAGAACTTGATTCAACAGGTATGCTGCTGTCTCCTGTGCATAACCCCAAAAGGGAAGAGGTAACTCAGCATTACTCATCATAGATCCTACCATATCTAATAAGGTGTGATTTCTCCATTCCGATACACCGTTGTGCTGTGATGTATACAGAGGAGTAATCTGAGAGAGAATTCTATTCTTTTTTATGAATTCAAAGTATTCAGTACTCAAGTATTCATCATCTCGATCCGATCAAAGTATTTTAATACTTTTTCCTGTTTGTTCCTCTACTTTATTTTTATACTCTTTGAACTTTTCAAAAGTATCGGACTTATATTTCAACAAGAACGCATGTCCATACCTTGAGAAGTCATCAATAAAAGTTATGAAGTAGGAATCTCCGCTTCGTGCATGTGTAAACATTGGTCCACATACATCACTATGTATGAGGCCTAAGAGCTCGGTAGCTCTTTTTCCGTGTCCAGTAAACGGAGTTTTGGTCATCTTTCTTTTTAGACAAGATTGACAGGTTTCATAAGATTGAAATTCAAATGGATTTAATACCCATATTTATGCAACTTATTCAGTTTTGTTGTATTTATATGACCAAGTCTACAATACCATAAAAAAGTTTCATTTATATCTGAAAACTTTCTTTTATTGGTGCCTTGGATATTGAAAACTGTGTATTGATTTAGAGTATATATTCCGTTATTAAGTATACCAGTCCTAATTAACATTTGATTAAGGTGAATGTTCATAACATTGCTTTCTAATGTGAAACTATATCCTTCTTTATCTAGTAAAGCAACTGATATAATATTATACATCATGGTTGATACAAAATAACAATTCTTCAAAATAAAAAGTTGCCACTGGGAAATCCAAGATGATAATCCCCAACAGCTTTGGCGTCAACATGTGCACCATTCCCAACTCTGAGGGTCCTATCTCCTTTATTCAAAAACCTGCTATTTTTCAACGCCTGCAAAGAGTTACAGATGTGAGAACCCGATCCGGTATCCAATACCAAAGAAGCAGAGTTAAAGGAAAAACAATTTTATGTTACAAACACCTGAAGCTGAAGTATCATCATGCTTCTTGTCCTTAAGGCTGGCCTTATAAGCCTGCAATTCCTCTTCCAATACCCTTGTTTGTGACAATGAAAACACTCTCCTTTCACCGATTCCACAACCCCGGCTTTGTCCTTGCCTTTCGCCTTTTTGACACCACCTTTCAGTTTAGTAGGATTCTTCTTCTTCTTTCTCTTGGCCTTTGTCTTGGACTAGGAAGAAGAAGAATTCCTAACAAATAGAACGTGTGTTTTTTTTCTTCTTTAAGGTGCTCTCAGCTACCCTCAACATATTGAGGAGCTTTGGAAGATCAGCTTCCATTGCGTGCATATTGTAATTCAATACGGATTGAGCATAGGCGGAAGGAAGCGACTGCAGAATTAAGTCAACGTACAACTCATTTTCTAATATGAACCCCAGGTTTGCGAGTTCTTCAATAAGACTGATCATCTTTAAGACGTGTTCTTCTACCGATGATCCGAGAGCCATCCTTGTTTGAAACAATTTCTTTGAGGCCTCGTATCTTGTGATACGAGAGTGCTCTCAATACAAATCCTTGCAATGGAAGAATATTGATTGTAAGTCCATATTATCATACTGCTTCTGAAGTTCATTATTCATTGAAGCCAGCACTATGCACTTGGCTTTCGCGCAATTTTCATCCCATGTCTTATGGACCATGATGTCCACAATCGTGGCATTGGGATCTGGGGTCTGGGGTGCTTTACTGGTGAGGACATATGCCATTTTGTCATAAGTGAAGGCAATGGTGACATTTCTCAACCGGCCATTTTAATTAGGTCCAGTCAACGTATTCTTTTCTAATAAGAGTTTTAGTCCAGTCATGGTCGCTGTCTGTTAAAGGAAGATAAAAGAAAACGCTCAGCGTATGCTCATGCAAAATTAGAATGGTTTATTATCTTGTCTAATCAGGATGACTCCCACTATTTTTATCAAATCCTCCTTAAAACCTTAAAAGGAAAAATTAGCCGGGATTAATTGCACCCTACACATTCGCTTAATCGTTCGGCCAGGCCAGTGTCGGTATCTCGAGGGAGGTTTTCCAAGGCTTTCGCCAAGTTCCTTAATTACAGAGAATCTCTTTTCCCTAGAGGTGTTGCCCCATTAACACCTTTCTAGACACCTACTTGATTTAGCTAATTACAAAGTGAAAAAATCTCCCCGGAGTAACGCTTACTCCAGTAGGAATCGGGACCCAACTATCACATAGAAGGTATGCAATCTCATTGCAAATTTCTCACCTGAAACTCCCATTATTGTTTTTACCCCTAACGGCTTATGATCTTGACACAGTCAACAAACCATAAGTCGTCAGTCAAGTTCAACCCGTCATTTTGTGATTGATTTAGACCCAACCGTATAAATCTTGACATGGTCAACAAAGTCATACGATTGTTCTAATCTATTGCATCTCATGCTACAGTAAATCATCACCCAGCTACCGAACACTACGCATTGACACAGTCAACAAACGTAGCTCGAATACTAAGTACTCTACTAATCTGAAATGACGGAGGGTTATGGCTGGTTTTGATGAAAACCTTTAACGTAGTAAACTTGATATCGTTGTTAGAATCGAGTGATATTTGAACAGGAGTGGCTTATACTCCGTATTTGAAATGATTGTTCTTTTGATGAAAAAGGCGAGTATTTTCAAATGCGGTTCTTACAACATCAATATAAGGTTTATTTCTTTTCATTAATCTCATTAATAAAGTCCCATCATTTAAAACCTATCCACACCAGAAAAAAAACGAAAAATAGAATGCACATTTATACCATCCGCATTAACCACGGGGCACTGTCATACGCCGTTAGGTTACTTAACTAATGGCAGAGCGGGGGCAGGGCTAGCGCGGATGCAAAACATAAATAGCGTTTATTGGTATCATATATAAATATAGCATTCGTCTCAGATATAAGCATCACAGAAATATCACAGAGTAGTAGAAAACGGATATATTGGGAAATAATGCTTTCGATCAAGCCATCAACCGGAATACGGAATTTCTCGTTCGTGTGAATAGCTACAACCACATCTATCCTAGACCACTACAAGTGCAGCAACATACCCATCAATCCTAGAATTGGGTGACCCGGATCTTAACTCCTTGAAATGGTCACCCACTGAATTCTAGAATCCGATAAATTGTGCACCCCTCTGTGGGTCGCTCCTAAATGCAGAAAAGTAAATACAAATATACATCATACGGTGGCAACCGCCTCACTCCCAGAAGTGCCCCGATAAAATAATATTACAAATTTACACTTGAATGAATTACATATAAAACATTACACAACCAGCTATTCACACGCAAAACCGTCTATCCATCACAACCACAACAACAATAACATCATCGCGATTTTTTGAATACGTAATCTCTTTTAACTGATCTATAGCAGTTAGATAATGTTTAATAACGTTTCAACACAATGCGGAACAACTACGCTATTTTAATTTCGATCATCAAAAACATCCGTAAAACTAAAATAACCCCAGATATCAAAATACACAACCTAGGAAAAAATAAACAAACCAGTTTTCTAGTTTCAAAAAGACGGAGCACCACAAGAAGACTGGGAGCCTACAGAGCAATCCAAAACCGCCAGTTAGCCTCTACTGGCGGTTTTGGTTGCTCTGTGGGCCCCCAGCCTTCTGGTGGGTACTCCGTGATCCCTGCACACCTCTCTGGTACTGTTTAAAAAAATTATTAAAGCAAATTTTAAAAAAAGAACAGAGACCAGTTTATGGAAACTAGAAAAACGGACTAATCTTGATGATCTGTAACTAAAACGTCGACAAAAGCAAGTTAAAGTTCTAGGGTAGGCTCTGATACCATGTAAGTAAGTCATGCACCTAGCTAGAGAAAATAATACGATGCAGAATGGTAAAATAAAAAAAAAATCCAGCTTGCATGACATACTACCCTAGTGATCATCCTAAAACTATAACTTGCAAAAACAAAAACCTAGAGCCAAGGGAGTAGAGCATACAACCTTTGATGCTTCTTCTCAAAGCTCCACTTTTGTGTAGGAAGGTTGCTCCTTTGATTTGAACTCCAAGCTTGGTCTCCACGGGTTCACCGGTCGAAGTCCCGTTGCCGATCCTTCCCTCGAAGATGATCCACGATGATGAATGGCGACTTGAGCTACCCCTTCTTTCTTACTAAGTGCGAAGTAGAAAGAGAAAGTGTCATATAGAATTAGATGAAGGGGGTATTCACTCCTTTTTCTCTCTATTCTTTTTCTAAAAAATTGCTAGTATGAAGGGGAGAGAGAGTAGAATTAGGTTATGGTCGTATCAACATACCACCATCACCTAAGTCCATGCCATCTCTCTTCTCTCATGCTAACACATGTCCTAAGATGTATGAGATGGTTACACATCACTCTTAGATACGCATAAATGAGAAAAGAAAAAGATATAAGTAAAAGAAAAAAGATATATCATGTTTAATAAATATTAACCATGATACATAATGTTCACATCATATAGAACAATAGAAAAAAGATAGAGAAAAATGATACTAGGTTAATTTTATGTATTATCACATAATACCATACAATTAAACCTGTCATTAAATTAACAATTAATTCAATGACCCGGTTCAGTTAAAAACCCAGCCTGTATCAAAACCGTCCAGCTAAAGATGAATGTCTAACTGGACCCCGCACGCATCCCCATGCACGCACTACATTATATCGCTCGAGTGGACAAAATATCTGTGTGGGACTCTAAAGATTCGTCAATACGCTGGTAATGAGTTGTCGGATCATATTCTCAACTTATAAGCACGTCAGCGGTACTAGTTGTACGTAACGGCTACCCAGGTATTAAACGAAGGAAAGGTCGACAAGAAAACTTGTCCGTACTCTACTGAGCCTATCGACGACACTTACCATTCAGTCCGGTCTCTTTGTCTGAGAATATCGCATACCGGGTCTGGGAGGTGGAATCCGTCAGACTCCCAATAATCCAATGAATCATGCCGATATAAAGCTCATAACCAAATGAGAAACTACCAATAACATTTATCAGTAAATCTCGCTTGCCCTGGCCAGGGACTCTTGGTGAGCCAATCGCATACTGCGCAACATCAACTCCCCATACCGGGAGAGACGAATCCTTTCCAATCGCTCATTGCCTCCACATGATTCGGGACTGTACCCAACCACTACCTATTTGCACAGCTCTTTAAAACTGTGGTAGGGTAGTAATCTAAGTATAGTGGGGACCATATAAGTCACTATGACAATCTCAGGTCTACAGACTAATCTGTACTCATGTCATCTGAGAACTTCTATCTGACGATAGGTATAGCACTATCTAGGAGTTTTCAGCGAGTCCGTTCGGTGTACTCAGTCTCTATGAGCACATGTATATAATCTTTGGTGTCAAACACCAATGGTCGTGGGATCAACAATCGCCCCATACGGGATCAAGAAACGTATACACTAGTTTACTCTGGAATATCGAAACCCTGTCTCTATACCCCTACGACTAGGAACTTTTAAGAATGTGCTTATCGACTATTTAGGGCCCACTAGTATGATCGACATCATAGTCCCGGTAGTCAAGCAAAGATCCTATAGGGTTTTATCAACATGTATATTTAAGAGCAAGAATAAATGTATACATGTTAAGATAAAGTCAAAACCATATAGCATACTATCATTTAGAGCAAGATTGTTCTATAGATACATATGCCCTAAACATCCAATATAATATATAATAACGTCCTCTAGGGTATATAAATATCTAACAGAAACAACCGATATTATTTTTACCCCTAACGGTTTATGATCTTGATGGAGTCAACAAACCATAAGTCGCTAATCAAATTCAACCCGTCATTTTATGATTAATTTAGATCCACCCGCACAACCCTTGACGGAGTCAACAAGGCCGTATGACTGTCCTAACAGATCGCATCATATGCAGGCAGGAAGACATCACTTAGCTACCATAAACTACGTCTTGACGGAGTCAACAAATGCAGTACGAATACTAAGTACTCAACTTTTTGAAATGGCAGAGAACTACGGCTAGTTTTGAAGAAAACGTTTAACGTAATGAACTTGATATCATTGAAGGAGCCGAGTGCTTTTGAAAACGAACTTATTTTGAAAACGAACTTGTTTGGAAAATCGGATCCAACAACGTAGTTTAGGTTTATTTTCACTTGCATTAATCATATTAATGCAATCCCATCAACTAGATAATAACAGTTATAATCTAGAATCTCATCACACTAAAAACATGATATGGAAAACGAAAATAGAATGCATTTATATGTCATCCGCATTCTCCACGGGGAATCGTGTCTTCAATGTAAGGTTACTTAACTTACGGAAGGACGGACATAGGGCTAGCGCGGATGCAAAACATATAGAAGCATTTATTTATATATGTATGTGTGTGTGTCACCATATAAATATACATCATCACAGGCAGGTAATCATCATTACATGCATGCGGCAAAACATTACAGAAAAATGGAATAGTACGGATATCCTAAGAATCCCGCGTTTCGTTTGAGACGCAAACGAAACGCGACATTCTGCTGTCGCGTGAATATGTTGGAATCCGGCGCCCAAGCCGCGGAGGCCGTGGGCGAGGCGGAAGCGAAAACAAAAACTTTTTGCGGGTATCGGACACGCAAACCCAGGATTCGATCCAAACACCCTAAACTAGAAATCTAAAACTTGCAAGGTTTGAGAAATACAACTTTTGTCGCGTGTCCACCTAATTGAGGAAGACCCCTCCAAGCTCGTAGCCGTCAGGATCGCGCTTGAGAATCGACCACCCTTCACCGAAGACGATCCACCCGAGGAAACGCATAGGAGGCTCTAACCGACGACCCAAATGCGCTAGGTTTGGATAGTCGGTGATGCAGGAACACTCCACTAAAAATTTCTCTCTTAAATCATGCTAAAAAATGAGAGCATGAAGAAGAAGGAGGTGAAGGAGGTTGAAACATGAATGGAGCATGAGCTCAAGTGAAGAAGAAGAAAAATCTCATCAAATCCTCAAGTATAGAAAGGAAAGGCTATATTACTCAACCATGATGTAATAGTGCATCCAAATGAATTTTTAACAATATAAAATAAAGCCATACCTCTCTACATTGTTTGCAACCATGCTTCACTTTACACCTTATATCCACCTCAATTCCCTTTTTATTTTTCTAAATAGAAAAATAAATATGAGGTGTTCTTCTTCTAGAAGCATTTTCGTATAAATACGGAATACTTCACCTGGTATATCTATCGCTACATATACGCGTATCCGTATAAAAAATACGGATAGCACCAAAGAGAGAAAATAAATAGTGAACAATAATACTAAAATATATGTATAAAAATACATAAATAAATAATTAAATCAAAATCTGATTTAATAATCCGGCTTAATTCTAAGCCGGCTAGTATTATCAACCGTCCGATTAAAGTCCGTGTATCGCGTACACGTATTTAATCGGACCCCCTGCACGTGCCAATGTACGGCTCATCATCTGTCGCATGAACCGGGAAAACGCTCTGTGTGGGACTCTAAAGACTCGACAATACGTGTCACGCCCCGTTTCCCGGTGTACGGCAAAGAGGACGCGACGAGGTCCGCTACGTATATACTTAGAAGTACATACGCTAAGCGTATCTAAGGAATATAAAAGTAAATCACAAGAGACAAGAGATATAGAAATAACAGCAATTTTATTAATAACATTCTTTTGTACAATGCATGAAAAGTAAATACAACTGAAATCAAAAGCGATGCCTAAACAATGGCATACTGAATAGAACAAGGTACAATGTCTAGAGCTCAGGGTCTTCGTGAAACTGCTCCAAGTCTTCACCGGTGGGCTCGATCTCTGCTGGATCCAAAGCACCTGACGATATTCAAAGAAGAAGAAATAGAATGTCGTCAGCGAACAGGTCGCTCGGTAAGTCCCAAAGATAAAGAAGAATTAGAAAAGACAGAATAAGAGATATTTTCTAAAGAGATTGTAAAATATTGTAGAATATTGTGTTAACGCTGTTGTTCGTAGCTTGGTACAGAAGGATATCAGTGTATACGAGAGGGGTCTCTATATGCTAGAGACCAGGGCAAACGGAATGTACAAGGAACCGTTAAGCCATGGTACAACAGCAACGGAATATAGGTTAGGTGTTTTAATCTGATCACCTCGTGCCACCTTTAACACCTTCCGTACCAATGTACCCCTTAAACCCCATAGTGTTTTGATTGTATTGTTGTATTGTATTGTGTAAGTTGGATGACTGACCAAAACCATGATATCAGTAAACATATTGTAACTGCATAATCAGGTAAATGGAATAACGAAATAATGGATGTATATTCATGGTTTGATTCAGTCAAGTTGCATAGATTGTTAACTGGATTCTAGGATTCATGTATTCATATTGAGTTGGAATATTAAAAAATATAGATTGACTTGAATCATATTCAAGTCAGAAATAATCAGACTCAAACCCGAGTCAGACTAAAAGAAATATAAGTCGAAGTTCTATATTTGTTAGGGTCATTATTGTAATTTATAAAACTTGAGGGGTTTTTATGTAAAAATACTTTTGTATAGTTTTCAAGATACACCTCAAGTATTTATTATTCGTCTTTATTGTTATAATGAGTGTGATTTTATTTTGTGATATTTCTAGTAAAAATATCCTAATTACATAAGTAAAGGTATTAATTTGTAATATTGATTTAACTGAAATTCATGGTATTTTAATGTAACTTTTAATCTTGTAATTTTTAGGAAAAGGTGAAAACTTTATCTTATAATAAAATAGGTGTTCAAATGATAAATATAAATATGTTTATACAAGAATAATTTTTAATAAATATTTTATTTTCAAAAAATCTCATTTTTCTTAAATGTCGTATTTTAAACCTTTCGAGACCGAATGCTCCTTGCGGAGGTCTGAATCTCGCACTACTAAGCCCGAGGGTGCACGATAAACCGCACTATCCTTAACGAGTTTCCCAAAAGTGGGTTGTAGTGGCGCTTTGCAAAGATTTAATAAATACTAATCATTTAGAAAACAGTTTTATAAAGATAAGGTATTTATTTGTAAAAGGGTGTAAATTTCCGTATTTTAGATTCTAGGGTTTCCTAAACCAAATAGCCTATTTCTAAATGGTCTAAACGAAAAGTCATTAGAAGCCTCAAATCGCCTCTTCATCGCCAATTGCGGCCAGGTAAGTTCCAGGTGAGTGGGAGGCTCTCCACTACAAGTAGTGGCCCTAATTAAGTAACCACTCGCCTTAGACGTGTAAGTGCACGGCGGCGCCCCGGCCGTTAATCCGACGCCGGAATGCGGAAACGAAAATTTTACGAAACTTGTAAACCGGCACCACCACGCACTAAAAACCCGGATCGGGCCATTAACCTAATGCTAGCAAATACGAGAAAGGGTAGAGAGCTATACCGAGCGATCCGTGTCCTTCGGTCTTCGGCCTCCACTCCGATCTCCTCGCGGAATCTCCGGTCTTCATCTCCTCGTTGGAACGGGCACCATATCGCCGGGTTCTTTTACGGGCTCCCACCTCTGGACCGAGGCAACTCGGGCACGAAGTTGGCGAGTCGACGTGTCCAAGAATAATGTAGATGAAGTGTAGAATCTATTGTCTCAATGGGGTTATGAAGTTGCCTTAATGGATGGAGATGAAGAATGGAAATGAGCTTTTGATTTTTGGTGTAAGCTAAAAATGATATGAGATGAACATTTTGCCACCACCAAAATGAACCACCCCCCTCTCCTCAAATGTGTGGCCGGCCCCTTGCTATGGTGGAGGGAAAAAGAATCAATAATTGCAAGAGAAGAAAATGTATGATAATGAGAAGAAATGGTCACACCATTTTCCAAATCAATTCCTTCATAATCCATCACTATTAATGCTAGCCATGATCACTAGAAAAAGCAAAGATGCTTAAACCATCATAATCATCCATTTACAAGAAACCCCCTCCACAATGCTAATTTGCAAATATGCAAATTAGCCCCTCTCATCACAAAAGTCCGGCCGTGAAGGAACAAAGGAAAACTGGCCGAAATGGAATGCAAACTGGCAACTTCAAAAAACTGATCCCGTAAAAAATTACAGGAAAACCCCGCGACTGTATATACATACCCGCATTTGTATTCCGACAGAATACAAATGCAATGAGACAAAATCTACACTGTACAATACTAGGATCCGGCTTAAACCAAAGCCCGCTAGTATAATCCGTCCGATCATGATCCGTGCAATACCGCACGTATAAGATCGAACCCTGCCATATCTCCATACGGCCTCTACAGCGTTTCGCCCGAAACTTGAGAAAACGGTCTGTGGGGGACTCTAAAGACTCGTCAATACTTTGGCTGTGGATTTAACCACTAGCACGTCAAAGGTATTAGCCATACGTAACGGGCTATCAGGTATTGACCAAAAGGGACGTCTGTGAGCGAACTCATGCTGACACCCTACTGAGCCTGTCAGTGACAATATCCGTACAGTCCGGTCCGTTCGTCTATGAGCATCGCATGGCGGGCCTAGGGGGTTGGTAAAAGTCAGACCCCCAAAAGCGGTACAAATCGTGTCGGAGTGTAGCCCAGAACACCTTGAGATATTACCGGAATAACTACCAGTAAATTTCCTGCCTTGGCTAAGGACTTCGTGTAATGGCTCTCCTAGACACAGCGCGACCTCACCCCCAATACCGGGAGAGACGAACCCCTGAAGATCCGCTCACTGCCTCCATGTGGCTCGGGACTGTACCCAACTAAAACCTGTTTGCACGTCTCCTTTGAGCGTGGTAGGGCAGTAATCAAAGTACAGTGGGAACTCACACGAGACAAATGACGATCCCAGGTCGATGAACTAACCTGTACACATGTCACCAGGGAACTGCCATCTGACATCTGGTATAAGACCAACTAGCAGGTTCCCGGCGAGTCCTGTCCGGTGTACTCATAACCCAATGAGCATCTGTATACATCTTAGGTGAACCAATTGACACCAGTGGCTTGTGAGATCGGCCACCGCCCCTCGTCGGGGTCTCGACTGTATACACTAGTCTACTCTGGAGTATCGATGCCCTGTCTCGAAACTCCCACGACTTGAGACCTTTTAAGGATGTGCTTATAGACCCCAGCTCCCACGTATATGATCGCCCTCATACTGCTGGCAGTCAAGCAAGAATCCTAGGGGCTCTATCAACGCGCAATAGTGACTTGTAAGGTCACCTAAAGCAGTACACGGTGATAAAGATAAACCAGATAGCATACTATCATCTCGAGCAAGACTGTCCTATCGGTATAGGTCCTCTCTCAATCATTGCAATCACGTGCCTGTGATCCAATAATTGACTCTGAGAGCACTATCTCCAACAATCTCCCACTTGCACTCAAGGCTAATTATTATGATGTCGCATACTCACAGCCCGTGTGATACCGAACACCCAACTCCTCTACTAATCAGTCTCACAAAACCCGTTTGCGAAACTAATGCGTTCGAGGAATAGCCTCAGTGAGTGGATCCGCTCAAATGTTTCTTTCTATGTCTCTCTTTATCTCAAGTTCGCGGAGAAAGCCATCTCCCGAAATGAGCAATACCTGTCTTAGAGTATGTCTGGATATCTGATGGGACCTAGTTCATAAATGAACTATAAATCCAAACTTCTCAGACTGTATCGTCAACTGAACTTAATCAGTATCCTGCGCCATGCCTCCCTCAGTATCCGCCTGGACCACCTGTCCAAACTACTGCCCCTCGTCAGAGGGAAAATTATAACTCTGACAGTCACTCTGTCATCCAAGTCACCTTGGAAGCCTGGAATGATAACTGTCTCCCGAATGAGGCTGTCGTTATCATATCCCTAGAACATCCACTTATGTTCTAAAACTGCTTCCGAATGTTTCTCCAGGATTGGATCAATATTACCTTATTGCATCTAGTGCAAAAACAACATCTATATCCTATTTGGAGAAACCACTGTGTGACAACCAAAGTATAACCGACCGTAGTATAGGAATTTCACTTCCTACTCTGTGTATGTCATCCAAATACCAGGACATCAAACCCTACTACCTTCTTAACAGATCCATCTCCTATTCTGATGAAATCAAACCTATGACTGTCACATCAGAAATAGATGATCTATCTCCGCTATATCTGCTTGAGTCTATAAATAGACATAAGCCACTTGTCCACTATGCTTCCGCTGCTCCCACTGACTACGATAACCCTCTGGCAGAGTCATATACACGTACACTTCTAAAGCTAGTTCAGAACGATGCTATACTCATCCTCCTGCCGGGTCTCACAGCCTGGAACAACAGCAATGGCAAGTCTGGGTAAACAAGAACCTCCCTGTCACCGTCCTTGAGGAAAACCGAAGTACCTCTCGAGTGCCTGAGGTTACCCACCATATCTGCGGAGTGGCCAATGGAATGTCAAGCCAGATTGAATCTTTACGTTCTTATCAAATCTTCAGTAATCGTTTGCGGTTCTGGAATTACTTCCAGTTCTACCATACTCCCACTACTGTTTTCTGAAAAAATCCATTTTTATTAAAACTGTGGCGAGTCAAGAACAATATCACTATTGATCTCCCAGATGGTAGAAAATCAACCCTCGTCATAGCCTGGGTCAACCCACAAACAACCATTACAGAAACGTGCCTTGAGTTGTTCAGAGTCTGGTTTTAAGTATAAGCCGGACAACTCCCCGTACCTTAACATCGTTAAGATACGAACTGTTCTATATCCAATACAGAAACAGAGGCACTGATTTAATTGGAACCAGATTCAAATCATGCAGCTGTCTCCAGTGCATGTCAACTAAATGGAGAGAGGCCGATCAGTATTACTCAACTTAGGAATACATCCAGATATGAGTAACCTGAAAGGGAAGCAAGTTCTCATAATCATTACTATCAACTGAATACCATGCACAAGTATCAACATCTTCGATCACCTTGAAGAATCCCGATACTTGCAACATCTGGTTCTCTACTTTACTCATATACCTATAACTTCTCAATACTTGGACCTTGTATTTCTAGGAAACACATGTCTAAGAACTAGAGAAGTCACAAGTAAACAGAATATAGTACGAAGACCAACCCCTCTGTCCTAATGGACACTGGACAACATACAATACTCTGTATAAGTCCCTTGAGTCTAATAACTCATTCCCTGTGTGTCGTAGGTTGAAAACTGTACTTATGGTCAAGAAGAATTACACCGCTGTTTAATACTCCTTACCTAACCATCCACTGATATAGGTAAATGTCATGGACATACTTTCAAAAAGGTGTATCTCACTCTATAAAAATAGACGTACAGATATATCAATTTGAAATTGGTGCATTATAACGGATATTCAAAACCAAATATTTGCCGTCCGGCAAACAACCCAGGTGATTTCCTCAAATATCACCAATTACAACGAATTCCGATATAATGAGGATGATCACCTAATTCCCAATAACTTACTCCCACTCATCATCTGTAAAACCATACAGATGTGAGAATCATACCTGGTAAATACATACCCTGGAGCAAGTGTCTAATTGGGAAATCAGTTTTCCTTTAACAGTACACAGTGAAACTGAAACATTGAAATGTTTCGTAGGGGTATTCTGGTATTCCTAGTAATGCCTCTTACATTATCCAGATTCACAACTGTAACCGTATATTTCTATGCCATCTCTCCACATCCCTTCATATGTCTTTAGTCGTTACCTTCTGCACACCCCTTTAGGCCAAATGGTTTTCTTCCTTCCCTACCATTCGGCACCAGTCTATGATTTGGAAGAAGACTATCCAATAAGCATAATGGGTGTACTGTCCTAATCCTAGGAGTACTCGCAATGCGAGAGAAGGTGAAGATAAAAGACAACCGAATAAACCTTATTCCTATTTCTCCTGAACCAGAATCCATCCCCGAACTGGAACAAGTTCCTTTCGAGTTCGTATATAACCATACGATGGAGTATCCAAATAACTGTGGATCTTCATAGTGATACGGAGTGTCCTGGAGAAATACAAAGGTGAAGTGGGAGTGGTGAAGAAATATTTGGTTTGGTCGTGAATAGCAGTCGCAGTTTACTTTGCCCTCTTACTAATCCCTTTATTTGTCTTAACATAATACCTTCTGTACACCATCGTTAGGCTAATTGGTTTTCTTCATTCCCTACCGTTCGGCACCTGCCTATGGTTTGGAAGAAGACTATCCAATTTGTGCAATAGGTGTACTATATCCTAAACCAAGGACTACTCGCAGCCTGAGAGAAGGTAAAAGGAAAAGACAACTGAATAGTCCTATTCGTTTTCTCCAGAACCGAAAACCATCCTCGAATAAATTCCTTCGAGTTTGTATATAACCATACGATGGTTTTGTCCAATGGAAGTGGACGTTCGTAGTAATACGGGGTGTTCTGGAGAAAAGGGTAAAAGTAGGAGTGGCAAAGAGGTTTGCAACTCTGACAATCCAAAAACCAATGTTTAAGAAGGTTCGGTTAATTTGGTCACTGAGTCATAGTCAAGGGTCGGGTCATGGTCGCTGCCAAAGAGAGAGAGAAAAGAAACACTCAGCGTGCACTCTAACCTAGATCAGAATGGTTATCACTTTATCTAATCAGGAAACCTCCCACTATACCGTCAAATTCTCCTCCAAACCTGAAAGAAGAATTAGTCGGGATCACCCGAGGAGTAAACCAACTCATCAGTGGGAATCGGGATCCAATTATCATCGCATGATAACGTGACGGAATCCGCTCACGTTATCACACTCCAGAAGGTATGCGCATATCTGGCAAGTTTTAGCTTCTTTAGAAACTCCCGATGTGATTTTTACCCCATACTCTTATGACCTTGGCGTGAGGTCAAAATGTCATAAGTCACATGTCAAGTTCTACCCATCATTATCCAGGTTAATTTGAATCCACCCGTACCTACCCTTGACGTAGGCCAAAATGGCAGTACGACTGTCTCAAACCAACGCAGTCTATCTATGCAACAGATAAATATCCGGCAGCTACCAATCACTATGCCTTGGCGTGAGGTCAAAATACATAGCTTGAATACTACCGAATATTTAACTGAAATGATGGAGGGCTACGAATGGTTCCTGGCGAAAACCTTTAACGTAATGAACTTGATATCGTTGAAGGAACCGGATAGCTTTTTATAAAAATATAGTGGCGAAAACCTTTGCTAAAGAGGTCACTCCCGGTGAAGGGATCTCGGCTCTTTCCCCGTAGAATGAGGTGCAGGATATTCTAACTGAATACCATGATGCAAAGCAAAAGTAATCGACTATAGTGAAGTTATTGCCCTGACGCAAACTTCTGTCCAAGGGGTCACTCCCGGTGAAGGGATCTCGGCCCTTGCCTCGTCGACTGAAGTGCTGGATATTCATAACCGAATACCGCTGTGCAAAACAAAAGAGAACGCCCTTGCAATAACAGCCTTTTTGGAAAAAAGTTCCAACAACATCAGAATAGGTTTGTTTAGCTTGCATTGATCCGAATCAACGCAGTCCCATCAATTGATCACACCAATAAAGAACGAAAATAATGATGTACATATATGCCATCCGCATTCGCCACTGGGTCCCGTCATCACCCGTTAGGTTACTTAACTAACGACAGTGCGGGGACTGGACTGGCGCGGATGCAAAACATATACAACATCTACTAGTATGTATATATCAATATATAATATTCACTCAAGGCGTGATAAAATGCAACATCACAGAAATGTAATAAGCATCACAGAACAATACAGATATCTGGGATCCCCGGGTTTCATAGAGCCGCTACTGAAACCCGACGTTCCTCTGGTCGTGTGGATAGCCTGTGCAATAAAATCCTAGACCCCTACGGACGAGGCAAGTTACCCGCCAAAACCTGAAGCGAGGCAGCCCCCTTCAACGACATGAATGGACCACCCAGCACTTCACAGAATCCGGTAACTTGGGCATCCCTCCTTGGGTCAACCTGTACCCCCTACGAGTGCGGCGAATAGCCCGCCAATTCTAGAGTGAAGCCCCCTCCGTCTCAACGCCATAAGATGCGGGCCCGTTGCCCTCTAGAACCCGGCTATCCGTGTACCCCACCGTGGGGTAATCCTATTATAGAAAGTAAAAATATACATACAACGGGTACATCGATCTCAGCCCGGTCGTGCCCCAAAAGAATAATATACAAACAGGCAGCAACGGCAGTCCACATGTCGGACGCTCTCCCCGCAATATCAAATGTACATAAAAAACAAAACTGTACTAACATTGCATCCAGGCTATCCCCACGACAATCCGCAACATCACAGCACAACACAGAACATCAACGTGAATGTCACGTTCGCAAATCCGTCTAAAAGGGCTATAGCAGTTAGACAGGATTTACTGATTGTGTGACATTCACGGTCGCAGATATAATGTAAATATTGTGAACTAACATGTTTAAAATTTTCGATCGACCAAAATTTTCCGAAGTGGGCCCCAAGCACAACTGTAGCACTCAAAAACATCTGGGCCCAAAAAGAATATACCAGAAACCCTATTTCCATGTCAGAGAGCTACTGTAAAAATTTGATGCAGTGAAGCCAAAATTCGGCGGCTGATCCGTGGCCAAAACGTGGTTTTGGCCGCTGATCCGCCGCGCTATAGTAACTTCAGCCTACCAAATTTTCACAGAATGCATAAAAAACCCTGCACGAATTTTTACAATGTACCAAATAATTTTTAAAGCACTGGAAAAATTCGACAAAAACTTGATATGGAAACGCGGTTTTTGGAATTTTCGTTCGATCGAAATTCTAAACACGTTAGAACAAGCTAGACTAGGTTAATGACGTGGCTCTGATACCAGTGTAAGTGCACGGCGGCGCCTCGGCCGTCAATCCGACGCCGGAATGCGGAAACGAAAATTTTACGAAACTTGTAAACCGGCACCACCGCGCACTAAAAACCCGGATCGGGCCATTAACCTAATGCTAGAAAATACGAGAAAGGGTAGAGGGCTATACCGAGCGATCCGTGTCCTTCGGTCTTCGGCCTCCACTCCGATCTCCTCGCGGAATCTCCGGTCTTCATCTCCTCGTTGGAATGGGCACCACATCACCGGGCTCTTTTACGGGCTCCCACCTCTGGACCGAGGCAACTCGGGCACGAAGTTGGCGAGTCGACGTGTCCAAGAATACTGTAGATGAAGTGTAGAATCCATTGTCTCAATGGGGTTATGAAGTTGCCTTAATGGATGGAGGTGAAGAATGGAAATGAGCTTTTGATTTTTGGTGTAAGCTAAAAATGATATGAGATGAACATTTTTCCACCACCAAAATGAACCACCCCCCTCTCTTCAAATGTATGGCCGGCCCCTTGCTATGGTGGAGGGAAAAAGAATCAATAATTGCAAGAGAAGAAAATGTATGATAATGAGAAGAAATGGTCACACCATTTTCCAAATCAATCCCTTCATAATCCATCACCATTAATGATAGCCATGATCACTAGAAAAAGCAAAGATGCTCAAACCATCATAATCATCCATTTACAAGAAACCCCCTCCACAATGCTAATTTGCAAATATGCAAATTAGCCCCTCTCATCACAAAAGTCCGGCCGTGAAGGAACAAAGGAAAACTGGCCGAAACGGAATGCAAACTGGCAACTTCAAAAAACTGATCCCGTAATAAATTACAGGAAAACCCCGCGACTGTATATACATACCCGCATTTGTATTCCGACAGAATACAAATACAATGAGACAAAATCTATACTGTACAATACTAGGATCCGGCTTAAACCAAAGCCCGCTAGTATAATCCGTCCGATCATGATCCGTGCAATACCGCACATATAAGATCGAACCCTGCCATATCTCCATACGGCCTCTACAGCGTTTCACCCGAAACTTGAGAAAACGGTCTTTGGGGGACTCTAAAGACTCGTCAATACTTTGGCTGTGGATTTAACCACTAGCACGTCAGAGGTATTAGCCATACGTAACGGGCTACCAGGTATTGACCAAAAGGGACGTCTGTGAGCGAACTCATGCTGACACCCTACTGAGCCTGTCAGTGACAATATCCGTACAGTCCGGTCCGTTCGTCTATGAGCATCGCATGTCGGGCCTAGGGGGTTGGTAAAAGTCAGACCCCCAAAAGCGGTACAAGTCGTGTCGGAGTGTAGCCCAGAACACCCTGAGATATTACTGGAATAACTACTAGTAAATCTCCTGCCTTGGCCAAGGACTTCGTGTAATGGCTCTCCTAGACACAGCGCGACCTCACCCCCAATACCGGGAGAGACTAACCCCTGAAGATCCGCTCACTGCCTCCATGTGGCTCAGGACTGTATCCAACTAAAACCTGTTTGCACGTCTCCTTTGAGCGTGGTAGGGTAGTAATCAAAGTACAGTGGGAACTCACACGAGACAAATGACGATCCCAGGTCGATGAACTAACCTGTACACATGTCACCAGGGAACTGCCATCTGACGTCTGGTATAAGACCAACTAGCAGGTTCCCGGCGAGTCCTGTCCGGTGTACTCATAACCCAATGAGCACCTGTATACATCTTAGGTGAACCAACTGACACCAGTGGCTTGTGAGACCGGCCACCGTCCCTCATCGGGGTCTCGACTGTATACACTGTCTACTCTGGAGTATCGATGCCCTGTCTCGAAACTCCCACGACTAGGGACCTTTTAAGGATGTGCTTATAGACCCCAGCTCCCACGTATATGATCACCTTCATACTGCTGGCAGTCAAGAAAGAATCCTAGGGGCTCTATCAACGCGCAATAGTGACTTGTAAGGTCACCTAAAGCAGTACACGGTGATAAAGATAAACTAGATAGCATACTATCATCTCGAGCAAGACTGTCCTATCGGTATAGGTCCCCCTTCAATCATTGCAATCACGTGCCTGTGATCCAATAATTGACTCTGAGGGCACTATCTCCAACAAGACACACTTGCCTAGACGCCACAAAGTCAGGTTTAGATAAACGATCGATGTCCATGACATGTCGTATTTTCCTATTAAAAGATATTGTTTTAGAATTGTTTAAAACTTAGAACTTTTAGAAAATGTTTTATTAAGAAAAGGGTATTTAAATGTAAAATCTTGTATTATCGTATTCTAAGTTTTGATGATATCAATTAGGGTTGTATTTGCGTGTGTGTGGAGGTAGGTCATTATCTCGTGATCTACTTTAAGGTATAGCAATGTTAAAGGGTTAAATGTGATAAACTAAACATGGTGGTATTTAAGTGCAAAAATACGGTATATTGCAAAAGCTATCATTTCATGTGTGAAAACTTATTCAAATTAATTTTTAAGTGATTAGTAGTCAACATGAAGATATTTAAGCATTATGGAATTGGTGATAAGTGAGATTTGATAGAAAACCGAATCGGAAATCGGGTTGTTCCGATTTCCGTCGGGTTTATAAAGTCATATTTTTATGAAAGAAAAGAAGGATAGAAAAGGGAAACTTACGGGTTTGGACAACGCTAGAGAGTGAGAGGGAGATAGTGGGTTTGCCGGTGCGTCGAATCGTCGTTGAGAGGTCCTAGCACGATCGCCGGGATTTCGCCGTCGATTTCGTCAGCGTTTCGCCTTTCGTTCATTTTCTAACGTACCAAGTTCTCTTGGAATTTTGAGAGAGTGGACTTAGGAAAAGGGATGAGAGGGTAGAGGGTATGGGGGGTTTATATAGGGTTAGGGTTTTTAATAAAAAAAATATAAAAATATATAAAAATTCATTAAAACTCATTAAACCTAGGATTAAAAGGGATTTATTGGCCAAATGATAACCGATCCAAGCATTTAAAATGTGCAGGAGGGTTGACCACATCAAGACCCAACTTTTCTCAGTTGGTGACTCGGCCGTCCGGCCAAGTCCGGCCGGCGGCGCCGGACCGAGTCGGCCGGTTCGCAGGCCGGCGGCGCCGAGTCGGGCCGAGTCAGGCTTCCAGTGGCCGGGGTTTTTTCTGGGGTACAATTTGGTATATTTACTTTTTCATGTCCAGTACATATTTTGTGAGTTATGGCCTTTTGACTGTTGACTTCCAAAAGAAATTAAAACAAAATAAATACAAAAATAATGTGGGGCATGGGATTTGAACTCTGGTGGCTTGGTTCAGCAGTGCAAGGTGTTACCAATGAGCTACAAGCTCCTTCTTGTAATTATGGAGTGAAATAAATACTTAAAGAGATATCAGTCGCAATAAATACTCCAAGTATACATTGAATTTAAATCAATTCTTTGTACATTAAAAATGGAGTTGTTACAGTCTACCCTCCTTACAAAAATTTCGTCCTCGAAATTTACAACTTTTATTTGAGGACTAGTTTACAAAGATGTGTGGATATCTAGTACGCATTTCATCCTCCCTTTCCCAAGTGGACTCTCCTGGAGTGTCTTTCCTCCACATCACTCGAACCAAGTTAACTTCCTTGTTCCGAAGTGTCTTCACTTTCCTGTCCAGGATTTCCACAGGCTGTTGCTCACAAGACAAGTCGGATTGTATAGTGAGCTCGGAATGATCGAGAACATGGCTGGGGTCGCTTACATACTTTCTGAGTTGGGATATATGGAACACATTATGCACTCCTTCCAATGAAGGTGGAAGCGCTAAGCGGTATGCCAGTTCACCGACTCGTTCGAGTATGTCGAATGGTCCAATGTATCTCGAACTCAACTTACACCGTCTTCCAAAACGGATCACTCCGCGGTTCGGAGATATTTTCAGGAATACGTGATCTCCTGGCTGGAACTCCAAGTGTCGTCTCTTTGCATCAGCCCAGTGCTTCTGTCGATCTTGGGCTATGCGCATCCTTTCCCTGATAGTACGGACCACATCAACAGTCTCTACTGTCATCTCCGGTCCAAGAAGTTCCCTATCTCCGACGTCGTCCCAACTTAATGGCGATCGACACTTCCTTCCATACAATGCTGCAAAAGGTGCCATTCCTATGCTTGCTTGGTAGCTGTTGTTGTACGAAAACTCCACAAGATGTAGGTGATCTTCCCACGATCCTTTGAAGTCTAACATACATGCTCTGAGCATATCCTCCAAGATCTGAATAGTTCATTCCGACTGACCATCTGTTTGTGGATGATAAGCCGTGCTGAAGTTCAGACTTGTTCCCAAGCTTGCTTGCAGACTCTGCCAAAATTGCGATCGGAACTTGGTGTCACGATCGGAGACAATGCAGTCCGGTACTCCATGGAGTCTCACAATTTCCTGTATGAGTTCATGGGTATCAGAGATAGTACATTATGAAGAGTTTTAAATCTAAATTAGATTATTACCTCCATGTACTTCTTTGGTAGTGTCTCAGTTGATTGGCCAACTCGAAATGGGATGAAATGAGCTGACTTTGTGAGTCGATCCACAATGACCCATATGGCATCGTTACCCTTTGTGCTGCGAGGAAGAGCAATCACAAAGTCCATCGTGATGTGTTGCCACTTCCATTCTGGGATTGGTAACGGTTGAAGTAATCCAGCAGTCCTGTGATGTTCAGCCTTTACTTACTGACATACCAAACATTTTGCGACGCTTCTGGCTACTTCACGCTTCATTCCATGCCACCAATAATTCTGACGTAGATCTTTGTACATTTTGGTACCTCCAGGGTGTACTGAATAGGGAGAGCTGTGATCTTCTTTCATTAACTCTTCCCGAACAGGACCTTTTGGTACACACAATCTGCTGCCGTATCTCAAAGATCCGTCTTCATGGATGATGAAGTCTGTTCTGAGTCCATTCTCCACTTGTTCTCTAATCTTTTGCAACTTAGCATCACTTGCTTGAGCTGCTTTGATCTGATTGACAATGGTTGATTGAACTTGTAAATTCATCAAACTTGAAGCATTACCTGGCATGACTACTTCAATCTCTATCTGATGCAAGTCTTGTTGAAGCTTCCACTGAGCGGTGAGATTCATTGCTAATGGTTGGCGACTAAGAGCATCAGGTACTACATTCACCTTCCCTGGGTAATATTGCAAGTTGATGTCAAAGTCCGCCATGAGTTCTAACCATCTTCTCTGCCGCATATTCAACTCCTTCTGAGTAAACACGTACTTTAAGCTCTTATGATCTGTGTAGATGTTCATCCGTTCACCAAGTAGGTAATGACGCCAAATCTTGAGAGCAAAGATGACGGCCGCTAACTCCAGATCATGCGTCGGATAATTGCGCTCATGAATCTTCAGCTGTCTTGAATCATAAGCCACAACCTTACCGTGCTGATGTAGAACACATCCTAATCCTTTACCGGATGCATCGCAATGTACCTTGAATCCTCCAGATTGATCCGGTATTACGAGAATAGGTGCTGATGTCAACCTTGACTTGAGTTCTACGAAAGCTTGTTCGCATGCTTCTGACCACATAAATTCTTCATCTTTACGTGTGAGCTTGGTCAGGGGCGTTGCTATCTTCGAAAAGCCTTCAATAAACCTTCTGTAATATCCAGCTAAACCCAAGAAATGTCGAATATCCTTCACTGACTTTGGTGTAGGCCATTCGCTAACTGCCGAAACTTTCCCTGGATCTACAGAGATTCCTTCTCCTGATACGATATGTCCAAGAAAACCAACTTGATTTAGCCAAAACTCGCACTTGCTGTACTTGGCATAAAGCTGATATTGTTGAAGAGTTTCTAGGACAATTCGTAGATGTTCTGCATGTTCTTTCCGACTCTTAAAATACACCAGGATGTCGTCAATGAAGATGACAACAAACTTGTCTAAGTACTCCCGGAAAACTTGATTCATAAGGTTCATGAATATTGCGGGTGCGTTGGTCACTCCGAATGGCATTACCAGAAATTCGTAATGTCCATAGCGAGTTCTGAAAGCTGTTTTGTGAATATCAGCTTCCTTGACCTTTACTTGATGATAACCTGAACGAAGATCTAATTTAGAGAAAACACAAGATCCACTTAGCTGATCGAATAAATCATCGATGCGCGGGAGTGGATACTTTTCCTTTTAGTGACTTCGTTCAAGGCTCTGTAATCGATGCACATTCTGTATGAACCTTCCTTCTTCTTCACAAGTAGTACAGGTGATCCCTAATTTGAAGTGCTGGGACGAATCCATCCTTTCGCCAGTAATTCGTCCAACTGTGTTCGAACTTCCTTCAAACCTTCCGGACTTAAACGATAGGATGCTTTGATCACCGGTTGTGCTCCTGGTACTAAATCAATACTGAATTCAAGAGCTCGATCGGGTGGCAAACCTGATATTTCGTCAGGAAATATATCGTTGAACTCTCGAACTACATCTGGTCTTGATTCTTCCTCCGCTTGAGCTGCTGCAACAACCGCTTCTCTTGGCTTCGCTTTGTAGATACTTGGCTCCAGCGTACGATCTCCGCTTTTAAAATAGAAGACCGGATGGTCTGGAATCTCGAATACTACCCTCCTTTGACGACAGTCGATGGTAGCATAAAAAGTTCCAAGCCAATCCATTCCTAGAACCACATCGAAGTTCGGTATGTCCAGCACTTTGAAGTCAGCATAAAACTCTCGACTGCAGACGACGACTGGACACAAGCTGTATCCCATAGTTGCCTTAGAACGCCATTTCCTGAACTGACATTCCAGCTGGATACAAGCGGTGAGACTGGAATCGCATGGGTTCGGACCGTTGCGACATAAAACAGTGTGATGCTCCAGTATCAAACAGTGCAAGTGCAGGGATTGAGGATACTAAGATTGTACCTAAGGTATGTGGGATATGTTTTAGGTATAGAAAATATGTAACTAAGTAGCAGGATAGAAAAGCAAAGTTTGAAAAGAAAAGTTTACCAGCGATGACTTGGCCAGTGGCCTCAGCTTCTTCCACGGACATCATGAAAGCCTGGCGCCTTGGTACATTCCTCCTGGCCTGAGGAGCATTCCTCGGAACGTTCCTTTGAGCTTGATGGAACTGACGAGGAGGTGGTGCAGCTTGTGGTTCTCTGGGTGGTGCAGGTAGTGCAGGTGCCTGAAGAGCTGGCCGCTGCGGATAAGTAATTGCTGGTCTGGGTGCAGTAACTGGGTTCTGTCTTTGGGGACAAGACCCAATATCGTGAGTAGCTGAGCCGCAGACTAAGCAAAGACGGTTGGCTCGACGGTAGTCCTTCATCATATGTCCAGTTCTCTTGCAGTAGGTGAAAAAGACTGGGCTGGGACGATGGGTTGGTACTTCGGGTCGCCTTGGCACGAAAGGTGGCCTAGACGAGGCTTCACCTGCCATCTGGTTGGCAGGGCGTTTGACTCCTGCAGACTGAGGTCTGCCCCTTGCTTTTATCACTGCCTCATAACTGCGGGCAGCTTCCAGAGCATCCTCATGAGTCAGAAATTTTCCCGTGGCTAGAGCAGCCTGAATCTCCGTGTTCAGTCCTTGTTGAAAGCGACGGGCTCTGATCTCGTCCGTCGGTATCAAGTGTGCCGCGAATCTGTTTAAAGATTGTGTTAGCTGTGTAGTATGTGATATTTAAAAATTGAACTATTGTGACATATCTTACCGGCTTAACATGGTGAATTCAGCGTCGTATTCATCTACTGATTTGTCCCATATTGAACCCTGTTGTAGATGAATGAACTGCTGCTACATTGCAAACCTGGCAGTCACAGGGAAGTATTTCACGTCGAACTTCTCGCGAAAAGTCTTCCATTCAATCGGCTGTACCAGACGGCTTTCTTCCGCCTTCCACCAGTTGCGAGCATTATCCGTGAGTTGTAGTTTCGCCACACGGACCCAAGCGATGTCTGGCACTTGAGCTGCTGCCAGATCGTCTTCGATGCTTTGTGCCCATTCTTCAGCTTCAAGAGGGCTTCCTTTACCAGAGAACTGCTTGGGGTGCAAAGTCCTGAATTGCTTTACCCCTGGTGCGTCGGTCTCAGGACGGTTCAGGAGTTGTTGTTGTCCCTCGAGAAGGCCGCGGATCACTTCAAGTAGCACTGTTTGCTCGGTGGGTGGTGCAGGAACAGCTGGTGCAAGAGGTAGTGCTGGAGGTGTGTTGTTGACGTTGGTGCTGGTGTTGTTCGGGGAATCCATAACCTTGAAGAAAATTTTAGGTTAGGACAGATTCAAATACATGAAATGATAAGATTTAAGGAATAGAAATTTGTAAGATTCAAGAAACATGAATTGTAAAGAATGTTTTAGTTGTTGGTTCTTGTGTTATATTGCTTAGGTTGTTCACGCAGACCAGAACTGCATGATAGGGATTCATACAGCTCTGACCTGCATGGGCCACCAACAAAACCTGTCACGCCCCGTTTCCCGGTATACGGCGAAGAGGACGCGACAAGGTCCACTACGTATATACTTAGAAGTACATACGCTAAGCGTATCTAAGCAATATAAAAGTAAATCACAAGAGACAAGAGATATAAAAATAACAGCAACTTTATTAATAATATTCTTTTGTACAATGCATGAAAAGTAAATACAACTGAAATGAAAAGCGATGCCTAAATAATGGCATAACAGGAAATGAAAATACTGAATAGAACAAGGTACAATGTCTAGAGCTCAGGGTCTTCGTGAAACTGCTCCAAGTCTTCACCGGTGGGCTCGATCTCTGCTGGGTCCAAAGCACCTGACGACATTCAAAGAAGAAGAAATAGAATGTCGTCAGCGAACAGGTCGCTCGATAAGTCCCAAAGATAAAGAAGAATTAGAAAAGACAGAATAAGAGATATTTTCTAAAGAGATTTTAAAATATTGTAGAATATTGTGTTAACGCTGTTGTTCGTAGCTTGGTACAGAAGGATGCCAGTGTATACGAGAGGGGTCTCTATATGCCAGAGAACAGGGCAAACGTAATGTACAAGAAACCGTTAAGCCACGGTACAACAGCAACGGAATATAGGTTAGGTGTTTTAATCTGACCACCTCGTTCCACCTTTAACCCCTTCCGTACCAATGTACCCCTTAAACCCCGTAGTGTTTTGATTGTATTGTGTAAGTTGGATGACTGACCAAAACCATGATATCAGTAAACAGATTGTAACTGCATAATCAGGTAAATGGAATAACGGAATAATGGGTGTATATCCATGGTTTGATTCAGTCAAGTTGCATAGATTGTTAACTGGATTCTAGGATTCATGTATTCATATTGAGTTGGAATATTAAAGAATATAGATTGACTTGAATCATATTCAAGTCAGAAATAATCAGACTCAAACCCGAGTCAGACTAAAAAAAATGTAAGTCGAAGTTCTATATTTGTTAGGGTCATTATTGTAATTTATAAAACTTGAGGGGGTTTTATGTAAAAATACTTTTGTATAGTTTTCAAGATACACCTCAAGTATTTATTATTCGTCTTTATTGTTATAATGAGTGTGATTTTATTTTGTGATATTTCTAGTGAAAATATCCTAATTACATAAATAAAGGTATTAATTTGTAATATTGATTTAATTGAAATTCATGGTATTTTAATGTAACTTTTAATCTTGTAATTTTTAGGAAGAGGTGAAAACTTTATCTTATAATAAAATAGGTGTTTAAATGATAAATATACATATGTTTATACAAGAATAATTTTTAATAAATATTTTATTTTCAAAAAATCTCATTTTTCTTAAATGTCGTATTTTAAACCTTTCGAGACCGAATGCTCCTTGCGGAGGTCTGAATCTCGCACTACTAAGCCCGAGGGTGCACGGTAAACCGTACTATCCCTAACGAGTTCCCCAAAGGTGGGTTGTAGTGGCGCTTTGTAAAGATTTAATAAATACTAATCATTTAGAAAACGGTTTTATAAAGATAAAGTATTTATTTGTAAAAAGGTGTAAATTTCCGTATTTTAGATTCTAGGGTTTCCTAAGCCAACTAGCCTATTTCTAAATGGTCTAAACGACAAGTCATTAGAAGCCTTAAATCGCCTCCTCACCGCCAATTGCGGCCAGGTAAGTGCCAGGTGAGTGGGAGGCTCTCCACTACAAGTAGTGGCCCTAATTAAGTAACCACTCGCCTTAGACACACTTGCCTAGACACCACAAAATCAGGTTTAGATAAACGATCGATATCCACGACATGTCGTATTTTCCTATTAAAAGATATTGTTTTAAAATTGTTTAAAACTTAGAACTTTTAGAAAAGGTTTTATTAAAAAAGGGTATTTAAATGTAAAATCTTGTATTATCGTATTCTAAGTTTTGATGATATCAATTAGGGTTGTATTTGCGTGTGTGTGGAGGTAGGTCATTACCTCGTGATCTACTTTAAGATATAGCAATGTTAAAGGGTTAAATGTGATAAACTAAACATGGTGGTATTTAAGTGCAAAATACGGTATATTGCAAAAGCTATCATTTCATGTGTGAAAACTTGTTCAAATTAATTTTTAAGTGATTAGTAGCCAACTTGAAGATATTTAAGTATTATGGAATTGGTGATAAGTGAGATTTGATAGAAAACCGAATCGGAAATCGGGTTGTTCCGATTTCCGTCGGGTTTATAAAGTCGTAGTTTTATGAAAGAAAAGAAGGATAGAAAAGGGAAACTTACGGGTTTGGACAACGCTAGAGAGTGAGAGGGAGATAGTGGGTTTGCCGGTGCGTCGAATCGTCGTTGAGAGGTCCTAGCACGATCGCCGGGATTTCGCCATCGATTTCGTCAGCGCTTCGCCTTTCGCTCATTTTCTAACGTACCAAGTTCTCTTGGAATTTTGAGAGAATGGACTTAGGAAAAGTGATGAGAGGGTAGAGAGTATGGGGGGTTTATATAGGGTTAGGCTAGGGTTAGGGTTTTTAATAAAAAAATATAAAAATATATAAAAATTCATTAAAACTCATTAAACCTAGGATTAAAAGGGATTTATCGGCCAAATGATAAATGATCCAAGCATTTAGAGTGTGCAGGAGGGTTGACCACTTCAAGACCCAACTTTTCTCAGTTGGTGACTCGGCCGTCCGGCCAAGTCCGGCCGGCGGCGCCGAGTCGGACCGAGTCAGGTTTCCAGTGGCCGGGGGTTTTCCTGGGGTACAATTTGGTATATTTACTTTTTCATGTCCAGTACATATTTTGTGAGTTATGGCCTTTTGACCGTTGACTTCCAAAAGAAATTAAAACAAAATAAATACAAAAATAATGTGGGGCATGGGATTTGAACTCCGGTTGCTTGGTTCAGCAATGCAAGGTGTTACCAATTAGCTACAAGCTCCTTCTTGTAATTATGGAGTTAAATAAATACTTAAAGAGATATCAGTCGCAATAAATACTCCAAGTATACATTGAATTTAAATCAATTCTTTGTACATTAAAAATGGAGTTGTTACAATACGCTGGCAGGTTTAACCGTAAGCATGTCAGTGGCATTAGCTGTATGTAATGGCTACCCATGTACTTGTTAAAAGGGGGTCGACAATCAAGTGCGTCCTTAGCCTACTAAGCCTGAATGCGACAATCTCCATACAGTCCGGTCTCTTCGTCAAAGAGTATCGCATATCGGGTCTAGGGGGTGGATAACGTCAGACCCCTACTAACCCGATAAGTCGTGTCTGAGTTTAGCTCATCACCAACTGAGACACTACTGATCAACTATCAGTAAACCTCACCCACCATGGCCATGGATTTCTGGTGATAGCCAACTGAATATAGCGCGACATCAACTCCTAATACCAGGAGAGACGAATTCCCGACAGTCGACCACTGCCTTCATGTGGCTCGGGACTATACCCAACTAAAACCTGTTTGCACGACTCCTTTGAGCCGTGGTAGGGTAGTAATCAAAGTACAGTGGGAACTCACACGAGACAAATGACGACTTCAGGTCAAAAGACTAACCCGTACTCATGCTACCTGAGAACTTCCATCTGACGATAGGTATAATACCATCTAGAAGTTCTCGGCGAGTCCGTCCAGTGTACTCACCTCCAGTGAGCACTTGTATACTATCTTAGGTGTCATAACACCAATGGCTTATGAGACCGGCCACCACCCCTCGTCGGGGTCTCGAAGCATATACACTAGTCTACTCTGGAATATCGATGCCCGGTCTTGATACTCCCATGACTAGGGACATTTAAGGATGTGCTTATAGACCACCCAGCTCTCACGTATATGATCGTCATCATAATACTGGTAGTCAAGCAAGAATCCTACGGGCTTCATCATTATATATTAGCGACACATAATAACAAGTAAAACGTGTACACATCAATGATAAAGACAAACCAGATAACAAACTATCATTTCGAGCAAGATTGTTCTACCTGTATAGGTCCTCCCTTAATTATCATAATCGCGTGCCTGTAATTACAATAATTACCTTGAGGGTACTATATCCAACAATCTCTCACTTGCACTTAAGGCTAATTATTGCGTTATCGCGTACCCACAGCTCGTGTGTTGCCGAATACCCAATTTCTCTACTAATCGGTTTCGCAAACTATGTTTGTGAAACATAACGTGTTTGAGAAATAGGCTCAGTGAGTGGATCCGCTATAATGTTCCAACTTCATCTCTCTATATCTCAACTTTGCGGAGATGAACAATCTCCCAATCTGAGCGATACCCCACCTCAAGAATTTGTCTAGATACCTGATGGGACCAAGTTCATCAATGAACAACTCTTATCTAACAAACTTCTTGGGCTGTATTCTCTATTGAGTTATAACCGATATCCTGCACCATGATTACCTTAGTATCCTTATTGGAACACTATCCAATACACTGATCATCAGAAGAGGCTAAACTCATAACTTTGACAGCATCTCTGTCATCCACGTCACCTTGGAAGCTTGAATTGATAACCGCCTCCCAGAGGAGGCTGCCGTTATCTTATACCAAAAACATCGTCTTATATTCTTTACTGCTTTCCAATGTTTCTCTAGGATTGGATTAATATCTGCTTATTGCAACTAGTGCAAAAGCAATATCTGGTTTTGTACAAGACTTTGCATGATTGACTCAATTGCCTAACCAAATGATATGTTATTCATGACTGCCCCTCTCTTCATCAGTCTAAAAGACATCCTTTTTAGAGAGGGTGACTCCATCACCTGCGGGTACACAACCACGCTAGGAGTCGTACATTCTAAAATACTTTTAGAATGCAATCTAAGTACCTGATTGGGGAACTTCCCAAATCTAGATCTAAAACCATAGATCTAGCCACCAGAACACCTAATATACTATCCATATCCAATGTGGAGAAAATACCGTGTGACACCCAAAGTCTGACCAATTGTAGTATAGGAACATCACTTTCTATCTGGAGTATGTCATCCAAATCCCAGGACAGTACTCCCTACATCCCTTTTACTATGTTCATCTTTTGTTTTGATGAAGTCAATTACCTCGACTGTCAAATCAAAATAGATGATCTGTCTCCGCTATCCATGCTTCAGTATACGAATAGACATAAGCAACTTGCACACCTTCCGCTGCTCCCACTGACTACGATAACCTTCTGGCAGAGTCATATACACATGCACTTCCAAAATCCTATTTGGAAAGACGTTATAGTCACCCATCTGCCAGATATCATAGCCATGAACTGCATCAGTGCCAAAACATATACATATGGACTTCAGCATAAACACTGAAGTAAAAATCACATCACAATCCACAACGGGTATTTGATGAAAACTCTTTACAACAAGTTTAGCCTTATTAGGTTAGCACCTTTGCACCTGCATAAATCTCGAAAGATCTACTCACTCCTAATGGGTTTTACCCCTTTAGGAGCACCCAGCAAAATCTAAAATCCATAATTTGCTGAAGTGCATGGAGTCTATCTTGGATATAAAGTATCTGGTCACTTGAAAGTTACCACTTCCTATGACCTACTGATAACTAGTAGGATCATCATATGTTGACCTCCCTGTCACCGTCTACGAGAAAACCGAAGTGTCTCTCGGGTGTCTGATGTCACCTACTAAAATCTGTGGAGTGGCCAACGGTTTGTCAAGTCCAATCGAATGCTTAGGTCTAACTAAATTTTCGGTAATCGTTTGTGGTTCTGAAATCACTTCCAATTCTACTATACTCTCACTAGTTTCTTTTGCAAAAAAAATCCTTTTTAAAAAATGGTGGCGAGTCAAGAACAATGTAACTATTGATTTTGGTAGAAACAAAATCCTAGCTAATGCTTGGGATAATCCACAAACCGCCATTACCAAAGCGTGCCTCGAGTTTGTCCGGATTCAGCTTTTAAACAGAAATCAGATAACTCCATATCTTAACGACCTCAAGATATGTAACCATTTTATGTCCATATAGAATCGATGCACTAATTTAGATGGAACCAAATTCAAAAGTCATGCATCTGTTTCCAGTGAGTATTACCTAATGGAAAAGGGGCAATACAGTATTACTTATCATGGAGCACGTCCACAGATGAGTAACCAATGGGAGAGTCAAGTTCTCGATATTACTATGATGGAATACCTAACATAAGTATCTACATCTTTGATCACCTCGAAGAATCCCGATACTTCCAACGTATGGTTCTCCATTTTATTCTTATACCTACAAACTTCTCAAAAATTTTGGACCATGCATTACTACGAATGCGTGTCCAAAACCAGAGAACTCATAGGTAAACCTGAATGAAGTAAGAGTACCAACCCCTTTGTCCCGAAGGACACTGGACGGCATACATTTTCATGTATAAGTCCCAAGAGTATACCAACTCAAATTCTATGTTTTGTAAATAGAAAACTGTATCTTGGTTAAGAATGTCTTACACCATTATTCAATGCACCTTACCTTATCCTCAACTGATAAAGGTAAATGTTTACAACATAATTTTCAAAATATATATCTCACTTTATAAAAAATAAAGGTACAAATATTCATTTTAAAATCTGGTGCATAACAACGGTTATTCAAAACCAAATATTTGCCGTCAGGCAAAAGCAGGACGATTTAATCCAATATCACCGGTTGCAACGAATTCTAATATTAAGGATCAAATCGCCCATTTCTCAATATTCTACTCCTACTCATCATCTGTAACACCGTACAGATGTGAGATCCAAATCTGGTAAATACTTACCCTGGAGTCATAATTAATTAGGAAACAGTTCTCTTTTACATGTACACAGAAAAACTGAAACATGAAAATGTTTCATAGGGGATGGTCAGGTATTCCTAGTAATGCCTTTTCTATTATCCAGATTTATGACAGTAGTCGCAATTTTCTTTGCCCTCACTTCAGTCCCTTTATATATCTCTACTTCTTATCTTCTATACACCATCCCGGCGCTAACTGGTTTTCTTTCATCCCTACCTTGCGGCACCAGCCCGAGGTTTGGAAGAAGACTATCCAATAAGCATAACAGGTGTACTCTCCTAATCAAGGAGCTCTCTCATCCTGAGAGAAGGTAAAGGGAAGAGACAACTGAATAATCCTATTCAATTTCTTTAGAACCTGTGGCCATTTTCGACTGAAAAAACTTCTTCGAGTTTGTATGTAACTATACGATGGCCGTTCCAAGCAATATGAATCATCGTAGCGATACGACGTGTTCTGAAGAAATGCAAAGGGTAGAGTAGGAGTGGCAGGGATATATGCGACTTTGTCGTGAATCAAGACACGCCAAAGCCAAAGTGTGTAAAAAGGTTCAGTCAAATTGGTTCATGAGTTTTTAAGGTAAGTCATAGGTCGTTGTACTAGAGAGAGAGAGAAAAAACACTCAACGTGCACTCTATCAAGATCAGACTGGTTATCACTTTATCTGGTCAGGATGACTCCCATTGTTTCCTCGAATTCTCCTTTAAACCTTAAAAGGAGAATTAGTCGAGATCATTTACACTTTACAAGTTTGCTAACCGTTCAGTCAGGCCAATACTGGTACTCCGAGGTAGGTCGGGCTTTCGCACGGACCCAATTAATAACCCCGTTTCTGTAGAGGCGTAACCTCGTCAACACTTTCTAGACACCTAATAGGTTAGCTAATTGCGAAGTGAAAAAATCTCCCGAGGAGTAATACATACTCATCAGTGGGAATCGGGACCCAACTATCATCATGTGATAAATTGACAGAATCCACTCAAGTCACCACACTCCAGAAGGTATGCGCATGCCTAGCAAGTTTCTCGTATGTTTGAAACTCCCGATATGGTTTTTGCCCCTATGACCCAAATGACCTTGACTAAAGATCAAAATGCCAAAGGGTCCTAGTCAAGTTTTATCCGTCATTATCTTGATTGCATTAGACTCACCCGCACGACACTTGACTAAAGATCAAAACTATCGCACGACTGTCCTAACCAATCGTATTACCATGCAACAGAAAAATATTACATAGCTACCGAACACTACGCCTCGACTAAAGATTGAAATACGTAGCACGAATACTAAGTAATACTTATCTGAAATGACGGAGGGCTACAGCTGGTTTTTGGCGAAAAACCTTTAACGTAATGAACTTGATATCGTTAAAGAAACTCGAGTGGCTTTGAAATGGAGTGGCTTAAGCTCCGCTTTTTAAAACTAGTAACATAAACTTTTGCTTAAGTGCAAACTCCCAATGAATGGATCAAGGCTCTTCCCTCATAGAATGAGGTGCGGGATATTCCTAACCGAATACCTCTATGCAAAGCAAAAGAATACGACTAAAAGTTTTGAAGAAAACCGAGTAGTTTTAAAATTGGTTCCAATAACATCATTTAGGTTTATTTTTCCTTGCATTATTCTGATAATGCGTTCCCATCATTTTATGTTTTCAAGCCACAAAAGAAACAACCAAAATAATATGCTTTTTATATGCCATCCGCATTCGCCACGGGGCCCCGTCATGCACCGTTAGGTTACTTAACTAACGGCAGAGTGGGGTTGGACTAGCGTGAATGTAAAACATATAGAAGCATCTACTTAATATATATATATATATCAACATCACAGGCAGATAAAAATCATCACAAATATGCGAACAACAATATAAAATAGCGGATAATCTAGGAGCCCCGCATTTCATTTGAGCCATAAATGAGACGCGACATTTCCCGGTCGTGTGGATAACCAGTGCAATGAAGATCCTAGACTCCTACGAGTGCGGTAAGTTACCCGCCAATCCTCGAAGTGAGGCAACCCCAATCAACAAAGTGAATGGGCCACCCAGCACTTCATGAAATCCGGTTACTTGAGCACCCCTCCGTGGGTCAACCTATACCCCCTACGAGTATGGTGAATAGCCCTCCAATTCTAGAGTAAGGCCCCTCCGGTCTCAACGCCATGAGATGCGGGTCCGTTGCCCTCTAGAACCCAGCTATTCGAGCACTCCTCCGCGGGGTAATCCTAGTATAGAAAAGAAAATATATATACAACGGCGACATCGACCTCAACCCGGTCGTGCCCCAATAAAAGAATATACAAACTGGCAGTGGCGGCAGTCCACATGTCGGACGCTCGCCTTGCAAAAATCAATAAACAAATGAATCTGAACTGTACATCTAACATTGCACACAAAACTATCCATCACGATAACCCGCACAAACCATAACCAGATATATATATAACCGCAGAAGTAAGCAACACCAGAATGTGTGCAACCCCGTTTAAATAAACATATAGCAATTAGACGCCGTTCAGCAACACATATACAACATCATATATACCGACGATGCAAAAGTTTTGAGTTTTTAAAACACCCGAATTGTCCCAAAGCTAAGACGACACAAATGGAAATCTGGGACAAATCAAACAATATCAAAAATACCAATTTACAAAACCCAAGACACAGCATGAAAACAAGCTCCAGATGTGAATAGTGAAAAGGTGAGGCCTGTTAGTTATATGTATGCCCTAGAGGCCATTACTATACATAGGATGTATATTGTAGTGGATGCTGGGACATATATAGGGAGGACTTTCTTGCTCGACATGATAGTATGCTATCTGGTTGATCTTTACCTTAACGTGTACACTGATTGTCTCCCTGTTACATGTTGGTAAAGCCCTTAGGATCTGTACTTGACTACCTGGACTATGATGCGGATCATACTAGTGGGGACATGGTAGTCCATAAGTACATCCTTCAAAGTCCCTAGTCGTGGGTATATCGAGACGGGGCATCGATATACCAGAGTAGACTAGCGTATACCTTCTCGACCCATACAGATGGGCGATGGATGATCCCATATCCATTGGTGTTTGACATCAGAGATGATATACGGGTGCTCAGTAGAGACTGGGTACACTGGACGGACTCGCCGAGAACTCCCAGATGGTATTATACCTCACGTCAGATGGCAGTTCTCTGGTGACACTGGTACAGAGTAGTCTGTTGACCTGAGATCGTCATAGAGTCTTGTGTGGTTCCCACTGTGCTTTGATTTCCATCTTACCACGTCCAAGAGGGCGTGCAAAACGGTGGTTTTTGGGTACAGTCCCGAATCACATGGAGGCAATGAGCGATAGGAGGGGATTCGTCTCTCCCGGTATAGGGAGTTGATGTTGCGCTGTGTTCGATTGGCTATAACCGGAAATCCCTGGCCAGGGTTGCTGAGATTTACTGGTAAGTGTTACCAGTAGTTTCTCGAATTGTTATAGACCTCATATCGACACGACTTATCGAGCTATTGGGGTCTGATGTTTACCACCCCTAGGCGAGATATGCGACATATCAGACGATCAGACCGGACTGTACGGTAGTGTTACTGGTTGGATTCACTGGAGTGTGAGCGGGCTTGCTCGTCGATCTTCAGATCGCTCAATACCCGGGTGGCCGTTACGTTTAGCAGACCGCTTGCGGCTTGTGGGTGTTTGATATGATCATCGCCTGCTGCCGGCGTATTGACGAGTCTTTAGAGTCCTACACAGAGGTTTCCTGGCTCAAGCGAAACGAAATAGGAGCGCATATGAGATATGTGCGGGACCGAGAATAATGCGTGTATGTGATACCGTATTCTATTCTCGCGATGAATGTGTCGAATGGTTGTATGCGATATAACCTAGTTGTCGAATCGAGGATTGATTCGATAAGCCGATACATTGGATACTAGTCGGTTATATGCGATATGACCGGATCGTTAAATCAAGTGTTGATTTAATGATTTAATGTATAATTATATATTTGATATATTAATTTACATTAACTAGTATTGGTTCACTTTAAATGGATTTTCTCACTCGGTTTGTGCACATTGTATATGTGATATACTTTTGTACACATGATTGTATCATGTTTGATGATACATGTTTCCTTGGTTAAGTGTAAAGAATTAAACCATGGTTAAACATATAATTAGGGTTTTATTTTTCCATTACTTATTTATTCATTTATTTATTTGTTTATACATTTTGGAAAATAAATGGAAAAGAGAAAAGAATGGTGGCTTTATTTGTTGTTTAGTTGAAGCTTCATGAAGCTTTGACTTTGTCCACCATTCTTATCTCATCCTTAACCCTAACCATTCCTTTAACCATGATTGATTCTCTACACATTACCATAGTTAACATTATGATAAGGTTTGATTATTCTTTTCTTTTTAATTAACTTATCATAAGAATTATCTTCTTCTTCTTCTTCTCCTTCAAGAAGAAAACCTTCACTTCATCAATGGTGATTGATGAATATGAGTGAGAAATCCAAATCTAAAGTCTACCCACTTCCTATTTCTTCATCCTCTACCTCTTGCCAAGTAGTAGAGTGTGTTTTCTTCACAAGTTTCATCACTTGGTGAAGTTGGAGCTTGATCTAGCGATGCCTCGACGTAGATCATCTTCGGCACGAAGCCGACGACCTTGCCCGCTCTTTCTCCGATGAAGCCGACGCTAGAGCCCGGATTTTGATTTGGACAGCGGAGATGACTTCATTGCGGAGCCATGGAGGTGGAGCACCGGATCTACAAAGGTTGTATTTCCGTATTCTTATAGTTAAGTGTTAACTAGTTTACTTTTCGCCTAGAATTCTAGCCAACGATCCGTACACTAGGGTTTCTCGGCACCGTAATTTTTGAAATTGGCATGGTTGATGCCTTGTGAGACCTCACTAGGGTGCCTAGGAACCCTACAGTGGTATCAGAGCCTAGCTAGAGCCTTAGGCGAAGTCTAGACGGAATTTGAAGTCCGATCGAACCAAAACCCGAACTCGAAACATGCTCTCTGTCCTTTTTTCAAAAACTGGGATTTTTCCAAATTAAAAATATGCAGAAAACCCAGCAGGGAAATCTAAGAATTACGGAGCAAAATTGGGGTCATGAACAGTGCAAGCTGCGGCGGAACCGCGGCATAAGCCTGCCTTAGGCGGCGGTTCCGCGGCAGATTGATGACGTCAGCCCTAACTATTTGCACAGTAATTCATTGTTTCAGGTGCTGAGTTCTCTGGGTATTTTTAAAATTTATTCAAGAGTTGAATTTTCTGGAGTTGTTTTGGAGATTCGGTGTTTCGATCGGAGTATCAAATTTTGTCTATGTGGCTTTCCGAATAAATTTTTAGAATATGTTAAAAAGTTCGACCGGATATAAATACCCAATTTTTCCCCTGTCGGGAAATTTCCAAGTGTTGGATTTTTCCGTGGTTTAACGACGTTCTAAGTAGTGCAAGTAACGCGATGGACCCTCTAGAAGACAACAAACCTTAACTCGATTATGTGACCGTCTTGAACTGCCCTTTGAACCTTCGGGTTTGGGGCAGTACGGCGTGCCACATGTGAGGCGTTGGCTTGACCCTTCTACGGCTGGACCGTTGGTACTGAGGCACGAACTGAATGTTGTTAGACTCATATTTCATGTGTTGATCTGTATCGGGAAAACTTGGGTGTTCGAATAATCAATCGGAAAGTTTAACATTTTCTATTTATCCGGAATGGGATACAATAATTGGAATTCACAAATTGTTATGAGATAACTGAATGAATGTTATAAACATAGCAGTTTAGTCTCACTTGATCGGTTGCCACGGAATTTTGATGTGATCAAAAGTCCGTCGCAATCACGTAGCGTACGCGGATACTCGCCGGGTAAACTTAATAGACAGCCTCACTCCATAGCCCCGACCAAGTGACTGTAGGAGAACCCCGTCGCCGAAAGCATCCGTCCGGGTGCTCGCGGTAGCGGTGTTCCGCCTTGGTGCACTTCGTCGACGGTATCGGGGGTGCAGCCGCCTACTGAAGTTTGCGACGAGCATTCGATCAGGATGTCGGGAATCTTGTTGAATTACCCGACTTGATATTGAAAAGTGTTTTCGATAATGAGACTAAAATGCGGGGTTTATAATAGTTAGGCATGCGATGTCTAAAGAATTCATTTGGTCAGGCATGCGATGTCTGAGGAGGTTGCGGATTCCAACTGTTGTAGTTTTACACTTTCTTTTCTGTGACCGTAAGTGTAATATGTGATATCGCCGGTTTCGTTGCTATATGTCAACGACAATTGGGATGCGCATATTTACTTACGTTGATGACATGTGATGTTATGTGTTGCTGGATATGTTATATTGGATCGTCGTGTTTGAATAGCCGGGGTTTTTTTTATGTGAGATGAGTGTTTTTCATTATCATTCATGTAAAAACTTGTATGTAATATTCTTTTATTGGGGGGCTTCCAGGTTGCGGAAGTTATCACCGTTTGTATATTATTTACTTTTCCGCACTAGGATAGACCCAAGGAGGGGAGCACAAGTAACCGGGTTCTGTGGTCCAGTGGGAGACCAACTTGAGGAGTCGAGTCCGGGTCTCCTAACTCTAGAATTGGCAGGGTTGCTTGCCGCTCTCGTAGGGGTCTAGGGGTGTGGGTTTGGCTATTCATCACGACCGTGGAATCCGTGTTTTATACTGGCTCGTATTGAAAACACGGACGTCCTAGTATATCCAATGTTTCATATGTTTCTTCTGCTGCGATATCTGTGATGTGATCATGTGATGTTCTGTGATAGATACAGCATATAGTATATATGATATATTATATAGACGTTACTTATGTTTTACACCCGTGCTAGCCCTGTCCTGCTCTGCCGTTAGTTACCTAACCTAACGGTGCACGAGGGGACATCGAGGCGAATGCGGATGGCATAAGTGTACATCGTATTTATCTGTGATGATTAGGTACTTAAATGATGGGACTTCATTAATGTGATTAATGAAATAAAAGAAACCTAAGATGTTGTAGAATCGAATTTCAAAATAAAATAGGTAGCTACAGTTCTTGCTTTGCATAGCGGTATATATGATATATCCTGCACCTTATTCGATGAGGAAAGGACCGAGATCCCTTCACCGGGAGTGACTCCTTTAGCAATAACTGGCAGATGCTACACACTCGGTTTGTCTTTTAATTGCTTTTAAGTGTTTTTGCTTTGCACAGTGATATATATGATATATCCCGCACCTCATTCGACGAGGAAAGGACCGACGATCCCTTCACCGGGAGTGACTCCTTTAGCAAAACTAGAAAAGCCTAAAAAACACTCCATTTCAAAATTCATTCGATTCTACAACGATATCAAGTTCATTACGCAATAGGTTTTCAGAAAAACCTGTCGTAGCCCTCCGTCATTTCAGATAAGTCCTATTTAGTATTCGTGCTACGTTTGTTGACCTCCGTCAAGGCGTAGTGTGCGGTAGCTAACTAGTATTTATCTGCTTATGCATATGATGCAGATTGGATTAGGGTAGTCGTGCGGCCTTGTTGACCTCCGTCAAGGGTCGTGCGGGTGGGTTTAATTCGATCAAGAAATGACGGGTTGAACTTGACTAGTAGCCTATGGTTTGTTGACCTCCGTCAAGGTCATAGGATGCTAGGGGCAAAATGTTATCGGGAATTTCAAGTGTTGAAATTTGCAATGAGATTGCATACCTTCTATGAGATAGTTGGATCCCGATACCCGCTGCGAGTAAGTGTTACTCCTGGGAGAGTTTTATACATTACAATTAGCCGATCAAGTAGGTGTCTAGAAAGGTGTTAACGAGGTTACGCCTCTGGGAAAACGAGGTTTATATTAATTAGGTTCGTGCGAAAGCACGGGGGACCTCCCTCAAAGTACCGACACTGGCCTGGCTGAAAGATTGGCGAACTTGTAGTGTGTAATTAATCCCAGCTAGTCTTTCCTTTTAGGGTTTGAAGGACGATTTGATAAAAAGCAGTGGGAGCCATCCTGATTAGATAAAATTATAACCAATCTATTCTTACAAGAGCGCACGCTGAGTGTTTTCTTCTCTCTCTCTCCTGGTAGCGACCATATCACGCCTTAATCAAGATAATAATACGGATTATTGACCGAACCCGCTTGTTATACTGAGCTGGGGAACGTTGGTCCCGCTCCAACTTATAATTGTTATAAGACAGAGCAGGAAATTGGGGATTACCAGAATTCCCATGCCGCCCAAACGAAGAGAGTGCATGATGATGCATCATCTTCGGGTGTGTTCATTACAGAGAACTGTTTCTCAGTATCCTTTACGTCCTGGGTATGTGATACCAGATCAGGATCCCAGATATGTAATCTGTTACATAGGGCTACAGAAAGGTAGAGAACTGAGAATGGGTGATAAGTTTCATGAGGCAGAAAACGGGGCAAGTGTTGCAGCCAAGTCTGTTGGTCACTGTCACCCTGTATTACCAATACATTGATTCTGAACAAATGTTATTAGATACCGAACCTGATATACAAAATCATATCTCTCTCTTTGTTAGAAAAGAAAGGATATAATTTTGTATTGATGGATAATGTTTTGAACATTTCCTATATCAAAAGTTGATCGGTTCAGGCACGTTATCTAAAAGCATTGATGTTCTAAATCAAACTACAGTTCTTAGTATATGGAACACACACAAGAGGAAGAGTTCAGAAATGAACGGACTCTTCTTGAGGTATTATAGACTAGGTCAGATCAATGTGACCCGACTAGCTAGAGTTACATATAGATGCATATTTAAATCAGTTTGAATTTACATCTTGTGAAACTCGCCAGTCATGTCACAAAGATAAGATGACCATAGCTCCGTTTACTGGAAACAGAGAAAGAGTTAGTGAACTCTTGGGATTGATACATGTTGATGTATGTAAGGTCCCCTGTTTACACATGCCAGGACTGGTTCTTTATACTTCATTACGTTCTCTGATGATCTCTTTAGATTCAGACATATGTTCTTGTTGAAACACAAGTCCGAACCTTTTGAGATATTCACAGAATATAAGTTAGAAATAGAGAACCAAAATACGGGTATAAGTATTATGTCCTTTGATGTGATCAAGGAGGAGAATACTTGTGCACGGAATTCCTGGACTTTTCTAAAGGAGAATGAGATTCTCTCTCAGCATTACTCCTCCGTATACAACATAAAACGATGGTATATCGGGACGGAGCAATCACACCCTATATGATAATGTATGCTCTATGATGAGTACTACTGAGTTACCTATTTCCTTTTTGGGAGTTATGCACTTGAGAAGCTGCATACCTATTGAATAGGGTTCAAATCAAATCAGTTGCCTACCGCTCCATATGAGATATGGTATGGGAAGAGCCCATGTCTTAAGCTAGTTAAGATTTGGGGTTGTCCGGCCTATGTCTAAAAGCAAAATCCGGACAAGCTCGAGGCAAGGTCTGTTATGTAGAACTGGAAAGGTTCCAGCTATACAAACTACAGCAGATGATTTGGTAAAACCAAATGATTCAATAGTTACCAACGAACCTCAGCCTCTCCGCCGATCTAGTAGGGTTCCTCACCCACCTGAGAGATACTTCGGTTTCTCTATGACAGTGGAAGCGAGGACTGCATCATGAGATGATGACCCAACTAGTTTCGAGCTGGCCATCAGGAGTAAGACTCTATAAGAATGGCTGGATGCTTAGTGATCTGAGATGGAATCCATGTACACCAACAAAGTATGGACTTTGGTTGCTATATCTGAAGGGTTAAATCCCCATCAGGAGCAAGTATATCTTGAGAAGATTACTTGGTGTAGATGGAAAAGTTGAGACTTTCAAAGATAGACTTGTTAAAAGTTTGCATCATTGACCAGGTGTGGATTATGTTGAAACCTTTTCTAAGGATATATGCTTAAGTCCATCCAGATCCTACTTGCCACGGCTACATACCATAACTACGATATCTGGCGGTTGGGTGCCATGACTGCTTTTCTAAATGATGTTTTAGAAGAGTGCGTCTATAAGTACACAGCCAGAGGGCCTCGTAGACAGTGGGAGCAGCGGAAACGTGTGCAAGATGCTTTATAGGATAAAGCAGGCATCGCGGAGTTGGAACATCTGTTTTGATGGATTAGTCAAAGAAGTTGACATCATCAAAATGGTAGATGAACCTTGTATAAACAAAAAGGTAGTAGGGAGTATGGTGACGATCCTCGTAGAGTACGTGGATGACATACTCTTGATAGGGAAGGAGTTTCCTATGCTACGCTCGATCAATCTCCGCATATCACTATGATTCTCCATATAGGATTAAACTGATACCTACTAAATCCAAGGTTTTGGATCTATGAGATAGATCTAAATGGATATTAGGATACTCACTAGTTATAGTGAGATGGTATCAATCGATCCTGGGGAGAATCACTGGAAGTGTTCCAGGGTGATAATGACGACTGAGTGTCAGTCACAGGCATTGTCTTTACCCTCAGTAAAGGGACGGTATGTTGGAAGAGTTCCAAGCTAGATACCGTGACATACTAGACGATAAAGGCAGGATAGATCGCTACTTAAGATGCTACCAAAGAGGCTGTTTGGGTGTATATTGGTTCATGAGATGAACTATGTTCCTACCATTGTGAGACAATGGAGTTGTGGCTTATGCCAAGGAACGCCGGTCCCATCAGTGATCCAGACATATTCTAAGGCAGTGTCACCTGATCATGGAGATGGATGATCTCCAGGGTGATCGAGGTTAGGAGAGTAGATTCAGAGGACAACACAGCGGATCCACTCACAAAGGCCTGTTCCCAGAGAGAGATTTTTATGGGATGGTTGAGTATGAGATACTACAACCACTGCTATCAGATGGCCCTAGTGCAAGTGGGAGATTGTTAGTTATATGTATGCCCTAGAGGCCATTACTATACATAGGATGTATATTGTAGTGGATGCTGGGACATATATAGGGAGGACTTTCTTGCTCGACATGATAGTATGCTATCTGGTTGATCTTTACCTTAACGTGTACACTGATTGTCTCCCTGTTACATGTTGGTAAAGCCCTTAGGATCTGTACTTGACTACCTGGACTATGATGCGGATCATACTAGTGGGGACATGGTAGTCCATAAGTACATCCTTCAAAGTCCCTAGTCGTGGGTATATCGAGACGGGGCATCGATATACCAGAGTAGACTAGCGTATACCTTCTCGACCCATACAGATGGGCGATGGATGATCCCATATCCATTGGTGTTTGACATCAGAGATGATATACGGGTGCTCAGTAGAGACTGGGTACACTGGACGGACTCGCCGAGAACTCCCAGATGGTATTATACCTCACGTCAGATGGCAGTTCTCTGGTGACACTGGTACAGAGTAGTCTGTTGACCTGAGATCGTCATAGAGTCTTGTGTGGTTCCCACTGTGCTTTGATTTCCATCTTACCACGTCCAAGAGGGCGTGCAAAACGGTGGTTTTTGGGTACAGTCCCGAATCACATGGAGGCAATGAGCGATAGGAGGGGATTCGTCTCTCCCGGTATAGGGAGTTGATGTTGCGCTGTGTTCGATTGGCTATAACCGGAAATCCCTGGCCAGGGTTGCTGAGATTTACTGGTAAGTGTTACCAGTAGTTTCTCGAATTGTTATAGACCTCATATCGACACGACTTATCGAGCTATTGGGGTCTGACGTTTACCACCCCTAGGCGAGATATGCGACATATCAGACGATCAGACCGGACTGTACGGTAGTGTTACTGGTTGGATTCACTGGAGTGTGAGCGGGCTTGCTCGTCGATCTTCAGATCGCTCAATACCCGGGTGGTCGTTACGTTTAGCAGACCGCTTGCGGCTTGTGGGTGTTTGATATGATCATCGCCTGCTGCCGGCGTATTGACGAGTCTTTAGAGTCCTACACAGAGGTTTCCTGGCTCAAGCGAAACGAAATAGGAGCGCATATGAGATATGTGCGGGACCGAGAATAATGCGTGTATGTGATACCGTATTCTATTCTCGCGATCAATGTGTCGAAATGTTGTATGCGATATAACCTAGTTGTCGAATCGAGGATTGATTCGATAAGCCGATACATTGGATACTAGTCAGTTATATGCGATATGACCGGATCGTTAAATCAAGTGTTGATTTAATGATTTAATGTATAATTATATATTTGATATATTAATTTACATTAACTAGTATTGGTTCACTTTAAATGGATTTTCTCACTCGGTTTGTGCACATTGTATATGTGATATACTTTTGTACACATGATTGTATCATGTTTGATGATACATGTTTCCTTGGTTAAGTGTAAAGAATTAAACCATGGTTAAACATATAATTAGGGTTTTATTTTTCCATTACTTATTTATTCATTTATTTATTTGTTTATACATTTTGGAAAATAAATGGAAAAGAGAAAAGAATGGTGGCTTTATTTGTTGTTTAGTTGAAGCTTCATGAAGCTTTGACTTTGTCCACCATTCTTATCTCATCCTTAACCCTAACCATTCCTTTAACCATGATTGATTCTCTACACATTACCATAGTTAACATTATGATAAGGTTTGATTATTCTTTTCTTTTTAATTAACTTATCATAAGAATTTTCTTCTTCTTCTTCTTCTCCTTCAAGAAGAAAACCTTCACTTCATCAATGGTGATTGATGAATATGAGTGAGAAATCCAAATCTAAAGTCTACCCACTTCCTATTTCTTCATCCTCTACCTCTTGCCAAGTAGTAGAGTGTGTTTTCTTCACAAGTTTCATCACTTGGTGAAGTTAGAGCTTGATCTAGCGATGCCTCGACGTAGATCATCTTCGGCACGAAGCCGACGACCTTGCCCGCTCTTTCTCCGATGAAGCCGACGCTAGAGCCCGGATTTTGATTTGGACAGCGGAGATGACTTCATTGCGGAGCCGTGGAGGTGGAGCACCGGATCTACAAAGGTTGTATTTCCGTATTCTTATAGTTAAGTGTTAACTAGTTTACTTTTCGCCTAGAATTCTAGCCAACGATCCGTACACTAGGGTTTCTCGGCACCGTAATTTTTGAAATTGGCATGGTTGATGCCTTGTAAGACCTCACTAGGGTGCCTAGGAACCCTACAAGGCCAGCCAAATCACTATTCTCGCCGGCCCAATCATGATGAAATCCGCTCATTTTCATTGCGTGTCACTATCTAGTCTTGAGTAAGTTTCTGCACTTGTTTAAAAAAATTTTAGAGACCAAAAATATTTCGAACAGAAACTGGGTTTTGAAAAAGGAGTTTTCGGTTTTGAAACTTGAAGTATTGTCTAACACTAGTTTGGGGTGTTTGGGTGGCTCTGATACCATATTGGAATTCGACGCCCATGCTGCGGAGGCCGCTGGCGAGGCGGAAGAGAAAACAAAAACTTTTTGCGGGCACCGAACGTGCAAACCCAGGATTCGATCCAAACACCCTAAACTAGAAATCTAAAACATGCAAGGTTTGAGAAATACAACTTTTATCGCGTGTCCACCCAATTGTGGAAGACCCCTCCTAGCTCGTAACCGCCGGGATCGTGCTTGAGAATCGACTATCCTTCGCCGAAGACGATCCACCCGAGGGAATGCATAGGAGGCTCAAACCGACGACCCAAATTCGCTAGGTATGGATAGTCGGTAATGTAGAAACACTCCACTAAAAATCACTCTCTCTTAAACCATGCTAAAAAATGAGAGCAAGAAGAAGAAAGAGGTGAAGGAGGTTGAAACATGAATGGAGCATGGAGCATGAGCTCTAGTGAAAAAGAAGAAAAATCTCATCAAATCCTCAAGTATAGAAAGAAATGGCTATATTACTCAACCATGATGCAATAGTGCATCCAAATGAATTTTTAACAATATAAAATAAAGCCATACCTCTCTACATTGTTTGCAACCATGCTTCACTTTACACCTCATATCTTCTTCATTTCCTTTTTTATTTTTCTAAATAGAAAAATAAATATGAGGTGTTTTTCTTCTAGAAGCATTTCCGTATAAATACGGAATACTTCACCTGGTATATGTATCGCTACATATACATGTATCCGTATAAAAAATACGGATATCACCAAAGAGAGAAAATAAATAGTGAACAATAATACTAAAATATATGTATAAAAATACATATATAAATTATTAAATCAAAACCTGATTTAATAATCCGGCTTAATCCTAAGCCGGCTAGTATTATCAACCGTCCGATTAAAGTCCGTGTATCGCGTACACGTATTTAATCGGACCCTCGGCATGTACCAATGTACGGCTCTTACATCTGTCGCCTGGACCAGGAGAACCCTCTGTGTGGGACTCTAAAGACTCGACAATACGCTGGCAGTGGGTTTAACCACAAGCACGTCAGCGGCACTAGCTGTACGTAACGGCTACCTAAGTACTTGTCGAAAGGGGGTCGACAATCAAGTGTGTTCTTACCCTACTGAGCCTGAATGTGACAATCTCCATACAGTCCGGTCTCTTCGTCAAAGAGTATCGCATATCGGGTCTAGGGGGCAAATAACGTCAGACCCCTACTAACCCGATAAGTCGTGTCTGAGTTTAGCTCATCACCAACCGAGACACTACTGATCAACTATCAGTAAATCTCACCCATCGTGGCCACGGATTTCTGGTGACAGCTAACTAAACACAGCGCGACATCGACTCCTAATATCACGAGAGACGAATCCCTGACAGTCGACCACTGCCTCTATATGGCTCGGGACTGTATCCAACTAAAACCTGTTTGCATGACTCTTTTGAGCCGTGGTAGGGTAGTAATCAAAGTATAGTGGGAACTCACATGAGACAAATGACGATTTCAGGTCAAAAGACTAAGCTGTACTCATGCCACCTGAGAATTAACTTCCATTTGACGATAGGTATAATACTATCTAGAAGTTCTCGGCGAGTCCGTCCAGTGTACTCACCTCCAGTGAGCACCTATATACTATCTTAGGTGTCACAACACCAATGGCTTGTAAAACCAGCCACCGCCCCTCGTTGGGGTCTTGAAGCGTATACACTAGTCTACTCCGGAATATTGATGCCCAGTCTCGATACTCTCACGACTAAGGACATTTAAGGATGTGCTTATAGACCACCTAACTCTCACGTATATGATCGCCATCATAATGCTGGTAGTCAAGAAAGAATCATACGGGCTTTATCGTTATGTATTAGTGACACGTAATAACAAGTAAAACGTGTGCACATCAATGATAAAGACAAACCAGATAATATACTATCATTTCGAGTAAAATTGTTCTATCTGTATAGGTTGTCCTTCAATTATCATAATCGCGTGCCTGTAATTACAATAATTGCGGTGCGGGTACTATATCCAACAGAATAGCCCGTACATAACCATGCGAACACCCCTCCGAGCGCGGCAAGCCACCCTCCAATCCTAGAACGAGATGATCCGGTCTCAGCATCTTGAGTGGGCCACCTACCGCATTCTAGAATCCGGTGGCTTAAGCACTCCATCACGGGGCAAACTTGTATCAATATACATACAATAGTAACGACGATCTCAACCCGACCGCGTCCCAAATAAAAAAATATACATGCAAACGGCAACGTTGATCACAATCCGATAAAAGAATATACATTTGGTATTATACATGAAAATGAATACAACACATTGAATTATAAACATTCACATGCAGGGCTATTTGTTTTGTGAAAATCCGATCCAAACCAAACACGCCTACATTGCAGACTCACAATGTGCAACCCCGTCGAATTGAACACACATCAATTCGTCGACGTTTACCAACACATATCACTATATGTGTCCGAACCAACTCGATCAAACAGTTTGATCAGATTAGTTAAAAGCCGTGGCCAACGAATTCAATAACTCGCGGAGTCGCAAACCCGAATTTCCATAAAATTGAAACTCAAGTCCATCCTGGCACAAAAATACTTTCTTTTTGGCATTGAACCGGGACCCGAAGGACCCGGAAACAGCCCGAACGCCGACGGGGCACTCGGGTAAAACTCCGAAGGGCTTGAGGGGGGCTTAGGGGGGTCCCATGATCCGAGGCAACATCCGAGACCACCAAAATGGTTGCCTCGGATCATGGCAGACCCAAACAGTACCAATGTTAGTGCTCGGGCCCCCAACCCTAGCCACCAATTGGTGCTCTCAGGTAGGGTTGGCCCCTCCCAAGCTCCTCACAAGCATTTGGGGAAGTCTCGAGCCCTTGGTGGGTTAAAATCCCAAAAGGAAAAGAATTTTTGAAGCAAAATTAGAAACTAGAATTCTTTAAAATGGGTTAATTAAACCAATTGGCCACACAATTGCAATTAGTAGTAAATGATCGGTTCTGATACCACTATAGAAATCATCGCTAGGACCACAACACTTGCAGACCCGGCGGAAGTGTAGAATCAAAATTTTATGAAACATGACAATGATGCATGCTCAATCTTTTTTACATAATAGAAATTTGATTTTTGATCTTTAGTGTTGATGCTCATGCTCAGTTGCTTGCTTTCTCAGCGCAATTAGCTTTATTTGTGGTTTTCATGCTTACATCGATTCCGACGAGTATCATTTAGGGAAATGCTATCATGAGAAGATAATGGTGAATTAACTATTTGTTTTATTCTTTCCGGGTGACAAATTCACAAATATCAATATGGCAAGTGCCCTAATAGCCCCAGCGGTAAGACCTTCTTGCTTGACAAAGAGTTTCTGGGGTTCAAATCCTGACCTATTATTCACACACATCCCGCCCTCCCGTCCCCACAACAAAAATAAAAAATATCTATATAGATATTAGATGTTTCTCCCCTATTGACCTGAGATAACAAGATTTGCAAGTCCTGTGTATATATGAGGATCTACCCTTGCTATGTTAATTTCTTATTTATTTTTTCTGCTTATGAATGTTGCAATATGCGGCATTGCCTTTGCTATTTTTTTGGTCTTCTGGAAGGTGGCTTTGAGCTATCGTTGAGTTTTATACATGCTTTTAAAGTAATTTGATCCTAAATGCAGTGGCGGATCCAGAAATCTAGATCAGGATGGACGGAAATTAATCGGATTAGCTAGTTTGGTTTCATTTTGTGGATGGTTTTCTCATTTACTCATAATCATCTTACTAAGGCATTTCGGCAGAATCCATGAACGCATGAAATAAAAAACAACACAAAAGAAATCCTTATCAAAATCCAAACTGAAGTTACCAGAAAAAAAAACCTATCAGTAATGAAGCTGAAACAAAATTCCGCAATCATAAAGCAAAAAATGGAAAGGAGAAAAAAAACTAAAACCAACACATATATCAACAAAACCCCATAACACAAAATTACTCCATCATGAGCTAATACTTTTCAAGATGAGATCATACCTGAATCTAGGTACCTCGATATGAAATCTTTTCTCGTTAGGGCAAAAGGGCAGCATGAAGAATCTTAGGGTTTGCTTTCGTTCGCATTAAACATAGATGCTGCAGATGGCAGAAGCCAAGGCTGACGACAAGAAGGAAGAGAGGGAGATGGGGCCCAAGGGAGCTCGCCAAGTTCAGGGATGACGACCGCCCCCTCTCGCCTATGGATCCGCCACTGCCTACATGTGCTGACCTATTGATGGAGGTCCTTTTCAGGCCTCCGTCAGATGTTGTCTTCCATTGATCTCGCGATGGACTTAGTTGATTATCCTCCATTGCGTGTGGGTCTCAATGGATTTTTGGAGGAGAAAGTGAAGTGAGGGAGTTGGTACCGAGTACCTGCAAAGAAGTCCCGGGGTGGTTTGGTACCACCAAGGACCCTCCGACGCTCAAGTTAGTGATGAGATCCGAGCAGAGTAACGGCTTAAAGAGTAAAAAATGGCTTACTTGACCCCCTCTGTGATGGGGGTTTATATAGCGGTGGAGCACGCAGCAACCGGCGCGAGAATCTCGCCGGCAGTTACGCTCCCGACGTCACGCCCGCGTAGAGAGCGGATCGCCCATTGATGGGGATCGTGATGGCGCGGAACGTGGGACGTTGCTGGCGTAAAGTCCGCGCATGGCGAGATTCGCGGAGCGGCGGTTATGCCTGGGAGTGGTGGAGTTGGTCGGAGGGCCGAGGAAGATGGCCTTGGCGGGAGCTCGGGGACGAGCGAGGAGGCCGAGGAGTCTTGGTCCTGCGGCAGCTCGAGGTGAGCTGAGGGGCCAAGGAGGCTAATTTGCAGGGAGCCCCGAGGAGAGCTAGCTTGTGCTTACAGGTCGGGTATAGGGTGGCTTGGTTGGCCCCCGTGGGCCTCTTCTTCTGAGTTCTAGGGCACGTCACCTGCCACGTGTCATGATCTTGGGGATCGCCAATATCGAGCACTATCATTAGTCCCCCACTCTTGTCCCGACCAGCTAGTGGGTCGGGTCCGGAGTGGACTGCAGGGCTTCCCGAGGTGGGATCCCTTCTGGGGTTTCGTCGGGACGAGTCCTCGGGTCGTCGGTTGTCTTTTCCGCTAGCGAATCAAGGCAAGATCTTTGCATTTAAAGAAGGAGCGCCGGTTCGTGCACTTTGCAATTTGAAGCGACGGTCCCGTGTCGGGCGCCGATTAGCTGATGCGATGTATGCAGGCCTGCGGCGTCTGATGGGACACGGTTCAGTGCTGGACTGCCACGTGGAGCGATCGGAGCCGCTGGGCGCGAGGAGCCGTTTAGGCAGGAGACGATGGGCGCCGTTAGATGAGGCCGTATGCAGCAATAAATATGGGTAGGGTCCGCCCTTGGGCCCTTACTCCTTCATATTTTCCTCTCTCAAGCCTCAGCTGCTCGGCGCTCATCTCCCTTCTTTCGTTTTCAGCCCTTGAAGAATTTCTTTTCCCAGGTTAGATGTCTTCCCCTATAGAATCAGTAAATGTTGTAGGAGTAGATGCTAGGATTCCTTTAGCTGTGTCTGAGTCTTCTTGGGGAGCATGGGTTGGATCCTCTCCCCGGGATTGTAAGGCGGGGGACGCCTTCAGGGAGGAGGCGGCAGATGTGGCCCCCAGCATCCCGTGCAGGGTGAGGCATGAGGACAAACTCGCCAACGCTCGAGCTCGCTTCCACATCCCCCCGCACTACACGCTTCGTCTGGCCAAGGAGGGAGAGAGGGCAGATCAGGTACGGGGCGGGGAGATTGCCCTGTATTTGGAAGTATTTTTGGGCGGAATGCGCCTGCCCTTCTCTCCTGAAGTCATCGCCGCGCTGAATTTCTTCGGTTTGGCCCCCGGCCAGTTAGTGCCAAACTCGTGAAGGATTCTCCTCGGGTTCTTGATCCGCCTGAAGTTGTAGGCAGTTCCCTTCAGCCTTTCCCTTCTCGATTCTTCCCTTGTCTTCAAGAGTCACCCCGGTGGTCGAGCGGGCGACCCAAGATGGGTTTATCTTACTTTTAGGAAGCGGCCAGGGGTCGCTGCCGGGACCGGGGTAGTGGCCTTGCCCTCCTCCATTCACGATTGGAAAAAGAATTTTTTCTTCATTTCCCCTCCCGAGGGCGAGGACTGGCCTGTGCCCACCAAGTAGTCGAGGGAGAAGTGTCTGCCGCGGAACCTGTCCGATGACCCCGCCGCGGTGAGAGTGGCGTCGTGGGAGCCCATCCCTCGACATGACGTGCTGCTGTCCGAGAGGGTTTTGATCTGGGCCGGGCTTAGCCCCGTCGAGTTCGTCGGTAAGTTAGGCTTGCTTTTTAGGTGTACGTCTTACTCGTGTTGCTGATCTGTTGGGTGTTTGTTTCATGCAGGGTCCATGGACTTCGCCTTCCTCCGAGATTCTATGCGCCAGCCGAGGCAGCCTACTGGGGCCGGGGGCACCAGCTCTTCTCGGGCACAGCCCGCCTTGGCTCGTACCGCCCCGGTGGCGGCGCCCCGAGGATGCTCGGTGGCGGATCCAGCCCCGGGCCCCAGTAGAGCATCGGGTCAGAAGCGGGCCCTGATTCTGGAGGACACGGCCTCGGAAGGAGAGATTGGCTCTCCCTCGGAGCCGCTCAAGAGGAGTTCCCGGAGACCCTCACGGGTCCGGTCCTGGCCGACCGTAGTGGAGGAAGGGGGGATCCGGTTCGCAGTGCCGTCGGGGATGTCGGTCGCGGACAGGCTCCTGCACGAAATAGAGACTTCGGCCGGGGGTCGAGTTCCTGGGGGGACCCTCAGGGCTCAGCTGGCGTTGATCGCCCAGGAGTCTGTGCAGGTAAGCCCCTAGTTCATTGTGAGATTTGGTGCCCCTTTCATCTTTCTGATCCTTTGTGTCTCCCAGGTTCTCCAGCACGTGGCCCTCGCCCTTCGTATAGAAACCGAGGTGGTAGCCCCGGCGTTGGAGGCCACGGGTCAGCTCGCCTTGCTGCAAGAGAGCTCCATGCGAGAGCAGGAGGCGATGTCGGCGAGGATCGCCGCCTTGGAGGGCGAGGTGGATGCCGGGAAAAGGGAGGTCGCCCGGCATCGCGAGGCCGCCGTGATCGCCGAGGGAAAACTCGAGGACTCTCAGGTGCTCGCCGGCAACCTGAAGAGGGCGGTGAAGACCCTCCGAAAGGAGTTGGGCGCGGCGGCCAAGGCGGCTAAGTCGGCTGAATCGAGGGCGGTGGCGAGCTATAAGGGGTCGAAGGATTTTTATGACGACCTAGCCGTGGCCACGACCCGCATTTGGCACGACGCCCTCGATGCCGTTAAGTCTCGGATGCCGAGGTTCGACGACGCGGATCTCCGGGCCGAGTTCCGCTTTGTGGGCGCCGATGAGCAAGGGGAAGAAGTTCCCGGCGAGGAGGTAGCCGAGGACCCAGCGCGCCAAGTGGTGGAGGTCGAGGACCTCGAGGTCGTGCCTGGCCCCGAGGTGTAGAGCCCCCGTTCCCCTACCTTTATTTTGTTTTTCTTTTGAATTTTGTAAGGCTGGAGAGCCCAAAAAATACCCTTTGTAAAAATTTTTTTTGCCTTTGGTAGTAATAAAGTTTTTCTTCAGCTCCATAGAATTGCACTTTGCCGTCTGTTTGTGGAGAATGCTCGTGAGGTATTTTTTGCCTGTGCCGTTGTGCTTTTATGTCAAGTTGGCCATCTGTCTAGCGATCGTCCATCGAGTTGTCTACGATCACTTGCCGACGAGCGCTTCCGAGGAGGTATCTCCCTGGGCGCCGGAGTCGAGGAGAGATCGTTTAGACTTGGACAGACCTGACGCCCCTCACTGGGGTCTCGGGTCCTCCACGGGCCACAGAGCATCTCTAATTCTGAGTGTTGGTCACCATCCGGGGGTTACTGGGCAAGGCAGCTGCCCCGTCACCTCTTGCAAAGGATTTCTGGTTCCTGGCGTGGTGGTAGGGGAGCTACCCGCAAGGGATGTCCGAGCAGGTAGCTGCTTGGTTGCCTCTTGCGAGGGCTTGGTCTTTAGCGCGGGAGGAGCTGTAAGAGGCCCACTAAGGATGATCGGGCACTGAAGTTGCGCAGTTGCCTCTTGGCGAGGTCTTTGGCCTCTGGCGTCGTGAGTAGACAACTACCAGCCTGGGATGAACGAGCGGGGAAGCCGCTCTGGTGCCTCTTATGAGGGGGTTCTATTCCTGGCGTCGCGGGTAGGGAGCTACCAGCCGGAGTTTTTACCGAGCAGGGTGGCTGCTCGGTTGCCTCTTGCGAGGGATTTGATCCTTCAGGACGGGGACCGAGTAGGGTTACTGCCCAGTGCCTCTTGGCGAGGACTTTGATCCCTATCGGTTGTGGTAGGAAGCTACCAGCCGGGGATAGCCGAGCAAGGACCCGACTGCCTCTGGGAGGACTTTGGTCTTTGGCACGGGAAGAGCTATAAGGCTGTAAGAAGCCTACCAAGGATCCTTGGCCGGGCAGGGTTACTGCCCGGTGCCTCTTGGCGAGGACTTTTGTCCTGAAAGATAGCCGAGCGAAGGAACCTCAGGCTCGACTGCCTCTGTGAGGGCTTTTTGATCCCCGGCGTTGCGACAGGGAAGCTGCCCGCTGGGGATAGCCGAGCGAAGAATCCTTGGGCCCGACTGCCTCTGAGAGGGCTTTTTGATCCCCGGCGTTGTGGCAGGGAAGCTGCCCGCTGGAGGTAGCCGAGCGAGGGAATCTCGGGCTCGACTGTCTCTGGGAGGGCTTTTTGATCCTCGGCGTTGCGGCAGGGAAGCTGCCCGCTGGGGACGACCGAGCAGGGTAGCTGCTGGGTTGAATCTTGACGAGGTATAGCCCGTCCATCCAGCTGTAGGTGCGGGGAATGGGAACGGCCGGGGTGACGACTGTCACGACCCGAAGGTACGGAACGTGACTGGCACTTAGATTACGAGACGTCTAAAGGCATACCGTAACCTAAGTCAGCCAAAGCCCAGAAGAATCTAAACCAAAAACAAAAGAGAGTGAAGGAAAACCTTTAATAAAAATGATTTTTAAATCAATTAAGTTGCATAGAATCCCCTTTAAAAAAACATCAAAAATTCCCGAAAATTTCGGTAGAGTCTCCCCTGTATTTTCTATCCCCCAAAATAGGTACAACAAGATATATATAACCTGTAATAAACAAATGGCATCCCTAAGCGGGAGCTAGCTCTTCGCCCAAGACGGATCACAACCACACGCAATATATAAGTAATATCAAGAAAAGAGCATAGAAGAAATGCAAAATATCAGAAACACAACGTCGGCTCAAGTGAGCTCGACCCAAAAGAAACCACAAATATACAAATCTCTCAGTCTCATCACTAGGTCGCATATACAATATAAAGTGGTAGATGGAGAATACTAGATACAATGATGGAGCAAAAAGAAATAGAGTGTGCTCGCAACCCACCTACGGGCGATGTCGTGAGTCTGGGCAAAAGGAGCTGATGATAAGATAGCCGCCGCTACAAGATTGATGAGTCCGACCTGCAAGACACTGTGGCACAACGGGGGTGAGTTGCCAGCTCGTGAGTAGAATATAACATCTAGTAAGGCAATCGTAAGAATGCACGCAATGCGTCACAACATGTATGTCCATATGTGATATAATATCTCTAGTATGCATGCACATGTATGCAATGTCATTACTAAATCTTTAAGTGTTTTAAATGCTAAGAGTACTGCATTCTTTACTTTAGAAAATGAATATCTGTATAATAGCTAAGTACCATCAAGAAATCATCTGAAAACCCGTGTCAAGCATCGAAACCAAATATGAAATCATATATGTCTCAATATCTCACTGTATCAATGTCTCAAATATCGGGCTCCGTTAGTCCGGATCGGCCCATATCATCAAATCTCACGACAACGGTCGGTATCCTCCGGATATCCGCCGCGCCAGACATCACCGGTAGGTAGTCTTCCCCTGCCAGGCTCATCGTCTACAACTCGATCTTCTTGCCCCGGAGTACCATACCGGGCCCACCATGTACCCGAGACGGTTCATCCACTCCTCGAATCGGGTCTCGAAATCCAACAGAAAACATGAAAACTCATGGTGGACGACACATACATCACGAGAAAACCGCAACTTTGTTTTAAAAAAATGATATATAAAAGCTTTTGTTAAATTCTTGCGGTTTTCCCCAAAAATCCAGAAATCGCAGCAATACTGAAATCCTCAAGAAAAATCATAATGTCCACATGTTATATATGATAAATGTCTATGATAACAAGGTATGCGATGTGAATTGTGGCTAGAAATCTATGTAAATATGATGATGATGCGAGGTATATACATGCTATGCAATCTCATATATCATGTATGATGCAAGTGGCGATACTGAGCTAAACAGGTTCTATAGTGCACGTGGCATGGCAATTACCAAAGGCGTGTGTGTCACATGAATAGTGCGCGTGCAACAGATGCCAATGGTAATGGTGTTCGTGTTCTACGAAGTGATATCGCATAAGTGTAGATGAATGTCCATGCAATCTAATATACGGTTAGCTATAAGGGTATGCAATGTACATAAAGGGATAAGCTAACTAACAATATAAATCTTGCAAGAAGTAGGGTAATCCTAACTAGGGGGCGCCTCGTGCCATCCAGACGATTCCCCCATAGATGAATACATCTACTCACCTGAATGCCTCGCTAATCCGATCCGACCACCGCCTTGCCTTTACGCGCCGTGTCCGATGTTTCCCCGACCGATCCTATATTTGCACAACACCAAGCATAAGATTACATATCCTAAAACGATGTAAGTCACAACATACAAATACCGACGCTCTCGAATTAAACATAACGTGCACTCGGTGCGTGGGAAAACACACGAAAATCGCTAAATCTTAACTAGAATCGTCTTTTCGGGGAAATCGACAAAACTAAAACCCGACTAGACAAAACCCTGCATTCACATACTCTAATAGGCGTATAAGAAGCTAATTATATTGCTAATATAACGCAATTATATCGCATCCTAATTTTTATAAAAATCTAGTAAGCAATTTCATACCGATTCGACGCCAATATCACAATTTTATCGATTTAGCGAGCGTAACATTACACAATTAACCACTCCAACCAATTAGATAATCAAACCCTAACTTAACTCCAACAACCATGCTTCAAACCCTAATTTTAAATCAAATCCCTCTCTTGATTTTCATGAACAAACAATTACTACTAAATTAACACTTCAAAATTCAATTTTAGCACATTTAAACTACAAGTTAACAAACTAGTTTAGAAATTTCACCTTACAAGTTGAACCCTAGTTTGCTCAAGCCACCAAAGATGCCTCATTTCTTCAAGTTTTGGACTAAATTGGTTTGAGGAGAGAGTGGATTAGGGTTGTGGTTTGATTTTATGAAGAAAATGGTGAATTTTTGTGGATTTTTCATGATTTTTGAAGCAAGAATTGAGGTGAAAAGAGGGGGAGCTGCTGCTATTTTTCGGCCAGAGGTGAAGAGGAGGAGGGTGTGGGGGTTGTGTAGAGGTTTCTAGGTCAAAAAACCCTTTATGCTTCCATTTAATGCCTTTCACATCAAGTTTTTACAAAAAAAACCCATTTTACATCATTTTTTTCATAAATTTCAAACCCTAAAACTAACATCTTATAAACTTATGATACAATTTATTAACACTCTATTTTAGTTTATAAAGATTCCTAATTATGAAATTTACCTAATTAAATTTGTATTTATCACTAATTTAATGTATTTTTAAAAGCTTAAAATAATAAAAAAAATAATTAATTACGAATTTTTTTTTATTTAACTAGAAAATTATAAGTGACATTTTAGTGACAAAATTATAGTAATATCTTATCTAAATTTTGTATAATTAGGTCTACAATGAAAAATACCTATTTTGACTTTTTACGGAAAAAGCCGAAAAATTAGCCGATTACCGAAAAACTGCCTAAACGATTTTCGAAGGGTTACAACGACGCTCATAGCCATTGTATTGAATGCGGGGGGAGGCGAAGCGCTAAGGGCGCGTCGCTTTGACTCCACTGGAGAAGGCTCGATGGCTGCCGCGTGGCGGTGACTCCTTGGGTGAAAGCGGGCGACTGTTGGGGTGCACAGTGGGGCTATATAAGGCTGAAGGAGTACTGGTCCTTCATTCCTTCGTAAACAGGTCGTCGAGAATGAAGGACTTCCCGTTTACCATCCCCGACATAGTCCGCTTTGAAGATGTGTACTTTTACGACCCGTACTGCACCGAGAACACGGTGCAGCTGGTCTATGGGAGCATTGAGGACCATTTTGGCCGGCTGCTCCCCAGACGCTCCTCCCTGCTGCAGCTGCTGATGTACTCCATCTGGAGGGTATCACCGGGGCTTTACAACCCCCTGTCTGAGCTGCTCTTTGATGAGGCCGTGGGCAAGCTGCGGTCTTTGAGGCGTTTCGGCTTAATCTCCGCGAACCGGCTGGCCCGCTCAGAGGCGCTTGTCCGCGAATGCTACGAGCGGAGGCTCGGGGTCAGTGCCCGTGGGGGGAACCGAGGACAGCGGTAGGACCTTGCGCGGCCCCGGTTGGCGGAGATTTTCGCCGAGTACCACGAGCAGTGCTCGCTGCACCCCTTTCCCCCTCTGTTGTAAATTTTCTTTTGCATGTACGGCTGAGGAGCCCATAATACCCTTTGAATAAACAAAGCTTTCCTTTCCTTTTCGCAATGCTCCACCGATCTTTATTAAATTAACAACGAGTCCTAGGAAGAATTTACATTGCTTTAAAAGAAAGGTACAGGTTAGTAGATGACTTTAGAGGCCTGGGCCGAGCTCCCTGAAGGGCTGTTGGTCCCCGCGCCTGACATGGGGCATGGCGCCCCCGAGCTCCGGGCTGGTCGTCCGTCGAGGCGAGCATGATCTGACCGATGGTCAGGTCGGCAGGAGGGTGATGCTGCTCCTGCTCACGGTCGGCCTGCCGTTTGTCCCTCAGGTAGGCGGCGAGGTGCCCAGATCGGATGAGCTCTTCAATGTAGTCCCTTAGTTGTTTGCAGTCCTTCGTGGCGTGGCCCAGTACCGGGTGGAAAGCGCAGTAGGGGCCCCGGGTTCTCTTTACGGCCTGACGCAGGATTGGAGGGAACTTGAAGAACCCTTCGTTCTGGGCCTCCTCTAGCAACACCGCGAGGGAGACGTTGAGGGGGGTATACTCCTGGAACTTCGGGTGGTAGGGCTGCTGACGCTCCGGCCTTTCCTCCCGAGCCCTCTTCTTCTGGTCGGTCTGTTCTGCCTTGGGGAGATTAGCATTCACCTCGGATTCCAGCTGAATCTCGCGTTCGGTCCACGTCTTGACCTCGGCCATGGTCTTAGGTTGCGCTAACACGAAGGAGCGTAACCATTCCTTGTGCCTCAGACCGGATCTAAGCGCCGTGATGACGGTCTCGTCCCGGTGCTCGGGCACCTCGAGAAGGGCGTTGTAGAAACGGGTAATGTAGGCCTTGAACGTTTCCTCGTCCCCACTCTTAATCGTGAAGAGGTAGTCGACCGTGTGCTTCTATCAACGGTTCCCCACGAAATGGCCGAGGAACTGGGTAGCTAGCTCGTCGAAGGTCGAAATTGAGCGAGACTCGAGCCCCCAGAACCAGTCCCGACCTGCGCGGATAAGGGTGGCCGGGAAGGCTCTGCACTGGACGGCAACGGAGTGATCCTGGAAGCCCATTCCCGCGGTGAAAGCGTCCAGATGGTCTTTCGGGTCGGTTTTCCCGTCGAACAGAGAGACCTTTGGAGGCTTGTTGCGCTAGGAGACGTGGACGGAGAGCAATTCCTCGGTGAACGGCTTTGTGAGCGAGTCGGAGGCATACTTAGCCCCGTCGCTCGAGAGGTGAGCCTCCCGGCGCATGCCCTCAATTTTCTTCTCGAGGGCGTCGAGCCGACCGTGGTATCCCGAGGAGTCGGCGCCTTGGGATCCCTAGCCTCCGCAGCAGGTGACCTGCGTCTGGGAGCGGCCTCGGTTCCTCTCGATGTGGTGCCTCAGATCCTGAGGCGAGGTGGCTCTGGAACCGCCGAGGTGAGCCCCTTCTGTGCGGCCCCGCCGAGTGTGGTGGTGTCGACCGCACCTGTGGATAGGCGAGGTGACTGACACCTCCTCAGGGGGATAAGGGTCGCATGGAGGCTCGGGGAGGGGTGCCCTGGCGGCGGATCTTGGTGTGGAGCCGTGGGACGCCTAGCGGGCCTCAGGGGACACCGGCTCGAGAGATCGATGGCCAGGGGTCATTGCCTGCTGGTGGTCAGCCGCCCTGACGGGGGCAGAGCTTTCTGGAGGTGGTGGAGCGGCGATCTGGGGCTCGGGTCCGGCCGTTTGGACGCGGACGAGGGCCTCTACGAGGGATTGCAGCCGATCTATCCGGCCTGCGAGGGCGTTGATGACGGTCATCAGAGGAGGCTCATCCCCGCCTTCGGTGAGTGTGAGGTGTCGGCTAGTACCGGGATCCTCAGGATGGCTGCTCGCCATTTAGGGGGAGATCGGAAGGCCAACTTTGTGTTTTGGGGAGTTGTTTCCCACAGACGGCGCCAACTGATGGAGATCCTTTTCAGGCCTCCGTCAGATGTTGTCTTCCGTTGATCTCGCGATGAATTTAGTTGATTATCCTCCGTTGCGTGTGGGTCTCAATGGGTTTTTGGAAGAGGAAGTGGAGTGAGGGAGTTGGTGCCGAATACCTGCAAAGAAGTCCCTGGGTGGTTTGGTACCACCAAGGACCCTCCGACGCTCAAGTTAGTGATGAGATCCGAGCAGAGTAACGGCTTAAAGAGTAAAAAATGGCTTACTTGACCCCTCTGTGATGTGGGTTTATATAGCGGTGGAGCACGCAGCAACGGGCACGAGAATCTCGCCGGCAGTTACGCTCCCGACGTCACGTCCGCGTAGAGAGCGGATCACCCATTGATGGGGATCGTGATGGCGCGGAACGTGGGACGTTGCTGGCGTATAGTCCGCGCATGGCTAGATTCGCGGAGCGGCGGTTACGCCTGGGAGTGGTGGAGTTGGTCGGAGGGCCGAGGAAGACGGCCTTGGCAGGAGCTCGGGGACGAGCGAGGAGGCCGAGGAGTCTTGGTCCTGCGGCAGCTCGAGGCGAGCTGAGGGGCCGAGGAGGCTAATTTGCAGGGAGTCCTGAGGAGAGCTGGCTTGTGCTTGCAGGTCGGGTACAGGGTGGCTTGGTTGGCCCCCGTGGGCCTCTTCTTCTGAGTTCTAAGGCACGTCACCTGCCACGTGTCATGATCTTGGGGATCGCCAATATCGAGCACTATCACCTATGGATTTCTTCTTTCGGGATATGATGGATGTTTAGGTGTTGGAATGGGAATCATGTGTTGCTTTTACCTTAAATAATGCACATCTGAACCTTCAATCTCTGTTATATTTGTTATTGTCTTGCTGGAACAAGGATCTCAATTTGCAGTATTCCTAACTTACATATCTTGGAACCTCTCTAGTAATTCTGACTTGTCTATATTTTGTGTCTTGTGGTTCCCGCCTAATTTAACAGTTGAGTTTGTTATTTCCTTTTTCATCATATCTGTGCTGTGTTGTGTCTATTTTAATGGATGCTGCATATATTCATTGTTCTTGTTTAAGTCGTGTTCAATTTGAAACTAACCCTCTAATTCAAATCCCACGTTTTTTTGAATGTGACATGGTTTCATCGATCTTACCCTTCAGCTAGATTAACATTTAGGTTTGAATGGGGTAAGGCGTTTATAGCCTAGTATTTAGTAAGTAATCTTCTTGTTTTAGAACGAGCTAAATAAGTTGCCAGTGTATATATGCTTACGGAGTGGATCGTGAGCTCCTTCCGACGCAATTTGCATAGCTTAAAGATAACTTATTGATTAGTTGTCGTTAAATGAAATTGGTCAAATGCCTAATAGAAAGCTTAATAAAAGTGGGAGGTAAAAAGAAAAAAGTCGTATGTTATTCACAAAAGGAGAGGAGGGACGGCCCAAAGTTTAGGGTAGCGGAGTGACAACCCATACCATCGGGGTACGAACAACCGTATGGAGTTCATGATCGGCACGGATATGCTATTATGCAGTGCTAACTAATTCACGGTCCATACACCAGCGGAGGTTGTGTCGTTCGTTTATCAATTTTTGCGTCAGTGACGCACCCTTCATATATCATTTTCGGTGCTACCGATTACATGTTGTTAGAAGACTTCGATATCTAACATACCCAAATGCTACAAAGGTACGAGGTTGACGGAGAATTTAAGGCCATTGTAGTGGCGCTTTTGAAAGCCATGCTGGAATAACACATTTGTGGCCAAAGATGAGGCTAGGCCAAGGAGTTCAAAACGACTCTTAGGCTACTAATTGCACCTTGTTAGAAGACTAGCCAATAGAAATTGTGTTCTGGGTATGCCTTCAATTTCGATCCCTGTTGATTTTCTATTGATTCAGCATTGTCATGACAGGATAACAGATTCAGATTTATCTACAAGTAAGATGAATATTTATTCGTTGGGAAATTAATTATTTGGACCTATCTCTCTAATACTATATATATTGTAGTATTTTGTAATCCGAAATATAAGATGTCTTTGAGATAGTTTTAGTGATTATTTGTAAAAGGGATTTTGTGATTCATCCACCGTTTGTACTCCTCCATATTTGATGATTAATAAAGCTTCTCCTTCATCTATTTAATTTTGTGGTCAGTACTCTTATTTTTTATTTACCTGTGATTTGTTTGGTTTGTGCTTTCTCTTTATCTTTTGTTCTGCTTCGTGATCGTATTCGTCGCAACAAACTGGTATCAGAGTAATGTTGCGTTTGGGGATCTTTTATTGAACCGTTAAGTCTTCAATCTTACGATCTATGTTAACGGTGGTTAACGAAACGTGTCTTCTTTGCCATCTTCTTAGATTGTGATTTTGAAGTTTTAGGCTTCGTTAGCACTCAAGTTATTTTTTGGTTTGATCCCACATTATGTCTTTTACAATCACGAAGTTCGATATTGAGAAATTTGATGAAACTATGAGCTTCAGTTTATGGCAAGTCCGTATGAATGCCGTGTTGACACAAAATAATTTGAGAGAGGCGATTCTTGGAAAGGATGCAAGAACTTCCACTATGATGGAGGAAGTATGGGAGGAGTTGGATGAAAAGGCCCTTACGGCCATCCAGCTGTGTCCAGCGAGCGAAATTTTTCAAGAAGTTTTGGTAGAAAAGACGGTGGCTAATTTGTGGATAAAATTAGATGAGTTATATTTAAGGAAGTTTCTCAAAAATCGACTCCTGTTAAAGAAGCGTCTCTACATTTTTCGTATGTCAGGAGGCTCTCCAATCAAATCTCACGTCAGTGAGTTTAATTCGATCGTTACAGATCTAGGTAAGATCGATATTAAAATTGATGACGAAAATCAAGCACTTCTATTGTTATATTCGTTGTCACCCTCTTATAATCACTTTCGTGACACCCTGATCTATGGACGATATACAATCTCGATCAAGGATGTCAAAGAAAATTTAATGAACAAGGAGAAGATTGACAAGGAGTTGATTTTAACAAAGGCGATAGTCAATCTTCGAACTTATTTGTTCGAGAGAAAGCAAAGAAGAGAGATCCAGTAGGTAGCAAGAAGAAGTCAAGGTCGAAATCCAAGAATAAGAACTTGACCTGCAACTATTGTAAGAAGTCGGGGCACTTCAAGATCGATTGTTTCAAATTGCAGAGCAAGCAGAACCTGGAAGACAAATCGAAGAAAGAGTTTTCAGCCGAAACTAGTATAGAAGAAGGAGATGGAGATTTTCTTGTGGTTCTTGACAACACACATCGATCTAAGGATGAATGAATATGGATTAGGGATGTTCCTACCACATGTGTCCCAATAGGAATTTATTCACCACCTATGAGTCTGTTGATGGTGGAGTGTGTTCCCTCATAACAAAAGAAAAAGGGGATACAATTCCCCATAACTCAAGCCTCACGTGTTAAACACGTGAGCGCCTATATGCAAAGCATATAGGCGCTGCAATCAAACAACTAATGGGCTAAATGAGCTATACGTGTTAAACACGTGAGCTTCTATATGCAAAGAATGTAGGCGCTGCAATCAAATAACTAATAGGCTAAATAAGACTCACGTGTTAAACACGTGAACGTCTATATGCAAGGCATATAGGCGCTGCAGTCAAACAATTAAATGCCAAATTGGCCTCACGTGTTAAACACTTGAGCGCCCATTTGCAAGGCATATGGGCGCCAAATCAGAAAAGCTAAATAGGCCTCACGTGTTAAACACGTGAGGGCACCTCTTTACGTAGAATTAAATTCTACTCGAGAAAGATCCTCTCTATTAAATAAGGAACCGTTAGATCAAAAATCCAATAGTGATTAAGCATAGAATTAAATTCTATTCGGAAGGATATTTTCTGTTAAATAGAAAGTTGGTGGATCAAAAATCCAATGAGATGGAAAATATTTCTCATATCTTTCTGAACAAAGAAAGATCGTGCTCTGTTAAACCGAACACCCTTGGATTAAGAATCCAATGATGATAAAAAATATCACCGTTCTATAGAATTTTATTCTATATATGGGAGAATATTCTCTCAATCTTGTTAAAACAACAAAACATATTTTGTAAGACAGAAACACTTGGATCAAAAATCCAACGGTGGGTAAAATTCTCCAAATCAATTTTGAGTCCAATTAAATCAATTGGAATCTCTCAATGAGATATTTTCTCAAAATTAATTAACAAACTTGCCACCACTATATAAAGGACCCGAGACTTCAAGTCTCAGATAGAAAAAACCCCATATAAGCTTCTGCCAAAAATACAGTAAGTTCTGGAGAGAACAGAGAATTAAATTGTTAAAGAAAGAAAACCTTCCTCCTTCAAAACACTCTAGGTAAATAAAAAATGAGAGATTAAAAATATCACTTTTGCCTAGTATAATAGATATAAGGGATTAACCCTTCATACAAGAACTTAGTTATTTCTCTGGTTTGAGATTTGCAAAAGCAAATCTCCCTACAATTTGAGAATTTAATTCTCATCGGGGAGATTCTGTTCTTCAGACTCAAAACTTAAGGGAAAAAACTAGGTTAAAAAGAAAAAGAAAGAAAAAGAAAAAAACATATGTTCTGGGAATTTAATTCCCCCGAAATTAGGGTTTAACCCTACATAAAGAACTTAGTTCTTATAAAAATAAAAAAGAACTTAGTTCTCCAATAAAAATAATGACGATGATTCAAGATCTTCAAAACAGGAATCTTGATGATCATCAATGAATAAAATGTCATTAACAGAGGTTAATATCTCTGAAAAATAAGAAGAACTTGGTGTCTCACGTGAAACACACATGAGTAAGATTAGTGCTTAACATTATAATAGCGCCTCACATGTTTCCCATGTGAGTGCCTAAAACAAACAAAAGAAGAGCTAAAACGCCTCACGTGTTTCCCACGTGAGCGTTCAAAAACAAAGAAAACTCGTTTATGTGGATTGGGCAGGCACCAAATAAAGCAACAACGTGAAATACATGTGAAACGAAAAAAAGGAGAGGCTGAATGTCTCACGTGCTTCACACGTGAGCGCCAAAGCTCTAACCAAGTGCTTAGCACTTCTATACAGAGAAAAGGGGGAAGAGCAAACAAAACCTGAAATCAATGCTCAGCATTCACGTGCTTCCCACGTGAGTGCCATGCAAAGTGCTTAGCACTCTATATTCAGTCAAAATGACTAAAGTGCTTAGCACTAATTGGGCAGCGCCCAAATCTGAGCGCCTCACATGTTTCACACGTGAGCACCAAAGAAAATTAGTGCTTAGCACTATAGTAGCGCCTTACGTGAAAACACGTGAGTGCCAGAAAAGATTAGCGCTCAGCACTATTCCAGCGCCCCATGTGAAATACAGGTGAGCGCTGCATATATTAGTGTTTAACACTACTGGGTAGTATGTAGACCCAATCTCAGCCCAAATGGGCAAAATTTCATGAGGTTAAATCTCTTTGATTTTAAATCAACCGAGCTCATATTGCTCATGATTTCTAAACTGATCTTAGTCTCAAACATGACTATTGATCTCTTATTGATGATATCTAAAATGATATCCATCCCATATCTCCTAAAGTAATCTTAGTCTCAAATACCACTAACGATTCTTAGGTCCACCACAACCCCTTTTCCCTCAAATACATGATTTGGTTCAAGGGTACATCTTTCCACACCTCTGATATATGTCATAATTTCTCAACGTCTTCCGAGAGGTGGCGGGTCCCGACAACCAACAACTTTTTTCGTCATACATTGATGCACATCCAAATTGACGTGCACACCTCAAATCGGATCGCGTCCCAAATCGGGCGCATTCCATGTCACCATCGTCTACTCTGCCACGTAACAAACACATGTGCGCGCAAGATGAATGTTGGACTGAAATGTCCTTAAACTAATATTCGCCTTAAACATGACGATAAGCGACAGAAACATACTTAAACTAACATTCGTCCCCAAAACGGGAATGTTGGACCGAAATGTCCCTAAACTAATATTTGCCTTAAACATGACGATAAGGGGCTGAAACATCCTTAAACTGACATTCGTCCTCAAAATGGGAATGTTGGACCGAAATGTCCCTAAACTAATATCGCCCCGAACATGGTGATAAGGGACTGTGATGTCCTTAAACTAAAATAAATTGAGCCCAAGTGCTCATATATATTTAAGTTGATCTTAATCTTAAACCAGATTAACGGTCCATAAATAAACCAAAAACCCAAATCTAAAATATACGGATTTAGACTAATCCGCACCCTATGGGCGACGACCTAAAATAGTCTCCGTATACAATCCACGGGAAACCCAAAATGAAACAAAAATATTACGACACGAAATGAATTGCTGGAGTAGAAGAAAGTGGTTACCGCAATGCGGTAACGTAATTAACTGCAGGGGCTTGCGCCTACAGGGAAGAGTATCTCCACAATCAAAAACCCCTCATCAAATGTGGGGGAATCTGATGAAGTCTGCTACAACGGTCGCATCTGTCCAAACCTCCGATATATGGTTCTATAAATCAATTTGGTATCTTCGGAGAGGTGAATGGAGAAGTCCAAATAGCATCTGCCCCCAAAATTCAGGCCAGACGTCCCAACGTCTCGGTCTCTGTCTTTCTGCGGTGAACAGATTATGGCACGTCCGGTGGGACCTTTTCCTCTTTCCACTCCACATTTCGTGTGTCGTGTTTCGCGAACAAAATCGCGGTTCGCCATGGTTGCCCTTGGATTTGAGGTACTAAAATTCGGTGTTTTTCTCCTGGCCAGAGAAAATCGATGGCTTCCAGCTGCACCTCTTGCAATAGCAACTCTCGCTCTACCCCAGCTGGAGGAGTGGCCTATGGGCTCAACACGGCCTCTATCTTTTCAATGCCGGTGGGGCAAGTTACATAAGCTACTACTGGGTTGTTCTTCGGGACCATGCTCTCACCAGTGAATTTCGGTACCTCAGCGCCGCAAGAGGAAGCTCCCAAAAGGCCAGTCTTCGATCGACTGGCGACCACAATGGCCCCTCTCAATGGGTCGTGCAAAGCTAGTGTCTCAGTCTTTAACAGACTGAACAAGAACTTGAACGGGCCCGCAAAGAGGCTCGTGATACCTGAAGGGGCTGCCCCAAAACGGACAGCCCTCGTAACTCCTGCTACGAGCGAATCCGTCAAAAGCGCTTCCTCCATCAGAAGATCGGACTTTGAAAGATTGGTTTTTCCTCCCCAAACACCAATCGGGACGTCGGTCTTCAACAGGCTGATACTAACAGCAACCCCTCAACAAAGCCAGCGGCACGACAAAGCCGCTTCCACAACTGAGGCGGTCCCTTTCGGAAGGCATGCTCGACATCGCCACTGGCGCCGAGTGAGAAAAGCTGGGGGAAACTCTCCCTCTGGACTTACCCTACCAGCTCCAATGGTGGAAGTTGATGCTGTTGTTCCAACTGGGAAAGGTTTTGATCTACTCAGGAGGGTGCGCAAGAACTCTCCAACGGCGGTGCTAAAGAAATTGCCCCCACGTGCAGAGGTCATTGCTGGGGCAGAACCGAAGCGCCCCCATCAGCGGCTCTCCTCCCAAATTCATTGAGTCTGGCAGAAAGTTCAAGACTCTGTGATCAACAAAGACTATTCTTATCGACCGAAGAAATCGAAAGATCGGCAAGAAAAAGACCATCCCTCCGTCATACAGCGAGAGACTTCTTCTACACAGGTGCCTGTCATAACGGCTCCTTCAACTTCGACCTCCTATAAAAGGATGAGGCCGGAAAAAATCCCTCGTTCTGCGGCAAATTCGAAAGGCGATGGACCCAAATGCCCCAAGTTTGGGGGCATGATCGTACATACGGTCCACATGGCTTCCGGAAAAGAAGAAAGCCGTGTTTCCGTAGGTCATCGACCGCAAACTCGATCACTAACAAAAGATCAGGAGCAACAACAAAAACTCCAGGAAATGCTGACCAAAATGACAGCACTTACCGTGCAGAAAGAAAGCCCGGATACAACAGCCGAACAGCGCCAAGAGCAGGAGACCGATACAGAGTTTCTGCAAAAGGTGCTTGAAAGAAAGGATAAGAAAGCTGCTGAGCAGGCTGCTAACATAAAGCAGATGGCTCTCTTGTTCCAAGACATGGTTGGAATGATGATCCAGCCAAAACCCCAAGCCGAAGACCCACCGATAATTATCGAGGACGACAGAGTGGAAACATCAAACTCTCTTCCGGATCAACAACCAAGGAGGAAACGATCTCCAAGGCCGCTCTTGATGATTATATACTCAATAAATAAGAGCTCATCAAGCAAATGAAGCGGCTGGCCAAATCGTCAGAACTGGGCGACCGTATCCAGGCTGGTATGATCAAATCAAGTATCTACAGGGATATATAATCCCCAAGTTCCATGTATACAAAGGGACAGACAACCCCCATCAGTACGTCGTGCAGTTCAGAGCTCTGTGCGGCAACACTAGAGGCGTCGACAAACTGTTGCTTCGCCAGTTCGTTGGCAGCCTGTCGGAAACAGCCTTTGAATAGTACTCGGAACTCCCAAATGACTCCGTAAAGACATTCACCGAGATGGAACTGCTGTTAACATAGCGGTTCACCAGCGCAAGCGAGCGCACTCCAATTACGACATTAATTAATACCAGGGTAAAGCCGGGAGAAAGCTGGGTTCAATACACGTTCCGGTGGCGGAACCTATGGTCAAAGTGCGAACAACGCATTGAAGAATCTCCAGTTGTGGGCATGTCATCGGGACCCTTGATCCTCAAATGGCTATGTCCCAGTTCATGACATTCTTCAAACCAACGATCTTTCAGGCTCTGATAGATAAACTTGCTTAAATGGACCAAATGGACCACGGGCCTTCGTCCTCAAATAAGGACCCTCGAAGTGCCAAGGGTAAAGGGAAAGCAGTCTTCGTTGCCAATACACAACAACAGCCGAGCGGCCCAAAACCGGCTGTTCGCCAAAAAAACGCGCGTCCACGCCCACCCTTGGAAGAAAGACTAGGACACGCTTACTCGTTTCCCCGTAATAAGACGAGGATACTATTCAAGTTAGTAGTGCATAACAAACTCATCACATTGCCAGACCCACGGCGTCCCCCGTAACCCGGCGACGTCAATAACTCCAACTACTGCTCCTATAACAGAATGGTGAGCCACCCAATTGAGGATTGCTATATCTTCAAGAACTGGGTCGAGGACTAGTATCAACAGGGGATATTCGCGCTATCTAAGAACTGGAGGGTAAACCCGCCCCAGAAGTACGCTCCTAAAAAGGTGGATGCGTCGGGGTATCATGCTCGCTCGTGGAAGAAACTCTATGGGAAGTCGTTCTTTTAGCTAAAACTAAAAGAATGCTCAAAGATCTACAGGCATGTCCAGCAGTCAGGTGGAACAGCCCACTTGAACCCGAAATCATCGAAGGGATACTGAAACCCTGTCCCGTACTGAAAGTCATTGACAAAGGGCAAAATCCCCAAGTCAAGCCTCCGAAGTCTTCAAAGAAAAAGAAGAAGACCAAGAAGCCTGTGGAGCCTGCTGAGTATGACGACAAGTGCACAGACCTACAAAAGTATATTGACGCACTGGAGGAATACAACCAGAAGGCGCGGAAACCGGTCACGCTTGAAGAGTTCCTCAAGCATATTCTTGAGAACAAAGGTAGCGACAACGATGAGGAAAATGACTCATCAGAAGAAACCGAAAACTATGTAACAAGTTGCCACATGGTCTCGTATTCGTCGTTAAATGATGAAGAAACTCCCTCGGCGTCAGAAAACAACGCAGAGGAACTGGGGGCAGGATCGGCACTAAAATCCCCGGAACTGCCAGAAGGCTCGATCGATAGGCTGTTAAACGAAGCCTTTCGAAAAAGCAAAGCTGACCGAGAACGTGAAACAGCCATATACGAATAGGCTAAGCGTCAGCGTCAGGATGAAGAAGTTGCAGCAAGGATGAGTCATGAAGTACTCCAACCAAATCAAGGCATACCTGTTCATTGCCAAAAGACCGGACCGAGACGTTAGGACGTTTGGCCTGAATTTGGGGGTGTTTACCGCCGAAAATCGGGAAGACAAACGTCTTGCCTGCATTTGGGCATTTGCTATTTGGGTTTATCTGTCCACCTCTCCGAAGATGCCAAGTTGATTTGTGGCACCGGATATCGGAGGTTTGGACGGATGCGGCCGTTGTAGCAGACTTCGTCATATTCCCCCTCATTATGAGGGGTTTTTGATTGTGGGGACGCTCTTCCCTGCAGGCGCAATCCCCTGCAGTTAATTACGTTACCGCATAGCGATAACCACTTTCTCCTACTCCAGATGTTCACTTCGTCTAGTGTGTGTTTGTTTTATTTTTGGTTGCCCGTGGATTGTATACGGAGACTAATTTGTGTTGTCGCCTGTAGGGCATGGATTAGTCCAAATCCATATTTTCTTAGATTTGGGTTTGGTTTGATTTAAGGATCGTTAACCTTGTTTGAGATTAAGATAAACTTAAATATTTTTTAAGGATACGTTAATCCGATATTGGACTAAGATCTACTTAACAGGGGTTCAGGATCATTTTTGATCCAACGAAAGAGCATTTGGGCTCTATCGTTTTAGTTTAGGGACATTACGGTCCGTAGATCACCATTTTTAGGGTGAGGGTTTAGTTTAAGGACGTTGGGGTCCACAGCTAGTTTAAGGACATTACGGTCCACAGCAAGTTTAAGGACATTACGGTCCATTGGGGTGTGCTCATGGGTTTGGACACCTACAGGCCGGCTTGAGCTGTCAACAACTGGGGCAGCCGCAGCTTTACTTGTGAGATGCCAACAGAGCCTCTCCGCCCAATATCACTGATGGAGCGTCCGAAGACCGCTTATGTGGTAGAGGTGGCTAATTAGACTCCTACAGGCCGGCTTGAGCTGTCAACAACTGGGATACCCAACCAGCCCTTGCCGACCATAGATATTTTGGGGCGCCGCATCTGTCAAGGTGAAGCCCAATCTTGGGGACAAGTTTATAAGGTAGGGCTTATCCCTCGCCACCCAGTCGGCTATCTTCCTTGGGCTCGATATGTTCTCTCCGCCCACCGTGCATGGTTGCAGAAGGTTGGGTTATATCAAGCGGTGTATGCATCTCTTTTTCATTACCCGGCTCCTCACGTCCGGTGGGTTAAAGCTTTCCTGAACCAATGGAATCTTCCCACCAACACCTTCTTGCTAGGGATCGCGAGTCTCGATTTCACTGGAAGAGTTTCGCGAGATCTCCAGGTTTCCGATCAGGGGAGAGCATTATGAAGAGTTGCTGCCTCCCGATGAGTGTGTGTTCACGACCGTGCCTGCTATGATTGACGGCTTAACGACTGAAAACGCCGTCCGTCATAAGTACTCCAGTCTAATCAAGACTCTGGGTATTTTCGAGAAGCTGTTCACGGAGTCAGAAGGACAGGGCGTCACCTTTTAGAGATTCATCGCCTGTTTTCTCCATGAAGATATTTTATCAAAAGAGGCTCCAATATTTGCGAACATTAACGACCCTTTTGGGTTTGGGATGAATAAGCTGCCGGCCAAAGAAAAGGACTTGCCGCAGTTTTACATTCCGACCTCATCGGTCGTGCCCTTCGATGCAATTGCGGCCCTTGGCATGGACGAAGAGACCGTCTTCGTCGGCTTCATCAGTCTTTGGCTTAGTTGGTTCGCCATGCCGACGCATTGACGCTTCATGAGAGCTTCCGTCTTCTACCCCGGTCATCGCGTAGCCGAAGGGGCACGGTTGGCCGTTGGCATTGCAGGACTGTCGCATCTTTATCATAGATTAAGTGTTGCGGCCAACACTTCAACCCCAGATACAGATGTCATGAATTCCTCCCTCTACTACTTCATGTCATGGATCGAGATGCATGTACTGGGAGCGTTCGCAGCGCATCACCGGCCAGATTTCTATGACTCCTACACCTTCCCATGGGTTATGAGGTTGGTGGATGTTTCCGCTCCCGATCCGACCCAACTAGGAGCCCTCCGGGTGCTGCTTAACCCGTACTCCAATAAGGGCGGGACGGTTTTTAGCGACCGAGTCCTCTCTGCTCCAGTGGGGCCTATTCAGCAGCTGTTCGATCTGTCGAAAGGTGGAGCGTCGTCTTTAAAGCCTAAGGATATTATGCACCTGTACTCGATTAGGCCGGGCTACTTGGTGTTCCGTCAGAATAATGCGGGCCTTTTTATGCGGTACAATCTGCACCGCTTCGCCTAGCAATTGGGCTATAACCAGGGTGTCCCTTTCGAGGCGTTCTTAGTTGATCCCACTCCATCTCTAGAAGTCACGCGTGACATCGAACATCACTTTATGCGTCTAAACACCGGCTCCCGTTTCTTAATCCCCGAGGCTGACTATATTCCAAGGTGTATGGGGTCTTTCATGGGTTGGTATTGTCACCGAGTTGGTCTCGTCATTGTCGAAGAGAGGCGGGTACTCTTTGAATGTCGATCTTCAGCTCCGGTCCAAGCCACTGGTGTTCCGTTGCGGTTGCGGACAGTGGTTCGTCCTCCGTTGAGGGATAGCGGTGTGGTGCTTATCCCCAAGGCTGTAGAAACAGAATCGACTCCCCGCACTGTAGGTATGCCAGTGCGCACTAGAGCCCAAGCAAAGGCTTCCAATGAAGCGCCAGCGGCAGTGCCATCAGTGGCAGTGGTATCACCAAAAGGTGATACCGGAAGCGAAGTTGGCCAACGTTGTGCCAAAGCGCCGAGGGGAAGGAAGCGATCCTCTTCTAGTGTTAGCTCCAGCTCGAAAAGGAGGAAAAAAACAGTTGCTGGCTTGCTTGAGCTCTTGCTGGAATCTGAGCCTATTGTTCAAGACGAACCTATATCCATGCAAGAGCCAGATGATGGTCTTATTTACCCTGGCTCGTCCGCTGAAGAAGCCGCGCAATTGGCTGAAGTTTTAAGGCGTTCACAGGATGAGACCGAGAATGTGCACATCCCAAAAAAGCCCTACCCACCGGTCATCTTCTACGAAGATCCCCCATCGCTACGGAGAATACATATGCGTCCTCTGCGAAGGGAAGACGAAAGAGCCTTCAAGCAGCCCATCTCGACTGCTTCTGAAGATGAGTTGGCACTGAAGACCGGTGGGCATGATTCCACATTTGAAGCCCGGCGAGCACATTTCCTCAGGAAGGAACGACGACTCGAAAAAGCCATACTAGAAGCATCCTGGCGTATCGGTATGCGTGTTTTCCATATTTTTCTTTTGGCAAGTAATTTGTATCTCTTTTTATATCTTCTTAATTTTGCGAAAACTTTGCAGGGATTTCAGCAACGAAAGAGGATTTGAGCCCAGGTTGTGCCATGACCGCAGATTCTATAGATGTCTCCCATAACGCATCGGCAGGTGCAGAAGAGATCACTACAGCCACCGTTCCTGTTGTGGAACTTCCGGTGGTGACTCTTGTTCCTTCGGTGTCCATTCCTCTAGCGGAGGTAACCCCATTGGCCGCGGACCCTATGGATGTCTCTAATGACTCACCGAAAGGTGTAGAAGAGATTGTCAAAGCTGTTAGTTCTATCTTGGAGCTCCCGGTGATGACCTCCACTTCTTCAGCGTCTGTACTTTCCACAGAGGCGACCTTGCTGGTCGTAGACCCAATGAATCTTTCTGGTGGTGTCCTGAAGATTGTAGGAAGGACCACTAAGGCCACTGTTCTCTCTTTGGAGCGTGAAGTGGCGGCTGTTGTTCCACAACCGGAAGCTTCTACGCCAGCAAATATCCCCAGTGATGTGCCTGAGGGCACGGAGGAGGCTACTGAAGCTGCCATCCCTCTAGTTCAAGGCGAGCGGAGCATCGAAGGTAATCTTTTACATTTCATTTTAATGAGCCCCTCGTTATCTGAACTCTTCTTTCCTTCAGAATTGCGGGAATTGGCGGCTTCTATAGTGGACCTATCTCCCAGGAAGTCCTTCCAATGCCTACTTGGTATGGCTGCCCTACAGGCGATATCCCCGCAAAGCATCGTCCTTTCTTCCGGGCAAGGTCGGCATTCTTTGACCCCTTTGCTTTATTATCATTTTTTATAATGATGCTAATATGCCCTCTGCAGTTCTGGAAACTGATGACGAAGTGGAGATCCTTGATGGGCCTGGGGATCTTTCAAACCATCCTTGCATGACCGTGGGTAAGTAAAGCTTTACCCTTGGCATTGTTTTGTTTATTCCATGTTTGACAGTCTCGCTGACTATTCATAAATCTTTACAGTTTTGCCAGCTCTGGCTCCGTTAGAGTCCCAAATGTCTATGCCACCGGGCCCATATGCCCGACGTGCGTCTGAAAGGATGGAGAGACAAAGCATTCACTCCTTTTCGGCCCTCATTGAAGATCTTCGTACTGGTAGTTCTGTTACGGCCGAAGAATTTGCTGCCGAAGCCAATACTTCTTTGCTCTTCCTTGCTACTTATCATGATGAAACATTGGTGTATGTTTGGGTTGAGTATTGTTGTCGAGTGGAGCTTGCTTACATGATCTTGAGTGCATATGCGTTCCTTCCGAGCTCCTAACTGCAAAGGTGAGCCTGCAGGGGTGGATTGAGCGGTGCGCCGCTAATCTACAGTCTTATGAGAAAAGGCTCAACCGGAAATTTTCGGAGAGAAGGCTAGCCTCGAATGCTTTGGGGGAACTCCAGGCTCAACTCACTATCAAGACCACCCATGTGTACGAAATTTGGCGGGTGCTTCAAGAAGCTATCATGGAGGTGGTAGCTCTTGATAAAGCTGTTATCTTTACCCGTGAGATGGTTGAAGCTCATAAAGTTGCTGAAAAGGAGCTTGAAAGTCGGATCGCTTTGTATCAGACCCAACAGTCTCAGGTGGAGTCCCGTCTTATGGTAATAATAAAGTCGGATCGATGAACTGATGAGCTTATTGCACCATCCGCCGGCTTAAAGATTTTTTTTTTGTATATTCTCCTTTTTTGTATTTACTCCTGAATGTGAGTATCTTGTATTCATTTTGATTCTTGAATAAAAGACATATTTTATATCATACTGGCGTGTCCCTTTAGCAAATGTGTCTTGTAGATTGTCTATCTTGATCTCCTTGCAGGGCAGCGATGGCTTAGAAAACAGGTTCAGATCGGCCGCCTAAGACTTTTCAAGTTTATGAGCCGTGAGGGTCTCATAAAGACTTTTCTCCCTACGAGTCGAGAGGATTCCGTAGGTGTATTTTCTTCTTAGAAGTCGTGAGGACTCCTAAGTGTGTGTTTTCTCTTGAGAGTCGTAAGGATCTCACAAGAGAATTTTTCCCTTTACAAGTCGAGAGGACTCATAAGTGATTGTTTCCCTCCTTGTCGATATTCGACTTTAGAGAGTGTGGCCTATGAATAGTATGCAATAGTCCATCTTGGACCGACTTGCAGGGCCCCAGTGCTTAGGAAACAGGTCCTTATCCCCATTGCCTAAGGCTTTTCCCTACGAGTTGAGAGGAGTCGAGAAGTTCTCGCAGGAACATTATTTTCCCCACGAGTCGAGACGAATCGGGAAGTTCTCACAAGGATGTCTTAACGTCATAATTAACTCCTGCTAATAGAAGTCCGTTAGGGTCTGTAGTATTAGGGTTTTTTACCCGTCGTTCCGTCGCATTGGCTGGTGTATTCCTCGATATGCAATCTTGCTGTTCGAGTAGCCCCGCGACTGTCCTGTCTCTGATCCCTTCGGGGGCTGGACAAGACGTCTTCAAGTAATCTTCCAGGTGATATTACTGTCGAAAGAGCCAGCGTTAGGGATATTCCATGTCGCTTTTTACTTGAGGTTAGGCTTAGTTTGGGAGCCCCGATGAGTCATGACCACTCCGCGCTGGAGTAGGATGATCTCCGATAGTCTTTCAGGTCTCATTTAAGTTGCCGTTAAGACCCTGAAGCTAGGGATCTTCCTTTGCTTTGTTTGTTGACATTGTGTCTGCAATATTGCGACGAATGTCGAGATTGTCTTTGGGTTGTCTGTGAACCGTCGAGATTTGGAACTAGGGACTTTGCCACGACTCCGTTTGTTGATGTCGCATTTGTATCCTGCTGGAGGGAGGAAGAATGCTGTTGTTGATCTCTAGGCTGTGGATGCTGCCGTTGAGATTTGGAACTAGGGGACTTTGCTGTGGCTCCGAGGTAGTCTCTATGCTATCTGTGAACCATTGAGATTTGGAACTAGGAGACTTTGCCGTGGCTCCGAGGTAGTCTCTAGGCTATCTGTGAACCGTTGAGATTTGGAACTAGGGGAGTTTGCCGTGGCTCCGAGGTAGTCTCTAGGCTGTCTGTGAACAGTTGAGATTTGGAACTATGAGACTTTGCCGTGCCTCCGAGGTAGTCTCTAGGCTATCTGTGAATCATTGAGATTTGGAACTAGGGGACTTTGTCGTGGCTTCGTTTTGCTGACGTCGTATCTGCTTCTGGTTGGAACGAGGAAGAACGCTGTTGTTAATCTCTAGGCGCCGTCGAGACTTGGCTTCTCTTTGACGAAGCCCGGTGGGAAAACATGATTCCTTTTTCGTTTGTGCCCATGGATTGTATGCAGGGGTTAATGTGATCTCACCTGCAGGGCAAAAGTTTCATTTTATTTATTTCCACGATACTCTATCATTTCAGCTTTTTATATCGCAAAAGTCGCGATTGCCCAATCATTTCGGCTATTTATCGCGGTGCCCAATCATTTCGGCTGTTTTTTTTACTCGCTGCTTTTTATTGCGAGTTGTCCAATCATTTCGGCTATTTTTATATGCATATATTTTACTCACTGATTTTTTTTGCAAGTTGCCTTATCATTTCGTCTATTTCATATGCATTTTTGGCTCGCTGATTTTTTGCTGCAGGTATGGAACTTGAGATCTGATACCAATTCTTAGCATCAGTATCGCTGCGACTGGAATATGGCCAGGAGCGAATCATTATTTGCCGTGAAAGGCCTTAGAATTTGATATCGATTTAGGCATCAGCATCGCTACCACTGGAATTGTTGCCAGGAGCGAATCATCATTTGCTTTTATCGATTCAGACAAAGGTGGCTTAGCAAACAGGGTTAGGATCCTGTCGACTAAGGCTTTTGACTTCATGAGCCGTAAGGGTCTCATAAAGGTGTTTCTCCCTACGAGTCGTGAGGATCTCGTAGGCGTGTTTTCTCCTTAGGAGTCATGAGGACTCCTAAGTGTGTGTTCTCTTATAAGTCGTAAGGATATTACAAGAGTGTTTTCTCCTTATAAGTCGAGAGGGTTTACAAGTGTCATTCACCAAATGGGGAAATTTCGCGCCATTGGTGGAACTAGATGAGGGGAACGTTTATTTGTGCTCGTGGATTGTATACAAAGGCCGATATTGGACCGCCTGTAGGGCAACATGGGGAATGTGATGGCTTAAGAATAGGTTCAGATCCCTGTAACTTAAGGCTTTCGAATCCTATGAGCTGTGATGGTCTCCAAAGGGGAATTCTTCTTACAAGTCGTGAGGATCTCGTAAGTGCAATTTCTCCTTAGAAATCGTGTGGATCCCTAAGTGTGTTGCTCCCTTTTGTGAGTCGTAAGGATCTCACGCAGGTATTTTCTCCTTACAAGGTCGAGAGGACCTTGCAAGTGTGCATGAATTTTTTTTACGAGTCTGCGCCCTTGCGAGTTTTCACAAGCTCGCCAGTAGCCCTGCTGTTTTTAGTCACGGAGCCCTTTCGGGTTTTCATCCGTGCCCATTTAGCTTGTAGATGTACTATTTTTTTTACACGAGCTTGCGCCCTTACTGGTTTTCACAAGCTCGCCAGTAACCCTGCTGTTTTTACTCACGGAGCCCTTTCGGATTTTCATCCGTGCCCATTTTTCTTGTAGACGTACTGTTTTTTTTTGTACGATGAAACTCTCGAGAATATTTTCACCGCATGTGACCCATCTGTTTGCCGGTGGAATTTGAGTTGCAGTCCCCACCGCTGGGACTTGTAGACTTGCATTCCACTATCGCCGTGTTTGAGGCGACGTTGTTAGTTTAGGGACATCTCGGTTCGTTGTTAGTTTAAAGACATCTCGGTCCAATGTTATTTTAAGGACATCTCGGTCCATTGTTAGTTTAAGGACATCTCGGTCCATAGCTAGTTTAAGGACGTTGCGGTCTACTAGGATTTTGAGGCGAGGTTTCGCCGGATACTACTTATAGAGTTTGGACTCAGGAAGACAGCGAGCGAACACGAGTATCGTCATCCATCATTAACCTGAGCCGTGACTTGTCAAGCGTAGTATATCTTAAGGAACCGGCCGTTTATTGGCCCGAAGGGACTTTCGCCATGCATATCCATAAGCAACTAGGCCCCACCTTAGTAGACCTTGTCTATGATATACGGGCCCTCATAGTCTGGCTCGAATTTCCCCCGTTTAGCACGATTGGGGATCATAGGTCTTTTTACGACTAGCACGAATTCGCCTTGGCGGAATGTTCTTGGCTTAGTCAATCTTTCGTATGAGCACGTCATCCTTGCTTTATAAGCTTCTAGGTTTTGCTGCGCCATGAGACGAGTTTCATCAAGGGCGTCGAGCTCCTCAAGCCGAAGAGGGGTATTTTCTTCATCTGTCAGTTCGTACCGAACCGCCACTCGTAAAGAGGGTAGCTCTGTCTCCAAGGGAAGTACCGCTTCCGTGCCGAATACTAACGCAAATGGCGTTGTGTTCGTGGCCATCTTGAACGTGGTTCGATAAGCCCAGAGAGCTTCATGCAATCTCTCGTGTCAGTCCTTCCTATTTCTGGACAATGTTTTCTTTATGATCTTCGTCAAGGTCATGTTGAAAGCCTTAGCTAGACCGTTAGCTCGGGGGTTATAGACTGAAGAGTATCTCCAATCTATTTTATGTTGCTGCGCGAAGCGGCTGATCTTATGGCTTCTGTAGGCTGGCCTGTTATTCGAGATAATCCGTCGCGGCGTGCCGAACCGGTAGATGGCATATGTCTTGAAGAAATAGAGGATTTTCTCCGTCTAAACCTCTCTTAGCGGTATTGCTTCTGCCCACTTGGAGAAGTAATCGGTCGTTGCCAATATGAACCGATGTCCCTTGGATTATGCCGGTTCGATGGGCCAATTATATCGGTTCCCCACATTTCGAATGGACAGCTAGCCAGTGTAGGGTGTAGTGGATTCGGATGCTGGCGGATGAAGTCCCCGTGAATTTGGCACGAGTGACACTGCTTCGCATATTCGAGGCAGTCCTGAATTATCGTGGGCCAATAGTAACTCATTCTTTTGATCTTCAGCTTCATCTTTGGCCCGACTTGATGAAAACCGCAGAGCCCGTCATGAGTTTCTTGGACGACCCTTTTTGCTTCTTCTGGTCCCAGGCACCTTAGCCACAAACAATCGAACGATCTCTTATATAGGGTATCATTGACGAAGGCGAAAGACTGAACTCGCTACATGAGCTGATGTCTTGATGATGCGTTTTCGGGCATTCGATGGGATTTGTAGTAGTCTATGAAGACTTCTCTCTAATCTTTAGCCTTTTCTTCGTCCTCTATTTGGAAGGCCGCTTGTTTGATCGCACCCTTTCTTTCAGATGACTTCGGAGATATTTCTGCTGGCGTGAGAATCCGGCGGCTTTGCACAATGATCCTTACGTCATCAAGGTTTTCGTCGGCCAGTTCTGTAGCGAGCTTGACCAACGCATCCAGCTTGCTATTTTCCGCATGTGGTATGCTTTCCAGGGTGTAAGAGGGGATTTGCGTCAGCAATTGCTGCACTCTCTCGCCATATTTTACCAACTCAGGTTTACACGTCTGATAGTCGCTATTTACTTTGCTGACGACCAGCTGGGAGTCTCCATATATAAGGAGGTTTTCGATCCCCATGTTGACAGCGATCTCAAGACCCGCTATCAAAACTTCATATTCCGCTTCGTTGTTTGTTCTTGGCTCCGTTAAAAAAAGGGAGAAAAGCATTATTCCTTCTTGTGGAGTCATGAAGATAAGGCCCACCCCGGCTTTAATCATGGGGGCGTTTTGCTTTTGCTTCTTCAAGGAGGACACTCTATCGAAGTAGAGTTCTCATCAGGTATCACTCCCTTCTTTCTCCCCGTCGATTGCGTCAAATGCATGTTCGTCCGGCAATTCGCAGTTTAAGAGAGAGTCGGCGAGTATCGGATGCTCAGCGAGAAAGTCGACGATGGCATGGCCTTTTACTGCCTTGAAGGGTCGATACGTTATCGAGAACTCCATCAAGAGGAGGGCACATTTGGCAAGCCTTCCTATTAATATGGCTCTTGATATCAAATACTTGAGAGGATCCATCTTTGATATGAGATGGACTCCATGTGCTAATGCATAATGTTGAAACTTCGTTATCGCGAAGATCAGTGCCAGGCAATGCTTTTCAATGGGGGAGTAGTTGTTTTCTGCCCCCAGAAGAACTCGACTCAAATAGTAGAGAGCTCTCTTTTCCCTGATCCTTTTCCTGGGCCTATAGTGCACCTAAAGAACCTTCAAGGGCCATTGTGTAAAGGATGAGGGGCTTTCCCTTAACCGGGGCAGTCAGTACCAGCGGATTCTACAGGTATTGATTGATTTTGTCCCGTGCGCTTTGGCATTTCTGATCCCAGACGAACGGAGTCCCCTTCTTCATTAGATGGTTGTAAGGAAGGCATTTGCCGGAGAGGTTGACTTTGGAGTTTGACACCTGTTTAGGCATCTGTATCGCTACAACAGGGATATTGCCATGAGTGACTCATCATTTGCCTTAAGAGGACTCAGAATTTGACACCGATTTAGGCATCGGTATCGCTACAACTGGAATAGTGTCAAGAGCGAATCATCATTTACCCCTGTCAATTTGGACAAAGGCGGCTTAGTAGACATGGTTAGGATTCTGTCGACTAAGACTTTTGATTTTATGAGCTGTAAGGGTCTCATAACAGGTTTTCTCCCTACAAGTCGTGAGGATCTCGTAGGTGTATTTTCTTCGTAAGAATCGTAGGGATTCCTAAGTGATGTCTTCTCTTGTAAGTAGTAAGGATCTTCCAAGAGTGTTTTCTCCTTATAAGTCGAGAGGACCTACAAGTGTTATTCACCATATAGGGACATTTCTTGCCATTTGTAAACTTGGCAAAAAAATATTTATTCGTGCGCATAGATTGTATACAAGGGTCAATATGGACCGCCTGTAGAGCAATTTGAGAGAAATGACGGCTTAAGAACAGTTCTAGATCCCTGTAACTTAAGGCTTTTGAATCCTATGAGCCGTGAGGGTCTCACAAAGGAGATTCTCCTCATGAGTCGTGAGGATCTCGTAAGTGTATTTATTTTAACGAGACTGCGCCCTTCCGGGTTTTCACAAGCTCGCCGGTAGTCATGCTGTTTTTACTCACGGCGCCCTTTCGGGTTTTCATCCGTGCCCTTCTTGCTTGTGGACGTATCGTTTTTTTTTTGTTTTTTAAGCGGGGTATTCCACTAGATTGTAGGACATGTTTGTAGGCCCCTTAATATCCCTCCTGTCCTTTAAGAAGAAAGGACCATTCTACATAGAGATTCTTCCGCCAGAGAGAAATATGCCCCATGTGTATATCTCGAGGGGGAACGAGTACCCACGCTGTCGCTATTTTGGCGACAGGTTGCTTCAGAGCCGTTTATTTTTGTTGAGCATAGGCGACAAATGCCATGTTGCCTCCGCTTTTCACTCGTCATCATCGAATGAGAAAGAGTCTTGACCCATTTGATCCAATCGAGCCATTTTATTCATGAGTTCTTGGAAGGTCGGGAACGCCTTTGAATTTGGGTCAAGTGTGGCTATGAGCATTCCCATGACTGCAACTTCATCGATGCATTGCTCACATTTGACCAGAGATTTCGCCATCGGGTAACATATTGAACCCAAGTCTTATTCGGTCTAACCCTTTCGTTGACCAGCGCCATCACGGTAGTATGTTCGTTCTCATTAGAGAATCCCTGATAGAAGAGCATATCCATTTCGTCGGAGCTCTTCACGAAATCATTTGGGAGTTCCACATACCATTCGAAGGTACTGCCCGCCAGACCGCTGACGAACTGTCATTGGAGTAATATGTCATTTTCTCCAGTATTTCCGCACATGGTTTAAATCGCGCAATGTGCTGGCGAGAATTCCCAGTTCTTTTGTACATGTGGAATGTTGGAAGTGTGTACTCTGGCGGGTACTGTATTTGATCGTACCACGTCGGATACGGTCGACCAGTCTTGATTGATCTATTTACGGCTTCACTGGCGTAGTGAGCTTTGATTCGCTGAGCGATATGTGTGTCCAGCTTTCTTTTAGGAATCATTTCCTTCTCAGCCGTTGATGGGATTTGCAGAGGATTTGAAATGCCATCCTTATCTTTAAGACCGACTATCGGCGGTTCATTTGTCAGTGGTTCTGATTGAACCATCATTCCAGCCATATTCTAAATCAGAAGGGCCATCTGGTTCATTTTAGTGGACATTTCTGCCGCTTCTTCATCTCTCTTTTTCAGAGCGCGCTTTAGGAAATCAATATCCGATTCCTTCTTTACTCATTCTTCGGGTGCGTCCTCGGGATTTTCCTTAGGCAATGGATTAGCGTTTGCTGCCGCCTGAGCGAGCATCTCCTGCAGCTTTTCACGTTGCAGTTGAACTTTTGTCAGGGACCGAGTTTGAGGTCAGTGACTAGTAGAAGCTCAAACTTTGTCTTTGGAATTCACCACATAGACTATGTAAACTACCATGCCCCCAGGCTTGGGGTGCTTGGAGTTTTGGCCTTTGGAATTTGCTTCGGACACTTGAGCTTTATTAGGCCTCTCTCTTTTTTTTGTGAAAAAATGCTTTGGTTTTGGGAGGAACCGTTGTATCAGGATTCGTCTAGGGATGAGTCCCCTTGTATTTGAAAGAGGATTTGTTAGAATTTGACTGACGTCTAGGGGAAGAGCCGCGGTTGACGACAAAGACCTTCACTTGCTTCCACACCTTGTATATAGATGAGGAAAGTTGTTTTAGGGAGCGAACTGGTTTCTGCTCTCGTGGGACCTCCATGGGCTGCGGAGATTTCTTCAATATTGCGGTGAGAGAATTTTGTCTGACCTTTCACAACAGTTTGAAACTGTTCCCAGTTGGAACAGTAACATTCATCACTGGGGTTGAAACAGGACCATACGGAGAACTGCCACCAGCTCATTTTGTATGATGTTGATATCGACGTCGATCGTTTCTTATGGCCAGGATTTGATTAGCATTAGGATTTTGCCGAGCCTGCCCCCTGTTTCCTTTGAGAGCTTGAATATTCTGCCTTCCAGCGACGACCTTGGTCCTTAGCAGGTGCCAGTTGTTTGAGGACTGATTCCGTCGGCAAAGCTGCAGCTTAGGGAACCAGCCTGTAGAAGACAGACTTTCTCTGGGCTTCCTCCATTGGCGTTGAGGCACCGAGGGTGCGAGGTGGGAGTATCGACCCAAAGAGAAGCCCGTGGATTTCTTGAAGGGCCGGATTGCAGAGATTTAAAGCTGTAAGTGGCCTATACTTGACTCCACCAGATATGACAGAGCTTGAGTTGATAGGGTAGAAGCAAACGCCATTCTTCATAGAGAAGAAACACCGGTTTCAGTATCCCATCACCCAAAGGCAACCACAAACATATATACCGTGATTATTTGATCGCGGAAAAACACGACACACGAAGTGTAGAGTGGAAAGAGAAAAAGGTCCCACTGGGTGTGCCAGAATCTGTTTACCGCCGAAAATCGGGAAGACAAACGTCTTGCCTGCATTTGGGGGCAGATGCTATTTGGGTTTATCCGTCCACCTCTCTGAAGATACCAAATTGATTTATGGCACAGGGTATCGGAGGTTTGGACGGATGCGGCCGTTGTAGCAGATTTCGTCAGATTCCACCTCGTTGTGAGGGTTTTTTTTATTGTGGGGACGCTCTTCCCTGCAGGCACAAGTCCCTGCAGTTAATTACGCTACCGCGTAGCGATAACCACTTTCTCCTGCTCCAGATGTTCACTTCGTGTCATGTGTGTTTGTTTTATTTTTAGTTGCCCGTGGATTGTATACGGAGACTAATTTGTGTTGTCGCCCGTAGGGCATGGATTAGTCCAAATCCGTATTTTCTTAGATTTGGGTTTGGTTTGATTTAAGGATCGTTAACCTTGTTTGAGATTAAGATCAACTTAAATATTTGTTAAGGATACGTTAATCCAATATTGGACTAAGATCTACTTAATAGGGGTTCAGGATCATTTTTAATCCAACGAAAGAGCATTTGGGTTCTATCGTTTTAGTTTAGGGACGTTACGGTCCATAAATCACCATTTTTGGGGTGAGGGTTTAGTTTAAGGACGTTGCGGTCCACAGCTAGTTTAAGGACATTGCGGTCCACAGCTAGTTTAAGGACATTACGGTCCATTGGGGTGTGCTCATGGGTTTGAGAGTGTACCAAAAGAGCTGTTGGTTGTCTGGACCCTCCATCTCTCTGAAGACGTTGAAGAATTATAACGATATGTATCAGAGGTGTGGAGAGATGTACCCTTGAACCGAACTTCAGATTGAAGGGAGAGATTATGGTGGAACGAACATCATTTTAGACGCCATGTGTCAAGAGATCATTAGTCATCTTTGGAACTAAAATCAATTTGGGGAGACCTGAGTATAGGAAGGCTCGGTTGATGGTCAAAAAGTTTTTGGCCTAAGGAGACTTGGCTAATTTGGGCTAAGGTTGGCCCCCTCATATTGTTAAACACTGATAATTGTTTGGCGCTCACGTGCTCCCACGTGAGGCTCTTAAACAGTGTTAAACACTGCAATTTGGAGCGCTCACATGTGGCACGTGAGGCACCCGAATATTGGGCACTGCTTCTTTGGGTTTATTCCCTGCTTCTTTGATAAGTGTTAAGCATTATTGGGGGTCACATGGGATCATGTGAGGCTCCCCCAAAATGGGAACTGTCTGAATTTATTCCCCTTTCCTTTTATAAGTGCTAAGCACTATTAGGGGGTCACGTGGGATCACGTGAAGCGCCCCAAAAATGGGAACTGTCTTTGATTTATTCCCATTTTCCTTTATAAGTGATGAGTACTATTAGGGGTCACGTGGGATCACGTGACTCGATCTCATTCGTTCCTTTTTCTTTCTCAGAGTTGCTTACGTGGGAACACGTGATCTGTTGTTATAGCATTGTACGCTAATCGTTTCTTTTATGTACATGGAGATCTTGATCTGAGTTTTGAGAATTTCAGGTCCTTTGTTTTATAAGAATTAAATTCTTATGCGGCGTTAAACCTAGTTTTATCAGAGAAATTAAATTCCTGTATCTTTTGTAAGAATTAAATTCTTCAAACTTAATTCTTTCCTCTAAGTTTTGGGACTTCATAACAGAATCTCCCCCATGAGAATTAAATTCTCAACTTGTGGGGAGATTTGCTTCTGCAGATCTCAACCAGAGGAAGTACTAAGTTCTTTTTTGGAAGAGTTAAACTCTTATAAGAGAAGATAAAATGATCCCTAGGTCTTTTTTCTTAGCTAGGGTTTCTTTTCTTCAAAGAGAACTCTTCTTCTTTTTTTTGTTTTTCAAATCTTATGGGGGGTTTTCTTCTCTCTCTCCTTTCTGTCTCGGGTCCTTTATATAGTAGAGGCAAGTTTGTTGATTTAGTTAAGGAAATCTCTCATTGAGAGATTTTTTAATTGATTCGGGGATTTTATCCGCCGCTGGATTTTTGATCCAAGGACTTCTATTTTACAGAAAATATTTTTCTTGTTTTTAACAAGATTGGGAAAATATTTTCCATACAGAGCTTATTCTGTAGCTTGGTGATTTTTAATCACCATTGGATTTTTAATCCAACGGTGCTCTGTTTTACAGAGCGTAATCTTTCTTGTTTAGAAAGATTGGGGAAATATTTTCCCATACAAACCTTATTCTATAACTTGGTGGTTTTTAATCACCATTGGATTTTTAATCCAACGGTGCTCTGTTTTACAGAGCGTAATCTTTCTTGTTTAGAAAGATCTAAGGAAATATTTTCCAAATAGGGTTTTGATCTCTCTTATTTAGAATTTAATTCTATCGGCTCAGAAGGCATTAGAAACCCTCACGTGTAGCACATGACCAGCCACAGTATTAAACTGGTTTGCTTATATGCAGCAGTCCCAGAGAAAGGCATCACGTGTTGGCACGTGAGCTGATATTCAGGAATGTCACGTGTGGCACGTGACCCTTACGAAGTTAAGACCAACAAAGAGCATCACGTGCTGACACGTGAGATTCTCTGGCCTGTTATTTGTTTTAGGAAGGAGCCTATATACTTTGTATATAGATGCTCACGTGCCTGCACGTGAAACTTAATTTTAGCCTTATTTGTTAAGCGCAATGCCTATAATTTTTGCTCCAAGGCGCATCATGTGTGGGCACGTGATGCTCCATTTAGGGAATTTTTCCCATCGCTTTTTATTTATTATTTATTTTTGATAAGGGAATAGGGAGCAGATGCTATTTAGATTTATTCGTCCATCTCTCCGAAGATACCAAGTTGGTTTATGGCACCATATATCGGAGGTTTGGAAAGACACGGCCGCTGTAGCAGACTTTATCAGATTCCTCCTCATTTTATGAGGGGTATTTTTATTGTGGGGACGTTTTTCCCTGTAGGCGCAAGCCCCTGCAGTTTATTACGTTACCGCATTGCGATAACCACTTTCTCCTGCTCCGGCAGTTCACTTTGTATCGCGTGTGTTTTTGTTTGTTTAGGTTGCCCGTGGATTGTATATGGAGACTAGTTTATGTCGTCGCCCGTAAGGCGCGGATTAGTCCAAATCCGTATATTTTAGATTTGGGCTTTGATTTATTTAAGGACCGTTAATCTGGTTTGAGATTAAGATCGACTTAAAACATATGAGAATTTGGGCCTAATTATTTTAGATTAAAGGCATCCCAGTCCATTATCACCATGTTTAAGGCGAAATTTTAGTTTAGGGACTTTTCGATCCAACATTCCCATTTTGAGGACGAATGTTAGTTTAAGGACATTTCGATCCATTACCGCCATGTTTGAGGCGAAGTTTTTGTTTAAGATCATCTCGGTCCGTTATTCATCTTGCGCGCAATGATGGTGACATGGAATGCGCCCAATTTGGGAGGTGATCCGATTTGAGGTGTGCACATCAATTTGGAAGTGCATCAATGTTTGACGAAAGGAGTTGTTGGTTGTCGGGACCCGCCACCTCTTTGAAGAAGTTGAGAAATTATAACAAAATATATCAGAGGTGTGGAAAGATATACCCTTGAACCAAATCCCGTATTTGAGGGAAAGGGTTTATGGTGGTCCTAAGAATTGTTAGTCATATTTAAGCCTAAGATTACTTTAGGAGATACGAGATAAATATCATTTCGGATATCATCAATGAGAGATCATTAGTCATGTTTGAGACTAAGATCGGTCTAACAATGTTTTTATGGATTATTTTTACTTAAGATCTATCAAAAGAGCATTTGGGTTTAGCTGTAAGAAACTTTAGAGACTTAGCCAATTTGGGCTTAGTCTGCCTACTCTTTTTTTCATTCAAAAGTGCTAAGCACTTATTTGTGATCTATTTGTTCAGCCCCCTTTTTTATGCAAAAGTTCTGAGCGCTTGTTTGATGCTTTGACGCTCACGTGGGTATCATATGAAGCTTTCAGTTATGGGCGCTGCCCAATCAGTGCTAAGCACTCAGTTATATATAGTGCTAAGCACTTTTTTATAAGGCATCCACGTGAAGAGCATGTGCGGCACTGGGTGCTACCCAATTAGTGCTAGCACTCAGCCGTTTTGGCTGTATATGAAGTGCAAAGAATTTTTTGTGTGGCGTCCACGTGAGGAGCACATAAGGTGCTGAGCGCTGCCCAATCAGCGCCAAGCACTCAGCCGTTTTGGTTGTATATGAAGTGATAAGCACTTTTTGTGTGGCGCCCACGTGAGGAGCACGTGGGGCGCTGGGCGCTGCCCAATCAGTACTAAGCACTCAGCCTTTTGGCTGTATATAAAGTGCTGAGCACTTTTATTCAGCGCTCATATGTATTTCACGTGAGGCGATGGCCTTCTGCTTTAGGCTCCCGCATGATTTTCATGTGAGGCGCTGGGCGCTGTTGGGAGGGCACCGACGTGGGAAGCACGTGAGGCGCTAAACTCTTTTCTTTCTCTGTTAATGGTATTTTGACCATTAATGATCATCAAGATCTTTGTTTTAAAGATCTTGGATCGTTTTTTCTTCATTGGCGAACTCAGTTCTTCTTTTTTTAATTTATAAAAACTAAGTTCTGTATATAGGGTTAAACTCTAATTTCAGAGGAATTAAATTCCCAGAACATATGTTCTTTTTTTTCCTTTCTTTTTAACCTAGTTCTTTTCTGAATCTTTGATTCTCAAGAACAAGATCTTCCCAATGAGAATTAAATTCGTAACTTATGGGAGACTTGTCTTGTGGATCTCTGATCCAGAGAAAAAACTAAGTTCTTTAAGAAGGACCCTTAGATAGGTAAAAAGAGATATTTTGATCTCTGTGTTTTTTTTACCTAGAGTATTTTAGGAGGCAAGTCTTCTTCTTCTCTATTGTTTTTAAAGCTTTCTTTATTTTTCAGAAGCTTATGGAGGGTTTCCTCTATTTTTTCTATGTCTTCTCTGTGAGACTTGAAGTCTCAGGTCTTTTATATAGTGGAGGTAAGTTTGTTAATTAATTTTGAGAAAATCTCTCATTGAGAGATTCCAATTGATTTAAGTGGTCTCAAAATTGATTTGGAAAATTTTACCAACCATTGGATCTTTGATCTAAGGAGTTCTGTTTTACAGAATATGATTTTTTGTTTTAAACGAGATTGAGGAAATAGTTTCCCCTATACAGAATTTATTCTGTCAAATGGTGATTTTTAATCACCATTGGATTTTTTTAATCCAATGGTACTCTGTTTTACTGAAAGCAATCTTTTTGGTTTAGAAAGATTGAGAGAATATACTCCAAAATAGAATTTTATTCTATAATTGGATCTTTAATCCAACCGAGAGTATTTTTTTTATTTTAGAAAGATTTGGGAGATATTTTCTCCCAACAGAATTTAATTCTGTATTTTGATGATTTTTCATCTCCATTGGATGTTTGATCCAACGACTTTATTTAACAGAGAATATCCCAACTTTTGTTTGGGAAATGTAGAATTTAATTCTACTGATATGAACTTGGGCGCTGGCGCTCACATATTATGCATGTGGGCGCCACTTAAGAATTTAATTATTATGATAGGTATTTATGTGTTTTGCACATTGGCGTCCGCATAATTAGCACACGCGGCGCCATATAAAAATTTAATTCTTATTCAGAAAGCGTTTTCTGTGCTTTGTACATTAGCGCCGACGTGAGGAGCACGTGCGGCGCCACCATAGGATTTAATCCTATAAGATTGGCTCTGGCGCTGGCGCCCTCGTGGAGAGCATGTGAGACGCTACCTCATTCCAACAAACCTTTGCTCTACTATTAGGTTAAATATTGGGGGAACAAAGGCCCCCCACCGTTGTGCTCACGTGGCTCACACGTGAGTGCAACGGTGTCACCTTTTCTACCGTTCGATCTCCTGGGGAGTTGAATCGACCCTTCATATCTTATAAATAGGTCATTTGGTTCTTGAGATGTCTGTCGTTCCATCTTCTTCTTGAGTCTTCTTCTTCCTTGAGAATTTAATTCTCTCCTCAGAGCTTAGATCTCTGTTCCCAGAACTTTCTTTGAGTTAAACTCTGTCAAAAATCGGTAAGAATTATGACCACGATTTTACTCTTAAAGAAGCTCTTAAAAGAATCTCTTCTCGTTTTTGGGTTTTTAACCCATTAGCAGAGCTTTGCTCTTCTCTTGGAACGATCTCTTAAAGATCTTAAAAAACTTTTATTTGGGTAGATCATGGGTCTTAGAAATCTTAGGGTTTTTACCCTGTTAGTGACTTTAATCTTTGAAGGTTGTTTGGAATTTAATTCCATTTCCCGTAGGGATTTCTGAGAAAATTTCTTTTGAAAATTCTTTTAGGAATTTTATTTCCTTTTCTTATTTTCTTTTTAGTGTTCTCTTTGCAGATTTGAATCTGCTGTAGAACACATTCTTCGAGGCCATTGGGAGCCTTGAACTCCGCTGTTCAATGAGATCTTTCATTAAATGAGATCCTTTTGGATTGTCATAATGGGTGCCTGCTTCATTATTGATGAGGCATCACCTTGATTTTGTAGGGGAGCACTGTTTTTCTTCTAGATTGTAATGATTTTGGTATTTTGATTGCTAACTCTTTACTGGTTTTTCTTTTCAGATACTATGGCTTCTCATCTGTATGATCTTGAAGAGATTATCTCTTATGAGGAGATTCGCATCCAAGGCCGCTGTCAAGGCCAGGAGTTTACTGACGCCCAATGTACTGAGGTGATGCGTCGCTTTGATGATTACAACGGTCGATTGCTCCCCTGCCGTTCTGCTCTTTTGAAGATTGTCGTTGGGTCAATTTAGGAAGCACTTCCTGAACTTGATGAGGCTATACCGCTCGAGGAACTTGATGATGCTGAAGAAAATGTGCGTTTAGTATATCTAATGGGCCTGATTTCAAAGAAGCGGAGATATGATCTTATCGCTGTTTTGCATCGCGTCTTCTAATAGAAAGAGATAATATCCGCGTACCAGAGGATGAATGACAGTAGCGGGGATCTTGACGCTTGCATTCGTGAGAAAATGCATAAGCAGATGGTCAACGAAGCCAGAAGCACTTTACTCAAACTTGCCTCTAAGTTCATGAATCCATATCCGGAATTCAGCGTCTTGCCATTGTAAATATTTTGATGATGTCTCTTTTTTTATCACCCTTATCACCAATGTATAAATTTCTTTGAAATATGAATGACAAAGCTCTCCTTTTCTTTACGCCAATGCTCGTATGAGGCATTATTACATATATAAAAAAATGCCGGCACCCACATGTCACGCACATGAGGCGCTATTCCAAGACTTAATCCTAAAAAGAACTAGTGCCAGCGCTCACATGTCATGCACGTGAGGCGATGCTCTAATCCCAGAAAGAATCAGCGCCGATGCTCACATGTCAGGCACGTGGGGCGTTGATGAGAGATTCGTTTCACCTACTTGCTCTGATCCCCATGAGTCAACTCTTTCTTTTCCCATGTCCTTTTTCCAGGCCTTGGAAAGAATTCCACCTTGCACAACGTTTTATGTGCCTAAATTTAAATGCTTCTCTTTATATTCTGAAGTGATGATCTTCTTCTTCTTCACAAGAAGAAAGCCATTTTTTTTACAGACCAAGAGTTATAGCTTGTAATCGTACCAATGCTCGTAGGCAACCATGGGAGGTTCCTATCTTGGGAATTGTTCCCTGTTTTGCTGCGCGATTAATGGATCCCGTTCTCACTGATGACCAGTGTGACACGGTGATGTACGAGCTTCTGGCTCGTAGGGGCTCTCCTCTTCTTATCGGCTCCATTTGGCTCCGGATGATCTTCCTGTCCGTGCTTGCTGACATCCCTTCGTCCAGCGAAGATGACTTCGGTGATGCTCGACGCAGCGGAGGATAAGATCAAGTGCTTTTATGAGGCATATTTGATTTCCAATCCTTTGAAGGACCGTTCTGTTCAGTTGCTAAGTCAGATACGGGCTCAGCGGGCCGTCATGTCTGCCTTCACTGATGGCCATAGCGCTGACCGATGTGGAGCGAACCCTCACGAAAATCACCGCTTCGACATGGTAGAGAAGGCAGAGAGGGAGTTAGAGAATTTTGTTTATTGTTTTACTAATCCCTGTATCTCTGATCCAATATTTAGTGATCTTTTTTGTGTGGAATAAATAAATAAAAAATTTGTTGACTGCTGAACGTTTCGCCCCCAGCACATATCCATGTGGGCATCTTGCCTCTGCACGTATACTTTGTATTTTAACCTTAGAAGTTTCTGATGCATGCATCTAGACATAGGTGAGTACTGGACTGATATGAACGAATTCTTCGCCCTGCCACCTTGCTCACGGTAGTATACCCATGAGTGAAGTATAATACATGGCTGGTTTCGGGCTGGCATGTCATTTAGAATTTTGAAAGTGGATGGACACAAGCATCATCATCCATGATTAACTCAGGTCTCGATCCTTAAGAAATGTAATTCTGAGCCCCGAGGTCAATGAGTTGCGCCTTTCTGTTTCTTGATGTCTTAATTTAGCACCAATTAGTTTATTCACTCGTCTCGGAGTCTCTAGTTTATTTACTCACTTCGGATTCTGTAGTTTATTCACTCGTTTCGGAGTTTCTAGTTTATGTACTCATTTCGGAGTTTCTAGTTTATTTAATCATTTCGGAGTTTGTATTTTATTCACTCGTTTCGGAGTCTGTAGTTTATTCACTCATCTCGGAGTTTCTAATTTATGTACTCATTTCGGAGTTTGTAGTTTATTCACTCATCTCGAAGTCTCTAGTTTATATACTCATTTCGAATTTTGTAGTTTATTCACTCATCTCGGAGTCTCTAGTTTATGTACTCATTTCGGAGTTTATTTGGTTTGCCTCCCTTGGGTTTACAGGAAAACTTGTCCTAAAGTTGTATATAGATAACCCCCATTCTTTATGACGGAGGTCTGTTAGGTTTGTTGTACTGGGTTTTTAGTCCGTGGTACCATCGCGTTGGCCGATGTATTTCTCGATATGCAGTTTTTAAGCTGTTGTTCGAGTAGCCCCGCGACTGTCGTGTCTCTGATCCCTTCGGGGGCTGGACAAGACATCTTCAAGTAATCTCCTTAGATCATATTACCGTCGGAAGAGAAAACGTTAGGAATTTGTCATGACGCTTTTTACTTATGGTTAGGCTTAATTTGGAGCCCCGATGAATCATAACTACTCCGCTCTGGTGTGGGATGATCTCCGATAGTCTTTTGGCTTTATATGAGTTGTCGTCGAGACCCAAAGCTGGGAATATGCCGTCACTTCATTTTTGTTTTGACGATATCGCGCCGATTCTTTGCTGAAGTAGGGTAGACATATGTAGGACCTCTATGCTGCGTGTATTGCAGTTGAAGTCTGGAGTTAGGAATATGCCATTGCACCAATTTCATTTGATAGTTGCTTCTGCATCCTACTGAAATGAGGGGGAACGCCGAGATAGTCTCTAGGTTGTATATGAACCGTCAAGACTTGGAGCTAGGATTTTGCCATGGCTTTATTTTTGCTTTGACCCTTGGGTTTTTTGTTGACGTTGCGTCTGCATCCTGCTGGAATGAGGAGAACGTTGGGGTGATCTCTAGGCTTTAGATTTTGCCATTAAGATCTGAAGCCAGGATTTTGCCGTCACTTCACATTTATTTGATTAGTGTGTCCGCCCCTACTGGAATGAGGGGGGACACAGGGATAGTCTCGAGGTTGTATATGCGTCAAGACTTGGAGCTAGGATTTTGCCATGGCTCTATTTTTTCTTTGACCCTTGGGTCTTTTGTTAACGCTGCGTCTGCATCCTGCTGGAATGAGAAGGAACGCTGAGTTGGAACTAGGATTTTACCATTACTCCATTTTGATTTGGCTCCTTGGAGCTTTATTGACGTCACGTCTGCACCCTGTTGGAATGAGAAGAACATCGAGCTGATCTCTAGGCTGTAGATATTGTTGTCGAGATCTGGCTCTCCCTTTGACTTAGCATGGTGGGAAAGTATGGTTCCCTTTTTTCATTTTTGCCTATGGATTGTATACAAGAGTCAATATGGACATACTTGCAGGGCAGAGGAAATTTCATTTTATATATATTTTTTATTTCCGCGATGCTCTATCTTTTCAGCTCTTCATATCGCGAAAGTCGCGATTGCCCAATCATTTCGGCTATTTTTCGCGGTGCCTAATTATTTCGGCTGTTTTTTTTTTTACTCACTGTTTTTTTATTGCGAGTTGCCCTATCATTTCGACTGTTTTTGTTTTTGCTCGATGTTTCTTATTGCGGGTTGCCCTATCATTTCGGCTGTTTTTGTTTTTGCTCGCTGATTTTTGTCACGGATTGGGGACTTGGTCCTGATACCCATTGTGGCATCAGTATCGCAGCAACTGGAATATTGCCAGGAGCAAATCATCATTTGCCTTTGTTAATTTGGACAAAGGTGGTTTAGCCAACAGAGTTAAGATCCTGTCGGCTAAGGCTTTTGACTTTATGAGTCGTAAGGGTCTCATAAAGGTATTTCTCCCTACGAGTCAAGAGGATCTCGTAAGTGTATTTTCTTCCTAGAAATCGTGGGGATTTCTAAGTGATATTTTCTCTTGTAACTCATAAGGATCTTCCAAGATTGTTTTCTCCTTATAAGTCGAGAGGACTTACAAGTGCCGTTTACCATATGGGAACATTTCTTGCCATTGGTAGAACTTGGTAAGGAAATATTTATTCGTTCCCGTGGATTGTATACAAGGGTCAATATGGACCACCTATAGAGCAACTTGGGGGATATGACGGCTTAAGAACAGGTTCGGATCCCTATAGCTCAAGGCTTTTGAATCTTATAAGCCGTGAGGGTCTCATATGGGGAATTATCCTTACGAGTCATGAGAATCTCGTAAGTGTACTTTTATTTTTATGAGACTGTGCCCTTCCGGGTTTTCACAAGCTCATCGATAGTCCTGCTGTTTTTACTCACGACGCCCTTTCGGGTTTTCACCCGTGCCCATTTCGCTCATGGACATACCTTTTTTTAAACGATGGAACTCTCGAAAGTAGTTTCGCCGCAGGTGACCCATCTGTTTGCCGGTGGGACTTGGGGGTGGCTTCCTGGCTGGAGTAGCTGTGTAGCCGGCAGGACTTGAGTTGCAACCCTTACCGTTGAGTCTTTGATTGCAATATAGATCTCAAGGGAGTGGATCGCCGTATTTGGGGCGGTGCTCTAGTTTAGGGACGTTCCAATCCATTATCGCCATATTTGAGGCGACATTTTAGTTTAGGGACTTTTCGGTCCTTTATCACCATGTTTGAGGTAGAATTTTAGTTTAGGGACTTTTCGGTCCATTACCGCCATGTTTGAGGCAAAATTTTAGTTTAAATACTTTTCGGTCCATTACCACCATTTGAGGCGAAATTTTAGTTTAGGAATTTTTCGGTCCAATGTCGCTATGTTTGAGGTGAAATTTTAGTTTAGGGACTTTTCGGTCCATTCTCGCCATGTTCGAGGTGTAATTTTAGTTTAGAGACTTTTCGGTTCAATGTGTTGCCGTATTTGAGGCGGATAATTAGTTTAAGGTCTTCTCGGTCCTTTGTCGTCATTTTTGGGGCGACGGAGCTTTTTTGTACACTATTCTCAGAGTTCTGACTCAGGAAGATAGCGAGCGGACACGAGCGTCGTCATCTATCATAAACCTAAGTCGTGACTCATCAAGCGTAGTAATTTTTGAGGAATCAGCCGTTTATTGGCCGGAAGGGTCTTTCGCCATGCATATCCATAAGCAGATAGGCTCCACCTTGGTAGACTTTGTCTATGATGTACGGGCCTTCATAGTTTGGCTTGAATTTTCCCCGTTTTGCACGATTGGTGATCATGGGTCTTTTGAACACTAGCACGAGTTCACCTTGGCGGAATGTTCTCGGCCTGGTCAGTTTTTCGTATGACCGTATCATTCATGCCTTATAAGCCTCCAAATTTTGCTGTGCTATAAGACGCGTTCGTCGAGGGCATCGAGATCCTCTAGCCGAAGATGGGCATTTTCTTCATCTGTTAGCTCGTACCGAACCGCTACTCGTTGAGAGGGGAGTTCTATTTTCAGGGGAAGCATTGCTTCCGTGCCGAATACCAACATGTATGGTGTTGTATTCATAGCCGTTTTGAACGTTGTTCGATATGCCCAGAGAGCTTCGTGCAACCTTTCATGCCAGTCTTTTTTGTTTTTGGACACTTTTTTCTTTATAATCTTCATCAAGGTCTTATTGAAAGCTTCAGCTAGACCGTTGGCCCGAGAATTATAGACTGAAGAGTATCCCCAATCCATTTTATGTTGTTGTGCGAAGCGGCTGATTTTATGACTTCTATAAGCTGGCCCATTATCTGAGATAATTCGTCGCGGAGTGTCGAACCGATAGATGACATGTGTTATGAAGAAATGGAGGATATTCTCCATCTTCACTTCCTTCAGTGGTGCTGCTTCTGCCCACTTAGAATAGTAGTCGTTCGTTGCTAGTATGAACAGATGTCTTTTGGACGATGCCGGTTCAATGGGGCTGATTATATCGGTTCCCTACATTTCGAATGGCCAGCTAGCCACTGTTGGGTGCAGCGGATTCTGATGTTGGTGGATGAAATCCCCGTGAATTTGGCACGAGTGACACTGCTTCGCATATTCGAGACAGATCATTGTGGGCCAATAGTAACCCATTCTTTTTATCTTCAGCTTCATCTTTGGCCCAGCTTGATGAGAACCACAGAGTCTGTCGTGAGTTTCTTGGATGACTCTCTTTGCTTCTTCTGGTCCCAGGCATCTTAGCCACAGACAGTCGAACGATCTCTTATATAGAGTATCATTGACAAAGGTGAAAAACAGAGCTCGTTTCATGAGCTGATGTCTAAACGATGCATTTTTGGGCGTTCGTTAGGATTTGAAGTAGTCTATGAAGACTTCCCTCCAGTCGATGACCTTTTCTTCATCCTCTATTTGAAGGGATACTTGTTCGGTCACTTATTTTCTTTTAGATGGCTCTATTAAGTCTTCCGAAGATACATCTGTTGATGCGAGAACCCGACAGCTTTGCACAATGATCCTTACGTCATCGAAATCTTCATCGGCCAGTTCCTTAACCAATTTGGCCAACTCATTCGCCTTGGTGTTTTCTGCATGCGGTATACTCTCCAGGATGTAAAAGGAGATTTGTGTCCGCAGTTTCTGTGCTCTTTCGCCATATTTTATCAGCTCTAGCTTGCATGCCTGATAGTCGCCATTTACTTGGCTAACGATCAGCTGGGAGTATCCATATATGAGGAGGTCATTGATTCCCATATCGACAGCGATCTCAAGACTTGCTATCAAATCTTCATATTCAGCTTCGTTGTTAGTCCTTGACTCCATTAAGGAGAGGGCGTAACGCAATTTCCCTCCTTGCGGAATCATGAAGACAAGGCCCATCCCGGATTTGATTATGGGGGTGTTTTTCTTTCGCTTCATCATGGAAGATGCTCCATCGAAGTAGAGTTCCTATTGGGAATTATTTTCTTCCTTCTCTCCTTCGATTATGTCGAATGCATGTTCATCCGGCAACTCACAATTTAAGGGAGAGGCGGCTGGTATCAGATGCTCCGCAAGAAAGTCGGCAATGGCCTGGCCTTTCACTACTTTGAGGGGTCAATATGTTATCGAGAACTCCATCAGGAGGAAGGCCCATTTGGCAAGCCTTCCTGTTAGTATGGCCCTTAACATAAGATATTTGAGAGGATCCACCTTTGATCTGAGATGAACATCATGTGCCAAGGCGTAATTTCTGAGCTTTGTTATCGCAAAGATCAGTGCCATGCAATGCTTTTTGATAGGGGAGTAGTTGTTTTCTTCTTCTAGGAGAACTCGACTCAAATAGTATAGAGCTCTCTCCTTTTCTTGATCGTTCTCTTGTGCCCATAGCGCACCTAGAGAACTCTTAAGGGCTATTGTATATAGGATAAGGGGTTTCCCTTTAACCGGAGCGGCCAATACCGGCGGATTTTTCAGGTATTGCTTGATTTCGTCCAGTGCATTTTGGCACTTTCGATCCCAGACGAACGGGGTCCCTTTCTTCATCAGATGACTGTAGGAACGGCATTTTCCGGAAAGGTTGGCTATGAACCGCCGGATATATGCGAGTTTTCCTTGAAGAGATCGCAATTGTTTAAGAGTTTTTGGCATGGACATTTCTATAATCGCCTTAATCTTTGAGGGATCGATTTCGATACCCCGGTACCGTATGATGAATCCAAGGAATTTTCCTGAGGAGACTCTAAACGTATATTTTAGAGGATTCATCTTCAGATTATACTTTCGAATACGTCGGAACACTATTTTAGGTGTTCCCAATATTCCTCATGAGATTTGCTCTTTACCACAAGGTCATCAATGTAGCATTCGATAATCTCATGGACGAGGTCATCGAAGATCTTTGTCATGGCCCTTGGGTAGGTAGCGCCAGTGTTCTTTAAACCGAAAGGCATCACCTTATAGCAGAATATGCCCAGCGGGGTCCGGAAGGCGGTATGCTTTTGGTCTTCAGGATGCATTTTTATTTGATTGTATCCTGAGGATCCATCCATGAAGGAGAAGACCTCATTGGTAGATGTATTATCGATCATCAGCTTAGTAACAGGTACTGGGAAGTCATCCTTCAGGAAAGCTTTGTTGAGGTCCCGAAAGTCCATGCAGATGCGCATCGTCCCATTCTTCTTCATCACTGAAACGATGTTAGCGATCCAGTCAGGATATTGAACTTCCTGGATGAAGCTGGAGTCGATTAGTTTCTTGACTTCAGCGTTGATATGCATCTCAAGTTCGTGCCGCATTCTTCTTGGCGCCTGTTTGACTGGCTTTATGTCCGGCGATATGGCCAGTTTGTATACCGCCACTTTTGGATCCAGACCTGGCATCTCTGAATAGTTCCATGCAAAATAGTCTTTATACTGCATGAGCACGTCCTTTAATGTAGCTACCTGTTTTTCAGATAGTAGCTCACTAACGAACATTGGCCTCGGATCTTTCTCCGTCCATAAGTCAATTTTTCCTAAGTTGTCCGCCGTAGTGTGTATCCCATCGATCTACTCCTTTGGGGCTAGTGGATACTCGGAAATCACCTCGTCCCCATCTTCATTTGCGAAGCACATACGGAGGTTATCCATAGTCTGTGCCCTCCCTCTTTTGAGAGTGTTATCATATGGCAGGCACGAGTTCGCTTCCATTCTTGATGTTGAGCTGGTCCTATCCTCATGGTGTAGGTCCTTTTTGGCTCATGCTTTTGCGGCGGGGTTACCCTCCAGCTGTCGGATAAAATGAACATGCCTTGCTGATACTGGTCTTCTACCCGGTCTTTGAAGGTGAAGCAGTCTTCAAAGGGATGACCTATTATTCGATGATAGGAGCAATAATCTGGATGATGGACCTCCTTTATTTGTTCGGGGTGCCGAGACTCCGGAAGTGTCATCATTTGGTGCTTCATGACAAGGTTGAATATTTTCCTTGTCTTATCTTGGGGGAAATAGTATTCCCGACCCATCTCTTTATAAAGGACGGGATCCAATCGACCTTTTCTTGATTGCACGGCCACTTGGATCCGCTTTATTATTTTCGAACGTTGTTTGCGTTCTTTGCCTTGTTTTTGGCTTTATTTCAGGATTTTCCCATTTCGCAAGGATATGCAGCGGGCCGGGGATGAAGAGCATTATAATCTTTTTTCTCTGCAGATTGCTGATTGAGGCGATGCGACCTGGCATTTTCATAAATGGCCATTTCACGGCCGTGATCGTCTCAGCTCCTTTGACAAGCTTCTTTTATTAGCTTGTCTATTTGTTCTTCGAGCGACGAACTTAGCGTTCTTAGAGCGGGCTCACACTCTATTTCAACGTCGTGGCCATTCGGAAGAGCGTTTTCCCCTTCGCGGTAGCTGTTATGACGCGACAACTATAGAGCTGCGCCCATTTCTTGGACCGAACGTATCCGAGCCCGGTTGTCTCCGTCTTCCCGTTGGGTGTATTTCACTGAGTCCCGGGAATATCCCAAATCTTTTTGTAGAAGTGGGCTTATCGAACAGTTTGTTCGAAGGGTACACCTTGGCATCTTAACAACCTTTTCAATCCCTCCGCGTAGTATCTTGGAAGACGGATTGGTTGAAGCCTATCGAATGCAAAATCGACACTATGCCAGACTTCTTTTTCTACTTTGGTCTCCGTATATTGGTAGAAGAGGATCGCCTTTTCACCTCTTCGCCTGGGAGGGACGTAGAAAGTCTATAGCTCTTGTACGCTGTATGTATCAAGCGAATCGAGTTCCTTATAATGCCGAGGCGGAGCCATTGTCATTTGCAGACTCTGATCTGCTTCGTTAAGGGTTTGCACTGACGGAAGAATGGAGGATTTGCAGACTCTGATCTGTTGGCCTCATCCTCAGAATCGCTGCCAAAGACCAGAATAGGAGTAGATGTCCATGCCTGCTGTTTTCTTTCTGGGGTTGCCCCGAGTAGACTATTTCTTCATCTTCCTCAGAATCGCTCCCAAAGATCGGGATAGTGGCAGAGGACATCTGTTTATCCTCTGGCTTATGACACCTTTCTGTATCTTCGAAGTCTGGTAGGAAGTACTTTGTGTCTTCATATTTCCGGACCTCGTTTACGGAGAGCAGATTTAGCTCCCCTATGACAGTGTATTCCAAGTCGTCCTTGAAATATTTTATACACCGATATTGTGTAGAAGGGATGACGTTGTACTCATGCAATCAGGGCCCGCCAAGCAAAATGTTATAGCAAGTCTTGGCGTCAATGACGTGAAATTTGATGTCAGCGACGAGCAACTCGAAGCTTAATGTCAGTATTACGGACCCAAGCACCCGTAACGACTGTGAGTCGAACCCGGAAATTGTAATTTTGTCTCGGGTCAAGTGCTGAACGTTCATTCAAATCTCTTTCAGCACTTTCACATTGAGAAGGTTGACGGAGAATCCATTGTCGACAAGGATTTTCCCTATTTTGATATCGTGGCAGTACCCGGTGACGTATAATGGGCGGTTATATTCATACATACCGAGGAGGACATCTTCATCGCAGAATGTAATGTCAGCTGTGTGAACCTCTTCCAGCTCGTCTTTCATCTTCTCTTCTGCAAGGAAAAGTTGGAACTGATCAGGCTCTTGTAATGCCTTGATCAGAGACTATCGTGCCTCTTTGGACAAGAGGAGAGCATCCAATATGCTCAACTGTGAGGGTATTTTCCTCAGATGTACTAGGACATTGTAATCCACCTTATTTTTCCTAGGCGGGTCCCTTACTGCGAGCTCTTTGACAACTCCACCGTCGAGGGAAATTTCCTCAAGGATTTTTTCTTTCCCTTTGTCTTTTTTGCTCGAACATTTGTTTGTAAGTCCGAGGTTCTTTTCAGGCAGCGTGCGATTATGCAGATAAATATTCTCGGAGTTCTTCTCCTCCTCTTCTTCTTTGGAGGTGGAGTCTTTGAAGAGAGGGCTGAGGGGTATTTCGTCCTCAGAATCGATCCCGAAAGTAAGAACTTGGGGTTTTCCTTTTCTGAACTAGTACCAACCATATGACAGTTGCCAGTCATTTTTTCACGCGCATCTGTTTTACGCGTTTGCCATCGACGAGCATCACGCTTCATCCTCTTGAAGTGTTTTTGATGAGCAACATATCCTTGCCACCGCTTCTTGAAGGTACCGCATTCTTCGGTGGGGTGGGGAACCCTCCGATGATATAGGTAGTAGTTTGGATGTGAATCCTCTCCGTCGAGGCATATGACCCCGGAAGTGTTTCCTACCAGAGATGACACTTCATTCCCATTGACAGGGCTTTGGTGAACCGCTTCTTTGCCTTGATCTTGCTCTTATTTGTCGTAGGTATGCCTTGGTTTGGTTGGAGTATTTTACGACTCCACCTTGCCGCAGCTTCTTCATCCTGACGCTGACGCTTAGTCTTTTTGTATATTACTGTTTCGTGTTCTCGGTCAGCTTTGCTTTTTCGAAAGGCTTCGTTTAACGGCCTATCGATCGGGTCTTCTGGCAGTTCTGGTGATTTTAGCGCCAATTCTGCCCCTAGTTCATCTGCGTTGTTTTCTGACGCTGAGGGGGTTTCTTCGTCATTTAACAACGAATGGGAAACCATATGGCAACTTGCTATATGGTTTTCGGTTTCTTCTGATGAGTCATTTTCCTCATCGTTGTCACTATCTTTGTTTTTAAGAATATACTTGAGGAACTCATCGAGCGTGACCGGTTTCCGCGCTTTCTGGTTGTACTCCTCCAGCGCGTCAATATACTTTTGCAAGTCTGTGCGCTTATCGTCATAGTCGGCAGGCTGCACAGGCCTCTTGGTCTTCTTCTTTTTCTTCGAAGACTTTGAAGGCTTGACTTGGGGATTTTGCCCTTGTCAAAAATCTTCGGCAAGGGACATGGTTTCAGCATCCTTTCGATGATTTTAGGTTCAAGTAGGCCTTTCCACCTGACTGCCAGACATGCTTGTAGATCCTTCAACATTCTTTTGGTTTTAGCTGAAAGAACAACTTTCCATGGAGTTTCTTCCACGAGCGAGCATGATCCCCGCGTCACATCCACTTTTTTAGGAGTGTGCTTCTGTGGTGGGTTCACCCTCCAGTTCTCAGACAGTGCGAACTTCCCCTGTTGATATTGGTCCTCGACCCAGTTCTTGAAGACGTAGCAATCCTCAATTGGATGGCTCACCATTCTGTGATAGGAGCAGTAGTTGGGGTTGTTGACGTCGCCAGGTTGCGGTGGACGCCGTGGGTCTGGCTTTGTGATGAGTTTGTTATACATTGCCTCGTCGTCTTATCGCTGGGAAACGAGTAAGCGTGTCCTAGCCTTTCTTCCAGTTTGTCTCTCACAACCTAAAACAGCAGTTTATCTCTCAGAGCTTGGAAGGTGGTCAGCTTGAAGAATGTCATGAACTGGGACAGTCGTTTGAGGATCTAGGGTCCCGATGACCATGCCCACGGCAGGGGATTCTTCGATGCGCTGTTCGCACTTTGACCATAGGTTTCGCCACCGGATCGCATATTGGACCCAGGTTTCTCCTGGCTTTAGCTTGGCATTGATTAATGCCGTGATCGGGGTGAGCTCGCTTGCGCTGGCGAAACGTTGTGTGAACAGCAGTTCCATCTCTGTGAATGTTCTCACAGAGTCATCTGGGAGCTCTGAGTACCATTCAAAGGCCGTCTCTGACAGGCTGCCAATGAACTGGCGAAGCAATGGTTTGTCATCGCCTCCAGTACTGCCGCACAGAGCTCTGAACTGCGCGACGTGCTGTTGTGAGTTGCCGGTCCCCTTGTATACATGGAACTTAGGGATCGTATATCCTGGCGGGTATTTAATTTGGTCACTCCATCCTGGATACGGTCACCCGGTTCTGATGATTTGGCATGCGGATTCATTAGCTTGATAAGCTCATATTTGTTGAGCGATATAATCATCAAGAGCAGCCTTGGAGATTGTTTCCTCTTTGCCTGCCGATAAAGCCGGAAGAGGGTTCGGTGTTTTCCCTCTATCATTCTCGATGATTATCGGCAGATCCTCGGCTGGGGGTTCTGGCTGGATCATCATTCCAACCATATCCTGGAACAAGAGAGCCATCTTCTTTATGTTAGAAACCTGCTCAGCAGCTTCCTTGTCCTTTCTTTCAAGCACCGTTCGCAGGAACTCTGTATCGGTCTCCTGCTCTGGTGTTGTTCAGCTGTTGTGTCCGGGCTTTCTTTCTACCCGGTAAGTGCTGCCATTTTGGTCAGCATCTCCTGGAGCTTTTGTTGTTGCTCCTGAGCATTTTTCAGCGACAGAGTTTGCGGTCGATGTCCTACGGAAGAACGGCTTTCTTCTTTCCCGAAAGCTATGTAGACCGTATGCACGATCATGCCCCCAGACTTGGGATGTTTGGATCCATCACCTTTGGAATTTTCCGCAGGCGGTGGGATTTTCTCCGGCCTCATCCTTTTGTGGGAGGTCAAAGTTGAAGGATCCGTTGTAACAGGCGCCTGTGTAAAAGAAGTCCCTCGCTGTATAACGGAGGAATGGTCTTTCTTTTGCCGAGCCTTCGATTTCTTCGGTCGACAAGAGTAGTTTTGATCAATCACAGAGTCCTGGACTTTTCGCCAGACCCTGAGAATTTGGGAGAAGAGCCGTTGATGGGGGCGCTCCAGCTTTGCCTGCACCGTGGCCTCTGCAGGTGGGGGCGATTTCTTTAGCACCGCCATTGGAGAGTTCTTGCGTACCCACCTGAGCAGATCAAAGCAGTTCCCAGTTGGAACAACATCGTCATCTTCCACCATTAGAGCTGGTGGGGTAAGTCCAGAGGGGAAGTTGCCCCGGCTTTTCTCACTCGGCGCCAGTGGTGACATCAAGCATGTCTTGAAAACGGGACCGCCTCAGATTTGGAAGCAACTTCTTTGTACCCCTGTCTTTGTTGAGGGGCTGCTGTTGGCGTCAACCTATTGAAGACTGACGTCCTTGGCAGAGTTTGAGGAGGAACGGCCAATCTTTCAAAGACCGATCTTCTGAAAGGGGAAGCGCTTTCGACGGTTTCACCCGTAGCAGGAGTTGAGAGGGCTATCCGTTTTGGGGCAGTGCCTTCAGGTATCACGAGCCTCTTTGCGGGCCCATTTGGGTTCTTGCCCAGCCTATTGAAGACTGAGACGTCAGCTTTGGATGGCCCGTTGAGAGGGGTCGTTGTGGTCGCTAGTCAATCAAATACCGACCTCTTGGGAGCTTTCTCTTGCGACGCTGATGCACCGAAACTCACTGGTGCGAGCATGGTCCCGAAGAACAGCCCAGTAGTGGCTTATGTAACTTTCCCCACCGGCATTGAAAAGATAGAGGCCGCGTTGGGACCGTAGGTCATTCATCCAGCTGGGGTGGAGCGAGTGTTGTTGTTGCTTGTTGTGCAGTTGGAAGCCATCGCTTTTTTTCTGCACAGGAGAAAGACACCAAATTTTAGTACCTCAAATCCAAGGGCAACCATAGCGAACTACGATTTTGTTCACGAAATACAACACAAAGTGTGGAGTGGAAAGAGGAAAAGGTCCCACAGGGCATGCCAGAATCTGTTCACCGCCGAAAGACCGGACAGAGACGTTGGGACGTCTGGCTTGAATTTAGGGGCAGATGCTATTTAGATTTATCCGTCCACCTCTCCGAAAATACCAAGTTGATTTATGGTACCATATATCGGAGGTTTGGATAAACACGACCGTTGTAGCAGACTTTATCATATTCCCCCTCATTTTATAAGGTTTTTTTTTTATTGTGGAGACGCTCTTCCCTGCAGGCGCAAGCCCTTGCAGTTAATTACGTTACCGCATTGTGATAACCACTATCTCTTACCCCGGCAGTTCACTTCGTGTCATGTGTGTTTTTGTTTGTTTAGGTTGCCCATGGATTGTATACGGAGACTAGTTTATGTCATCGCCTGTAGGGCGCGGATCAGTCCAAATCCGTATATTTTTTATTTGGGCTTATGTTTATTTAAGGACCGTTAATCTAGTTTGAGATTAAGATCGACTTAAAACATATGAGCATTTGGGCCTAATTATTTTGGTTTAAAGACATCACGGTCCATTATCGCCATGTTTGAGGCGAAATTTTAGTTTAGAGATTTTTCAGTCCAACATTCCCATTTTGAGGACGAATGTTTGTTTAAGGACATTTCGGTCCATTACTGCCATATTTGAGACGGAGTTTTAGTTTAAGAACATCTCGGTCCATTACTCATCTTGCGCGCACGTGTATTTGTTACGTGGCGAAGTGAACGATGGTGACATGGAATGCGCCCAATTTGGGAGGCGATCCGATTTGAGGTGTGCACGTCAATTTGGAAGTGCATCAATGTATGACGAAATGAGTTGTTGGTTGTCGGGACCCGCCACCTCTCTAAAGACGTTGAGAAATTACAACGACATATATCAGAGGTGTGGAAAGATATATCCTTGAACCAAATCCCGTATTTGAGAGAAAGGGTTTATAGTGGTCTTAAGGATCGTTAGTCATATTTGAGACTGCGATTACTTTAAGAGATACGAGATGAATATTATTTTGGATATCATCAATGAGAGATCATTAGTCATGTTTGAGACTAAGATCAGTTTAACAATATTTTTAAGGATCATTTTTACTTAAGATCAATCAAAAGAGCATTTGGGCTCAGCAGCAAAAAACTTCAGAGACTTAGCCAATTTGGGCTTAGTTTGCCTACTCTTTTTCTTTTTCATTCAAAAGTACTAAGCACTTATTTGGGCTATGTTTGTTCAGCCCCTTTTTTTATGCAAAAGTGCTGAGCACTTGTTTGATGCTCTGACGCTTTCATAGGTATCATGTGAAGCCTTCAGTTATGGGCGCTGCCCAATCAGTGCTAAGCACTCACTTATATATAGTGCTAAGTGTTGGATATAGTGCCCTCGAAGTCAATTATTGGATTGCGGGTACGTGATTGCAATGATTGAGGGAGGACCTATACTGGTAGGACAGTCTTACTTGAGATGATAGTATGCTATCGGGTTTGTCTTTATCATCATGTACATGTTGATAGAGCCTATAGGATTCTTGCTTGACAGCCAGCAGTATGATGGCGATCATATACGTGGGAGCTGGGGTCTATAAGCACATCCTTAAAGTGTTCCTAGTCGTGAGAGTTTCGAGACTGGGCATCGATACTCCGATAGTAGACTAGTATATACAGTCGAGACCCCGACAAGGGGCGGTGGCCGGTCTCACAAGCCATTGGTGTCAGTTGGTTCACCTAACATATATACAGGTGCTCATTTGGTTATGAATACACCGGACGGACTCGCCGGGAACCTGCTAGTTGGTATCATACCTATTGTCAGATAGCAGTTCCCAGGTGACATGTGTACATGTTAGTTTGTCGACCTGAGATCGTCATTTGTCTCGTGTGAGTTCCCACTGTGCTTTGATTACTACCCTACCACGGCTCAAAGGAGTCATGCAAACAGGTTTTAGTTGGGTACAGTCTCGAGCCACATGGAGGCAGTGAGCGAATCGTCGAGGATTCGTCTCTCCCGGTATTGGGGGTTGATGTCGCACAGTGCACGGGTGGCCATGACCAGAAATCCTTGGCCAAGGTAATCGAAAATTACTGATTCAGATCAGTAGTTTCTCAGGTGGTGATGGGCTTCATACCGACACGAATTATCGCGTTAATAGGGGTCTGATTTTATCCACCCGCTAGACTCGATATGCGATACTCTTAGACGAACATACCGGACTATATGGATATTGTCACTGTTAGGCTCAGTAGGGTTTCTGGATGAGTTCGTTCGTCATCTTCCCTTTCGATCAATACATGGGAAACCGTTACGTACAGCTAGTACTACTGACGTGCTTGTGGTTAAACCCACTGCCAGTGTATTGATGAGTCATTAGAGTCCCCCACAGAAAGTTTTCCAAGTTCGGGCGAAACGTTGTAGAGGCCGTATGGATTTATGGCAGGGTTCGAACATACAAGTGCACTTGTGCACGTGTTATGTTTCGGACGAATAATACTGGTGGGGTTTGGTTTAAACCGGATCCTAGTATTATATTGCGTTGGAATACTTATGTCTCGTTGCATTCGTATTCGGTCGGAATACAGATGCGGGTATGTATATACAGTTGTGGGGTAATTCTGTAATTCGTTATGGGATTACTTTTGAAGTTGCCAGCATTTCACTGCTTGATTAAATATTATTTTTTAATGTTTAATTATTGATTTTTGCTGTACATTTCTTTTTGGTCAAATTATCCTTTCTTCTACCTTGGCCGAAATTGGTGGGGGTTCCAATTCTTTTGGATTGATGATTGGGAGTGAGGTGGCATGGGTTTTTTGTTTTGTGTGACCATGCTTGTTTTTAAATAGGCATGGGTTATGGATGGGGGTTATCATATTAAGTGAGTTTTTTTTTTATTGTGAGTAGGGGGCATGGGCAGCATGGTGAGGTGAGTGTGCTGGCTTTGTTTTTTGTGGCTTGGGTATTAATTGTGTTGCCATTTTAATTTACAAGACTCTTCACCACTTCATACCCACCTCTCCCAGTTTTTGAAATCCACAGAGGGCATTTTCTTCATTTGGTTTTGCACACATTTGTGTGTGAGCATTTTATCCATGTGGCCGAGCACTAATTCCCACAGCACCATTTCCACATTGGCCGAGCACATATTTGCAGGAGCAATTTTTTCCCTTGGCAAAAAATCCTATGCTCTTTTCTCTCCTCTAAATGGCAACTTCATTTACCTTCATTCGATTCGTTGGATACCTTGAGACAAAATATTCTACACCTTCTCTACTTCATCTTGGACATGTCGGCTAGCAAACTTCATGTCCGAATTGTTTCGGTTCGAAACAGGAGCTCGTATAAAGATTCCTCGATGTGGTGCCATTTCGACAAGCGAGACCGGAGGGCGAACTTCGTCGGGGCAGCCGCGATAAGTATGGGACGGAGATTGAAGACCGAAAGACACGGATCGATCGGTATAATCTCTGAACTCATTTTACATTTTGCTAGAATACGGTTAATGGAACGATCCGGCTATTTGGTTGCGGTAGCGTCAAGTTTTGATAAAATTTTTGTTCCACATTTGGCGTCGGATTGACGGCTGGGGCGCTGCCGTAATCCAACACTAAGCACTTTTTTATATGGCATCTACGTGAAGAGCACGTGCGGTGCTGGGCGTTGCCCAATTCGTGCTAAGCACTCATCCGTTTTGGCTGTATATGAAGTGCTAAACACTTTTTGTGTGGCATCCACGTGAGAAACACGTGAGGCGCTTAGAGCTTCCCAATCAGTGCTAAGCACTTAGCTATTTTAGCTCTATATGAAGTGCTAAGCACTTTTTGTGTGGCGCCCACGTGGGACGCTGCCCAATCAGTGCTAAGAACTTAGCCTTTTTGGCTGTATATGAAGTGCTGAGCACATTTATTCAGCGCTCATATGTATTTCGCATGAGGCACTGGCCTTCTGCTTTAGGCGCCCGCATGTTTTTCACGTGTGGCGCTGGGCGGTGTTGGGAAGGCGCCCATATGGAAAGTACGTGAGGCGCTAAGCTCTTTTCTTTCTCTGTTAATGGCATTTTGACCATTAATGATCACCATGATATTTGTTTTGAAGACCTTGGATCGTTTTCTTCATTGGAGAACTAAGCTCTTCTTTTTTTTTATTTATAAGAACCTAAGTTCTTTATGTAGGGTTAAATCCTAATTTCGGAGGAATTAAATTCCTAGAACATATGTTCTTTTTCTTTTCTTTTTTTTCCTTTCTTTTTAACCTAGTTCTTTTCTGAATATTTGATTCTCAAGAACAAGATCTTCCCGATGAGAATTAAATTCTCAATTTGTGGGAAACTTCTCTTGTAGATCTCTGACCCAAAAAAAGAACTAAGTTCTTTGAGAAGGGTTAAACCCTTAGATAGATAAAAAGAGATATTTTGATCTCTATGTTTTTTTTACCTAGAGTTTTTGAGGAGGCAAGTCTTCTTCTTCTCTGTTGTTTTTAAAGCTTTCTGTATTTTTCAGAAGTTTAGGGGGGGTTTCCTCTATTTTGTCTATATCTCTCTGTGAGACTTGAAGTCTCGAGTCCTTTATATGATGCAGGCAAATTTGTTAATTAATTTTGAGAAAATCTCTTATTGAGAGATTCCAATGATTTAATTGGTCTCAAAATTTATTTGGGGAATTTTACCCACCATTGGATCTTTGAACCAAAAACTTCTGTTTTACAGAATATGATTTTTTGTTTTCAACGAGATTGAGGAAATATTTTCGCCTATACAGAATTTATTCTGTAAAATAGTGATTTTTAATCACCATTGGATTTTTTTAATCCAATGGTTCTCTGTTTTACAGAGAGCAATCTTTTTTGTTTAGAAAAATTGAAAGAATATACTCCAAAATAGAATTTTATTCTATAATTGGATGTTTGGTCCAACCGAGAGTATCTTTCTTATTTTAGAAAGATTTGGAAGATATTTTCTCCCAACAGAATTTAATTCTGTATTTTGATGATTTATCATCTCCATTAAATTTTTGATTCAGCGGCTCTGTTTAACAGAGAATATCCTAACTTTTGTTAGAGAAATGTAGAATTTAATTCTACTGATATGAATTTGGGCACTGGCGCTCACGTATTATGTACGTGGGCGCCACTTAAGAATTTAATTCTTATGATAGGTATTTATGTGTTTTGCACATCGGCGTCCGCATAATAAGCACGCGCGGCGCCGTATAAAAATTTAATTCTTATTCAGAAAGCGTTTTCTGTGCTTTGCACATTGGCGCCGGTGTGAGGAGCACGTGCGGCGCCACCGTAGGATTTAATCCTATACGATTGGCTCTGGCGCCGGCGTCCTCATGGAGAGCACGTGAGGCGCTGCCTCATTCCAACGGAGCTTTGCTCTTTTATTAGGTTAAATATTGGGGGGAAAATACCTGCGGCAAATAAGAGCAGGATAAGGCAGAGAAGCGGTTTGCCAAAGCCCAATCAATGGGAATGAAGCTGTCACCTCTCGTAGGAAACACTCACGGGGTCATATGCCTCGATGGAGAGGATTCACCTCCAAACTACTGCCTATAGCATCGGAGGATTACCTACCACACCTGTAACGTTTTAAAAATCGTTTACGAGAATTTTCCGATAATCGGTAATATAACTCGTGGTTTCCGTAAAACTTAATTATACTTATTTTTCAACATAAACTTAATTATACCTATTTTAACTATATAATTGCCAGTATTTGATATTTAATTAGTCACTTATAAATTTCTAGTTTACTTAAATATTTTTCTTAATTAATTTTTTTTTAAATATTATTTTAAGCTTTCACTTATAAATTTAATTAGTAATAATTACAAATTGGAATGGGTTAATTATACATTAGTGAACTATGACAATTTAAAACCTAGTTTATAACATGTTCTTTATTTCTACAATTTTCTCCATGGTTCTAGACTATTGTAGGGTTATTTAGAAAATAAAATAATTAGGAAAAGAATTAATTAATAGGAAAATGGGGGGTTTTCTTGACTTGACATCCATACACACTCACTCACCTCTCCCCTCTCATCACTTGGCCGAGCCCAATTCCGGCAGTCCCCTCCCCCATTTCTCCACCTCATTTCTCTTCAAAAGTTCTCTATTTTTGCATCAAAAATCCATATAAAATCTCACTAATTCATCATTAAACCTTTACCCAAAAGTTCTTGACCTAAACTAGCTTGGATCTTGGAGGAAGAAAACAATTTTGGAGGCTAAGTTTGTAGGTTAGATCTACAAATCTTTGAAGCATAAATCTTAACCCAATAGTTAATTTGTTGGTACAGGGTGTTTTTCGTCACCCCATTGAGATGGAAATACACGCGCGCTTGTCAAGCGCATTACAGATTCCCCCTGTCTAGGATAGACTGGGGTTTATTGATTGTGGGGATCCGAATCTCCGGAAGCCGCGGACTAAGCTGCTGTTAATTACCCCTCGCCTTTGGAGCGTAAGAACCTCCGATTGATGGGTCAAACAGGTCATGCGAACTCAATGTGCAGTGTTGTGTTTTAAAGGGGTTTTGAATATATCAGGAGCCCCGAAGAGTTTTTACGGGGGTCCTGCTACCCGGATAGCAAGCTGGGGGTCAAGAGGGGGGGGAAAGACGGCCAAAGGACGCGTGAGCGCCAGCGCCTCACGTTCCTAGCATGCAGGCGCTGGGTGCTTGAGCGCTGACGCTAGCGCTTTGGGCGCTAGCGCATCACATGCCCAGCATGTGGGCGCTCGGGCGTTGGCGCTAGCGCTTTAGGCGCTAGAGCCTCACGTCCCCAGCACGTGGGCGCTCGGGCGCTGGCGCTAGCGCCTTGGGCACTAGCGCCTCACGTCCCCAGCACGTGGGCGCTCGGGCGCTGGCGCTAGCGCTTTGGGCGCTGGCACTAGCGCCTCACATACCCGGCACGTGGGCGGTCGGGCGCTGGCGCTTTGGAAGCTGGGCGCTTGGGCGCCGGTGAACAGAAGGGGCTTTTAGCCCCGAAAATAGTGAAAGGTTAGTATAGCACCCTATGAAGAGTTTTGAAGCATCACATTACCCAAAGTTTTAATTTTTATGGTGCTAAACTAACATGCAAAGGGATCGATCCTAGAAAATTAGGGTTACGAAATAAAAAGCGAACTAATCTAGGGTTTCGAGACTACAACCTTTGTAGCTCCCTTTCGCTGGACTCCTTGGTCTCTAGGGTGTAGAACGAAGGTCCTCTTGAAGTCCCCTTGTGTCCACGACGATCCACCACGGAGATCTCCGTCCAAGCTCGCAACTTCGTCAAAACGAAGAGAACACTCTAAACAAAACGGCTAAGCTTGTGTAGAATGATGTTGTGGTTAGGTTTCTCACTTCAAAAACCTATCTTTAAGTGGTATTTGCTCACTAGAAAAAACTAGAGAGCAAAAGAGCAAGAGGAAGAAGATGATGGCAATTTTTGACAAGAGGTAAAAAAATAACTCTAGTGAAGAAAATGAAATATATCAATATATATTTTATTCCTTCATGCTATGAACCATGGTTAAAATGATGGAGACATTATTTAACTTTAGTTTGGAATGATAAAGAGAAGGATAACCTTAGGTTAGTGGTAGTTGAGCATGGTTAGGTCAAAGGAAGAATGTAGAAGCAAGAATGATTATCCTTTTCTTTTTCATTTTACTTTAAAACCAAAATTAAATAATTATCCATTGTTTTATCCATGGTGTGAGTCTTATATTGCCACCATTTCCATATGCTAACAACCATGATGGATGAGTGTATGTATGTGTGCATGTATGCACATTCACATGTGCATGAAACTAGCATGAAAGAAAGAAAGAAAAGCACACATGCATGCACACATCTATCAAAGAAAAGGTTTTAAGTGAGAAAACTAATGGTTAAATGATAAATCAACACTTGATTTATCAATCCGGTCATATCTCATACGACCCCACCAAAAGCAGTTCACCCGATCAATGTTCGGTATCATATACGCACATTTCAATCGGGTGCATGCGCATATCGCATATGCGCACCACAACGTTTCGCCTGGACTGGGTAACTCCTTTGTGGGACTCTAAGACTCGTCAATACGCCGGCAGAGGGTGATGATCATATCAGGTACCCTCAAGCCGCAAGCGGTCAGCTAAACGTAACGGCCACCCGGGTATTGAGCGATCAGAAGACAACAAGCGAACCTGCTACAACTCCCGTCGAGCCATCCGGCAACACTACCGTATAGTCCGGTCTCTTCGTCAGATATGCTGCATATCGAGCCTAGGGATGGTCACGTCGACCCCAATAACTCAATAAGTCGTGTCGGTGAATGGTCTATAACAGATCGAGAAACTACTGATAACACTTATCAGCAAATCTCAGCAGCCCTGGCCAGGGACTTGCTGTTATAACCAGTCGAGCACAGCACAGCATCAACTCCCAATACCGGGAGAGACGAAACCCCTCCTATCGCTCATTGCCTTCGTGTGTCTCGGGACTGTACCCAACGGCCACCTGTTTGCACGACTCAGTAGAGCCGTGGTAGGGTGGCAATCAAAGTACAGTGGGAGAACACACAAGACTCCATGACGATCTCGGGTCTACAGACTAACCTGTACCAGTGTCACCTGAGAACTGCTATCCGACAATAGATATAATTCCATATAGGAGTTCTCGGTGAGTCCGTCCAGTGTACCCAGTCAGCACTGAGCACCCGTATATGATCTTGATGTCAAACATCGAAAAATGTGGGAACATCCATCGCCCATCACATGGGTCTAGTATCATATACGCTAGTCTACTCTGGTATATCGATGCCCCGTCTCGATACACCTCCGACTAGGGACATTTCAGGATATGCTTATAGACTACAAATGTCCCACTAGTATGATCTCTATCATAATCAGAGTAGTCAAGCAGATATCCTTGGGGCTTTATCAGCATGTATGAATGAATAAAAGCATGATCAAATCAACATGTCAGATAAAGAATAACCAGATAGCATACTATCATGTCGAGCAAGAATGCAAACTGAATATATATACATGTATAGATACATCCACTATCACATAATGGCCTCTAGGGCATACATATATCCAACAATCTCCCACTTGCACTAAGGCCAGTTATTGGCGTATCTTATACCCAACATCTCAAAAAGTCGCTCATGCTGTGGCTGAGGAAGGGCCTTGGTGAGTGGATCCGCGGCGTTGTTCTTTGTGTCAACTCTCTTAATCTCGATCTCGCGGCGATCTACAATCTCCCGGATCAAATGAAAGCGCCTCAGGATGTGTCTGGACCGCTGATGGGATCTGTGCTCCTTGGCTAACGCCATCGCCCCATTATTATCACAATACAAAGGTATTGGATCAATAATGGTTGGAACTACTCCTAGCTCCGAGACGAACTTCTTCATCCAGACGGCTTCCTTGGCGGCATCATTTGCAGCAATGTACTCAGCTTCCATCGTAGAGTCTGCAACGGTATCCTGTTTGGAACTCTTCCAACTTACCGCCCCTCCATTGAGGGTAAATACAAACCCTGAGATAGATTTGCTTTCATCCTTATCGCTCTGGAAGCTCGAATCGGTAAAGGCCTCCATTTGGAGATCTGTATTACCATACACCAAGAACAATTCTTTAGTCCTTCGTAAGTACTTAAGAATGTTCTTCACAGCTGTCCAGTGGTTCTCCCCTGGGTTGGATTGATACCTGCTTACAACACTAAGTGCATAAGCTACATCTGGGCGTGTACATAACATCGCATACATTATAGACCCTACTGCCGAAGCATAAGGTATAATGCTCATGCGAGCTCTCTCTTCATCGGTCTTTGGACAAGAATCCTTGGAGAGAGTGACTCCATGGCAAGCGGGTAAGGCACCCCGCTTGGAGTCTTCCATACTAAACCTCTTTAGGATGGTGTTGATGTACCTGGTTTGGGACAATCCCAATAACTTTTTGGATCTATCCCTATAGATCCTTATGCCCAGGATGTATGTGGCATCACCCAGGTCCTTCATGGAGAACCTTAGTGATAAGAATGATTTGACCGACTGTAGCATAGGAATATCATTTCCTATCAGAAGAATGTCATCCACGTACAATACGAGGAATGTGACAGCTCTTCCTACAGCCTTCTTATAAACACAAGGTTCATCTGGATTTTTGATGAAATCAAACTCTTTGATAACATCATCGAAACAGATGTTCCAACTCCGAGATGCCTGCTTCAACCCATATATGGATTTAAGCAATCTACATGCTTTCTCGCTGCTCCCACTGTCAATGAAGCCCTCTGGCTGATCCATATAAACGCATTCTTCTAAATTTCCATTTAGAAATGCTGTTTTAACGTCCATCTGCCAGATTTCATAGTCGTAGTGAGCAGCAATAGCAAGTAGGATCCGAATGGATTTAAGCATGGCTACGGGCGAAAAAGTTTCGTCATAGTCCAAACCTGGTCTTTGACGAAAACCTTTCGCCACAAGTCTTGCCTTATAGGTCTCTACCTGCCCATCCACACCAATCTTTCTTTTAAAGATACATTTGCACCCTACAGGTTTTACCCCAGGGGGTACAACGTCCAAAGTCCATACTTTGTTGGTGTACATAGACTCCATTTCGGATCTCATGGCATCCAGCCACTTCACAGAGTCACCACTCGTGATAGCCTGCTGAAAACTGGTAGGATCATCATCATCCATGATGCAATCTTCTCCGTTACCATCAATAAGGAAACCGTAGTACCTCTCCGGTGGACGAGAAGTCCTACCAGACCTACGGAGTGGCCGAGGTTCTTCAGTTTCTGTTGCAACAGCCGGTTCAACCAAATCGTCATTTGTAGTTTGTGTCTCCAGAACCTCTTCTAGATCTACCACCTTGCCATCATCTTTATCTGTGAAAAACTCTTTTTCCAAGAATGTGGCATACTGAGAAACAAACACTTTTTGTTCCTCTTTGTGGTAGAACAGATATCCATAAGAATTCTTTGGATATCCCACAAAGTTACACATGACTGACCGTGTCTCGAGTTTGTCCGGATTCTGTTTTTTAACATAGGCCGGGCAACCCCAAATCTTAATTCTCTTAAGAGATGGTCTCTTCCCATTCCATATCTCATATGGCGTGGTAGACACGGCTTTGGTCGGAACCCTGTTTAGCAGAAACGCTGCAGTCTCCAATGCATGCCCCCAAAACGAGACTGGTAACTCAGCGTCACTCATCATGGACCGGACCATATCTAATAGGGTCCTATTCCGTCGTTTTGACACACCGTTGTGCTGTGGTGTGTAAGGAGGAGTGAGCTGAGAGAGAATCCCATTCTCTTTTAGGAAGTTTGCAAATTCTGTACTGAGATACTCTCCACCTCGATCTGATCGAAGCATCTTAATACTCAAGCCGGTTTGTTTTTCTACTTCTTGTTTATATTCAACGAATTTCTCGAAAGCGTCGGACTTGTGCTTTAATAAAAATACATGACCGAATCTTGAGAAATCGTCGGTGAATGTAATGAAGTATGAAAAACCGCCTCTAGCCTGTGTAGACATTGGCCCACATACATCACTATGTATGAGGCCAAGGAGCTGAGTAGCTCTTTCTCCGTGTCCGGTAAACGGAGTTTTGGTCATTTTACCCTTGATACAAGACTGGCAAGTCGCATAAGATTTATATTCAAAAGAGTTTAAATATCCATCTTTGTGTAACCTGTTTAGTCTTGTTTCGTTAATATGACCAAGTCTACAATGCCAAAGAAAAGCTTCATTTAATTCTGAAAGTTTTCTTTTATTAGTGTGTTGTATACTGAAAACTGTGTGTTGATTTAGGACATATATTCCGTTATTAAGCGTACCATACCCAACCAACATTTGATTTAGGTGAATGTTCATAACATTGTTCTGCAACACAAAATTATATCCTTCATTGTCCAACAAAGAAACGGATATTATATTACATAGCATACTTGGTACAAAATAACATGGATTCAAAATCAAAATACATCCAGATGGCAACCCCAAGTGATACTCTCCCACTGCGACTGTATGTACATTGGAACCATTTCCAACGCGGAGAGTATGGTCACCTGTCTTCAAAACCTTGCTATTTCTCAGCCCCTGCATAGAATTGCAAATGTGAGAACCTGAACCGGTATCCAATACCCAGGAAGCAGAGTTTTATAGAAAAACAGTTTTCAGTCACAAACGCACCTGAAGCAGAAGCATCACCATGCTTCTTCTTGAGACTTAGGTACTCCGTGTAATTGCGCTTCCAATGTCCTGTCTTGTGGCAATGAAAACACTCGCCTTTCCCCGGGTCTCCAGCCGTGGACTTTCCCTTTCCCTTCACCTTTTGACTCCGCCCTTAGGATTAGTGGGTTTCTTCTTTTTCTTTCCCTTGGCCTTAGCTTTTGGGCGAGAAGAAGAAGACTGTCCAATGGTCATAACGGGAGTCTTTGCTGACTTTATAGTGCTCTCTGCACTCCTTAACATATTAAGGAGTTCAGGGAGGTCCTTCTCCATGCCATGCATGTTGAAGTTCACTATGAACTGAGCAAAGGTGGAGGGGAGGGACTGCAGAATAATATCTATATATTGTTCATTGTCCATTGTCCATCCAAGGTCCTCAAGCTCTTCTATAAGAGCTATCATCTTCAACACATAGTCTCCTACTGGTGTGCCAGGGGCCATTCGCATCTGCAACAGTTTCTTTGATGCTTCGTATCGTAATACGCGGGATTGCTCCCCATACAACTCCTTTGTATGGAACAGTATCCGGTGAATGTCCATGTCCTCATGCTGCTTTTGATGTGTGTTATCCATCGATGCAAGCGCGAGGCATGTGGCCGTGGCACAGTCAGCGTCCCATGTCTTGCGGACTTCAATGTCCGCAACTGAGGATTTTAGACCTGGGACGGGGGGGGGGGGCTGAAGCCGTGAGGACATATGATACTTTATCATAAGTCAAGGCGATCTTCAGATTCCTTAGCCAGTCTTTATAGTTGGTCCCATTCAGTTTGTTTTTATCTAGTAGAAGCTTAAGTCCAGTCATTGGTATCTGCCATTAAGAGAGAGAAAAGAATACACTCAGCGAAAGCTCTTGCATAGATTAGATTGGTTTATTATCTTGTCTAATCGATGTTTCCCACTGCTTTTTATCAAGTTTTTCTTTCAAACCTTAAAAAGAAAAACTAGCCAGGATTAATTACAGTCTACAACTTCGCTAACCGTTCAGCCAGGCCAGTGTCGGTACTTTGAGGGAGGTTCCCCGTGCTTTCGCACGGACCTAATTAGAGTAAACCTCATTTTCCCAGAGGCGGAGCCCCGTTAACACCTTTCTAGACACCTAATGAGTTAGCTAATTGTAAACTGTAAAACTCTCCTAGGAGCAACTATTGCCCACAGTGGGATCGGGATCCAACCATCACATGGAAGGTATGCAATCTCATTGCAAATTTCAACACTTGAAATTCCCGATGTAATTTTTACCCCTAGTACTTATGACCTTAACTATAGTCAACAAATCATAAGTACCAGTCAAGTTCTACCCGTCATTTCTTGATCAATTAGACCCACCCATATGACCCTTAACTATGGTCAACAAAGTCGCATGAATGTCCTAATTAATCTGCATCATATGCAGTGTAGGAAGACATCACTTAGCTATCGTACACTACGCCTTAACTAAAGTCAACAAACGTAGCACGAATACTAAGTACTCTACTTCCTAAAATGACGGAGGGTTGCGAATGATTTTTAAGAAAATCTTTAACGCTTTGAACTTGATATCGTTGTAGAATCAAACAGTTTTCAAAAGGAGTGGCTTAAGCTCTGCAGTTTTGAAATGTAGCTTTTTCACAAATAGCCGAGTAGTTTTTAAATCCGATTCTACAACATCTTTTTAGGTTTATTTTCTTTACATTAATCACATTAATGTAATCCATCATTTAAGTCCTTAAGCCAATCACAGAAAAGAAACGAAAATAACACGTACGCTTATGCCATCCGCATTCGCCGCAATGTTCCGTTATGCACCGTTAGGTTACTTAACTAACGGCATACCGGGACGGGACTAGCACGGGTGTAAAACATAAGCAACGTCTACTATATATCATATATATAATATGTCATTCGTCTCAGATATCACAGAACACAGGCAGCAGAAACATAGATATAACGTGGGATATCCTAGGACGTCCGTATTTAGTATTTAGCCAGAATAGAAAATACGGATTCCACAGTCGTGATGAATAGCCAAGCCCACACCCTGGACCCCTACGAGAGCGGCAAGTGACCCTACTAATCCTGGAGTTTAGGAGACCCGGTCTCGACTCCTCGAGATGGCCTCCCACTGAACCCCAGAACCCGGTCATCTGTGCTCCCCTCCTTGGGTCCATCCTAATGCGGAAAAGTAAATAATATACAACACTGGTGACACAACCGCAACCTGGAAGTGCCCCAAATAAAAGAATATTACATTACATTTGAATTTACATGGATGAAAATATAAAACTCTCATCTCACAAAAACCCCCCGGCTATTCGATCGCGACAATCCTGCACATCATATCTCAGCAACACATATTATCACATATCATCAACGTAAGTAAGTATGCGTATCCCGATTGTCGTTGATGTATAGCAACGAAACCGGCGATATCGTACATACTACACTTACGGTCACAGAAAAGAAAGTGTAAAACTACAATATTTGGAATCCAGATTCTCTTTAGACATCATAAATGCGAAATATCACATATTTCGTATTTCATGCCTAAACTATATGAATTCCACATATTGTATCACATTCCAGACAAAAAGACAGTATTAAAGTTTTCGAACGAACGATCAAGCACCCAAGATTCACTAAAGCTCAACACTTGAGCAGGGTTCAAAAATCCGGAGTGTGACACAGTAGTAGCGGTCCAGCCGTAGAAGGGTCAAGCCAACGCCTCACATGTGGCACGCCGTACTGCCCCAAACCCTAAGGTTCAAAGGGCAGTTCGAGACGGTCACATAATCGAGTTAAGGTTTGTTGTCTTCTAGAGGGACCACCGCAAAAAGACTTGCACGTATCTCCAAAGTATTTAAACCCCGTGAATAGTGAGTAAATGATACTCGTTCAAACACTTCAATACTTTCTAATTTACCCGGAAAAGCTACGAAATGAAAGTCCCGATCGAATTGACGAGTCCAACACCATCTCCAGAATTTTTCAAAACCAAATACAGATTAAAAATATCCAAAAATTTATACAAGCAGATTCATGAATTACTGTACAAACAAAATTCATCAATTCATTTATACGGCCGCGGAACCGCGGCCTAAGCAAGCTTAGGCCGCGTTTCCGCGGCGATAATCACTGTTCACTTGAAAATTTTTGTACCGTAATCCTTATTTTTTCCTGCTGTATTTTTTACATATTTTTAATTCTGCAAATTATCAAATTTTAGAAAATTTCCAGAGAGCACCCAAAAATACCGTATTTTTGTCCGATCGGGGTTTTCACTTCGTAAAAACGTCGCCTAATGTTCTAGGTCGGCTCTGATACCAATGAAAGGTTAGTATAGCACCCTATGAAGAGTTTTGAAGCATCACATGACCCAAAGTTAATTTGATAATTTGCAGAATTAAAAATATGTAAAAAATACAGCAGGAAAAAATAAGGATTACGGTACAAAAATTTTCAGAGAGCACCCAAAAATACCGTATTTTTGTCCGATCGGGGTTTTCACTTCATAAAAACGTCGCCTAATGTTCTAGGTCGGCTCTGATACCAATGAAAGGTTAGTATAGCACCCTATGAAGAGTTTTGAAGTATCACATGACCCAAAGTTTTAATTTTTATGGTGCTAAACTAACATGCAAAGGGATCGATCCTAGAAAATTAGGGTTACGAAATAAAAAGCGAACTAATCTAGGGTTTCGAGACTACAACCTTTGTAGCTCCCTTTCGCTGGACTCCTTGGTCTCTAGGGTGTAGAACGAAGGTCCTCTTGAAGTCCCCTTGTGTCCACGACGATCCACCACGGAGATCTCCGTCCAAGCTCGCAACTTCGTCAAAACGAAGAGAACACTCTAAACAAAACGGCTAAGCTTGTGTAGAATGATGTTGTGGTTAGGTTTCTCACTTCAAAAACCTATCTTTAAGTGGTATTTGCTCACTAGAAAAAACTAGAGAGCAAAAGAGCAAGAGGAAGAAGATGGTGGCAATTTTTGACAAGAGGTAAAAAAATAACTCTAGTGAAGAAAATGAAATATATCAATATATATTTTATTCCTTCATGCTATGAACCATGGTTAAAGTGATGGAGACATTATTTAACTTTAGTTTGGAATGATAAAGAGAAGGATAACCTTAGGTTAGTGGTAGTTGAGCATGGTTAGGTCAAAGGAAGAATGTAGAAGCAAGAATGATTATCCTTTTCTTTTTCATTTTACTTTAAAACCAAAATTAAATAATTATCCATTGTTTTATCCATGGTGTGAGTCTTATATTGCCACCATTTCCATATGCTAACAACCATGATGGATGAGTGTATGTATGTGTGCATGTATGCACATTCACATGTGCATGAAACTAGCATGAAAGAAAGAAAGAAAAGTACACATGCATGCACACATCTATCAAAGAAAAGGTTTTAAGTGAGAAAACTAATGGTTAAATGATAAATCAACACTTGATTTATCAATCCGGTCATATCTCATACGACCCCACCAAAAGCAGTTCACCCGATCAATGTTCGGTATCATATACGCACATTTCAATCGGGTGCATGCGCATATCGCATATGCGCACCACAACGTTTCGCCTGGACTGGGTAACTCCTTTGTGGGACTCTAAGACTCGTCAATACGCCGGCAGAGGGTGATGATCATATCAGGTACCCTCAAGCCGCAAGCGGTCAGCTAAACGTAACGGCCACCCGGGTATTGAGCGATCAGAAGACAACAAGCGAACCTGCTACAACTCCCGTCGAGCCATCCGGCAACACTACCGTATAGTCCGGTCTCTTCGTCAGATATGCTGCATATCGAGCCTAGGGATGGTCACGTCGACCCCAATAACTCAATAAGTCGTGTCGGTGAATGGTCTATAACAGATCGAGAAACTACTGATAACACTTATCAGCAAATCTCAGCAGCCCTGGCCAGGGACTTGCTGTTATAACCAGTCGAGCACAGCACAGCATCAACTCCCAATACCGGGAGAGACGAAACCCCTCCTATCGCTCATTGCCTTCGTGTGTCTCGGGACTGTACCCAACGGCCACCTGTTTGCACGACTCAGTAGAGCCGTGGTAGGGTGGCAATCAAAGTACAGTGGGAGAACACACAAGACTCCATGACGATCTCGGGTCTACAGACTAACCTGTACCAGTGTCACCAGAGAACTGCTATCCGACGATAGATATAATTCCATATAGGAGTTCTCGGTGAGTCCGTCCAGTGTACCCAGTCAGCACTGAGCACCCGTATATGATCTTGATGTCAAACATCGAAAAATGTGGGAACATCCATCGCCCATCACATGGGTCTAGTATCATATACGCTAGTCTACTCTGGTATATCGATGCCCCGTCTCGATACACCTCCGACTAGGGACATTTCAGGATATGCTTATAGACTACAAATGTCCCACTAGTATGATCTCTATCATAATCAGAGTAGTCAAGCAGATATCCTTGGGGCTTTATCAGCATATATGAATGAATAAAAGCATGATCAAATCAACATGTCAGATAAAGAATAACCAGATAGCATACTATCATGTCGAGCAAGAATGCAAACTGAATATATATACATGTATAGATACATCCACTATCACATAATGGCCTCTAGGGCATACATATATCCAACAAATAGGAGTCAAACTCCCAAAAGATTTAGATTTTGAGTTAAACTCCTAAAGGATCTGAATTAGGAGTTAAACTCCTTTGAGGATTTGGGTCTTGGAGTTGAACTCCCCAAAGATCTTCAGAGGTTCTTCTCTCTTAAGCCTTGGATTCTTTCCAAATGGGATCTTTGGAGATGGGTCTCCTTCCTCCTCTTCTGTTGGCCGGCTCTTGGAGAACAAGAGAGGTGAGATTTTAAAATCTCTCCAATTTAAGATCTGATGGAAGATCCAAGCTTCCCTTTGTAGGTTTTGTGGTGAAAAACTATTTAGTTTTGGAAAAAGAAGAGTAAAACTCTTGATTTAATTCAAAAGAAAGAAGAAGGTTTAGAACTTTGAGGAAGGAGAAGGAGGCACAGAAACCCTAGAGTTTGAGAGAATGAATTATTGTCCCATTTTTCGTCATCATGTTGCCCTTTTATAGGCTTATACATTTACATATAGCCCCTTGGGCTTTACAAAATGGCATTTTGCTCATCTCATGCCTCATGTGCTCATTTCTTTTGCATATAAGCAATGGGCTTACAAAAATTTGGCTTTATGCCCATTTCACTTACATTCATGCATAAAAAATTACATCAAAATTATTTATTACATGATTTCATTTTGGCATGTGGAGGCTGGCCGCGGGTTCGACTTGGGCATGGGCCCACTTGGCCTGGGCTTAGGCCCACCTGGTTTGGGGTTGATCTTGACTTTGACTTGGTCAACCGGGGTGCAATTTTCGACCCCAACAAGTGCCCCCTATCAATAAATGCACATTGCACATGTGGGTCGTGTGCATGAAATTGATGGATCTTCATTCACGTGGAGGCGACTTGATTTGGTTCCTGCTTTTTGGGATGTACTGCCCTTTTAACGACATGGACGGTCGACGCTTAACGCATCTCCGAGACGGAGTGTCTGTGGTAGACGTTTCCCTGACCCGGAGTGATTTGGTTCCCGCTTTGTCGGAAGCCTGAACTACCCTTTTTACGACATGGACGGTCGACGCTTGACGTGTCTCCGAGGCGGAGTGTCCGTGGTAGACGTTTCCCTGGCTCGGAGTGATTTGGTTCCCGCTTTCTAGGAAGACTGCACTGCCCTTTTTACGACATGGATGGTCGACGCTTGACGCGTCTCCGAGATGGAGTGTCCGTGGTAGATGTTTCCCTGGCCCAGAGTGATCTGGTTCCCGCTTTGTAGGAATCCTGCACTGCCCTTTTTACGACGTGGACGGTCGACGCTTGACGCGTCTCCGAGACGGAGTGTCCGAGGTAGACTTTTCCCTAGCCCGGAGTGATTTGGTCGACGTGCCCCCGGCACGGAGTGTCGCCGGTCGACGTTTCCCCGAGGCGGAGTGCCTGTAGTCGATGCTGCCCCCGGCACGGAGTGTCTGCTTGACGTTTTCCCGTTACGGAGTGTCGGCGGTCGACGTTTTCTTGAGGCGGAGTGTCATCTTGACGTGTCCCCGAGACGGAGTGTCTGCTGGTTGACTTGTCCCCGGCATGGAGTATCGCTGATCAACTTGTCCCCGACACAGAGTGTCGCTGATCGACTTGTCCCCGGCACGGAGTGTCGCTGGCTGACTTGATCCCGAGGCAGAGCATAATTCCGTAAGGGAAGGTAGATATCCTGAGGTGAAGCATGATTTCAACACGGGGTAAATTCTAGGACGAAGCATGATTCCGCCGCTGAGGTTGCTGGTTTGATTTGATTTGGGTTGACATCGGCATCGCTACACTGAAATATGGTACCAGGAGCGAATCATTATCTGTCATGAGAGGATTTGGGGATTTGGTTTTGGTTTGGCATCTGCATTGCTACACTGGAATAATGCCAGGAGCAACTCATCATTTGCCCTGGGGGGATTTGGGGATTTTGGTTTTGGTTTGGCATCAGCACCGCTTACACTGGAATATGGTACCAGGAGCGAAACATCATTTTCCCTTGCCCGTTGGAGAGCGATGGCTTAGGAGACGGGTTTAGGTCCCTATCACCTAAGGCGTTTTCAATTTTATGAGTTGTAAGGGTCCCGTAAAAGCATTTTCTCCATACGAGTCGTAAGGATCCCGTAGATGTACTTTCTCCTTAGGAGTCGTAGGGACTCCCAAGTGTGTTTTTCTTTTGTGAGTCGTAAGGATCCCACGAAGGTGTTTTCTCCTCACAAGGTCGAGAAGACTTTGCGAGTGTATTTCATTTCTTTTCACGAGTTTGCGCCCTTTCGGGTTTTCACAAACTCGCCGGTAGTCCTGCTTTTTTTTACTCACGGAGCCCTTCCGGGTTTTCATCCGTGCCCGTTTTGCTTGTGGACATACCCCTTTTTTTTGCGCGTCGCTGGTGGGACTTTAAAATTAGTCTCACCAGCAGGACTTAGGGGAGATAGGAGTCATTTACGCCCATGGATTATATATGGTTTTACAGGATGTATGATCTAGACCGTAGGGCCGGAAGAATTTCAGGACTTTCTTGGTGTCTGCTTCGCTGTACTGGAATATGGCACCAGGAGTGACTCATCATTCGCCGTTGGGAAAGCTTGGGATTTGGGTTTTTGGTCGGCATCTGCATTGCTGCACTGGAATAATGCCAGGAGCAACACATCATTTGCCTTTCCCTATTGGGAAGCGATGGCTTAGGAGACAGGTTTAGATCCCTATCACCTAAGGCTTTTCAATTTTATGGACCGTAAGGGTCCCATAAAAGCATTTTCTCCCTATGAGTCGTAAGGATCCCGTAGGTGCATTTTCTTCTTAGGAGTCATGAGGACCCCTAAGTGTGTTTTTCCTTTGTGAGTTGTAAGGATCCCACGAAGGTGCTTTCTTACGAGTTGTGAGGATCCCGTAAGTTTGTTATCCTCATGTATCGTGAGGACACCTGAGTGGGTCTTCCCAAATGGAGCATAATTCCAAGGGTGGAGACCAGCCGCGTAACTGGTGATTACAGTGTGGCATGAGTATGATGAGAATTATTTGAGCCCGTGGATTGTATACGGTAGTCAACTTGGGGACCAACCGTAGGGCTGGAAGAATTTTAGGATTTTGTCGGCGTCTGTATCACTGTACTGGAATATGGTACCAGGAGCGACTCATCATTCGCCGTTTTTTTGTTTTTTCTTTTGTTGTTTTCTTTTGTTTTTTTGTTTTACCGCGATTGCTCTATCATTTCAGCTTTTCTTATCGCGAAGGTCAAGATTGCCCTATCATTTCGGCTTTTTATTCGCGGTTGCCCTATCATTTCGGCTTTATTTTTCATCTTTATTTTACTCGCTGATTTTTATTGCGAGTTGCCCCATCATTTCGGCTTTTCTTTTTTTTCTTTTTATTTACATTTTTTTATTTACACATTTTTACATTCCAAGTTTAACGACTTAGAAGTCGATTATTCCCAGTTTAATGACATGGTGGTCAGTTGTTTCCACTTTAACGACTTAGAGGTTATCTGTTTCCAGTTTAAAGACATGGAGGTCTACTGTTTCCAGTTTAACGACTTAGTGGTCATTTGTTTCCTGTTTAAAGACTTAGAGATCTACTGTTTCCAGTTTAACGACTTAGAGGTCATCTGTTTCCAGTTTAACGACGTAGTGGTCATCTGTTTCCAGTTTAATGACTTAGAGGTCATTTTGATTATCCCAGCTCCTCGAACTTTGATCTTGGCGTAGTTGTGTTGATGACTGTAGCTCTGTGGCTTGTCGGTACATCTGACGACTGTGAGGCTTTCTCAAGTTTGTATTGGGTCTCCACCCAATCTTTGAAAACAAAGCAGTTTTCAATGGTATGACTCACCATTCTATGATATAGGCAGTATATGGGACTGCCGGTCATGTTCATTTCATGTGGCCTCTTTGGAACAGGCAGTTGCACACCAATGTTCGAGGTGTTCATGAATATTTTGTGGACTTCATCCCTCCTGAAGGAGTATACCTTCTTCTTTCTCTCCATTGGAGTCGGTGTCTTTACTGATGCTGGTCCTTGAGGCCGATCAGTCTTTGGTTCACCCTTTTTCAGATAATGGCACATGTCCGAGAGAATCAGGTTCTCGAAGGGCTTCGGTCTCCATTTGTACGAAATCGGCGGTCGTAGCTTGACTATTTGCTAACACGCCTTTAGACAGTTCTATCTCTCCCGTCTTGTATTGCTTTTCGACCCAACCTTTAAAGATGAAGCAGTCCTCAATGGAATGACTTATCACTCTGTGATAGGGGCAATATTTTGGGTCGTCGGTCATATTCGCTTCTTGCGGTCTCTTTGATTCTGGCAATTGTAAACCTTTTTTTAGGGCGTCCCTGAATATCTTGTTGACTTTGTCCCTTTTGAAGGAATAGATCTTATCCAGTCTCTCTTTCACAGGCGATTCCCCTTTGGTGTATGTGTCGGAGGGACTGGAGGCTGATCGCGGCCGTTTTTCGCGAAGGCGCTCCGCTCTTAGGCTGAAGGGGTTATCAGTTGGCTGCCTCCGGGAATCAATCCTTGGCTCATGAACCAAAATTTGATTATGCTGTAATTGAAATCGGGCGACTTGGGTCATGAGATCTGCCGCGACGTTTACCAGTTCGCCGACCTTAGACTGTACCTTAGCTAACTTCTCATACCTGTCCTGAAGCTGCCTCTGAAGCTATCGAAATAATGCTTGTTCTGTAGTTCCGGATATGACAACCGGGTCATCCTTATTGCCTGAGCTCAATTCCGCAGGAACCACGGACTCCTCTGGCTTATTGGCCCGAGCGGGCTCTTCATCATTTAGACCGAGCCGATGCTGGGTAGCGTCAATCGTATCATCACCATGGCTGTGAAGAAGAGGAGGGTTCACTTCTTCATGTCCGACCATGTAGACAGTGTGGACCACATACCCAGCCATCTATTTATCTTTGGCGGCTGATTTTTCGGACCATCGTCGCGGCCCTTCATCTTTTGGAAAAGACAGGCGATGGAGGACTGTTGGCCCAGCTGGGTCCTTGGGCGGCGCTGTCTGGATCACAGCTCTCTTGACCTTCGCGGTCATGGCATTCTTCTGAACCAATTTCAGCAGTTCAAAAGAGTTAGCGAGATTTACAGCCGTTTCAGCTGTCGTTGCTGGGTAATCTCGTTCTTGGAACCCTATGATGTTCAAATCAGCAGAAGCCCTAGCCCTTTTGTTGGCTCTGTACCTGAGCCTTTTCTGTCTTAGCTTCTCGATTTTAAGGGCTTGACGGGCATCCGTCATCCAGGAAGCCATCGTGAGTCGATTGACAGGGAGCTTAGAGAAGATACCCGATTGAGCAATTGTCAAGGGCAACGCTGGAGCTTCCTCGAGATGCCTAGTTGCTTTGTTGGTGTTGATGGCCTTGCCCCAACTGTGGCCAAGGAAAGTCGTTCAAACATCGACTTGCGTTTGGGTTGGGGTACCTTCGAGACCACCACATTTGGCCTCCTGCCTTTCGAGACCGGTCTGTCTGTTGCTGGAGCTTGAGAAGCTGGGATGGCGTTAGCTGACACGAATAGAATAGAGCCAAATGGTAGCGGTGGCTCTTCCCATTGTCGCCTGAGACTGGCCGGGAGGACCGTCCTGGCGTCCATCTACATTGTGTAGGAGATGGGAGCTGTGTCGAGAGCTAGGCTGATTCTTAGAGATATTTTGTTGCTTCCGGGGATTGCAATTTGAAATTTGTTAACTTGCACAAAGAATCATGATTTCAGTACAGGCAATCAATATGTATATTGATTGAGTTTGCATGAACGTTTAACCCGAAATATGGGAGGAGAGATTTGGTCCCACCGGGCGTGCCAGTATCTGTAGGGTGCTTTTCGTCACCCCATTGAGATGGGAATACGCGTACGCTTGTCAGGCGCATTACAGATTCCCCCTGCCTAGGGTAGGCTGGGGTTTATTGATTGTGGGGATCTGAATCTTCGGCAGCCGCGGACTAAGCTGCCGTTAATTACCCATCGCCTTTGGAGCGAAAGAATCTCCGATTGACGGGTCAAACAGGACATGCGAACTCAATGTGCAGTGCCGTTCCATTACGTTTAGCTGACCGCTTGCGGCTTGGGGGTGCTTGATATGATCATCACCCACTGCCGGCGTATTAACGAGTCTTAGAGCCCCACAATGGAGTTGCCTAGTCCAGGAGAAACTATGTGGTGCGCATATGAGATATGCGCGTGGACCCGGTTAAAATGCGCATATATGATACCGTATATTAATCGGGCGGTTTGCTTTTGGTTGGGTCGTATGCGATATGACCGGTTTGCTAAATCAAGTGTTGATTTATCATTAGCCATTAGTTTCTCACTTCAAATCCTTTCTTGTCTTTTTGTATGCATGCATGTATGCATTTATTCTCATTCATGCACATAGGATGTGCATGCACACACACATGCATACATAATGTTATCATGGTTGTTGATATAGTGGATGGTGGAAATATAAGACTCACACCATTTGTAAAATATATGGATATTAATTTTTGGAAAAAGAAAAATGGAAATGGAAATTGATTATCATGGTTTAATTTTATATTCTTGCACTAACCCTTTGTTTTAACCATGATTCATTTTCCATGGCCATTTTTGTTCCAAACTAAAATATCTAGATATTTTACAACCATGGTTGAGAATGAGAGAGTGAAAATATATATATTTTCATTTTCTCATTTTATTGATAAGCTTATCATTTTTACCTTGAGCTCTTAAAAAAAGCCATCATCTTCTTCCTCATTTCTCTCTTGCTCTCTAGTTTTCTCAAGTGAGCAAAAGAGTTACCAAGTTAGGATTTTGAAGTGAGAAAACCAACCACAACACCATTCTACACAAGTCTTGCCCATTAGTGTAGAGTGTTAGCTTCCATTTCTTCTCTTGATCTAGTGAAGCTTCAAGCTTGGACAAAGAGGACTCCGGGTGGATCGTCGTGGACCTAAAGGATCTCAAGCGGACCTTTTTCCAACCCTCAAGTAGCCAAAGAGTCTAGCGTAGGGAGCTACAAAGGTTGTACTCTCAAAACCCTAGCTTTTTCTACTTGTGTTTGTGTTAAAGTTTAGTTGCCCTAATTTTTCTAGCATGATCCTTATGATTGTTTCTTTAGCACCATCTAAATTTTAAATATGGCATGTGTGTTGCCTCCAAACCCTTGTAGTAGTGCTGTAGGAAACCCTTCATGGTATCAGAGCCAAGCTAGAGCCTTAGGCGACGTTTAGGCGAAGTTAAAACTCCGATCGAACCCTGAAATACGCATTTTAACCCTTCTCTGGATATTTTTTTAAAACTGTGTTTTTTCAGAATTAAAAATACTTAAAAAATTCAGCAGGCAAATCTAAGAATTTCTGTAAAAAAAACGATACCATATTCCGTGCAAACCGCCGCGGAACCGCGGCCATACCCTGCTTGGGCCGCGGATCCGCGGCCGTACTGATGCAATATTTTATCATTTTTGTACAGTAATGTTCTTGTCTGCTTGTACATATTTTTGGGTATTTTTAATCTGACTCAAGTGTTGAGTGTTCTGGGGATTATTTTAGATTTGTTGATTCGATCGGAATATTTAATTTCGTGCTGTTTTCGGGTAATTTAGGAAGTATTAAAAAGTTCAAACGGATATCATTAACTCACTTTTTCCCGCCATGAAAAACTTTCAAGTGTTGAATTTTTCCTAGAGTTTAAATCTTTCTGAAATACGTGCAAGTAACGTGGTGGTCCCTCTAGAAGAACACAAACCTTAACTCGATTATGTGACCATCTGAACTGCCTCTAAACCTTAGGGTTTGGGGCAGTACGGCGTGCCACATGTGAGGCGTTGGCTTGACCCTTCTACGGCTGGACCGCTGCTACTGTGACATGTTCCGGGATTTTTGAACTCCGCTCAAGTGTTGAGCTATTAAGAAAATCTTGGGTATTTGATTGTTCGATCGGAAAGTTTAATACTGTCTATTTATCTGGAATGTGATACAATATGTGGAATTCATATAGTTAGGCATGAAATGCGAAGTATGTGATATTTCGGATTTGCGATGTCTAAAGTGATTGTGGATTTCAAATGTTGTAGTTTTACACTTTCTTTTCTGTGACCGTAAGTGTAGTATGTCGCATATCGCCGGTTTCGTTGCTATACATCAACGACAATCGGGGTACGCATACTTACTTACGTTGATGATATTTGATATTATGTGTTGCTGAGATATGATGTGCAGGATTGTCGCGATTGAATAGCCGGGTTTTTTTTATGTGAGATGAGAGTTTTCTTTTCATTCATGTAAAATTCAAATGTAATGTAATATTCTTTTATTTGGGGCACTTCCGGGTTGAGGTTGATGTCACCAGTGTTGTATATTATTTACTTTTCCGCATTAGGATAGACCCAAGGAGGGGAGCACAAGTGACCGGGTTCTGGGGTTCAGTGGGAGGCCATCTCGAGGAGTCGAGACCGGGTCTCCTAAACTCCAGAACTGGTAGGGTCGCTTGCCGCTCTCGTAGGGGTCTAGGGGTGTGGGCTTGGCTATTCATCGCGACTGTGGAATCCGTATTTTATATTGATTGGCTAAATAATAAATACAGATGTTCTAGTATATCATGTGTTATCATTTGTGTGTTTCTGCTGCCTGTATTCTGTGATGTGATATCTGAGACGAATGATATATTATATATATGATATATAGTAGACGTTACTTATGTTTTACACCCGCGCTAGTCCCGTCCTGGTATGCCGTTAGTTAAGTAACCTAACGATGCATAACGGAACATTGCGGCAAATGCGGATGGCATAAGCGTACGTTGTATTTTCGTTTCTTTTCTGTGATTGGCTTAAGGACTTAAATGATGGGGCTGCATTAATATGATTAATGTAAAGAAAATAAACCTAAAAGATGTTGTAGAATCAGATTTGAAAACCACTTGGCTCTTTATGAAAAAGCTACATTTCAAAACTGCGGAGCTCTAGCCACTCCTTTTTTGAAAACCATTTGATTCTACGACGATATCAAGTTCAAAGCGTTAAAGATTTTCTTAAAAATCATCCGCAACCCTCCGTCATTTTAGGAAGTAGAGTACTTAGTATTCGTGCTACGTTTGTTGACTATAGTTAAGGCGTAGTGTACGGTAGCTAAGTGATGTCTTCCTACACTGCATATGATGCAGATTAGTTAGAACATTCATATGACTTTGTTGACCATAGTTAAGGGTCATGTGGGTGGGCCTAATTAATCAAGAAATGACGGGTAGAACTTGACTAGTACTTATGATTTGTTGACCATAGTTAAGGTCATAGGTACTAGGGGTAAAAACCACATCGGAAATTTCAATAGTTGAAATTTGCAATGAGATTGCATACCTTCCATACGATGGTTGGATCCCGATCCCACTGTGGGCAATAGTTGCTCCCAGGAGAGTTTTGCAGTTTACAATTAACTAACACATTAGGTGTCTAGAAAGGTGTTAACGGGGCTACGCCTCTGGGAAAATGAGGTTTACTTTAATTAGGTCCGTGCGAAAGCACGGGGAACCTCCCTTAAGTACCGACACTGGCCTGGCTGAACGGTTGGCGAAGTTGTAGACTGTAATTAATCCTTGCTAGTTTTCTTTTTAAGGTTTGAAAGAAAAACTTGATTAAAGCAGTGGGAAACATCGATTAGACAAGATAATAACCAATCTGATCTTTGCAAGAGCTTTCGCTGAGTGTATTCTTTTCTCTCTCTTAATGGCAGATACCCATGACAGGACTCAAGCTTCTACTAGATAAAAATAAACTGAATGTGACCAATTATAAAGACTGGCTGAGGAATCTGAACATTGCCTTGACTTATGATAAAGTATTATATGTCCTCACGGCTCCAGCCCTTCCCGTCCCAGGTCCAAAATCCTCAGTTGCGGATATTGAAGTCCGCAAGACATGGGACGCTGACTGTGCCACGGCCAAATGCCTCGTGCTTGCATCGATGGATAACACACATCAAAAGCAGCACGAGAATATGGACATTCACGCCATATTCCTCCATACAAAGGAGTTGTATGGAGAGCAATCCTGCGTATTACGATACGAAGCATCAAAAAAATTGTTTCAGATGCGAATGACCCTGGCACACCAGTAGGAGACCATGTTCCGAAGATGATAGCTCTCATAGAAGAGCTTGAGGACCTTGGATGGACGATGGACAATGAACAATATACGGATATTATTCTGCAGTCCCTCCCCTCCACCTTTGCTCAATTTATAGTTAACTTCAACATGCACAACATAGAGAAGGAACTACCTGAACTCCTTAATATGTTAAGGAGTGCAGAGAGCACACTGAAATCAGTGAAAATTCCCGTTTTGAGTATTGGGCAATCTTCTTCTTCTCGCCCAAAGGCTAAGGCTAAAGGAAAGATGAAGAAGAAGCCCACCAAGCCTAGGGGTGGAGTTAAAAAGGTTAAGGGGAAGGACAAGTCCAAAGCTGGAGAATCGGGGAAAGGGGAATGTTTTCATTGCCACAAAACAGAACATTGGAAATGCAACTGCATGGAGTACTTAAATCTCAAGAAGAAGCATGAGGATGCTTCCGCTTCAGGTGTGTTTGTGACAGAAAACTGTTTTTCAATAAACTCTGCTTCCTGGGTATTAGATACCGGTTCAGGTTCTCACATTTGCAATTCCATTGTCACGACCCGAAAGAGCACGTGACTGGCCCTTGAACCATATGAAGTCTATAGGACTCCATCTGATCCAAGTAAGCCAAAAGCCCAGAAATCTAAAACCATTTTTGAGAATAAGTAAAGAAAACTGGTTTAAAGAAGTGTAGAAAAACATGTTTGAAATCAAGGTTTTTAAATAACTAAGCCGAATGTGCATTTGAAAACCGTACAGTCTTTTCTAAAATTTTCGGCAGAGTTTCTCTTGTAAAACTGGCCCCGAATGGGGTACAACATGAATAACAATATATAAAATGATAAAGGCATCCCCAAGCGGGAGCTAGCTCTTCGTCAATCGACGGTCACAACCACACGATGATATGATAATATACAACGCCAAGTGGCGAGGATCAAAATCAAGGAAAGCTCAAAAAGCAGCAAGAAAACCGCAATACTACTAAGCGCGACTCTAAGGTCGAATAATACCACACTGTCTCTAAGTCTGAAAGAATATACAAGTTTTTGGTTGATGGACAATTTCTAGATACAATGAAATACATGAATAAAATGGTGATTCTTGATGCGAAAGAATCCACCTACCAAAGCAAATCACCCGCAAGAAGGTAGTGTGCCAGAAATGCCGCAATGAAACCTGTACGGCAGAACCTGCAAGGACTGTGGCACAACGGGGGTGAGTTGCCAACTCGTGAATAGAAATATCTACAAGCAGAAACCGAATGCAAGACATAAACCTAAGCCAACGATCAGTAATACAATCCACAAGAGTGCATCTGAGTGTAATAAGGTGGCAAGGTAACATCTAATCATGTATGTAGTGCCAGGTACTCAGGTAATAACATGTCATCAGTGTAAGGTATGCCTGCATGAGGTAAGTATGATGAAATATCAATGATATCAATACACATATATTAGCGTCCCATACCACTAATATTGGTGTAAGGGTATATATAACAGCGCCCTCATACCCTGTTATATATACAAATGAAGTATGACAAGTGTAAATCCAGTCTGTATATGATCCATGTCTGTATATATGTGGAACCCGTCCACCTGTCACCCACTGACAGTAAGCATCATGTATGCAAGTATGAGGATATAAACAATATCATGGAAAACATCATGAAACCCGTGCCAAGCATCGACACGTAAATCCTCATCCATATGGGGCTCCGTCTGCGGTATCGGCCCTCGGCCCCGGCAGCACGAGTCAACCCATGTCCATCTCTGGGCTCCGTCTGCGGTAGCGGCCCGTCGGCCCCCGGCAGTACGCCCATCTCTCGGCTCCAGGCGGTATCCCCCGGATATCCGCCGAGCTCAAATACAATCACCGGTAGGTACTCGCCCGCCTCCAGGCTCAATCGGCATAACCCATCGATCATCTCGCCGAGGGGAACCATACCGGGCCCACCACGAACCCGCAAACGGATCATCACTCCTCGAATCGGGTTTCAAGCACACGTCTCAGCACCGAGAAAACGCGTGGTGGACGCACCCAAATATCATATCACGAGGTACCGGGTTTTCATAAAAGAACATCTTTTCTTAAATAATCCCACGGTCCTCAAAATCAGAAATCACATGAAAATCCACATCAAGAAGTAAATCCAATGCAATGTGCTATGCAATCAATCCATGATGTATGCGACATGTAAAGAGAGATATCATATCGGAAATCATGCAACATGGAATAGTAATGTACATATGTCGGGAGGAACCGCTCCTTTAGAATGAATCAGTTTAAAGAATATCTTGCGGTCCTCAATCTCAATCAAGTCAGAATCATCTATGTTTGTGTACAGGTACATGTGTACAATATGCCAAGCAGTAATCATATCATGAATGCAACAGTACTACAGTGTAGTGGCATGGCAATTATCGATGATGAAGTGTGTGAGCCGGCAAATAGTGTACGTGAAACATACGCATCATCGATAATGGTGCTGGTGTCCTAACAGCATGATAATAATATAACAATGAACATATGCCAGCAATGCGAATAGCAGGAAAATGCAGATATCTAGTAGTCAACACCACAGTGAAGTATCTACTATGCAAACTACATCTAAGTATCCGGTCAATCAGGAGGGGTAGGTGTGGAAACCACCTAAATCTGAGTCGATACATGTATAAAAGTATATAGTCGGTGATCTCGCCTCAATGTCATATCATAAGATATCCTCGAGTTATGAGTGCGGATCTATCATCAATATCGGCTCGTACGGTAAATCATCGTACGGCATCCCCATAGCTGGGTAGGAGTCAGTATCTCACTGTCTCATCACATAACAGATATCACCATCGTCAGATCATATAGTCTGGAGTACTACTCTATGTCTAGTACAAAACGGTAACCTCAGTAAGTATGCATGCGGGGGTAAACACATATCCCAAGCCCGCAAGAATCACAAGTCATATCCCACATATGAATCGTATAAAATCACCGATCCCAGGGCACCCAGCCCACATCATCGACTCATCTCCAAAGTCATCACATATCATCAATCACAGTGCAAGTACAAGTGATAAGTAAGGGTGTGTGTGTAGGTGTAATTCTACCCTAGGGTTCGCGACTATGAACTACACTAGTCACTTCTAACCCTACATTATCCACAATACACCTAATATCACAATAAACTACATAGTAATCTATCTACGGACTGCGGGGGTGCTATACGCCATCCACCCGACTTCCCCCTGTAGATATAATCTACTCACCTTGCATCACCAATTGCGGACGTCACCACGTATTTGCTTGTCGTCCCGAAGTCTTCATGGGTACCTACACATCAAAATATTGTATATGCGCATTAAAACCAAATCCAATCTAAAACGGCGCATGAAATCCAAAACGATACGATAAGGGGCCTATAGGTGAGAACCTATGGCACGCCTTCAAAACCATCAATAAATCCTCTACATCGTCGTATAAACGACAATTAGTCGAGGCAAAACACATTCCACCATTTCAGAATCAAAAATACGGAATACGGAAACACGAATCCAAAATAGCAACTTAGGATATATGTCCCAGATTTCACCCTAGATAGAATCTGTCAAAACTAGAAGTACCCTGGGTCAACACTAGAGGAACAGGGGCTGTGCACAGAAAACGAGGAGAATGGCTAAGTATGCTAAGTCAAAGTCCACCTCTCTCTCTCACCTACCCTCATCATTATATTTTCCTTTCCTTTTAAAATCCAAACCTTCTCACATCAATAGTAATCCCAAAAGAAAACCATGGCTAGAAAAATGCACAAGTGTAGAAAAAGTGATACGTGTAAGTTTTGCACAAAATTGCCAAAAAACCCGATTAGCGATTTTAATCGCGATTAGCACTAAATTATTGTCAAACTAATCACAAAAACTTAAAAATGCCATAATCCACTAATTTACCCTATTTTAGAATTTTCCATAATTTTTCATAATTTTTTCTAACATTTTTCCTATTTATTTGCATTTAATATTAAAATAATCAATAAAATAATATTAAATTATAAAAATTCCCAAAATTAATATTTTATATTTTTGAAAATGTTACATCCATGCAGGGGCTGAGAAGTAGCAAGGTTTTGAAGACAGGTGACCATACTCTCCGCGTTGGAAATGGTTCCAATGTACATACAGTCGCAGTGGGAGAGTATCATTTGGGGTTGCTGTCTGGATGTATATTGGTTTTGAACCGATATTATTTTGTATCAAGTATGCTTTGTAATATAATATCTGTTTCTTTGTTAGACAATGAAGGATATAATTTTGTATTGCAGAATAATGTTATGAACATTCACCTGAATCAAATGTTGGTTGGGTATGGTACGCTTAATAACGGGATATACGTCCTAAATCAACACACAGTTTTCAGCATACAACACACTAATAAAAGAAAACTTTCAGAAATAAATGAAGCTTTTCTTTGGCACTGTAGACTTGGTCATATTAACGAAACAAGACTAAATAAGTTACACAAAGATGGATATTTAAACTCTTTTGAATATAAATCTTATGCGACTTGTCAGTCTTGTATCAAGGGTAAAATGACCAAAACTCCGTTTACCGGACACGGAGAAAGAGCTACTGAGCTCCTAGGACTCATACATAGTGATGTATGTGGGCCAATGTCTACACAGGTTAGAGGCAGTTTTTCATACTTCATTACTTTCATTGACGATTTCTCAAAATTCGGTCATGTATTTTTATTAAAGCACAAATCCGAAGCTTTCGAGAAATTCACTGAATATAAACTCGAAGTAGAAAAACAAACCGGCTTGAGTATCAAAATGCTTCGATCAGATCGAGGTGGGGAGTACCTCAGTACAGAGTTTGCAAACTTCCTAAAAGAGAATGGGATTCTCTCTCAGCTCACTCCTCCTTACACACCACAGCACAACGGTGTGTCAGAACGACGGAATAGGACCCTATTAGATATGGTCCGATCCATGATGAGTGATGCTGAGTTACCCATCTCATTTTGGGGGCATGCATTGGAGACTGCAGCGTTTCTACTGAACAGGGTCCCAACCAAAACCGTGTCTACCACGCCATATGAGATATGGCATGGAAAGAGACCATCTCTTAAGAGATTAAAGATTTGGGGTTGCCCGGCCTATGTTAAAAAGCAGAATCCGGACAAACTCGAGACACGGTCGGTCATGTATAATTTTGTAGGGTATCCAAAGAATTCTTATGGATGTCTATTCTACCACAAGGAGGAACAAAAGGTGTTTGTTTCTCAGTATGCCACATTCTTGGAAAAAGAGTTTTTCACAGATAAAGCTGATGGCAATGTGGTAGATCTAGAAGAGGTTCTAGAAACACAAACTACAAATGACGACTTGGTTGAACCGGCTGTTGCAATAGAAACTGAGGAACCTCGACCACTCCGTAGGTCTGGTAGGACTTCTCGCCCACCGGAGAGGTACTACGGTTTCCTCATTGATGGTGACAGAGAAGACTACATCATGGAGGATGATGATCCTACCAGCTTTCAGCAAGCCATCACGAGTGGAGACTCTGTGAAGTGGTTGGATGCCATGAGATCCGAAATGGAGTCTATGTACACCAACAAAGTATGGACTTTGGACGTTGTAACCCCTGGGGTAAAACTGTAAGTCCACGGGAGCGCCCCGGCCGTCTAACAGACGCCAAATGCGGAACAAAAACTTTTTACAAACTGGCGCTATCGCGTACTATAACCCGGATCTGCCATTAAAACTAAACTAACAAACTACAAAGTGGGCAGAAGAGTTATACCGAACGATCTGAGTCCTTCGGTCTTCAACCATCATCCCACGCTTGCTGCGGCTGCTCCAATCTCCTGAATCTCCAATCTTTTCGTCCAGGTGGCACCACGTCGACGGATCTTTAAACGTGCTCCCGCCTCTGAACCGAGGTAACTCGGTCGTCAAGTTTGCTAAAAGAGACGACCAAGATGATGTAGAGAATGAGTAGAACACTTTGTCTCGTTACGTCCAAGGCTATGGAAGAACGGTTAATGAAGTTGCCATTTGGAATCGGGTGAATGGAAATTGAACTAGGAAATTTCCATACACCAAACTATCATAATCTTTTTCTCTCAAGCAAATGAAAAAACCATACACTCCTCACAAGAGGGGCCGGCCACTTATAGAAGAGGGAGGGTGAGTGTAGGAGAGGGGAGGGTGAGTGTAAGCAAAAGATCAAAGAAAGAAACAATGAGTCACAAATACACCTAGTATGAATGCAATCAATGCATACATTGAACCTTAACCCTTAGTCATCAAGCATTAATTGCTCCATTAATGCACTAATGACTCACTAGCCTTGTCACCCTCTCTAGAACCTTCTAGAACGCTGACTCACCTCATCAAGAAAAGATAAATCCGTATTTAACCGACTGTTAAATACGGCTGATAGAAAACTGAAAACTGGCAACTTCCAAAAGTGATCCTGAAACGAATTTCAGGATAACCCTGTATCAGTATAAACATACCCTTTTTTGTATTACGACCGAATACAAATGCAACTGAGACAAAGATATTATATCTACACAGTATAATACTGGGTTCCGGCTTAAACCAAAGCCTACCAGTATTATCTGCCCGAAAAACGACACGTGCGAAAACGCACGTGTTTTTTCCGAACCTTGCCATATCACCATACGGCCTCTACAACTTTTCGGCCGAACTTGGGAAAGTGTCTATGGGGGACTCTAATGACTCATCAACACACTGGCACTGGGTATAACCACTAGCACGTCAGAGGTACAAGCTGCACGTAACGTTTTGCCTATGTATTGATTGGAAGGGAAGATGATGAGCGAACTCATCTATAAACCCTACTGAGCCTGACAGTGACAAAGTATATACAGTCCAGTCCATTCGTCTAAAGAGCATCGCATATCGAGTCTAGGGGAGTGGATAAAGTCAGACCCCTAATAACGCGATAAATCGTGTCGGTATGAAGCCCATCACCACCTGAGAAATTACTGATCCAAATCAGTAATTCTCCACTACCTCGGCCGAGGATTCCTAGTGATGGCCACCCGTGTACTGCGCGACATCAACCCGCAATACCGAGAGAGACGAATCCCCGACGATCCGCTCACTTGCCTCCAATGTGGCTCGGGACTGTACCCAACTAAAACCTGTTTGCACAACTCCTTTGAGCGTGGTAGGGTAGTAATCTAAGCACAGTGGGAACTCACACGAGACAAATGACGATCTCAGGTCGATGAACTAACCTGTACACATGTCACCAGGGAATTGCTATCTGACGATATGTATAATACCAACTAGCAGATTCCCGGCGAGTCCTGTCCGGTGTACTCATAACCCAATGAGCACCTGTATACATATTAGGTGATCCAACTGACACCAGTGGCTTGTGAGACCGGCCACCGCCCCTCGTCGGGGTCTCGACTGTATACACTAGTCTACTCTGGAGTATCGATGCCCTATATCGAAACTCCCACGACTAGGGACACTTTTAAGGATGTGCTTATAGACCTCAGCTCCCACGTATATGATCGCCATCATACTGCTAGTAGTCAAGAAAGAATCCTATGGGCTCTATCATCATGCAATAGTGAACTAAAGCATGTATACGATGATAAAGACAAACCAGATGGCATACTATCATCTCGAGCAAGACTGTTATATCGGTATAGGTCCTGCCTCAATCATTGCAATCACGTACCTGCGATCCAATAATTGACTTTGAGGGCACTATCTCCAACAATCTCCCACTTGCACTTAAGGCTAATTATTGCAATGTCGCATACTCACAGCCCGTGTGATACCGAACATCCAACTCTTCTACTAATCAGTTTCACAAAGCTAATTTGTAAAACTCTTATGTTCGAGAAATAGCCTCAGTGAGTGGATCCGCCCTGATGTTTCTTTCTTTGTCTCTCTAAATCTCAAGTTCGCGGAGAAAGCCATCTCCCGAATCGAGTAATGCTTGTCTTAGAATATGTCTGGATATCTGATGGGACCTAGTTCATAAATGAACTCCAAATCCAAACTTCTTAGACTGTATTGATAACTGAACCTAATCAGTATCCAGCACCATGCCTCCCACAGTATCCTTTTGGACAACCTGTCCATAATACTGTCCCTCGTCAGAGGGAAAGCTTTAATTCTGACAATTACTCTGTCATCCATGTCACCTTTGAAGCCTGGAATGATAACCGTCTCCCGAAGGAGGCTGCCATCATCAAATCCATAGAACATGCACCTTATGTTCTAAAACCGCTTCCTTACGTTTCTTCAGGATTGGATTAATATCAACTTATCGCATCAAGTGCAAAAACTACATCTGGTGTGGTACTTGACATCTCATGATTGACTCAATTGCCTAAGCAAGTGATCTGCCAATCATGCACATCCCTCTCTCCTTTAGTCTCTAAGACACCTTTAGAGAGGGTGACTCCATCACCTGTAGGTACACCATTATGCCAGGAGTCATCTATTCTAAAATACTATTAGAATACTGTCAAAAATACCCACATTGGGAAACTACCCAAATCAAGATCTAAAACCATAGATCTAGAAACCAGAATGTCTGATATTATATCCATATCCTTTGTGGAGAAACAACTGTGTGACGACCACAGTACAACCGATCGTAGTATAGGAATTTTACTTCCTACTCTGTGTATGTCATCCAAATAGCAGGACATCACACCCTACTACCTTCTCAATAGATCCATCCCCTATTCTGATGAAGTCAAAGCCATGACTGTCACATCAAAAACAGATGATCTTATCTCCGCTATTTATGCTCAAGCCTATAAATAGACATAAGCTACTTGCCCACTATGCTTCCGCTGCTCCCACTGACTACGACAACCCTCTGGCAGAATAATATATACGTACACTTCTAAAGCTAGTTTAGAACGACGCTATACTTATCCTCCTGCCGGGTCTCATAGTCTGGAACAACAGTAGTGTCAAGTTTGGGTAAACAAGAACCTCCCTGTCACCGTCCTTGAGGCTACCGGAGTACCTCTCGGGTGTCTGAGGTTACCCACTATATCTGTGGAGTGGCTATTGGAATGTCAAACCTGATTGAATATATAGGTCCTATTAAATTTTCCGTAATCGTTTGCGGTTCTGGAATCACTTCCAGTTCTACCATACTCCCACTACTGTTTTCTGAAAAAATCCATTTTAATAAAACCGTGGCGAGTCAAGAACAATATCACTATTGATCTTCCAGATGGTAGAAATGTCAACCCTCGTCAAAACCAGGGTCAACCCACAAACAGCCATTACAGAAACGTGCCATGTGTTAGTGTATATGCCCTAGGGGCCATTATTGTATCATACTAGTTTGTATATTATTTAATAGAAGGTTGGGATATTCATATGTATATAACAGTCTTGCTAAACATGGTAGTATGCTACTTGGTTTTTCTATCTTAATATGTGAGTATACGTATTGATAGAGCTCTTAGGATCTTGCTTGACTACCAACGTTTTGATGGCAGTCACACTAGTGGGGGCTGAGTAGTCTACAGGCACATCCTTATTCAGGTCCCTAGTCGTAGGATTATCGAGACAGGGCATCGATACTCCGGAGTAGACTAGTGTGTACGCTTCTCATCCCATTTGGGGAGATGGTCTGTCCCACAGCCGTCAGTACGTCGTACTGGAGATAGTATACAGGTGCTCGTTGGGTTACGGGTACACCGGACAGGACTCACAGGAAACTGTTGGTTGGCTTTATACCAGTCGTCAGTGAACAGTTCCCAGGTGACATGAGTACAGCATAGTCCGCAGACTTGACACTGCTACTTCGCCTCGAGTGTGTCCCACTGTTCTTAGATTGTTACCCTACCACGGCTCAAAGGAGTCATGCAAACAGGTAGCAGTTGGGTGCAGTCCCGAGCACTTGGAAGCAGTGGCGGTTAGACAGTATTCGTCTCTCCCGGTATTGGGGGTTGATATCGCGCTGTGTCAGAGAGCCATTACGTAAAGTCCCTGGCCAGGGCAAGCGAGATTTGCTGGTAGGTTCCAGTAGTTTCTCAGGGTGTAATGGGCTTCGCTCCGACACGACTTATACCGCTATTAGGGGACTGACGCTTGCCGCCCCCCTAGGCCTGATATGCGATAGTCTTAGACGAACAGACCAGATTGTACGGAGATTGTCACATCAGACTCAGTAGGAGTTCGGATGGGTTTCCTCATCGGCCTTCTTATCGACATCTACCTGGGGACCGTTACGTACAGCTAGTGCCGCTTGCGGTCTGTGGTTAAACCTACTGCCAGCGTAGTAGTCGAGTCTCTAGAGTCCCACACAGAGAGTTTCCCTACTTCAGGCGAAACGATATAGAGCTCGTATGGTTTTACGATAAGGGTTCGGACGCATACGTGTGTTTACGCACGTACGACATCCGGACAGTTTTTACTAGTCGGCTTTGGTTTAATCCAGTTTCTAGTATCCGGTTATTGGATTTATACAGTCTAAAGTTTTTCCGTGTTTTCACGGATAGGAGGGACGTTCTCGTAATTACGCGAGAAGCTTCTAGAAGATGATGACTTGGGGGTTAAGGTGGCATATGCATTAAATGAGATCAGTGAGTCATATGAGTGATTCATCCATGTCATTAATGCATCATAAATGCTTAATGACTCATGGAGATGAATCACCCTTAGATATTTATCAAGCATGGTTGTAAATCCTTTATTTTCTTTTATTGTTTAAATGATAATGCTTGATATATATTATGATACATCATTATCTCATCTCATTCTCATGCTCACCTTCTCTCTCCTCAAGCCCTCTCTCTTCAAACCCTAATCCTCCCCTCTCATGTGTTGAGTACAAGGATTAGATTAGACTACTTAATCCATAACCCTTCTCTATATCACCTAGGTTACTTAGATTAGCACTTTAAGAAACCTAGTTACCTCTAGTTTGAGGTGAAGCTTATAGCAAAGCTCTCGGGTGGATCTTCTACTACATAGAGAAGGCCGGAGAGGACGTGGAGAATGACAAGACGAAGGACTCGGATCTTTAGGTATAATCTCTTATCATAGTAGTTAACTCTTCTATGGTTTCTTGTTAGTTATTGTTTATGCAAAGATTCTCGGTTAGTCGATGTTTACGCCTAAAACAAGATTGTTTTTCATTATTCCGCCTCCCCGCAAGTCGTGGGATATTGTACATCGACTTACAGTGGTATCAGAGCCTCGCTAAAAAATAATTAACTCATTAGCAAAGCCGTAAATATTTCGAACACAAAAAGAACCGGAAAGATCATCGTTTTTACACAGTTTCTGTCGAATTTAAAACAGGCCCTAAAAATTTTTCAGGGACCTTCAGAATAACAAGCAGGAAATTATAAGGATACTGCAAAAATTTGGAATCCTAACTCGGCTAACTCACCGCGGAACCGCGGCGGATCCATGCGATCCGCCGCGGATCCGCGGCCGAGTTAGGCCCGAGTCTGTCCAAATTTCTCAGTAATTCCTATGTGTTTATAATGGTATTTCTGGGATGTTTAGTTTTCTGCTCAAGTCTCAGGTGCACAGAGAAGTATTGGAGTAGAATCTAAAGTGTTTTGCTCGATCGAAATTTTACGATGTTTGCTAGTTTGATTATATCTGTGATTGTATAATGTGTTCGTAAACCTCCCCTAACTGCTAGTATGTTGGTTGGCAGGGGGTTGCACATTTCTGTAATGGATTTAACTGTTTGTGTTTGTGAACTGTATTGGACCGTTGTGATGATTAGCCGGGGTTTTGTGATGGGTTATTATTTTAATTCATTCAATGTAATTGTAATTTGTTGTAATATTATTTTTGCGGGGCACATCCAGGTTGCGGTTGTAGCCACCCTTGTATTATTTCATTTTACTGTTTTTGCTCCTAGGATAGACCTAAGATGGGGTGCACAAACTACCGGGTACTTTGAAGTGTTTAGTGGCCTACTCACTTTGTTGAGGGAGACCGCTTCACTTCGGGTACTTGGCGGGTAGTTTGCCGTACCCGTAGGGATCTAGGGTGGGGTAATGGCTATTCATCACAACTGTGTAATCTGTCTTTTGTTGCAGGCTCTAAACAAACGCGGATTGCTTGCAAATCCAATAAAGTTCATATGAGATCTGGAATGCCTATTATTGCGTCTGACGAATGTACAATATCTATATATAATAGCTATTTAGACGTCACTTATGTTTTACACCCGTGCTAGCCCAACCCCCGCTCTGTCGTTAGTTAGGTAACCTAACGGGTGATGACGGGACCCAGTGGCGAATGCGGATGGTATAAGAGGACGTTGTATTTTCGTTGTTTTCTGCAATGATAGGTTAATGATGGGACGCATTATTTATAATGCAAAGAAAATAAACCAAAAAAATGAATCGTTGGAACAATTTAAAAGAAACCACTCGGTTATTTTAAAACAGATGATATTTTTTAAATTGCGGAGCTTTAACCACTCCTTTTAAAAGCTATCAGGTTCCTTCGGTCATATCAAGTTCACTACGTTCACGGTTTCGCCAAAACCATTCGTAGCCCTCCGTCATTTCATTTGGGTATTCAGTAGTATTCAAGCTATGTATTTTGACCTAACACCAAGGCATAGAGTTTGGTAGCTGCTGGGTATTCATTTGTTGCATAGATAGATGAGTTAGTTTGGGACAGTCGTATTATCATTTTGACTGAACGTCAAGGATATATACGGATGGGTTCAAATTAACAAGATAATGATGGGTAGAACTTGACATGTGACTTATGACATTTTGACCTAACGCCAAGGTCATAAGAGCATGGGGCAAAAATATATATCAGGAATTTCTAAAGAAACTGAAATTTGCAAAGAGATGCATACCATTTGGAGTTTGATGAATGTTGGTAGGATTCCTTCAACATTATCATACGATGATATTTGGATCCCGATCCTACTGTGAGTATATGCTACTTATCAGGAGATTCGTCACTTAACGATCAATGCTATAAACCAAGTAGGTGTCAAGAAAGGTGTCAGCGGGGTTACGTCCCCAGAGAAAAGAGGTTATTTAATTAAGGAACTTCGCGAAAGCGTTGGAAAACCTCCCTCGAAGTATCGACACTAGCCTGGCTGAACGGTCAAGCAAATATTGTACGGTGAGAATAGTCCTGGCTAATTCTTCTTTTATGGTTTGGGGAAGGATTCGAGAAACAGTGAGAGCCATCCAGTTTAAATAAACTAAAAACCACTCTAAACTTGCAAGAGCATCATGCTAAAGAGTTTTCTTCTCTCTCTCCTAATTGCAGCGACCCTGAAAATAACTGGACTTAAGTTACTTTTAGAGAAAAATATACTGACAGGGCCAAACTATAAAGATTGGCTGCGGAATGTCAAAATGGTTTTGACCTATGACAAATTGGGGTATGTCCTCACCGCTAAGGCACCTGCTGTCCCTGGTCCCAAATCCAGTAATGCGGATAAGGAAATCCACAAAACCTGGGAGATAGATTGCGCGAAGGCCAAGTGCATCGTGCTTTCCTCGATGAACAATAAACATCAGAGGAGGCACGAGGATATGGATCTTGAATCCATATTTCTCCATACAAAAGATCTGTATGGGGAGCAATCTCGTATAGCAAGATACGAGACCTCAAAGAACTTGTTTCGAGCGAGGTTGGCCGTCGGATCATCGGTAGGAGAACATGTCCTAAAGATGATAGGCTATATAGAAGAGCTCGCAGACCTTGGGACGACTTTGGATAATGAGCTCTATACAAACCTTATTCTCCAGTCCTTTCCTCCCACCTACGCCCAGTTTATTCTGAATTTCAACATTCAAAGAAAAGAAGTTGAATTTCCGAAACTCCTTAACATGTTGAGGAGTGCAGAGGGCACCTTGCAGAAGGCAAGGGAAACACCCGCTATGTTTGTTAGCGGTGCTTCTTCTTCCGGGTCCAAGGTTAGGGCCAAAGGAAGGAAGAAGAAGGCCGCCACCAGACCTAGAGGAGGTGTTAGTAAGGTGGGAACGAAGGGAAAGAAAAAGATTGCAGTGCCGGTAGTGGCCCAGGATGAGTGCTTCCATTATCACAGGAAAGGGCACTGGAAGAAAGATTGCAAGGCGTGGAACGCCAAGAACCAAGGACCGAAGCAAGCTGTGGTTTCGACTTCAGGTGTGTTTGTAATTGAGAATTGTCTGTCAATCAACTCTACTTCCTGGGTATTGGATACCGGATCAGGATCTCATATATGTAATTCATTGCAGGCACTGAGAAACCGTAGAGTGCTGAAGGAAGGTGATATGACCCTAAAGGTTGCTAACGGAGCTAGCGTGGGAGCTGTGTCCGTCGGGGATTATCACCTGGGATTGACAAGTGGACACATTTTGGTTTTACATAACTGTTTTTATGTACCTAGCTTAACGTGTAATATCATATCAGTTTCCTTGTTATCAAATAAAGGTTATGATTTCACGTTTTGAAGTGATGTTGTTAACATCCACCTTAATCATGGTTTGATTGGGTCCGGTACACTAAATAACGGTATATATGTCTTAAACCAACTCCAGATTTTCAATGTCCAGAACACACTAAAAAGAAAGTCTCCAGATTTAAATAAAGGTTTCTTATGGCATTGTAGACTGGGTCATATCAATGAGAGAAGGTTGACTAAGTTACATAGAGAAGGATATTTGGACTCGTTCGAATATCAAACTTATGCCAGTTGTCAATCTTGTCTTAAAGGAAAGATGACAAAGACTCCATTCACTGGACATGGAGTAAGAGCGAGCGAGCTCTTAGGACTCGTATACAGCGATGTATGCGGTCCAATGTCTATACATGAAAGAGGTGGTTTTTCCTACTTCATTACTTTCACGGATGATTACTCAAGGTACGGATTCATTTATCTGATGAAACATAAATACGAGGCTTTTGAGAAATTCCAAGAGTATAAGAATGAAGTAGAAAACCAAACCGGCAAAAGTATCAAGACACTAAGATCTGATCGAGGTGGTGAATACTTGAGTGCCGAGTTCCTAGGTTACCTAAAAGAGAAAGGAATTCTCTCTCAGCTTACTCCTCCATACACTCCACAGCATAACGGTGTATCGGAGAGACGGAATCGAACCCTATTGGATATGGTGCGATCCATGATGAGTAATGCTGAGTTACCGCGATCTTTCTGGGGTTATGCGCTAGAATCAGCGGCATATCTGTTGAACATGGTTCCTACCAAGACTGTGCCTACCACTCCATATTAGATGTGGAGTGGGAATAAACCCCATCTTCGGTATATAAAGATTTGGGGATGTCTAGCTTTTGTTAAAAAGCAGCATGTGGACAAGCTCGAGGCACGATCAGTAAAGTGTAAGTTTGTGGGATATCCAAAGAACTCCAGGGGATATCTATTCAATTACGCAGAGGAACAAAAGGTATTTGTTTCTCATAATGCCCATTTTCTAGAACATCAGTTTTTAGAAAAGGAAACAAGTGGGAGCGAAATAGAACTGGAAGAAATTCCAGAACCACAAACCAATACTGAAAGTTTGGTAGAACAAGTAGTTCAAGAAGAACAGGATATTCCCGCACCCCTCCGCAGGAGTAGTAGGCCGTCTCATCCGCCTGAGAGATACTATGGTTTTCTCATAGATGGGGATAGAGAGGATTGCATCATAGATGATGATGAACCTACTAGCTTCCAGCAGGCCATCCAGAGCGGCGACTCGGTACGATGGCTAGATGCAATGCGGACCGAAATGGAGTCTATGTACACCAACAAAGTATGGACTTTAGACTTTGCTCCAGATGGGGTAAAACCCATAGGATGCAAATGGATCTTCAAGAAAAAGATTGGTGTAGATGGACAGGTGGAAACCTATAAGGCTAGACTTGTTGCAAAGGGTTTTCGTCAAAGACCTAGTTTGACTATGACGATACTTTTTCTCCAGTGGCTATGCTCAAATCCATTCGGGTCCTTCTTGCTATTGCTGCCTTCCATGATTATGAAATCTGGCAGATGGACGTAAAGACGGCCTTTCTGAATGGTAATTTAGAAGAGTGCATCTATATGGATCAGCCAGAGGGTTTCAATCAGAGTGGGAGCAGCGGGAAAGTATGCAAGTTGCTTAAGTCCATTTATGGACTAAAGCAAGCATCGCGGAGTTGGAACATCTGTTTTGAAGAGACAGTCAAAGAATATGACTTTATCAAAAATCCAGATGAACCATGTATATATAGTAAAGTTGTAGCCAGAAGTGTCGTATTCCTCGTCTTGTACGTGGATGACATTCTATTGATAGGAAATGACATTCCTATGCTATAATCTGTCAAAGGATTCTTGTCACACAGGTTCTCCATGAAAGACCTGGGTGATACCTCTTACATTCTGGGGATCCGGATCTATCATGATAGATCCAAGAGAATGTTAGGACTTTCCCAGTCCAGGTATATCGACACTGTACTGAAAAGATTCAGTATGGAAGATTCTAAGCGCGGTAATCTACCGGCTTGTCACGGAATCACCTTATCCAAAGAGATGTCTCCCAAGACTGATTTGGAAAGGGAACGCATGTCTATTATACCCTACGCTTCTGCGGTAGGCTCTATAATGTATGCGATGTTGTGCACCAGACCAGATGTAGCTTACGCACTGAGCGTGGTAAGCCGGTATCAGTCAGACCCAGGGGAGAAGCACTGGATAGCAGTAAAGAACATTCTCAAGTACCTGAGGAGGACTAAGGAGATGTTCTTGGTTTACGGTGGAAAAGACCTCAGGATGGAGGCCTATACTGATTCCGGCTTCCAGAGTGATAAGGACGATTCCAAGTCTATGTCAGGTTATGTCTTTACCCTCAATGGAGGGGCGGTGTGCTAGAAGAGCTCCAAGCAGGACACCGTTGCTGACTCGACGATGGAAGTGGAGTATATAGCTGCTTGCGATGCCGCAAAAGAAGCGGTCTGGATGATGAAGTTCCTAACAGAACTTCAGGTGGTTCCTACCATTGTTGATCCAATACCTCTGTATTGCGACAACAACGGAGCTATAGCTTTAGCGAAGGAACCAAGGTCCCATCAGAAGTCCAGACACATCTTAAGGCGGTATCACCTGATCAGGGAGATCATTGATCGTCGGGAGATCGAGGTTCGGAGAGTTGCTACTGAAGAGAACATTGCTGATCCATTCACAAAGGCCCTACCTCAGATTCAGTTCGAGAGGCTACTCGAGATCATTGGTCTTCGATACGCCAGTACATGGCCCTAGTGCAAGTGGGAGATTGTTAGTGTATATGCCCTAGGGGCCATTATTGTATCATACTAGTTTGTATATTATTTAATGGAAGCTTGGGATATTCACATGTATATAACAGTCTTGCTAAACATAGTAGTATGCTACTTGGTTTTTCTATCTTAATATGTGAGTATACGTATTGATAGAGCTCTCAGGATCTTGCTTGACTACCAACGTTGTGATGGCACTCATACTAGTGGGGGCTGGGTAGTCTACAGGCACATCCTTATTCAGGTCCCTAGTCGTAGGATTATGGAGATAGGGCATCGATACTCCGGAGTAGACTAGTGTGTACGCTTCTCAACCCAGTTGGGGAGATGGTCTGTCCCACAGCCGTCAGTACGTCGTACTGGAGATAGTATACATGTGCTCGTTGGGTTACGGGTACACCGGACAGGACTCGCAGGGAACTGTTGGTTGGTTTTATACCAGTCGTTAGTGAACAGTTCCCAGGTGACATGAGTACAGCATAGTCCACAGACTTGACACTGCTACTTCGCCTCGAGTGTGTCCCACTGTTCTTAGATTGCTACCCTACCACGGCTCAAAGGAGTTGTGCAAACAGGTAGCAGTTGGGTGCAGTCCCGAGCACTTGGAGGCAGTGGCGGTTAGACAGTATTCGTCTCTCCCGGTATTGGGGGTTGATATCGCGCTGTGTCAGAGAGCCATTACGCAAAGTCCCTGGCCAGGGCAAGCGAGATTTGCTGGTAGGTTCCAGTAGTTTCTCAGGGTGTAACGGGCTTCGCTCCGACACGACTTATACTGCTATTAGGGGACTGACGCTTGCCTCCCCCCTAGGCCCGATATGCGATAGTCTTAGACGAACAGACCGGACTGTACGGAGATTGTCACATCAGACTCAGTAGGAGTTAGGATGGGTTTCCTCATCGGCCTTCTTATCGACATCTACCTGGGGACCGTTATGTACAGCTAGTGCCGCTTGCGGTCTGTGGTTAAACCTACTGCCAGCGTAGTAGTCGAGTCTCTAGAGTCCCACACAGAGAGTTTCCCTAGTTCAGGCAAAACGATATAGAGGTCGTATGGTTTTACGACAAGGGTTCGGACGCATACGTATGTTTACGCACGTACGACATCCGGACAGTTTTTACTAGTCGGCTTTGGTTTAAGCCAGTTTCTAGTATCCGGTTATTGGATTTATACAGTCTAAAGTTTTTCCGTGTTTTCACGGATAGGAGGGACGTTCTCGTAATTACACGAGAAGCTTCTAGAAGATGATGACTTTGAGGTTAAGGTGGCATATGCATTAAATGAGATTAATGAGTCATGTGAGTGGTTCATCCATGTCATTAATGCATCATAAATGCTTAATGACTCATGGAGATGAATCACCCTTAGATATTTATCAAGCATGGTTGTAAATCCTTTATTTTCTTTTATTGTTTAAATGATAATGCTTGATATATATTATGATACATCATTATCTCATCTCATTCTCATGCTCACCTTCTCTCTCCTCAAGCTCTCTCTCTCTTCAAACCCTAATCCTCCCCTCTCATGTGTTGAGTACAAGGATTAGATTAGACTACTTAATCCATAACCCTTTTCTATATCACCTAGGTTACTTAGATTAGCACTTTAAGAAACCTAGTTACCTCTAGTTTGAGGTGAAGCTTGTAGCAAAACTCTCGGGTGGATCTTCTACTACATAGAGAAAGCCGGAGAGGACGTGGAGAACAGCAAGACGAAGGACTCGGATCTTTAGGTATAATCTCTTATCATAGTAGTTTACTCTTCTATGGTTTCTTGTTAGTTATTGTTTATGCAAAGATTCTCGGTTAGTCGATGTTTACGCCTAAAACAAGATTGTTTTTCATTATTCCGCCTCCCCGCAAGTCGTGGGGTGTTGCACATCGACTTACACCTTGAGTTATCCAGTGTCTGGTTTTAAGCATAAGCTGGACAACTCTCTGTATCTTAACATCGTTAGGATATGAACCATTCTATATCTAATATAGAAACAGAGGCACTAATTTAATTGGAAGCAGATTCAAATCAAGCAGCTGTCTCCAGTGCATATCAACTTAATGGAGAAAGGCTAATCATCATTGCTCAACTTAGGAATCCATCCAATTATGAGTAACCTGAAAGAGAAACAAGTTTCTCAAAAACCATTACTATCAACTGAATACCAATCACAAGAATCTACATCTTCGATCTCTTTGAAGAATCCCGATACTTATGACATCTGGTTCTCTACTTTATTCTTATATCCACAACTTCTCAAAACTTAGACATTGTATTTCTACGAAACACTTGTCTAAAAACTAGAGAAGTCATAAGTAAATAGAACATAGTACAAGGACCTACCCTTTGTCCTGACGGACAGTGGACAATATACAATACTCTGTATAAGTCCCCTGAGTTTGAATAACTCAAAACCTGCGTGTCGTAGGTTGAAAACTGTACCCAGGCGATTTCCTCAAATATCACCAATTACAACGAATTCCGATATAATGAGGATGATCACTTAATTCCCAATAACTTACTCCCACTCATCATCTGTAAAAACCATACAGATATGAGAATGAAACCTGGTAAATACATACCCTGGAGTAAGTATCTAATCGGGAAAACAGTTTTCTTTTAACAATGCACTGAAACATGAAAATGTCTCGTAAGGATATCCTGGTATTCTTAGTAATGCCTCTTCCATAAATCAATTCATGACTCTAACCGTATATTTCATTGCTATCTCTCCAAATCCCTTTATTTGTCTTTAGTCGTTACCTTATGTACACCATCGTTAGGCTAAATGGTTTTCTTCCTTCCCTACCATTCGGCACCAGCCGATGGTTTGGAAGAAGACTATCCAGTAAGCATAACAGGTGTACTCTCCTAAACCTAGGAGTACTCGTAACTTGAGAGAAGGTGATGATAAAAGACAACTGAATAATACCTTATTCTATTTCTCCCGAACTGGGAAAAAAGCAAAGGTGAAATAGAAGTAGCGATGAAATACGCGGTTTGGTCGTGAATGATAACAGTCGCAATTTACTTTGCCCTCTTTCTAATCCCTTTTATTTTGTCTTTAGTTATTACCTTCTGCACACCTTACTTAGGATAATTGGTTTTCTTCATTCCCTACCTTTCGGCACCTGCCCATGGTTTGGAATAAGACTATCCAATAAACGTAATAGGTGTACCCTCCTAAACTAAGGAGCCCTTGCAACCTGAGAGAAGGTGATAATAAACGACAACTGAATAAACCAATTCTATTTCTCCTGAACCTGGATCCATCCTCGAAGAAGTCCCTTCGAGTTCGTATATAATCATACGATGGATCTATCCAATGGAAGTGGATATCCGTAGTAATACGGGGTGTTCTGAGAAATACAAAGGGTAAAAGAAAGAGCGGTAATGACTTATGCAACTTGGACAATCCAAAAGCCAGTATTTTAAGAAGGTTCGGTCTACTTGGTCACTGAGTCATAGTCTAGGGTCGGTCAAAGGTCGCTGCCAAAGAGAGAGAGAGAGAAAAGAAACACTCTGCGTGCACTCTAACCTAGATCAGAATGGTTATCACTTTATCTAATCAGGAAACCTCCCACTGTTATCTCAAATTCTCCTCCAAACCAGAAAGAAGAATTAGTCGGGATCACCCGAAGAGTAAACCAACTCATCAGTGAGAATCGGGATCCAACTATCATCGCATGATAACTTGATGGAAGCCACTCAAGTTATTACACTCCAGAAGGTATGCGCATGCTTGGCAAGTTTCCTGTATGTTTGAAACTCCCGATGTAATTTTTGCCTCATGCTCTTATGACCTTGACTTTAGTCAACAAATCATAAGTCACATGTCAAGTTCTACCCGTCATTGTCCAGGTTGATTTGAACCCACCCATACATACCCTTGACTTTAGTCAACAAGGTAATACGACTGTCCTAAACCAACACATCTATCTATGCAACATATGAATGCCCAGCAACTACCAAACACTATGCCTTGACTTTAGTCAACAAACATAGCTTGAATACTACTGACCACCCATAAGAAATGACGGAGGGCTACGGCTGGTTTTTGGCGAAAAACCTTTAACGTAATGAACTTGATATCGCTGAAGAAACCTGATAGCTTTTTATAAAATATAGTGACGAAAACGTTTTGCTAAAGAGGTCACTCCTGGTGAAGGGATCTCGACTCTTTCCTCGTGGAATGAGGTGCAGGATATTCCAACTGAATACCGCGATGCAAAGCAACTTGTAATCGACTATATTGAAGTTATTACCCTGACGTAAACTTCTGCCCAAGGGGTCACTCCCGGTGAAGGGATCTCGGCCCTTGCCTCGTCGAATGAGGTGCGGGATATTCTAACTGAATATCACTATGCAAAACAAAAGGAAACATGTTTGTAATAACACCTTTTTAAAATTTGTTCTAACAACATCAAATATTGGTTTGTTTTATCTTTGCATTGATAAGAATCAATGCAGTCCCATCAATCAATCACACCAGAAAAGAACGAAAATAAAATGTACGTATATGCCATCCGCATTCGCCACTGGGTCCCGTCATCACCCGTTAGGTTACTTAACTAACGACAGAGCGGGGGCTGGACTAGCGCGGGTGTAAAACATATACAACATCTAATAGTATATATACCAATATACAATAATCGCTCCAGGCGTGATAATATGCAACATTACAGAAAAGTAATAAGCATCACAGAACAATACAGATAATCTGGGATCTCCGGGTTTTACAGAGCCGCTACTGAAACTCGACGTTCCCCTGGTCGTGTGGATAGCCTGTGCAATGAAACCTAGACCCCTACGGGTGCGACAAGTTACCCGCCAAAACCTGAAGCGAGGTAGTCCCCCACAGCATAGTGAATGGAACACCCGGCACTTCACGGAATCCGGTAAATTGAGCACCCCTCCTTGGGCCAACCTGTACCCCCTACGAGTGCGGCGAATAGTCTGCCAATTCTAGAGTGAGGTCTCTCTGCCTCTCAAAGCCATGAGATACGGACCCGTTGCCCTCCAGAACCCGGCTATCCGTGCATTCCTTCGCGGGATAAACCTAGTACAGAAATAAAAATATGTACAACAGGTACATCGACCTCGACCCGGTCGTGCCCCAAAAGAATATTATACAAACAGGCAGTGACGGCAGTCTACATGTTGGACGCTCGCCCCGCAATATCAAATCTACAAATAAATCCGAACTGCACTATCATTACACCCTGCTATCCACCACGACATATCCGCAACATCACAGCACAACACAGAACATCAACGCGAATGTCACGTTCGCAAACCCGTCTAAAAGAACTATAGCAATCAGACGCGGTTTACCGATCAAATGACATTCCCGGTCAGATATATAATGTAAATACTGCATACTAACAAGTTTAAAATTTCGATCGACTAAATTTCCCGAAGTGGGCCCCACGTACATCTGCTGTACAGTAACAAAATCTGGGCCCAAAAAAACTATTCCAGAAGCCACAATTTCCAACAAAGAAACACCAGAAGAAATTTGAACCTCTGAAGCTCCAAGATGGCCGTGGATCCGCGGCCGTACGGACGATTCAGAGGATCGTATTTCTTCTGTTTTCTTAAAAAAGCCTGCTTGTTTTTCTGTGATGGTCAAAATAATTTTTAGACACCATTTAAAATCGACAGAAACTTTAAAACTGAAAATTGTGATTTTCAAAAATCCGTTCGATCGATATTTTAAACGCGTTAGCATAAGTTAGTATAGCTTAATGGTGAGGCTCTGATACCACTGTAAGTCCACGGTAGCGCCCCGGCCGTCTAACAGACGCCAAATGCGGAACAAAAACTTTTTACAAACTGGCGCTATCACGTACTATAACCCGGATCTTCCATTAAAGCTAAACCAACAAACTACAAAGTGGGTAGAAGAGTTATACCGAACGATCCGAGTCCTTCGGTCTTCAACCATCATCCCACGCTTGTTGCAGCTGCTCCGATCTCCTGAATCTCCAATCTTTTCGTCCAGGTGGCACCACGTCGACGGATCTTTAAACGGGCTCCCGCCTCTGAACCGAGGCAACTCGGTCATCAAGTTTGCTAAAAGAGACGACCAAGATGGTGTAGAGAATGAGTAGAACACTTTGTCTCGTTACGTCCCAGGCTATGGACGAACGGTTAATGAAGTTGTCATTTGGAATCGGGTGAATGGAAATTGAACTAGAAAATTTCCATACACCAAACTATCATAATCTTTTTCTCTCAAGCAAATGAAAAAACCACACACTCCTCACAAGAGGGGCTTGCCACTTATTGAAGATGGAGGGTAAGTATAGGAGAGGGGAGGGTGAGTGTAAGCAAAAGATCAAAGAAAGAAACAATGAGTCACAAATACACCTAGTATGAATGCAATCAATGCATACATTGAACCTTAACCCTTAGTCATCAAGCATTAATTGCTCTATTAATGCACTAATGACTCACTAGCCTTGTCACCCTCTCTAGAACCTTCTAGAACACTGACTCACCTCATCAAGAAAAGATAAATCCGTATTTAACCGACTGTTAAATACGGCTGATAGAAAACTGGAAACTGACAACTTCCAAAAGTAATCCTGAAACGAATTTCAGGATAACCCCGTATCAGTATAAACATTCCCGCATTTGTATTACGACCGAATACAAATGCGGCTGAGACAAAGATATTATATCTACACAGTATAATACCGGGTTCCGGCTTAAACCAAAGCCTACCAGTATTATCTGCCCGAAAAACGACACGTGCGAAAACGCACGTGTTTTTTCCGAACCTTGCCATATCACCATGCGGCCTCTACAACGTTTCGCCTGAACTTGGGAAAGTGTCTGTGGGGGACTCTAATGACTCATCAACATACTGGCACTGGGTATAACCACTAGCGCGTCAGAGGTACAAGCTGCACGTAACGTTTTGCCTATGTATTGATTGGAAGGGAAGATGACGAGCGAACTCATCTATAAACCCTACTGAGCTTGACAGTGACAAAGTATATACAGTCCGGTCCATTCGTCTAAAGAGCATCGCATATCGAGTCTAGGGGGTGGATAAAGTCAGACCCCTAATAACGCGATAAATCATGTCGGTATGAAGCCCATCACCACCTGAGAAATTACTGATCCAAATCAGTAATTCTCCACTACCTCGGCCGAGGATTCCTAGTGATGGCCACCCGTGCACTGCGCGATATCAACCCCCAATACCGGGAGAGACGAATCCCCGACGATCCGCTCACTTGCCTCCAATGTGGCTCGGGACTGTACCCAACTAAAACCTGTTTGCACAACTCCTTTGAGTGTGGTAGGGTAGTAATCTAAGCATAGTGGGAACTCACACGAGACAAATGATGATCTTAGGTCGATGAACTAACCTGTACACATGTCACCAGGGAATTGCTATCTGACGATATGTATAATACCAACTAGCAGATTCCCGGCGAGTCCTGTCCGGTGTACTCATAACCCAATGAGCACCTGTATACATCTTAGGTGATCCAACTGACACCAGTGGCTTGTGAGACCGGCCACCGCCCCTCGTCGGGGTCTCGACTGTATACACTAGTCTACTCTGGAGTATCGATGCCCTATCTCGAAACTCCCACGACTAGGGACACTTTTAAGGATGTACTTATAGACCCCAGCTCCCACGTATATGATCGCCATCATACTCTGGTAGTCAAGCAAGAATCCTATGGGCTCTATCATCATGCAATAGTGAAGTAAAGCATGTATACGATGATAAAGACAAACCAGATGGTATATTATCATCTCGAGCAAGACTGTTATATTGGTATAGGTCCTGCCTCAATCATTGCAATCACGTACCTGCGATCCAATAATTGACTTTGAGGGCACCATCTCCAACAAAAACCTGTAGGGTGCAAATGGATCTTTAAAAGAAAGATTGGTGTAGATGGGCAGGTAGAGACCTATAAGGCAAGACTTGTGGTGAAGGTTTTCGTCAAAGACCAGGTTTGGACTATGACGAGACTTTTTCTCCCGTAGCCATGCTTAAATCCATTCGGATCCTACTTGCTATTGCTGCTCACTACTACTATGAAATCTGGCTGATGGACGTTAAAACGGCATTTCTAAATGGAGATTTAGAAGAATGCGTTTATATGGATCAGCCGGAGGGCTTCGTTGACAGTGGGAGCAGCGGGAAAGCATGTAGATTGCTTAAATCCATATATGTGTTAAAGCAGGCATCACAGAGTTGGAACATCTGTTTTGATGATGTTATCAGAGCGTTTGATTTCATCAAAAATCTAGATGAACCTTGTGTTTATAAGAAGGCTGTAAGGAGAGCTGTCACATTCCTCGTATTGTACGTGGATGACATTCTTCTGATAGGAAATGATATTCCTATGCTACAGTCGGTCAAATCTTTCTTATCACTAAGGTTCTCCATGAAGGACCTGGGTGATGCCACATTCATTCTGGGCATTAGGATCTATAGGGATAGATCCAAGAGGTTATTGGGATTGTCCCAAACCAGGTACATCAACACCATCCTAAAAAGGTTTAGTATGGAAGACTCCAAGCGGGGTGCCTTACCCGCTTGCCATGGGGTCACTCTCTCCAAGGACTCTTGCTCAAAGACCGATGAAGAGAGAGCTCGCATGAGCATTATACCCTATGCTTCGGCAGTAGGATCTATAATGTATGCGATGTTATGTACACGCCCAGATGTAGCTTATGCACTTAGTGTTGTAAGAAGGTATCAATCCAACCCAGGGGAGAATCACTGGATAGCTGTGAAGAACATTCTTAAGTACTTACGAAGGACTAAAGAATTGTTCTTGGTGTATGGTAATGGAGATCTCCAAATGGAGGCCTTTACCAATTCGAGCTTCCAGAGCGATAAGGACGACAGCAAATCTATCTCCGATTTTGTATTTACCCTCAATAGAGGGGCGGTAAGTTGGAAGAGTTCCAAACAGGATACCGTTGTAGACTCTACGATGGAGGCTGAGTACATTGCTGTGAATGATGCCGCCAAGGAAGCCGTCTGGATGAAGAAGTTCGTCTCGGAGCTAGGAGTAGTTCCAACTATTATTGATCCAATACAATTGTATTGTGATAATAATGGGGCTATGGCGTTAGCCAAGGAGCCCAGGTCCCATCAGCGGTCCAGACACATCCTGAGGCGTTTTCATTTGATCCGGAAGATTGTAGATCGCCTCGAGATCGAGATTAGGAGAGTAGACACAAAGAATAACACCGCGGATCCATTCACCAAGGCCCTCCCTCAGCCGCAGCATGAGCGACTTTTTGAGATGTTGGGTATGAGATACGCGAATAACTGGCCTTAGTGCAAGTGGGAGATTGTTGGATATATGTATGCCCTAGAGGCCATTATATGATAGTAGATGTATTTATATATGTGTGTATATATATATATATATATTCAGTGTACATTCTTGCTCGACATGATAGTATGCTATCTGGTTCTTTTTTATCTGACATGTTGATTTGATCATGCTTTTATTCATTCACACATGTTGATAAAGCCCTGAAGATATAGGCTTGACTACTGTGATTATGATAGAGATCATACTAGTGGGACATCTGTAGTTTATAAGCATATCCTGGAATGTCCCTAGTCGTAGGTGTATCGAGATGGGGCATCGATATACCAGAGTAGACTAGCGTATATGATACTAGACCCATACGATGGGCGATGGATGTTCCGACATTCATCGATGTTTGACATCGAGATCGTATACGGGTGCTCAGTGGTGACTGGGTACACTGGACGGACTCACCGAGAACTCCTATATGGAATTATATCTATCGTCGGATAGCAGTTCTCAGGTGACACTGGTGCAGGTTAGTCTGTAGACCCGAGATCGTCATAGAGTCTTATGTGTTCTCCCACTGTACTTTGATTACCACCCTACCACGGCTCTACTGAGTCATGCAAACAGGTGGCCGTTGGGTATAGTCCCATGACACACGAAGGCGATGAGCGATAGAAGGGGTTTCGTCTCTCCCGGTATTGGGAATGGATGTTGTGCTGTGCTCGATTGGCTATATCAGTAAGTCCCTGGCCAGGGCTGTTGAGATTTACTGATAAGTGTTATCAGTAGTTTTTCGATCTTTTATAAACCACTCATCGGCACGACTTATTGAGTTATTGGGGTCGACGTTACCATCCCTAGACTCGATATGCAGCATATCTGACGAAGAGACCGGACTGCATGGTAGTGTTGCCAGTTGGCTCGACGGGAGTTATGACAGGTTCGCTTGTTTTCTTCTGATCGCTCAATACCCGGGTGGCCATTACGTTTAGCTGACCGCTTGCGGCTTGGGGGTGCTTGATATGATCATCACCCACTGCCGGCGTATTAACGAGTCTTAGAGTCCCACAATGGAGTTGCCTAGTCCAGGCGAAACGATGTGGTGCGCATATGAGATATGCGTGTGGACCCGGTTAAAATGCGCGTATATGATACCGTATATTAATCGGGCGGTTTGCTTTTGGTCGGGTCGTATGCAATATGACCGGTTTGCTAAATCAAGTGTTGATTTATCATTAGCCATTAGTTTCTCGCTTCAAATCCTTTCTTGTCTTTTTGTATGCATGCATGTATGCATTTATTCTCATTCATGCACATAGGATGTGCATGCACACATACATGCATACATAATGTTATCATGGTTGTTGATATAGTGGATGGTGGCAATATAAGACTCACACCATTTGTAAAATATATGGATATTAATTTTTGGAAAAAGAAAAATGGAAATGGAAATTGATTATCATGGTTTAATTTTATATTCTTGCACTAACCCTTTGTTTTAACCATGATTCATTTTCCATGGTCATTTTTGTTCCAAACTAAAATATCTAGATATTTTACAACCATGGTTGAGAATGAGAGAGTGAAAATATATATATTTTCATTTTCTCATTTTATTGATAAGCTTATCATTTTTACCTTGAGCTCTTAAAAAAAGCCATCATCTTCATCCTCATTTCTCTCTTGCTCTCTAGTTTTCTCAAGTGAGCAAAAGAGTTACCAAGTTAGGATTTTGAAGTGAGAAAACCAACCACAACAGCATTCTACACTAGTCTTGCCCATTAGTGTAGAGTGTTAGCTTCCATTTCTTCTCTTGATCTAGTGAAGTTTCAAGCTTGGACAAAGACGACTCCGGGTGGATCGTCGTGGACCTAGAGGATCTCAAGCGGACCTTTTTCCAACCCTCAAGTAGCCAAGGAGTCTAACGTAGGGAGCTACAAAGGTTGTACTCTCAAAACCCTAGCTTTTTCTACTTGTGTTTTTGTTAAAGTTTTGTTGCCCTAATTTTTCTAGCATGATCCTTATGATTGTTTCTTTAGCACCATCTAAATTTTAAATATGGCATTTGTGTTGCCTCCAAACCCTTGTAGTGGTGCTGTAGGAAACCCTTCATTCTTGTGCACTACCTATATTTATATATCGCGATTCACATTTATGTTTCACATCCTTATATATATCTTCGCGACATCCTTATCAATCATATCATTTCATACTAATCCTTTAATCACATCCATGGGTTCCTAGTATAGCTTTCTCCGACTATATTCATAGGTTTCTAACATGGTTTCCTTAACCATATTCTATATACATCAGTTTCCATTATAATTTGCAGGGGTGCTATACGCCATCCACCCGACTTCCCCCGTAGATATAAATCTACTCACCTGTGGAACTCCTCGTTCAGCCGTAGTCGATGTGCTTTGTCGTCTCGGAATCTACGCGAAGGTACCTACAATAAATACACATATCGCGATACTATTAAAATCAATGTCCGAAAACCGATACGGTGCACGAGTTGCCTATAGGTTAGAACCCATAGCTTACTCATGCAAAAACAATCAAACAACTCTTGTTGTTGATGTACAAATGCCCAACAACCAAATACAAATCCAAACATCAAAACCAAGCATTCAAACCTCGGAAACTTTGCGCAAAACACTCACAACAGCTCCCAGATTTTAGTTCAGGTTAATTGGGTCTAAACTAGTAAGTATAGGGGATAGGTTATAGGTATTATGAGCTACACCCAAAATCTCAACACTAAAACTCCTCACAAAACCGGCGACAACAACATAGAATCCGATCTCGCCGGCCTGGGGTGCTTTGATTGGGTTCGTATTTCTATGGTGGCTTGCTAGTAGTTTATCTAGGTTAGTGGACTTGTTAGATTTTCTCAGATACATCCCAGGTTGCCCCAGATTCCCTGTAGGCCAACAAAATGTCATAAAACCGACATGGGGAAATTCCTAAGTCCGTATTTTGGTTTCTAATCCGGGTCTTGGCCAGTAAAATCGATACTAAGGTCTTGTAACAGCCACAACACATCACCACAACACAACTCAAACCCTAACCTCAACTTGGAAAATTCCAAGATACTAATCCATACTAAACTAATTCTAAACTAAAATAGAAACTAAAGAAACTAAATTACTAAGCTAATGGTGTAGGAAATACCTCATTTGGCAACTCAAGAATTTTCTTGAGTTGCTCAAAGTCTTCAAAATCCAACTTTGATTGGTCCAAAGTGTTGAGGATGAGGTGAGGATCATTTTTAATGATGGGAGTATAGGGTTTTGATGAAGATTTTGAGATGATACTTGGAGGTGGAGGTGGAGGGAATATGAGGAGGAGGCACGTGATTGCAATGATTGGGGGAGGACCTGTACCGGTAGAATAGTTTTACTCGAGATGATAGTATGCTATCTGGTTTGTCTCTATCATCATGTACATACTTTAAGTGACATTACAGATCACTATTAGACGTTAATAGAGCCCATAGGATTCTTGCTTGACTACCAACAGTATGATGGCGATCATATACGTGAGAGTTGGATAGTCTATAAGCACATCCTTAAAGTGTCCCTAGTCGTAGGAGTTTCGAGACTGGGCATCGATACTCCGTGAGTAGACTAGTGTATACGGATCGAGACCCCGATAAGGGGCGGTGGCTGGTCTCACAAGCCATTGGTATCAGTCGATTCACCTAAGATAGTATACAGGTGTTCATTGGGTTATGAGTATACCAGACGGACTCACAGGGGCACTGTTGATTGCTACTGTACCTATCGTCAGGAGCAGTTCCCAGGTGACATGAGTACAGCTTAGTCCGTTGACTTGACAATGCTACATTGCCTCGAGTGTGTTCCCACTGTTCTTTGATTACTACCCTACCACGGCTCAAAGGAGTCGTGCAAACAGGTAGTAGTTAGGTGCAGTCCCGAAGCACTTGGAGGCAGTGGCGGTTAGATATGATTCGTCTCTCCCGGTATTGGGGGTTGATATCGCGCTGTGTCTGGAGAGCCATTACATAAAGTCCTTGGCCAAGGCAAGTGAGATTTACTGGTAGGTATTCCAGTGGTTTCGCAAGGTGTTCTGGGCTACACTCCGACATGACTTATACCGCTATTGGGTCTGACGTTTACCATCCCCCTAAGCCCGATATGCGATACTCATAGACGAACAGATCGGACTGTACGGAGATTGTCACAGATAGGCTCGGTAGGGTTTCAGAATGAGTTCGCTCATCAGCTTCCCTTTCACTCAATACATGGGCAGCCGTTACGTACAGCTAGTGCCACTGATGTGCTTGTGGTTAAACCCACTGTTAGCGTATTAACGAGACTTTAGAGTCCCCCATAGAAAGTTTCCCTAGTTCGGGCGAAACGTTGTAGAGGCCTTATGGTTTTATGGCAGGGTTCGAACATATACGTGCACTTGTGCACGGATCATGATCGGACGGATCATACTAGTAGGCTTTGGTTTAAGCCGGATCTTAGTATTAGATTTGTTGGATTGCGTTCGTCTCATTGCATTCGTATTCAGTCGGAATGCGGATGCAGGTATGTATATACAGGTGAGGGGTATCCTTATGATCCGTCATGAGTTTACTTTAGTTGATACCATATCTTTTTATTGTTATAAACATTTTGGTTTAAATGTTTAATGGAGGAAAATGTGAGTGCAAGTTTTGTCCATAAGCATCTTTTCATGTCACATGCACATGGTGACTCATGGTCATGGTTTGGGTGACCATTAAATGTGACATGGATTGATTTTGGTGCTAATTATGATTAGTGGGGATATTTTTGAGAGAGAGGGCTGCCATGTGATGGCTTGGAGTGGGGTTTTGTTATTGATATATTTCTCTTTCTCAAAATATCTCACACAACACACAAGTATTTCTCTTGCTTCTCTTTCTTGAGCTCACATTCTCCTCTAATGGCTTCTTCTTCAACCTCCACGCATCCCTCTCATGAGTTGAGAATCCATGGGTGTCTTGAGACAAAGTTATCACACACATTCTCTACTTCACCTTGGACATGTCGGCTAGCAAACTTCATGTTCGAGTTGCTTTGGATAGAAGCGAGAGCCTGTAAAAAGATTCCTTGATATGGTGCCACTTCAACGAGGAGACCGGAGATCGAGCAAGATCAGAGATGCCGCGATGAGCTAAGGATGGTGGCTAAAGACCGAAGAACGCAGATCGATCGGTATAACCATTCTAACTTCTTGTAGCTAGCTAGTTTAGTGTTAATGGTACGATCCGTGTAAAAGTCCGCATTAGCGCCGGTTTATAAAAGTTTTTTGTTCCGCGTTTGGCCTCATATTGACTGCCGGGGCGCTACCGTAGACTTACATGGTATTAGAGCCACGCCATTAACCCATACCAGCTTGTTCTAACATGTTTAAACATCGATCGAAGGTATTTTCAAAAACCGCAATTCCATTTTTCAAGTTTCTGCCGAATTTTTAAAGTTGTCGAAAAATCATTTTCAGTGTATCAGAAAATCGTGCAGGATTTTCTAATACTACAGAAGAAAATTGGGCGACTGAACCCACTAAAATGCCGCTGAACCGCCGCATAACCCACGTGTTGTCCGCGGTTCCGCCACCGTTTTGGGGCAACAGTGCACAATCTTTCTTCTGGGGCTCTTACTTATGGAATTATGGTTTCTAGAATATTTTGTTTTGGCCCAGATTCATTTGAGTGCTGGATTTGCACTTGGGGCCCACTTTAGAAAGTTTTGTCGATCGAAATTTTAAATACGTTAGTTAACAGTACATACATTTCTATCTGCAACCGTGAATGTCATTCGAGCGGTACAACTCGTCTAATTGCTATATGTCTTTTTAAACGAGTTTGTGAACGTGGCATTCACATTGATGTTCTGTGTTGTGCTATGATGTTGCGGATTTGTCGTGGTGGATAGCTTGGATACAATGTTAGTACATTTTAGTTTTATTTGTACATTTGATATCGTGGGGCGAGCGTCCGACATGTGGACTGCCGTCACTTCCTGTTTGTATATTATTCTTTTGGGGCACGACCGGGTTGAAGTTAATGTCACCGTTGTACATATTTTCTTTTCTGTACTAGGATTACCCCGAGGTGGAGTGCACGGATAGCCGGATTCTAGAGGGCAACGGACCCACATCTCATGGCTTTGAGATGGAGGGGGCTTCACTCTAGAATTGGCGGGCTGTTCGCCGCACTCATAGGGGGTATAGGTTGACCCAAGGTGGGGTGCTCAAGTTACCGGATTCCATAAAGTGCTGGGTGGCCCATTCACTTTGATGAAGGGGGCTGTCTCGCTTCTGGTTTTGGTGGGTAACTTGCCGCGCCCATAGGGGTCTAGGTTTTCATTGAACAGGCTATCCACACGACCAGGGGAACGTCGGGTTTCACTTGCGGCTCAATGAAACCCGGGACTCCCAGATTATCTGTATTGTTCTGTGATGCTTATTACTTTTATGTGATGTTGCATTTATCACGCCTGGAGCGATTATTATATATTGATATATATATATATACTAGTAGATGTTGTATATGTTTTACACCCACGCTACTCCAGTCCCCGCTATGTCGTTAGTTAAGTAACCTAACGGGTGATGACGGGACACAGTAGCGAATGCGGATGGCATATACGTATATTATATTTTCGTTCTTTTGTGGTGTGATTAATTGATGGGACTGCATTGATTTGGATCAATGCAAGGAAAACAAACCTATTCGATGTTGTTGGAACAATTTTCAAAAAGTTGTTATTACAAGAACGTTCTCTTTTGCTTTGCACAGAGGTATTCGGTTATGAATATCCAGCACCTCATTCGACGAGGCAAGGGCCGAGATCCCTTCATCGGGAGTGACCCCTTGGACAGAGCTTTGCGTCAGGGTAATAACTTCACTATAGTCGATTGCTTTTTTCTTTGCATCGCGGTATTCAGTTGGAATATCCTACATCTCATTCTATGGGGAAAGAGCCGAGATCCCTTCACCGGGAGTGACCTCTTTAGCAAAGATTTTCGCCACTATATATTTATAAAAAGCTATCCGGTTCCTTCAACGATATCAAGTTCATTACGTTAAAGGTTTTTCGCCAAAAATCATTCGTAGCCCTCCGTCATTTCAGACAGGTAGCACTTAGTATTCATGCTATGTATATTGGCCTTCGTCAAGGCATAGTGTATGGTAGCTATTTGTTACTTTTCTGTTGCATAGATAAATGCGTTGGTTTGGAACAGTCGTACTACTATTTTGGCCTTTGTCAAGGGTATCTATGGGTGGGTTCAAATTAACCTGGATAATGACGGGTAGAACTTGACATGTGACTTATGATATGTTAGCCTTCGTCAAGGTCATAAGAGCATGGGGTAAAAATCACATAGGGGGTTTCTAAAGAAACTGAAACTTTCCAGGCATGCGCATACCTTCTGGAGTGTGATAACGTGAGTGGATTTCATCACGTTATCATACGATGATAGTTGGATCCCGATTCCCACTGATGAGTTGGTTTACTCCTCGGGTGATCCCGACTAATTCTTCTTTCAGGTTTAGACAAGAATTAGAGGATACAGTGGGAGACATCCTGATTAGATTAAGTGATTAACCATTCTGATCTAGATTAGAGTGCACGCTGAGTGTTTCTTTTTTCTCTCTCTTTGGTAGCGACCATAGCCCGACCCTAGACTATAACTCAGTGACCAAGTTAACAGAACTTTCTTAAAACGCTGGATTTTGGATTGTCTGAGTTGCATACATCATTGCCACTCCTTCTTTTACCCTTTGCATTTCTCCAGAACACCCCGTATCACTACGAACATCCACTCCTATTGGATAAATCCATCATATAGTTACATACGAACTCGAAGGAACTTGTTCCAGATTCGAGGATGGATTATGGTTCAGGAGAAAATGAATAGGACTATTCAGTTGTCTATTCCTTTTACCTTCTCTCAGGTTGCGAGCACTCCTAGGATTTGGAGAGGGTACACCTATTGCGCTTATTGGATAGTCTTCTTCCAAACCATAGGCAGGTGCCGAAAGGTAGGGAATGAAGAAAACCAATTAGCCTAAGTGTGGTGTACAGAAGGTAATAAGTAAAGACAAATAAGGGGATTAGAAAGAGGGCAAAATAAATTGCGACTGGTATCATTCACGACCAAACCACATATTTCATCGCCACTCTTACTTCACCTTTGTATTTCTCCAGAACACCCCGTATCACTACGAACATCCACTTCCATTGGATAAATCCATCGTATGGTTATATACGAACTCGAAGGAACTTGCTCCAGTTCGAGGATGGATTCTGGTTCAGGAGAAATGGGAATAAGGTTTATTCAGTTGTTTTTTTATTTTTACCTTCTCTCAGGTTGCGAGTGCTCTTAGGATTAGGACAGTACATCTATTACACTTATTGGATAGTCTTCTTCCAAACCATAGGCTGATGTCGAACGGTAGGGAAGGAAGAAAACCATTTAGCCTAACGATGGTGTATAGAAGGTAATGAGTAAAGACAAATAAAGTGATTTAGAAAGATGGCAAAAAAATATACGGTTACGGTCATGAATCCGATAATGGAAGAGGCATTACTAGGAATACCCGAAAACCCCTTCGAAACATATTCATGTTTCAGTTTTACTATGCGTTGTTCATAGAAAACTGATTTCCCAATTAGATCCTTACTCCAGGGTATATATTTACCAGGTATGATTCTCACATCTGTATGGTTTTACAGATGATGAGTGGGAGTAAGTTATTGGGAATTAGGTGATCATCCTCATTATATCGGAATTCATTGTAATTGGTGATATTTGAGGAAATCACCTAGGTTTTTGCTGGACGGCAAATATTTGGTTTTGAATATCCGTTGATATGAACCAATTTCAAACTGTTATATCTGTACGTTTATTTTATAAAGTGAGATATAATTTTTTGAAATTATGTTCATGACATTTACCTATATCAGTTGATGGTTAAGTAAGGAGCATTAAACAGCGGTATAATTCTTCATAACCATAGTACAGTTTTCAACCTGCGACGCACGGGGTTTGAGTTATTCAACTCAGGGGACTTATACAAAGCATTGTATATTGTCCAGTGTCCATTAAGACAGAGGGGTTGGTCCTCGTACTATATTATGTTTACTTGTGACTTCTCTAGTTTTTAAACAAGTGTTTCGTAGAAATACAAGGTCTAAGTTTTGAGAAGTTATAGGTATAAGAGTAAAGTAGAGAACCACGTGTTGCAAGTATCAGGATTTTTCAAGGTAATCGGAGATGTAGATACTTGTGTTTAGTATTCAGTCGATAGTAATGCTTTTGAGAACTTGCTTCTCTTTTTCAGGTTACTCATAATTGGATGCACTCCTAAGTTGAGTAATACTGATTGGCTTCTCTCTATTTAGTTGACATGCACTGGAGATAGCTGCATGATTTGAATCTGGTTCCAATTAAATCAGTGCCTCTGTTTCTATATTGTATTTAGAATGGATCATATCTTAACGATGTTAAGGTATATGGAGTTGTCCGGTTTATGCTTAAAACCAGACTATGGATAACTCAAGGCATGTTTCTGTAATGGCTGTTTGTGGGTTAACCCGGGTTATGACGAGGGTTAACTTTCTACCATCTGGAAGATCAATAGTGATATTGTTCTTGACTCGCCACAGTTTTAGGAAAATGGACTTTTTTAGAAAACGGTAGTGGGAGTATAGTAGAACTGGAAGTGATTCCAAAACCCCAAACGATTACTGAAAATTTAATAGGACCTAAAGATTCAATCAGAATTGATATTCTATTAGCCACTCCGCAGATATGGTGGGTAACGCACCCGATAGGTACTCCGATAGCCTCAAGGACGGTAATAAGGAGGTTCTTGTTTACCCAGACTTGCCATTGCTGCTGTTCTAGACTGTGAGACCCGGCAGGAGGATGTGTATAGCGTCGTTCTAAACTAGCTTTAGAAGTGCACGTGTACACGACTCTGCCGGAGGGTTGTTGTAGTCAGTGGGAGCAGCGGAAGTATAGTGGATAAGTAGCTTATGTCTGTTTATAGACTAAAGCAGATATAGCGGAGATAGATCATCTATTTTTGATGTGATAGTCATGGGCTTTGACTTCATCAGAATAGGGATGGATCTGTTGAGAAGGTAGTAGGGTGTGATATCCTGGTATTTGATGACATACACGTTGTAGGAAGTGAAATTCCTATACTACAATTGGTTATACTGTGGTCGTCATACAGTGGTTTCTCCACATAGGATATGGATAGTATATCAGACATTCTGGCTACTAGATCTATGGTTTTAGATCTATATTTGGGTAGTTTCCCAATTCGGGTACTTAGATAGTATTCTAAAGGTATTTTAGAATGGGAGACTCCTGGCACGGTAGTATACCTGCAGGTGATGGAATCACCCTCTCTAAAGGTGTCTTACAGACTAAAGGGAAGAGAGATGTGCATGATTGGCATATCACTTGCTTAGACAGTTGAGTTGATCATGGGATGTCAAGTACCACACCAGATATTGTTTTTACACTAGCTGCGATAAATTTATATATATATTAATCCAATGCTGGAGAAACATTCGGAAGCAGTTTTAAAACATAAGTAGATGTTCTAGGGATTTGATAACAGCAGCCTCCTTCGGGAGACGGTTATCATTCCAGGCTTTCAAGGTGACCTGGTTGACAGAGTGACTGTCAGAGTTATAGACTTTTCTCTGTGAGGGGCAGTAGTTTGGACAGGTGCTCCAGGCGGATACTGAGGGAGGTATTGCGCAGGATACTGATTAAATTCAGTTGACGATACAGTCTAAGAAGTTTACTGGATTTGGAGTTCATATGTGAACTGGGTCCCATCAGATATCCAGATATATTCTAAGATAGGTATTGCTCATTTCGGGAGATTGCTTTCTCCACGAACTTGAGATAAAGATAGACATAGAAAGAAACATCAGAGCGGATCCCATCACTGAGGCTATTTCTCGAAAGCAATAGTTTTACAAACGAGCTTTGTGAAACTGATTAGTAGAGGAGTTGGGTGTTCGGTGTCACACAGGCTGTGAGTATGCGGCATCGCAATAATTAGCCTTAAGTGCAAGTGGGAGATTGTTGGCTATAGTGCCCTCAAGTCAATTATTGGATCGCAGGCACGTGATTGCAATAATTGAGGGAGGACCTGTACCGGTAGAACAGTCTTACTCGAGATGATAATATGCTATCTGGTTTGTCTCTATCATCATGTACATGCTTTAGGTGACATTACAGATCACTATTACACGTTGATAGAGCCCATAGGATTCTTGCATGACTACCAGCAGTATGATGGCCATCATATATGTGAGAGTTGGGTAGTCTATAAGCACATCCTTAAAGTGTCCCTAGTCGTGGGAGTTTTGAGACTGGGCATCGATACTCCGTGAGTAGACTAGTATATACGGATTGAGACCCTGACGAGGGGCGGTGGCTGGTCTCACAAGCCATTGGTGCCAGTTGATTCACCTAAGATATATACAGGTGCTCATTGGGTTATGAGTACACCGGACGGACTCGCAGGGGCACTGTTGATTGGTACTATACCTATCGTCAGGAGCAGTTCCCAAGTGACATGAGTACAACTTAGTCCATTGACTTGACACTGCTATATTGCATCGAGTGTGTTCCCACTGTTCTTTGATTACTACCCTACCACGGCTCAAATGAGTCATGCAAACAGGTAGTAGTTGGGTTCAGTCCCGAAGCACTTGAAGGCAGTGGCGGTTAGATAGGATTCGTCTCTCTCGGTATTGGGGGTTGATATCGCGCTGTGTCTGGAGAGCCATTACACAAAGTCCTTAGTTAAGGCAAGTGAGATTTACTAGTAGGTATTCCAGTAGTTTCTCAAGGTGTTCTGGGCTACACTCCGACACGACTTATACCACTATTGGGGGTTTGACATTTACCATCCCCCTAGGCCTGATATGTGATACTCATGGACGAACAGACCGGACTGTATGGAGATTGTCACAGATAGGCTCAGTAGGGTTTCAGGATGAGTTCGCTTGTCAGCTTCCCTTTCACTCAATACATGGGCAGCCGTTACGTACAGCTAGTGCCACTGACGTGCTTGTGGTTAAACCCACTGCTAGCGTATTGACGAGTCTTTAGAGTCCCCCACAGAAAGTTTCCCTAGTTCGGGCGAAACGTTGTAGAGGCCGTATGGTTTTATGGTAGGATTCGATCATATACGTACACTTGTGCACAGATCATGATCGGACGGATCATACTAGTGGGCTTTGGTTTAAGCCGGATCCTAGTATTAGATTTGTTGGATTGCTTTCATCTCATTGCATTCGTATTCAGTCGGAATGCGGATGCAGGTATGTATATACAGGTGAGGGGTATCCTTATGATCCGTCACGAGTTTACTTTAGTTGATGCCTTATCCTTTTATTGTTATAAACATTTTGGTTTAAATGTTTAATGGAGGAAAATGTGAGTGCAAGTTTTGTCCATAAGCATCTTTTCATGTCACATGCACATGGTGACTCATGGTCTTGGTTTGGGTGACCATTAAATGTGATATGGATTGATTTTGGGGCTAATTATGATTAGTAGGGATATTTTGGAGAGAGAGGGCTGCCATGTGATGGCTTGGAGTGGGGTTTTGTTATTGATATATATATCTCTCTCTCTCAAAATATCTCACACAACACACAAGTCTTTCTCAGCTTCTCTTTCTTGAGCTCACATTCTCCTCTAATGGCTTCTTCTTCAACCTCCACCCATCCCTCTCATGAGTTGAGAATCCATGGGTGTCTTGAGACAAAGTTATCACACACATTCTCTACTTCACCTTGGACATGTCGGCTAGCAAACTTCATGTTCGAGTTGCTTCGATTAGAAGCGATAGCCCGTAAAAAGATTCCTTGATGTGGTGCCACTTCGACGAAGAGACCGAAGATCGAGCAAGATCGGCGATACCGCGAGGAGCTAAGGATGGTGGCTAAAGACCGAAGGACATGGATCGATCGGTATAGACATTCTAACTTCTTGTAGTTAGCTAGTTTAGTGTTAATGGTACGATCCGGGTAAAAGTTTGCATTAGCGCCAGTTTATAAAAGTTTTTTGTTCCGTGTTTGGCCTCGGATTGACGGTCGGAGCGCTACCGTAGACTTACAACTTCAGCGATGAAGCCACCCCAAATCCCACCGGTAGACAGATAGGTCACCTATGACAAAGCTACTTTCGAGAGTTTCGCCGTTTAAAAAAAGGGTATGTCCACAAGCAAAATGGGCACGGATAAAAATCCAAAAGAATGCCGTGAGTAAAATCAGCAAGACTACCGGCAAACTTGTGAAAACCCGGAAGGGCGCAATCCCGTAAAAAAATAACAAATAATAATAATACACTTACGAGATCCTCACGACTCGTAAGGAGAATTCCCCCCTATGAGACCCACACGGCTTGTAGAATTCAAAAGCCTTAAGCTACAAGGATCTGAACCTGTTCTTAAGCCGTTGTAACGACTCTGAATTTACTGTACTGAATTTCTATTTTAATGTACAGAAATGAGTTTACAGCCTGAGTTTGAGTTATAAATCAATTTTATTAAATAACAGCAAGAAACAACTTATAGCTTACCGGTAAAGTCTTGCACTGCTGTGACATAGCCTCTGTGTTCGAGTCCCATCGGACACATTATTTTTTCTGATTTTTTTTAATTTTATGGAAGCCCAAAAGATTGCACGTGCAATACACAGGGAAATGAAAAGTTCAGAAAAATCAAATATGTGCAAAAGAGTTTAAATACAGATTTTATCAAGTGGCACGAATCTCGAGGCAAATGCCTCGGGATCGACCGGCCAAAGCCTCAAAGGCCGGCAGGGACGGGTACGATAAAGCCAAAGAATCCCGGGCTTTGTACACTAGTCCCTTCACCTACCCCTAACTCCTCTACACGGTTTGATTTCCTTGCAATCAAACAGAGACCTCTCATTTCACAATTAAACCATATTTTAATAGTTTTTAATCCAAATTTTTAATTCCAAAACCCAAATTCTCCACTATAAATACCATCCCCTATCTTGACTCAACACAATTTTGAAAATTATAGCAAAATTCTCTCAAAAAATTCCTAAGTACAAGTGGAGTAAAGAGGAGTTAGCAAGCAAGTAACTTTCGGCGAAGATCGAAGCAAATTACGGCGCTCCCGCGACGCTACGAAGCTCACCCTCTTTTCTTCAACCCTTTTTTAGACTCTCTAAATCGCAAGTCCCTCTCAATCCTCTTCCTTTTTCATTGCTTTTCACTTTAAATCCAATATCGATAAAAGTGGAGTTATACCGATATCTTCTTTTATAAACCCTATAAATCATTTTCCTTTTATCATTTGGGTCAAACCACTTTTACACAATATTTGTAACCTTAAACCCTAATATTTAGAATCAAATTTTATCAAAATTCTCAAGTGAAATAACAATAGTAACACTTTTTCATTAAAATACCATGAACTTATTAAACACCACTTTCGTATTTTGTAAAACAATACCTTAGAAAAATTTCATGGGGTAACGACCTACCCCTCACACACACTTGGTTTCATAGCACGATACTAATTGAACGTATTTCCATTGCGAAGTATGATATTACGATAAATTACCACATAACTTTAAAACCGGATTTCTTTCAAATCGATATTTCATATCCTTTGCGAATACGCATCTACAACTCACTTTAGGGGACCCAGTAATGGATGGTGCAGATTATCATATATCTTTAGGCTAGTAGAACGAGATGCAGACCTCCTTACAGAGCATTCGATTACGAAAAATATTTAAATACGGTTTTTAAGAAATACGAATTTTCTAAATAAAATAAAATAATTTTTAAAATTAAAATTATATAAAATTATAAATACATATTTTTAAAATATAATAAATCTATATTTTTTTAAATTGAAAATATTAATAAATGACAATAAAATACCATCAAGATACTAAAAAGGCAAGTTTTACAGAAAAATATCATGAACTTTCCAAGCTAAGTAAATTATCACTAAAATACCCCAATACTTAAAATCCATGCTCATGACAATCTCAAATAATGCTAATCACCCTCGAGATTTTATTTTTAAACTATATTAAAATATTTTTCATAAAACTCCCTCGAGTTATATAAAAACAATATTTAAGGACTTTAGTAAATATAGGTTTAAGCAGGGTCAATTCTCTTGAGCCCCAGGGAGCCGGAGAAAGTAGGTGCTTGCCTATTTAAGGTAAAAAACTTAATGGAGTTATCAACGGTAATTGTCTTGGAAAAAGACACAAATCCTGCCGTCCATGTGCAGCAGTTACCGATGACTCCCGAACTTTATTCAAGATCTAAATCAGTATATAAGTGTCTGACTCAGTCTGAGTCCAATTCAAACTTGAATCCAAAATCAAACCTGAATACTTGAAAATGAACATGAATACTTGAATCCAAACATCAATATCAAACATGTATACTTGACTTGACCTGACCAAACCATGGTTATAACTTGACTTGACTACTTGAATACTCGATTACATCCTGAACATGAATACTTGAACAACTTGTATTCATGATTTCGGCATGTCTAAAATTATAATCTATACATTAAATTACGCGAGGATAAAGGGGAATATTGGTACGAAATGTATATCGTGGCACGAGAGGTCACTTAAAAGACACCTACATGAATTCTCGTGCCGTTGTACCGTGAGTTATGACGGGGCCTTGTACTACATGTTACCATAGTCCACGGGTAAGATGGACTCCTCTCGTATACTTGAATACCTTCTGTATCAAGCTACAAACAACCACGTTATAATAACTATCATATACCAATAATCAACCAAACACAACTTACCGGTTCATTTCACTTTACTTGTTATATTCTCTTTCTTCTTTTGGGACATACCGAGCGCTAGTTGCTGACGACGTTCCTTTCTATTTCTTTTTTTGGAATGTTCGTCAGGAGAACCGGATTCTCAGGAGATCGAGCCTAGCCAGGAGGACTTGGATCATCTTGCGGCACAGCCAGAGTTCTAGTTCCTTGTACTTACTTTCATTTTGTATGCCATTGTTTAGGCACTACTTTACTCATTGTATCTTTTCTTTTCAAACAGTTGTATATAAAGATGAATGTAAATAAAGTTGCTGTTTTATTTTAATACTCTTGTCATTCTTGTACATTTTTATATATTACTTAATTACGCTTAACGTATTTATTTCTTAGTAAATACGTTGCGGCCTGCCACATCATCGTATCCGTCTACTGGGAAGCGGGGCGTGACAGGTTTTGTTGGTGGCCTATGCAGGTCAGTTCTGCATGAAGTCTTAAGAAAAATATTACAAGAATTATAAGAATCAGAAACTATACGTTCCTTAAATTTCTAATTTCTTGAATCTATCATAACCATTTCTTTTCTATCAAGGTCATGGATTCACCGAACAACACCAGCACGATCGTCAATGGCAACACCCCACCGCCTACTCTACCACCACCACCTACCATTGAAGCTCCTATCAATGAGCAAATGGTACTGCTTGAAGCGATCAAGAGCTTCTTGGAGGGTCAGCAGCAGCAAACTGCTATTCTCATGCACCGTCCAGAAGTCGAGGCATCCGGAGTCAAGCAATTCCGGGCACTGCACCCAAAACGTTTTTCAAGGAAAGAGAGCCTACTGGAGGCAGAAGAATGAGCTCAGTCAATCGAAGATGATTTGGCAGCAGCACAAGTGCCAGATATTGTCTGGGTGAGAGTTGCTAAGTTGCAACTGATAGACAACGCCAGAGTACAGAACCGCAGCGGCCAGCCATTCAGGCTCCTGCATCCCGATTAGCTCTACCTGCACCACCTTCACATGGACCTCCTATACAGCCTCAACGTCAGTTCCATCAGGCACAGAGAAACATGCCTCAAGGGCCGAGAATCATGCCCCAAGGACAGAGGAATGTGCCTCTAGCAAGGAGGAATGTACCACGACGTCAAGCTTTCACAATGACGGTCGAGGAGGTCGAAGCCAAAGGCTATGTCATCACTGGTAACTCCCAATCCTTTCAAACCTTTTCAATCCTTGTATATCTGTATAAATTTTCCTATATATAAACCTCACACAACTTAGGTACTATACTAGTAGCCTCCCTACCTGCTCTAGCACTCTTCGACACTGAAGCATCACATTACTTTATGTCGCAACGGTTCGTCCGAACTCATGTGATTCCAGTTAAACCGCTTGTATCCAGATGGAATTTCACTTCATGAAACTGCGTTCAAAAAGCAACTTTGGGATACGATCTGTGTCCAGTGGTCGTCTGCAGTAGAGAATTTTATACGGACTTCAAGGTGCTGGACATACCGAACTTCGACGTAGCCTTGGGAATGGACTGGCTGGGAACTTTATTCGCTACCATCGACTGTCACAAAAGGAGGGTAGTGTTTGAAATACCAGATCATCCAGTGTTCTATTTCAAGAGTGGAGACCATACCTTGAAACCCAGCGTCTACAAAGCAAAACCAAAGAAGGCAGTGGTTGCAGCATTACAAGCGGAAGAATCGAAGCCAGAGTTAGTTCGAGAGTTCGAGGATGTATTCCCTAAAGATATATCAGGTTTGCCTCCCGATAGAGCTCTTGAATTCAGCATTGATTTACTACCTGGTGCGCAACCGGTAATCAAAGCTCCATACCGACTAAGTCCAGAAGGATTGAAGGAGATCTGCACTCAGTTGGACAAACTCCTGAAGAAAGGTTGGATTCGTCCCAGTACTTCAAGTTGGGGATCTCCAATATTACTGGTGAAGAAGAAAGAAGGTTCATACAGGATGTGTGTGGATTACCAAGCTCTGAATGAAGTGATGATCAAGAACAAGTATCTACTACCGCGCATCGATGATCTTTTCGATCGGTTAAGTGGGTCTTGTGTATTTTCGAAGCTAGATCTTCGTTCGGGTTATCATCAGGTGAAGGTCAAAAGTCCGATATTCTGAAGACGGCATTCAGGACTCAATATGGTCATTATGAATATCTCATAATGCTCTTTGGAGTAACCAATGCACCTGCTATATTCATGAATCTGATGAACCAAGTTTTTCGAGAGTATTTAGATAGGTTCGTTGTCATCTTCATCGACGACATCTTGGTATATTCAAAGATTCGGAAAGAACATGCCGAGCATTTACGGATTGTCCTGGAGACATTGCGACAACATCGGCTCTATGTCAAGTACAATAGTGTGAATTTTAGCTAGATCAAGTCGGATTTCTCGGGCATACTGTTTCTGGCGAAGGAATCTCAGTAGATCCAGCTAAGGTGTCAGCTGTCAGTGAGTGGCCGACACCAAAGTCGGTGAAGGATATACTAAGTTTCTAGGGATTAGCAGGATACTACCGACGATTCATTGAAGGCTTGTCGAAGATTGCAGCACCCCTGACCAAGTTCACACGTAAAGATGAAGCATTCATGTGGTTAGAAGCATTTGAGAACTATTTTGTAGAACTCAAGTCAAGATTAACTTCTGCTCCTATTCTCGTAATACCGGATCAATCCGGAGGATTTGTTGTGCATTATGATGCATCCAGTAAGGGATTAGGATGTGTTCTACAACAGTATGGAAAAGTTGTTTGCATCAAGACAACTTAAAGTTCATGAGTGCAACTATCCAACACATGATTTGGAGTTGGCAGCCGTCATATTCACACTTAAGATTTGGCGCCACTACCTCTTGGGAGAATGAGTGGATATATACACCGACCATAAGAGTCTGAAATATGTATTTACTCAGAAGGAACTAAACATGCGGCAGAGAAGATGGCTAGAACTCCTGGCGGACTTCGACATCAATCTACAGTATCATCCTTGGAAGGTAAATGTAGTTCCTGATGCACTTAGCCGCCAGTGAGTAGCCGACACCAAAGGCGGTGAAGGATATACTAAGTTTCTTTGGATTAGCAGGATACTACCGACGATTCATTGAAGGCTTGTTGAAAATTGCAGCACCCCTGACCAAGTTGACACGCAAAGATGAAGCATTCGTGTGGTTAGAAGTATGTGAGAACGTTTTTGTAGAGCTCAAGTCAAGATTAACTTTTTCTCCTATTCTCGTAATACCAGATCAATCTGGCGGATTTGTTGTGCATTACGATGCGTCCGGTAAGGGATTAGAATGTGTTCTACACCAGCATGGAAAAGTTGTTGCTTTTGCATCAAGACAACTTAAGATTCATGAGCGTAACTATCCAACACTTGGCACCCATCATATTCACACTTAAGATTTGGCACCACTATCTCTTAGGAGAACGGGTGGATATGTACACTGACCATAAGAGTCTGAAGTATGTATTTACTCAGAAGAAACTAAACATGTATCAGAGAAAATGGCTAGAACTCCTGGCGGACTTCGACATCAATCTACAGTATCATCCTGGGAAGGTAAATGTAGTTCCTGATGCACTTAGCCGCTAGCCATTAGCAATGAATCTCATTGCTCAGTGGAAGCTACAGCAGGAATTGCATGGATTGGCGATCAAAGTAGTTATGCCAGGTAACACTTCGTATTTGATGAACTTACAAGTCCAATCCACTCTTGTCAATCAGATCAAGGCAACTCAAAGAAATGATGCCAAGCTGCAAAAGATCCGAGAAAATGTAGAAAGTGGACTTCGAACTGACTTCATCATCCACGAAGATGAATCCTTGAGATATGGAAGTCGATTATGTGTACCAAACGGCCCAGTTCGAGAAGAGTTGATGAAAGAAGCTCACAGCTCTCCTTATTCTGTACACCCCGGTGGTACGAAAAAGTATAAGGATCTATGACAACACTACTGGTGGCATGTAATGAAGTGAGAAGTAGCATGGAGCATAGCCAAGTATTTGGTGTGTCAGCAAGTGAAGAATAAATATCACAGAACTGCTGGTCTACTTCAGCCATTATCAATCCCAGAAAGGAAATAACAGCACATTACCATGGACTTCATGACTGCCCTCCCTCGTAGCACGAAGGGTAAGGACGCAGTATGGATTATTGTGGATCTACTCACCAAATCGACTTACTTCATCCCATTTCAAGTAGGCCAATCTACCGAGACGTTAGAAAAAAAGTACATGGAGGTAAGTATAAATCTAAAGTAAGATTTAAACATTCAAAGTGTACTATATTTGATACCCATCAACTCATGCAAGAGATCGTGAGATTACATGGAGTACCTATTTGCATCGTCTCCGATCGTGATACAAGCTTCAGATCACAATTTTGGCAGAGTCTGTAAGCTAGCCTAGGAACGAGTCTGAAATTCAGCACGATTTATCATCCTCAAACGGACGGATAGTCTGAGCGAACAATTAAAATTCTGGAAGACATACTAAGAGTTTGTATGTTAAACTTCGGAGGTTCGTGGGAAGGTCACCTACACCTTGTGAAGTTTTCATACAACAACAGCTATCAGGCAAGTATTGGAATGGCACCATTCGCAGCACTCTACGGACGGAAGTGTCGTTCACCGCTAAGTTGGGACGGCATCTGTCGAGACCCGGTTCTTGTTCACGGAACAAAGTGCCACGCTAATTATCATTACAAGGGGGAGGAGGTCACCTCTTGAATCCGTGGGGGCCACTTCTTGAGTCCGTGGAACCCACTGTAGAACAATAGGGAATTTTCGGAACACATTCCAAAAGAGGACCGGACTGCATTATAAATGTAATGATACCACTCTCAATTACTGTATTAACTCTAATTTCAATGTACAGAAAATTGTTTAAAAGTTAATGTACAATTGGGGTATTTGCAATCCAGTGTACACTATAAGTATTTTTTTTACTTTTGAACAGCAAGAAACAACTTGTAGCTCATTGGTAAAGCCTTGCACAGCTCTGACGTAGCCCCTGTGATCGAATCCCCCCAGTCACATTATCTTTTTATTTAATTTTCTTTTGATCTTTTAGAAGCCCAAGGGTTTGCGCATGCATTACACGTAAGATGATAACTAACAGAGTAATCAAACACATGCACTGGGGAAAACCAAGCGACACCAACACATGGCGATGATCCGAGCACCCCTCACCGGTATTAGACCGGCGAGATAGCCTCCAAGATCGGCACTGTCGGGCCCCCCGTAGGGGATGCTCCCCATCTTTTCACCCGAGCACCCCTTGGCCTACCCCACTTCTCTTATATTGTTTATTTTCTCTGCACATTTTACAAAGAACTTTAATCACCTTTAATCCAATTTTTAATGCATATTTTTAAAGCATTCTTTAACCCTCTAAACCCTAATTTTTTCTATAAATACCACACTCCATTTCATCTCTCCTCACTCAGAATTTCATTACAAAAACTCTCAAAAATTCTCAAGTCTCAAGTTGTGCAGGTGAAGTTAGCGAAGGGCGAAGTTCCGGCGAAATTCCAAAGAGATTCCGGCGACGAAACGACGCTCCGACACTTTCCCTATCTCCCCTCTTCTCCCCTCTAAACTCGTAGCCAGTAAGCCCTTTCTTCCCCTCTCCTTATCTATTCTAAAACTTACATTCTTCAAACCCCGACGGAAGCGGAGTTAATCCGACTTCCGATTCGGTTTTTCTTTAAAATTATATTTTTCTTATGCAATAAAATACCATACTCTCATATAATGTTTAACAAACATTAACAAACACATTAAAACAAATTTCATCTCAAAAGAATCTTTCATGCAACTTTTATCGTATTTTTACGGTAAAATACCACATACTTTATTTTTGACACAAATCAACATAATACTTGTATTACCTTTAGAAAACTCACGAAGTAAGGAACTACCTCATCATAACGCACATCTTTGACATAGCACGATTTACTTTTGGGAAATGTTTTTGGGAATATCACAAGTTACAATAAAATACCCTAAACTATTACAAAACCGTTTTCTTTAAAAAGAGTATTCATTAATTCTTTGCAATTACGCCTCTACAACCCATTTTGGAGACCCCGATCAGGATAGTACGGGCTATCGCACGTCCTTGGGTCTAGTAGAGCGAGATGCAGACCTCCGCAAGAAGCATTCGATCTCGATGGAATTTTTAATGCTATTTTAAGAAAATGAGATTTCTAGAAAATAAATAAAATGTATTTTTATTAAATATATATATGAATATTATCAAAAGATCTATTTTAAATATATTATACAAATATACCAAGTTTTCTAAATCAAAAGAATCACCATTACATGAAACTACCATCCAAATACAAAACAATTCCAATATTTCAATAAAATATCATATACAATGAAAATTAGGTTCTACTCACTAGAAATTTCACTTTTATAAAATATACGTCTATGAAAACCCTAAAGACGATAATTAAATGCTTGAGGTGTATTTTGAAATTATATCGAAACTATTTTTACATAAAAACCCCCTCAAGTTATACTAAATTACAATAAGGACCCTAGTAAATATAGATTTAAGCGGGACCAATTCTCTTGAGCCTCAAGAAGCCGGAGAATATGGGTGCTTGCCTATCTAAGGTAGACAATCTAACAAACGGTGTTAGCAATACGGTAATTATCTTGGAAAAAGACACAAATCCTGCCGTCCATGTGCAGCAGTTACCGATAACATCAAAACTAATTCAGGATTTCAAGTTCTTTTCAAAGTGTCTGACTCGGACTGAGTCTCAATCTAATCAATCTAACTTGAATATGATTCAAGTATAAACTACAATACAACATGAGTCCATGAATCCGTCTATTCAATCTATATCAATATATATTGACTGAACCGAATCATGGATATAGTCTGTTTACATGAGTCCATGAGTCCGTGATTTGGACGTACTAGAGACCGAGCCCAGTACTGAGGACTTGGAGCCGTTTGCTATCGACTCAGAGCTGTAGGCACTTGTACATACTTTTCATTTCAGTTATGACATTATTTAGGCATTGCTTTCTATTCATGTATTTACATTCCAGTTGTACCTGTAAAAGAATGTTTAATAAATAAAGTTGTTGTTCATTATATTCATGTCTCTTGTGTACATTACTTTATATTGCTTAGATACACTTAGCGTGTTTACTTCTGAGTAAATACGTAGCGAGCCTCGCCACGTCCTCTTGCCGTACACCGGGAAGCGGGGTGTGACAGATTTTATTGGCGGCCCATGCAGGTCAGCTCTGTATGGACATGCAGGTCAGTTCTGCATGAACATGCAGGTCAATTATGCATGAAGTCCTAAGCAATATAACACAAGAATCAGCAACTAAAAACATTCTTTACATATTCCTTGAATCTTACAATTTCATATATTTTGAATCTATCCTAACTGAAATTCTTATTTCAAGGTTATGGATTCCCCAAACAACACCAGTACCAACTTCAACAACACACCACCACCTCTACCGCTTACGCCTACCGTCGCTGCTCCGATCAATGAGCAGACGGTACTGCTTGAGGCAATCCGCAGCCTCCTGGAGGGACAGCAGCAGCAGACTGTTATTTTGATGAACCGTCCAGAAATGGAAGCACCTGGGGTAAAGCAATTCCAGGCTTTGCACCCCAAGAAGTTTTCGGGAAAAGAGAGCCCTATGGAAGCTAAGGAAGGGGCTTAAAATATTGAGGATGACCTGGTAGTGGCACAAGTGCCAGAGATCGCTTGGGTTCGAGTTGCGAAGCTGCAGCTCACTGACAATGCCCGAGTTTGGTGGAAGGCGGAAGAAAACCATCTTGACCAACCGATCGAATGGAGGACTTTTAGCGATATGTTCGACGCGAAATACTTCCCAGAGACTGTCCAATTTGACATGGAGCAGCAGCTCATTCACCTACAACAGGGTTCTATGTGGACCAAGTCCATGGATGAATATGATGCCGAGTTTACCATTCTCAGTAGGTTTGCGGCACATTTTATACCAACTGCTAAGATAAGATCCAGACGATTTCATCAAGGGTTATATTCGAAAATCTACGTTGCCTTAGCTACAGGGGATTTCCCAACCTATGAGTTGGCCCTGAAAGCTGCCTGCCGATACGAGGCAGTGGTGAAGATGAGGGGCAGACCTCAATCTGCCGGAATGAAGCGCCCTGCCACTCAGATGGTGGGAGGAGCCTCTTCAAAGCCACAATTTGTGCTCAAGAGACCGGGAGTACCGAACAACCGACCCAACCCAGCCTTCTGTACCTACTGCAGGAGAGATGGACATTTGGCGAAATATTGCCGGCATGCAAATCGCCTTTGCTTAGTTTGTGGCTTAACAACTGATGACATTAGGTCTTGTCCTCATAGACATAACCCAAATGTTGCACCCAGGCCAGCAATCACTTATCAGCAGCGCCCAGCCATCCAGGCACCTGCTCTGAGACTTGCTCTCCCTGCTCCACCTCCTCGTGGACCGACTGCATCTCCTCCTCGTCAGTTCCATTAAGCTCAAAAGAACGTACCTCAAGTACAAAGGAATAGGCAGAGGAATGCTCCTCCAGCAAGGAGGAATGTTCCAAGGCGACAGGCTTTCACAATGACTGTGGAAGAGATTGAAGCCACCGGCCAAGTCATTACTGGTAACACTTCCTTTTCAAACTCTCTTTCAGTCTATATACATACCTATATATCTTTTCCTTATACCTAAAACTTATCCCACATAACTTAGGTAAAATCTTAGTAGCCCCACTTCCTGCACTAGCACTCTTCGATACTGGAGCATCTCATTGCTTTATACCGCAACGGTTCGTCCGAACTTATGCGATTCCAGTCAAACCTCTCGTATCCAGCTAGAATGTCAGTTCAGAGAACGGCGTTCTAAAGACAATAATAGGATACGACTTGTGTCCAGTGGTCGTCTGCAGCAGAGAATTCTATACTGACTTCAAGATGCTGGACATACCGAATTTTGATGTCGTTTTGGGTATGGATTGGCTCAGAACATTTTATGCTACCATTGACTGTCGTCAAAGGAGGGTAGTTTTGAGATTCCAAATCATCCGGTCTTTTATTTCAAAAGTGGAGACCGAACCCTAGAGCCAAGCACATACAAGGTAAAACCGAAGAAGGCGGTGATTGCAACGCTTCAAGCGGAGGAAGGATCAAAGCCAGATATAGTTCGAGAGTTCGACGATATATTTTCTGAAGACATAGCAGGTTTGCCTCCAGATCGAGCTCTTGAATTCAGCATTGATTTAGTACCTGGAGCACAACCGGTGATCAAAGCACCGTATCGGTTAAGCCCTGAAGGTTTGAAGGAAGTCCGTACTCAGTTGGACGAATTATTGATGAAAGGATGGATTCGTCCCAGAACTTCAAGTTGGGAATCACCAGTTCTGCTTGTGAAGAAGAACAAAGGTTCATATCGAATGTGCATTGATTATAGAGCTCTGGACGATGTAACTATAAAGAACAAGTATCCATTCCCTTACATCGACGATATGTTCGATCAGCTAAGTGGATCTTGCGTTTTCTCCAAATTAGATCTTCGTTCGGGTTATCATCAGGTGAAGGTCAAAAAATCTGATATCCATAAAATGGTATTCAGAACTCGCTATGGTCATTATGAATTTCTTGTGATGCCATTTGGAGTGACCAACGCATCAGCTACATTCATGAACCTAATGAATCAAGTTTTCCGAGAGTACCTAGACAGCTTTATTGTCATCTTCATTGACGACATCCTGGTATATTCTAAGAGTCGGAAAGAACATGCCAAGCACCTACGAATTGTCTTGGAGACGTTACGACAGCATCAACTCTATGCCAAGTACACCAAGTGCGAGTTTTGGCTAGATCAAGTCGGTTTTCTCGGACATATTGTATCAGGCGATGGAATCTCTGTAGATCCAGCTAAAGTATCAGCAGTAAGCGAATGGCCAACACCGAAGTCAGTGAAGGACATTCGAAATTTCTTGGGTTTAGCAGGTATTATAGAAGGTTTATTAAAGGATTTTCAAAGATTGCAACACCCCTGACCAAGCTCACACGTAAAGATGAAGAATTCGTGTGGTCAGAAGCATGCGAACGAGCTTTCGTATAACTCAAGTCAAGATTGACATCAGCACCTATTCTCTTTATACCGAACCAATCTGGAGGTTTTGAAGTGCATTGCGATGCATCCGGTAAGGGATTAGAATGTGTTCTACATCAGCACGGTAAAGTTGTAGCTTATGCTTCAAGACAGTTGAAGATTCATGAGCGCAATTATCCGACGCATGATTTGGAGTTGGCGGTCGTTATCTTTGCTCTCAAAATTTGGCGCCATTATCTTCTTGGTGAACGAATGGACATATACACAGATCACGAGAGTCTGAAATATGTGTTTACTCAGAAAGAGTTGAATATGCGGCAGAGAAGATGGTTAAAACTCATAGCGGACATCGACATCAACCTACATTATCATCCAGGGAAGGTGAATGTAGTACCTGATGCCCTTAGTCACCAACCATTAGCACTGAATCTCACCACACAGTGGAAGCTTCAACAAGACTTGTATCAAATGGAGATTGAAGTAGTCATGCCAGGTAACGCTCCAAGTTTGATGAACTTACAAGTTCAATCTACCTTTGTCAATCAGATCAAAACAGCTCAAGCAAGTGATGCTAAGTTGCAAAAGATCAGAGAACAAGTAGAAAGTGGACTTCGAACAGACTTTATCATCCATGCAAACGGATCTTTGAGATATGCAAGTATATTGTGTGTACCAAAAGGTTCTATGCGAGAAGAGTTGATGAAAAAAGCTCACAGCTCTCCTTATTCAGTACACCCTGGAGGTACAAAGATGTACAAAAATCTGCGTCAAAATTACTGGCGGCATGGAATGAAGCGTGAAGTAGCCAGAAGCATCGCTAAATGCTTGGTGTATCAGCAAGTAAAGGCTGAACATCACAGGATAGCTGGTTTACTTCAACCGTTACCTATCCCAGAATGGAAGTGGCAACACATCAAAATGGATTTTGTGGCTGCATTGCCTCGCGGCACAAAGGGTAACGATGCGGTATGGGTTATTGTGGATCGACTCACAAAGTCAGCTCACTTTATTCCCTTTCAAGTTGGCCAATCTACTGAGACACTAGCAAAGAAGTACATGGAGGTAAGAATCTAAGTAAGATTTAAACTCTTCAAATATTTACTATCTCTTATACCCATGAACTCATACACAAAATCGTGAGATTATATGGAGTACCGGTCTGCATTGTCTCCGATCGTAACACCAGGTTCCGATCGCAATTTTTGCAAAGTTTGCAAGCTAGCTTGGGAATAAGTCTGAACTTCAGCACAGCTTATCATCCACAAACAGATGGTCAGTCTGAGCGTACAATTCAGATCTTAGAATATATGCTCAGAGCGTGTATGCTAGACTTCGGAGGATCATGGGAAGATCACCTACATCTTGTGGAGTTTTCATACAACAACAGCTACCAAGCAAGTATTGGAATGGCACCATTTGTAGCTTCATATGGAAGGAAGTGTCGATCGCCATTAAGTTGGGACGATATTGGAGATAGAGAACTTCTTGGACCTGAGATGATAGTAGAAACTGTCGACGTGGTTCGTACTATCAGGGAAAGAATGCGCATAGTCCAAGATCGATAGAAGCACTGGGCTGATGCAAAGCGCCGTCACTTAGAGTTTCAACCGGAAGATCATGTATTTCTGAAGATATCTCCGAACCGTGGAGTGATTCATTTTGGAAGACGCGGCAAGCTTTGTCCGAGTTATATTGGACCGTTCGACATACTCGAACGAGTCGGTGAAGTGGCATATCGCTTGGAACTTCCACCTTCATTGGAAAGAATGCATAATGTGTTTCACATATCCCAACTCAGAAGGTATGTGAGTGACCACATCCATATTCTTGATCACTCCGAGCTCACTGTATAGCCAGATTTATCCTGTGAGCAACAATCTGTTGAGATCCTGGATAGAAAGATGAAGTCACTTCGGAACAAGGAAGTCAACTTGGTTCGAGTGATGTGGAGAAAAAATTCACTAGGAGAATCGACATGGGAACGTGAGGACGACATGCGTGCAAGATACCCTTATTTATTTGTAAACTAGAACTTAAAATAATTGTAAATTTCGAGAACGAAATTTTTGTAAGAAGGGTAGACTGTAACAAATCAGATTTTAATGTACAGAAAATTGTTTTAAATTTAATGTACAATTAGGGTATTTGCAATCCTGTGTATACTATAAGTATTTGTTTTACTTTTGAACAGTAAGAAACAACTTGTAGCTCATTGGTAAAGCCTTGCACTGCTGTGACGTAGCCCCTGTGATCGAATCCTCCCAGCCACATTATCTTTTTATTTAATTTACTTTTGATCATTTAGAAGCCCAAGGGTTTGCACGTGCACTACACTTAAGATGATAAGTTACAGAGTAATCAATCACATGCACTGGGAAAACCAAGCGACACCAACACGTGACGATGATCCGAGCACCCCTTACAAGTATTGGACCAGCGAGATGGCCTCCAAGACCGGCACCGCCGGGCCCCCCATAGGGGATGCTTCCCATCTTTTCACCCGAGCACCCCTTGGCCAACCCCACTTCTCTCATGTTGTTTATTTTCTCTGCACATTTTACAGAGAACTTTAATCAGCTTTAATCCAATTTTTAATGCATTCTTTAACCCTCTAAACCCTAATTTCCCCTATAAATACCACACTCTATTTCATCTCTCCTCACTCGGAATTTCATTACAAAAACTCTCAAAAATTCTCAAGTCTCAAGTTGTGCAGGTGGAGTTAGCGAAGGGCGAAGTTACGACGAAGTTCCAAAGAGATTCCGGCGACGAAACGACGCTCCGACACTTTCCCTAGCTTCCCTCTTCTCCCCTCTAAACTTGTAGCCAGTAAGTCATTTCTTCCCCTCTCCTTATCTATTCTAAAACTTACATTCTTCAAAACCCGACGGAAGCGGAGTTAATCCGACTTCCGATTCTGTTTTTCTTTAAAATTCTATTTTTCTTAAGCAATAAAATACCATACTCTCATATAATGTTTATCAAACATTAACAAATACATTAAAACAAATTTCATCTCAAAACAATCTTTCATGCAACTTTTATCGTATTTTTACGGTAAAATACCACATACTTTATTTTCGACACAAATCAAAATAATACTTGTATTACCTTTAGAAAACTCACGAGGTAAGGAACTACTTCATCACAATGCACATCTTTGACATAGCACGATTTACTTTGGGAAATGTTTTTGGGAATACCACGAGTTACAATAAAATACCCTAAACAATTACAAAACCGTTTTCTTTAAAAAGAGTATTCATTACTTCCTTACAATTACGTCTCTACAACCCATTTTGGGGACCCCAATCGGGATGGTGCGGGTTATCGCACGTCCTCGGGTCTAGTAGAGCGAGATGCAGATCTCCGCAAGGAGCATTCGATCTCGATGGAATTTTTAATGCTATTTTTAAGAAAATGAGATTTCTGGAAAATAAATAAAATTTATTTTTATTAAATATATATATGAATATTATCAAAAGATCTATTTTAAATATATTATACAAATATACCAAGTTTTCTAAATCAAAAGAATCACCATTACATGAAACTACCATCCAAATACAAAACAATTCCAATATTTCAATAAAATACCATATACAATGAAAACTAGGTTTTACTCACTAGAAATTTCACTTTTATAAAATATACATCTATGAAAACCCTAAAGACGATAATTAAATGCTTGAGGTGTATTTTGAAATTATATCGAAACTATTTTTACATAAAACCCCCTCAAGTTATACTAAATTACAATAAGGACCCTAGTAAATATAGGTTTAAGCGGGACCAATTCTCTTGAGCCTCAGGGAGTCGGAGAATGTGGGTGCTTGCCTATCTAAGGTAGACAATATAACAAACGGTGTTAGCAATATGGTAATTGTCTTGGAAAAAGACACAAATCCTGCCGTCCATGTGCAGCAGTTACCGATAACATCAAAACTAATTCAGGATTTTAACCACTTAGTTTCACCCAAGCTTCATCCTGGTCATGTTCTTTTCAAAGTGTCTGACTCGGACTGAGTCTCAATCTAATCAATATGACTTGAATATGATTCAAGTATAAACTACAATACAACATGAATCCATGAATCCGTCTATTCAATCTATATAAATCTATGTTGACTGAACCAAACCATGGATATAGTCTGTTTACATGACTCTCCATTTATATCCATTCTGTTTACTGATATTATGGTTTTGGCAAGTCATCCATCTATATAACAAAACAATACAATCAATACAAAAGACGTCGTAGGGGTTTTTAAAGGGATAGATTGGTACAGAATGTGTTAGAAGTGGTACGGGACTGTAACCTTAATACACCTAACCTGAATATCTATTACCGTTGTACCGTGGCTGAACGGTTCCTTGTGCTCCGTATACCTTAGTCTCCGGAATAGTGGGACTTCTCTCGTATACACTGGAATATTCTGTACCAAGCTACAGACAACTACGTTAACATTATAATCAAACATTACTATTCATATTCTCTTTCTGTCTATTCTATCTCTACTCATCTTTGGTACTAACCGAGCGATTGTTCACTGACGACATTCCTTTCTTCTTTCTTTGGAATGTTGTCAGGTGATTTGGACGTACTAGAGACCGAGCCCAGTACTGAGGACTTGGAGCCGTTTGCTATCGACCCAGAGCTGTAGGCACTTGTACATACATTTCATTTCAGTTATGACATTATTTAGGCATTGTTTTCTATTCATGTATTTACATTCCAGTTGTACCTGTAAAAGAATGTTTAATAAATAAAGTTGTTGTTCATTATATTCATGTCTCTTGTGTACATTACTTTATATTGCTTAGATACGCTTAGCGTGTTTACTTCTGAGTAAATACGTAGCGGGCCTCGCCGCGTCCTCTTGCCGTACACCGGGAAGCGTGGCGTGACAATTACAGAGGCGCCTTTTAAATGAACCGGAACTACAGGAGCTTGAGAACTCCATAGTTAAGCGTGCTCGGGCCAGGGAACTCTTGGGATGGGTGACCTCCTGGGAAGTGTCCCCTGGTCGGATCCAGTTCGCTCTAAAGGACAAAACCGTGCGGTTTCAGCCAGAGCGGACAATACCATCTATACTGGGGCATGGAGCGTTACATTTATGTTGGCCCATGCAGGTCCCTCAGTAGTAGGTTTATGGTTCGAGGACGAACCATTATTCAAAGGTGGGGAGAATATCGAGACCCGGTTCTTGTTCACGGAACAAGGTGCCATACAGAACAAAATGCCATGCCAATTGTCATGACAAGGGAGCGGGGGCCACCTCTTGAATCCGTGAGGTCCACCACTTGAGTCCGTGGGAACCACTATAGAACAATTGGGAATCTTCGGAACATATTCCAAAAGAGGACCGAACTGTATTATAAATGTAATAATATCGCCCTTAATTACAGAGACGCCTTTTAAGTGAACCGGAACTACAGGAGCTTGAGAACTCCGTAGTCAAGCGTGCTCAGGCCAGGGAAGTCCTGGGATGGGTGACCTCCTGGGAAATGGCCCCTGGTCGGGTCCGATTCGCTCTAAAAGACAAAACCGTGCGGTTTCAGCCAGAGCGGACAATACCATCTATACTGGGGAGTGAGGCGTTACGGTATCGGAGATTGTGAACTCCTTGGACTAGAGATAATCGTGGCAACTGTGGATGTAGTTCGCACGATTGGGGAAAGAATGCGCATAGCCCAAAACAGACAGAAACATTCGGCAGATGCTAAGCGGCAACATCTGGAGTTCCAACCTGGAGACCATGTTTTCTTAAAGATCTCTCCAAACAAAGGAGTGATCCACTTTGGCAAGAGGGGTTAGCTAAGTCCAAGATACATAGAACCGTCCGACATACTCGAACGAGTTGGAGAAGTGGCATACCGTTTAGCACTGCCACCATCATTGGAAGGAGTGTACAACACGTTCCACATATCTCAGCTACGACGATATATGAGCGACCCCAGCCACATACTTAATCACTCAGAGCTCACAGTACAGACTGACCTGACTTGCGGGCAACAACCCATTGAGATCCTGGACCAAAAAGTGAAGACACTGCGGAACACAGAAGTAAACTTGGTCCGAGTGATGTGGAGAAAGGATTCGCCAGGAGAATCAATATGGGAACGAGAAGAAGACATGCGTACAAGATACCCTTATCTCTTTGAAAATTAGCCCATATGTAAATATAAATTTCGATGACGAAATTTTTATAAGAAGGGTAGAATGTAACAACTCTAAATTTACTATACTGAATTTCTATTTTAATGTACAGAAATGAGTTTACAGCCTGAATTTGAGTTATAAGTCAATTTTGTTAAATAAGAGCAAGAAACAATTTGTAGCTCACTGGTAAAGCCTTACACTACTGTGACGTAGCCCCTGTATTCGATTCTCATCAGACACATTATTTTTTCTGAATTTTTTTTAACTTTTTGGAAGCCATAAAGATTGCACGTGCAATACACAGGGAAATGAAAAGTTCAGAAAAATCAAACATGTGCAAAAGGGTTTAAATATAGATTTTATCAAGTGGCACGAATCTCGAGGCAAATGCCTTAAATATAGATTTTATCAAGTGGCACGAATCGAGATTGACCAGCCAAAAGCCTTAAAGGGCCGGCGGGGACGGGTAAGATGGAGCTAAAGAACCTCGGGCTTTGCACACTAGTCTCTTCACCTACTCCTAACTCCTCTGCCCTGTTTGATTTCCCTGCAATCAAACAAAGACCATTCATTTCACAATTAAACCACATTTTTAATTCTAAATTTTTAATTCCAAAACCCTAATTCTCCACTATAAATACCATCCCCTACCTTGGCTCAGCACCATTCTGAAATTTATAGCAAAATTCTCTCAAAAAGTTCCTAAGTACAAGTTGAGTAAAGAGGAGTTGGCAAGCAAGCAACTTCCGGCGAAGATCGAAGCAAATTCCGGCACTTCCGCGACACTACGACGCTCACCCCCTTTTCTTCAACCCTTCTTTAGACTCTTTAAACCGTAAGTCCCTCTCAATCCTCCTTTTTCATTGCTATTCACTTTAAATCCAATATCGATAAAAGTGGAGTTATACGGATATCTTCTTTTATAAACCATATAAATCCTTTTCCTTTTATCAATTGGGTCAAACCACTTTTACACAATACTTGTAACCTTAAACCCTAATATTTAGAATCAAATTTTATCAAAATTCTCATGTGAAATAACAATAGTAACACTTTTTCATTAAAATACCATGAACTTATTAAACACCTCTTTTCATATTTTGTTAAAACAATACCTTAGGAAAACATCACGGGGTAACGACCTACCCTTCACGCACACTTGGTTTCATAGCACGATACTCATTGAACGTATTTCCATTGCGAAGTATGATATTACGATAAAATACCATATAATTTTAAACCCGGATTTCTTTTAAATCGATATATCATATCCTTTGCGAATACGCATCTACAACCCTCTTTAGGGGACCCGCTAATGGATGGTGTGGATTATCGCACATCCTTGGGCTAGTAGAACGAGATGCAGACCTCCTCACGGAGCATTCGATCTCGAAAGGATTTAAATATGGTTTTTAAGAAATACGAATTTTCTAAATAAAATAATTGTTTTTAAGATTAAAATTATAAATACATACTTTTAAAATATAATAAATCTATATTTTTTTAAATTGAAAAGATTAATAAATGACAATAAAATACCATCAAGATACCAAAAAGACAAGTTTTACAGAAAAATACCATGAACTTTCCAAGCTAAGTAATTATCACTAAAATACCCCAATACTTAAAATCCATACTCATGAAAATCTCAAATAATACTAATCACCCTCAAGATTTAATTTTAAACTATATTAAAATATTTTTCATAAAACACCCTCGAGTTATATAAAAACAATATTTAAGGACTTTAGTAAATATAGATTTAAGCGGGATCAATTCTCTTGAGCCCCAGGGAGCCGGAGAAAGTAAGTGCTTGCCTATTTAAGGTAGAAAACTTAACAAAGTTATCAATGGTAATTGTCTTGGAAAAAGACACAAATCCTGTCGTCCATATGCAGCAGTTACCGATGACTCCCGAACCTAATTCAAGATCTAAATCAGTTTACAAGTGTCTGACTTAGTCTGAGTCCAATTCAAAGCTGAATCCAAAATCAAACCTGAATACTTGAACATGAACATGAATACTCGAGTCCAAACATCAATATCAAACATGTATACTTGACTTGGCTTGACCGAACCATGGTTATAACTTAACTTGACTTCTGGAATACTCGATTACATCTTGAACATGAATACTTGAACAACTTGTATCCATGGTTTCGGCAAGTTTGATAATTATAATCTATATAACACATTACGTATGGATAAAGGGATAGATAGATACGGAACGTATATCGTGGCATGAGAGGTCACTTAAAAGACACCTACATGAATTCTCATACCGTTGTCCCCGGGTTATGACGGGGCCTTATACTACATGTTATCATAGTCCACGGGGTAAGATGGACTCCTCTCGTATACATAAATACCTTCTGTATCAAGCTACAAATAACCACGTTATAATAAATATCATATACCAGTAATCAACCAAACACAACTTACCGGTCCATTTCACTTTACTTGTTATATTCTCTTTCTTCTTTTGGGACTTAACGAGCGCTAGTTCGCTAACGATATTCCTTTCTAGTTCTTTCTTTGGAATGTTCATCAGGAGGACCGTTCTCAGGAGATCGAGTCTAGCCAGGAGAACTTAGATCAACTTGCGGCACAGCCAGACTTCTAGTTCCTTGTGCTTACTTTCATTTTGTATGCCATTGTTTAGGCATTGCTTTACTCATTGTATCTTTTTTTTTTCAAACAGCTGTATGTAAAGATGAATGTAAATAAAGTTACTGTATTATTTTAATACTCTTGTCATTCTTGTATATTTTATATATTGCTTAATTACGCTTAACGTATTTATTTCTTAATAAATACGTTGCGGCCTGCCACGTCACTGTATCCTTCTACTGAGAAGCTGATAAGCGGGGCGTGACAGTCGTCATATCCCCCAAGTTGCCCTACAGGCAGTCCAATATTGACCCTTATATACAATCCATGGGCACGAATAAATATTCCCTTACCAAGTTCTACCAATGGTGGGAAATGTCCCCATATGGTGAACGACACTTGTAAGTCCTCTCGATTTATAAGTAGAAAACACTCATGAAAGATCCTTACGACTTACAAGAGAAAATATCACTTAGGAATCCCCACGATTCCTAAGGAAAAAATACACTTACGAGATCCTCTCGACTAGTAGGGAGAAATACCTTTGTGAGAGCCTTACGGTTCATAAAGTCAAAAGGCTTAGTCGACAGGATCCTAACCCTGTCTACTAAGCCATCTTTGTTCAAATCGACAAACGCAAATGATGATTCGCTCCTGACAACATTCCAGTTGTAGCAATGCTGATGCCTAAACAGGTGTCAAACTCCAAATCCTCTTACGGCAAATGATAATTCGCTCCTAGCAATATTCCAGTTGCAGCGATACTGATGCCAAGATTGGATCAGATCTCAGGTTCCTAACTCGTAATAAAACTCGGCGAGTCGCAAAAAACGCGTATGAGAAAGCCGAAATGTTTGGGCAACTCGTAATAAGAAACAACGGGTAAAAACAATAAATACATAACCAAAATGATTGGGCACCGCGAAAAATAGCCAAAATGATTGGGCAATTGGGACTTTCGCAATATAAAAAGCTGAAATGATAGAGCATGGTGGAAAAATAAAAAAATATATAATAAAAAATTGAAAATGAAACTTTTCTGCCCTGCAAATATGTCCATATTGACTCTTGTATACAATTCATGGGCATAAATAAAAGAAAAGGAAACCATATTTTCCCACCAGACTCCGTCAAAAGGAGAGACAAATCTCGACGGCAACATTTACAGCCTAGAGATTAGCTCGACGTTCTTCTCATTCCTGCGGGATGCAGACGCAACATCAATATAAAACCCAAGGGTCAAAGCAAACCAAAAATGGAATAATGGCAAAATCCTAACTCCAAGTCTTGACGGTACATATACAACCTAGTGACTATCTCTGTGTTCCCCCTCAGTTCAGCAGGATGCGGACGCAACTGTCAAATGAAATTAGGGCGATGGCATATCCCTAGCTCCGGACTTCAATCGCAATACATACAGCATGGAGGTCCTACAGATGTCTACCCTAGTTCAGCAAAGAATCGGCACGATATTGTTAAAACAAAAAATGAAGCGACGGCATATTCCCAGCTTCGGGTCTTGACGGCAACTCATATAAAGCCTAAAAGACTATTGGAGATCATCCCACCCCAGAAGGGTGCGGTTATGACTCATCGGGGCTCCAAATTGAGCCTAACCTCAAGTAAAAAGCGTCATGACAAATTCCTAACGCTAGCTCTTCCGATGGTAATATAAATTAAGGAGATTACTTGAAGATGTCTTGTCCAGTCCCCGAAGGGATCAGAGACATGACAGTCGTGGGGTTACTCAAACAACAGCTTAAAAACTGCATATCGAGGAATACATCAATCAACACGACGGTACCACGGACTAAAACCCTAGTACCACAAACCTAACGGACCTCTGTCGTAAAGAATGGGGGTTATCTATATACAACATTAGGACAAGTTTGCCTGTAAAACCCAAGGAAGGTAAACTAAAGAAACTTCGAAACGAGTGAATAAACTACAAACTCCGAAATGAGTACATAAACTAGAAACTCCGAAATGAGTATATAAACTACTTTACGCCAAATCAAGATATCAAAGGATAAAGTGGTGCAAATATGAAATAAAATATGTCTTTATTCATAAATCAAAATGAATACAAGATACAAAAAAGAAGAAGAAAGAAAAATATACAGCAGCAAAAAAATTTAGGATGGCGGGCGGTTCAATAGGCCAGCTAGATCGTCATTTTTGCCGGACTTCCGCCCCAAGCTCTAGCAACGCCGCAAGTTGAGTCCCTGCATGTGCCTGTTGTTATTAGTATGAAGAAAACCGATTCTCAAGCTCTTTCTCAGCAGTCTTGTGGGTCTCGACCATTTCGCGTGTGAAAATGACAGCTTTATCAAGAGCCACCACCTCCATAATTGCCTCGTGAAGGACCCTCCTGATTTCATAGGCCCGGGTAGTCTTGGTTGTGAGCTGGGATTGAAGTTCTCCCAAAGCCTTCGAAGCCAACTCTCTTTCCGAAAACTTCCGGTTGAGCCTTTTCTCACAAGACTGAAGATTGTCCGCACACCGATTGATGCATCCATGCAAGTTGGCCTTTTCAGATAGGATATCAGAGGGAAGGCGCACGCATTCAACTCCATGTAGGAAAGCCTCCACTTGACGGCAATATTCATCCCAAGTACGCACCAGTACCTCGTCATGGTAGGTAGCAAGAACGAACAAAGAAGCATTGGCTTCAACAACAAATTCCTCAACCATGACAGTAGTGCCAGCGCGAAGATCTTCAATGAGAGTTGCCAGTGAATGAATGCTCTGTTTTGCCATCCTCTCCGACACATGTCTGGTATAAGGGCCCAGCGGCATGCAAATATGCGGCTCTAGCGGAATCAGGGTTGGCAAAACTGTGAAGATACATGTATGGTTAGTCGCATTTCCGAACAAAGAATAAGTAGAAGAATACCAAGGTTAAAGCGTCACTTACCCATGGTCACAGAAGGAAAATTTGAGAAGTCCCTAGGCCCATCAAGAACTTCAACTTCATCATCAGCCTGTAGGACTGTAGTTTAAAATTAAAAAAATGGGCACATCAGCATCATTATAAAAATATGATACGGAAGGCAAAGGAATACCAACCTTGGTCAGAGGAAAGGACGATGCTCTGGGGGGTACCGCGTGCGGGGCCGCCATATTAAGTAGACGCATGAAGGTTTCTTCCGGAGAACGATCTACAATAGAAGACGCCAACTCCCGCAATTCTGAGAGAAAGAAAGGGTCAGACATATGGAATGGGTCGTTAAACAATATATATATATATAGGATTACTTTCGATATTTCATCCATTTTGGACTGGAGGGATAGCAGCTTTAGGAATCTCCTCTACACCCTCCGGTGCGTCACTGGAAATATTTACAGAGTCTATGGCCGGTCCCGTGACCTCTGATGAAAGAATAAAGGCTGTCAAGTATGCAATTTTAAAAAATCCAATGGGCTAAGCTATATTAACCTAGAATCGAACTAGAGAATTAGGATTTGATAGCATGTAAACAAACTTTACACTAAGTGAAAAGGGAATACAACCTTTGTAGACCGGTCCTTCACTTCTAAAGATCTAAGTAGTAGTCCCTAGAACTCTTCATAGGCTCCACTTGGTGAAAGGAACGAACTTGCTTAAGAATCTTCGAGGCCGAAGATGATCCACCTTGAAGAATCTCTAACTCAAGCTACCTCTTCACTAATTAAGGAATTAGTGAAGGAAACAATCTATACTAAAGGGCTAGTTTGGTATCGATTGATAAAGTAGGAATTTTGCTCATTTTAGAATTCTATTTCTCTTTTTCTTTTTCACTCTAGAAAAATCAAGAGAAGGAAGAAGATGAACTACTAGTGAACTAGGGTGAGGATAATATCTCAAGAGATATTTGTAGAGAGTTAACCATGGCTAAAGATAAATGGTTGGGTTTAAAAATATCTAGAGTAAAAAAATTATTGGAATGAGTCATGGCTTCTACATGCTTCTACAAGCATCTTAAGCCATGCTCATTTCCACTCATTTTTTTTCTCTTTATAATTAATTTACCCAAATTATTTTTAGTTTGGTGTGAGTCTTATACACCCATGTTCTATATATCATCCACCATGACACAATAGTTATATAATATACATATATATATAGAGAGAGAGAGAGAGAGAGACATTACATAAATATATATATATATATATATATATATCAACATATATATTCAAGAGAAGAAATTCTTTAGTAAGCTAATATTAGTTAATATATATTAAAATATCAAATATAAATATATATATATATATATATCAAATTATTAAATCAACACTTGATTTAATAATCCTGCTATATTATATATATCCGACTAATATCTTTTATATGTATATCAATTTATCGAAGTAACATTTGATTCAATAACCCGGTTATATCACATATAACCGACCGATATTATATATCGCGAGATTAGAATACGGTATCAAATGCACGTATTTAATCAAGGTCCCGCACATATCACATATGTGCCCTACACAAGCCCCACTAGTATGATCTGCATCATAGTCCTGGTAGTGAAGCTAACATCCGAAGGGTTTTATCAACATGTATGAGAGAGACAGAATAATATAAGTGTACATGTCAAGATAAAGAGCAACCAGATAGCATACTATCATGTCGAGCAAGAAAGTCATATGTGTGTGTGTGTGTGTGTGTGCGCGCGTGTCCAAGCATCCACTATAATATACAATAATGGCCTCTAGAGCGTATATAAGACTAACAATCCCCCACTTGCACTAAAGCCAGTTGTTATAGTATCGCATACCCAATATCCCAAAAAGTCTCTCAAATTGCGTCTAGGGGAGGGCCTTCGTGAGTGGATCCGCTGTGTTGTCCTTCGTGTCAACTCTCTTGACCTTGATCTCCCGGCGATCAACTATCTCCCGGATCAGGTGATACCGCCTAAGAATATGTCTGGATCACTGATGGGACCGGAGTTCCTTGGACAAAGCCACAGCTCTATTGTTATCACAATACAAAGGTATTGGATGCTCAATGAATGGAACTACAACAAGTTCAGCTATGAACTTCTTCATCCAGACAACCTCTTTGGCAGTATCGTTGGCAGCGATATATTCAGCCTCCATCGTCGAGTCTGCTATGGTATCTTGCTTAGAACTATTCCTGTAAGACTACGGTAGCGCCCCGGCCGTCTTTCCGAGGCCAAAATGCGGAAACGAAAATTTTTCTTAACTTGAAAACCGGCGCTATCGTTTGCTTAAAACCCAGATCGAACCATTAACCTACAACTAGCAACTAGGGAAAGGGTTGGAAAGTTATACCGATCGATCCGTGTCCTTCGGTCTTCGGCCACAATCCCAAGCTCCTCGCGGCATCTCCGGTCTGCATCTCCTCATCAGAAAGGGCACCACATCTACGAGTCTTTTTATGGGCTACCGCTTCATCTGAAGCAACTCGGGCACGAAGTGCGCTAGCCGACGTGTCCAAGGCTTTGTAGAGAATGTTTGTGATCACTTTGTCTCTTGCATCCATGGCTTGGATGGAGGTTGAAAGTGTTGCCATTAATGGAGTTGTGAGTTGGAGGAAGAAGAAGAAGAGAGCTTTTCTTTTCTTTTTCTTTTGTGATGTTATGAATAATGAGAGTGAGAGAGTGAGAAGAATAATATGGGAGCAAAACAATTCAAGGCAGCCCCTCTCTCTCTCCATCTCATTTCAACACATTAAACAATTCCTTAATGTGGCATTTTTGCAAGAAAAGAGACCATGACTCATGATACAAGTCCATGTCACATTAATGAATTGTCATGATGTAAATCTAGCTCATTATTTCCATTATCCAAACATTAATCCAAATGTTTGGTCCAACAACAAAAAATCCGGCAACATCTAAAGTAAACTCGTGACGGATCACAAGGATACCCCTCACCTGTATATACATACCTGCATCCGTATTCCGACTGAATGCGAATGCGATGAGACTAAAGTAATCCAACAAATCTAATACTAGGATCCGGCTTAAACCAAAGCCCACTAGTATGATCTGTCCGATCAAGATCCATGCAATACCGCACGTATAAGATCGAACCCTGCCATATATCATACGGCCTCTACTACGTTTCGCCCGAAACTTGAGAAACTGTCTGTGGGGTACTCTAAAGACTCGTCAATACTTTGGCTGTGGATTTAACCACTAGCACGTCAGAGGTATTAGCCGTACGTAACGGGCTACCAAGTATTGACCAAAAGGGAGGTCGATGAGCGAACTCATCCTGACACCCTACTGAGCCTGTCAGTGACAATATCCGTACAGTCCGGTCCGTTCGTCTATGAGTATCGCATGGCGGGCCTAGGGGTTGGTAAAAGTCGGACCCCCAAAAGCGGAACAAGTCGTGTCGGAGTGTAGCCCAGAACACCCTGAGATACTACTGGAATACCTACCAGTAAATCTCCTGCCTCGGCCGAGGGCTTTGTGTAATGGCTCTTCTAGACACAGCGCGACCTCACCCCCAATACCGGAAGAGATAAACCCCTGCAGATCCGCTCACTGCCTCCATGTGGCTCGGGACTGTACCCAACTAAAACCTGTTTGCACGACTCCTTTGAGCCGTGGTAGGGTAGTAATCAAAGTACAGTGGGAACTAACACGAGACAAATGATGATCTCAGGTCGATGAACTAACATGTACACATGTCACCAGGGAACTGCTATCTGACGTCAGGTATAATACCAACTAGTATGTTCCCAGCGAGTCATGTCCGGTGTACTCATAACCCAATGAGCACCTGTATACATCTTAGGTGAACCAACTGACACCAGTGGCTTGTGAGACCGGCCACCGCCCCTCGTCGGGGTCTCAACTGTATACACTAGTCTACTCTGGAGTATCGATACCCCGTCTCGAAAACTCCCACGACTAGGGACCTTTTAAGGATGTGCTTATAGACCCCAGCTCCCACGTATATGATCGCCATCATTTTACTGGCAGTCAAGCAAGAATCCTAAGGGCTCTATTAACGTGCAATAGTGACCTGTAAGGTCACCTAAAGCAGTACACGATGATAAAGATAAACCAGATAGCATACTATCATCTTGAGTAAGACTGTCCTACCGGCATAGGTCCTCCCTCAATCATTGCAATCACGTGCCTGTGATCCAATAATTGACTCTGAGGGCACTATATCCAACAATCTCCCACTTGCACTCAAGGCTAATTATTGCGATGTCGCATACTCAAAGCCCGTGTGATACCGAACACCCAACTCCTCTACTATTCAGTCTCACAAAGCCCGTTTGCGAAACTATTGCGTTCGAGGAATAGCCTCAGTGAGTGGATCCGTCCTGATGTTTCTTTCTATGTCTCTGTTTATCTCAAGTTCGCGGAGAAAGCCATCTCCCGAAATGAGCAATACCTGTCTTAGAATATGCCTGGATATCTGATGGGACCTAGTTCATAAATGAACTCCAAATCCAAACTTCTTAGACTGTATAGTCAACCGAACTTAATCAGTATCCTGCGCTATGCCTCCCTCAGTATCCGCTTGGACCACCTGTCCAAAATACTGCCCCTCGTCAGAGGGAAAACTATAACACTTGACAGTCACTCTGTCATCCAGGTCACCTTGGAAGCCTGGAATGATAACCGTTCCCCGAAAAAGGCTACCGTTATCATATCCCTAGAACATTCACTTTTGTTCTAAAACTGCTTCTGAATGTTTCTCCAGGATTGGATCAATATCCACTTATTGCATCTACTGCAAAAACAATATCTGGTGTGGTACTTGACATCTCATGATTGACTCAATTGCCTAAGCAAGTGATCTGCCAATCATGCACATCCCTCTCCCCTTTAGTCTGTAAGACACCTTTAGAGAGGGTGACTCCATCACCTGCAGGTACACTACCGTGCTAGGAGTCGTCCATTCTAAAACACCTTTAGAATGCTGTCTAAGTACCCAGATTGGGAAAATACCCAAATCTAGATCTAAAACCATAGATCTAGTAACCAGAATATCTGATATAATATCCATATCCTATGTGAAGAAACCATTGTGCGACAACCGAAGTATAAACGACCGTAGTATTGGAATTTCACTTCCTACTCTGTGTATGTCATCCAAATACCAGGACATCACACCCTACTACCTTCTTAACAGATCCATCCCCTATTCTGATGAAGTCAAACCTATGACTGTCACATCAGAAATAGATGATCTATCTCCGCTATATCTGCTTTAGTCTATAAATAAACATAAGACACTTGTCCACTATGCTTCCGCTGCTCCCACTGACTACGACAACCCTCTGGCAGAGTCATATACACGTACATTTCTAAAGCTAGTTTAGAACGACGCTATACTCATCCTCCTGCCGGGTCTCACAGTCTGGAACAACAGCAATGGCAAGTCTGCGTAAACAAGAACCTCCCTGTCACCGTCCTTGAGCATACCGAAGTACCTCTCGAGTGCCTGAGGTTGCCCACCATATTTGCGGAGAGGCCAATGGAATGTCAAACCAGATTGAATCTTTAGGTTCTTATCAAATTTTCAGTAATCGTTTGCGGTTCTGGAATCACTTCCGGTTCTACCATATTCCCACTACTGTTTTCTGAAAAAAATCCATTTTACTCAAAACTGTGGCGAGTCAAGAACAATATCACTATTGATCTTCCAGATGGTAGAAAGTCAACCCTCGTCATAGCCTGGGTCAACCCATAAACAGCCATTACAGAAACGTGTCATGAGTTATCCAGAGTCTGGTTTTAAGCATAAGCCGGACAACTCCCTGTACCTTAACATTGTTAAGATATGAACTATTCTATATCCAATATAGAAACAGAAGCACTGATTTAATTGGAACCAGATTCAAATCATACAGCAGTCTCCAGTGTATGTCAACTAAATGGAGAGAGGCCGATCAGTATTACTCAACTTAGGAATACATCCAAATATGAGTAACCTGAAAGAGAAGCAAGTTCTCTTAATCATTACTATTAACTGAATACCATACACAAGTATCTACATCTTCGATCACCTTGAAGAATCCTGATACTTGCAATACTTGGTTCTCTACTTTATTCATATACCTATAACTTCTCAAAACTTGGACCTTGCATTTGTACGAAACACATGTCTAAGAACTAGAGAAGTCACAAGTAAACCGAATATAGTACGAGGACCAACCCCTCTGTTCTAATGGACACTGGACAATATACAATACTCTGTATAAGTCCCTTGAGTCTAATAACTCATTCCCTGTGTGTCGTAGGTTGAAAACTGTACTTATGGTTAAGAAGAATTACACCGCTGTTTAATGCTCCTTACCTAACTATCCACTGATATAGGTAAATGTCACCGACATAATTTCAAAAAGTTATATCTCACTTTATGAAAATAAACGTACAGATATATCAATTTGAAATTGGTGCATTACAACGGATATTCAAAACCAAATATTTGCCGTCCGGCAAACAACCCAGGCGATTTCCTCAATTATCACCAATTACAACGAATCTCGATATAATAAGGATAATCACCCAATTCCTAATAACTTACTCCCACTCATCATCTGTAAAACCATACAGATGTGGGAATCAAACCTGGTAAATACATACCCTGGAGTAAGGACTAATTGGGAAATCAGTTTTCTTTTAACAATACACAGTGAAACTGAAACATGTAAATGTTTCAAAGGGGTATCTCGGTATTCCTAGTAATGCTTCTTCCATTATCAGATTCACAACTGTAACCGTATATTTCTTTGCCATCTCTCCAAATCCCTTTATATGTCTTTAATCATTACCTTCTGTACACCCTCTTAGGCTAAATAGTTTTCTTCCTTCCCTACCGTTCGGCATCAGCCTATGGTTTGGAAGAAGACTACCCAATAAGCATAATGGGTGTACTGTCCTAATCCTAGGAGCACTCGCAACCTGAGAGAAGGTGAAGATTAAGACAACTGAATAAATCTTATTCCTATTTCTCCTGAACCAGAACCCATCCCCGAACTGGAACAAGTCCCTTCGAGTTCGTATATAACCATACGATGGAGTATCCAAATAACTGTAGATCTTCGTAGTGATACGGAGTGTTCCGGAGAAATACAAAGGTGAAGTAGGAGTGGCGATGAAATACTTGGTTTGGTCGTGAATAGCAGTCGCAATTTACTTTGCCCTCTTACTAATCCATTTATATGTCTTTACTTAATACCTTCTGTACACCTTCGTTAGGCTAATCGGCTTTCTTCATTCCCTACCGTTCGGCACCTGCCTATGGTTTGGAAGAAGACTATCCAATTTGCATAATAGGTGTACCGTCCTAATCCAAGAAGCACTCGCAACCTGAGAGAAAGTAAAAGGAAAAGACAACTGAATAGTCCTATTCATTTTCTCCAGAACCGGAAACCATCCTCGAATCTGGAACAAGTTCCTTCGAGTTCGTATATAACCATACGATGGTTTTATCCAATGGAAGTGGACGTTCATAGTAATACGGGGTGTCCTGGAGAAAAGGGTAAAAGTAGGAGTGGCAATGAGGTTTGCAACTCCGACAATCCAAATGCCAGTGTTTTAAGAAGGTTCGGTTAACTTGGTCACTGAGTCATAGTCAAGGGTCGGGTCATGGTTGCTGCCAAAGAGAGAGAGAAAAGAAACACTCAGCGTGCACTCTAACCTAGATCAGAATGGTTATCACTTTATCTAATCAGGAAACCTCCCACTGTATCCTCAAATTCTCCTCCAAACCTGAAAGAAGAATTAGTCGGGATCACCCGAGGAGTAAACCAACTAATCAGTGGGAATCGGGATCCAACTATCATCGCATGATAACGTGACGGAATCCACTCACATCACCACACTCCAGAAGGTATGCGCATGCCTGGCAAGTTTTAGTTTCTTTAGAAACTCCCGATGTGATTTTTACCCTTAGGACCCAAGTGACCTTGACGAATAATTAACAAATCAAAAGGTCCTAGTCAAGTTCAACCCGTCATTATCTTGATTGCGTTAAACCCACCCGCAGGACCCTTGACGAATAATCAACAAAGTCGTACGACTGTCCTAACCAATCCACATATCCATTCGACAGAAAGCATTACAGAGCTACCGCACACTACGCCTCGGCGAATAACAACGACAAACTTAGCGCGAATACTAAGCAATACTAATCTGAAATGTCGGAGGGCTACGAATGGTTTTTGGCGAAAAACCTTTAACGTAATGAACTTGATATCGTTGAAGGAACCGGATAACTTTTTATAAAAATATAGTGGCAAAAATCTTTGCTTTTGCTAAAGAGGTCACTCCCGGTGAAGGGATCTCGGCTCTTTCCCGTAGAATGAGGTGCAGGATATTCCAAATGAATACCACGATACAAAGCTAAAAGTAATCGGCTATAGTGAAGTTATTACCCTGACGCAAACTTCTGTCCAAGGGGTCATTCCCAGTGAAGGGATCTCGGCCCTTGCCTCGTCGACTGAGGTGCTGGATATTCATAACCGAATACCATTGTGCAGAACAAAAGAGAACGTCCTTGCAATAACAGCTTTTTTGAAAAATGTTCCAACAACATCAGAATAGGTTTGTTTAGCTTGCATTGATCTGAATCAACGCAGTCCCATCAATTGATCATACTACAAAAGAACGAAAATGCGATGTACGTATATGCCATCCGCATTCGCCACTGGGTCCCGTCATCACCCGTTAGGTTACTTAACTAACGACAGAGCGGGGACTGGACTGCGCGGATGCAAAACATATACAATATCTACTAGTATATATATCAATATATAATATTCGCTCAAGGCGTGAAAAATGCAACATCACAGAAATGTAATAAGCATCACAGAACAATACAGATAATCTGGAATCCCCGGGTTTCACAGAGCCGCTATTGAAACCGACGTTCCTCTGGTCGTGTGAATAGCCTGTGCAATGAAATCCTAGACCCCTACGGGCGCGGCAAGTTACCCGCCAAAACCTGAAGCAAGGCAGACCCCTTCAACAACGTGAATGGACCACCCAGCACTTCACGGAATCCGGTAACTTGGGCACCCTTCCTTGGGTCAACCTATACCCCCTACGAGTGCGGTGAATAGCCCGCCAATTCTAGAGTGAAGCCCCTCCGTCTCAAAGCCATAAGATGCGGTCCCGTTGCCTCTAGAACCCGGCTACCCGTGCACCCGTCCTTGGGGTAATCCTAGTACAGAAAGTAAAAAAATATACAACGGGTATATCGACCTCAGCCCGGTCGTGCCCCAAAAGAATAATATACAAACAGGCAGTGACGGCAGTCCACATGTCGGACGCTCGCTCCGCAATATCAAATGTACATATACAACCAAACTGTACTACCATTGCATCCAGACCATCCACCACGACAAGCCGCAACATCACAGCACAACACAGAACATCAACGTGAATGTCACGTTCGCAAATCCGTCTAAAAGGGTTATAGCAGTTAGACAATTTACCGATCAAGTGACATTCACGGTTGCAGATATAATGTAAATACTGTGAACTAACATGTTTAAAATTTTCGATCGACTAAATTTTCCGAAGTGGGCCCCAAGCACAACTGTAGCACTCAAAATAAATCTGGGCCCAAACAGAATATACCAAGAACCCCATTTCCAACTCAAGAATAAATCTGGAAATTTAGGTGCACTGTTTCTATAGTACGGCCGCTGATCCGCCGCTAAAACGTGGTTTTGGCCGCGGATCCGCCGTGCTACAGTAAAATCAGTGAACCAAAATTTCACAGAATTCTTAAAAAACCCTGCACGTAATTTTGCAATGTAGTGAAAGATTTTTTGACCACTGCAAAAATTCGACAGAAAATGATGCAAATGGAAACGCGGTTTTGGAATTTTGTTCGATCAAACTTTTAAACACGCTAGAGCAAGCTAGACTAGGTTAATGGCGTGGCTCTGATACCATGTAAGACTATGGTAGCACCCCGGCCGTCTTTCCGAGGCCAAAATGCGGAAACGAAAATTTTTCTTAACTTGAAAACCGGCGCTATCGTATGCTTAAAACCCGGATCGAACCATTAACCTACAACTAGCAACTAGGGAAAGGGTTGGAAAGCTATACCGATGATCCGTGTCCTTCGGTCTTCGGCCACCATCCCAAGCTCCTCGCGGCATCTCCGGTCTTGATCTCCTCGTCGGAAAGGGCACCACATCTACGAGTCTTTTTACAGGCTCCCGCTTCATCTGAAGCAACTCGGGCACGAAGTGTGCTAGCCGACGTGTCCAAGGCTTTGTAGAGAATGTTTGTGATCACTTTGTCTCTTGCATCCATGGCTTGGATGGAGGTTGAAGGTGTTGCCATTAATGGAGTTGTGAGCTAGAGGAAGAAGAAGAAGAGAGCTTTTCTTTTCTTTTTCTTTTGTGATGTTATGAATAATGAGAGTGAGAGAGTGAGAAGAATAATATGGGAGAAAAACAATTCATGGCAGCCCCTCTCTCTCTCCATCTCATTTCAACATATTAAACAATTCCTTAATGTGACATTTTTGCAAGAAAAGAGACCATGACTCATGATACAAGTCCATGTCACATTAATGGATTGTCATGATGTAAATCTAGCTCATTATTTCCATTATCCAAACATTAATCCAAATGTTTGGTCCAACAAAAAAAAATCCGGCAACATCTAAAGTAAACTCGTGACGGATCACAAGGATACCCCTCACCTGTATATACATACCTGCATCCGTATTCCGACTGAATGCGAATGCGATGAGACTAAAGTAATCCAACAAATCTAATACTAGGATCCGGGCTTAAACCAAAGCCCACTAGTATGTTCTGTCCGATCAAGATCCGTGCAATACCGCACGTATAAGATCGAACCCTGCCATATATCATACGGCCTCTACTACGTTTCGCCCAAAACTTGAGAAACTGTCTGTGGGGTACTCTAAAGACTCGTCAATACTTTGGCTATGGATTTAACCACTAGCACGTCAGAGGTATTAGCCGTACGTAACGGGCTACCAAGTATTGACCAAAAGGGAGGTCGATGAGCGAACTCATCCTGACACCCTACTGAGCCTGTCAGTGACAATATCCATACAGTCCGGTCTGTTCGTCTATGAGTATCGCATGGCGGGCATAGGGGGTTGGTAAAAGTCAAACCCCCAAAAGCGGTACAAGTCGTGTCGGAGTGTAACCCAGAACACCCTGAGATACTACTGGAATACCTACCAGTAAATCTCCTGCCTCGGCCGAGGGCTTTGTGTAATGGCTCTCCTAGACACAGCGCGACCTCACCCCCAATACCGGGAGAGACGAACCCCTGCAGATCCGCTCACTGCCTCCATGTGGCTCGGGACTGTACCCAACTAAAACCTGTTTGCACAACTCCTTTGAGCCGTGGTAGGGTAGTAATCAAAGTACAATGGGAACTCACACGAGACAAATAACGATATCAGGTTGATGAACTAACCTGTACACATGTCACCAGGGAACTGCTATCTGACGTCGGGTATAATACCAACTAGCATGTTCCCGGCGAGTCATGTCCGGTGTACTCATAACCCAATGAGCACATATATACATCTTAGGTGAACCAACTGATACCAGTGGCTTGTGAGACCGGCCACCGCCCCTCGTCGGGGTCTCGACTGTATACACTAGTCTACTCTGGAGCATCGATGCCCCGTCTCGAAAACTCCCATGACTAGGGACCTTTTAAGGATGTGCTTATAGCCCCCAGCTCCCACGTATATGATCGCCATCATACTACTGGCAGTCAAGCAAGAATCCTAAGGGCTTTATCAACGTGCAATAGTGACCTGTAAGGTCACCAAAAGCAGTACACGATGATAAAAATAAACCAGATAGTATACTATCATCTTGAGTAAGACTGTCCTACCGGCATAGGTCCTCCCTCAATCATTGCAATCACGTGCCTGTGATCCAATAATTGACTCTGAGGGCACTATATCCAACAATTCCAACATACCGCCCCTCCATTGAGGGTGAAGACAAAACCCGAGACCGACTTACTGTCGTCCTTATCACTCTGGAAGCTCGAATCGATAAAGGACTCCACCTTGAGTTCTCCGTTACCATACACTAAGAATATTTCTTTAGTCCTTCTCAAGTACTTAAGAATGTTCTTCACAGCTGTCCAGTGCTTCTTCCCAGTATCTGATTGATACCTGCTTACCACACTAAATGCGTAAGCTACATCTGGTCCGGTACATAACATCGCATGCGTGATTGACCCAACTGCAGAAGTATAGGGTATCTCTTGCATGCGAGCCCTCTCCAAATCAGTTTTGAGAGATATCTCTTTAGAGAGAGTGATTCCTGAACAAGCGGGTAGATTGCCACACTTAGAATCTTCCATACTAAATCTCTTTAGTATGGTGTCAATGTACCTGGATTGGGACAATCCCAACATCTTTTTAGATCTATCTTTATAGATCTTAATCTCCAGGATATAGGAGGCATCACCCAGATCTTTCATGGAGAACTTTTATGAGAAGAAGAGCTTGACCGATTGTAGCATAGGAACATCATTTCCTATCAAGAGTATGTCATCCACGTACAATATGAGGAAGACAACCTTACTCTCTACAACCTTCTTGTATATACAAGGTTCATCTACGTTTTTGATGAAGTCAAACTCTTTGACTGCTACATCAAAACAGATGTTCCATCTCCGCGATACTTGTTTTAATCCGTAGATTGATTTAAGCAGCTTGCACACCTTTCCGCTGCTCCCACTGTCTACGAAGCCCTCTGGCTGTGTCATGTACATGCTCTCTTCTAAATCACCATTTAGAAAAGCAGTCTTGACGTCCATCTGCCAGATTTCGTAGTCATGGTATACAGCAATAGCAAGTAGGATCTTGATGGACTTAAGCATAGCCACTGGAGAAAAGGTTTCATCATAATCAACACCTGGTCGTTGACGAAAACCTTTTGCTACAAGTCTAGTTTTGAAGGTCTCAACCTTTCCATCTACACCAAGTTTCTTCTTAAAGATCCATTTTCTCCCGATGGGTTTTACCCCTTCAGGAGCAACTTCCAAAGTCCATACTTTGTTTGTATACATGGTTCCATCTCAGATCACATAGCATCCAGCCATTTCACAGAGTCTCCACTCGTGATGGCATGCTCGAAACTAGTTGGGTCATCATCTTCCATGATGCAATCCTCACTTCCACCGTTTATGAGAAAAACGCAGTATCTCTCAGGTGGATGAGAAACCCTACTAGATCTGCGGAGTGGCTGAGGTTCGTCAGGGACTATTGAATCCTCCGGTTCTAAATCATTAGCTGTAGTTTGTGTGGCTAGAACTTCTTCCAGTTCTACCTCATTGCCACTAATTTTTTTCACAAGAAATTTCTTTTCTAAAAAGGTGGCATATTGAGAAACAAACACTTTTTGTTTCTCAGTGTGGTAGAAGATATATCCTTATGAATTCTTTGAATATCCTACAAACTTGCAAAGAACTGACCTTGTCTCGAGCTTGTCCGGATTTTGCCTTTTGACATAGGCCGGACAACCTCATATCTTAACTCATTTAAGATATGGTCTCTTTCCACTCAATATCTCATATGGTGTTTTAGGCACAGATTTAGATAGGACTTGATTCAATAGGTATACAGTTGTCTCAAGTGCGTAACCCTAAAAGGAAATAGGTAACTCAGCATTACTCATCATAGAGCATACCAGATCTAATAGGGTGCGATTCCTCCGCTCCGAAACTCCATTGTGATGTGGTGTATACGGAGAAGTAAGTTGAGAGAGAATCCCATTCTTTTTTAAATAGTCACGGAATACCGTGCTCATGTATTCTCTTCCCCGATCAGATCGAAAGATTTTAATACTTTTAACCGTCTGGTTCTCAACTTCATACTTGTATTCCTTGAATTTCTTAAAAACTTTAGAATTGTGTTTCAACAAGAACACATGTCCGCAATCTTGAGAGATCGTCGGTGAATGTGATAAAGTATGAGAAACTATTCATGGCATGCGTAGACATAGGACCACATACATCACTATGTATCAGTCCCAACAGTTCAGTAGCTCTTTCTCCGTGTCCAGTAAACAGAGTTTTGGTTATCTTACCTTTGAGACATGACCGGCAAGTTTCATATGATGTAAATTCAAAATGATTTAAATATCCATTTTTATGTAACTTAGCTAGTCGTGTCGCATTGACATGACCTAGTCTACAGTGCCACAAGAAGGCTTCGTTCATTTCGGAACTTTTCCTCTTCTGTGTGTTCTGTATACTTAGAACTGCATTCTGATTTAGAACATATATACCGTTATATAACGTACCAAACCCAATCAACACTTGATTTAGGAAAATGTTCATAACATTTTCCTCCAATACAAAATTATATCCTTCTTTATGTAATAAAGATACTGATATAATATTGCACATCATGTTCGGTATGTAATAAAAGTCGTTCAGAATCAATGTATTACCACTTGGTAATACAAGATGATATTCGCCAACTGCTTTGGCAGCAACAGTTGCTCCATTCCCTACTACGAGAGACTTATCACATTTTCCCAGTTCTCTACATCTTCTTACCCTTATAACATATTACAAATGTAGGATCCTGATCCGGTATCTAATACCCAGGATGTAGAGCAAACTGAGAAACAGTTCTCGGTTACGAACACACCCGAAGAGGATGCATCAGCATGCTCTTTTTCTTTCGGGTTGCGTGGGAATCCTGGTATTCTCCTATTTCCTGCTCAGACTTATAACAATCATAAGGTAGAGCGGAACCAACGTTCCCCAGCTCAGTATAATAAGCAGGTTCGGTCAATACATCCATATTATTATCTTGATTATGGCATGTCATGGTCGCAACCTGGAAAGAGAGAAGAAAAACACTTTAGTGTGCGCTCTTGCAAGATTAGATTGGTTATTTATCTTATCTAATCAGGATGGCTCCCACTGTTTTTTATCAAATCTTCCTTCAAACCCTAAAAAATAAGATCAGCCGGGATTAATTACACCCTACAAGTTCGCCAATCGTTCAGCCAGGCAGGTATTGGTACTCCGAAGGAGTCTCCCCATGCTTTCGTATGGAAATAATTAAATAACCTCGTTTCCGCAGGGGCATAACCCCGTTAACACCTTTCTTAGACACCTACTGGATCAGCTAATTGTAAAGTGGAAAACTCTCCCAGGAGTGACATTTACTCGCAGTGGGTATCGGGATCAACTATCTTATAGAAGGTATGCAATCTCATTGCAAATTTTCAACACTTGAAATTCCCAATATATGTTTTTGCCCCTAGCAACTTATAAGCTTAACAAGGTCAACAAATCATAAGCGCTAGCCAAGTTCAACCCGTTATTTCCTGATTGAATTAAACCCACCCGTATGACCCTTAATATAGTCAACAAAGTCATACAACTACCTTAATCCAATCGCATCATATGGGTGCAGATAAGCGCTAATCAGCTACCGCACACTACGCCTTAACATAGTCAACAAACGCAACACAAATACTAAATAGCACTTATCTGAAATGACAGAGGGCTACGATAAGTTTTTAAGAAAACCTTTTGCGTAATGAACTTGATATCGTTGTAGAACCGAGTGATTTTGAAAAGGAGTGGTCTAAGCTCCGCTTTTTAAAATCAAGTAGTTTTCAAAACAATCCGAGTAGGTTGTAGCATTTGCTAGTTTTGCTAAAGAGGTCATTCCCGGTGAAGGGATCTCGGCTCTTTCCTCATCGAATGAGGTGCTGGATATCCATCAAGGAATACCGCTATGCAAAACAATAACTAGAGCTATCTTTTTGAAAAATTTGATTCTACAATATTTTTAGGTTTTTTTTTCTTTCATTAATCTCATTAATAGCATCCCATCATTTATATTTCCTAAACATCACAGAAGAAACGAAAATAGAACGTACGCTTATACCATCCGCATTCGCCACGGGGCCCCGTCATGCACCGTTAGGTTACTTAACTAACGGCAGAGCGGGGGCTAGACTAGCGCGGGTGCAAAACATAAGCAACGTTTATTATATATATCATATACATAGCATTTGTCTCAGGCAGTTATATGATCACATCACAGAACCAAGCAGCAGAAGTCAACATATAAAATATAAGATATACTAGAAGGTTCGTATTTTAAATTAAGCCAATAATAAAAAATACGGATTCCACGGTCGTGATGAATAGCCAAACCCACATCCCCAGACCCTACGAGAGCGGTAAGTGACCCTGCCAATTTTAGAGTTAGAAGACCCGGTCTCGACTCCTCGAGATGGTCTCCCACTAGACTCTAAAACCCGGTTACTTATGCTCCCCGCCTTGGTCTATCTTAATGCGGAAAAGTAAATAATATAAATCAATGGTGATATTATCCTCAACCCGGAAGTTTCCCAATAAAAAAATATTACATACATCTTTTACATGAATGAAAATAGAAAAACTCACATCTCACGCAAAAACCCCCGGCTATTCAATCACGTCGATCCAATATAATATATCACAGCAACACATAACATCACATGTCAATAACGTAAGTAAATATGCATATCCCGAATGTCGTTGACGTATAGCAACGAGATCAGGGATACATCACATATTACACTTACGATCGCAGAAAATAAATGAAAACTACAATAAATAGAATCCGCATTTTGTAAGACATCATAAACCCGGAATATCTCATATCTCGGATTTCATGCCTAACACTTTAAATCTTGCATTTATGTCTCGAATTGAAAACGCTTTTCAATATCAAGTCGAGTAATTCAACAAGATTTCCGATTAAATGATCGAATGCTCGTTGAGAACTTTAGTAGATTGTCGCACCCCCGATGCCGTTAACGAAGTGCACTTGAGCGGAACACCGTGACCGCGAGCACCGGAATGGATGCTTTTGGCAACGGGGTTCTCCTATAGTCACTTGGCCGGGGCTATGGGGCATGGCTATCTAATAGTGTTACCCGGCGAGTGTTCGCGTACTATACGAGATTGCGACGGAGTTTTGATCCGAATCAAAACTCCGTAGCAATCGATCAAAAGGGACTAAAACACGAGATTTACAAAACACAAACTAGTTTTCACAAAACTAATTAATGTGGATTCCAAATATTGTATCACATATCATATATATCTAGACGATATTAAACATTTCGATCGATATCTCAAACACACACAAATGACAGAGACCTCAACACTTGAGTCTCATTAAAAATACCCAGAAAGTGCAAAATCACACTATGGAGCAGCACAAGAAAATAGAGTCCCAAACTCACTAACATTGCCGTAGAACCGCGGCTCAACCCATGGTTCTGCCGCGGTTGCGCAGCCAATTGGTTGAGTTGGGCTCTCGATTTTCTTGGGGCTCCATAAAAAACCCTGTATGATTTTCTGAATATTTTTAATCTGGAAAAAATCAACTTTTGAAAATTTGTACAGAAACATCGTTTTTAGGATTTCGAAAATACCGATCGAACACTTTAACGTCGTTAAGACCAAACTTAATGCTCTAGCTTGGCTCTGATGCCATGAAAGTATGTTTTAGCACCACTACTAAGTTTCTAGAGGCATTAAGTATGCAATTTTAAAAAATCTAGTGGGCTAAGCAATACTAACCTAGAATCGAACTAGAGAATTAGGGTTTGATAGCATGTAAACAAACTTTACACTATGTGAAAAGGGAATACAACCATTGTAGACCGGTCCTTCACTTCTAAAGCTTGAAGTAGTAGTCCATAGAACTCTTCGTAGGCTCCACTTGGTGAAAGGAACGAACTTGCTTAAGGATCTTCGAGGCCGAAGATGATCCATCTTGAAGAATCTCTAACTCAAGCTACATCTTCACTAATTAAGGAATTAATGAAGGAAACAATCTATACTAAATGGCTAGTTTAGTATAGATTGATGAAGTAGGAATTTTGCTCACTTTAGAATTTTATTTCTCTTTTTCTTTTTCACTCTAGAAAAATCAAGAGGAGGAAGAAGATGAACTACTAGTGAACTAGGGTGAGGATAATATCTCAAGTGATATTTGTAGAGAGTTAACCATGGCTAAAGATAAGTAGTTAGGTTTAAAAATATCTAGAGTAAAACAAAATTAGTAGAATGGGCCATGGCTTCTACATGCTTCTACAAGCATCTTAAGCCATGCTCATTTTCACTCATTTTGTTTTTCTCTTTATAATTAATTTACCCAGATTATTTTTAGTTTGGTGTGAGTCTCATACACCCACGTTCTATGTATCATCCACCATGACACAATAGTGTATATAATACACACACACACATTACATAAATATATATATCAACATATATATTCAAGAGAAGAAATTCTTTAGTGAGCTAATATTAGTTAATATATATTAATATATCAAATATAAATATATATATCAAATTATTAAATCAACACTTGATTTAATAATCCGGCTATATCATATATAACCGACTAATATCTTTTATATGTATATCAATTTATCGAATCAACACTTGATTCAATAACCCGGTTATATCATATATAACTGACCGATATTATATATCACGAGATTCGATTACGGTATCACATACACGTATTTAATCAAGGTCCCGCACATATCACATATGTGCCCTACTTCGTTTCGCTTGAGCTAGGAAGCTTTTGTATGGGACTCTAAAGACTCGTCAATACGGCAGCAGTAGGTAACGATCACATCAGTTACCCACAAGCCGTCAGCGGTACTAGCTGGACGTAACGGCTACCCAGGTATTGAACGAATAAAAGATCAATAAGCAAACTTGTCCAAACTCCCATAAAGCCTATAAGTAACACTTACCGTATAGTCCAGTCTCTTCATCTGATATGTCGCATATCGAGTCAGGAGGGTGGAAAACGTCAGACCCCAGTATCTTGATAAGTCATGCCGATGTGTGACTCATAACAGTTCGAGAAACTACTGATAACTCTTACCAGTAAATCTCATCAGCCCTGGCCAGGGACTTGCTGTTATAGCTAATCGAGTATAACGCAACATCAACTCCCTATACCGGGAGAGTCGAAACCCCTCCTATCGCTCATTGCCTCCATGTTACTCAGGACCGTACCCAAAATCCACCTGTTTGCATGCCTCCTTTGAGCCGTGGTAGGGAGGAAATCAAAGCACAGTGGGAACCACACAAGACTCTATGACGATCTCGGGTCTACAGACTAACATGTACAAGTGTCACCAGAGAACTGCTATCTGATGATAGGTATGGTACCATCTAGGACTTCTCGGCAAGTTATGTTCGGTGTATCCATTCTTTAATGAGCACATGTGTACAATCTTTGATTTCAAACACCAATGGTTGTGGGATCAACCATCGCCCCCATACAGGGTCAAGAAACGTACATAATAGTCTACTCTGGAATATCGATGCCCTGTCTCGATACTCTCTCGACTAGGAACGGTTAAAGGATGTGCTTACGGACTACACAAGCCCCACTAGTATGATCTGCATCATAGTCCTGGTAGTCAAGCTAACATCCTAATCTCCCCAATACAAGGTCAAGAAACGTACACACTAGTTTATTCTGGAATATCGATGCCCTGTCTCGATACTCCCTCGACTAGGAACGGTTAAAAGATGTGCTTGCGGACTACACAAGCCCCACTAGTATGATCTGCATCATAGTCCTGGTAGTCAAGCTAACATCCTAAGAGTTTTATCAACATGTATCAGAGAGACAAAATAATATAAGTGTATATGTGAAGATAAAGAGCAACCTGATAGCATGCTATCATGTCGAGCAAGAAAGTCCTATATATATATATATATATATATATATATATATATCCAAGCATCCACTATAATTTACAATAATGACTTCTAGGGCATACAGATGACTAACACTCTACACCCTCCGGTGCGTCACTGGAAATATTTACAGAGTCTATGGCCAGTCCGGTGACCTCCGATAAAGGAATAAAGGTCGTAACCAGAGGCTCTAAGGCGCGATCTGGACTCGAAGCTGCGCCCGCCATAGAAGGCCCTACAAAGGAAAAATATGTAAAGACTAATATGATATGAAAGTAATATAAATTATCTGTTGAGAAGGTCATAAAAGATACATACCGATACACCAGGGAGCCTGATGTATGGCCTTTTCGAGCCGTTACTCTTTTCTGTATAGTTGCGCTCGTCGGGATTCGATCGAAGATAAATCCTTACCCGCCTTTAGAGCAGCCTTGTCTTCAGAAGCGGCCTATATTAGCTGTTTAAGAACCCGTTCTTCCAGCGTCAAAGGAACCACTGGTAACATAGCCGGGGCCGGGTCAACATCACGGAATTCAATAGGAGGAAAGAATCCCTTCTTGGGGCGCACGTTTTCGGCTTCGTCCTGTGAACGCTTCAAAGCCTCGGCCAACTGAGTAGCCTCCTCGGTGAATGTACTAGGAAAGAGGAAACCGTCATCCGGTTCATGCGCAGATATAAGCTCATCATGAGTAAGAGGCTCAGACTCGAACAAAGCATCGAGTAAACAGGCGACCGATTTCTTCCTCCTTTTAGGGCTGGAGCCAGCACTAGTAGAGGGGCACTTCCTCCCCTTCAGCACTTTTGCATAGCGCTGCCCAATCTCGCCTTCGGTATCCACATTTGGTGACGCCGCTTCTGGTACTTTTTCAGGAGTCTCTGCCCCGGCTCTAGTGCGAACCAGCATACCAGTAGTACGAAGGACTGATTCTGCTCGAGCGGTTTTAGGAATGAGCACTGAATCGATGTCCTTCAGAGGAGGGCAAACAACCGACCGTGGCCGCAACGGGACGCTGATGGCTTGAGCTGGAGCAGAAGCTTTACACTCGAAGAGCACCTGTCTCTCCTCTGCGATGATGGGACTAACCCGGTGGCGATACCAGTCCTTGAAGGGTCCCACGGGCCTTGGAAGGTAGTCGGGCTCGGGGATCATGAAGAGGGAACCAGTATTTAACTGCATGAAATGATGGATAACGTCGCGGGCGACCTCCAGCGAGAGAGTAGGCTCAACTAAAAAGGCTTCGAGGGGGGCTTCCTGGTTGTAACTTAGCTGCTAGGCGAAGAGATGCGGATTATACCGTACGAAGAGAGTAGTGTCATTTAGGCGGAACACTAAATACCCCGGCCTGATTGAATATAAATGCATAATCTCTTTGTGTTTTTAAGCCGGAGCCCCATTCTTCGACAAATCGAATAACTGTTGAATGGGCCCTGCTGGCGCAGAAAGGACTCGATCATTGAAAACTATCCCACTTTCGTTTGAATATGGATTAAGCAATACGCGCAGAGCCCCTAACTGAGTCAGATCAGAAGCGGAGGCATCAACCAACCTCATGACTCGCGGGAAGGTGTATGACTCATAGAAATCAGGCCACCGGTGCGCAGCAAACACGCCTAACACATACATCTTGATCCACGACGTTAAGTAGTGGAGGGAGAAATTCACGGTGTCTGCACCTGGGTTTGAAGTGTTGGTGGCAGTATTTAAACCATAGTATATGTATGATAACCCTGCAACGCCAACGGCCGATCTCGCTCCTTCAGCTATGCGATGAGAAGGATAAAAGACGGAGGCTCTCATAAAACGGTTGTTCCCTGATTAAAAATCAGGAATTACCTCAATGAGGTATCACGTGTGCACACGAGACCAAGGGTCACGTGTCGACACGTGATCTCTTTTACAGAATTGAATTCTAAGCAAGCAGAAGTGTAAACAAATGGCTAAGGAAAGACTCCAATGGGGCATCACGTGCTCACACATGACCAAGGGTTACGTGCTCATACGTGACCAAGGGTCATGTGCTGACACGTGATAGTCTTTAGCCCAGGAAAAATACAGAATTAAATTCTGAATGAAGAGGAGTCACGTGCCAACACGTGATAGGCTTTAAAAGCCTTCTGAATTGATAGAATTAGATTCTAAGTAAGGGAAATCAAAAATCCTAACTGGGAAAGTATTTCTCCAAATCTTTCCAAACAAAAAAGGATTATGGGGGACCGTTGGATTAAAAATCCAAGGGTGATTAAAAATCACCAATTTATGGAAAGCTTTTAGACAAGGAAAGATTTCCCTAAATTTCACCAAAAATAACAAACAGAATATCTTTTGGATTAAAAATCCAATGGTGAATGAAATTCACTAAGAGATCTAAAAGATCATATTAGTTATGAAAAAACAAACAAAATCTTTCAATGAGAGATTTACTAAACAAATTGATTCTTTACATTCTTCTATAAATAGGAGCCAAGAGGAGAAGAAAAGGAGAATTTTTTTGGAGATATAGAATTTTGGGATCTGGAAATTTTCTAAAAGCAAATAGCAGAGAGAAAAGAAAGGAGAATTTAATTCTCAAGAAAGGAACCCTAGGTGAGAAAAAGGAAAAAGATCAAACTTCAAAAAGAGAATTTAATTCTCAAATCTAAGAGTCTAACTCTTCTGCAAAAAGAACTTAGTTCTTCCTCTGGTTGAAGATCTGCAGAAGCAAATCTCCCCATAGGTTGAGAATTTAATTCTCATCGGGTTGAGATTTTTCCATGCAGATCCAAAACTTAGGGGGAGAATTGAGTTTAGAGAATTTAATTCTCCCAAATTCACAGGAATTTAATTCCTCCAAGATATAAATTAGGGTTTAACCCTATATGAGAATTTAATTCTCCTAAAATTATAGGAATTTAATTCCTTCAAGATGGACAAAACTAGGGTTTAACCCTAATTGAGAATTTAATTCTCTCAAATTTACAGGAATTTAATTCCTCCTAAATGAAATTAAGGTTTCACCCTATATAAGAATTTAATTCTTTTACATATATGGGAATTTAATTCCTCTAAAAGAAATTAGGGTTTCACCCCATCAGAAATCCAGATATAATTCTTAGGCGGTATCACCTGATCATAGAGATGGTTGATCTCCAGGAAGATCAAGGTTAGAAAAGTAGACACAGAGGACAACAGCGCGGATCCGCTCACAGAGGCATTTTTCCTAGTAGAGACTTTTATGGGATGGTTGAGTATGAGATACTTCAACCACAGCTAATTGTTGGGTATGTGATACCACAACAGATGGCCCTAGTGCAAGTGGGAGATTGTTAGTTATATGTATGCCCTAGAGGCCATTACTGTACATATGATGCATATTGTAATGGATGCTTGGACATATATAGGGAGGAATTTCTTGCTCGACATGATAGTATGCTATCTGGTTGTACTTTATCTTAACATGTACTCTGATTGTCTCTATGTTACATGTTGATAAACCCCTTAGGATATGTACTCGACTACTGGGACTATGATGAGATCATACTAGTGGGGCCACGGTAGTCGACGAGTACATCCTATAACTGTTCCTAGTCGAGGGTGTATCGAGATAGGGCATCGATACACCAAAGTAGACTAGCGTATACGCATCTTGACCCATATGATGTGCGATGGATAATCCCATATCCATCGGTGTTTGACATCAAGGATGGTGTATGGGTGCTCAGTGGAGACTGGGTACACTGGACGGACTCGCCGAGAACTCCCAGATGGTATTATACCTCACGTCAGATGGCAGTTCTCCGGTGACACTGGTACAGAGTAGTCTGTTGACCCGAGATCATCATAGAGTCTTGTATGATTCCCACTATGCTTTGATTTCCATCATACCAAGTCCAAGAGGGCGTGCAAAAAGATGGCTTTTGGGTACAGTCCCGAATCACATGGAGGCAATGAGCGATAGGAGAGGATTCGTCTCTCCCGGTATAGGGAGTTGATGTTGCGCTGTGTTCGATTGGCTATAACTGGAAATCCCTGGCCAAGGTTGCTGAGATTTACTGGTAAGTGTTATCAGTAGTTTCTTGAACTGTTATAGACCTCATATCGACACGACTTATCAAGCTACTGGGGTCTGACGTTTACCACCCCTAGGCAAAATATGCGACATATCAGACGACGAGACCGGACTGTACGGGAGTGTTACTAATTGGATTCGCGGGAGAAAGTACAGGCTTGCTTGTTGATCTTCTGATCACTCAATACCTAGGTGGCTGTTACGTTTAGCTGACCGTTTGCAGCTTGTGGGTGTTTGATATGATCATCGCCTACTGCCGGCGTATTGACGATTCTTTAGAGTCCTACACAGAGGTTTCTTGGCTCAGACAAAACGAAGTAGGAGTACATATGTGATATGTGCGGGACCGAGAATAATATGTGTATGTGATACCGTATTGGATTCTCGCGATATGAGATATCAGCCGGGTATATGTGATATAGCCGGGTCATCGGATCAAGTGTTGATTCGATGAACTGATACAGATTATATTAGCCGGTTATTTATGAAAAAACCGGATTATCGAATCAAGTGTTGATTCGATAATTTAATGTATAATTATATATTTGATATATTAAATTACATTAACTAATATAAGCTCATTAAAAGATTCTTTTTCTCACTCGGATAATACATTGATATATATGTGATATATGTTAATTGTATTATTTTATTTTGTTACAATAAATATTGTATATGTGATATATAATATTGTAACATGTTAGGGTTATTAATGCAACATATTTAGTGGAGATTAAACATGGTTAGGGTTTGATTTGGGTTAATCATTTCTAGAAGTTTCTAGAAGCTTTACTTTTGTTTCTTGCAAAGATATTATGCATAGATATTTATTTAACCCAACCCAACCCCTTAACCATGATTCACTCTCTACAATGGTTAAGTCTTCTCTCTTAACTATGGTTGCATTTCTAACCTCATCATAACAATTCATTATTCATCACAAATGGAATTGGATATTCTTCTTCTTCTTCTTCCTCGGAAAAAGCTTTCTAGCTTTTTGCTAAGTGATGATTATGAGTGAGTAATTGAAAACAAAAGAGAGCTAAATTCCTACCTCATCATCCCCATCCATCCTTGCCATTTAGATGAGGGTGTTCACTTCATTTAGTGAGTGAGAGCTTGTGTTAATGAAACTTCAAGGTAGATCATCTTTGTTATCGAAGATCGGAAGCAAACTTGCATTTTTCTCTTCGTGGAGCATCTCGAGAGTCCGGAACTTGATGATCGCAGCGAAGGGACCTCAACACGGAGCTTATGAAGTGAAAGACCGGGTCTACAAGGATTGTAATCCCTCTCACTTAGTGTTAAAGTGTTTAACATGCTTGTTTTTGCCTAATCTATAGTCTAAGATCTTGGTTTAGGGTTGTTTGGCACGGCTAAATTTTAAATCGGGCATGGTTGATGCCTTATAGACCCTTGTTAGAGTGCCTAGCAGCCCTACAGGGGGCAGCTCCCCCTCTGGGCTAACTCCACCAGCCCCAACGGTGGGAGTCAATACTGCTGTTCCAACCGGGAACAGCTTTGAATTGCTAAACAAGGTGCGCAGGAACTCTCCTACCGCCGTACTGAAAAGATCTCCTCTATCCGTGGAGAATGTTACAGAAATAAAGCTAGATCAGCCCCTCAATGGCATTCTTCCAAAATTTACAAAGTCTGGCGACGGGTCTAAAGTCGGTGATTGATCAAGACTATCCCTGTCGACAGAAGAAACTGAAGGTCCAACAGGAAGAGAACCGTCCTGGCAAGCCATGAAGGAAGACAACAACCTGGGTGCCCGCTGCAACGGCCCCCTCAACGTCAACTGCTCAAAGGAGAAGGAGGCCAGAGAAAGCCCCTGTGATTACGGCAGATCGCAAAGACGCTAAGCCTAAACACCCCAAGTCTGGGGGCATAATGGTACATACTGTTTACATGGGTTCCGGAAAAGAGGAAAACCACGCTTCTATAGGTCACCGACCGCTCACCCGATCCGTGACGAAAGCCCAGGAGCAGCAACACAAACTTCAGGAAATGTTGATGCAAATAGCCACACTCACCAAACCAAAAGAAAGCCCGGAGGCGTCATCGGAACAACGTCACGAACAAGAAACCGACGCTGACTTCCAACGCAGAGTCCTCGAAAAGAAGGACAGAGAAGCTGCAGAACAAGCTGCCAACATAAAACGAATGGCGCTTCTCTTCCAAGACATGGTCGGGATGATGTTACAGCTGGATCCCCTAGCTGAAGACCCTCCGATCATTATTAAAGATGACAGAGGAGAGACGTCGAATCCACCTCCGGCTCTTTCAGCAGCCAAGGAGGAAACTATTTCCAAGGTCTCCTTGGATGACTATATTGCTCAGCAAATACGAGTTCACCAGGCAAATGAAGCGGCCAGCCAAGTCGTCAAAACTGGGCGACCGTATCCGGGCTTGTATGATCAGATAAAGTACATACCGGGCTACACGATCCCCAAATTCCATATGTACAAGGGGACAGGCAATCCCCATCAACATGTCGCTCAGTTCAAGGCTCTTTGCGGAAACACCGATGGTGATGATAAGCTTTTGCTCCGCCAATTCGTCGGCAGCTTGTCGGAGACGGCATTTGAGTGGTACTCCGAACTTCTAAACGACTCCGTCAAGACTTTCGCAGAAATGGAGTTGTTGTTCACCCAGCGATTCGCAAGTGCTAGTGAACGCACCCTAATAACGGCATTGATCAATGCCAGGGTGAAGCCAGGTGAGATGTGGGTTCAGTACGCAATCCGATGGTGGAATCTGTGGTCGAAATGCGAATAGCGCATCGAAGAAGCCCCGGCGATGGGCCTGTTTGTGGGCACCCTAGACCCTCATGCAACTATTTCACAATTCATGATGTTCTTCAAACCGACCACATTCCAGGTTTTAATCGACAAGCTAGCCCAGATGGACCAGATGGGTCATAGACCGTCTCCTCCGAAGCCGGAGCCGTGGAACGAAAAGGGTAAAGGGAATGCGACCTTCGTTGCGAATACCCAACAGCAAACCAGTGCCCCAAAACTAACGGATCAACTAGAAGAGAGACGGCGCTATTATAATGAGAAAATGAAGCGTCCTTTCTCGTTCCCACGGGACAAAACGAAGAGACTATTCGAGCTGGCGATGCGCAACAGGCTTATCAATCTGCCGAATCCAAAGCGACCATTACAACCCGGCGAAGCGAATAATCCCAATTATTGCCCTTACCACCAAAGGGTAAGCCATCCAATCGGAGATTGCTTCGTCTTTAAGGGATGGGTCGAGGATCAGTACCAACAAGGCAAGTTTGCGCTGTCTGAAAAGTGGAAAATAAACCCACCGCAACCGCACACTCCTAAGAAGACGGACACACCGGGGGCATCGTGCTCTTTTGTTGAAGAAGCTCCATGGGAGGTCGCTCTTTCAGCCAAAACCAAAAGGATGTTGAACGATCTCCAGACATGCCCGGTGATCAGGTGGAAGAATCCGTTGGAACCTGAGATCATTGAGGGGATGCTGAAGCCGCGCCCAACTCCAAAGATTGGTGGTGATAGCCAAAGCATTCACACCCAGCCGTCGAAGTCTTCAAAGAAGAAGAAGAAATCCAAGAAACCCGTGAAGCCGGGTGATAAGTGCACGGACCTGCAAAAGCAGATTGACGCACTGGAAGAGTACAACCAGAAGGCACGGACTCCAATCACACTCCAAGAATTTCTCTGTCACATCCTTGAAGATGGAGATGATGGAGAAGACTCATTGGATGAATCTGAAGATTACGTAGCAAGTTGCCATGTGATCTCTCACTCATCGATAAGCGATGAAGAAGCTCCTTGCATCGAGAAACTAGGGGCAAATCCTGAACCAGAATTTTCAGGGCCATCAGACGAAATGATCGACGCATTCCTAAACGAAACTCTTCTGAAAAGTAAAGATGATCGGGAGCGTGAGATAGCCATATTTCAAAAGGCCAAATGCCGGCGACTGGACGAAAGAGTTGAGACGCTCCCACCAAATCAAAGTACATCTGCCGCGAATAAAAGCAGGTTTAAGATGAGGAAGAGGTTCGCCAAAGCCATATCAATGGGGATGAAGCTGCCACCCTCCGAAGGGAACATTCTTGGTGAACCAGAGATGCATCCTAGCTACTGCCTATATCATCAAAAGATGGCGCACCCCACCGAAGAATCCAGCGCTTTTAAAAGATGGTGGTAGGGATATGTTGCTCATCGGCAACATTTTAACCGGATGAAACGCAAAACTCGTCGGGAGCGAAGAAGTGCGACCGAGGAGCTTAGAAGAATTGCCGGCAACTGTCGCATGGTTAACGCCGGGGGAAATGACTCCGACGAAGAAATGACTCTTGGCCCTCTCTTCAAGGAATCCACCTCGGGGAAAGAGGAAGAACCAAAGACCTATGAAAATATTCAGCTGCGCAATCGTACGCTGCCCGAAAAAAATCTCGGGCCCACGAATAGAAAAGATAAGGGAAAAGAAAAGGTCCCTGAGGATATCATCCTTGATGACCAAGCCGTTGAAAAGCTGACAGCCAAGGACCCGCCGAAGAAAAGTAAGGTGGACTACAACGTTCTGGCACACTTGAGGAAGCTACCTTCATAGCTCAGCATTCTCGACGCCCTGGTGCTATCCAAAGAGGCAAGAGATTCATTGATCAAGGCGCTACAGGAGCCAGAGCAATTCCAAGCTTTCCTCGCCGAAGAAAGGATGAAAGACGAGCTGGAAGAAGTACACACAGCCGACATCACCTTCGGCGATGAAGATCTCCTCCTTGGGACGTGCGAGCACAACCGTCCCCTATATGTCTCTGGATACTGTCATGATGTCAAGATAGGCAAGATCCTGGTCGACAATGGGTCTTCCGTCAATCTCCTCAACGTGCGAGTGTTGAAGGAAATCTGCATGAGCGTCCAGCACCTCGCTCATGATAAAATCATCATCTCGGGTTTTGACTCCCAGTCATCACGGACTCTCGGGTCCGTGATACTGACGTTGCGCTTCGGGCTACTTGTCATAGATATTAAATTTCACGTCATTGACGCCAAGACATGCTATAATGCTTTGCTCGGCCGGCCTTGGTTACACGAGTATAACATTATCCCTTCTACACAACATCAGTGTATGAAATACTTCAAGGATGGTCTCGAGTACACTGTGACGGGGGAGTTGAATCTATTCTCCATGAACGAAGTCCGAAAATATGAAGATGCAAAATACTTCTTACCAGATTTCGAGGATACGGAGAGGTGTCACAAACCGAAGGACAAAGCTATCACCACTATTCCAGTCCTCGGGAGTGATACCGAGGAGGAAGAAGAGATCGTTTATTCAGGGCCTCCTTAACGCAACAACCCGGTACCGTCCGCCTCCATGTTGATCTTCGGCAGCGACTCGGAAGATGAGGTTAACGCTATATTTTCCGCTCGGCCATCAATACAAGCCTTCGCTGGCAATAATCAGAGTTTGCAAATCACCATGGTTCCACAAGAGCATTACAAGGATTTCGATGCACTTGAAACTTGTAGTGTGCAAGAACTGCAGACATTCTACGTCCCTCCCAGGCGAAAAGGTGAACAGGCGATCCTATTCTACCGATCCGAGGAGACCAAAGTGGAGAAGGAAATCTGGCATGGTGCCGATTCTACGCTCAATAGGCTCCAGCCCATCCGTCTGCCTAGATATTGCACGGAAGGCTTGAAAAGGCTATTGAAGCGCCAAGGGGTACCCTTCAAACAGACCACTCGACAAGCTCGGTTCTACAACAGGATTTGGGATGTCCCTAGAACTCAGCGCAAGTTGCCTCATGGGAGAATGGAAACAAAGGGGTTTGGATATCCTCAATCCAAAAAGCGAGAACGAGCTACGTCATACATGACTTCAATGAAGAGGGAGACATTCTGTTAAAAGACGCTGATCCTGAGCCAAGACAAGGTCCGGTCATCAAAATGCCGAGCCCTTCATTTGAAGAATGAATGGACAAGCTGGTAAGGGAAGCGGGTCAAAAGATCCGGGATGACCATAACCGTGAGATGGCCATTTACGAAAAAGCCAGGACACAGCGCCTCCTTCAACAGGCCGCAGAGAATGGAAATTCTCTTCCTTATCGACCTGTCGTACAAAAGGCCCAGCGCAGAGGCAAAAATAAATCAAAGAGCGGGAAAAGCGTTCGAGAGCGACAAAGTGGGACCAAGAAGCCACGCGATCGGGAATCGAGCAATCCGGAGTCGTCTCTTATAAAAAAGATGGGTCGAGCATACTCTTTTCCTCAGAACAAAACACGGAAGATAATTGATCTCGCTATAAAACATCAAATGATTATCCTCCCGGAGTCCAAGCACCCCGAGCAAGCAGGCGAGGTCTCTCACCCAGACTATTACTCGTATCACCGAGCAATAGGACTTCCTCTCAAAGATTGCTTCACCTTCAAGAACTAGGTCGAAGACCAATATCAGCTTGACAAGTTCGCTCTATCCAGCAGTTGGAGGATAACTCCGCCACAGAAGCACGAACCAAAAGCCGCGCGTACAGCGAGAGCAGAACCAGATCAACATCAGTCATGGAAGCGAGCTCGTACCTGTCACGTGATTACGCTGTCAGAAGAAGGAGTGCCCGAAAATATGGATGACCTCCCCTGCTGCTTCAAAAACAACGATGATGAGGTGATCTCGGAGTCTCCACCGGCGCCGAAAGAGCTGGAAGATGGAATACATACCACTGTAGATGATCTCAAGAAAATTGATTTGGGGACGACAAGTGATCCGCAGCTGACATTCGTCAGTGAGTTGCTGTCTGAAGAAAGGGTAGCTACACTAAAAGACGTGCTTATGCAGCATAAAGATTGCTTCGCATGGAACTATTCCGAGATGTCAGGACTAGATCCAGAGATTGCTGTCCACAAACTGTCCATATCCCCGGACGTCAAGCCAATCAAACAAGCACCGAGAAGAATGCGGCTCGAGCTTGAGATGAGCATCAACACCGAGGTCAAGAAGCTGATCGACTCTGGCTTCCTCTAAGAGGTGCAGTATCCTGACTGGATCGCCAACATCGTCCTGGTGATGAAGAAAAATGGGACAGTGCGCATATGTGTGGACTTTCGGGATCTCAATAAAGCCTGCCCGAAAGACGACTTCCCAGTACCGGTCACCAAGCTAATGACAGACAACACGTCCACTCACGAGGTTTTCTCCTTCATGAACGGATCATCAGGATACAATCAGATAAAGATGCATCCCGAAGACCAGAAGCATACTGCTTTCCGGACCCCTTTGGGTATATTTTGCTACAAGGTGATGCCTTTCGGTCTAAAGAACGCCGGTGCCACCTATCAGAGGGCCATGACGAAGATCTTCGATGACCTCATATATGAAATCGTCGAATGCTATATCGACGACCTTGTGGTGAAAAGCAAATCATACGAAGAACATCTAGAGCATCTGAAGATCGTGTTTCAACGCCTCCGGCAATACAACTTGAAGATGAACCCTTTCAAATGCGCGTTCGGAGTTTTCTCGGGAAAATTCCTAGGATTCATCGTCCGACACCGAGGTATCGAGATAGATCCGTTAAAAATTAAGGCGATCATAGAAATGCCTCCGCCAAGGACTCTCAAACAATTGCGGTCTTTCCAAAGGAAGCTCGCGTATATCCGACGATTTATAGCCAATCTTTCATGGAAATGCCGCCCTTACAGTCACCTGATGAAGAAGGGAACCCCTTTCGTCTGGGATCGCAAATGCCAAAATGCACTGGACGAAATCAAGCAATACCTGCAGAACCCGCCAGTGCTGGCTGCTCCGGTCAAGGGAAAGCCTCTCATTCTGTTTACAACTGCCCTTGAAGGTTCCTTAGGCGCATTATGGGCACAAGAGAACGACCAAGAGAAGGAGAGAGCCCTCTACTATTTGAGTTGAGTTCTACTGGGGGAAGAAAGCAATTACTCTCCCATCGAAAAACACTGCCTGGCATTGATATTCGTGGTAACGAAGCTCAGGCACTATGCGTTGGCACATGAAGTCCGTCTCATATCGAAGGTGGATCCCCTCAAGTATTTGATATCAAAGGCCATATTGACGGGACGGCTCACTAAATGGGCCCTGCTCTTGATGGAATTCTCGATAACCTATCGTCCCCTCAAGGCAGTGAAGGGTCAGGCCATTGCCGACTTCCTCGCTGAGCATCCGATACCTGCCGATTCTCCTTTGAATTGCGAACTGCCAGACGAACATGCGTTTGACGCGATCGACGGAGGTGATACCTGGTGGGAACTTTATTTCGATGGAGCATCCTCCATGAAGAAGCGCAAACAAAGCACCCCCATAATCAAATCAGGGATAGGCCTCATCTTCGTAACTCCACAAGGAGGGATAATGCGCTTTGCCTTCTCCTTAACAGAGCCGAGGACAAACAATGAAGCCGAGTATGAAGCTTTGTTAGCAGGTCTTGAGATCGCCATCGACATGGGGATTAAGAACCTCCTCATATACGGAGACTCCCAACTTGTCGTTAGTCAAGTAAACGGCAACTATCAAACGTGTAAACCAGAACTGGTGAAGTACGGCGAGAGGGTACAGCAACTACTGACCCAAATACCTTCCTACACCTTAGAAAGCATACCGCGTGAGGAAAATAGCAAAGCGGATGCATTAGCCAAGCTTGCTAAAGAATTGGCCGATGAGAACCTCGATGACGTAAGAATCGTGGTACAAGGCTGTCGGGTTCTTGCACCGGCAAAAATATCTCCGGAGTCGTCTGAGGAAAAGGGAGCGACCTAGCAAATGGCTCTACAAGTAAAAAACCAAGAAAAGGTTGAAGATTGGAGAGAAGTCTTTATAGACTACTTCAAATCCCGTCGAACGCCTGAAGATGCGTCCTCAAAACATCAGCTCATGAAGCGAGCCCTATCTTTCGCCTTCGCCAACGATACTCTGTACAAGAGGTCATTTGATACTTTATGGCTAAGATGCCTGGGGCCTGAAGAGGCAAAGAGAGTCATCCAAGAAACTCACGATGGACTCTGCGGTTCTCACCAAGCCGGGCCGAAGATGAAGCTGAAGATCAAACGAATGGGTTATTATTGGCCCACGATGATCTAGGACTGCCTCGAGTATGCAAAGCAATGCCACTCGTGCCAGATCCATGGAGACTTTATCCATCAGCATCCAAATCCACTACATCCAATGGTGGCTAGCTGGCCGTTCAAAATGTGGGAACTGACATAATCGGCCCCATCGAACTAGCATCGTCCAGAGGACATCGATTCATTTTAGCGACAACTGATTACTTCTCCAAATGGACAGAAGCAGTACCACTGAGGGAGGTGAAGACGGAGAATATCCTCCATTTCTTCAAGACACACGTCATTTATCGGTTTGGAACTCCGCGACGGATTATCTTCGATAATGGGTCAGCCTATAGATGCCACAAGATCAGTCGCTTCGCACAACAGCATAACATAGACTGGAGATACTCTTCAGTCTATAATCCCCGAGCTAACGACCTAGCTGAGGCTTTCAACAAGACCTTGACGAAGATCGTGAAAAAGACAGTGTCCCGAAATAAGAAGGACTGGCACGAGAGACTGCATGAAGCCCTTTGGGCATACCGGACTACGTTCAAAACGGCCACGAACACAACTCCATATGCATTGGTATTCGGTACAGAAGCGGTACTCCCCCTTGAGATAGAATTGCCCTCTCTACGAGTAGCAGTTCATTACGAGCTAACGGACGAAGTGAATGCACACCTTCGGCTTAAGGAGTTCGACGCCCTCGATGAAACCCGGCTCATAGCGCAACAAAATCTGGAGGCTTATAAAGCTAAGATGACGCGCTCATATGAAAGATTGACTAGGCCGAGGACATTCCGCCAAGGCGAACTCGTGCTAGTGGTCAAAAGACCTATGATCCCCAATCGTGCTAAAAGAGGGAAATTCGAGCCGAATTATGAAGGCCCATATATTATAGACAAGGTCTACCAGGGTGGGGCCTATCTACTCATGTACATACATGGTGAAAGACCTTTCAGGCCAATAAACGGTCGCTTCCTGAAGAAATACTACGCCTAACGAGTCACGACCTAGGTCAATGATAGATGACGACGACTATGTCCGCTCGCTATCTTCCTAAGCCTAAACTCTGTAAGTGGTAACCGGCTTCCTTTACTACGGAACGAAACGTCCTTAAACTAACGACGGACCGAAACCTTCTTAAACTAACAACGACCGAAACGTCCTTAAACTAACGACGGACCGAAACCTCCTTAAACTAACAGCGACCGAGACGTCCTTAAACTAACAGCGAACCGAGACGTCCTTAAACTAACAGCGAACGAAACGTCCTTAAACTAACAGCGGACCGAAACGTCCTTAAACTAACGACGGACCGAAACGTTCCTAAACTAACAATGGACCACTATGTCCTAGAACTAGCTGTTGACCGAGATGTCGGTAAACTACGGTGGATTGCAGCATCCCAAAGCTGATATAAAAAAAAGAAAGAAGAGAAAAGAAAGAATAAAAAAAAAGAGAGGAAAAAAAAAGAAAACGGTATGTCCATAAGCAAAATGGGCACGGATGAAAACCCGAAAGGGCTCCGTGGGTAAAAATAGCAGGGCTACCGGCGAGTTTTGTGAAAACCCGAAAAGGCGCAACCTCGTTAGAATAAAAAAAAAGAGAAAAAATAAAACGGTACGTCCATCAGCAAAATGGGCACGGATAAAAACCCGAAAGGGCTCCGTGAGTAAAAACAGCAGGGCTACCGGCGAGTTTTGTGAAAACCCGAAAGGGCGCAATCTCGTTAAAAGATACTTGCAAGGTCTTCTCGACTTTGTAAGGAGAAACCACCTGCGTGAGATCCTTACGACTCACAAGGGAGCAACACACTTAGGAATCCCCACGATCCCTAAGGAAAAATTACACTTGCGAGATCCTCACGACTCGTAAGGAGAACCCTCTTATGAGACCCTCACGGCTCATAAAATTCAAAAGTCTTAAGCTACAGGGATCTGAACCTGTTCTTAAGTAGCCCCCACAACCTCCAATACTGCCCTACAAGCGGCTCAATACTGACTCTTGTATACAATCTACGGGCGCGAATAAACATTTCCCTAATGAAGTCCCATCCATGACTAGAGATATGTCTACACGGCGAACAGCCCTTGTAAGTCCTCTCGACTTATAAGGAGAAAGCACTCTTGTAAGATCCTTAAGACTTACAAGGGACCATACACTTAGGAATCCTCATGATCCCTAAGGAGAAATCGCACCTATGAGATCCTCACGACTCGCAGGGAGAAATACCTTTACGAGACCCTTACGGCTCGTGAAGTCAAAAGCCTTAGTCGACAGGATCTTAACCCTGTTTACTAAACCACCTTTGTTCGTCATCGACAGAGGCAAATGATAATTCGCTCCTGGCAATATCCCAGTTGTAGCGGTACTGATGCCGAAATCAGTGTCTAATTCCAAGCTTGTAGCGAAAAAAGCTAGCAAACCACACATGCATACGAAATAGCCGAAATGATGGGGCAACCTGCAAACAAAATCAGCAAGTAAAAATGTATGCATGAAAAATAGCCAAAATGATTGGACAACTCACTATAAAAAGCAGCGAGTAAAAATAAAAAATATATATATAGCCGAAATGATTGGGCACCGCGAAAAATAGCCGAAATGATTGGGAAATTGCGACCTTCGCGATATAAAAGCTGAAATGATAGAGCATCGCGGAATAAAATAAAAAAAATGATGAAATTCTTGCCCTACAGATGATATCACATCAATCCCTGTATACAATCTAGGGGCGCAATCAAAGAAGGAATCACACCTTTCCTCCCCAGGTTTCATCAAAAGAAGAAGCCAAATCTCAACGGTTCACACATAGCCTGGAGATCATCTCAACATTCGTCTCATTACAACAAACATAATATCAAGCAAAGCAGAACAGTGGCAACGCCCAGTTCCATGACTCGGCGGTGCACAGATGACCAAGAGTCAAACCCCGACTCCGTGAAATGCGGATAAAGTCAACTCTTCCTGGTTACGTGGAACGCGGCTTATGTCAATCCTGACCCCATGAGAAACATCCAGAGCGGATCATAATCCTCGCAGAGCATGGCAATGACCCCATGTGAAGCATCCAGAGCAGAGCCTGGTCCTCGCAGAACACGGCAGTGAACCCGTGGGAAGCATCCAGAGCAAAATTCCTGGCTACGTGGAACGCGGCTTATGTCAATCCTGACCCCATGGGAAACGTCCAGAGCGGATCCTGGTCCTCGCAAAGCACGGCAATGACCCCGTGTGAAGAATCCAGAGCGGAGCCTGGTCCTCGCAGAACACGGCAGTGAACCCGTGGGAAGCATCCAGAGCAAAATTCCTGGTTACGTGGAACGCGGCTTATGTCAATCCTGACCCCGTGGGAAATGTCCAGAGCGGATCCTGGTCCTCGCAGAGCACGGCAATGACCCCATGTGAAGCATCTAGAGTGGAGCCTGTTCCTCACAGAACACGGCAGTGAACCCGTGGGAAGCATCCAGAGTAAAATTCCTGGCTACGTGGAACGCGGATTATGTCAATCCTGACCCTGTGGGAAACGTCCAGAGCAGATCCTGATCCTCGCAGAGCATGGCAATGTTCTTTGTGAAGCATCCAGAGCAGAGCCCGGTCCTCGCAGAACACGGCAGTGAACCCGTGGGAAGCATCCAGAGAAAAATTCCTGGTTATGTGGAACGCGGTTTATGTCAATCCTGACCCCGTGGGAAATGTCCAGAGCGGAGCCTGGTCCTCACAGAACACGGCAGTGAACCCCTGGGAAGTATCCAGAGCAAAATTCCTGGTTACGTAGAGCGCGGCTTATGTCAATCCTGACCCTGTGGGAAATGTTCAAAGCGGACCCTGGTCCTTGCAGAGCACGGCAGTGAACCCGTGTGAATCATCCAGAGCGGAGCCTGGTCCTCGCAGAACACGGCAGTGAACCCATGGGAAGCATCCAGAGCAAAATTCCTAGTTACGCAGAGCACGGCAGTGAACCCGTGTAAAGCATCCAGAGCGGAGCCTGGTCCTCGCAGAACACGGTAGTGAACCCGTGGGAAGTATCTAGAGCAATTCCTGATTCTATGAAATGCGGATGATGATAACCTCACCTATCACTTACGGGTCCTTACGACTCGTAAGGGAGCAAATTCTCTTATGAGATCCTTACGACTTTCAAGGGAAAACACACTTAGGAATCCTTACGATTCTTAAGGAGAAATTACACCTACGGGATCCTCTCGACCGGTAGGGAGAAAATTCTTTATGAGACCCTCACGGCTCATAAAGTTGAAAAGTCTTAGGAGGCAGATCTTAACCCGGAATCCTAAGCCATCATTGTCCTGCAAAGAAATCGATATAGACTATCCACAGAATACATTCAATAAAAAAGAACACACCATTGTGAAGAAAAATATGTCTTTTATTCATGAATCGGAATGAATACAAAGTACAATTCGTGAAAGAACAAAAAAATATACTCTTATTTAGGAGTATGTACAAAGAAGAATGAAAAAATATATATATAATTCTTCAAGTCGGTGGGTGATTTAGCAGATTTGCCAGTTCATCCCTCTTTCGCTGAGCCTCGCTTTCATGATTCAGTATCGCCAAAAGACGGGCCTCCGCCTGAGCCTGTTGGGCCTGGTATGAGGCAAGCCGGCCTTCAAGCTCTTTTTCAGTAACCTTATGGGCTTCGACCATTTCACGAGTGAACACGGCGGCCTTATCAATGGCCACCACCTCCTTGATGGCCTCTTGAAGCACTTGCCAAAGTTCATATGCTTTAGTGGCCTTGGCCGTAAGGTTGGCTTAAAGCTCCCTCAGCGCTCTAGAAGCCAGCTCCCTTTCCGAAAACTTGCGGCTGAGCCTTTTCTCACATGATATCATGTTCGCATTAGCCCCCGTAAAGCTCGCCTTCGTGGCCACAACCTCTGAAGGAAGACGCGTACACTCAAGACTATATATAAACAAGCCTCCCTTCGACGACAATACTCGATCTAAAACCAGCATAAACCACCCGATATGGGAAATAATAAGGAAAGTTTCTGATCTATATCCTATCAAGCACGCATTTGCAACTGTACGAATGTTTAAAAGAAAATATTACCCGAAGCACTGATGTGCATGCAACGTAACGATGGTGCTCGCAATTAAAGAAAATTCCCATGAGAAAAATATGCAGCTCATTTACGCAAGCAAGACGCACGTACGAGTATCCGAAAAACATGAAAATTCAACAGAAAGCATGCAAAAGGCCAGTGATAAAAGGAGTACATTGATTTAAACATACTACACTACTGGGAAAAGATCACCAAACAAAGGATCGGAAATACAAGGGTTAACAAAGAAAAACACAAAATTTTCCAGCTCCCTTTCCACCTTCTCCAGCACGTCAAAACGACGATTTTCGCGAGGAGTCGCTCCCCATCGGTTGGAGTCGTGCTCATCAGCGAAAGCAGACATGACGGCCCGACGGACCCTTATCTGACTCAGTATATGAACTGAACGATCCTTCAGAGCTTGAGTGATTAGACAAGCCTCGTGAAAGCACTCAAGCTTGTCCTCCGCCGCGCCAAGGATCGCCGAAGTCATCTCCGCTGGATGAGGGGGTTTATCGGCAAGCATAGACAGGAGGATCATCCGGATCCAAATGGAGCCCATGGGAAGAGGAGAGCCCCGACGAGTCAGAAGCTCGTACATCACCGTGTCACATTGAGCGTCGGTGAGAAGGGGATCTGCCAGCTGCGCAGCGAAGCGAGGGATTATCTCCTCAAGGGGCACCTCCCATGGTTGCCGACGAGCGTGGGGATAATTGCAAGCCATAGCAATTGATCGGTTTCTCAAAGATGATCACCCTAAAGGTATAAAGGGGTTTCTCTGTGAGGAAAGGAAGAAAAGTATGGTTTCAGGTTATAAAGGGGAGCATTTAATGCTATGCACAAAAAATGTTGTGCATGGTGGAACTATTCTCAAGACCCGGAAAAAAGGGGAGAGCATTGGAAATGAAAAGTAATGACGCATTGAAATCAGGTCAGGGAAACGAAATGTCCTCATTAAGAAGAGCCCCGCATGCATAACACGTGAGCATAAGCCTTGATCGGAAGATAAAGCGGCATTGTACATACATAATGGAGAACTAAGCTCTGAGAAAAGAGAATTAAATTCTCAAAGGAAAAAGTTAGCAAGGAAGAAGATAAGAATAGTGGAGGCGCTTCTGAAGAGACCCCTGTATTTATAGGATGTGATGGGAACAGTTCATCTCCCCTATTCCTTAGACAGATACAACGGTCACAAAGGTCACAGCGTTGCACTCACGTGCAGACACGTGAGAGCAACGCTGTGGGGGCATTTGTTTCCTGATTAAAAATCGGGAATTACCTCAATGAAGTATCACGTGTTCACACGTGACCAAGGGTCACGTGTTCACACGTGATCTCTTTTACAGTTTGAATTCTAAGCAAGCAGAAGTGTAAACAAATGGCTAAGGAAAGACTCCAATGGGGCGTCACATGCTCACACGTGACCAAGGGTCATGTGCTAACACGTGATGGTCTTTAGCCCAGGAAAAATACAGAATTAAATTCTGACTGAAGAGGAGTCACGTGCCAATACGTAATAGGCTTTAAAAGCCTTCTGAATTGATAGAATTAGATTCTAAGTAAGGGAAATCAAAGATCCTAACTGGGAAAGTATTTCTCCAAATCTTTCCAAACAAAAAAACGATTATGGGGGACCGTTGGATTAAAAATCCAAGGGTGATTAAAAATCACCAATTTATGGAAAGATTTTAGACAAGGAAAGATTTCCCTAAATTTCACCAAAAATAACAAACAGAATATCTTTTGGATTAAAAATCCAATGGTGAATAAAATTCACTGAGAGATCTAAAAGATCATATTAGTTATGAAAAAACAAACAAAATCTTTCAATGAGAGATTTTCTAAACAAATTGATTCTTTTCCTTCTCCTATAAATAGGAGCCAAGAGGAGAAGAAAAGGAGAAATTTTTTGGAGATATAGAATTTTGGGATTTGGAAATTTTCTAAAAGCAAATAGCAGAGAGAAAAGAAAGGAGAATTTAATTCTCAAGAAAGGAACCCTAGGTGAGAAAAAGGAAAAAGATCAAACTTCAAAAAGAGAATTTAATTCTCAAATCTAAGAGTCGAACTCTTCTGTAAAAAGAACTTAGTTCTTCCTCTGGTTGAAGATCTGCAGAAGCAAATCTCCCCATAGGTTGAGAATTTAATTCTCATCGGGTTGAGATTTTGCCATGCAGATCCAAGACTTAGGGGGAGAATTGAGTTTAGAGAATTTAATTCTCCCAAATTCACAGGAATTTAATTCCTCCAAGATATGAAATTAGGGTTTAACCCTATATGAGAATTTAATTCTCCTAAAATTATAGGAATTTAATTCCTTCATGATGGACAAAACTAGGGTTTAACCCTAATTGAGAATTTAATTCTCTTAAATTTATAGAAATTTAATTCCTCCTAAATGAAATTAGGGTTTCACCCTTATAAGAATTTAATTCTTTTACATATATGGGAATTTAATTCCTCTAAAAAGAAATTAGGGTTTAACCCTACATAAGAATTTAATTCTTTCACAATAGGAATTTAATTCCTCCAAAATCATAATTAGGGTTTAACCCTATAAAGAATTTAATTCCTAAAGAAATAAAGGGACTTGAAAGATCTCCATGCATGCAAAAGACTAAGGTCACGTGTCCCCACGTGACCCCTGAAAAGATCCCCAAAAATGAGAAGGAATTAGCCCTGAGGCAACGCCTCAAGTGTTCCCACGTGACCTCCTAAACAAAAGGAATAAAAGCAAGGGCAGATTCTAACTCGGGAGCTCTCGCGTGTTACCACGTGACCCCTTGATAAAAGCTTGAATAATTAAGGCGCAAAGCTCCATCACGTGCCAACACGTGACGGTCAAAAGAGCAAAGTGTTTAACACTTATTTGCAGAACAAAGTGAGGAGATCTGGCCCCATCTTTGGGCGCCCTCACGTGTCCCCACGTGACCCATTTTTCTTTAGTGTTTAACACTAATTCGAGAGCTTTATTTCCAGTGTTTAACACTGATTGTCTTCTAGTGTTTAACACTAATTTGAGAATCTTATTTCTAGTGTTTAACACTGCTTTGAGAATCTTATTTCCAGTGTTTAACACTGTTATCTTCTAGTGTTTAACACTAATTTGAGAGCTTTATTTCCAGTGTTTAACATTGCTGTTCCCTAGTGTTTAACACTACTTTTAGCCAAATTGGCTAATTTTCCAGAAGCAAAAGTCTCCCCTTCAACTGAATCTCAAAATTGAGTAGAAACTCAGAGATATAATGTTTAATGCTCAGTCAAATACCAAAATAATAACAGAGCCCTCAAACTCTTGTTTAGCATTGCTAAGTGATGAAGGGCTGAACCCAAATAAATGTTTAATGGTCCAACAAAAGACCAATATTTCAAACTTAATTGGACTTAGCCCAAGTTGGACATAAGTCCTCAAATCAGACTTAACTGGGCCAATTTGCTCATAATATAATTAATTGATCTTAGTTCCAAATTGGACTACAGATCACTCAATCAACCTTGGTTCAAGGGTACATCTCTTCACTCCTTTGATATTTGTCGTTATAATCCTTCAACGTCTTCAGAGAGGCGATGGGTCCCGACAACCACACATTTCATGGACTGTGGGGTCCTTAAACCCATCGACTATGATGTCCTTAACCTCGACCGTGATGTCTTTAAACTAACATTGGACTGTGGGGTCCTTAAACTCACGGACTATAATGTCCTTAACCTCGACCGTGATGTCTTTAAACTAACAATCGACCGTAATGTCTTTAAACTAACATTGGACTGTGGGGTCCTTAAACTCACAGACTATGATGTCCTTAATCTTGACCGCGATGTCTTTAAACTAACAATCGACCGTGATATCTTTAAACTAACATTGGACTGTGTGGTCCTTAAACTCATGGACTATGATGTCCTTAACCTCGACCGCGATGTCTTTAAACTAACAATGGACCGAGATATCCTTAAACTAACAATGGACCGTAATGTCCTTAAAACTAATCGACCGCAATGTCCCTAAACTAAACAGTAGAGCCCAATTGCTCTCTTGTTGGATCTAAACGATCCCGTTAAGTCGATCTTAGTCTAAAATGAGGCTAATGTATCCTTAACAAACGTTTAAGTTGATCTTAGTCTCAAATGAGGCTAACGTATCCTTAAACCCAACCCCCCAAACCAAAATCTAAGAAAGATACGGATTTGGACTAGTCCATGCCCTACGGGCGACAACATAAATTAGTCTCTGTATACAATCCACGGGCAACCAAAAACAAAACAAACACCCACAACACGAAGTGACCATCTGGAGAAGGAGAAAGTTGTTACCGCGATGCGGTAGCGTAATTAACTGCAGGGGCTTACGGCTGCAGGGAAGAGCGTCCCCACAATCAAAAACCCCTCAAACGAGGGGGAATCTGACGAAGTCTGGTACATCGGCCGCATTCGTCTGAACCTTTGATACATGGTGTCATAAATCAACTTGGCATCTTCGGAGAGGTGGACAGATAGCACCAATTAGCATCTGCCCCGAATTTCAGGCAAGACGAACCTACGCGGTCTCTTTCCGCGTCTTTCGGAGGGGAACAACGGCGATGCATCGGCATGGCGAACCAGCTAAGCCAGAGACTGATGAAGCCTACAAAGAATTTTTCTTCGTCTGTTCCAGGAGCAGTGATTACGTCAAAGGTCACGACTAACGAATTGGGAATGTAAAACTACGGAAGGTCTTCTTCTTTGGCCGGCAAATTCTCCAAGCCGAATCCGAAGGGATCCTCAACCTTCGCGAATTTCGGAGCTTTCTTGGATAGAGCGTCTTTACGGAGAAAGCAAACAATGAAAGCGTCAAAAGTGACACCTTGCCCTTCCGATGCCACGAACAGTCTCTCAAAAATGCTCAAGGCCTTGATTAGACTCGGGTGCTTGTGCCGAACAGCATTCTCGGTCGTCAAGCCTTCAAGTATAGCTGGCACTGTAGCAAATATATACTCGTCAGGGGGTAATAATTCTTCGTAATGCTCTCCCCTAATCGGCAGCCCTGAAATTTCTTGGAACTCCTCCAGCGAAATAGAGACTTCGCAGTCCCCTAGCAGAAACATATTCGTTGGAAGATTCCATTGGTTCAAAAAATCCTTGACCCACCAGACGTGGGGAGCATGGTAGTAGAATAGCAATGCGTGCACCGCTTGATACAGCCCAACTTTCTGCAAGCGTAAGCGTTGGAAGGAGAGAATGTACCGGGCCCAGGGAAGGTAGCTCACTAGATGGCGCAGGGTAACACCTATCTTATAGACCTGCCCACAGGGTCGAGCTTCACCCTGACATATTCGGCGTCCCAAAATATCAATAGCCATCATGGGTTAATTAGGTATCCCTATCGTTGATGGCTCAAGTCGGCCCTCGGGGGTCCAATTAGCCGCCTCCACTGCATAAGCAGTACGTGGACGCACTGTCAATGACATTGAACGGATAGGTTCTGTTGTTACTTCTCATGTAAAACTACGGCGGCCCCTGATAATATGACCGTACCAAACTCCCCATAGGAGAAGGCCCTTATTGTCCTTATCATGTTCCCTAATCATTGCCATACTTCCTCGTCTGATGGCGACTGTGGGAAAGCGATATCCGAGCGTGTGTAAGGGAAGTAGAGAAGTAACGCCATTGTACCTAAAGGAAGGGGACAAAAAAACTCATTAATAAAAAGTGTGAGTTTGTTTCATGGGACTACTAATTATAAAGCAAGTGGGCCCCATGAAATCAAAATAGCGGCTCACCAATGATGAGCAAGATAATCATTTTGATAATCCAAAAGGATTTTCATTAAATAAACAGTGGAGTTTAAAAAACTCTTAACGTCCTCGAAAAGTGAGTTCTGTTAAGAATAGACAACAGATTCAAATATGTGAAAAAGGGTATTAAAATCCTAAAAAGGAAAATGCTCAAGAAAAGAAGGGGAATAAAATTTCTAAAAGTCCCTAGATCTCTCATAGCTAAGCTCTGTAAGAAAATGGAATTAAATTCCTTCAATAGTGGGATTAAATCCCAGAAACCCCCATGGTGGAGAAACAAAGAAAATGGAATTAAATTCCTAGGATCCTCAAAGATTAGTGATAGGGTAAAACCCTAAGAGGAGAACTAACAATCCTCATTGATTCAAGATCCCAGAGTCTACTTAAAAAAAGAGGTTTTTTTAGATCTCTGAGAGATCAGTTCAAGAAAAGACCAAAACTCTGTTGATGGATTTAAAATTCAAGACAAGAATAAAAAGGGTTTCCTAATAAATGAATTCCGTTCATAATCCTTACCAAGAAGAGTTTTTGTGGAGTTTAACTCTGAAGTTCTATGGGCAGAGAGCTAAGCTCTGAAAGTAGAATTAAATTCTCAAGAAAAAAGTTAAGGAGAAAGATGAAAAAACAGTGGTCATCTCAAAGGCCAAAGGCCCCATTTATAAGACGTGATGAAAAGCGGTTCAGCTTCCCATTCCCCTAGGCAATCCAACGGTGATAAAAATGGACAACGTTGCACTCACGTGCAAACCACGTGAGAACAACGCTGGGGGCATTTGTTACCTCATAAAAAAAGAAAAAGGGGAGAAAATTCCCCACAACTCAAGCTTCACGTGCTAAACACATGAGCGCCTATATGCAAAGCATATAGGCACTACAATCAAACAACAAATGGGCTAAACGAGCCTGTCTTACGTGTTAAACACATGAGCGCCTCTATGCAAAGCATACAGGCGCTGCAATAAAACAACTAATGGGCTAAATAAACCTCAGGTGTTAAACACGTGAACGTCTATATGCAAAGCACATAGGCACTGCAGTCAAACAACTAAAGGCTAAATTGACCTCACGTGTTAAACACATAAGGCCCATATGCAAGGCATATGGGTGCCAAATCAGAGAAGCTAAATGAGCCTCACGTGTTAAACACGTGAGGGCGCCTCATTACGTAGAATTAAATTCTACTCGAGAAATATCATCTCTGTTAAATAAGGAACCGTTGGATCAAAGATCCAATGGTGATTATGTATAGAATTAAATTCTATTGGGAAGAATGTTTTCTGTTAAACAGAAAGTTGGTGGATCAGCGATCCAATGAGATGGAAAATATTTCCCATATTTTTCTAAATAAAGAAAGATTGTGCTCTGTTAAATCGAGCACCCTTGGATTAAGAATCCAATGGTGATAAAAATATCACCGTTTAATAGAATTTTATTCTATATATGGAAGAATATTCTCTCAATCTTGTTAAAACAAAAAAACATATTCTGTAAGACAGAAACACTTAGATCAAAGATCCAACGGTGGGTAAAATTCCCCAAATCAATTTTGAGTCCAATTAAATCAATTGGAATCTCTCAATGAGAGATTTTCTTAAAATTAATTAATAAACTTGCCTCTACTATATAAAGGACCCGAGACTTCAAGTCTCGGATATAAAAAAACCCATATAAGCTTCTGCCAAAAATACAGTGAGCTCTAAAAAGAACAAAGAATTTAATTCTCAAAGAAAGAAGACCTTCCTCCTTCAAAACACTCTAGGTAAATAAAAATGAGAGATTAAAAGTATCCCTTTTGCCTGGTATAATAGATATAAGGGTTTAACCCGTCATACAAGAACTTAGTTCTTCCTCTGGTTTGAGATTTGCAAAAGCAAATCTCCCCACAAGTTGAGAATTTAATTCTCATCAGGGAGATTTTGTTCTTTAGACTCAAAACTTAGGGAAAAGAACTAGGTTAAAAAGAAAAAAAAAGAACATATGTTCTGGGAATTTAATTCTCCTGAAATTAGGATTTAACCCTATATAAAGAACTTAGTTCTTATAAAAATAAAAAAAAGAACTTAGTTCTCCAATAAAAACAATGACGATGATTCAAGATCTTCAAAACAGGAATCTTGATGATCATCAATGACTAAAATGTCATTAACAGAGATTAATATCTCTAAAAAACAAGAAGAACTTGGCGTCTCACGTGAAACACACGTGAGTAAGATTAGTGCTTAGCACTATAGTAATGCCTCATGTGTTTCGCTTGCGAGTGCCTAAAATAAACAAAAGAAGAATTAAAACACATCACGTGTTTCCCATGTAAGCGTCCAAAAACAAAGAAAACTCATTTATGTGGATTGGGCAGACACCAAATAAAGCAACAACGTGAAATACACGTGAAACAAAAAAGGAGATGCTAAATGCCTCACGTGCTTCACACGTGAGCGCCAAAGCTCTAACCAAATGCTTAGCATTACTATACAGAGAAAAAGGGGGTGAGCAAACAAAACCTGAAATCAATGCTCAGCACTCACGTGCTTCCCACGTGAGTGCCATGCAAAGTGCTTAGCACTCTATATTCAGTCAAAATGACTAAAATGCTTAGCACTGATTGGGCAGCACCCATATCTGAGTGCCTCACATATTTCACACGTGAGCACCAAAGAAGATTAGTGCTTAGCACTATAGTAGCACCTCACGTGAAAAACACGTGAGTGCCAGAAAAGATTAGTGCTCAGCACTATTCCTGCACCCCACATGAAATACACATGAGCGCTGCATATATTAGTGTTTAATACTAATGGGTAGTATAGAGACCCAATCTCAGCCCAAATGGGATAAATTTTCTGAGCTTAAACCTCTTTGATTTTAAATCAACTGAGCCCATATTGCTCACGATTTCCAAACTGATCTTAGTCTCAAACATGACTAATGATCTCTCATTGATGATATCTAAAATGATATTCATCCCATATCTCCTAAAGTAATCTTAGTCTCAAATACGACTAACGATTCTTAGGTCCACCACAACCCCTTTTTCCCTTAAATACAGGATTTGGTTCAGGTGTACGTCTTTCCACACCTATAATATATGTCGTCGTAATTCCTCAACGTCTTCAGAGAGATGGCGGGTCCCGACAACCAACAACTCCTTTCGTCATACATTGATGCACTTCCAAATTGACGTGCACACCTCAAATCAGATCGCGTCCCAAATCGGGCACATTCCATGTCACCATCGTCTACTCCGCCATGTAACAAACACACGTGCGCGCAAGATGAATGTTGGACCGAAATGTCCCTAAACTAATATTCGCCTTAAACATGATGATAAGGGACCGAAATGTCATTAAACTAATATTCGTCCCCAAAACGGGAATGTTAAACCGAAATGTCCCTAATCTAATATTCGCCTTAAACATGGCGATAAGAGACCGAAACGTCCTTAAACTAACATTCGTCCCCAAAACGGGAATGTTGGACCAAAATGTCCCTAAACTAATATCCGCCCCAAATATGGCGATAATGGACCGTGGCGTCCTTAAACTAAAATAAATTGAGCCCAAGTGCTCATATATATATTTAAGTTGATCTTAATCTCAAACTAGATTAACGGTCCTTAAATAAACCAAAAACCCAAATCTAAAATATACGGATTTGGACTAATCCACACCGTACGAGCGACGACCTAAAATAGTCTCCGTATACAATACACGGGCAACCCAAAATAAAACAAAAATAACACGTCACAAAGTGAACTGCTAGAGCAGAAGAAACTAGTTACCGCAATGCAATAACGTAATTAACTGCAGGGGCTTGCACCTGCAGGGAAGAGCATCCCCACAATCAAAAACCCCTCATTAAATGAGGGGGAATCTGATGAAGTCTGCTACAACGGTCGCATCTGTCCAAACCTCCGATATATGGTGCCATAAATTAATTTGGTATTTTCGGAGAGGTGGATGGAGAAATCCAAATAGTATCTGCCCCCAAAATTCAGGCTAGACGTCCCAACGTCTCGGTCTCTGTCTTTCGGCGGTGAACAGAGTGATTTTGATAGGCAACAATAGTTCGTCTCAAACTATTGGCAAAGGGACGACCAAATCAAGATATTTGACGATGTTGTAAGAACAATGACGAAAGTTAGGCACATACCTAACTTGAAGAAGAATCCCGTCTCATTAGATGCACTCGATAATAAAGATTATAAGTTTTTAGCTGAAGGTGGAGTTTTGAAGGTAACCAAAGGTGTTCTAGTTGTTATGAAGGGCTTGAAGAAGGGGTTCTTATATTCGTTGCAGGGTTCGACAACTACTGGGTCAGTGGCACTTTCGTCATCTAAATCTATGTCAGATTCAGATGCAACTAGATTATGGAACATGAGCTTCGGGTATGTGAGTGAGAGGGGTATGGCCGAGTTATTGAAGCATGGTCTATTTAGTGGAAAGAGTACATCGAAAATGAAGTTTTGTGAGCATTGCATATTTGGGAAACAGCTTCAGTTCATCGATACATAACACAAAAGGTACTCTTGATTATATCCATTCAGATCTTTGGGGACTGTAACGACTTTGAAATCTTTGTACAGAAAATTTTCTTGTTAATATACAAGAAAAGAGTATTACAGCTTGAGTTTGAGTTATAAGTTACTTTTGTTAAATAAAAGTAAGAAACAACTTGTAGCTCACTGGTAAAACCTTGCACTGCTGTGACGTAGCCCTGTGTTCGATTCGCATCAGGCACAATTATTTTTTTTTTTTTTTATTTTTAAGTTTTTGGAAACCCAAAAGATTTTACGTGCAATGCTCGGGAAATGAAAAGTTCAGAAAAATCAAACATGTGGAAAATGGTGTAAATATAGAGTTGATCGGATGGCATGAATCTCGAGACAGGAGCCTCAAAATCAACCGATGGAAAGCGCCCTAGGGCCAGAGGGGACGGGTGGGATGAGCCCAAATTGCCCCGTGCTCTGCACACATGACTCTTCAGCTACCCCTAACTCCTCTGCACTGTTTGATTTCTCTGCAATCAAACAGTGACCTTTCAATTCACCAATTAACAAAATTTTAATGCTTTTAATTTTCATTTTTAGTTCCCAAACCCTAATTCTCCACTATAAATACCACCCCACACTTTGGCGCAACACCATTTTGAAAATTCTATCCAAAACTCTTTAAAAATTTTCTAAGTGCAAGTGGAGTAAAGTGGAGTTAGCGAGCAAGTTGGTTCCGGCGAAGATCGAAGCCAATTCCGAAGCTCCCGCGACGCCATAAAGATCATCCTCTCTTCTTTAACCTTTCTTTAAAGTTTCTAAATCGTAAGTCCCTCCTAAACTCCCTTTCTCTTCATTGAATTTCATTTTTAATCAAAATCAGTAAAAGTGGAGTTATTACCGATATCATCTTTTCTAAAACCTATAACTCCATTTTCTTTTATCATTTAGTCAAACTAATTTTACCACTTCACTTGTAATCTTAATACCAATGTTTAGAATCAAGTTTAAATCAAGAATCTCATGTAAAACAACCATATTTGAACTTTTATATAAAAAATATCTTGAACTTTGTTATCACATCTTTTCGACAAAATTGCTTAACAATAACTTTAGGAAAACTTCACGGGGTAACGACCTACCGCATACACATACTTGGTTTCATAGTACGATACCTACTTGTATGTATTTTTGATTAGAAGAATAGCATTACAATAAAATACAACATAGTTCTAAAACCGGGTTTCTTTTATAAGCGGTATTTCATTTCCTTTGCAATTATGCATCTACAACCCTTGTTGGGGGACCCGCTAATAGATGATTCGGATTATCACACATCCTTGGGCTAGGAGAGCGAGGTACAGACCTTCTCACGGAGCATTCGATCTCGAAAGGATTTAAATACGTTTTTAAGAAATACGAATTTTTCTAAATAAAATAAAATTAATTTTTAGAAAAATTGTATAAAAGTGTAAATCCATATTTTCAGAATATAATAAACCTATAGTTTTCTAAAAATGAAAGATTAACAAATGATAATAAAATGCCATCAAGATACCAAAAAGGACAAGTTTTTCAATAAAATACCATGAACTTTCCAAGCTAAGTAATTATCACTAAAATACCCAATACTTAAAACCCATACTCATAAAAACCCTAAATAATACTAATCACCCTCGAGATTTACTTTTTAACTATATTAAAATACTTTTCATAAAACCCTCTCGAGTTATATAAAAACAATATTTTAAGGACTTCAGTAAATATAGGTTTAAACGGGATCAATTCTCTTGAGCCCTAGGGAGCTGGAGAAAGTGAATGCTTGCCTATTTAAGGTAGACAACTTAACGGTGTTAGCAATGGCAATTGTCTTGGAAAAAAACACAAATCCTGCCGTCCATGTGCAGCAGTTGCCGATAATTCCCGAACCTAAGATTTCAAGAGTTAAATAAGTACAAGCGTCTGACTCAGTCTGAGTCCAAACTCAAACCTGAATCCAAACTCAAACATGAATACTTGATCATGAATATGAACACTTGAATTCAAATATCAATATCAAACTTGTATACTTGACTTGACCGAACCATGGTTATAATTTGACATGACTACTTGAATACATGATTACATCCTGAACATGATTACCTGAACATTTTGTATATATGGTTTTGGTAAGACTTGTAAACATAATCTGTACAATACATTACGTGGGGATAAAGGGGTAGATTGGTACAGAACGTATATCGTGGCACGAGAGGTCACTTAAAAGACACTTATATGAATTCTTGTGCTGTTGTCCCGTGGGTTATGACGGGACCTTGTACTACATATTACCATAGTCTACAGGGTAAGATGGACTCCTCTCGTATACATGAATACCTTCTTTATCAAACTACAAACAACCACGTTATAATAATTATCATATACCAGTAATCAGTCATATACATTTTACCTGTTCATTTCATTTTATATACTATCTTTTCATTCTTCTTTTGGGACTTACCGAGCGCTAGTTCACTGACGATATTTCTTTCTGTTTTTTTCTTGCAAAGTTCGTCAGAAGGGCCGGACACTGAGGAGATCAAGCTAAGCCAGGAAGACTTGGACCAGCTTACCGCACAGCCTGACTTTTAGTTACGTTGCATTTACTTTCCTGTATACCATTGTTTGGGCACTGTTTTACTCATTGTATCTTTTATTTTCAAACGGTTGTATGTAAAGATGAATGTAAATAAAGTTGTTGTTTTATTTTTGTACTCTTGTCATTCTTTTGCATTTACATATTGCTTAATTACGCTTAACGTATTTATTTCTTAGTAAATACGTAGTAGCCTGCCACGTCACCGTTTCCGTCTACTGGGAAGCGGGACGTGACAGGTTTTGTTGGCGGCCTATGCAGGTCAGTTCTGCATGAAATCTTAAGCAATATATCATAAGAATTATAAGAATCAGCAACTATACATTTCTTACATTTCTAATTTCTTGAATCTATCCTAACCATTCCTTTTTCTATCAAGGTCATGGATTCTCCCAACAACACCAGTACCAATGTCAATAGCAATACCCCATCGCCTACTCTACCACCACCACCTACCATTGCAACTCCTATCAATAAGCAAACGGTACTGCTTGAAGCTATTAAAAGCCTACTAGAGGGTCAGCAGCAGCAGACTGTCATCCTTATGCACCGCCCCGAAGCCGAGGCACCTAGAATCAAACAATTCCGGGCACTGCATCCAAAACATTTCTCGGGAAAAGAAAGTCCACTTGAGGCAGAAGAATGGGCTCAATCGATTAAAGATAATCTGGCAGCGGCTCAAGTGCCAGATATTGCCTAGGTGAAAGTTGTTAAGCTGCAACTGACGGATAATGCTAGAGTTTGGTAGAAGGCTGAGGAAAGCCGTCTCACCCAACCTATCGAGTGGAAGACGTTTCGCGATCTGTTCGATGCGAAGTACTTCTCTGAGACTGCCCGTTTTGACATAGAGCAGCAGTTCATTCTATTAGTTATATATATGCCCTAGAGGCCATTGTTGTATATATGATGTATATTATAGTGGATGCTTGGATATATATAGAGAGGACTTTCTTACTCGACATGATAGTATGCTATCTGGTTTCACTTTGTCTTAACATGTTGACTTGTATTAGTTTATTGTCTTGCTCTCACATGTTAATAAAGCCCTTAGGATATGTACTCGACTACTAGGACTATGATGCAGATCATACTAGTGGGGCCAGGGTAGTCCAAGAGTACATCCTATAACTGTTCCTAGTTGAGAGAGTATCGAGACAGGGCATCGATACTTCAGAGTAGACTAGCGTATACGCATCTTGACCCATATGATGGGCGATAGATGATCCCATATCCATTGGTGTTTGACATCAAAGATGGTGTACGGGTGCTCAGTGGAGACTGGGTACACTGAACGGACTCACCGAGAACTCCTATATGGTATTATACCTATCGTCAGATAGTAGTTCTCTGGCGACACTGATACAGGTTAGTCTGTAGACCCGAGATCGTCATAGAGTCTTGTGTGATTCCCACTGTGCTTTGATTTCCACCTTACCACGTTCACGAGAACGTGCAAAACGTGGCTTTTGGGTATAGTCCCGAATAACATGGAGGCAATGAGCGATAGGAGGGATTTCTTCTCTCCCAGTATTAGGGGTTGATGTTGCGCTGTGTTCGATTGGTTATAACTAGAAGTCCCTGGCCAGGGCTGATATGGAGACCTACTGGTAAGTGTTATCAGTAGTTTCTCGACCCTTTATGAGCCTCATATCGACACGACTTATCGGTTACTAGGGTATGACGTTTACCACCCCTAGACTAGATATGCGACATATCAGACGAAGAGACCGGACTGTACGGTAATGTTACTGATTGGATTCACAGGAGTATTTACAGGCTTGCTTGTTGATCTTCTGATCGTTCAATACCCGGGTGGCTGTTACGTTTAGCTGACCGCTTGCAGCTTATGGGTGCTTGATATGATCATCACCCACTGCCGGCGTATTGACGATTCTTTAGAGTCCTACACAGAGATTTCCTGGCTCGGGCAAAACTGAGTAGGAGCACATATGTGATATGTGCGGGACCGAGATTAATACGATATGAGATATCGTATTCTATTCTCGCGATATGAGATATCGGCCGGGTATATGTGATATATACGGGTCATCGGATCAAGTGTTGATTCGATGAACTGATACATGTTATTGTTGGATGTAGTGCCCTCAAAGTCAATTATTGGATCGCAGGCATGTGATTGCAATGATTGAGGAGGACCTATACCGGTAGGACAGTCTTACTAAAGATGATAGTATGCTATCTGGTTTGTCTTTATCATCGTATACAGTTTTAGGTGACATGGTCACTATTACACGTTGATAGAGCCCTTAGGATTCTTGCTTGACTACCAGCAGTATGATGGCGATCATATACGTGAGAGTTGGGTAGTAAATAAGCACATCCTTAAAAGTGGTCCCTAGTCGTGGGAGTTTCGAGACAGGGCATCGATACTCCAGAGTAGACTAGCGTATACATTCAAGACCCCGACGAGGGGCGATGGCCAGTCTCATAAGCCATTGGTGTCAGTTGGTTCACCTAAGATGTATACAGGTGCTTATTGGGTTATGAGTGCACCGGACAGGACTCGCCAGGAACCTGCTAGTTAGTATTTATACCTAGCGTCAGATAGCAGTTCCCTGGTGACATGTGTACAGGTTAGTTCATCGACCTGAGGTCATCATTTGTCTCGTGTGAGTTTCCACTGTGCTTAGATTACTACCTTACCATGGCTCAGAGGAGTCGTGCAAACAGGTTTCAGTTAGGTACAGTCCCGAGCCACATAGAGGCAGTGAGCGGATCGGCAGGGGATTCATCTCTCCCGGTATTGGGGGTGAGATCCCGCTATGTCTAGGAAAGCCATTACACCAAGTTCTTAGCCAAGGCAGGTGAAAATTACTGGTAAGTATTCCAGTAGTTTCTCAGGGTGTTCGGTGCTACCCTCCGACACGACTTATACCGCTATTGGGGGTCTGACGTTACCAGACCCCTAGGCCCGATATGCGATGCTCATAGACGAACAAACCGGACTGTACGGATATTGTCACTGATAGGCTCAGTAGGGTTCCAGGATGAGTTCGCTCATCGGCTTCCCTTTCGGTCAATACATGGGTAGCCATTACGTACAGCTAGTACCACTTACGGCTAATGGTTAAACCCACTGCCAGCGAATTGACGAGTCTTTAGAGTCCCCCACAGATAGTTTCCCAAGTTTAGGCGAAACGTTGTAGAGGCCGTATGGTTTTATGGCAGGGTTCGAACATACACGTGCACTTGTGCACGTGTCATAGTTCGGACAGATAATACTAGTGGGCTTTGGTTTAAGCCGGATCCAAGTACTATATTGTATTGGAATACTTTCGTCTCGTGGTATTCGTATTCGGTCGGAATACAGATACTGGTGTGTATATACAGGTGAGGGGTATTCTCGTAATCCGTTACGAGATTACTTTAGAAGATGCGTTTCTTTTTAGGTTAATCATTTTGGTTTAAATGATTAATGGATATGGAAAGTGTGACTCATTGTTATGACTCATTGATTCTAGCATGTTCACTAATGACTCATGATAATGAGTCATCTAGTGAATCATGATAGAATTAATGGAGTTTGTTTTGGGTGTAGATATTTTTAGGGTTTGTAGAGATATTTTGGTAAGATTTTTTCCTTGATATTTCATCACAAAACCTCATATATATCATCACCAAAATGAGAGGGCAGCACACATTATTTTTGGTGTTTGGTTTTTGCTCTCTTGAGATATTTTCTTGAGCTCACACTCTTCATCTCTTTGCATCTTCTTCAACCTCCACTGTTACCCTCTCATGTGATGAGAACCAAAGAGTGTATTGAGACAAAGTATTCACACTTCTCTCAACTTCATCTTGGACATGTCGGCTAGTAAACTTCATGTTCGAGTTGCTTCGGTTTGAAGCGGGAGCCCGTATAAAGAATCGATGACGTGGTACCACCTCGACGAGCGAGATCGGAGAGCGGACTTCGTCGACGCAACAGCGGGAGTTTGGTGCGGAGATTGAAGACCGAAGGACACGGATCGATCGGTATAATCTCATCAAACTCTTTTACAGTTTCTAGTTTACGGTTAATGGTACGATCCGGGTTTTAAGTTTGCGTTAGCGCTAGTTTCAAAAGTTTTTGTTCCGCAATTGGCGTCGGATTGACGGCCGGGTCGCTGGCGTAGACTTACATGGTATCAGAGCCAAACTATTAACCATTAACTAGTTGGTTTAGACAATGTTAAAGTATCGAAACCGAAACAAAACTCAAATGATGCCAATGAATCAATAATTTCTATTGTTTTTCAAAAGTTCCAAAAAAATTATTTAAACATATGCAGAAGACTACTCAAGACACCAGAAGACCACATCCCAAATACGGACCCCACCCCTCGGATTTGGGCCGAGCACTTGGCCACAAAAACCAAGGAGGCCGGTTTTTCAGGGGCTTCTGATGTTGGTATTTTGGGTGTGGTTTGGTCTCTGGGGAGTTGGTTCAGTGGTATTGTTTATTTGGCCCAGTTTGGATATGCTTTTATCAGGTTATTTGGGCTATTCGGGGGTTATTTCGGAGTCGATATTATCTAACATTGTTTAAAGTTTACAGTGCATTACATTACTATCGGTGACCGTGAATGTTATTCGAGCGGTAAATCGTGTCTAATTGCTATAGCTCTTTTAGACGGGTTTGCGAACATGACATTCGCGTTGATGTCTGTATTGTGCTGTGATGTTGCGGATTGGTCATGGTGGATAGCTTGCGTGCAATATTAGTGCAGTTTGGATTTATTTGTGCATTTGATATTGCGGGACGAGCGTCCAACATGTGGACTGCCATCGCTGCCTGTTTGTATATTATTCTTTTGGGACACAACCGGGTTGAGGTCGACGTACCCGTTGTACATATTTTCATTTCTGTACTAGGTTTACCCCGCGACGGAGTGTACGGATAGCCGAGTTCTGGAGGGCAACGGGTCTGCATCTCATGGCTTTGAGATGGAGGGGGCCTCTAGAATTTGCAGACTATTCGCCGCACTCGTAGGGGTACAGGTTGACCTAAGATGGAGTGCCCAAGTTACCGGATTCCGTGAAGTGCTGGGTGGTCCATTCACATTATTGTAGGGGGCTGCCTCGCTTCAGGTTTTGGTGGGTAACTTGCCACACTCGTAGGGGTCTAGGTTTCATTGCACAGGCTATCCACACGACCAGGGGAACGTCGGGTTTCAATAGCGGCTCTGTGAAACCCGGGGCTCCCAGATTATCTGTATTGTTCTGTGATACTTATTACTTTTCTGTAATGTTGCATTTATCACGCCTGGAGCAATTATTATATATTGGTATATATACTAGTAGATGTTGTATATGTTTTACACCCATGCTAGTCCAGTCCCTGCTCTGTCGTTAGTTAAGTAACCTAACGGGTGATGCTGGGACCCAGTGGCGAATGCGGATGGCATATACGTACAATTTATTTTCGTTCTTTTCTGGTGTGATTAATTGATGGGACTGCGTTGATTTTGATCAATGCAAGGAAAAAAAACCTGTTTGACGTTGTTGGAACAGTTTCAAAATGTGTTATTACAAGGGCGTTTTCTTTTGTTTTGCACAGTGGTATTCGGTTATGAATATCCAGCACCTCATTCGACGAGGCAAGGGCCGAGATCCCTTCATCGGGAGTGACCCCTTGGGTAGAAGTTTGCGTCAGGATAATAACTTCACTATAGTCGATTACTAGTTGCTTTGCATCGCGGTATTCAGTTGGAATATCCTGCACCTCATTCCACGAGGAAAGAGCCGAGATCCCTTCACCGGGAGTGACCACTTTAGCAAAGGTTTTCGCCACTATATTTTTGTAAAAAGCTATCAGGTTCCTTCAACGAGATCAAGTTCACTACGTTAAAGGTTTTTCGCTAAAAACCAGCCGTAGCCCTCCGTCATTTCAGACGGGTAGCACTTAGTATTCATGCTATGTTTGTTGGCCTTCGTCAAGGTATAGTGGATGGTAGCTGCTTGTTACCTTTCTGTTGCATAGATAGATGCATTGGTTTGGGACAGTCGTATCACCTTGTTGGCCTTCGTCAAGGGTATGTACGGGTGGGTTCAAATTAACCTGGACAATGACACGTAGAACTTAACATGTGACTTATGATTTGTTGGCCTTCGTCAAGGTCATAAAAGCATGGGGTAAAAATCATATCGGGAGTTTCTAAAGAAACTGAAACTTACCAGGCATGCGCATACCTTCTGGAGTGTGATAACATGAGTGGATTCCTTCACGTTATCATGAGATGATAGTTGGATCCCGATTCCCACCGATTAGTTGGTTTACTCTTCGGGTGATCCCTACTAATTCTTCTTTCAGGTTTGGAGGAGAATTTGATGGTACAGTGGGAGCTTTCCTGATTAGATAAAGTGATAACCATTCTGATCTAGGTTAGAGTGCACGCAGAGTATTTCTTTTCTCTCTTTCTTTGGCAGCGACCATGGCCCGACTCTAGACTATGACCCAGTGACCAAGTTAACCGAACCTTCTTAAAACACTGGCTTTTGGATTGTCTGAGTTGCATAAGTCATTGCCACCCCTTCTTTTACCCTTTGCATTTCTCCAGAACACCTCGTATTACTACGAACATCCACTTCCATTGGATAAATCCATCGTATGGTTATATACAAACTCGGAGGAACTTGTTCCAGATTCGAGGATGGATTCAGGCTCAGGAGAAATTGAATAGGACGTTGTCTTTTATCATCACCTTCTCTCAGGTTGCGAGGGCTCCTTGGTTTAGGAGTGTACACCTATTACGCTTATTAGATAGTCTTCTTCCAAACCATAGGCAGATGCCGAAAGGTAGGGAATAAAGAAAACCAATCAGCCCAAGTGTGGTGTACAGAAAGTAATAAGTAAAGACAAAATAAAGGGATTAGAATGAAGGCAAAGTAAATTGCGACTGCTATTATTCACGACCAAACTGCGTATTTCATCGCTACTCCTACTTCACCTTTGCATTTCTCCAGAACACCCCATATTACTACGGACATCCACTTCCATTGGATAAATCTATCGTATGGTTATATACGAACTCGAAGGAACTTGTTCCAGATTCGATGATGGATTCAGCTTCGGGAGAAATAGAATAAGGTTTATTCAGGTTGTCTTTTATCATCGCCTTCTCTCAAGTTGCGAACACTCCTAGGATTAGGAGTATACACCTATTACGCTTATTGGATAGTCTTCTTCCAAACCATAGACTAGTGCCGAACGGTAGGAAAGGAAAAAAACCATTTAGCCTAACGATGGTGTACAGAAGATAACGACTAAAGACAAATAAAGAGATTTGGAGAGATGGCAACGAAATATATGGTTATAGTCATGAATCTGGATTATGGAAGAGGCATTACTACGAATACCCGGATACCCCTTCGAAACATTTTCATGTTTCAGTTTCACTGTGCATTGTTAATAGAAAAACCGATTTCCCAATTAGACACTTGCTCCAAGGTATGTATTTACCAGGTATGATTCTCACATCTGTATGGTTTTACAGATGATGAGTGGGAGTAAGTTATTGGGAATTAGGTGATCATCCTCATTATATCGGAATTCATTGTAATTGGTGATATTTGAAGAAATCGCCTGTCTGACGGCAAATATTTGGTTTTAAATATCCGTTGTTATGCACCAATTTCAAATTGATATATCTGTACGTTTATTTTCATAAAGTGAGATATAACTTTTAAAATTATGTCTGTGACATTTACCTATATTAGTTGACGGGGTAAGGAGCATTGAACAGCGGAGTAGTTCTTAACCATAAGTACAGTTTTCAACCTACGATGCACAGGTTTTGAGTTATTCAACTCAGCGTACTTATACAAAGTATTGTATATTGTCCAGTGTCCATTAAGAAAAAGGGGTTGGTCCTCATACTATAATCTGTTTACTTGTGACTTCTCTAGTTTTTAGACAAGTGTTTCGTAGAAATACAAGGTCTAGGTTTTAAGAAGTAATAAGTAAAAGAATAAAGTAGAGAACCAGGTGTTGCAAGTATCGGGATTCTTCAAGGTGATCGAAGATATAGATACTTGTGTATGGTATTCAGTTGATAGTAATGGTTTTGAGAAACTTGTTTCTCTTTCGGGTTATTCATAATTAAATGCATTCCTAAGTTGAGTAATGCCGATCGGACTCTCTCCATTTTATTGACATACACTGGAGACAGCTGTATGATTTGAATCTGGTTCCAATTAAATCTGTGCCTCAGATTCTATATTAGATATATAGTAGTTCATATCTTAACGATGTTAAGGTACGGGGAGTTGTCCGGCTTATGCTTAAAACCAGACTCTGGATAACTCAAGGCATGTTTCTATAATGGCAGTTTGTGAGTTGACCCGGGCTATGACGAGGGTTGATTTTCTACCATTTGGAAGATCAATAGTGATATTGTTCTTGACTCTCCACAGTTTTAGTAAAATGGATTTTTTCAGAAAACAGTAGTGGGAGTATGGTAGAACTGGAAGTGATTCCAGAACCGCAAACGATTACTGAAAATTTGATAGGACCTAAAGATTCAATCAGGTTTGACATTCCATTAGCCACTCCGCAGATATGGTGGGTAACTTCAGGCACCCGAGAGGTACTCCGGTAGCCTCAAGGACGGTGACAGGGAGGTTCTTGTTACCCAGACATGACACTACTGTTGTTCCAGGCTATGAGACCCGGCAGGAGGACGAGTATAGCGTCATTCTAAACTAGCTTTAGAAGTGCACGTATATATTATTCTTCCAGAGGGTTGTTGTGGTCAGTGGGAGCAGCGGAAGTATAGTGGGTAAGTAGCTTCATCAGAATAAGGGATGGTTTTGACGGTCATGGTTTTGACTTCATCAGTATAAGGGATGGATCTGTTAAGAAGGTGGTAAGGTGTGATGTCCTGGTATTTGGATGACATGCACTTTGTAGGAAGTGAGATTCCTATGCTACGATCGGTTATACTGTGGTTGTCACACAGAGTTTCTCCACACAGGATATGGATATAATATCAAACATTCTGGTTACTAGATCTATGGTTTTAGATCTAAATTTAGGTAGTTTCCCAATCTGGGTACTTAGACAGTGTTCTAATAGTATTTTAGAATGGACGACTCCTAGCATGGTGGTGTACCTGCAGGTAATGGAGTCTCCCTCTCTAAAGGTGTCTTACAGACTAAAGGGGAGAGGGATGTGCACGATTGTGTAAGGTTCCTTGGCACACTAATGAAGTCTCACAAGTGATCAAACATGCCCAATTCAAAAATTTCATGTGCCTACAAACCCTAATACGGATCGTTAACTAGATTTATAGGTGATGCGAGCAAGTAAACGAATTTATTGCTAAAGGAAAGTGACTACAACCTTTGTAGATCCGGTCCTCCACCTCCATAGCTCAATGATGAAGTCTCTTTGCTGTCCAAATCGAATCTCGGACTCTAGCGTCGGCTTCATCGGAGAAATGGGCGGGCTAGGTCGTCGACTTCGATGCCGAAGATGATCTACGTCGAGGCATCACAAGATCAAGCTCCCACTTCACCAAGTCATGAAACTTGTGAAGAAAACACCCTATACTACTTGGCAAGTGGTAGAGGATGAAGAAATAGGAAGTGGGTTCACTTTAGAATTGGATTTCTCACTCTTTTTCACTAGTTGCCATTGATGGAGGCAAGCTTTCTTCATGTTGAAGAAAGAGAAGAAGAAGAAGATCATATCATTAGTTATTTTCAAAATAGAAAATAATATCAATACTTATCATATGGCAACCATGATTAGGTGTAGAGAATAGACTATGGTTAGTGGGAATGGTTAGGGTTAAGCATGAGACAAATATGGTAGACTTGTTCAAAGCTTCATGAAGCTTCAACAAGCAAACAAAGAAAGCCACCATATCATTTTCTTTTCCAAAATAAATAAATAAATAAGTAAATAATCAAAACCCTAACCATTCATATAACCATGGTTTAATTCTTTACACTAACCCAAGTGAGCTTGTATCATCAAACATGATACAAACAAGTGCACAAAAGTATATCACATATACAATGTGCATTTCAAGTGAGAAAATCCATTTAAAGTGAACCAATACTAGTTAATGCAAAGTAATATATCAAATATATAATTATACATTAAATTATTAAATCAACACTTGATTCAATGATCCGGTCATGTAGCATATAACCGACTAGTATCCAATGTATCGGCTTATCGAATCAATCCTCGATTCGATAACTAGGTTATATCGCATACAACCATTCGACACATTCATCACGAGAATGGAATACGGTATCACATGCACGCATTATTCTCGGTCCCGCACATATCTCATATGCGCTCCTATTTCGTTTCGCTTGAGCCAGGAAACCTCTGTGTAGGACTCTAAAGACTCGTCAATACGCCGGCAGCAGATGATGATCATATCAAGCACCCACAAGCCGCAAGCGGTCTGCTAAACGTAACGGCCACCCGGGTATTGAGCGATCAGAAGATCGACGAGCAAGCCCGCTCACACTCCTGTGAATCCAACCAGTAACACTTACCGTACAGTCCGGTCTGTTCGTCTGATATGTCGCATATCTCGCCTAGGGGTGGTAAACGTCAGACCCCAATAGCTCGATAAGTCATGCCGACGTGTGGTCCATAACAATCGTGAAACTACTGATAACTCTTACCAGTATATCACTGCAACCCTGGCCAGGGATTTCCTGTTATGGCCAGTCGAGCATAGCGCAACATCAACCCCCAATACCGGGAGAGACGAATCCCCTCCTATCGCCCATTGCCTCTATGTGAATCGGGACTGTACCCAAAAACCACCTGTTTAAACTACTCAGTAGAGCCGTGGTAGGGTGGAAATCAAAGCACAGTGGGAGACACACAAGACTCTATGACGATCTCGGGTCAACAGACTAAGCTGTACCAGTGTCACCAGAGAACTGCCATCTGACGTGAGGTATAATACCATCTGGGAGTTCTCGGCGAGTCCGTTCAGTGTACCCAGTCTCCACTGAGCACCCGCATACCATCTCCGATGTCAAACACCAATGGATATGGGATCATCCATCGCCCATCACATGGGTCGAGAAGATATACGCTAGTCTACTCTGGAATATCGATGCCCCGTCTCGATATTCCCACGACTAGGAACATTGAAGGATGTACTCATGGACTACCCAGGCCCTACTAGTATGATCTGCATCATAGTCCTGGAAGTCGAGTACACATCCGAAGGGCTTTATCAACATGTAACAGAGAGACAGAAAGTATACATGTTAAGATAAAGAGCAACCAGATAGCGTACTATCATGTCGAGCAAGAAAGTCCTACCTATATATGTCCCAGCATCCACTACAATATACATCCAATGTACAGTAATGGCCTCTAGGGCATACATATAACTAACAATCTCCCACTTGCACTCGGGCCATCTGTAGCAGTAGTTGTAGTATCTAATACTCAACCATCCCCTAAAAGTCTCTCTTTGGGAAAAGGCCTTCGTGAGTGGATCCGCCGTATTGTCCTCTGAGTCTACTCTCCTAATCTCGATCACCCTGGAGATCATCTATCTCCATGATTAGGTGATACTGCCTCAAAATATGTCTGGGTCACTGATGGGATCGGGGTTCCTTGGCCCAAGCCATACTTCCATTGTCACACAATGGTAGGAACCTAGTTCATCTTATGAACCAATATACACCCAAACTGCCTCTTTGGTAGTATCTTTAATAGCGATGTTACCAGCCTTTATCGTCTAGTTTGCCACGGTATCTAGCTTGGAACTCTTCCAACATACCGTCCCTTTACTGAGGGTAAAGACAATGCCTGTGACTGACATTCAGTCGTCTTTATCACCCTGGAACCCTTCCAGTGATTCTCCCCAGGATCGATTGATACCATCTCACTACATCTAGTGGGAATCCTAGCATCCAATTACATCTATCTCATAGATGAAAACTCAGGATTTAGGAGGTATCACTTTGATCCTATTGGAGAATCCTTGTGATAAGCGGAGATTGACCGAGCGTAGCATAGGAAACTCTTTTCTTATCAAGAGTATGTTGTCCACATACAATACGAGGATGACCACCTTACTCTCTACTACCTTTTTGTATATACAAGGTTCATCTACCATTTTGATGAAGTCAAACTCTTTGACTACCACATCAAAACAGATGTTCCAACTCCGCGATGCCTGCTTTATTCTGTAAAGCAACTTGCACACGTTTCCGCTGCTCCCACTGTTTACGAAGCCCTCTGGCTGTGTTCTTATAGACGTTCTCTTCTAAATCAGTATTTAGAAAAGCAATCATGGCACCCAACCACCAGATATCGCAGTCATGGTATGTAGCAATGTTAAGTAAGATCCGGATGGACTTAAGCATAGTCACTTGGAAAAGGTTTCATCACTATCCACGCCTGGTCGATGACGAAAAAATTCAACAAGTCTAGCTTTGAAAGTCTCAACTTTTCCATCTATACCAAGTAATCTTCTCAAGATATACTTGCTCCTGATGGGGATTTAACCCTTCAGATATTGCAACCAAAGTCCATACTTTGTTGGTGTACATGGATTCCATCTCTGATCGCTAAGCATCCAGCCATTCTTACAGAGTCCCTACTCTCGATGGCCTGCTCGAAACTAGTTGGGTCATCATCTCATGATGCATTCCTCGCTCCCACTGTCATCGAGAAACCGAAGTATCTCTCAGGCGGATGAAAAACCCTACCAGATCGGCGGAGAGGCTGAGGTTCGTCGGGGACTATTGAATCCTTAGGTTCTTTCAAATCATCAGTTGCAGTTTTGTATAGCTGGAACCTTTCCAGTTCTACAGAACTGATCTTGCCTCAATCTTGTCCGGATTTTTTTTTAAACATAGGCCGGACAATCCTAAATCTTAACTTACTTAAGAGATAGGCTCTTCCCATACCATGTCTCATATGGAGTGGTAAGCAGTGATCTGATTCGAACCTAATTCAATAGGTATGCAGCTTCTCAAGTGCATAACTTCCAAAAAGGAAATAGGTAACTCAGTAGTACTCATCATAGAGCACACCTTATCATATAGGGTGTAATTGCTCCGCCCCGATATACCATCGTGCTATGGTGTATACGGAGGAGTAATGCTGAGAGAGAATCTCATTCTCCTTTAGAATAGTCCAGGAATTCCGTGCTCAAGTATTCTCCTCCTTGATCTCATCAAAGGACATAATACTTATACCCGTATTGGTTCTCTACTTCTAACTTATATTCTGTGAATATCTCAAAAGGTTCGGACTTGTGTTTCAACAAGAACATATGTCTGAATCTAAAGAGATCATCAGAGAATGTAATGAAGTACAAAGAACCGGTCTTGGCATGTGTAGACAGGGGACCTACATACATCAACCTGTATCATCCCAAGAGTTCATTAACTCTTTCTCTGTTTCCAGTAAACGGAGCTATGGTCATCTTATCTTTGTGACATGACTGGCGAGTTTCACAAGATGTAAATTCAAACTAATTTAAATATGCATCTTTATGTAACTCTAGCTAGTGGGGTCACATTGATCTAACCTAGTCTACAATACCTCAAGAAGGAATCGTTCAATTCTGAACTCTTCCTCTTGTGTGTGTTCCGTATACTAAGAACTGTAGTTTGATTTAGAACGTCAATGCTTTTAGATAACGTGCCTGAACCGATCAACTTTTGATATAGGAAATGTTCAAAACATTATCCAACAATACAAAATTTTATCATTTCTTTACTCATAAAGAGACTGATATGATTTTGTATATCAGGTTCGGTATCTAATAGCATTTGTAATACCCAGCTCCTTATTATACAATATCTGTATTTTGGATTCTCGAATTTTATTTAAGTTATTTCTTCTCAATTATACAAACCCATTTTACCCAGCCTTTTTATATCAAAATCGGTATTTTATGCTCTAGAATTCTATTTATTATTATTTACAATTTTATTCATTTTACTTATAATTTATTATTTTATTTTATTTTTTAGTTACAAATTTATTTCATTCTAAACCCTATTTTCTTCATCAATAAAACCTCATTGAACCCAAACCCAAATTCAAATAGATTTTTCCCCATTTAAATTCCGAGCCCAGCTCTCCTTGGCCCATCTTTTTATTTTTTTCATTAAAATCTATTTTCTTTTTCAGCCGGCCCCATTCTCTTTCTAAATTGTTTTCTAATTCTTTTTCATCCTTTGGCCCGGCCTCCTTTCTCTAAGTCCTTTTCTTTTGATTTTCGTTTGGCCCACAGCCCGGCCTGCCTCTTTCCCCAAATCGAAATTCCCTTGATTTTCTTTTAAACGGCCCGGCCCACTTCCTCCAGCCCGCCTCCTCGTGCCCAACCCGACCCGCTGAGCCACTGTGCACCTCCTTCTTCAAATTCCCAACGTCTCTCTCCGCCATTCCCGCGCGCGTTTCCTCCGCCTTCTCCGCCGCGACTCGCGCCCACGCCCACGCGCTCGCGTACCGTTTTCCCACAACGCGCGACCCCGCCTCCTTAACCTTCACTCTCTCATCTCCCTCTCTTTCCTTTTTCCTCTCCCGAACTCACGCCATTCACACCCACCACCAGACCCCACTCTCTGCACCTTCGAGTCCACCGAGCCCCGCCGCGACCACCTTGCACCACCTCCATCGCGACGCAACCACCTCCTTCTCTTCCTCACACAATCACTCCTCCTCCCCCTTCCTTCGCTGCCCCGAGCGCCTCGCCTGCACCATTACCCGAGCTCGACCCCCTGCACCGTCGCCGTCATCACACCCCCTGCACCACATCGTCGACCTTAGTATCATCGTCGACGTCGTCGTCGTCATCACCCCTCTCACTCTCGTTCTCTGAATCTCTAACTCCCTCTCTCTCTCGTTCTCACCCTCTCCCTTCTGTTAACTCCCTCTCTCTCTCGTTCTCACCCTCTCCCTTCTGTTAACTCTCTCTCTCTCTCGTTCTCACTCTCTCTCTGTCTCAACTCTCTCTCTCTCTCGTTTCTCTCTCACTCTCTCTCAATTCCTCCCTCTCCCCCTCTGTACACCTCCCTCTCTCTCTAACTCTCTCTCTCTCTCACTGAACATTCTCTCTCTCTCTTTCTCTCTCTGGCTCTCTCTCTCTCTCTTACTGCTCTAACTCTCTCCCATTATACCTCTCCCTCTGCAAACCCCTCACCATCAGCTTCACAGCAGAACCCCGACCACCAAGCTGCGAGCCGCCGCTGCCGAGACACGAGTCCGAGACAAATCGAGTTGCCGTGCCGCGCGTGTGTCGCGCGTTCGTGACGACACAGACACCGTACCTCCCGGGGCGTCTCCAAGCAAGTTTTTACTTGCTTACATGCTATTTTATTTAAGTTATAATTGTTAAATGCCTAGATTATAAAGTTACGAGTCTAAAACTATTACGTGCTGTATCTGTTCGATGCTTGTTCTCTTAGGAAAAGATTATCAAAATTGACGGAACTAAATAGTGTAAGTTGGCCTGTAGGGCTGTGAACATGGCGTGTGAATTTGGTTGGATGATGTAATCGATAACGACTAAAACAATTACCCCCAAGTTTGATCGTAAAACTATAATTCTGTTGCACCTGAAAATAGTTAAATTCATCACAAATCATACTCATATTAGAATGGTGCGTTCGAGGGCTTAAATCGAAGCTAACTCGACGAACTTTAACCTTATGCTAGTTTCCAGACATTCCTGTACCTAAATCGTGATGATATTTGGATCGGAGTGGGACTCTGGACTGCTGTCCAGAGCGACTCCAATTATTGGTTGCTGTTCCGTAATGGATACCATAGGATTCCCTTAACTCGTAGGTTGCGGAACTCCGCTGCTTATTGTAGGTAATTCTATTAGCTAGACAACACTTTTGGTTTCATCCTGTTTCGTTATCATTTACTAGTTAATCTGTAATTTAGAAGATCGGGACACATAACAGTCCCAGCAGAATCAGAATTGACATGTTAATATTAAACAGACTATAACTCCTAACGTACAGATGTGATTGAAGATCCGTTTGTTGCGTTGAAAACCTTATTAAAAACCCTAGAATTCATCCAACTGTAGCGTCGCTAAAATCTGATCCCAACTGGGGTTAAAATGCGTTGCGAAACGGACTTCTGATTCTGAAATTGGATTTCCAGCCGCGTGCGCTTAAAATGAAATGGTTATAACTATTGATCCTGGAACCCGATTGGCTCGAAACAAAATTAGATGGATAGATAACTGAACATATTAATTATTACCTGTTTATCATTTCGCTAAATTATATACATATGTTTCATGATAAATCGTACAAGTGATAGACTGTTGTTTTTATGATACCTGAGTTGCGTTTCTTATACTGTTCATACATCATATCATACCTATATCATTGTAGTGATAACCTAGTGACATCGTGCATTTACCCAGTGTTAGATTTTAGTGATGATTGTGGCAAGTACGTCAGTGTTCGTGTATTCGTGATTAAGTGAAAAGTGATACGTACTTGTGCACAATCAGTGACCCTATATTTCTATTGCATTGTCGACGTCTGTGGGATGCGTGTACGTGTGACTATAAGTGGTATGGGACACTTATGGAAGCGCTTGCACGGGTGTCACAGATAAGGCATCCGACACTGCCATTTATCTTAGGTATTAGTCGGGACGTGCTTGATGGAGGTCCTGCCTCCAGTTCTCGCGCAGACTTGTCACGGATCGATTAGTATTTAGGGTGATGGTTAGCGTTTGATGTAGACCACGGGGTATGGGGTAGTTCAAGTGTGAATTCAACAGAACCTTGGGAGTCCCATGCCGGCTTATATATTTAGGGAGTTATATGGAGATTTACAGGGTATGTGCTATATCACCGTGATACATTCGTTACATGTTGGGCCCGTGGTCCCTTGCCCTTGGGTTCTACCCTTGGGTGGAGGACACTCGCGAGTGGTTGACTCTCACACTTGGACTGACGATAGGCTTATTGACCTGTGCAGTGAGACTTAGAGACTGATAGGGTTACTGTCATTTACATTCATTCTATACTGTCTTGACATTCGTGACATATTGTTATACTGCTTTATTTTTCCGCTGCATTTATCCCCGCTCATTTATATTCATGCTGTTATTGATTTACTGTTATTCATGTCCTTCACCCCTGTTAGAACTGTTACTTGATTATATATATTATATTGCTATTGTGTCGCTCTGACGACCTGAGTATGCATGCTCAGTGTGAGGAGAAGATTTAGCTTGGACCAGATCTAGACGTGCATCACAGACTTCTTGACTTGCCTTCCTCATTTACATTCATTTGTTCCACTTCAGGTCAGTCTTTATATTGTTTCCTTCAGTTACTGCATTTCTCATTACCTGCGCATCGTTTACTGTTTACCATGATAAACTAGAAGCCGAAGTGTGACTACGGCAGGACTTTTCCTTGACCGTAGGAGCATGGCTGGCCTTGTCTACCCCTCGTATTCCGTATTTTGGGAAGCGGGGCGTGACAGCATTTGTTCAGAATCAATGTATTGGTAATACAGGGTGACAGTGACCAACAGACTTGGCTGCAACACTTGCCCCGTTTTCTGTCTCATGAAACTTATCACCCGTTCTCAGTTTTTCTACCCTTTTGTAGCCCTATGTAACAGATTACATATCTGGGATCCTGATCCGGTATCAAATACCCAGGATGCAGAGGATACTGAGAAACAGTTCTTTGTAATGAACACACCCGAAGGAGATGCATCATATGCACTTTCTTTGTTTGGGCGGCAAAGGAATTCTGGTATTCCCTTATTTCCTGCTCTGCCTTATAACAATTATAAGTTGGAGCGGGACCAACGTTCCCCAGCTCAGTATAACAAGCGGGTTCAGTCAAAACATCCATATTATTATCTTGATTAAGGCATGATATGGTCGCTACCTGGAGAGAGAGAGAAGAAAACACTCTGCGTGCGCTCTTGCATGATCAGATTGGTTATATATTTTATCTAATCAGGATGGCTCCCACTGTTTTTATCAAATCTTCCTTCAAACCTTAAAAGGAAAGACTAGCCGGGATTAATTACACTCTACAAGTTCGCCAATCTTTCAGCCAGGCCAGTGTCGGTACTTTGAGGGAGGTTCCCCGTGCTTTCGCACGGACCTAATTACAGTAAACCTCGTTTTCCCAGAGGCGTAACCCCGTTGACACCTTTCTAGACACCTACTTGATCGGCTAATTGTAAAGTGCAAAACTCTCCCAGGAGTAACAATTACTCGCAGTGGGTATCGGGATCCAACTATCACATAGAAGGTATGCAATCTCATTGCAAATTTCAACACTTGAAACTCCTGATAATGGTTTTTACCCCTAGCACCTATGACTTTGGCTAAGGTCAACAAATCATAGGTACTAGTCAAGTTCTACCCGTCATTTCGTGATTAATTAGACCCACCCACATGACCCTTGGCTAAGGTCAACAAAGCCACATGACTGTCCTAACTAATCGCATCATATGCGGTGTAGGAAAACATCACTTAGCTACCGCACACTACGCCTCGGCTATGGTCGACAAACGTAGCACGAATACTAAGTACTCTACTTCCTAAAATGACGGAGGGTTGCGAATGGTTTTTGTGAAAACCTTTAATGCTTTGAACTTGATCTCGTTGCGGAATCAAATGGTTTTTAAATGGAATGTTTTTGAGGCTTTTCTAGTTTTGCTAAAGGGATCACTCCCGGTGAGGGGATCGTCGGCCCTTTCCTCCTCGAATGAGGTGCGGGATATATCATATATATCACTGTGCAAAGCAGAAACTATAGAAGCAATCAAAAAACAAACCGAGTGTGTAGCATCTGCCAGTTATTGCTAAAGGAGTCACTCCCAGTGAAGGGATCTCGGTCCTTTCCACATCGAATAAGGTGCAGGATGTTCTACAAGGAACACTGCGATGCAAAGCAAGAACTGTAGCTACCTGTTTTATTTTGAAATTCGATTCCACAACATCAATTAGGTTTATTTTCTTTCATTAATCTCATTAATGAATATCCCATCATTTAAGTCCACCTAAACATCACAGATAAATATAACGTACGCTCATGCCATCCGCATTCGCCTCGATGTCCCGTCTGCACCGTTAGGTTAGGTAACTAACGCCAGAGCGAGGCAGGGCTAGTGCGGGTGTAAAACATAAGCAACGTCTATATAATATATCATATATACTAAATAAAGTATCCATCACAGAACATATCACATGATCACATCACAGATATCGCAGCAGAAGAATCATATGAAATATTGGATATACTAGGACGTCCGTGTTTTCAATACGAGCCAGTATAAAACACGGATTCCACGGTCGTGATGAATAGCCAAACCCACACCCTAGACCCCTACGAGAGCGGCAAGCAACCCTATCAATTCTAGGGTTAGGAGACCCGGACTCGACTCCTCGAGATGGTCTCCCACTGAACCCTAGAACCCGGTTACTTGTGCTCCCCTCCTTGGGTCTATCCTAATGCGGAAAAGTAAATAATAACAAAAGGTGACATCATCCGCAACCTGGAAGTGCCCCAATAAAAGAATATTACATACAAGTTTTTACATGAATGAAAATGAAAAACACTCATCTCACATAAAAAAACCCCGGCTATTCGAACACGACGATCCAATATAACATATCCAGCAACACATAACATCACATGTCATCAACATAAGTAAATATGCGCATCCCAATTGTCGTTGACATATAGCAACGAAACCGGCGATATCACATATTACACTTACGGTCACAGAAAAGAAAGTGTAAAACTACAACAGTTGGAATCCGCAACCGCTTTAGACATCGCATGCCTAATCAAATGAAATACTTAGACATCGCATGCCTAACAATTATAAACCCCGCATTTTAGTCTCAAAATCGAAAACACTTTTCAATATAAAGTCGGGTAATTCAACAAGATTCCCGACATCCTGATCGAATGCTCGTCGCAAACTTTAGTAGGCGGCCGCACCCTCGATACCGTCGACGAAGTGCACCAAGGCGGAACACCGCTACCGCGAGCACCCGAACGGATGCTTTCGGCGACGGGGTTCTCCTACAGTCACTTGGTCGGGGCTATGGGGCGAGGCTGTCTATTAAGTTTACCGGGCGAGTATCCGCGTACGCTACGTGATTGCGACGGACTTTTGATCACATCAAAATTCCGTGGCAACCGATCAAGTGAGACTAAACTGCTATGTTTATAACATTCATTCAGTTATCTCATAACAACTTGTGAATTCCAAGTATTGTATCACATTCCGGATAAATAGAAAATGTTAAACTTTCCGATCGAACAATCGAACACCCAAGTTTTTCCGATATAGCTCAACACATGAAATAAGTCTAAAAACATTCAGTTCATGCCTCAGTACCAACGGTCCAGCCGTAGAAGGGTCAAGCCAACGCCTCACATGTGGCACGCCGTACTGCCCCAAACCCTAAGGTTCAAAGGGCAGTTCAAGACGGTCACATAATCGAGTTAAGGTTTGTTGTCTTCTAGAGGGACCATCGCATTACTTGCACTACTTAGAACGTTATTAAACTACGGAAAAGTACAACAATTGGAAATTTCCCGGCAGGGGAAAAAATGGGTATTTATATCCGGTCGAGCTTTTTAACATATTCTAAAATTATTCCGAAAAGCACACAGACAAAATTAGACAATCCGATCGAAACACCGAGTCCTCAATACAACCCAGAAAACTCAACTCTTGAGTAAATATTAAAAATTCCCATAAAACTCAGCATTTAAATAAAGAAGTTACTGTGAAAAAATGGTTGACTGAAGAGACTAAATGGGCGCGGAACCGCCGCATTAGCCTGCTAATGCCGCGGTTCCGCCGTGCTTTAGAAACATCATTAGGTAATTTTTGCACCATAATTCTTAGAATTTCCTGCTGAATTTTTTAAGCATTTTTAATTTACAAAATTCCACGAATTTCAAAAATGTACAGAGAGCATTTTGGAGTTAGGGTTTCGGTTCGATCGGACTTCTAACTCCGTCTACGCATCGCCTAAGGCTCTAGCTAGGCTCTGATACCACTGTAAGGTTCCTTGGCACACTAATGAAGTCTCACAAGTGATCAAACATGCCCAATTCAAAAATTTCATGTGCCTACAAACCCTAATACGGATCGTTAACTATATTTATAGGTGATGCGAGCAAGTAAACGAATTTATTGCTAAAGGAAAGTGACTACAACCTTTGTAGATCCGGTCCTCCACCTCCATAGCTCCATGATGAAGTCTCTTTGCTGTCCAAATCGAATCTCGGACTCTAGCGTCGACTTCATCGGAGAAATGGGCGGGCTAGGTCGTCGACTTCGATGCCGAAGATGATCTACGTCGAGGCATCACAAGATCAAGCTCCCACTTCACCAAGTCATGAAACTTGTGAAGAAAACACCCTATACTACTTGGCAAGTGATAGAGGATGAAGAAATAGGAAGTGGGTTCACTTTAGAATTGGATTTCTCACTCTTTTTCACTAGTTGCTATTGATGGAGGCAAGCTTTCTTCATGTTGAAGAAAGAGAAGAAGAAGAAGATCATATCATTAGTTATTTTCAAAATAGAAAATAATATCAATACTTATCATATGGCAACCATGATTAGGTGTAGAGAATAGACTATGGTTAGTAGGAATGGTTAGGGTTAAGCATGAGACAAATATGGTGGACTTGTTCAAAGCTTCATGAAGCTTCAACAAGCAAACAAAGAAAGCCACCATATCATTTTCTTTTCCAAAATAAATAAATAAATAAGTAAATAATCAAAACCCTAACCATTCATATAACCATGGTTTAATTCTGTACACTAACCCAAGTGAGCTTGTATCATCAAACATGATACAAACAAGTGCACAAAAGTATATCACATATACAATGTGCATTTCAAGTGAGAAAATCCATTTAAAGTGAACCAATACTAGTTAATGCAAAGTAATATATCAAATATATAATTATACATTAAATCATTAAATCAACACTTGATTCAATGATCCGGTCATGTAGCATATAACCGACTAGTATCCAATGTATCGGCTTATCGAATTAATCCTCGATTCGATAACTAGGTTATATCGCATACAACCATTCGACACATTCATCACGAGAATGGAATACGGTATCACATGCACGCATTATTCTCGGTCCCGCACATATCTCATATGCGCTCCTATTTCGTTTCGCTTGAGCCAGGAAACCTCTGTGTAGGACTCTAAAGACTCGTCAATACGCCGGCAGCAGATGATGATCATATCAAGCACCCACAAGCCACAAGCGGTCTGCTAAACGTAACGGCCACCCGGGTATTGAGCGATCAGAAGATCGACGAGCAAGCCCACTCACACTTCTGTGAATCCAACCAGTAACACTTACCGTACAGTCCGGTCTGTTCGTCTGATATGTCGCATATCTCGTCTAGGGGTGGTAAACGTCAGACCCCAATAGCTCGATAAGTCATGCCGACGTGTGGTCCATAACAATTGTGAAACTACTGATAACTCTTACCAGTATATCACTGCAACCCTGGCCAGGGATTTCCTGTTATGGCCAGTCGAGCATAGCGCAACATCAACCCCCAATACCGGGAGAGACGAATCCCCTCCTATCGCTCATTGCCTCCATGTGAATCGGGACTGTACCCAAAAACCACCTGTTTGCACGACTCAGTAGAGCCGTGGTAGGGTGGAAATCAAAGCACAGTGGGAGACACACAAGACTCTATGACGATCTCGGGTCAACAGACTAAGCTGTACCAGTGTCACCAGAGAACTGCCATCTGACGTGAGGTATAATACCATCTGGGAGTTCTCGGCGAGTCCGTTCAGTGTACCCAGTCTCCACTGAGCACCCGCATACCATCTCCGATGTCAAACACCAATGGATATGGGATCATCCATCGCCCATCACATGGGTCGAGAAGATATACGCTAGTCTACTCTGGAATATCGATGCCCCGTCTCGATATTCCCACGACTAGGAACATTGAAGGATGTACTCATGGACTACCCAGGCTCCACTAGTATGATCTGCATCATAGTCCTGGAAGTCGAGTACACATCCTAAGGGCTTTATCAACATGTAACAGAGAGACAGAAAGTATACATGTTAAGATAAAGAGCAACCAGATAGCGTACTATCATGTCGAGCAAGAAAGTCCTACCTATATATGTCCCAGCATCCACTACAATATACATCCAATGTACAGTAATGGCCTCTAGGGCATACATATAACTAACAGATTGGCATATCACTTGTTTAGGCAATTGAGTCAATCATGAGATGTCAAGTACTACACCAAATGTTGTTTTTACACTAGATGCAATAAGTTTATATTAATCCAATCCTGGAGAAACATACGGAAGCAGTTTTAGAACATAAGTGAATGTTCTAAGGATTTGATAACGGCAGCCTCCTTTAGGAGACAGTTATCATTCCAGGGTTCCAAGGTGACATGGATAACAGAGTGAATGTCAGAGTTATAGTTTTCCCTCTGACGAAGGGGGCGGTATTATGGACAGGTGGTCCAACAGGATACTGTAGGAGGCATGGTGCAGGATACTGATTAGGTTCAGTAGACGATACAGTCTAAGAAGTTTGGATTTGGAGTTCATTTATGAACTAGGTCTCATCAGATATCCAGACATATTCTAAGACAGGTATTACTCAATTCGGAAGATGGCTTTCTCCGCGAACTTGAGATTAAGAGAGACATAGAAAAAAACATCAGGGCGGATCCACTCACTAAGGCTATTTCTCGAACACAAGAGTTTTACAAACGAGCTTTGTGAAACTGATTAGTAGAGGAGTTGGGTGTTCGGTATCACACGGGCTGTAAGTATGCGACATCGCAATAATTAGCCTTAAGTGCAAGTGGGAGATTGTTGGATGTAGTGCCCTCAAAGTCAATTATTGGATCGCACGCACGTGATTGCAATGATTGAAGAGGACCTATATCGGTAGGACAGTCTTACTTAGGATAATAGTATGCTATCTGGTTTGTCTTTATTATCGTGTACAGGTTTAGGTGACATGGTCACTATTACACGTTGATAGAGCCCTTAGGATTCTTTCTTGACTACCAGCAGTATGATGGCGATCATATACGTGAGAGTTGGGTAGTCCATAAGCACATCCTTAAAAGTGGTCCCTAGTCGTGGGAGTTTCGAGACAGGGCATCGATACTCCGGAGTAGACTAGTCTATACAGTCGAGACCCCGACGAGGGGCGGTGGACAGTCTCACAAGCCATTGGTGTCAGTTGGTTAACCTAATATGTGTACAGGTGCTCATTGGGTTATGATTGCACCGGACAGGACTCGCCGGGAACCTGCTAGTTGGCATTTATACCTAGCATCAGATAGCAGTTCCCTAGTGATATGTGTACAGGTTAGTTCATCGACCTGAGGTCGTCATTTGTCTCGTGTGAGTTCCCACTGTACTTAGATTACTACCCTACCACGGCTCAAAGGAGTCGTGCAAACAAGTTTTAGTTGGGTACAGTCCTGAGCCACATAGAGGCAGTGAGTGGATCGGCAGGGGATTCGCCTCTCCTGGTATTGGGGGTGAGATCGCGCTGTGTCTAGGAGAGCCATTACACCAAGTTTTTAGCCAAGGCAGGTGAGAATTACTGGTAGGTATTCTAGTAGTGTCTCGGGATGTTCAGGGCTACCCTCCGACACGACTTATACCGCTATTGGGGGTCTGACGTTACCAGCCCCCTAGGGCCGATATGTGATGCTCATAGACGAACGGACCGGACTGTACGGATATTGTCACTGATAGACTCAATAGGGTTCCAGGATGAGTTCGCTCATCGGCTTCCCTTTTGGTCAATACATAGGCAGCCGTTACGTACAGTTAGTACCACTGACGGCTTGTGGTTAAACCCACTTGCCAGCGTATTGACGAGTCTTTAGAGTCCCCCACAGATAGTTTCCCAAGTTCGGGCGAAACGTTGTAAAGGCCGTATGGTTTTATGGCAGGGTCCGAACATACACATGCACTTGTGCACGTGTCATGGTTCGGACAGATAATACTGGTGGGCTTTGGTTTAAAACGGATCCAAGTATTATATTATGTTGGAATACTTGCGTCTCGTGGTATTCGTATTCGGTCGGATTACGGATACAGGTATGTATATACAGGTGAGGGGTATTCTCGTAATCCGTTACGAGATTACTTTAGAAGATGCGTTTCTTTTTGGGTTAATCATTTTGGTTTAAATGATTATTGCATTTGGAAAGTATGACTCATTGTTATGACTCATTGATTCTAGCATGTTCATTAATGACTCATGGTAATGAGTCATCTAGTGAGTCATGATAGAATTAATGGAGTTTGTTTTGGGTGTAGATATTTTTAGGGTTTGTGGAGATATTTCGGTAAGATTTTTTCCTTGATATTTCATCACAAAACCTCATATATATCATCACCAAAATGAGAGGGCAGCACACATTATTTTTGGTGTTTGGTTTTTGCTCTCTTGAGATATTTTCTTGAGCTCACACTCTTCATCTCTTTGCATCTTCTTCAACCTCCACTCTTACCCTCTCATGTGATGAGAACCAAAGAGTGTATTGAGACAAAGTATTCACACTTCTCTCTACTTCATCTTGGACATGTCGGCTAGCAAACTTCATGTTCGAGTTGCTTCGGTTTGAAGCGGGAGCCCGTATAAAGAATCGATGATGTGGTGCCATCTCGACGAGCAAGATCGGAGAGCGGACTTCTTCGGCGCAGCAGCGGGAGTTTGGTGCGGAGATTGAACACCGAAGGACACGGATCGATCGGTATAATCTCGTTAAACTCTTTTACAGTTTCTAGTTTACGGTTAATGGTACGATCCGGGTTTTAAGTTTGCGTTAGCGCTAGTTTCAAAAGTTTTTGTTCCGCAATTGGCATCGGATTGACGGCCGTGGCGCTGGCGTAGACTTACAGTTATATTAGTCGGTTATTTGCAAAATAGCTGGATTATCGGATCAAGTGTTGATTCGATAATTTAATGTATAATTATATATGTGATATATTATATTACATTAACTAATATAAGCTCACTTAAATGATTCTTTTTCTCACTTGATGATACATTGATATATATATGTGATATATGTTAATTGTATTATTTTCTTTTGTTACATTATATATTATATATGTGATATATAATATTGTAATATGTTAGGGTTACAAATGCAACTGGGGTTTTGAAATCAAACCATGCTAGGGTTTGGATTAGGGTTAATGTTTTATTTTGGGTAAAATCTAAATTGTGTGGATATTATTGAGATATTTATTTTTATTGACTTAGTCCATCTTGTAGATAATATCTAGATATTTGTTAACCTAATCTCTTAACCCTAACCTATGGTTTATTCTCTATAAGGGTTAAGCATGCCATGCTTAATCTTGGTTGCATTTCTAACCTCAAGGATAATTCTTTCATCACACTTATCTTCTTCTTCCTCCTCACAAAAACTTTCTAGCTTTTTGATTTGTGATGAATTAAAGTGAGAAATAGAAAACAAAAGAGATCAAAATTCCTACTTCATCATCCTCATCTATTCTAACCAATTAGATTAGGGTGTTTGCTTCACTAATACCTCATTAGTGAAGTGAGAGCTTGGGTTTGTATTTCCTCAAGGTAGATCGTCTTGGATTTCGAAGACTTCAAGTAAGATGCATCATTCACCTCATGGAGCCTTTCGAGAGTTCGGGAACTTGATGATCGCAGCGAAGGGACCTCAACTCGGAGCTTATGAAGCGAAGGAACGGACTATAAAGGTTGTAATCCCTCTCACTTAGAAGTAAAGTAGTTTACTCTTTGTTTATAACCCTAATTCTCTGGTTAAGATCCTTGCTTAGGTTGTTTGGCACTTGAAAATTTAAACTTGGCATGTTTGATGCCTTGTAGAACCTTGTCCCAGTGCTTAAGAACCTTACAGTGGTATCAGAGCATAGTTAGAGCATTAGGCGTTGCGTAGGCGAAGTTAAAAGTCCGATCGAACCCCGAAAACCCAAATTATACCCCCTCTCTGGAAATTTTTCAAAAAGTTGGATTTTTCCATGTTAAAAATATTCAGAAAATCATGCAGGGAATTGTATGGACACACCTGAAGAACGAAACCCTAACTCGTCTAAGTGACCGCGGATCCGCGGCTAAAATAAGGTTTTGGCGGCGGGTCCGCGGCGCCACTTAAGAGGCTTGTGTCAGGCCCTTCAGCTGTAGGTCCGTAGGTACTGCGGCATGCTTATGGAAATTTTTAATTCTGCTCAAGTTTTGAGCTTTCTGGGAATTTTGGGAATTCGTTGCTTTGATCGAATTGTTTAACGTCGTCTAGCTTTCTGTAATGAGATACAATAATTGGAATCTACAAATTTGTTTGTTGCGTGTAAATCTAACATTTCGGTCTCAGGGGTAATCGGAAATCTTGTTGAATTATCCGACTTATTTTGAAAAGTGTTTTCATGGGTGAGACCTAAATGCGAGCTTTACATTGTTAGGCATGAAATCTTGGATATGTGATGTCCCGGGTTTGAGTTGTCTAAGGGCAGTTACGATTCCAAATGTTGTAGTTTTACATTTTTTTTCTGGGACCGTAAGTGTAATATATGAAGTATCGCCGGTTTCAGTGCTATATGTCAACGACAATTGGGATACGCATATTTACTTATATTGATGATATGTGATATTATGTGTTGCTGTAATATGTTATATTGGATCGTCGCGTTTTAAATAGCCGGGGGTTTTATGTGAGATGAGGGTTTTTATTTTCATTCATGTAAAATTCATTGTATGTAATATTCTTTTATTGGGGCACTTACGGGTTGAGGATGATGTCACCATTATATATTATTTACTTTTCCGCATTAGGATAGACCCAAGGAGAAGAGCACAAGTAACCGGGTTCTAGGGTCCAGAGGGAGGCCATCTCGAGGAGTCGAGACCGGGTCTCCTAACCCTAGAATTGGTAAGGTTGCTTGCCGCTCTCGTAGGGGTCTAGGTATGTGGGTTTGGCTATTCTTCACGACCGTGGAATCCGTGTTTTATACAGGCTCAAAATAAAACACGGACCTTCTAGTATATCCAATATTTCATATGTTATCTTCTGTTGCTGATACTGTGATGTGATCATTCTATATGCGTGAGACGGATACTTTATTATTGTATATATATGATATATAATAAATGTTGATTATGTTTTGCACTCGCGCTAGTCCTGTCCCGGTATGCCGTTAGTTAAGTAACCTAACGGTGCATAACGGGACACTGTGACGAATGCGGATGGCATAAGCGTACGTTGTATTTTCGTTTCTTCTGTGATGCTTAAGAAGTTTAAATGATGGGATTCATTAATGAGACTAATGAAATAAAAAGAAACCTAAAAGATGTTGTAGAATCATATTTTCAAAAAGGGTACCTCTAGTTTTTACTTTGCCTAGCGGTATTCTTGTAGAATATCCAGCACCTTATTCGATAAGGAAAGAGCCGAGATCCCTTCACCGGGAGTGACCTCTTTAGCGAAACTAGCAGATGCTACAAACACTCGGTTTTGTTTTTGATTGCTTCTATAGTTCTTGCTTTGCATAATGGTATTTGTGAAATATCCTGCACCTTATTCGATAAGGAAAGAGCCGAGATCCCTTCACCGGGAGTGACCTCTTTAGCAAAACTGGTAAAAGCCTCAAAAAACACTCCTTTTTCAAATATCACTCGATTCTATAACGATATCAAGTTCATTACGCTCATGGTTTTCTGAAAAAACCTGCGTAGCCCTCCGTCATTTCAGATAAGTCCTACTTAGTATTCGTGCTACGTTTGTTGACTATGTTAAGGCATAGTGTGCGGTAGCTAATTAGTGTTCATCTGCTAAAACATGAAATGTGATTGGATTAGGGTATTCGTACGACTTTGTTGACTATATTAAGGGTCGTGCGGGTGGGTTTAATTCAATCAGGAAATGACGGGTTGAACTTGGTTAGCAATTATGATTTGTTGACTATGTTAAGGTCATAAGTTGCTAGGGGCAAAAGTATTATCAGGAATTTCAATTGTTGAAATTTGCAATGAGATTGCATACCTTCTATAAAGATAGTTGGATCCCGATACCCACTGCGAGTAAGAGTTACTCCTGGGAGAGTTTTACACATGACAATTAGCCGATCAAGAAGGTGTCTAGAAAAGTGTTAACGGGGTTATGCCTCAGGGAAAACAGGGTTTATTTTAATTAGGTCCGTGTGAAAGCACGAGGAACCTCCCTCAAAGTACCAACACTGACCTGGCTGAAAAATTGGCGAACTTGTAAAGTGTAATTAATCCTTGCTAGTCTTACCTTTTAGGGTTTGAACGAAGATTTGATAAAAACCAGTGGGAGCCATCCTGATTAGATAAGATAATAACCAATCTAATCTTGCAAGAGCATACGCTAAAGTGTTTTCTTCTCTCCCTTTTCAGGTAGCGACCATATCAGGCCTTAATCAAGATAATAATATGGATGCATTGCCCGAACCCGCTTGTTATACAGAGCAGGAGAATATTGGTTTCGTTTTTTCTTATAATTGTTATAAGACTAAGCAGGGAATAGACAAATATCCGGATTCCCACGCCACCCAAACGAAGAATAACCATGTTGATGCATCTTCTTTGGGTGTGTTAGTTATCGAGAACTGTTTCTCAGTTCACTCTACGTCCTGGGTATTAGATACCGGATTGGGATCCCACATATGTAATATGTTACATGGGCTAAAGAATGGTAGAGAACTCAGAGAGGGTGATCATTCCGTAAGAGTAGCGAATGGTGCAAATGTTACAGCCAAAGCAGTTGGCGAATATCACCTTGTGTTGCCAAATGGTAATACATTGATTCTGAACGAATACTATTACATTTCAACCCTAATATGCAATATTATATCAGTTTCTTTATTGAGTAAAGAAGGATATAATTTTGTAATACAGGATAATGTTATGAATATCTTCCTGAATCAAAAATTGATTGGATCAGGCTCGTTAAATAATGGCATATACGTTCTAAACCAAACCACGGTTCTTAACATACAAAACACGCACAAGAGGAAGAGTTCAGAAATAAACGAATCCTTTTTGTGGCATTGTAGACTAGGTCATATCAATGCGACATGACTGGCTAAGTTACATAAGGATGGATATTTGAATCCATTCGAATTATCATCTTATGAAACTTGCCATTCATGTCTCAAAAGCAAAATGACCAAATCTCCGTTTAGCGGACACGAAGAAAGAGTTACGGAATTCTTGGGACTGATACATAGTGATGTATGCGGTCCCATGTCTACACATGTCAGGAATGGTGTCTCGTACTTCATTACATTCACTGACGATCTCTCAAGATACGGACATGTGTTCCTGTTGAAACACAATTTTAAAGCTTTTGAGAAATTCAGAGAATATAAATACGAAGTCGAGAACCAAACGGGTAAAAGTATTAAAATCCTTCGATCTGATCGAGGAGGAGAATACTTGAGCAACGAGTTCTTTGATTATCTAAAAGAGAATGGGATTCTCTCTTAGGTTACTCCTCCCTATACACTATAGCACAACGGTGTATCGGAACGGAGGAACCGCACCCTATTAGATATGGTGCGCTCTATGATGAGCACTGCTGAGTTGCCTATTTTCTTTTGGGGCTATGCGCTTAAGACAGCAGCATACCTATTGAATCAAGTTCCATCTAAATTTGTACCTACCACACCATATAAGATATGGAGTGGGAAGACACCATATCTTAAACGTGTTAAGATTTGGGGTTGTCCGGCCTATGTCAAAAGGCAAAATCCGGACAAACTCGAGGCACAATCGATTCTATGCAAGTTTGTGGGATATCCAAAGAATTCACAAGGATATATTTTCTACATTGCTGAAGAACAAAAGGTGTTTGTTTCTCAATACGCCACCTTTTTAGAAAAAGAAATTAGTGGCAAAGAGGTAGAGCTGGAAGAAGTTCCAGCAGCACAAACTGCAACTGAAGATTTAGTAAAACTAGAGGATTCAGTAGTTCCCAATGAACCTCAGTCGCTCCGCCGATCTAGTAGGGTTCTTCATCCACCTGAGAGATACTACGGTTTTCTCATAGACAGTGGAAGCGAGGATTGCATCATGGAAGATGATGACCCGACTAGCTTCGAGCAGGCCATCACGAGTGGGGACTCTGTGAAATGGCTGGATGCAATGCGATCTGAGATGGAATCCATGTACACCAACAAAGTATGGACTTTGGAAGTTGCTCCTGAAAGGGTAAAAGCCATTGGGAGCAAATAGATCTTTAAGAAGAAACTTGGTGTAGATGGAAAAGTTGAGACTTTCAAAGCTAGACTTGTTGCAAAGGGTTTTCGTCAACGACCAGGTGTGGATTATGACGAAACCTTTTCTCTAGTGGCTATGCTTAAATCCATCTGAATCTTACTTGCCATTGCTGCATACCATGACCACGAAATCTGGCAAATGGATATTAAGACCGCCTTTCTAAATGGTGATTTAGAGGAGTGCGATGACTCAGCCAGAGGGCTTCATAGACAGTGGGAGCAGCGGAAAGATGTGCAAGCTGCTTAAATCCATCTATGGGTTAAAGGAGCCATCGCGGAGTTGGAACATCTGTTTTGATGTGGTAGTCAAAGAGTTTGACTTCATCAAGAACATCGATGAACCTTGTATTTACAAGAAGGTGGCAGAGAGTAAGGTTGTCTTCCTCGTATTGTACATGGATAACATACTCTTGATAGGAAATAATGTTCCTATGCTGCACTCGGTCAAGCTCTTCTTATCACATAGATTCTTAATGAAAGATCTAGATGATGCCTCCTGCATTTTGGGGATAAGGATCTATTTGACACCATACTAAAGAGGTTTAGTATGGAAGAATCCAAGCATGGGAACTTACCCACGATCTCTGGACTCGCTCTCTCCAAAGAGATATCTCCTAAGACTGATTTGGAAAGAGTTCACATGCAAGGGATACCCTATACTTCGGCAGTAGGCACTATCATGTACGCAATGCTATGTACCAGACCCGATGTAGCATACTCACTAAGTCTAGTGAGTAGGTATCAAGCAGATCCAGGAGAGAGTCACTGGACAGCTGTGAAGAACATTCTCAAGTACTTGAGAAAAACTAAGGAGATGTTCTTGGTGTATGGTAACGAAGAACTCCAGGTGGAGTCCTTTACCGATTTGAGCTTCCAAAGTGATAAGGACGAATCTAAGTCGCACTCGGGATTTTTCTTTACCCTGAATAGAGGGGAGGTTTGTTAGAAAAGTTCCAAGAAAGAAACCGTGGCAGACTCGATGATGGAGGCTGAATACATCGCTGCCAACGATACTGCCAGAGAAGCTGTCTGGATGAAGAAGTTCATCACTGAACTTGGTGTGGTTCCATCCATTAAGCATCCAATACCTTTGTATTGTGATAACAATGGAGATGTGTCTTTGGCCAAGGAACCCAGGTCCCATCAGAGATCCAGATATATTCTGAGGCGGTATCACCTGATCCGGGAGATAGTTGATCGCCGAGAGATCGAGGTCAGGAGAGTTGACACGAAAGATAACACTGCGGATCCACTCACCAAGGCCATACCCCAGATACATTTTAAGAAACTCTTCGGGATGTTAGGTATGAGATACTACAACAGCTAGCCTTAGTGCAAGTAGGAGATTGTTAGTTATATATATGCCTTAGAAGCCATTGTTGTACATATGATGTATATTATAGTGGATGCTTGGATATATAGAGAGTACTTTCTTACTCGACATGATAGTATGCTATCTGGTTTCACTTTGTCTTAACATGTTGACTTGTATTAGTTTACTGTCTTGCTCTCACATGTTGATAAAGCCCTTAGGATATGTACTCGACTACTAGGACTATGATGCAGATCATACTAGTGGGGCCAGGGTAGTCCAAGAGTACATCCTATAACTGTTCCTAGTCGAGAGAGTATCGAGACAGGGAATCGATACTCCAGAGTAGACTAGCGTATACGCATCTTGACCCATATGATGGGCGATGGATGATCCCATATCCATTGGTGTTTGACATCAAAGATGGTGTACGGGTGCTCAGTGGAGACTGGGTATACTGAACGGACTCGCCGAGAACTCCTAGATGGTATTATACCTATCGTCAGATAGCAGTTCTCTGGTGACACGGGTATAGGTTAGTCTGTAGACCCGAGATCGTCATAGAGGCTTGTGTGATTCCCACTGTGCTTTGATTTCCACCTTACCACATCCATGAGGGCGTGCAAAACAGTGGTTTTTGGGTACAGTCCCGAGTCACATGGAGGCAATGAGCGATAGGAGGGGTTTCGTCTCTCCCGGTATTGGGGGTTGATGTTGCGCTGTGTTCGATTGGCTATAACTGGAAGTCCCTGGCCAGGGATAATATGGAGACCTGCTGGTAAGTGTTATCAGTAGTTTCTCGACCCGTTATGAGCCTCATATCGACATGACTTATCGGTTACTAGGGTCTGACGTTTATCACCCCTAGACTAGATATGCGACATATCAGACGAAGGGACCGGACTGTACGGTAGTGTTACTGATTGGATTCACAAGAGTATGTACAGGCTTGCTTGTTGATCTTCTGATCGCTCAATACCTGGGTGGCTGTTACGTTTAGCTGACCGCTTGCAGCTTGTGGGTGTTTGATATGATCATCACCTACTGCCGGCGTATTGACAATTCTTTAGAGTCCTACACAGAGGTTTCCTGGATCAGGCAAAACGGAGTAGGAGCACATATATGATATGTGCGGGACCGAGATTAATACGATATGAGATATCGTATTCTATTCTCGCGATATAAGATATCGGCCGGGTATATGTGATATAGCTGGGTCATCGGATCAAGTGTTGATTCGATGAACTGATACATATTATATTAGTCGATTATTTGCAAAATAGCCGGATTATCGGATCAAGTGTTGATTCGATAATTTAATGTATAATTATATATGTGATATATTACATTACATTAACTAATATAAGCTCACTTAAATGATTCTTTTTCTCACTTAATGATACATTGATATATATGTGATATATGTTAATTGTATTATTTCTTTTGTTACATTATATATTATATATGTGATATATAATATTGTAATATGTTAGGGTTACAAATGCAACTAGGGTTTTGAAATCAAACCATGCTAGAGTTTGGATTAGGGTTAATGTTTTATTTTGGGTAAAATCTAAATTGTGTAGATATTGTTGAGATATTTATCTTTGTTGACTTAGTCCATCCTTTAGATAATATCTAGATATTTGTTAACCTAACCTCTTAACCCTAGCCTATGGTTTATTCTCTATAAGGGTTAAGCAAGGCATACTTAACCTTGGTTGCATTTCTAACCTCAAGGATAATTCTTTCATCACGCTTATCTTCATCTTCCTGCTCACAAAAGCTTTCTAGCCTTTTGATTTGTGATGAATTAAAGTGAGAAATAGAAAACAAAAGAGAGCAAAATTCCTACTTCATCATCCTCATCTATTCTAACCACTTAGATTAGGGTGTTTGCTTCAATAATACCTCATTAGTGAAGTGAGAGCTTGGGTTTGTGTTTATCGTCTTGGATTTCGAAGACTTCAAGTAAGATGCATCATTCACCTCATGGAGCCTTTCGAGAGTCCGGGAACTTGATGATCGCAGCGAAGGGACCTCAACTCGGAGCTTATGAAGCGAAGGAACGGACTACAAAAGTTGTAATCCCTCTCACTTAGAAGTAAAGTAGTTTACTTGTTGTTTATAACCCTAATTCTCTAGTTAAGATCCTTGCTTAGGTTGTTTGGCACTTGAAAATTTAAACTTGGCATGTTTGATACCTTGTAGAACCTTGTCGTAGTGCCTAAGAACCTTACACATTCATCTACAACAAGGCTCGATATGGGTCAAGTCTGTGGATGAATACAATGCTGAGTTTACCATGCTCGGCAGGTAAGATATTGTCTCAAATTCAAATTCCTGATCTCACTCATTACACTCTAACACAAGGTTGTAACAGGTTTGTTGCACACCTGATTCCTACTGCTGAGATCCGGGCACGGCGATTTCAGCAAGGGTTGGACCCGGAAATCCAAGCTGCACTCGCTACAGGGGATTTCCCAACCCATGAATTTGCTTTGAAGGCTGCCCGACGCTATGAGGCAGTTGTAACGAAGAAGAGCAGACCGCAGACTGCCAGTGTGAAACGCCATGCCACACAGATGTCAGGAGGAGCCTTTTCTAGGCCAACCTTTGCACCCAGGAGAACGGGAGGATCATTTAACCGGTCCAGTCCAAATTTTTGTTTCTACTGCAAGAGGACGAGACACCTGGCAAAGAACTGCAGGTGTGCAAATAGCCTGTGTTTGGTTTGAGGCCCATCCACTCATGCCATAGGAGCATGTCCATATCGTTTCAACACAGCTCCGGCATCCAGACCCGCAATCATAGTCCCGTAGCGGCCAGCCGTTCAGGCACCTGCACCTCGTTTAGCTCTCTCTGCACCAGCTCTACATGGACCTTCTGCACATCCTCAACATCAATTCCATCAGGCATAGAAAAACATGCCTCAAGGGCAGAGAAACGTGCCCCAAGGACAAAGGAATATGCCTCCAGCAAGGAGGAACGTACCACGACGTCAGGTTTTTACAATTTAGGTCGAGGAGGCTGAAGCCACAGAACAAGTCATCGCTAGTAACTCCCAATCCTTTCATCTTTTCAATCCTTGTATATCTCTATAACTTTTCTATATCTAAACCCAATCTCACACAACTTAAGTACTATACTAGTAGCCACTCTTCCTGCACTCGTACTTTTTGACACTGGAGCTTCACACTGCGTCATGTCCCAACGATTTGTGAGAACGCATGCGATTCCCGTGAAGCCACTCATTTCAAACTGGAATGTCAGTTCCGGGAATGGAGTACTGAAAGTAGCTATGGGGTTTGATCAGTGTCCAGTTGTAGTTTGCGGACGAGAATTCTACATGAATTTCAAAGTACTGGACATCCCAAATTTCAATGTTGTGTTAGGAATGGATTGACTGGAAGTATTCTATGCTACTATTGACTGCCATCAAAGGAAGGTAGTATTTAAGATACCAGCTCACCCAGACTTCTATTTCAAAAGTGGAGATAGAACTTTGGAGTTAGGAAGATACTGTGCTAAACCGAAGAATGTAGAAGTGTTTTCTCTACCGACAGAAGAAGAAAAGCCCGAGGTGGTTTGAGAGTTCGAGAATGTGTTCCTTGAAGATATATCAGGTTTACCTCCCGATCGAGCTCTTGAGTTTAGTATTGATTTACTACCTAGTGTGCAACCTGTAATCAAAGCTCCACACCGGTTAAGTCCAGAAGGATTGAAGGAGATCCGCATTCAGTTGGACGAACTCTGAAGAAAGGTTGGATTCGTCCCAGTACTTCAAGTTGGGGATCTCCAGTGTTACTTGTGAAGAAGAAAGAAGGTTCTTACAGGATGTGTGTAGATTATCGAGCTCTGAACGAAGTGAAGATCAAAAACAAGTATCCACTACCGCGCATCGATGATCTTTCGATAAGCTAAGCGGATCTTGTGTATTTTCGAAGCTAGATCTTCGTTCGGGTTATCATCAGGTGAAGGTCAAAGAGTCCGATATTCCGAAGACGGCGTTAGGACTCGATATAGTCATTATGAATATCTCGTAATGCCATTTAGAGTGACAAATGCACCTGCCATCTTTATATACCTGATGAACCAAGTTTTCCGAGAGTACTTAGACAGGTCCATTGTCATCTTCATCGACGACATCCTGGTGTATTCAAAGAATCAGAAAGAACACGCCGAGCACTTACAGATTATCCTAGAGACATTGCGACAATATCAGCTCTACGCCAAGTACAACAAGTGTGAATTTTGGCTAGATCAAGTCGGATTTCTCGGACATATAGTTTCAGGCGAAGGAATCTCGGTAGATCCAGCTAAGGTGTCAACTGTCAGTGAGTGGCCGACACCAAAGACGGTGAAAGATATACGAAGTTTCTAAGGATTAGTAGGATACTACCGACGATTCATTGAAGGCTTCTCAAAGATTGCAGCACCCCTGACCAAGCTCATACGTAAAGATGAAGCATTCGTGTGGTCAGAAGCATGTGAAAAAGCTTTTGTAGAACTCAAGTCAAGATTAACCTCTGCTCCTATTCTTGTAATACCGAATCAATTTAGGGGATTCGTTGTGCATTGTGATGCGTCCGGTAAAGGATTAGGATGTGTTCTACACCGGCATGGAAAAGTCGTGGCCTTTGCATCAAGACAACTGAAGGTTCATGAGCGCAACTATCCAACACATGATCTAGAGTTGGCAGCCGTCATCTTCGCACTTAAGATTTGGTGCCACTATCTTCTGGGAGAACGAGTGGATATATACACTGACCATAAGGGTCTGAAGTATGTATTTACTCAGAAGGAATTAAACATGCGGCAGAGAAGATGGCTAGAACTCATGGCGAACTTCAACATCAACCTAAATCCTGGGAAGGTGAACGTAATTCCTGATGCACTTAGTCGCCAGCCATTAGCAATGAACCTTACCGCTCAGTGGAAGTTACAGCAAGAATTGCACGGATTGGCAATCGGAGTAGTTATTCCAGGTAACGTTTCATATTTGATGAACTTATAAGTCCAGTCCACTCTTGTCAATCAGATCAAGGTAGCTCAAGCAAATGACGCCAAGCTACAAAAGATCCAAGAACAAGTAGAAAGTGGACTTAAAACTGACTTCATCATCCACAAAGATGAATCCTTGCGATATGGAAGTCGATTATGTGTACCGAACGGCCGAGAAGAGTTAATGAAAGAAGCTTACAACTCTCCTTATTATGTACACCCCGGTGGTTCAAAAATGTATAAAGACCTATAGCAACACTACCGGTGGCATAGAATGAAGCGCGAAATAGCAAAGAGCGTAGCCAAGTGTTTGGTGTATCAGTAAGTGAAGGTTGAACATCACAGAACTGCTGGTCTACTTCAGCCATTACCAATCCCAGAATGGAAATGGCAGCACATTACCATGGACTTCGTGACTGCTCTTCCTCACAGCACGAAGGGTAACGATGCAGTATGGGTTATTGTTGATCGACTCACCAAATCGACTTATTTTATGCCATTTTGAGTTGGCCAATCAACCGAGACGTTAGCAAAGAAGTATATGGAGGTAAGCATAAATCTAAAGTAAGATTTAAACCTTCAAGATGTACTATATTTGATACCCATGAACTCATGCAGGAGATCATGAGATTACATGGAGTACCTGTTTGCATCGTCTCCGATCGTGATACCAGATTCCGATCATAGTTTTAGCAGAATCTGTAAGCTAGCCTGGGAACGAGTCTGAATTTCAGCATGGCTTATCATCCATAAACGGACGGACAGTCCGAGCAAACAATTTAGATTCTGGAAGACATGCTAAGTACTTGTATGTTAGACTTCAGAGGTTCGTTGTAACACCTGAGCCCAATACTACTATTTTCAGTTACTGTTTGAGCATTAATGTGGTACTCATTTCATTTAGCCTGCCTGATTGTCACTTACTGTAAAATTTTATCTGGCAAAGTCATTTCTGCATATAACAATTTTGGCATTTAAAATAAAATTAAAAATATCCAGCTTGGCCTACTCGACACCCCTAGCCTCGTGGTAGCGTCCGTGCATTGTGTTCTCGTCCCGTTCAGTGAAACGAGCGAGTTTGGACGGCTACGCGCTCGTACATGTGTCCGTCTTGGGGGTATGCTTTTTAATCATAAAACACTTAATTTTAAAATTTGGAACCCGCTTAAAATCCTATTATTTCAATTTCAAATTTTTGGACCCGACCCGGGCGCGATTTGGAAATGTTTTATTTGGCGCCAAAATCCCAAACTTTAATTTACTTAAACAGTCGAATATTTTTCCTTAACTATATACTATTTCATATCTAATAAATCTTTAAATTAAAAATTTTTCTTAACAAACTAATCCCTCAGCCAATCTAAGCCTTCATAACCTTCCCTGGGCCCCACTTAAATTTCCTACGCCTCTCTCTCTCTCCCCCTTTCTCCTCTCTCTCTCTCATCTCGCAATCCCTCTCTCTCTCCCCGTCTCTCTCTCTATCTCTCTCTACATCTCTCTCTCTCCCGTCTCTTTCTCTCTCTCTCTCCTCTATATATATTTCTTCTTCCTTTTCTTTTCCTTCAGCAACGAGAGAACCCAGAAAACCCCATGAGCCCCCGCGAGAACCCTAGCCACCTTCACCCATCACCACCGCAGCCCCACGCCGACGATCACCTCGCCGTCTTTCCCTCACCATCATCCTCCTTCTCCCGGTGCACCCCCGACTAGAACAGCGACCCTCTGCAACCCCCTGCAGCTTCTCTGCGGCCACCGGCGACCACTGCGCCACCCCTGGTCGTCGCCGACGATCACCAGACCACCCCAGAACACCTTGTAAGTGCTTCTCCATCTCATCCTTCCTCTCTTCGTTTTCAAACTGAAAAGTAAACGGCTGGATCGATTCTGCAGATCGCCGGAGACGTCGTTCTCGCCGCCGTCGATCTCGCCGTCATTGCTAGTGCCCTCTGAGACCCAGTAAGTATCCCCCATCTTCTTCTTCTTCCCCGTTCTCTGTTCCTTTCTTCTTTCTCTAGATATACACCCTTTAGAAACCCTATTCACTGTTTTTGTATCTCGCCGGAATCCGGCCATGCCGGCGACGTGTCCCGACAATCCAGCAGTGTACTCTGACCCATGTGGTTCCTTGGTTCGTTGTTTGGGTTCAATCCGTGAACCGTGCGTCCGTCGCGAGTTTCCCCGCCGACGTTACGTTCCGTTTTTCCCTGTTCGCGACCCGTCAAGGCAAGTACCACTTGCTACATGCTATACAATATTTACATATATGTATTGACACCCTAAACCTGTAAAATTTAACTTGGTATAATCGTTTCCCATTTTCGGTTACAATATTGCATTATATCATTTTACTGTTAAACATGGAACTTACAATTTGCAAATTGAACCTAATAATCGTATCTACCTGTTCAATCACATTTTACTGTTAGAATAGCTGGTAGCATTTATCCCTGTAGTTCTGTTACATTCGGACACTCGTATGCTTTTAACCTGAATAACTGTATTGAACCGTTACATAAATTATTGCACCGCTAAGGGTCCCTAAACCTGTTAACATGACTAAATGGCTATATCGTTTTACTGCACTCTTGTAATTTGAATGGAACTGCTTATTATGCAATTCATTGCTTATCTCATGTTGTTAATACCCATGTGTGATTATATATCTGATTGGGAGCACACCCACGATATTGTTTACATCTTGACCTGACATTGCTACGCATATATATATTGATACATCTGACATGGTACCGTATACTGCTGACTTGACCTGATGTACCATGACCTGACCCGTTACCTGATCTTGTGTCTAAAGCCAACAAACCTGACATGTAGTCCTCATGGACCGTTTCTGTTGTCTATCCAGACAAACCTGCTTTTACCTAATCCTGTATTGGCATTAGTTCTTGATTACTGAATACCTGACTCGACATACATAACTTGGGGGTATGGGGAAATCAAAGGTGAAACCGACTTGTAACTCAACAGTTCGATACCTGTTCTGATCAGTCTTACGGGCTAGGCCAGCCCCGGAGTGATGATGCTGACATCACTCGCCCATCCTGCTACCTGTTACTGCCTACCGGCACGTCTCGGATTCAGCCCCGAGGATCTTGACCGTGGTCCCGGGCACGCACGGGATACTATTGAGTTACATCGACGATTCATCAATTGATTTCAAAGACTTTAGAATAGAAAACCTGATAGAACAGTTTAGTTTCCCACTGCACACTACCCTGCACTGCTTGTTTCATATTATTGCTTTATTCATGTTTATTTTGCATTGCCTGTTACATTGTTCATATTATATTACTTGTTGACACGACGCGCTGACGTCTGGGTTTTGCATGGCCCAGATTCTGTATCGCTGTCGCAGTCCGAGCAGGAGTACTTCAGCCAGCAGGCTGAGTTGTGAGTTCAGTAGTAGTTAGTTTTATTTCCTGCATTTATTTCCTGAGGTGAGCCCGCATTATGGGACATACTTTTCAGTTATTTGTATTGGATCATTTGCTTCCGCATTTATTTATTATTGACTCCTGTATTCTGGATTATGGACATGTTTTTAAATAGTTTTATCTTGTTCTTGATATCTCTACAGCCGTAATGTGACTGTGGATGGATACTTCCTACCTACAGGTAGCATGGTTGGCTATCTCACGTGCCCAATCTAGCGTACTCTGGGAAGCGGGGCGTGACATTCGTGGGAAGATCACCTACACCTTGTGGAGTTTTCATACAACAACAGCTATCAGGCAAGCATTGGAATGACACCATTCGCAGCACTCTACGGACGAAAGTATCGTTCACCACTAAGTTGGGACGACGTTGGAGATCGTGAACTCCTTGGACCAGAGTTGATCGTGGCAACTGTGGATGTAATTCGCACGATCAGGGAAAGAATGCGCATAGCCTAAGACCGACAGAAACATTAGACAGATGCTAAGCGTCAACATCTGGAGTTCCAACCTGAAGAACATGTTTTTCTAAAGATGTCTCTAAACCGAGGAGTGATCCGCTTTGGCAAGAGGGGTAAGCTCAGTCCCAGATACATTGGACCATTCGATATACTCGAACGAGTTGGAGAAATGGCATACCGGTTAGCACTACCACTCTCATTAGAAGGAGTGCACAACGTGTTTCATATATCCCAGCTATGTGAGCGACCCCAGCCACATACTTGATCACTCAGAGCTCACAGTACAGACTGATCTAACTTGCGAGCAACAACCAGTTGAGATCCTGGACCGAAAGGTGAAAATATTACAGAACAAGGAAGTAAATTTGGTCCGAGTGATGTGGAGAAAGGATTCGCCAGGAGAATCGATATAGGAACGAGAAGAAGACATGCATGCAAGATACCCTTATCTTTTTGAAAGTTAGTCCATATGTAAATGTAAATTTCGAGAACGAAATTTTTATAAGGAGGGTAGAATGTAACGACTCTGAAATCTTTGTACAGAAAATTTTCCTGTTAATATACAAGAAAAGAGTATTTGTCACGCCCCACCCCCAATACAGAGAGTATTGTCCGCTCTGGCCGAAGCCGCACGGTTTTTCCCTTTAGAGCGAACCGGACCCGACCAGGGGCCACTTCCCAGGAGGTCACCCATCCCAAGACTTCCCTGGCCCGAGCACGCTTAACTACGGAGTTCTCAAGCTCCTGTAGTTCCGGTTCACTTAAAAGGCGCCTCTGTATTGAAGAGTGGTATCATTCCATTTATAGTACAGATCTGCCCCCTTTCGGAATGTATTCCGAAGAGTCCCCATTGTTCTACAGTGGGTCCCACGGACTCAAGAGGTGGCCCCCACGGATTCAAGAGGTGGCCCCCGCCCACTTAACACGACACTTGGCGTGGCACTTTGTTCCGTGTGGCACTTTGCTCCGTGAGCAAGAACCGGGTCCCGACATTCTCCCCACCTTTGAACAATGGTTCGTCCTCGAACCACAGACCTACTATTGAGGAACCAGCTCTGATACCATTCTGTCACGCCCCACCCCCAATACAGAGAGTATTGTCCGCTCTGGCCGAAGCCGCACGGTTTTTCCCTTTAGAGCGAACCGGACCCGACCAGGGGCCACTTCCCAGGAGGTCACCCATCCCAAGACTTCCCTGGCCCGAGCACGCTTAACTACGGAGTTCTCAAGCTCCTGTAGTTCCGGTTCACTTAAAAGGCGCCTCTGTATTGAAGAGTGGTATCATTCCATTTATAGTACAGATCTGCCCCCTTTCGGAATGTATTCCGAAGAGTCCCCATTGTTCTACAGTGGGTCCCACGGACTCAAGAGGTGGCCCCCACGGATTCAAGAGGTGGCCCCCGCCCACTTAACACGACACTTGGCGTGGCACTTTGTTCCGTGTGGCACTTTGCTCCGTGAGCAAGAACCGGGTCCCGACAGTATTACAGCCTGAGTTTGAGTTATAAGTTACTTTTGTTAAATAAAAGCAAGAAACAACTTGTAGCTCACTGGTTGTCACGACCCAAGTTTGGCACGTGATCGGCACTTAAACCATGTAACGTCTATAGGCGTAACGCAATTTAAGTAACCCGAAACCCAGAAATCTAAACCATCAAAAGAAGTAAGTGATGAAAACAGTTGTTAAAAATTGGAAATCTTAAGTAAAAACCTTTAAAGTTCAACTTATTTTCTTAAAAATTTCGGCAGCACCTCCTTTGTAAAAACTAGCCCCAAAACGGGTACAACATAAGATATAAGTAAAGCAACATATGATATAAATAAAGCATCCCCAAATGGAAGCAATCACGCCCAATGGCGGAAACAACCACCAAAAGAATGATATACGATGCCGTAGCGAAGAAATGAACAATATAAGTGAAAAACGACATAAATGGTAAAACTGCATAATAAAAGTCGGCTCACACGAGCATGACACCCAAAGTCACAAAATAATATACAATATCGTCCTCATAACTCGTCTCTAAGTCAATACATAAAATGGTAGATGGAGAGTACTAGATACAATAAGGTGTACAATGAAATATAACGGATAACCGTTGTTCCCCTCCGAAAGACGCGGACGAAGATACGGCGGACGTCTTGCCTGAAATTCGGGGCAGATGCTAATGGGTGCTATCCGTCCACATCTCCGAAGATGCCAAGTTGGTTTATGGCACCATGTATCGAAGGTTTAAACGGATGCGACCGATGTAGCAGACTTTGTCAGATTCCTCCTCGTTTGAGGGGTTTTTGATTGTGGGGACGCTCTTCCCTGCAGGCACAAGCCCCTGCAGTTAATTACGCTACCGCATCGCGATAACAACTTTCTCCTTCTCCAGATGGTCACTTCGTGTTGTGGGTGTTTGTTTTGTGTTTGGTTGCCCGTGGATTGTATACGGAGACTAATTTATGTTGTCGCCCGTAGGGCGTGGACTAGTCCAAATCCGTATCTTTCTTAGATTTGGGTTTGGGGGTTTGGATTTAAGAATACGTTAGCCTCATTTGAGACTAAGATTAACTTAAACGTTTGTTAAAGATACGTTAGTCTCATTTTAGACTAAGATCAACTTAACGGGATCGTTTAGATCCGATAAAAGAGCAATTGGGCTCTATTGTTTAGTTTAATGACATTGCGGTCGATAATTAGTTTAAGGACATTTCGGTCCATCGTTAGTTTAAAGACATCACGGTCGAGGTTAAGGACATCATAGTCCTCCGATATTAGTTTTAAGACATCACGGTCGAGGTTAAGGACATCATAGTTCGCTGTTAGTTTTAAGACATCACGGTCGAGATTAAGGACATCATAGTCCGTGGGCTTAAGGACCCCACAGTCCGTGAAATGTGTGGTTGTCGGGACCCGTCACCTCTTTGAAGACGTTGAGGAATTATAACAACAAATATCAAAGGAGTGAAGAGATGTACCCTTGAACCAGGGTGGATTAAGTAATCTGTAGCCCAATTTGGAACTAAGATCAATTAATTATATTATGAGCATATTGGCTCAGTTGAGTCTGAATTGAGGACTTATGGCCTACTTGGGCTAAGTCCAATTAAGTTTGAAGTGTTGGCCCTCTGTTTGACCATTAAACATTTGTTTGGGTCCGAGCCCATATTATTTAGCAATGCAAAACGAGAGTTGGAGGGCTTTGGCAACATTTTTATCTTTGATTTTCTCAATTTTGAGATTCATTTTGAGGAGGGACTTTTGCCTCTGGAAAATTAGCCAATTTGGCTAAGAGTAGTGTTAAACACTAGAAATAAAGCTCTCAAATTAGTGTTTAAACACTAGATAAGAATGGGTCACGTGGGGACACGTGAGGGCACCCAAAGGTAGGGTCAGATCTCCTTTGCTTTGTCTTGAAAATAAGTGTTAAACATTTTTGATCTTTTTGTCCATCACGTGTGGGCACGTGATAGGCACTCATGCACTGATTTGTTAAGGCTTTTATTAGGGGTCACGTGAGAACACGTGAGAGCACCCAGAGGTGAGACCAGGTCCTTTTTACTTTGCTTTGTAAATAAGTGTTTAACACTTCTTCTTTTTTTTTATTTTTAGCATCACATGTTGGCACGTGATGGGGATTTATGCACAGATCATTAAAGCATTTACTAAGGGGTCACGTGAGGACACGTGAGAGCGCCCAAAGCTTTGCTTTCCTTCGCTTTTTCTTTCTGTGTTTTGTAAGTCACGTGGGAGCACGTGAGGCATTGCCTCAAACCTTCCTGCTTCTCATTTCTGGGGATCTCTTCAGGGGTCACGTGAGGACACGTGACCTTAGTTCTTTTCATGCACAGAAATCTTTTAAGTCTTCTTATTTTATTTTGAGAATTCTCTGTAGGGTTAAACCCTAATCATGATTTTAGAGGAATTAAATTCCTATTATGAAAGAATTAAATTCTTATATAGAGTTAAACCCTAATTTCTTTTAGAAGAACTAAATTCCCATATATGTAAAAGAATTAAATTCTTGTATAGAGTGAAACCCTAGTTCTGTCCATCTTGAAGGAATTAAATTCCTATAATTTTAGGAGAATTAAATTCTCATATAGGGTTAAACCCTAGTTTTGTTTTGAGAGAATTTAATTCTCTAAACTCAATTCCCCCTCTAAGTTTTGGATATGCATGGCAGGATCTCAACCCGATAAGAATTAAATTCTCAACCTATGGGGAGATGTGCTTCTGCAGATCTTCAACTAGAGGAAGAACTAAGTTCTTTTGCTAAACTCTTAGATTTTTGAGAATTAAATTCTCTGTTTGAAGTTTGATCCCCTTTCTTTTTCTCACATAGGGTTTTCTTTTGTTGAGAGTTAAATTCTCGTTTCTTTTCTCTCTAAAATTTCAAGATTCCAAAACTCTATCTCCCCAAAGAAAATTCCTCCTTTTTTCTTTTATTCTTGGCTCCAATTTATAGAAGAAGGAAAAGAATCAATTTGTTTAATGAATCTTTTATTGAAAGATTTTGTTTATTTTCGTAATTAATATGAGCCTTTAGATCATTCAGTGAATTTTATTCACCATTGGATTTTCAATCCAAAGATATTCTGTTTGTTATTTTCGGTGAGATTTAGGGAAATCTTTTCTTGTCTAAGATTTTTCCATAAATTGAGGATATTTAATCACCCCTGGATTTTTAATCCAACGGTTCTCCCTAATCCTTTCCCATTTGGAAAGATTTTAGAGAAATTTAGAATTTTAATTCTATTAAACTGTAAGGCTTTCAAAGCCTGGCACGTTCTGGCACGTGACCCTTGGTCACGTGTAAACACGTGACCCCTGGCTTCTCCTTCAACCGTTTGTTTTCATTTCTGTTTGATGAGAATTTAAACATCACGTGTCAACACGTGACCATTGGTCACGTGTGAGCACGTGATACCTCATTGTGGTAATTTTCGATTTTTAGAATTAAATTCTATTAAGTTATAAGGTTTTCAGAGCCTGTCACGTGCTGCCACGTGACCCTTGGTCACGTATGAGCACGTGACCCCCAATTGGGTCCTCATTCAGCCGTTCATTTGTGCTTTTGTTTTAACCATCACGTGTTGACACGTGACCATTGGTCAAGTGTGAGCACGTGACCCCCAGTTGGGTCCTCCTTCAGCCGCTTGTTTATGATTCTGTTTGCTTAGATTTTAACCTTGTAAATAGATCACGTGTCAACACGTGACCCTTGGTCACGTGTGAACACGTGATACCTCTTTGAGGAAAACCCTGATTTTTAATCAGGGAACAAATGCCCCCACAGTGTTGCTGTCACGTGTCTGCACGTGAGTGCAACGCTGTCACTTCTGTGACCGTTGGATCCATCTAGGGAATAGGGGAAATGAAACGTTTCCATCACATCCTATAAATGCAGGGGTCTCTTCAGAAGCGCCTCCACTCTTTCATCTTCTTCCTTTCAAACTTTTCCCTTTGAGAATTTAATTCTCCTTCTCAGAGCTTAGTTCTCAGCCTTGAATATTTTCAGAGTTTAACTCTATTCAAAAAACTCTTTCTTCAGGTAATAATCTTTGAACGATCGAAGAACCTTCACAGAAACCTTCACTGGATTTTAAATCCACACCAAGGGTTTTCCCTTTTAATCAAGAACCCATCCTTTTGAAGCTCTTAAAAAAAACAGAAAACCATTTAACCTTCAAATAATAGATCTCTTAGGGTTTCCTTGATCTTTAGGGATCGGTGGTGGTGCTTGTCCTTTCCATGGAATTTAATTCCATCTCAAAAAGCTTTGGCTCTGAAAAATGTCTCTGGGAATTTAATTCCCCCTTTTTTAATAAGGAATTTAATTCCTATGAAGAACTCAGTTCTTCCCATAGAACTCCTTGGGTTTTCTTGCCCTGAGTTGTCTTCTTCACAACCAAGAAGAAGAAGAAGTTTGCGATGTTGCTTTCTAGGAATTTAATTCCCTTGATTCTGTTTGATTTGTCACAGAGTCCAAGATGGATTTCTTTTTAGGGGAATGTGTAAGGTCATTTGAAATCCACTGTCTATTCAATGAGAATCTTCTTTTTGTCTCACTATAATTACTTTGCCACATCATTAGCTAGCCGCCATCTTAATTTTGTGGGGCCCATGTGTTTTGTAACCAATGGTCCCATAAAATGAGTCCTCTGTCATTGTCTTTTATGGTCTTTACATATATTTATAATCATATATATATATATATATATGTGTGTGTGTGTGTGTGTGTATTGTTGGCTTTGCTTTAACAGTTTCCCCTTATTTTATTTCAGGTAGAATGATGTCTGTTCCGTATTTCCCTTTCACCCGCTCGGAAGCCGCTTTTCCACAGTCCCCATCTGACGAGACGATGATCAGGGCTCACGACCCAAATCGCACCAACTTACTTTTGTGGGGGACCTGGTACAGTCACATCATTCGGGGGCACCGGAGTTTCCTTTGCGAAGTACCGACGGAGCCTACTTATCCATTCCTGCCGATGGATCCTCCAAGGACAGTCTTTGCCGTGGAGATGCCAAATTGGACCCCGATGGGACGGCTCGAGCCTTCGACGACCGGTATCCCGAACTATCCGATCCCGGCCATAGACATTCTGGGACGCCGCATTTGCCAGGGTGAGGCCCAGCCATGGAGGCAGATCTACAAAATAGGGCTCACCCCTCGACACCCCACGGGCTATCTCCTTTAGGCTCGATACATCCTGTCCGCCCATCGCGCGCGACTGCAGAAGGTTGGGCTTTATCAGGCAATATATTCGTCCCTCTTCCACTACCAGTCTCCTCACGTCTGGTGGGTTAAGGTTTTCCTGAACCAGTGGAATCTCCCCACCAACACTTTCCTCCTAGGGCACCGTGAAGTTTCGATTTCTTTGGAAGAATTCCGCGAGATCTCGGGGCTGCCAATCAGAGGGACCTTTTATGAGGAATCGTTGCCTTCTGACGAGTACATCTTCAAGACTGAGCCCGTAATGCTCGACGGCTTGTCCACTGAGAATGCCATCCGCCACAAGCGCCCGAGTTTGATCAAGGCCTTGGGCATCTTGGACAAACTGTTCACAGAGTCGGAGGAACAGGGCGTCACCTTTAAGAGCTTCATCACTTGCTTCCTTCGCGAGGGCGTCCTATCAAAGACGGCTCCGAAGTTTGCAAACATCAATGGCCCCTTTGGGTTTGGTTTGAACAGGCGGCCGACTAAGGAATCGGATTTACCGCAATACTACATTCCTGTTATGTTGCCGGTATCTTTTGAATCGATTGCAGCTCCCGACATAGATGAGGAGACATTCTACGTGGGTTTTATCAGCGTCTGGCTCAGCTGGTTCGTCATCCCCATGCATCGCCGCTTCATGAGAGTCTCGGTGATCTATCCGGCTCATCGTATCGCTGAGGGGACACGGCTAGCCGTAGGCATCCCGGTGCTTGCGCATCTCTACCATGGGTTGGGTGCCGCGGCTAATACTTCGACTCCCAGCGTGGACGTAGTAAACTTTTCTCTCCATTACTTCACGTCTTGGATCGAAATGCACGTATTGGGGGCCTTTGCTGCGCACCAGCGACCCGCCTTTTACGACGCCTATACTTTCCCGCGACTCATGCGGTTAATGGATGCTTCTGCCCCTGACCTGACTCAATTTGGGGCCATTCGCGTGTTGATTGCTCCTTACGCTACCACGGGCGGATTGGTATTCGTTGATCGGGTTCTATCCTCACCTTCAGGTCCAATCCAACAACTCCACGACTTGTCAAAAGAGGGGGCACCTTCTCTGAAGCCGCGGGAGGCCACGTACTTGTACACGATCAGACCAGGTTATCTGGTATTCCGTCAGAACAGTGCGGCCCTCTTTATGCGGTACAATCTGCATCGCTTCGCCCGGCAGCTTGGATATGATCAGGGCGTTCCCTTTGAGGCTTTTACAGTTGCACCGGTTCCTTCACCTGAAGCTGTTCGCGATACTGCTCACCACTTTGCGAGGCTGAACACTGGTTCCCGCTTCATGATCCCTGAAGCTGACGATATTCCCCGATGTGTGGGGTCCTTTACGGGCTGGTACCTTCATCGGGTCAGCCCAATTATTGCTGAGGAGAAGAGGGTGCTCCTTGGGTATGGTACTCCTGCTCAGGTTCAGGCCACGGGAGTCCCGCCGCGACCGCGCGCGCCGGTCCGCTTTCCCCTGAGGGATACCAGTGTCGCGCTCATTCCGGGGGAGTCGGAGGTGGACCTCACTCCCACAATTGGTATGCCATTGGATACCCGGGCTCAGTCGAGGGTTAAAAAGGCACCAGTAGCAGTACCACCGCCCGCGGCATCGACAATGGCCGTGTCGTCCTCAGTCGCAGCGCCAAGCGAGGGCGTTGGGAGTGAGGGTGTTGAAGGCGAAGTGGGTCGGCGTCGCGCCAAGGCTCCACGGGGGAGGAAACGGTCATACTCGGCGGTCGGCTCTGGCTCCAAGTGACGGAGGAAAGTGGCTACCAACTTGCTCGATTCTTTAGTAGAGTCTGAGCCCATTTTTCAGGACAAACCATTGGCCCTGCAGGAGTCGGATGCAGGCCTGCTTTTTCCAAATTCAACTGCCGAGGAAGTCACACAATTGGCTGAGGCTATAAGACGTTCCAAGAAGAGTCGGAGAACGTAAGAGTTCCGAAGAAGCCCTACCCAGCCGTCATTTTTTATGAAAACCCTTCGTGGATCCGGCGACGATTCATCGGCCCTTCGGAGAAATGGGGCGAAAGGGCCCTTAAACAGGCTGCTTCAGAGGACGCTGCAAATGCGCTTTCATTGTGGACTGGCGGCCACGAGTCCACCCTTGAACCTCGGTGAGCACACCTCCTCGAGAAGGAGCGTCGGCTTGAACAAGTCATATTGAAAGCTTCCTTACGCATCGGTATGTTCCTGTTATTTCTTTGTAATATTTTATATTGTCTGCACTTGTATATATGTATTCTTATCCTTGTGTGAACTGTGCAGAGACTTCGGCGATGGGGAAGGTTCCCACCGGTCTACTGACTGTAGAGCCTGCTGACACCCCTAGTGAAACACTGCTCAGTGTGGAGGGGGTTAATGAGACTGTCCCTCTTGCGATAGAGCCTCCGGCGGTGGTCCCTGCTCCCGAAGCACTTGCTCCCTCAGGGGAGGCACCTTTGGTGGTTGCCGTTCCAATGGATCTCCCTGAGGGCGGCCCAGAGGCTAGGCTGGAGGTAGTTGAGGCTACCTCCCTCTTGTTGGAGCCCGAGGTCATGGCGGAGACCATTGAAGCTGCTACCCCTCCTGCTCAGAATAGAAGGAGCATCGAAGGTAACCTTCTACATATTAAATTAATAATCTTTCCGTTATCTGAACTCTTTTTGTCTTTTCAGAATTGCGCGGACTGGCAGGCTCTATTGCCGATTTGTCTCCCCGGCAATCCTTTCAACGTCTGCTGGGGATGGCCGCTCCGCAAGCGATATCTCCTCAACGTATCGTCCTCTCATCTGGGCAAGGTTAGTGTTGTTCGCCATCTTTTCATAGCATTGTTGTTGTTTCGCAAAATGACATTGATATCCTTTACAGTTCTGGTGGCCGACGACGAGGTTGAGGTTCTTGAAGGGCCAGGGGAGCCTTCAACTCCTTCTTGCATGACTGTGGGTAAGTAAAGCCCCCACATTGTTCCATTCGTTCTTTGCTTACAAACTTCGCTGACTGTTTATAAATCTGAACAGCCTTCCCAGTTCTTACTGCGTTGGAGTCGCGCATTACTATGCCACCCGGCCCCTATGCTTTGCGAGCCTCGGAACGGATGGCCAAGCTAAGCCTCGCCTCTCTGTCATCTTTGATCGACGAACTTCGTGCGGGCAACGTAATTATGGCTGAAGCATTTGCTGCCGAAGCTAACGTCTCTCTTCCCTTTCTTGCCACCTATCATAGCGAAGCAGTGGTGCAAGTCTGGGTTGAGTTCTGTCGGCAGGTGGAGGCTTGCTTGCACGTCCTCGAATGTACACGCTTTCCTTCGGAGGTTGTGGCCGCGAAGGCAAGCTTGCGGGGGCTGATTAAACGGTGCGCGGCGAACATGGTGTCGTGCGAGAAGAGGCTCGGCCGCAAATTCTCAGAGAGGGAGCTGGCTTCGAAGGCGCTGAACGAGCTCCAAGCCAACCTTACAGCCAAAACCAACAAAGCATATGAACTCTGGCGAGTACTTCAAGAGGCCATCAAGGGGGTGGTGGCCATCGACAAAGCCGCGGTGTTCACTCGTGAAAGGGTTAAAGCTCACAATGCTACTGAGAAAGAGCTTGAAGGCCAGCTTGCCTCATATCAGGCCCAGCAAGCTCAGGCGGAGGCCCGTCTTTTGGAGATATTGAATCACGAAGGCGAGGTCCAGCGAAAGAGGGATGAGCTGACCAATCTGCTAAATCGCCCGCCTACTTGAAGAATTGTAGATACATATTTTTGTTTCCTTTGTACATACTCCTGAATAAGAGTATATTTTTTGTTTCTTCCATGAATTGTACTTTGTATTCATTTTGGTTCATGAATAAAAGATATATTTCTTCTTCACGATGGTGTATCTCTTTGACTGAATGTATTCTGTGGATAGTCTATCTCAATTTCTCTGCAGGACAACGATGGCTTAGGATTCAGGGTTAAGGTCTGCCTCCTAAGACTTTTCAACTTTATGAGCCGTGAGGGTCTCATAAAGAATTTTCTCCCTACCGGTCGAGTGGATCCCGTAGGTGTGGTTTCTCCTTAAGAATCGTGAGGATTCCTAAGTGCATGTTTTCTCTTGAAAGTCGTAAGAATCTCACAAGAGAATTTACTCCCTTACGAGTCGTGAGGACCCGCAAGTGATGGGTGAAGTTGCCCTTATCCGCATTTCACGGAGTTAGGGGTTGCTCTCCCACGGGTTTACTGCCGTGTTCTGCGAGGACCAGGCTCCGCTCTGGATGTTTTCCAGGCTACCGTAGTTTAAAGACATCGCGATCGAGGTTAAGGACATCATAGTCCGTGGATTTAAAGACTCCACAGTCCGTTATTAGTTTTAAGACATCACGGTCGAGGTTAAGGACATCATAGTCCATGAGTTTAAGGACCTCACAGTCCAATGTTAGTTTTAAGACATCACGGTCGAAGTTAAGGACATCATAGTCCATGGGTTTAAGGACCCCACAGTCCGATATTAGTTTAAAGACATTACGGTCGAGGTTAAGGACGTCATAGTCCATGGGTTTAAGGACCCCACAGTCCGATTTTAGTTTTAAGACATTACGGTCGAGGTTAAGGACATCATAGTCCATGGGTTTAAGGACCCCACAACCCACAGTCCGATTTTAGTTTTAAGACATTACGGTCGAGGTTAAGGACATCATAGTCCGTGAGTTTAAGGACCTCACGGTCCAATTTTTGCTTTGGATGCTTCCCACGGGTTCACTGCCGTGTTCGGCGAGGACCAGGCTCCGCTCTGGATGCTTCACACGGGTTCACTGCCGTACTCTGCGAGGACCAGGATCTGCTCTGGACGTTTTCCACGGGGTCAGGAGTGACATAATCCGCGTTCTACGTTACCAGGAATTTTGCTCTGGATGCCTCCCACGGGTTCACTGCCGTGTTCGGCGAAGACCAGGCTCCGCTCTGGATGCTTCACACGGGTTCACTGTCGTGCTCTGCGAGGACCAGGATCCGCTCTGGACGTTTTCCACGGGGTCAGGAGTGACATAATCCGCGTTCCACGTAACCAGGAATTTTGCTCTGGATGCTTCACACGGGTCCACTGCCGTGCTCTGCGAGGACCAGGATCCGCTCTGGACGTTTTCCACGGGGTCAGGAGTGACATAATCCGCATTCCACGTAACCAGGAATTTTGCTCTGGATGCTTCCCACGGGTTCACTACCGTGTTCGGGGAGGACCAGGCTCCGCTCTGGATGCTTCACACGGGTTCACTGCCGTACTCTGGGAGGACCAGGATCCGCTCTGGACGTTTTCTACGGGGTCAGGAGTGACATAATCCGCGTTCCACATAACCAGGAATTTTTCTCTGGATGCTTCACACGGGTTCACTGCCGTGCTCTGCGAGGACCAAGATCCACTCTGGACGTTTTCCACTAGGTCAGGAGTGACATAATCCGCGTTCCACGTAGCCAGGAATTTTTGCTCTGGATGCTTCCCACGGGTTCACTGCCGTGTTCGGCGAGGACCAGGCTCCGCTCTGGATACTTCACACGGGGTCAGAGTTGACATTATCCGCGTTCCACGTGACCAGGAGGGGTTGACTTTATCCGCATTTCACGGAGTCGGAGTTTGACTCTCGGTCATCTGGACACCGCCGAGTCATGGAACTGGGAGTTGCCACTGTTCCGCTTTGCTTAATGTTGTGTCCGTTATAATAAGACGAATGTTGAGATAATCTCTAGGCTGTCTATGAACCATTGAGATTTGGCCTCTCCTCGTGATGAAGTTTGGGGAGGAAAGGTATGATTCCTTTTTTGTTTGCGCCCCTGGATTGTATACAGGGATTGATGTGATATCACCTGTAAGGCAAAAGTTTCATTTTTTTTTATTTCTTTCCGCGATGCTCTATCATTTCAGCTTTTATATCGCGAAGATCGCGACTGCCCAATCATTTCGGCTATTTTTCGCGATGCCCAATTATTTCGGCTATATTTTTTTTATTTTTACTCGCTGCTTTTTATTGCGAGTTGCCCAATCATTTTGGCTATTTTGCATGCATACATTTTTTTTTACTTGCTGATTTTGTTTGCAAGTTGCCCCATCATTTCGGATATTTCGTATGCATGTGTGGCTTGCTGGCTTTTCACTGCAAGCTCGGAATTAGACACCGATTTCGGCATCAGCACCGCTACAACTGGGATATGGCCAGGAGCGAATCATCATTTGCCTCTGTCAATGTCGGACAAAGGTGGCTTAGCAATCACGGTTAAGATCCTGTCGACTAAGGCTTTTGACTTCATGAGCCGTAAGGGTTTCATAAAGGTATTTCTCCCTGCGAGTCGTGAGGATCTCGTAGGTGTGTTTTCTCCTTAGGAATCGTGAGGACTCCTAAGTGTATGATCTCTTATAAGTCGTAAGGATCTTACAAGAGTGTTTCCTCCTTATAAGTCGAAAGGACTTACAAGGGTTGTTCACCATGTAGAAATATCCCTAGTCACGGATGAGACTTTGTTAGGGAAATGTTTATTCGCGTCCGTGGATTGTATACAAGGGTCAGCATTGAGCCGCTTGTAGGGCAGTATTGGAGGCTGTTGTAATGACCCCAAAATCTTTATACATTTGTATTATCCCTCTTCAATAATATACCGTATTTATTTGTACTTGGTAATTTCCTTTTTCTATTAAATTTATTATTATTTTATTCCTCATTCTATTATGTATTTTTTTCTAGGTATAATTTCTTTTTCTTATATTTAAGTTTTTAACTTCTCATTCTTATTTTTCCTTTCATAAATATTTAACCCAAATCCATTATTCTTATTCTCTACAACCCATCTAAAAAGCCCATTTTCTTTTTAAGCAACATCATATATTTAATTCTAATTAAATATATGCATGAACAACCTTATAGCTCATTAGTTAAGTCCTTGCATTGTTATTCCATAAGTCACATGTTCAAATCCCCATTCTTGCAATTATTTTTTATCATTTTTTATTCTTCCTATAACCTACAAATGAGACCTTTCATTTCCAAAATGAATGGTGACCTTTCATTTCTCTTTTAATTCTCATGTTGAATGCATATATTTTTATACATAATTCACCATTACACCATCTTTATTGTCCTCCTCTATCTTTTCCTTCCTCACATTTTTCTATCTCTCACTTCTTCCTCTTCACCTAGAGTCCAAGAAGAAGAACATGAAGAAGTCTTCAAGAAGGCCTCGCTATTAATGCGAGGCTATCGGCGGATAGACAAGTCCGGTGACAATACCGGCTTGTGCATGTAAGTCCCTTCTCTCTTTCCTTCCCTCCGTCTCTTTCTTTTTCTCTTTATATTTCTCTTAGTTTATATTGCTATGAAAAACTTCCCTTGATATATCATAATTCCTAAATAATTAATTAAATGGATACATATATAAATAATGAACACACAAACATACACACATATATAGTTTGTAAAGTCTTTTTTATTACTCTCAATTCACATGTTAACATTTCATAGTGACCAATTAGGAGTGCATGTTTGTTGTTTTATTTTAAATCACTTTATTTAAAGTTTGAAAAAAAAATGAAGTTACGAATAAATACCATGGTTTTCTCATTTCTCACATATGACATATCAATACGTTTAGTTTTAAAATAATTTTTATAAATTAATTTTTAATTCTGAAAATTTCATGAAATTTACATATGATGGAATATATTATTTTGTACATGCTGTAAAAATTTTAGATCGATCCGCATAACGGTTTAGGAATTACATCGTATTTATTCACTGATCGTAAAACAGAAAACTGCAGTTATCGGTCAACTTCTAGGACATATAACTTGGTATTCCGGTATCCAAATTGAGCAAACTCAGGTGTTTTTGATATCTACATTGAATGATATATATTTTCTTAGTTTTATAGTTTTACTGAAAACCCATCTAAGATAAAGAAAATTGCGTTACAATATTAAGTGACGGATCTGGACAGAATCTGTTCCGATTCGCACACTGTTTTTAAATTGGACATAACTCGAACACCCGATATCCGTTTGTGACAAAATTTAGATGTGTAGATGCACCATTGATAGAAATATAATTTTCTGTATATTATATTACTTAGGAATGCATGAAACAACCTGATATAGGCTTTGCAATAGAATATATAGTTGCTGTCCAGAAATCTGAATTTCTGTTTTAAACGCTGATATTAAAATGATCATAACTAGAGATTCAGAAATCCAAATCATGTGAATCTTGGTGTTTTCGATAATTTCATCTAAATACCTACAACTTTCTAATACTTTTCATAACCTGAAAACCGATAGAAATTAACTCAAACTTCGCTTTAAAAATATGTAACGGTGCCGAATAGATTCTGATTTGTTTTGCGCGACGATACGAAAACATATATATCTCTCAAACCGGTAGTCTTATTTAGGTGAAAGTGGAACTCACGCATGCAAAACATTTAAAGCCATATTTCTGTTTATATTCCGCATTCTTTCAACTTTATTAATTAGTCGTACATAATATTTCTTTACAGCATTGTTTATGGTAGTTACTCGAATAATATACTTGACTCATTTCATGCTATTTGAACATGTATACATATTTATCTTGATCATTAAATTATTGTATGTACATAAAGACGGTAATTAAATACTTGAGTTGTATTTTGAAAACTATACAAAAGTATTTTTACATAAAAACCCCTCAAGTTTTATAAATTACCCTAAGGACCTTAGCAATTATAAGACTTTTTCACATTTCTGATTGTCTGACTCGGATTTGAGTCTGATTAATCTGACTTAAATATGATTCAAGTCAATCTATAATCTACAAGATTCTAAGTCAATATGAACACATGAATCCATGAATACAATCATCAATTTACACAACTTAACTGAACCGAACCATGGATATATATTCCTTTTACATGATTCCCAGTATTCCATTTACATGACTCTACGGTTATAACCGTTTCCTGATATCATAGTTTCGGTCGGTCGGTCAATCAATCATACAACCAACACAATTTACAAGATAACAATACAAACAAGACATCGCGGGGTTTAAGGGGTAGATTGGTACGGAAGGTGTTAAAGGTGGCACGAGGTGATCAGATTTAATACACCTAACATGAATTCAGTTGCTGTTGTACCGTGGCATAAACGGTTCCTTGTACTATACGTGCCCCTAGTCTCTAGCATATAGAGACTCCCCTCGTATACACTGGTATCCTTCTGTACCAAACTACAAAAAACAGCGTTGACATAATATTACAACAATAGTTTACACTTTAAAATGTATCTTCTTATTCTGTCTTTTTCTACTTCCCTCTTACCTTTAGGACTTACCGAGCGACCTGTTTGCTGACGACATTCTGTTTCTCTCTTCTTTGAATGTCGTCAGGTGATTTGGACCCAGCAGAGGTTGAGCCATCGCAAGAAGACTTGGAGCAGTTTACTGAAGACCCTGCACTGTAGTTTCATTGTACACTTTTCCTTTCTGTACTTTTCATTTCCTGTTATGCCACTATTTAGGCATCTTATTATTTCAGTTGTATTTCCTTTTCATGTATTAAGAATGTTAATAAATAAAAGTTGCTGTTTTTTTTATTCTTGTTTCTTGTGTATTTATTTTATATTGCTTAGATAATCTTAGCGTATGTACTTCTGAGTATATACGTAGCGGACCTCGTCGCGTCCCCTTCGCCGTACACTGGGAAGCGGGGCGTGACAGGTTTTGTTGGTGGCTCATGCGGGTCAGAGCTGTATGAAACCCTATCATGCTGTTTTGTTCTGCGTGAACAACCTAAGCAATATAAAATACAAGAAACAGCAACTGAAAACATTCTTTACATTACATATTCCTTGAATCCATCTTGAACTCCACCTTCGGTTTCCTTGAAGTCCATCTCTCCACTTTTGAATCCTTAATTCTTATTCATCCTTTCTATTTGTATCTTGTAGACTTATTAGCTCAATTGGTTAGAGTATCAATCGACGGAGCTCGAAGAAGACATCATCCTAATCCTGTTTCCTTACTCTGTTACATCATCCTTCTTGAGTAATTTCGAGGATGAAATTATTTTTAAGGAGGGTAGAATGTAATGACCCCAAAATCTTTATACATTTGTATTATCCCTCTTCAACAATATACCGTATTTATTTGTACTTGGTATTTTCCTTTTTGTATTAAATTGATTATTATTTTATTTCTCAATCTATTATGTATTTTTTTCTAGGTATAATTTCTTTTTCTTATATTTAAGTTTTTAACTTCTCATTCTTATTTTTCATTTTATAAATATTTAACCCAAATCCATTATTCTTATTCTCTACAGCCCATCTAAAAAGCCCATTTTCTTTTTAAGCAACATCATATATTTAATTCTAATTAAATATATGCATGAACAACCTTATAGCTCATTAGTTAAGTCCTTGCATTGTTATTCCATAAGTCACATGTTCAAATCCCCATTCTTGCAATTATTTTTTATCATTTTTTATTCTTCTCATAACCTACAAATGAGACCTTTCATTTCCAAAATGAATGATGACCTTCCATTTCTCTTTTAATTCTCATGTTGAATGCATATATTATTATACATAATTTACCATTACACCACCTTTATTGTCCTCCTCTATCTTTTCCTTCCTCAAATTTTTCTCTCTCTCACTTCTTCCTCTTCACCTAGAGTCCAAGAAGAAGAACATGAAGAAGTCTTCAAGAAGGTCTCGCTACTAACGCGAGACTATCGGCGGATAGACAAGCCCGGTGACAATACCGGCTTGTGCATGTAAGTCCCTTCTCTCTTTCCTTCCCTCGGTCTCTTTCATTTTCTCTTTATATTTCTCTTAGTTTATATTGCCATGAAAATCTTCCCTTGACATATCATAATTCCTAAATAATTAATTAAATGGATACATATATAAATAATGAACACACAAACATACACACATATATAGTTTGTAAAGTCTTTTTCATTACTCTCAATTCACATGTTAACATTTCATAGTGACCAATTAGGAGTGCATGTTTGTTGTTTTATTTTAAATCACTTTATTTAAAGTTTGAAAAAAAAAAATGAAGTTACGAATAAATACCATGGTTTTCTCAATTCTCACATATGACATATCAATACCTTTAGTTTTAAAATAATTTTTATAAATTAATTTTTAATTCTGAAAATTTCATGAAATTTACATATGATAGAATATATTATTTTGTACACACAGTAAAAATTTTAGATCGATCCGCATAACGGTTTAGGAATTACATCGTATTTATTCACTGATCGTAAAACAGAAAACTGCAGTTATCGGTCAAATTCTAGGACATATAACTTGGTATACCGGTATCCAAATTGAGCAAACTCAGGTGTTTTTGATATATATATCGAATGATCTAGATTTTGTTAGTTTAATAGTTTTAATGAAAACCCATCTAGGATAAAGAAAACTGCGCTACAATATTAAGTGACGGATCTGGACAGAATCTGTTCCGATTCGCACACTGTTTTTAAATTGGACATAACTCGAACACCTGATGTCCGTTTGTGACAAAATTTAGATGTGTAGATGCATCATTGATAGAACTATAATTTTATGTATATTATATTACTTAGGAATGCATGAAACAACCTGATATAGGCTTTGCAATAGAATATATAGTTGCTGTCCAGAAATCTGAATTTCTGTTTTAAACGCTGATATTAAAATGATCATAACTAGAGCTTCAGAAATCCAAATCATGTGAATCTTGGTGTTTTCGATAATTTCATCGAAATACCTACAATTTTCTAATACTTTTCATAACCTGAAAACAGATAGAAATTAACTCAAACTTCGTTTTAAAAATATGTGACGGTGTCGAATAGATTCTGATCTGTTTTGCGCGACGATACGAAAACATATATATCTCTCAAACCGGTAGTCGTATTTAGGTGAAAGTGGAACTCACGCATGCAAAACATTTAGAGCCATATTTCTGTTTATATTCCGCATTCGTTCAACTTTATTAATTAGTCGTACATAATATTTCTTTACAGCATTGTTTATGGTAGTTACTCGAATAATATACTTGACTCATTTCATGCTATTTGAACATGTATACATATTTATCTTGATCATTAAATTATTGTATGTACATAAAGACGGTAATTAAATACTTGAGTTGTATATTGAAAACTATACAAAAGTATTTTTACATAAAAACCCCTCAAGTTTTATAAATTACCCTAAGGACCTTAGCAATTATAAGACTTTTTCACATTTCTGATTGTCTGACTCGGGTTTGAGTCTGATTAATCTGACTTGAATATGATTCAAGTCAATCTATAATCTACAAAATTCTAAGTCAATATGAACACATGAATCCATGAATACAATCATCAATTTACACAACTTGACTGAACCGAACTATGGATATATATTCCTTTTACATGATTCTCAGTATTCCATTTACATGACTCTACGGTTATAACCGTTTTCTGATATCATGGTTTCGGTCAGTCAGTCCATCAATCATACAACCAACACAATTTTTAAGATAACAATACAAACAAGATATCGCGGGGTTTAAGGGGTAGATTGGTACGGAAGGTGTTAAAGGTGACACGATGTGGTCAGATTTAACACACCTAATATGAATCCAGTTGCTGTTGTACCGTGGCATAAACGGTTCCTTGTACTATACGTGCCCCTAGTCTCTGGCATATAGAGACTCCCCTCGTATACACTGGCATCTTTCTGTACCAAGCTACAAACAACAGCGTTGACATAACATTACAACAATAGTTTACACTTTAAAATGTATCTTCTTATTCTGTCTTTTTCTACTTCCCTCTTACCTTTGGGACTTACCGAGCGACCTGTTCGCTGACGACATTCTGTTTCTCTCTTCTTTGAATGTCGTCAGGTGATTTGGACCCGGCAGAGCTTGAGCCATCGTAAGAAGACTTGGAGCAGTTTACTGAAGACCCTGCACTGTAGTTTCATTGTACACTTTTCCTTTCTGTACTTTTCATTTCCTGTTATGCCACTGTTTAGGCATCTTATTATTTCAGTTGTATTTCCTTTTCATGTATCAAGAATGTTAATAAATAAAAGTTGTTGTTCTTTTTATTCTTGTTTCTTGTGTATTTATTTTATATTGCTTAGATACGCTTAGCGTATGTACTTCTGAGTATATACGTAGCGGACCTCGTCGCGTCCCTTTCGCCGTACACTGGGAAGCGGGGCGTGACAGGTGGGGGCTGCTTAAGAACAGGTTCAGATCCCTGTAACTTAAAGCTTTCGAATCTTATGAGCCGTGAGGGTCCCATAAGAGGATTCTCCTTACGAGTCGTGAGGATCTCGCAAGTGTAATTTCTCCTTAGGAATCGTGGGGATCCCTAAGTGTGTTGGTCCCTTGTGAGTCGTAAGGATCTCACGCAGGTGGTTTCTCCTTACAAGGTCGAGAGGACCTTGCAAGTGTCTTTTAACGAGATTGCGCCTTTTTGGGTTTTCACAAAACTCGCCGGTAGCCCTGCTGTTTATACTCACGGAGCCCTTTCGGGTTTTCATCCGTGCCTATTTTGCTTATGGACATACCGTTTTCTTTCTTTTCTTTTTTTTATTCTTTATTCTAACGAGATTGCACCCTTTCGGGTTTTCACAAAACTCGCTGGTAGCCCTGCTGTTTTTACTCACGGAGCCCTTTCGGGTTTTCATCCGTGCCCATTTTGCTTATGGACATACCATTTTCTTTTCTTTCTTTTTTTATTTTTTTTACCAGTTTTGGGAGGCTGCAATCCACCGTAGTTTATCGACATCTCGGTCAACGGTTAGTTTCAGGATATAGTGGTCCATTCTTAGTTTAAGGACGTTTCGAGCCCGTCGTTAGTTTAAGGACATTTCGGTCCGTTGTTAGTTTAAGGACGTTTCGGTCCGCTATTAGTTTAAGGAAGTTTTGGTCCGTTGTAAAGGAAGCCGGTTACTACTTACAGAGTTTAGGCTTAGGAAGATAGCGAGCGGACATAGTCGTCGTCATCTATCGTTGACCTAGGCCATGACTCGTCAGGCGTAGTAATTTTTTAGGAAGCGACCATTTATTGGCCTAAAGGGCCTTTCACCATGCATGTCCATGAGTAGATAGGCTCCACCCTGGTAGACCTTGTCTATGATATATGGGCCTTCATAGTTCGGCTCGAATTTCCCCCGCTTGGCACGATTGGGAATCATAGGTCTTTTGACCACTAGCATGAGTTCGCCTTTGCGGAATGTCCTCGGCCTAGTCAATCTTTCGTATGAGCGCGTCATCTTCGCTTTATAAGCCTCCAGATTTTGTTGCGCTATAAGCCGGGTTTCATCAAGGGCATCGAGCTTCTCAAGCCGAAGGTAAGCGTTCTCTTCGTCCGTCAGCTCGTAATGAACTGCCACTCGTAGAGAGGGTAACTCTATCTCGAGGGGGAGTACCGCTTCTGTACCGAATACCAATGCGTATGGAGTTGTGTTCGTGGTCGTCTTGAACGTAGTTCGATAAGCCCAAAGAGTTTCATGCAGTCTCTCGTGCCAGTCCTTTTTATTTCGAGACACCGTCTTCTTTACAATCTTCGTCAATATCTTGTTAAAAGCCTCAGCCAGACCGTTAGCTCGAGGATTATAGACTGAGGAGTATCTCCAGTCTATGTTATGCTGTTGTGCGAAGCGGCTGATCTTGTGGCTTCTGTAGGCTAGCCCATTATCGGAGATAATCCATCGTGGAGTTCCAAACCGATAAATGACATGTGTCTTGAAGAAGTGGAGGATATTCTCCGTCTTCACTTCCCTCAGCGGTACTGCTTCTGCCCATTTGGAGAAATAATCAGTTGTCGCCAAAATGAATCGATGTCCTATGGACGATGCTGGTTCGATGGGTCCGATTATGTCAGTTCCCCACATTTCGAACGGCCAGCTAGCCACTGTCGGATGTAACGGATTCGGATGCTGATGGATGAAGTCCCCGTGAATCTGGCACGAGTGGCACTGCTTCGCGTATTCGAGGCAGTCTTGGATCATCGTGGGCCAATAATAACCCATCCGTTTGATCTTCAGCTTCATCTTCGGCCCACAGAGTCCGTCGTGAGTTTCTTGGACGACTCTTTTTGCTTCTTCAGGTCCCAGGCATCTTAACCACAGAGAATCAAATGACCTCTTGTACAGAGTATTATTGACGAAGGCGAAAGATAGGGCTCGCTTCATGAGCTGATGTTTTGAGGACGCATCCTCAGGCGTCCGACGGGATTTGAAGTAGTCTATAAAGACTTCTCTCCAATCCTCAGTGTCACGCCCCGCTTCCCGGTGTACGGCGAAGGGGACGCGACCGGTCCGCTACGTATATACTCAGAAGTACATACGCAAAGCGTATCTAAGCAATATAAAATAAGTACACAAGAGACAAGAAATAAAAAGAACAACAACTTTTATTTATTAACATTCTTTGTACAATGCATGAAGGAAATACAACTGAAATAAAAAGATGCCTAAAAAGTAGCATAACAGGAAATGTAAAATACTGAATGGAAAAGTGTACAATGAACTAAAGTGTTGGATCTTCGGCAAACTGCTCCAAGTCTTCTCCGGTGGGCTCGATCTCCGCCGGGTCCAAATCACCTGACGACATTCAAAGAAGAAAGAAACAGAATGTCATCAGCGAACGGGTCGCTCGGTAAGTCCCAAAGGTGAGAGGAAAGTAGAAAAGACAGAATAAGAAGATATCTTTTAAAGTTGTATACTATTGTTGTAATGTTGTGTTAACGCTGTTGTTTGTAGCTTGGTACAGAAGGATGCCAGTGTATATGAGGGGGTCTCTATATGCTAGAGACCAGGGCAAACGGAATGTATAAGGAACCGTTAAGCCACGGTACAACAGCAACGGAATATAGGTTAGGTGTCTTAATCTGACCACCTCGTGCCACCTTTAACACCTTCCGTACCAACCTACCCCTTAAACCCCGCGATGTCTTGTTTGTATTGTTATCTTATAAAATTGTATTGATTGTATGAGTGATTGACTGACTGATCGAAACCATGATATTAGGAAACGGTTGTGACCGTAGGGTCATGTAAATGGAATAACTGAGAATCATGTAAAAGGAATATATCCATAGTTTGGTTCAGTTAAGTTGTATAAATTGATAATTGTATTCATGGATTCATGTGTTCATATTGTATTGGAATCTTGTAAATTATAGATTGACTTGAATCATATTCAGGTCAGATTAATCAGACTCAAACCCGAGTCAGACAATCAGAAATGTGAATCGAGGTCTTATAATTGCTAGAGTTCTTAGGGTAATTTATAAAACTTGAGGGGGGTTTTATGTAAAAATATTTTTGTATAGTTTTCAAAATACACCCCAAGTATTTATTAATCGTCTTTAGAGTTGTAATGAATATAGATTTTATATTTGTGACATTTCTAGTGAACAGCCCTATTTTTCATAATACTTGGTATTTAATTGTAATATTGAACTTGTATGGAATTTTTATGGTATTTTCATGAAATGTGATTCTTTTGATTTATAAAAGTTGGAATGTTGATATTATAGCAGAAATAGATATTTTGGATAATATATATATATATATATATATATATATATATATATATATTTATAAATTTTAATTTATTATTTTCTACAAATCTCATTTTCGTATGATATTGTATTTTAAATCTTTCGAGACCGAATGCTCCTTGCGGAGGTCTGTATCTCGCACTACTAAGCCCGAGGATGTGCGATAATCCGCACCATCCCGAACGGGTTCCCCAAATGGGTTATAGCGGCGCTTTGTAAAGATTTGTATAAATACTAAATCTTGTGGAAATTTTTATTTTTTTATTTTTTATAAGTTTAAGATAGATTTCTCTTTTACACTTACATGAATAGATTCCATACAAAATAAAAACAACATGCAGTAGCAACACCAAATAAGTGTCTTTAGCTGTCCAAAATATGCAAATTCCCCAATTCATACCAACGGACTTAAAATAAATTATGGCTGATGAGATCAGGTCATATGTAAGTTTTATGGATCATAATTTAGTATATTGTGTATTTATTTTATTTATTATTTTTTTTTTTTGTGACAGTAACATATGTTGGTATACAAATAAATATAATGAATGAATCATAAACACATATGTTCAAAAAAATACTATGTGATTAATTTTTAAATGTTCAATATAAACGTGCATCACCATAGACATATCTAACACACTGTTATATTAATAATGTGTAAACTATATGATATTTCATGAATATTTCAGGTTGGATGTATTGTTTAATGTCTCATTTAGTAGTTATAACATAAGCTGCTGCCTTTTTTTTATATAAATGATCAAGATCGATGGGGGAAAAATAATAGGAGACTTACATCATGATTAGAACGTGAGAGACGACGGAATCTCATCGGGACGTTTTGTCGAACACCTCCGGCACAAATTTGAAACATCGACGGATTGAAGATCCGAAGATGTGGAAATGATCATTGCGCCCACGCGGACACAGGCCAGACCTTGAAGCTTTGGCTCTCAGCCCGAAACGGCAGCACTTGGCTAATACGGTTGAGAGGTTGGTGCATTGCGGATGTTGCTGCTGTTGTTGACTACGACGATTGATTTTGATCAATGGGTTCTTCTGTGTTCTTTGAGATTGATAATTTATTGATGACATGAAGATGAATATTGGGTTTAAAACCTTGTGTGATAGGCAAATCATAGTTTGGGTTTTAATTTCAAAGGGAGGAAATGTCGTTCGGCCACAGTGTCATGGGAGAGGGAGAGAAAGATATCTCTGTATGTTCCTAACATATATATATATATATATATATATATATATATATGAGTGTAATAATTGTATTGATTGGAAAATTCAATGTAATAATTGTATTGATTGGAAAATTCAATTAAGGAGTTATTGCATGAGGAGGTGAACAGTGAGGGGATAATGGTGAAAAGAATAGTGAAATTTAAATAAGGAATGTGTTTTAATTAGAATGTTTTGAAGTTAAAGGGTTGGGAAAGAAAAGTGGGGAATTGAAAGAGATTAACCGTAGAAGTTAAAGGAATATGGGGTTTAATTAAAATGTTGGAATTTTAAAGGGAATGTGAGAGTTTAGAAAGAGAAGGAATGGGTTAGGCTTGGGGTCTGCTTGGGCCTTGGGTTTGGTTTGATAAACAGATAAACTGGGCTTGGGCTGTAAAGAATGAGAATGAAAAGAAGCGAAAGGAATTGGGCTTATGGAATAAGCTTGGGTTTTAAAAAAAATCCTTAGACAGGAAAATAGATGCAGGGATTAAACATAATTACTAATATGGAAACAAAAATATACAGAAAATACAAATACAGTATTTTATTAATACGAAGGTATAGAAATTTTAGGGTCGTTACATCCTACCCTCCTTAGAAAAATTTCTTCCTCGAAATTACTCAAGAAGGATATTGTAATCGAGTAAGGAAACATGATTTGGAAAAGACAGTCGTGTTTCATCTTCGTGCTCCACCAGCCGATTCTCAAAATAAATTACGATGAAGAGTTTTGAAAATTTGAATAGATACTGTTAGGATAATAAAGAGTAGCTTTCAAGAATGTCGCGATGAATAAATGTAGATAAGATTTCGATTGATACAAAGATAAAGAATGAAAAAATCAAATTTAAATTCAGGGAAGGATATAAATTAATAAAAAAGATAGGATTCAATAATCAAGGATAAAAATATGCGGTAGAATATAACTAAATCAGGCGGAAAGAATCAAAGGTAGATTTTCAAGTTACTCAAGTAGAGTACCGCATTATAATTATGCTGCAGTTCATAATTATAATCACTTAACTCCATTCAAGTTGCTCAAATTCTACAAGCAGAATCATTGTGTTAAAATTTAAGAAAAATAATAAGAAATCTAAAAGATAAGATCAAACGGAGATGAAGAGTTTACAATTTGTTTACGTCGAGACACGGAAAAAAGATGAAATCAAGGTGCAAACGTTACAGTCTACCCTCCTTAAAACAATTTCGTCCGCGAAATTACTCAAGAAGGATGATGTAACAGAGTAAGGAAACAGGATTCGGATAATGTCTTCTTCGAGCTCCGTCGATTGATACTCTAACCAATTGAGCTAATATACCAACGGGATACAAATAGAAAGGGAGAATAAGAGTTAAGAATTCAAAAGTCTTGAGATAGACTTCAAAGAAACCGAAGGTGGGGTTCAAGATGGATTTAAGGAATATGTAACGTAAAGAATGTTTTAGTTGCTGGTTCTTGTATTATATTGCTTAGGTTGTCCATGCAGGTCAGAGCTGTATAGTACCTGTCACGCCCCGCTTCCGGTTGTACGGCGAAGGGGACGCGACCGGTCCACTACGTATATACTCAGAAGTACATACGCTAAGTGTATCTAAGCAATATAAATAAGTACACAAGAGACAAGAAATAAAAAGAACGGCAACTTTTATTTATTAACATTCTTTGTACAATACATGAAGGAAATACAACTGAAATAAAAAGATGCCTAAACAGTGGCATAACAGGAAATGTAAAATACTGAATGGAAAAGTGTACAATGAACTAAAGTGCTGGATCTTCGGCAAACTGCTCCAAGTCTTCTCCGGTGGGCTCGATCTCCGCCGGGTCCAAATCAGCTGACGACATTCAAAGAAGAAAGAAACAGAATGTCGTCAGCGAACAGGTCGCTCGGTAAGTCCCAAAGGTGAGAGGAAAGTAGAAAAGACAGAATAAGAAGATATCTTTTAAAGTTGTATACTATTGTTGTAATGTTGTGTTAACGCTGTTGTTTGTAGGTTGGCACAGAAGGATGCCAGTGTATACGAGGGGGGTCTCTATATGCTAGAGACCAGAGCAAACGAAATGTACAAGGAACCGTTAAGCCATGGTACAACAGCAACGGAATATAGGTTAGGTGTCTTAATCTGACCACCTCGTGCCACCTTAAACACCTTCCGTACCAATCTACCCCTTAAACCCCGTGATATCTTGTTCGTATTGTTATCTTGTAAAATTGTATTGATTGTATGAGTGATTGACTGACTGATCGAAACCATGATATTAGGAAACGGTTGTGACCGTAGGGTCATGTAAATGGAATAACTGAGAATCATGTAAAAGGAATATATCCATGGTTCGGTTCGGTCAAGTTGTATAAATTGATAATTGTATTCATGGATTCATGTGTTCATATTGTATTGGAATCTTGTAGATTATAAATTGACTTGAATCATATTCAAGTCAGATTAATCAGACTCAAATCCGAGTCAGACAATCAGAAATGTGAATCGAGGTCTTATAATTGCTAGAGTCCTTAGGGTAATTTATAAAACTTGAAGGGGGTTTTATGTAAAAATATTTTTGTATAGTTTTTAAAATACACCCCAAGTATTTATTAATCGTCTTTAGAGTTGTAATGAATGTAGATTTTATATTTGTGACATTTCTAGTGAACAGCCCTATTTTTCATAATACAAGGTATTTAATTGTAATATTCAACTTGTATGGAATTTTTATGGTATTTTCATGAAATGTGATTCTTTTGATTTATAAAAGTTGGAATGTTGATATTATAGCAGAAATAGATATTTTGGATAATACATACATATATATATATATATATATATATATATATATATATATATATATATATATTTATTTATAAATTTTAATTTATTATTTTCTACAAATCTCATTTTCGTATGATATTGTATTTTAAATCTTTCGAGACCGAATGCTCCTTCCGGAGGTCTACATCTCGCACTACTAAGCCCGAGCATATGCGATAATCCGCACCATCCCGAATGGGTTCCCCAAATAGGTTGTAGCGGCGCTTTGCAAAGATTTGTATAAATACTAAATCTTGTAGAAATTTTTATTTTTTTATTTTTTATAAGTTTAAGGTAGATTTCTCTTTTACACTTACATGAATAGATTCCATACAAAATAAAAACAACATGCAGTAGCAACACCAAATAAGTGTCTTTAGCTGTCGGCGGCACTTGGATAATACAGTTGAGAGGTTGGTGCATTGCGGCTGTTGCTGCTGTTGTTGACGACGGCGATTGATTTTGATCAATGGGTTCTTCTGTGTTCTTTGAGATTGATAATTTATTGATGAAATGAAAATGGATATTGGGTTTAAAACCTTGTGTGATAGGCAAATCATAGTTTGGGTTTTAATTTCAAAGGGAGGAAATGCCGTTCGGCCACAGTGTCATGGGAGAGGGAGAGAAAGATATCTCTGTATGTTCCTAACATATATATATATATGAGTGTAATAATTGTATTGAATGGAAAATTCAATTAAGGAGTTATTGCATGAGGAGGTGAACAGTGAGGGGATAATGGTGAAAAGAATAGTGAAATTTAAATAAGGAATGTGTTTTAATTAAAATGTTTTGAAGTTAAAGGGTTGGGAAAGAAAAGTGGGGAATTGAAAGAGATTAATCGTAGAAGTTAAAGGAATATGGGGTTTAATTAAAATGTTGGAATTTTAAAGGGAATGTGAGAGTTTAGAAAAAGAAGGAATGGGTTAGGCTTGGGGTCTGCTTGGGCCTTGGGTTTGGTTTGATAAACAGATAAACTGGGCTTGGGCTGTAAAGAATGAGAATGAAAATAAGTGAAAGGAATTGGGCTTATGGAATAAGCTTGGGTTTTAAAAAAAATCCTTAGACAGGAAAATAGATGCAAGGATTAAACATAATTACTAATATGCAAACAAAAATATACAGAAAATACAAATACAGTATTTTATTAATACGAAGATATAGAAATTTTAAGGTCGTTACACTCAGACTTTTCCTGGTCTTTTACTTGCAGAGCCATTTGCTCGATCGTTCCCTTTTCCTCGGACGTCTCTGGAAATATTTCTGCCGGTGCGAGGACTCGACGGTTTTGAACAACGATCCTCACGTCATCGGGGTTTTCGTCAGCCAGTTCTTTAGCAAGCTTGGCTAATGCATCCGCCTTGCTATTTTCCGCACGTGGTATGCTTTCCAAGGTGTAGGAAGGTATTTGGGTCAGCAATTGCTGCACCATCTCGCTGTACTTCACCAGTTCGGGTTTGCACGTTTGATAGTCGACGTTTATTTGACTAACGACCAGCTGGGAGTCTCCGAATATGAGAAGGTTTTCGATCCCCATATCAATGGCGATCTCGAGACCTACTATCAAAACTTCGTATTTGGCTTCATTGTTTGTCCTCGGCTCTGTCAAGGAGAAAGCAAAGCGCATTATCCCTCCTTATGGAGTTACGAAAATGAGGCCTACCCCTGATTTGATTATGGGGGTGCTTTGCTTGCGCTTCTTCATGGAAGACGCTCCATCGAAGTAAAGTTCCCATCGGGTACCATTACCGCCGATCATGTCAAACGCATGCTCATCTGGCAGTTTGCAATTCAAAGGAGAATCGGCAGGTATTGGATGCTCGGTGAGGAAGTCGGCGATGGCCTGGCCCTTCACTGCCTTAAGAGGCTGATAAGTTATCGAGAACTCCATCAAGAGCAAGGCCCATTTAGCGAGTCGCCCCGTCAATATGGCCTTTGACATCAAATACTTGAGAGGATCCACCTTCAATATGAGACGGACTTCATGCGCCAACGCATAGTGTCTGAGCTTCGTTATCGCGAAGATTAGTGCCAGGCAGTGTTTTTCGAAGGGAGAATAATTGCTTTCTTCCCCCAGTAGAACTCGGCTTAAATAGTAGAGGGCTCTTTCCTTCCCTTGGTCGTTCTCTTGTGCCCATAATACGCCTAAGGAACTTTCGAGGGCTGTTGTATAAAGAATGAGAGGCTTTCCTTTGACCGGAATGGCCAGTACTGGCGGATTCTGTAAGTACTGCTTGATTTCGTCCAGCGCGCTTTGGCATTTGCGATCCCGTACGAAAGGGGTTCCTTTCTTCATCAGGTGACTGTAAGGACGACACTTGCCTGAGAGATTGGCTATAAATCGCCGGATGTACGCGAGCTTTTCTTGGAGAGACCGCAATTGCTTGAGAGTCCTTGGAGGAGGCATTTCCATGATCACCTTGATTTTTAACGGATCTATCTCGATGTCTCGGTGTCGGATGATGAATCCTAGGAATTTGCCCAAGGAAACACCGAATGCGCATTTGAGAGGGTTCATCTTCAAGTTGTATTGCCGGAGGCGTTGAACCACGATCTTTAGATGCTCTAGATGTTATTCGTATAATTTGATTTTCACCACAAGGTCGTCGATATAGCATTCGACGATTTCATGTATGAGGTCATTGAAGATCTTCGTCATGGCCCTCTGATAAGTGGCACCGGTATTCTTTAGACTGAAAGGCATCACCTTATAGCAAAATATGCCCAAAGGGGTCCGAAAAGCGGTATGCTTCTGGTCCTCGGGATGCATCTTTATCTGATTATATCCTGATGAGCCGTCCATGAAGGAGAAAACTTCGTGAGTGGATGTGTTATCTATCATCAGCTCAGTGACTGGTACTGGGAAGTCATCCTTCGGGCAGGCTTTATTGTGATCCCGAAAGTCCACACAGATGCACACCATCCCATTTTTCTTTATCACCGGGACGATGTTGGCGATCCAATCAGGATACTGCACCTCTTGGATGAAGCCAGAGTCGATTAGCTTCTTGACCTCTGTGTTGATGCTTATCTCAAGCTCGAACCGCATTCTTCTCGGCGCTTGTTTGATTGGCTTGACATTTGGGGATATTTCCAATTTGTGTACAGCAATCTCTGGATCTAGTCCTAGCATCTCGGAATAGTTCCACGCGAAGCAATCTTTATGCTGCATGAGCACATCCTTCAGTGTAGCTACCCTTTCCTCAGATAATAGCTCGCTAATGAAAGTCGGCCGAGGGTCATTTGTTGTCCCCAAATCAATTTTCTTGAGGTTATCTGCAGTGGTATGTATTCCATCTTCCAGCTCTTTCAGCGCCGATGGAAACTCCGAGATTACCTCGTCATCATTGTTTTCGAAGCACCAGAGGAGATTATCCATACCGTCAGGGTCTTCTTCTGATAGCGTTATCACGTGATAAGTACGAGCTCGCTTCCAAGGCCAATGTTGATCTGGTTCTATTCTTGCTATATGCGTGGCTTTTGGTTCGTGCTTCCGTGGCGGATTTATCCTCCAACTGCTGGATAGAGCGAACTTGCCGAGCTGATATTGGTCTTCGACCTAGTTCTTGAAGGTGAAGCAGTCTTCGAGAGGATGTCATATTGCTCGGTGATAAGAGCAATAGTCTGGATGAGAGATCTCGTTGGCTTGTTCGGGGTGTTTGGACTCTGGAAGTGTAATCATTTGATGTCTTATGGCGAAATCAAGTATCTTCTGTGTTTTGTTCTGAGGAAAAGAGTATGCTCGACCCATCTTCTTTATAAGAGATGAATCCGGATTGCTCGATTCCCGATCGCGTGGCTTCTTGGTCCCGCTTTGTTTCTCTCTAATGCTTTTCCCGTTCTTTTATTTATTTCTGCCTCTGTGTCGGGCCTTTTATATGACGGGTTGATAAGGAAGAGCGTTTCCATTCTCCGTGACCTGTTGAAGGAGGCGCCGTGTCCTGGCTTTCTCGTATATGGCCATTTAGCGATTATGGTCATCTCGAACCTTTTGACCCGCCTCCCTTATAAGCTTATCCATTTGTTCTTCGAACGACGGACTGGGCATTTTCACGCCGGGAGCACTTTCTGGTTCAGGGTTAGCATCTTCCCACTGAGCCTCCCCTTCTTTATCAAAGTCATGTATGACGTAGCAGTCGCGGAGTAGCTCCCGTTTCTTGGATTGAACATACCCAAGTCTGGTCGTTTCCATTCTCCCGTTGGGCAATTTCCGTTGAGTTCCAGGAACGTTCCAGATCCTGTTATAGAATCGTGCTAGTCGAGCAGTTTGCTTAAGGGGTACACCTTGGCGTCTCAAAAGTCTCTTTAATCCGTCTTTGTAATATCTGGGCAAGCGGATGGGCTGGAGCCTGTCAAGTGTAGAATCCGCACCGTGCCAGATTTCTTTCTCCACTTAGGTTTCCCCGGATCGGTAGAATGGGATCTCTTTTTCACCTTCTCGCCTGGGAGGGACATAGAATGTCTGTAGCTCTTCTATACTATAGGTATCAAGTGCGTCTAGTTCTTTATGATACTTGGGCGGAACCATGGCAATTTGCAAACTTTGCTCTTCATCAACAAAGGTTTGTATTGAAGGGCGAGCAGAGAATATGGTGTTGACCTCATCTTCTGAGTCGCTGCCGAAGATAAGCATAGGAGCGGATGGTCCCGGCTTGTTGTGCTGGGGTGGCCCTGAATAAACTATCTCTTCCTCTTCCTCGGTATCACTCCCAAAGACCGGAATGGTAGGGATAGCTTTATTTTCCGGTTTATGACATCTCTCTGTGTCTTCAAAGTCTGGTAAGAAGTATTTTGCATCTTCGTATTTTCGGACTTCGTTCACGGAGAATGGGTTCAACTCCCCTGTCACGGTGTACTCGAGACCATCCTTGAAATATTTCATACACTGATATTGTGTAGAAGGGATGATGTTGTACTCCTGTAACCAAGGCCGGCCGAGCAAAGCATTGTAGCATGTCTTGGCATCAATGACATGGAACTTAATGTCCGTGACAAGCAGCCCAAAGCGTAATGTCAGTATTACGGACCCAAGCGTCCGTGATGACTGGGAGTCGAACCCAGAGATGGTGATTTTGTCGCGAGCGAGGTGTTGAACGCTCATGCAGATTTCCTTTAACACCCTCAGGTTAAGGAGGTTGACGGAGGACCCATTGTCGACCAGGATTTTGCCTATCTTGATATCGTGACAGTAGCCAGAGACATATAGGAGACGGTTGTGTTCACATGTCCCAAGTAGGAGATCTTCGTCGCCGAAGGTGATATCGGCTGTGTGTACTTCTTCCAGCTCATCTTTCATCCTTTCTTCGGCGAGAAAAGCTTGGAATTGCTCTGGCTCTTGTAGCGCCTTGATCAACGAATCTCTTGCTTCTTTTGATAGTAAAAGGGCGTCGAGAATGCTGAGCTGCGAGGGTAACTTCCTCAAGTGCGCCAGAATGTTGTAGTCCACCTTACTTTTCTTTGGCGGGTCCTTGGCTGTTAGCTTTTCGACGACTTGGTCATCAAGGATGATATCCTCAGAGACCTTTTCCTTTCCCTTATCTTTTCTATTCATGCGTCCGAGATTCTTTTCGGGCAGCGTACGATTGCGCAGCTGGATATTTTCACAGGACTTCGGCTCTTCCTCTTTCCCCGAGGTGGATTCTTTAAAGAGAGGGCCAAGAGTCATCTCTTCATCGGAGTCGCTCCCGAAGGTGAGAACCTGCGATCCCCCGGCATTGACCGTGCGACAGTTGCCGATAGTTCTTTTATGCTCCTCTGTCGTACTTCTCTTCTCCCGACGAGTTTTGCGTTTCATCCGCTTAAAATGTTGTCGGTGAGCAATATATCCCTGCCACCATCTTTTAAAAGCGTCGCATTCTTCGGTGGGGTGCGAAATCTTTCGATGATATAAGCAGTAGCTAGGATGTGTCTCTGCTTTACCGAGAATGTTTCCTTCGGAGGGTGGTAGCTTCATCCCAATTGATATGGCTTTAGCAAACCTTTTCCTCGTCTTGAACTTGTTTTTAATCGCGACGGATGTTCCTTGATTCGGCGGAAGTGTCTCGACTCTTTCGTCCAGTCGCCGGCATTTGGCTGTTTCAAATATGGCCATCTCACGCTCCCGATCTGCTTTACATTTCAGATGAATTTCATTTAGAAAGGCGTCGATCATTTCTTCTATCGGCCACAGAAGTTCCGGTTCAGGCCCTGCCCTTAGCCTCTTGGTGCAAGGAGCCTCTTCATCGTCTGCAGATGAGTGAGAGATCATATGGCAACTTGCTACGTAACCCTCAGATTTGTCCGACGAGTCTTCTCCATCATCTCTGTCTTCGAGGACATGGCCGAGGAATTCTTGGAGCATGATTGGGGTCCGCGCCTTCTAGTTATACTCTTCCAGCGTGTCGATCTATTTCTGCATGTCTGTGCGCTTGTCACCAGGCTTCACGGGCTTTTTGGATTTCTTCTTCTTCTTCGAAGATTTCGACGGCTGGGTGTGAGCACTTTGGCTATCACCACCAATCTTTGGAGTTGGGCACGGCTTCAGCATCCCTTCGATGATCTGGGGTTCCAGCGGATTCTTCTACCTGATTGCCGGGCATGTCTGGAGATCATTCAGCATCCTTTTGGTTTTGGCCGAAAGAACCACCTCCCATGGAGCTTCCTCAACAAAAGAGCACGTTGCCCCCGGTGTGTCCGTCTTCTTAGGAGTGTGCGGTTGTGGTGGGTTTACTTTCCACTTCTCAGACAGCGCAAACTTGCCTTGTTGGTACCGATCCTCGATCCATCCCTTAAAGACGAAGCAATTTTCGATTGGATGGCTTACCGTTTGGTGGTAAGAGCAATAATTGGGATTATTCACTTCGCCGGGTTGCGATGGTCGCCTTGGATTCGGCAAATTGATAAGCCTGTTGCACATCGCCAGCTCGAATAGTCTCTTCGTTTTATCCCGCGGGCATGAGTAAGGGCGCTTCATTTTCTCATTATAATAGCGTCGTCTCTCCTCCAATTGATTCGTTAGTCTTGGAGCACCGGGCTGCTGTTGGGTATTTGCAACAAAGGTCGCCTTCCCTTTACCCTTTTCGTTCCGCGGCTCCGGCTTCGGAGGAGATGGTCTGTGACCCATCTGATCCATCTGGGCTAGCTTGTCGATTAGAGCCTGGAATGTGGTTGGTTTGAATAACATCATGAACTGTGAAATATTTGCATGAGGGTCTAGGGTGCCTACGAACATGCCCACCGCTGGTGCTTCTTCGATGCGCTGTTCGCACTTCGACCACAGGTTCCGCCATTGGATTGCGTACTGAACCCACGTCTCGCCCGGCTTCACCCTGGTATTGATCAATGTCGTTATTGGGGTTCGTTCACTAGCACTTGCGAATCGTTGGGTGAACAACAACCCCATTTACGCGAAAGTTTTGACGGAGTCATTTGGGAGTTCGGAGTACCACTCGAAGGCTGTCTCTGATAAGCTGCCGACGAATTGGCGGAGCAAAAGCTTATCATCGCCACCAGTATTGCCACGGAGGGTCCTGAACTGAGCAACATGTTGATGAGGATTGCCTGTCCCCTTGTACACATGGAATTTCGGGATCGTGTAGCCCGGCGGGTACTTTATCTGATCATACCTACCTGGATACGGTCGCCCAGTTTTGACGATTTGGCCAGCTGCTTCATTTGCCTGGTGAACTCTTATTTGCTGAGCAATATAGTCATCTAGGGAAACTTTAGAGATTGTCTCCTCCTTAGCTGTTGACCGAGCCGGCAGAGAGTTCGATGTTTCTCCTCTGTCATCTTCAATTATTACTGGAGGATCTTCGGCTGGGGGATCCGGCTGGATCATCATGCCCACCATGTCTTGGAAGAGAAGTGTCATTCTCTTTATGTTAGCCGCTTGCTCCGCGGCTTCTTTGTCCTTCTTTTTGAGGACTCTACGAAGGAAGTCAGTATCAGTCTCGTGTTCGTGACGTTGTTCCGATGACGCCTCCGGGCTTTCTTTTGGCCCGGTGAGTGCGGCCATCGCAGTCAGAATCTCCTGAAGTTTCTGCTGCTGCTGTTCCTGAGCTCTCGTGATGGATCGGGTGAGTGGTCAGTGGCCCGTAGAAGCGCGGCTATTCTTTTTCCCGGATGCCATGTAGACGGTATGCACCACCATGCCCCCAGACTTAGAGCTTTTGGGCTCAGTGCCTTTGACATTTGTCGCAGGCATGGGGATTTTCTCCGGCCTTCTCCTCTTATGAGCGGTCAAAGTTGAGGGGGCCGTTGCAGTGGGCACCCAAGTAGCCATCGCCTTTTGTGGCTTAACAGGACAGTTTTCTTCCTGTCGGACTTTCGGCTTCTTCTGCCTGTGGGGATAGTCTTGATCCACCACTGACTCTCGGACTTGTCGCCAGATTTTGTAAACTTTGGAAGACAACCGTTGAGGGGACTGCTCCGGCTGTATTTCTGTGACAGTCTCCACCGGTGGTGGGGATCTTTTTAGTACGGCAATAGGCGAGTTCCTGCGTACCTTGTTCAGCAGCTAAAAACTGTTCCCGGTCGGGACAGCAGCATTAACTTCCACCGTTGGAGCTGGTGGAGTTAGCCCAGAGGTGGATTTGCCCCCAGACTTCCTTACTCGACGCCAGTGACGACGTCGAGCGTGTCGAGCTGATGGAGTCGGTTCGGTGATGGGGATGGCTTTATCTTGCCCCCTGTCCAGGTAAGGGGCTGTTGTTGGTGCCAGCCTCTTGAAGACTGACGTCTTTTGAGTAGCGGTATCCAATCTTTCAAAGACAGACCTTCGAGCAGGAACGGGAACCGGAATAGTCAATCTTGTAAAGACCGACTCTTTGGCAGGAGAAGCCGCCTTGACGACTTCAGGAGCAGAGATGGCTATCTTCTTTGGGATGGCCACTTCAGATGTCATGGACTTCTTGGCAGGCCCATCGGAGTTCAGGCTCAGTCTGGCGAAGACCGAGGAGTTGGAGCTGGATGACCCGTTGAGAGGGGCCATGGTAGTAGCAAGTCGATCAAAGACCGATTTCTTAGGAGCTTCTGGTGTTGGTACAGGAACGGTGAAGCTCGTTGGCGGGAGCATGGTCCCGAAAAACAATCCAGTAATGGCCTGAGTGACCTGTTCCATTGGCATCGCGAATAAGGAAGCCGCTTGGGGTCCGTAAGCTACACCTCCAGGTGAGGCGGAGCGTAGGTTGCAGTTGCAGTTGGAACATCTTGCACAAGTGGACGCCATTGATTCTTTGCTTTCTGCAGCAAGCAAAACGCCTAATCTTAGTACCTCGAAACCCAAGGGCAACCAATTAGCAAACCGCGATTGGTTCGCGAACACGACACACGAAGTGTGGAGTGGAAAGAGGAAAAGGTCCCACCGGGCGTGCCAGAATCTGTTCCCCTCCGAAAGACGCGGACGAAGATGTGGCGGACGTCTTGCCTGAAATTCGGGCAGATGCTAATGGGTGATATCCGTCCACCTCTCCGAAGATGCCAACTTGATTTATGGCACCATGTATCGAAGGTTTAAACGAATGCAACCGATGTAACAGACTTCGTCAGATTCCCTCTCGTTTGAGGGGTTTTTGATTGTGGGGACGCTCTTCCCTATCGGCGCAAGCCCCTGCAATTAATTACGCTACCGCATCACGATAACAACTTTCTCCTTCTCCAAATGGTCACTTCGTGTCGTGGGTGTTTGTTTTTTGTTTGGTTGCCCGTGGATTGTATACGAAGACTAATTTATGTTGTCGCCCGTAGGGCGTGGACTAGTCCAAATCCGTATCTTTCTTAGATTTGGGTTTGGGGGTTTGGGTTTAAGGATACGTTAACCTCATTTGAGACTAAGATCAACTTAAACGTTTGTTAAGTATACGTTAGTCTCATTTTAGACTAAGATCAACTTAACGGGATCGTTTAGATCCGACAAAAGAGCAATTGGGCTTTATTGTTTAGTTTAATGACATTGCGGTCGATAATTAGTTTAAGAACATTTCAGTCCAACGTTAGTTTAAAGACATCGCGGTCGAGGTTAAGGACATCATAGTTCCTGAGTTTAAGGACTTCACAGTCTGATGTTAGTTTTAAGACATCACGGTCGAGGTTAAGGACATCATAGTCCATTGTTAGATTTAAGACATCACGGTTGAGGTTAAGAACATCATAGTCCGTAGGCTTAAGGACCCCACAGTCCATGAAATGTATTGTTGTCGGGACTCGTCACCTCTTTGAAGACGTTGAGGAATTACAACGACAAATATCAAAGGAGTGAAGAGATGTACCCTTGAACCAGGATGGATTAAGTAATCTGTAGCCCAATTTGGAACTAAGATCAATTAATTATATTATGAGCACATTGGCTCAGTTGAGTCTGAATTGAGGACTTATGGCCTACTTGGGCTAAATCCAATTAAGTTTGAAGTGTTGGCCCTCTGTTTGACCATTAGACATTTGTCCGGATCTGAGCCCATATTATTTAGCAATGCTAAACGAGAGTTGGAGGGCTTTGGCAACATTTTTATTTTTGATTTCCTCAATTTTGAGATTCATTTTGAGGAGGGACTTTTGCCTCTGGAAAATTAGCCAATTTGGCTAAGAGTAGTGTTAAACACTAGAAATAAAGCTCTTAAATTAGTATTTAAACACTAGATAAGAATGGGTCACGTGGGGACACGTGAGGGCACCCAAAGGTGGGGTCAGATCTCCTTTGCTTTGTTCTGAAAATAAGTGTTAAACACTTTTGATCTTTTTGGCCATCACGTGTAGGCACGTGATAGGCACTCATGCACTGATTTGTTAAGGCTTTTATTAGGGATCACGTGAGGACACGTGAGAGCGCCCAGAGGTGGGACCGGGTCCTTTTTACTTTGCTTTGTAAATAAGTGTTTAACACTTCTTTTTTTTATTTTATTTTTAGCATCACATGTTGGCACGTGATGGGGATTTATGCACAGATCATTAAAGCATTTATTAAGGGGTCACGTGAGGACACGTGAGAGTGCCCAAAGCTTTGCTTTCCTTCGCTTTTTCTTTCTGTGTTTTGTAAGTCACGTGGGAGCACGTGAGGCATTTCCTCAAACCTTCCTGCTTCTCATTTCTGGGGATCTCTTTAGGGGTCACATGGGGACATGTGACCTTAGTTCTTTTCATGCACAGAGATCTTTTGAGTCTTCTTATTTTATTTTGAGAATTCTCTGTAGGGTTAAACCCTAATCATGATTTTGGAGGAATTAAATTCCTATTATAAAAGAATTAAATTCTTATGTAGGGTTAAACCCTAATTTCTTTTAGAGGAACTAAATTCCCATATATGTAAAAGAATTAAATTCTTGTATAGGGTGAAACCCTAGTTCTGTCCATCTTGAAGGAATTAAATTCCTATACTTTTAGGAGAATTAAATTCTCATATAGGTTTAAACCTTAGTTTTGTTTTGAGAGAATTAAATTCTCTAAACTCAATTCCCCCTCTAAGTTTTAGATCTGCATGGCAGGATCTCAACCCGATGAAAATTAAATTCTCAACCTATGGGGAGATGTGCTTCTGCAGATCTTCAACTAGAGGAAGAACTAAATTATTTTGCAGAAAAGTTAAACTCTTAGATTTTTGAGAATTAAATTCTCTGTTTGAAGTTTGATCCCCTTTCTTTTTCTCACCTAGGGTTTTCTTTTGTTGAGAATTAAATTCTCCTTTCTTTTCTCTCTGAAATTTCAAGATTCCAAAACTCTATCTTCCCAAAGAAAATTCCTCCTTTTTTCTTTTATTCTTGGCTCCTATTTATAGGAGAAGGAAAAGAATCAATTTGTTTAATGAATCTTTTATTGAAAGATTTTGTTTATTTTCGTAATTAATATGAGCCTTTAGATCATTCAGTGAATTTTATTCACCGTTGGATTTTCAATCCAAAGATATTCTGTTTGTTATTTTCGGTGAGATTTAGGGAAATCTTTCCTTGTCTAAGATTTTTCCATAAATTGAGGATATTTAATCACCCCTGAATTTTTAATCCAACGGTTCTTCCTAATCCTTTCCCATTTGGAAAGATTTTAGAGAAATTTAGAATTTTAATTCTATTAAACTGTAAGGCTTTCAAAGCCTATCACGTGCTGGCACGTGATCCTTGGTCACGTGTGAACACGTGACCCCTGGCTTCTCCTTCAGCCGTTTGTTTTAATTTCTGTTTGATGAGAATTTAAACATCACGTGTCAACACGTAACCATTGGTCACGTGTGAGCACGTGATACCTCATTGAGGTAATTCGCGATTTTTAGAATTAAATTCTATTAAGTTATAAGGCTTTCAGAGCCTGGCACGTGCTGGCACGTGACCCTTGGTCATGTGTGAGCACGTGACCCCTAATTGGGTCCTCAGTCAGCCGTTCGTTTGTGCTTTTGTTTTAACCATCACGTGTTGACACGTGACCATTGATCACGTGTGAGCACGTGACCCCCAGTTGGGTCCTCCTTCAGCCGCTTGTTTATGATTCTGTTTGCTTAGATTTTAACCTTGTAAATAGATCACGTGTCAACACGTGACCCTTGGTCACGTGTCAACACGTGATGCCTCTTTGAGGAAAACCCTGATTTTTAATCAGGGAACAAATGCCTCCACAGCGTTGCTCTCACGTGTCTGCACGTGAGTGCAACGCTGTCACTTCTGTGACCGTTGGATCCATCTAGGGAATATGGGAGATGAAACGTTTCCATCACATCCTATAAATGCAGGGGTCTCTTCAGAAGCGCCTCCACTCTTTCATCTTCTTCCTTACAAACTTTTCCCTTTGAGAATTTAATTCTCCTTCTCAGTGCTTAGTTCTCTGCCTTGAATATTTTCAGAGTTTAACTCTGTTCAAAAAGACCCTTTCTTCAGATAATGATCTTTGAACGATCGAAGAACCTTCACAGAAATCTTCACTGGATTTTAAATCTACACCAAGGGTTTTCCCTTTTAATCAAGAACCCATCCTTTTAAAGCTCTTAAAAAACAGAAAACCATTTAACCATCAAATAATAGATCTCTTAGGGTTTCCTTGATCTTTAGGGTTCGATGGTGATGCTTGTCCTTTCCATGAAATTTAATTCCATCTCAAAAAGCTTTGGCTCTGAAAAATGTCTCTGGGAATTTAATTCCCCCTTTTTTAATAAGGAATTTAATTCTTATGAAGAACTCAGTTCTTCCCATAGAACTCCTTGGGTTTTCTTGCCCTGAGTTGTCTTCTTCACAACCAAGAAGAAGAAGAAGTTTGCAATGTTGCTTTCTAGGAATTCAATTCTCTTGATTCTTTTTGATTTGTCACAGAGTCCAAGATAGATTTCTTTTTAGGAGAATGTGTAGGGTCATTTGAAATCCACTGTTTATTCAATGAGAATCTTCTTTTTGTCCCACTATAATTACTTTGCCTCATCATTAGCTAGCCGCCATCTTGATTTTGTAGGGCCCATGTGTTTTGTAACCAATGGTCCCATAAAATGAGTCCTTTGTCATTGTCTTTTATGGTCTTTACATATATTTATAATCATATATATATACATATATATATATGTATTGTTGGCTTTGCTTTAACAGTCTCCCCTTATTTTATTTCAGGTAGAATGACGTCTGTTCCGTATTTCCCTTTCACCCGCTCAGAAGCCGCTTTTCCACAGTCGCCATCTGACGAGGAGGTGATGGCGATGATCAGGGCTCACGACCTAAATCGCACCAACTTACTTTTGTGGGGGACCTAGTACAGTCACATCATTCGGGGGCACCGGAGTTTCCTTTGCGAAGTACCGACGTAGCCTACTTATCCATTCCTGCCGATGGATCCTCCAAGGACAGTCTTTGCCGTGGAGATGCCAAATTGGACCCCGAAGGGATGGCTCGAGCCTTCGACGACTGGTATCCCGAACCATCCGATCCCGGCCATAGACATTCTGGGTCGCCGCATTTTCCAGGGCGAGGCCCAGCCATGGGGGCAGATCTACAAAATAGGGCTCACCTCTCTATACCCCACGGGCTATCTCCTTTTGGCTCAATACATCCTGTCCGCCCATCGCGTGCGACTGCAGAAGGTTGGGCTTTATCAGGCAATATATGCGTCCCTCTTCCACTACCAGTCTTCTCACGTCTAGTGGGTTAAGGCTTTCCTGAACCAATGGAATCTCCCCACCAACACTTTCCTCCTGGGGGACCGTGAAGTTTCGATTTCTTTGGAAGAATTCCGTGAGATCTCGGGGCTGCCAATCAGAGGGACCTTTTATGAGGAATCGTTGCCTTCTGACGAGTACATCTTCAGGACTGAGCCCGTAATGCTCGACGGCTTGTCCACTGAGAATGCCATCCGCCACAAGCGCCCGAGTTTGATCAAGGCCTTAGGCATCTTGGACAAACTGTTCACAGAGTCGGAGGAACAGGGCGTCACCTTTAAGAGCTTCATCACTTGCTTCCTTCGCGAGGGCGTCCTATCAAAGACGGCTCCGAAGTTTGCAAACATCAATGGCCCTTTTGGGTTTGGTTTGAACAGGCGGCCGACTGATTGATCTGTTTTATGTAGTATGTAGTTAACCGCAATCAATAACGGTGTAGCGTGTAGCTAGACCGAGATGAGTACGGGTCGTCCTCTGGGAAACGTTGAATATTTTATTCTTAATTTAGGCGTGTTGAGAAAGAAAGGAGGAAGAACAACGAATGGTGAAGAATGGTTGTAGGATCTAAATCTACGTTAAACACGGATGCAAAATATAGATCTAGACTAATTATGATGTAAGTTTAATATAAAAAGAGGGCGTGTAGGGTTCATTAGGATTTAGTAGTTATGAATGATTAATCAAAGATTACTCTTTTTATCCTTTAATAGATTTAAAACTAGAACGACGGTGATGCATGTAGATTAGGGTTTCTGGAGGGAAAAGTGTTCCCACTCTTAACCCCTATCTCGACATGGAACTCCGTTCATATCTAGCCTTTGCCAAAACAATCATTAATCTAATCCCTAATCGCGGTCGAGACTAACAATGAACTGGTAGCGCGCCCGATTAGGATGTTAATGATTCTTTTGATAAAGTTTATAAACTTTATAGGACGTAAAAAGAGTTTAAGGATTTTCATCATCCATTAACCTACCCTAATCTTACGAACCCTAACAAGCGGAGAATTACTCACGCATGTTGGGAGAAGAAGAGATGGAGAGAGAATTCATAATGAAACCACAAAGAAATAGAATAAGAAAAAGAACTGCTTTTATTAATCAACAAAACTCATTTACACTTTGTTTCCTTAGAAAATAATTACAAATACTAGTTTGCTTCTCGATCTCTTCTAAGGAGGTAGATGAACCGTTGATGATCAGCCTGGATGCGTGAGCCGTCGTGGACTTCGTGATCGCGTCGACTTGATAATTTTTCCAAAAGGCTCTCGGTCTTTATTTATACTCCAAAAGCCAGAACCTTAGTCTCCTAAATTGGAAACCATCAGTTAAGATTCCACCAACCAAATCCCAGCTCATAAACCCTCTGCCACACGGCGGATCCGCGGTCAACAGGTAGGTTTGACCGCGGATCCACGGCCTTATGTACGGATTAGTGGATTTGATCTTCTGGGCTTCCTCTATTATAACACGTGGAGATCTTTGGAACCTTTGGAAATTGGAAATCTTTTCTTTGTTTCTGCCAGACTTGATTTCTTAGTTTGCTTTCTTAATTAGGCAGGTTTGCTCTTAACAACTTTGATTCGCTTGATTTTTAGCCCTGAAAAATTCTGCACAATCTCAACAAACAATATTAGTAGTGTTTTGTTTTATTGAGATATTAATTTCACCATTAAGATTTGGTCAATGGTATCTTTGCATACATTTTCCTACCAAATGTTAATTATAATATATCAACACATGAAAAATAGTATTTTTACAGATAAACCCTCATATGTATCATATATTATAATAAACACCTTTTCTAGTATAGAAATAGTAGGAAAAATATAATAACAAATGTGCAGTTTTATCAACTGAACAAATACCCCCAAACTTATTTTTGATTGTCCCGAGCAAACTAGTTTATTCAAGAGAAAAAAGAAAGGAGAAAACTAAGCACATTTTCGTAGGCAAACACGATTGCACTGAGCACGTGCAACAAGCCGTTAAACCTTTAGGTGTCCCTGGTAGGAGGAGTGTTGTCTCCTGAGGGTTTTCAGCGGATTACACCCACAAAATCCTATAATAAAAAAGAGATGGTGAAATTTACATATAAAGATAAGAACCATAAAAGAAAGACTTTGAAAATAAGAGTTTCCAACTACACTAGCTTTTCAGTTGTCATGAGCCCTATCTTAATAGTCATGAAAAGATGTTAGAAATCACATCATCTCTCAATAAAACATTGTCTTTATTCTTCATTCCTACCTTTCATCCAAATATCGATCATTTAACCCCTACGTGTGTGTAATGGACATCCCTACACTCGGAGAATTCAATTCAAGCTATCATACTCTTGTCCATCTACCTCAGTACTTTTTAATTTGATGAATATTTATGGATTTGTTCACACATTTTCATGCGATCGTTAATACTTCTTGAGGTACTAACCGACCGATTACTTATGTGCTTGCTGATTAGGTGATAGTATTTTCCTCGTCTTGCACCACCTGAGACTTAGCAGTGACTCCCAAACCAGTTGGTCTAAGGCACTAGGTGATGAAGCACCCTTACTATATTTTTTTATTGCTGCCTTGGCGATAACAAAACCAGTGTTCATTTTTCTTTTCACCATTTTTATAATTTCTTCATTTATTATTTCCTTCATACTTTGGCTTTTAGACAAGAGCATTTCAAGGTATCCTCTACTATCCCGAGTTTCAAGACGTGTGTGAGTGCATATAGTAGGGTATCAACATTCAAATGTTTGGCTTTCAGAATAGAAACTATTTTTCAGACTTATTTTTATCCTCAGATTAGTGACTTCCTTCATCTTACTAACCCTTAGGACAACAGCTCATAATTACATATTACCAGTTCGTTTAAGAAAACTTCTAATTTTCTTGGTTTTCTTAAACTATTCCTATCTTTTAAATATAATTTTTCACTTTCTACTCTTTTGTTATATAAAAAAAAATTTGAATGCCCAGTGTCAAAGATAATTCAGTGAATACAAACCTCCCCCCCAAACCTGTTTTCAGCAGTGTCCTCACTGATGTTGCCTTTTGAGAGCATGGACCTGTATACTTGGGGAGAGATAAAAGGGGTAAAATAATGGTTAAATGAAAACTACCCCCAAACTTGATCTTTGGCACGCACAGATATTCAGTTAAGTCCATTTTTACTCACCTCCATTCTTAAAATGAGAAATTGTTACCAAAATATGGAGGTGAGGCGGAGGAAATTCAATTCTGTAAAGCGGCTCCTGTAAAAACAGGAGCTCCTCCGCGGGGTCAGCAAAGAAATACGGTTTTAATCTATTCCCATTTACTTTAAAAATTGAACCGTTTTTCAAATTTTCAACTTCTACTGCCCCGTGTGGGTGTACATACCGCACCACAAAAGGTTATTTCCAACGAGATTTAAGCTTACACGGATGAAGATGGAGACGGGAATCGTAAAGAAGGATTTGTTGCCCCGATGTGAAAGTTTTTCTAAAAAGTTTTTTATCGTGGAACACTTTAGTCCTGTTCTTTACTATCACCGCATTATCGTAAGCTTCATCGCGGAGTTCGCTTAGCTCATTCAATTGCAGCTTCCGATAGCTGCCTGCATGATCAAAATCAAAGTTAAGCTCTTTAATAGCCCACATTGCTTTATGTTCGATCTCGACAGGAAGGTGGCATGCCTTCCCAAACACTAGACGGTATGGAGACATACCAAGATCGGTTTTATAAGCGGTGTGGAATGCCCAAAGAGCATCCGTCAATTTGGTTGACCAATCTTTACGGTTTTTAGAAACCGTCTTCTCCAAAATTTGTTTGATCTGCCTATTTGAGATCTCAGCCTGCCCGCTTGTTTGGGGATGATAGGGCGTAGAAAGCTTGTGAGTGATTGAATATTTCCGCATCAAGGCCTCGAAAGACCGATTACAGAAATGTATCATGTTGTCGCTAATTATAGCGCGAGGGTGTCCGAATCGCGAAAAGATATTTTCTTTCAGAAATTTAATGACAACTGTGTTGTCATTAGTGCGACACGGTATAGCTTCCACCCATTTCGAGACATAATCAACCGCTAACAAGATATATAAATTCCCAAAGGAGTTAGAAAAGGGCCCATAAAATCAATACCCCAAACATCGAATATTTCCACAACCAATATAGGTTGGAGCGGCATCTCGTTTCTTCGTGAAATCCGACCCAAATGCTGACATCGCGGACAAGTTTTGCAATGTTCATATGCATCTTTAAATAATGTTGGCCAATAAAAGCCACATTGCAAAACTTTATCCGCCGTTTTTCGAGGTCCAAAATGACAGCCGCATGCCTGATCATGACAAAATGATAACACACTCTTGAATTCATCGTTAGGGACACACCTGCGAATGATTTGATCGGAACAATGCTTAAACAGATAAGGTTCATCCCAGTAAAAGTATTTTACTTGGGATAGAAATCGAAGTTTGTCTTGTTTCGACCAATCGCTAGGAATAAGTCCCGTCGCAAGATAGTTCACAATATCCATGAACCAAGGTTTGTAAGATATAGTCAAGAGCTGTTCATCAGGAAATGAGTCATTTATCGGCACGGTCAAAGTTGGCGAAGAAGTGATGCGTGAAAGATGGTCGGCTACAACGTTTTCACATCCACTCTTGTCTCAGATGACAAGATCAAATTCTTGTAACAATAGGATCAAACGTATTAGCCTGGCCTTAGCATCCTTCTTCGATAAAAGATGTCTTAGGGTGGAATGATCTGTGTAAACCACAATTGGCGAACCAATCAAGTAGGGCCTGAATTTCTCTAATGCAAATACAACTGCCAAGAGTTCTTTCTTGGTAGTTAAGTAATTTATTTGTGCATCATTCAAGGTCCTACTTGCATAGTAAATTACATGTGGCGTCTTATCAATGTGCTGTCCTAAGACAGCACCAATAGCAAAATCTGATGCATCGCACATAAGCTCGAACGGGTGGTTCCAATCCAGAGATGATAGAATGGGGGCTGTAGTGAGCGATCCTTTAAGCGATTCAAAAGTAGCCTCATAATCCGAATCAAAGTGAAATGTAGTATCCTTGGCCAATAGAAGGGTTAAGGGTCTAGCAATTTTGCTAAAGTCCTTAATAAATCTCCTATAAAATCCTGCATGACCAAAAAAGGATCGTATATCTTTGATGCATTTGGGACGAGAGAGGTTATGAATGACATCTATTTTAGCTCTGTCAACCTCAATGCCTTTTCGTGAAATTATATGTCCAAGTACAATACCTTCTTGGACTATAAAATGACATTTTTTCCAATTCAAAGTCAAGTTCTTATCCTTACAGCGGGTAAGAACCGCATCAAGATTACGAAGGCAGTCCTCAAAGGAGTCCCCAAAAATGGAGAAACCGTCCATAAAATTTTCCAGAAAATTTTCCACCATATATGAGAATATCCCCATCATACACCGCTGAAATGTAGCGGGAGCGTTGCATAACCCAAAGGGCTTGCTAGGAAGGGTCGACCAAGTATCACCAGGATTTGATTGCGTGAATTTGCCACAGGTTGTGTATCTAAAACAATAAAGTCCATGGGAAATATGAATTCCCCGACTTTAATTAACACATCCTCTAGTTCGCTCCGAGGTTTGGTGATCAATCGGTCTGCCATCTGGAGAGTACAATAGGCGGGTTTTAACTCTCCAATTCCTAACTGCTCGTATACTGAATAAGGAAGCAAGTTAACGCTAGCGCCAAGATCGAGTAAAGCACGATTAATATTTTTACCCCAATAGAAATAGAGATTGTAGGACAGCCAGGGTCCTTACGTTTCTTTGGTATTTGCTGGGTAAAAGCTGTGCTAACATTACTCGTCATGAAAACCTTCTTAGGCACTTGAGTTTTTCTCTTCCTAGTGCACAAGTCTTTAAGGATTCTTGCATAAGATGGGACTTGTTGAATAGCATCTAAGAGAGAAATATTCACGCTAACTTACTTAAACATTTCCACAATCTTCTCCATTTGTGGGTTAGGTCTGTTGGCCCTTAATCTTTTTGGAAATGGAGCTTGATCAATAAGTTTTGGGTCCAACATTTATGGAGAAGATTGTGGGGACGGATTTGATCCCAAAATTGTAGTGGGAATCGACTTAGATAGATTTGGCGAAATGTTCGAGCCTTGGGGAAAACGGAGAATAGGCTCGGATGAAGGTGGGAGACTAGACGAATTAGAGGAAGAAGAAGAAGCTGGGGTATCATTGGTGTCACTAACATCAAATTGCTCACCCACTCGGTTATTCAGCACTCTCCCCGATCTCAACGTAGTAACGGCATTCACATTATGATTTTGTGAATGGCCAGGATTAGATAGGGGTTGAGATGGGAGTTTCCCTTTCTCTCTCGCACTCATTGCGGCGTTTAACTGTGCAAGTTGGTTTTCTATTGATTTAATACTCTCGTCGTGGGAGGCGGAATCTTTCTTTATGGTATCAATAGAAGACTTCATATCAGCCGACATTTGAATGGTATGTTTCATAAACATATCCAAAGTTTGTGCGAGTGAAGAGTTGTCAGTACCGGCCAATTGTGGTACAGAAGTGTTGGCCGGATTTTGAAAATTTTATGACTGAAAGGGGAGCTGATTCTGTGGTTGTGGTTGCTGTGGAGGAGGTCTTTGATAATTGCTTTGGAACTGATTTTGATTTTGGGGTTGGTTTTGGTTCCAAGCAAAGTTAGGATGATTCCTCCATCCTTGACTGTACGTAGAAGAATAAGGATCGTTTCTAGGTCGCTGCTGAAAAGCAGCATTAGTTTGAAACGATGCATTCATAGGACATTCTTCCGTTAAGTGTGAAGGATCTGAACAGCAACCATAGACGGTCTTAGGAAGCGTGACCTGATTTAGGGAGACTGATGAGAATTTGTTCTCAATAGCGTCGAGTTTCTTCTGTATCGCTGCCATTTCGGCTTTCACTGCGATGGAAACATCGAGCTGGTGAATACCTCCCCTAGATGAAGGTGGTCTTACGCTTTCCCACTACAAAGTGTTTTCAGCGAGGTCTTCCAGATACTTCCAAGCTTCACCGTCATCTTTAGACATGAAATTGCATTGACACATTGTTTCAAGCATCTGCTTTGTCGCTGGATTAATGCCCTCATATATTATTCGACATAAATCCAATCTTTGTATTCCATGATGAGGATATTGGACAAGCAGATCCTTGAAACATTCAAAGCACTTCCAAAATGGTTCATTAGGAAGCTGGGTGAACTGGTTGATCTCGCTCCTAATATGGGCAGTCTTATTGTTTGGGTAAAACTTCTTAAGAAATGCTATTACGAATTCATCCCAATTAGTGATAGAGTGTGCGGCAGTATTATAAAGCCATTTTTCTGCCAAGTCGCACAGAGTGAATGGGAGAAGACGCAAGCGCATAGCATCTACAGTCAGTGTTAGTGTATATGCCCTAGGGGCCATTATTGTATCATACTAGATTGTATATTACTTAATGGCAGCTTGGGATATTCACAGTTGTATATACAGTCTTGCTAAAAATGGTAGTATGCTACTTGGTTTGTGTCTACTTTAATATGTGCATATGTTTCTTGTAACGTATCACTTATACATATTAGTAGAGCCTATAGGTTCTTTGCTTGATTACCAGCGTTGTGATGGCAGTCACACTAGTGGGGGCTGGGTAGTCTATAAGCAACAACCTATATAGGTCCCTAGTCGTAGGATTATCGAGACAGGGCATCGATACTCCAGAGTAGACTAATGTGTACGCTTCTCATCCCAGTTGGGGAGATAGTCTGTCCCATAGCCATCAGTACGTCGTAGTGGAGATAGTATACAGGTGCTCGTTAGGTTACGGGTGTTAGTGTATATGCCCTAGAGGCCATTACTGTATCATACTAGTTTGTATATTACTTGATGGAAGCTTGGGATATTCACCTTGTATAAACAATCTTGCTCAACATAGTAGTATGCTACTTGGTTTGTTTCTACTTCAATGTGTACTTGTGTTTATTTCAGTATATCACTTATACGCATTAGTGGAGCCCTTAGGATCTTTGCTTGATTACCAGCGTTGTGATGGCAGTCACACTAGTGGGGGCTGGGTAATCTATAGGCACATCCTTATACAGGTCCCTAGTCGTAGGACTATCGAGACAGGGCATCGATACTCCGGAGTAGACTAGCGTATGCGCTTCTCATCCCAGTGTGGGAGATGGTCTGTCCCACAGCCATCAGTACGTCGTACTGGAGATAGTATACGGGTGCTCGTTGGGTTACGAGTACACTGGACAGGACTCGTCGGGAACTGACAGGTTGGTATTATACCTATCGTCAGTTATCAGTTCCCAGGTGACATGAGTACAGCTTAGTCCGCTGACTTGACACTGACACTTCGCCTCGAGTGTGTTCCCACTGCACTTTGATCACTACCCTACCACGGCTCAAAGGAGTCGTGCAAACAGGTGGTGGTTGGGTGCAGTCCCGAAGCACTTAGAGGCAGTGACGGTTAGACAGGATTCGTCTCTCCCGGTATTGGGGGTTGACATCGCGCTGTGTCTAGGAGAGCCATTACACGAGTAGTCCCTGGCCAGGGCAAGCGAGATATACTGGTAGGTTTCCAGTGTTATCTCAGGGTGTTTTGGGCTTCACTCCGACACGACTTGTACCGCTATTGGGGGACTGACGTTTTACCGCCCCCTAGGCCCGCCATGCGATGTATCAGACGAACAGACCGGACTGTACGGAGAATGTCACATTCAGACTCAGTAGGAGTTCAGATGGGGTTTCACCTCGTCAGCCTTCTTGTCGGCATCTACCTGGGGACCGTTACGCACAGCTAGTGCCGCTTGCGGTCTGTGGTTAAACCCACTGCCAGCGTAGTGTCGAGTCTTTAGAGTCCCACACAGAGGGTATTCGCCTCTGGGCAAAACAGAGTAGAGGTCGCATGGTTTTGCGACAGGGTTCGTTCTCATCCGCGCACTGGTGCACGTTTGGAGTCCGGACGGATTATACTGGCAGGCTCTGGTTTGAGCCAGATACTGGTATATGTTTTGGGGGTTGCTTTTATATCTTGGTATTCTTGTTCCTCGGAACGAGAATGCAGGTGTGTATGCACAGTTGCTTGAGGCGGAGAATGAGGTTTTTCATTAGGGTTTCGGATCGGGTGCGTATGCGCAGTTGACAGTCTTCATTTTCCAAACCCTAATGGATTTATATATTATCTATTAATAATAGTAATTAAATAAGAATTATGTTATGGTTGTTTTTTGTTGACTTGTTGACCTTGGTTGACTTGTTGACCATTGACCACTTTCATGCCTTGAAAGTCTTCCTTGATTCATGCTTACACTTCATTTAAAGAAGCATGATAGTGGTCATTCCAAAATTACCATCAACTATTCTTATTTCAATTATTATCATTTAGATAATTCATTTCTTTTGCAATATGGTTGCAAGAAAGAAATAATTGAGCTCATTCTATCATAACCTCTCTCTCTCCTCATTTCATCTTCTTCTTCCTCTTGAAAAGAGAAACCTTCTCATGTGTTGAGAATCATTCTCTTTAGAAAGAAAAGCAAACCCTAATCTCTCTCTACTCATTCTAGGATGAAGGTTTAGCAAGCCGGAAACCCTAGTTCACTCAAAGATCGAGGAAGAGCCCAAAGTCGAACCTTCGAGGTGGATCCATCTTCGACGGGAGAAGGCGACGTAAAGAGAACCATCAACCTCTACAAGGTTTGAAGAAGAAGGAGTTCAAGTTTAGGTATAACCATCTTCCATAGTAGCTAACTCTCTTTAGCTAGATTGCTAGTTTTAGTTTAGACAACGATCCCGACCAAGTTTAGTCCATGTTGCCTCTTGCGATAAAAATTCGTTTTTTATACCGTTTCCGCCTCCCCGTAAGCACCGGGGGTCGCAATATGGACTTACAGTGGTATCAGAGCCTAACTAAACTTAAACTAGCTTGGTAGTGAAGTGTAACGAAGTTCGGAAACGAAAAATCACAAAACCGGAAATTCAAAACCCTAACTTTCTGTTGAAATTTTTTCTGCTCAAAATGAAAAACTTTATACTTGTAAATTCGTCTCAGGGTTTTCTAAGAACACACAAGAAAAACGATAGCATGTTTTCTCCAAGCCGCCGCCCTTCCGCGGCCTCACCTACTCATCTGGCCGCGGAACCGCCGCAGGTTGTAGTCATCTTTGCATCGTTTTTCGTGCAGTGTTCTTCTGTGTTGGTTTTGGGATTTTTCAGATATATTATATGTACCCAGATTTTCCAGAACTGAAATTCACTTTTGGGGTCCTATAATTCCGTATTTTTTTCCGAACTTCACTGCACTTTGGCTATGTTGGTTATATCTGTGATGTTTGCATGTATTGAACGTCGGCTAATCGCTATAAGTCGATTAGTCGGGGTTATACATGATCTGTAATGTGCTGGAATGTGTATATGAATGTGTTGGACTGTCGCGGGTGAATAGCCGGGGTGGATGTGAGATGAGCTTTTGTTTTTCTTTCATTCATTGTAAATGTAAATTGATGTAATTATATTATTTGTTTGGCCGCACAACCGGGTCGGGGTTGTAGCCGTCATTGTATAATTCTTTTTACTGTTTTTGCTCCTAGGATAGACCCATGGTGGGGTGCACAAACTACCGGGAACTTGGCGGGTAGTTTGCCGCACCCGTAGGGGTCTTGGGTGGGGTATTTGCTATTCACCGCGACCGTGTTATCCGCTTTTCGTTTCAGGCTCGAAAGAAATGCGGATTGCTAGTATATCCAATGTATTCATCTGTGATCTGTAATGTCTATCATTGCTTTCTATTTAGGCGTTGCTTATGTTTTACAGCCGCGCTAGCCCAGCCCCCGCTCTGTCGTTAGTTAAGTAACCTAACGAGTGATGACGGGACCCCGTGGCGAATGCGAATGGCATAAGCGTACGTCATATTTTGGTTGTTTTCTGCAATGGTAGGAATTAAATGATGGGACGCATTAAAAGAACTAATGCAAGAATATCACGCATTAAAAGAACTAATGCAAGATAATAAACCAAGTTTAAGTCGATGGAACACTTTCGAAAAACCACTCGGTTCTTTTCAAAACTAACTTTTAAATGCGGAGCTTGAGCCACTCCTTCTAAAAGCTATCTCGTTCCATCGATTATATCAAGTTCACTACGTTCACGGTTTCGCCAAAACCATTCGTAGCCCTCCGTCGTTTCACATAAATAGTCAATAGTATTCAAGCTGTGTTTGTTGGCCAAAGTCAAGGCATAGTGATTGGTAGCTATTGGATATTCATGTGCAGCATAGATAGATGCGTTGATTTGGAACAGTCGTACTGCCTTGTTGGCCAAAGTCAAGGGTATGTACGGGTGGATTCAAATTAACCTGGATAACGACGGGAAGAACTTGACATGTGACTTATGATTTGTTGGCCAAAGTCAAGGTCATAAGAGCATGGGGCAAAAATCCACATCGGGAGTTTCATAAGTACTGAAACTTGCTTGATTTGCATACCATTTGGAGTGTGATGATTATGGTAGGATTCCTTCATTTTCGTCACGCGATGATATTTGGATCCCGATCCTACTGTGAGTATATGCTACTCCTCGGGAAATTTCTCACTAAACGATCAATGCTATAAACCTAGTAGGTGCCTAGAAAGGTGTTAGCGGGGCTACGCCCCCAGGGAAAAGAGGTTCTTAAATTAAGGAACTTCGCGAAAGCGTTGGAAAACCTCCCTCGAAGTACCGACACTGGCCTAGCTGAACGGTTAAGCAAGTATTGTACGGTGGGATTGATCCCGGCTAATTCTTCCTTTGTGGTTTGAGGAGGGATTCGAGAGACAGTGGGAGCCATCCTGTTTAGACAAATTAAAAACCATTCTAAACTTGCAAGAGCATCGTGCTAAGTGTTTCTTCTCTCCCCCTGCAGCGACCAAATCGAAATGACTGGACTTAAGTTACTTCTAGATAAAAACATACTGACAGGGCCAAACTACAAAGATTGGCTCAGGAATGTCAAATTGGCAATCTCTTACGACAAGCTGGGGTATCTTCTTACCACCAAAGCTCCCCCCGTCCCAGGTCCCACCTCCAGCGTCGCGGATAAGGAAATCCGTAAGACTTGGGAGATTGACAGCGCGAAGGCCAGATGCCTCGTACTTGCCTCGATGGACAATGACCATCAGAGGAGGCACGAGAATATGGATTTGGAATCCATATTTCTTCATACAAAAGAACTGTATGGAGAGCAGTCTCGTATCGCAAGATACGAAGTGTCGAAGAAGTTATTTTCGACTAAGTTGGCCGTCGGATCATCGGTAGCGGACCACGTGCTTAAGATGATTGGCTACACTGAGGAGCTCGCGGAACTTGGGACCACGTTGGATAGTGAACTCTACACAGATATAATTCTCCAGTCCCTTCCATCCACTTACGCCCAGTTCATACTGAATTTCAACTTGCAAGAAAAGGAAGTTGAACTTTCAGAACTCCTCAACCTGCTGAGGAGCGCAGAGGGCACCCTACAGAAGGGTAGGGATACATCCACTTTGTTTGTAGGAGGATCTTCTTCTTCTAGGTCCAAGGCGAAAGCCAAGGGAAAGAAGAGGAAAGCCCCCGCCAAACCAAGGGGCGGTGTTAGTAAAGTGGGTGCGAAGGGAAAGGAAAAGGCAACAAAGATAGCGGGGAAGCTTGTTGGTAAAGAGGAATGCTTCTATTGTCACAAGAGTGGACACTGGAAGAAAGATTGCAGGGCTTGGAAAGCCAGGACACAGGAACTGAAGCAGGTTGCAGCTTCAGCTTCAGGTGTGTATGTTATTGAAAACTGTCTTTCTATAAACTCTACTTCCTGGGTATTGGATACCGGATCAGGATCTCATATCTGTAATTCTTTGCAGGCGTTGAGAAACCGTAGGTTTTTGAAGGAAGGTGACATGACCCTCAGAGTTGCGAACGGAGCTAGCATGGATGCTAAAGCCGTGGGGGACTATCACCTAGGAATGTCAGATGGACATGTTTTGGTTTTGCGTAATTGCTTTTTTGTACCCAACGCAACTTGTAATATCATTTCTGTATCTTTGGTTTCTAAAGAAGGTTATGAATTTGCGTTTGTAAGTAATGTTGTTAACATTCACCTTAATCAAGTTCTGATTGGGTCAGGTACATTGAGCAATGGTATATACGTATTAAACCAACCACAGATTTTCAATGTCCAGAATACACACAAAAGAAAGTCACCAGATATTAATCAGACTTTCTTATGGCATTGTAGACTGGGTCACATCAATGAGAGAAGGTTGACTAAGTTACATACAGAAGGATATTTGGATCCGTTCGAATATCAATCATATGCCACTTGTCAATCCTGTCTCAAAGGAAAGATGACAAAGACTCCGTTCACTGGACACGGAGTAAGAGCGAGCGAGCTCTTGGGACTCGTACACAGCGACGTGTGCGGTCCAATGTCTACACATGCACGAAGCGGTTATTCTTACTTCATTACTTTTACGGATGATTTTTCAAGATACGGTTATGTCTTCTTAATGAAACATAAGTCAGAATCTTTTGAAAAGTTCCAGGAATTTAAGAATGAAGTAGAAAAACAGACCGGCAAAAGTATCAAGATTCTAAGATCGGATCGAGGTGGAGAATACTTAAGTGCCGAGTTCCTGAATTACTTAAAAGAGAATGGGATTCTCTCTCAGCTTACTCCTCCATACACTCCGCAACATAACGGTGTATCGGAGAGACGGAACCGAACCCTATTGGATATGGTACGGTCCATGATGAGTAACGCTGAGTTACCGCGATCATTCTGGGGGTATGCACTAGAATCAGCTGCGTACCTTTTGAACCGAGTTCCTACTAAGACTGTGCCTACTACACCATATGAGATGTGGTGTGGGAAGAGACCCCATCTCAGTCACATCAAGACTTGGGGATGTCCAGCTTTTGTTAAAAAGCAGCATGCGGACAAGCTCGAGGCACGCTCAGTACAGTGTAAGTTCGTGGGATATCCAAAGAACTCCAAGGGATATTTCTTCTACTGTGAAGAGGAACAAAAAGTCCTTGTTTCTCGTCATGCCTACTTCTTGGAAACTGAGTTTTTGGAAAACCAGATAAGTGGGAGCACAGTAGAACTGGAAGAAATTCCAGAACCACGGACTATTACTGAAAGCTTAGTGGAACCAGAGGGTTCAAATGAACAGGACATTCCTATGCCGCTCCGTAGAAGTAGTAGGCAGTCTCATCCGCCCGAGAGATACTACGGTTTTCTCATAGACGGGGATAGAGAGGATTGCATCATAGACTATGATGAGCCTACTAGCTTCCAGCAGGCCGTTCAGAGCATTGACTCGGTAAAATGGCTGGATGCAATGCGGACCGAAATGGAGTCCATGTACACCAACAAAGTATGGACGTTGGACATTGCTCCAGACGGGGTAAAACCCGTAGGATGCAAGTGGATCTTCAAAAGGAAGATTGGTGTAGATGGACAGGTTGAGACCTATAAAGCTAGACTTGTAGCAAAGGGTTTCCTCAAAGACCTGGCTTGGACTACGACGAAACCTTTTCTCCAGTGGCTATGCTGAAATCCATTCGGATCCTTCTTGCCATTGCTGCCTTCCACGATTATGAGATTTGGCAGATGGACGTAAAAACCGCTTTTCTAAATGGAAATTTAGAGGAGTGTGTCTATATGGATCAGCCAGAGGGTTTCATTCAGAGTGGGAGCAGCGGAAAGGTGTGCAAGTTGCTTAAGTCCATCTATGGACTAAAGCAGGCATCGCGGAGTTGGAACATCTGTTTTGATGAGACGGTCAAGGAATTTGACTTTATCAAAAATCCAGATGAACCGTGCATCTATAGTAGATTTGTAGCGAGAACTGTGGTATTCCTTGTTTTATACGTGGATGACATTCTCTTAATAGGAAATGACATTCCTATGCTACAATCTGTCAAGGGTTTCTTGTCACACAGGTTCTCCATGAAAGACCTGGGTGATGCCTCTTACATCCTGGGGATCCGGATCCATCGTGATAGATCCAAGAGGATATAAGGACTTTCACAGTCCAGGTACATCGACACCGTACTGAAAAGATTCAGTATGGAAGATTCCAAGCGCGGTAACCTACCGGCTTGTCACGGGATCACCCTCTCTAAAGAGATGTCTCCCAAGACTGATTTGGAGAGGGATCGCATGTCTATTATACCCTACGCTTCTGCGGTAGGCTCTATAATGTATGCGATGTTGTGTACCAGACCGGATGTAGCTTATGCACTGAGTGTAGTAAGCCGGTATCAGTCAAACCCTGGGGAGAAACATTGGATAGCGGTAAAGAACATTCTCAAGTACCTGAGGAGGACTAAGGAGATGTTCTTGGTGTATGGCGGAAAAGACCTCCAGATTGAGGCCTTTGCTGACTCCAGCTTCCAGAGTGACAAGGATGATTCCAAGTCCATGTCGGGTTTTGTCTTTACCCTCAACGGAGGGGCGGTGTGTTGGAAGAGTTCCAAACAGGAAACCGTTGCAGACTCGACTATGGAAGCGGAATACATCGCTGCATCTGATGCCGCAAAAGAAGCTGTCTGGATAAGGAAGTTCTTAAAAGAACTTCAGGTGGTTCCGTCCATTGTTGACCCAGTACCTCTGTATTGCGACAACAACGGGGCTATAGCTTTAGCAAAGGAACCCAGGTCCCATCAGAGATCCAGGCACATCTTGAGGCGGTATCACCTGATCAGGGAGATCGTGGATCGCAAGGAGATCGAGGTTCGGAGGGTTGCTTCAGAAGAGAACACTGCAGATCCATTCACCAAGGCCCTACCCCAGACTCAGTTCGAGCGGCTGATCGAGATGATAGGTCTTCGATACGCCAGTACATGGCCTTAGTGCAAGTGGGAGATTGTTAGTGTATATGCCCTAGAGGCCATTACTGTATCATACTAGTTTGTATATTACTTGATGGAAGCTTGGGATATTCACCTTGTATAAACAATCTTGCTCAACATAGTAGTATGCTACTTGGTTTGTTTCTACTTCAATGTGTACTTGTGTTTATTTCAGTATATCACTTATACGCATTAGTGGAGCCCTTAGGATCTTTGCTTGATTACCAGCGTTGTGATGGCAGTCACACTAGTGGGGGCTGGGTAATCTATAGGCACATCCTTATACAGGTCCCTAGTCGTAGGACTATCGAGACAGGGCATCGATACTCCGGAGTAGACTAGCGTATGCGCTTCTCATCCCAGTGTGGGAGATGGTCTGTCCCACAGCCATCAGTACGTCGTACTGGAGATAGTATACGGGTGCTCGTTGGGTTACGAGTACACTGGACAGGACTCGTCGGGAACTGACAGGTTGGTATTATACCTATCGTCAGTTATCAGTTCCCAGGTGACATGAGTACAGCTTAGTCCGCTGACTTGACACTGACACTTCGCCTCGAGTGTGTTCCCACTGCACTTTGATCACTACCCTACCACGGCTCAAAGGAGTCGTGCAAACAGGTGGTGGTTGGGTGCAGTCCCGAAGCACTTGGAGGCAGTGACGGTTAGACAGGATTCGTCTCTCCCGGTATTGGGGGTTGACATCGCGCTGTGTCTAGGAGAGCCATTACACGAGTAGTCCCTGGCCAGGGCAAGCGAGATATACTGGTAGGTTTCCAGTGTTATCTCAGGGTGTTTTGGGCTTCACTCCGACACGACTTGTACCGCTATTGGGGGACTGACGTTTTACCGCCCCCTAGGCCCGCCATGCGATGTATCAGACGAACAGACCGGACTGTACGGAGAATGTCACATTCAGACTCAGTAGGAGTTCAGATGGGGTTTCACCTCGTCAGCCTTCTTGTCGGCATCTACCTGGGGACCGTTACGCACAGCTAGTGCCGCTTGCGGTCTGTGGTTAAACCCACTGCCAGCGTAGTGTCGAGTCTTTAGAGTCCCACACAGAGGGTATTCGCCTCTGGGCAAAACAGAGTAGAGGTCGCATGGTTTTGCGACAGGGTTCGTTCTCATCCGCGCACTGGTGCACGTTTGGAGTCCGGACGGATTATACTGGCAGGCTCTGGTTTGAGCCAGATACTGGTATATGTTTTGGGGGTTGCTTTTATATCTTGGTATTCTTGTTCCTCGGAACGAGAATGCAGGTGTGTATGCACAGTTGCTTGAGGCGGAGAATGAGGTTTTTCATTAGGGTTTCGGATCGGGTGCGTATGCGCAGTTGACAGTCTTCATTTTCCAAACCCTAATGGATTTATATATTATCTATTAATAATAGTAATTAAATAAGAATTATGTTATGGTTGTTTTTTGTTGACTTGTTGACCTTGGTTGACTTGTTGACCATTGACCACTTTCATGCCTTGAAAGTCTTCCTTGATTCATGCTTACACTTCATTTAAAGAAGCATGATAGTGGTCATTCCAAAATTACCATCAACTATTCTTATTTCAATTATTATCATTTAGATAATTCATTTCTTTTGCAATATGGTTGCAAGAAAGAAATAATTGAGCTCATTCTATCATAACCTCTCTCTCTCCTCATTTCATCTTCTTCTTCCTCTTGAAAAGAGAAACCTTCTCATGTGTTGAGAATCATTCTCTTTAGAAAGAAAAGCAAACCCTAATCTCTCTCTACTCATTCTAGGATGAAGGTTTAGCAAGCCGGAAACCCTAGTTCACTCAAAGATCGAGGAAGAGCCCAAAGTCGAACCTTCGAGGTGGATCCATCTTCGACGGGAGAAGGCGACGTAAAGAGAACCATCAACCTCTACAAGGTTTGAAGAAGAAGGAGTTCAAGTTTAGGTATAACCATCTTCCATAGTAGCTAACTCTCTTTAGCTAGATTGCTAGTTTTAGTTTAGACAACGATCCCGACCAAGTTTAGTCCATGTTGCCTCTTGCGATAAAAATTCGTTTTTTATACCGTTTCCGCCTCCCCGTAAGCACCGGGGGTCGCAATATGGACTTACAACGGGTACACCGGACAGGACTTGCAGGGGAACTATTAGATGGTATTATACCCGTCGTCAGTTAACTGTTCCCAGGTGACATGAGTACAGTATAGTCCGCAGACTTGACACTGCTACTTTGCCTCGAGTGTGTCCCACTATTCTTAGATTGCTACCCTACCACGGCTCAAAGGAGTCGTTCAAACAGGTAGCAGTTGGATGCAGTCTCGAGCACTTGGAGGCAGTAGTAGTTAGACAGGATTCGTCTCTCCCGGTATTGGGAGATGATATCGCGCTGTGTCAGAGAGCCATTACGCAAAGTCTTTGGCCAGGGCAAGCGAGATATACTGGTAGGTTCCAGTAGCTTCTCAGGGTGTAATGGGCTTCGCTCCGACACGACTTATACCGCTATTAGGGGACTGACGCTTGCCGCCCCCTAGGCTCGATATGCGATAGTCTTAGACGAACAGACCGAACTGTATGGAGATTGTCACATCAGGCTCAGTGGGAATTCGGATGATTTTCCTCATCGGCCTTCTTATCGACATCTACCTGGGGACCGTTACGTACAGCTAGTGTCGCTTGCGGTCTGTGGTTAAACCCACTGCCAGCGTAGTGTCGAGTCTTTAGAGTCCCACACAAAGAGTTTCCCTGCTCCAGGCGAAACGATATAGAGGTCGTATGGTTTTACGGCAAGGGTTCGGACGCATACGTGTGTTTATGCACGTACGACTTTTCGGACAGTTTTTACTGGCCGGCTTTGGTTTAAGCCAGATTCTAGTATCGGGTTATTGGATTTATACAGTCTAAAGTTTTTCCGTGTTTTCACGGATTGGAGGGGCGTTCTCGTAATTTGTCGCGAAGTTTCTAGAAGAGTGGTGACTTGGGTGGGTAAGGTGGCATTGCATTAAATGAGATTAGTGACTCATTTGTGTGATTCATCCATGTCATTAATGCATCATAAATGTTTAATGACTCATGGAGATGAATCACTCATAGATATTTATGAAGCATGGTTGTTAATTCTATTATTTCATTTTTGGATAAATAAATAATGCTTCATATATATTATGATAGATCATTATCTCATTTCATTATCATCTTCATCTTCTCTCTCCTCAAGCTCTCTCATTCTTCAAACCCTAACCCTAACCTCTCATGAGTTGAGATCAAGGGTTAGCTAGACTAATACATCCATAACCTCACTCTATATCCCCTAGGTAGCTTAGATTAGCACTTTAAGCAACCTAGTTATCTCAAGTTTGAGATTAAGCTTGGCGTAGGAGCTTTCGGGTGGATCGTCTTTGATTCGAGGAGGCCGTTGAGGTGCCGATGTTCCAAGGAGCCTATGAGGAGTGGAGGACAGCGATGAAGACCCGAAGGACATGTAACGTGAGGTATAACTTCGAATCCGAGTAGTTAAACCTCTAGTTGATAGTTAGCAATGGTTAGATAACGATTCATGCGCTCAAGTCCGTGTTACGAAACTTTGATAATCGTTTTTCATATATTCCGCCTCCCCGCAAGTTCATGGGGTGCGTGACATGGACTTACAGTCAGTTGTGAAGTACCCATCATTGCGCATACGTTTTCGAATTTAGTGATGAAAACGTACGCGTTTTCAGACTCAAGCCCGTGAAATTTGGGCAACAGATTGATGTAGTGGGGTTTAATTTCAAAATTATCCCCGTTAGCTAGTGGAATAGATAGACAAGTGGGAAGAGGACCACGGATAGGATAACATCTCTCTTAGAGAAAGATGCGTAGTGGATTCTGCACACCTACGGGCGGTGGCAGCGCGGTGTTATAATCTGATGGAGTACCGTCCATCTCGGTCGTGGTGTGTGGTGGGGGAAAAGAAGAAGAAGAAGTACCGACTTCGGCGTCGATAGCAGGAACGTGGACAAGACGGGCACTAGAATCCCATGTCCAACCAAGCATGCACTAAGCGGGTTTAGCGCAAGTGGCAACGTGTGTGTGCTTTAAAATTGGTCTGTTTTGAAAAAAGTGGGACTTAAGGCATATCACACAAAAATGCACAAACAACCCTAGAACTAAGGTTACCTAGGTCAGTCTCTAGACCGCTCCTAGACTTCCAAAGGACAGGCCGTAGAATCAATCCTCTACCGCCTCTTTACTACTCTTGTAGCCAGGTAAGTGGGAGGTTGTCCACTACGTAAGTAGTAGTCCTAATTAAGTAACCACTTGCCTTAGACACACTTGCCTAGACACCACAAAAGTAATGCGGATAAGCGATAGATTACCCACGACCTTCCTCTGTCCTTATTGAGCGCGACAGTCCTTAGAGTCTGGTCTAGATACTTTTTAAATTAATGTAGGGTTGATGCAGATGCTCTGTTTGTGATTTGTGGGGCTTAGGAAGGATGATGAAATCCCCACCTAATCTGGATTTGGTCTTTGCCCCTTAAAGTCCGTATTAAAATATGCAAAACAAAACCAATCACAAAACTTTGCAAAAAGATTTTTGAGCGGCGATATTTTGCAAAGAATCCTGCAGAAAAGAGATTTTATTGGATTTGAGAGGAGAGAGAAAGAGGTTAGAATATTACCAGAGAATTTTGGAACCCTAACTCCTCAGTTGTGCCGCGTTTCCACCGCCACAAGGGTCTTCTCGCCGCGGATTCGCCGCGTGGCAAAGGGTTCAGGTGATGATTTTAGCTACGTGGCCTTCTGTTCTCCTCTGGATCTCAATGAATGTCTCTTTCTCCTGTTTTCTCAAGTCCGTGACTCCAGATCCCCTCGCAAAATTCACATAATAAGCATTAAATATACAATTTGCAGTTTTGTTTTAATTATGATATAGATCGTATAAGAATTCAACACAAATAGTAAGACTAAAAAATTACGCGCGTATCCCCGGCAACGGCGCCATTTGATTGATCTGTTTTTATGTAGTATGTAGTTAACCACAATCAATAACGGTGTCGCGTGTAGCTAGACCGAGATGAGTATGGGTCGTCCTCTGGGAAATGTTGAATATTTTATTCTTAGTTTAGGCGTGTTGAGAAAGAAAGGAGGAAGAACAAAGAATGGTGAAGAATGGTTGTAGGATCTAGATCTACGTTAAACACGGATGCAAAATATAAATCTAGACTAATTATGATGTAAGTTTAATATAAAAAGGGGGCTTGTAGGGTTCATTAGGATTTAGTAGTTATGGATAATTAATCAAAGATTACTCTTTTTATCCTTTAATAGATTTAAAACTAGAACGACAGTGATGCATGTAGATTAGGGTTTCTGGAGGGAAAAGGGTTCCCACTCTTAACCCCTATCTCGACATAAAACTCCGTTCATATCTAACCTTTACCAAAACAATCATTAATCTAATCTCTAATCGCGGTCGAGACTAACAATGAATTGGTAGCGCGTCCGATTAGGATGTTAATGATTCTTTTGATAAAGTTTATAAACTTTATAGAACGTAAAAAGAGTTTAAGGATTTTCATCATCCATTAACCTACCCTAATCCTACGAACCCTAACAAGCGGAGAATTACTCGCGCATGTTGGGAGAAGAAGAGATGGAGAGAGAATTCATAATGAAACTACAAAGAAATAGAATAAGAAAAAGAACTACCTTTATTAATCAACAAAACTCATTTACACTTTGTTTCCTTAGAAAATGATTACAAATACTAGTTTACTTCTCGATCTCTTCTAAGGAGGTAGTTGAACCGTTGATGATCAGCCTGGATGCATGAGCCGTCGTGGACTTCGTGATCGCGTCGACTTGATAATTTTTCCAAAAGGCTCTCGGTCTTTATTTATACTCCAAAAGCCAGAACCTTAGTCTCCTAAATTGGAAACTATTAGTTAAGATTCCACCAACCAAATCCCAGCTCATACCCTCTGCCACGCGGCGGATCCACGGTCAATAGGTAGGTTTGACAGCGGATCCGCGGCCTTATTTACGGATCAGTGGATTTGATCTTCTGGGCTTCTTCTATTATGACACGTGGAGATCTCTGGAACCTTTGGAAATTGGAAATCTTTTCTTTGTTTCTGCCAGACTTGATTTCTTAGTTTGCTTTCTTAATTAGGCAGGTTTGCTCTTAACAACTTTGATTCCCTTGATTTTTAGCCCTGAAAAATTCTGCACAATCTCAACAAACAATATTAGTAGTGTTTTGTTTTATTGAGATATTAATTTCACCATTAAGATTTGGTCAATGGTATCTTTGTATACATTTTCCTACCAGATGTTAATTATAATATATCAACACATGAAAAATAGTATTTTTACAGATAAACCCTCATATGTATCATATATTATAATAAACACCTTTTCTAGTATAGAAATAGTAGGAAAAATGTAATAACAAATATGCAGTTTTATCAACTGAACACCGACCAAGGAATCGGATTTACCGCAGTACTACATTCCTGTTATGTCGCCGGTATCTTTCGAATCGATTGCAGCTCCCGGCATGGACGAGGAGACATTCTTCGTGGGTTTTATCAGCGTCTGGCTCAGCTGGTTCGTCATCCCCATGCATCGCCGCTTCATGAGAGTCTCGATGATCTATCCGGCTCATCGTATCGCTGAGGGGGCACGACTAGCCGTAGGCATCCCGGCGCTAGCGCATCTCTACCATGGGTTGGGTGTCGCGGCTAATACTTCGACTCCCAGTGTGGACGTAGTAAACTTTTCTCTCCATTACTTCACATTTTGGATCGAAATGCACATGTTGGGGGCCTTTGCTGCGCACCAGCGACCCGCCTTTTATGACGCCTATACTTTCCCGCGACTCATGCGGTTAGTGGATGCTTCTGCCCCTGACCCGACTCAATTTAGGGCCATTCGCGTGTTGATTGCTCCTTACGCTACCACGAGCGGATTGGTATTCGTTGATCGGGTTCTATCCTCACCTTCAGGTCCAATCCAATAACTCCACGACTTGTCGAAAGAGGGGGCACCTTCTCTGAAGCCTCGGGAGGCCACGCACTTGTACACGATCAGACCAGGTTATCTCGTATTCCGTCAGAACAGTGCGGCCCTCTTTATGCGGTACAATACGCATCGCTTAGCCCGGCAGCTTGGATATGATCAGGGCATTCCCTTTGAGGCTTTTGCAGTTGCACCGGTTCCTTCACCTGAAGCTGTTCGCGATGCTGCTCACCACTTTGCGAGGCTGAACACTGGTTCCCGCTTCATGATCCCTGAAGCTGACGATATTCCCCGATGCGTGGGGTCCTTTACGGGCTGGTACCTTCATCGGGTCAGCCCAATTATTGCTGAGGAGAAGAGGGTGCTCCTTAGGTATGGTACTCCTGCTCAGGTTCAGGCCAAGGGAGTCCCGCCGCGACCGCGCGCGCCGGTCCGCTTTCCCCTGAGGGATACCAGTGTCGTGCTCATTCCGGGAGAGTCGGAGGTGGACCTCACTCCCACAATTGGTATGCCATTGGATACCCGGGCTCAGTCGAGGGGTAAAAGGGCGCCAGTAGCAGTACCACCGCCCGCGGCATCGACAATGGCCGTGTCGTCCTCAGTCGCAGCTCCAAGCGAGGGCGTTGGGAGTGAGGGTGTTGAAGGCGAAGTGGTCGGCGTCGTGCCAAGGCTCCACAGGGGAGGAAACGGTCGTCCTCGGCGGTCGGCTCTGGCTCCAAGCGGCGGAGGAAAGTGGATACCAACTTGCTCGATTCTTTAGTAGAGTCTGAGCCCATTTTTCAGGACGAACCATTGGCCCTGCAGGAGTCGGATGCTGACCTGCTTTTTCCAAATTCAACTGCCAAGGAAGTCGCACAATTGGCTGAGACTATAAGATGTTCTCAAGACGAGTCAGAGAACGTAAGAGTTCCGAAGAAGCCCTACCCAGCCGTTATTTTTTATGAAGACCCTTCGTGGATCCGGCGACGATTCATTAGCCCTTTAGAGGAATGGGGCGAAAGGGCCCTTAAACAGGCTGTTTCCGAGGACGCTGCAGATGCGCTTTCATTGTGGACTGGCGGCCACGAGTCCACCCTTGAACCTCGGCGAGCACACCTCCTCGAGAAGGAGCGTCGTCTTGAACAAGTCATATTGAAAGCTTCCTTATGCGTCGGTATGTTCCTGTTATTTCTTTGCAATATTTTATATTGTCTGCACTTGTATATATGTATTCTTATCCTTGTATGAACTGTGCAGAGACTTCGGCGATGGGGGAGGTTCCCACGGGTTTACTGACTGTAGAGCCTGCTGATACCCCTAATGAAACACTGCTCAGTGTGGAGGGGGTTGATGAGACTGTCCCTCTCGCGATAGAGCCTCCGGCGGTGGTCCCTGCTTCCGAAGCACTTGCTCCCTCAGGGGAGGCACCTTTGGTGGTTGCCATTCCAATGGATCTCCCTGAGGGCGGCCCAGAGGCTAGGCTGGAGGTAGTCGAGGCTACCCCCTCTTGTTGGAGCCCAAGGTCGCGGCAGAGACCATTGAAGCTGCTATCCCTCCTGCTCAGAATGGAAGGAGCGTCGAAGGTAACCTTCTACATCTTAAATTAATAATCTTTCTGTTATCTGAACTCTTTTTGTCTTTTCAGAATTGCGCGGACTGGCGGTCTCTATTGCCGATTTGTCTCCCCGGCAATCCTTTCAGCGTTTGCTGGAGATGGCCGCTCCGCAAGCGATATCTCCTCAACGCATCGTCCTCATGTCTGGACAAGGTTAGTGTTGTTCGCCATCTTTTCATAGCATTTTTGTTGTTTCGCAAAATGACATTGATGTCCTTTACAGTTCTGGAGGCCGACGACAAAGTTGAGGTTCTTGAAGGGCCAGGGGAGCCTTCAGCTCCTTCTTGCATGACTGTGGGTAAGTAAAGCCCCCACATTGTTCTATTCGTTCTTTGCTTACAAACTTCACTGAATGTTTATAAATCTGAACAGCTTTCCCAGTTTCTACTGCGTTGGAGTCGCGCATTACTATGCCACCCGGCCCCTATGCTTTGCGAGCTTCGGAACGGATGGCCAAGCTAAGCCTCGCCTCTCTGTCATCTTTGATCGAGGAACTTCGTGCGGGCAACGTAATTACGGCTGAAGCATTTGCTGCTGAAGCTAACGGCTCTCTTCCCTTTCTTGCCACCTATCATAGCGAAGCAGTGGTGCAAGTCTGGGTTGAGTTCTGTCGGCAGGTGGAGGCTTGCTTGCACGTCCTCGAATGTACACGCCTTCCTTCGGAGGTTGTGGCCGCGAAGGCGAGCTTGCGAGGGCTGATTAAACGGTGCGCGGCGAACATGGTGTCGTGCGAGAAGAAGCTCGGCCGCAAATTCTCGGAGAGGGAGCTGGCTTCGAAGGCGCTGAACGAGCTCCAAGCCAACCTTACAGCCAAAGCCAACAAAGCGTATGAACTCTGGCAAGTACTTCAAGAGCCCATCAAGGAGGTGGTGGCCATCGACAAAGCCGCGGTGTTCACTCATGAAAGGGTTGAGGCTCACAAGGCTACTGAGAAAGAGCTTGAAGGCCGGCTTGCCTCATATCAGGCCCAGCAAGCTCAGGCGGAGGCCCGTCTTTTGGCGATATTGAATCACGAAGGCGAGGTCCAGCGAAAGAGGGATGAGCTGACCAATCTGCTAAATCGCCCGCCTACTTGAAGAATTATAGATACATATTTTTGTTTCCTTTGTACATACTCCTGAATAAGAGTATATTTTTTGTTTCTTCCACGAATTGTACTTTGTATTCATTTTGGTTCATGAATAAAAGACATATTTCTTCTTCACGATGGTGTATCTCTTTGACTGAATGTATTCTGTGGATAGTCTATCTCAATTTCTCTGCAGGACAATGATGGCTTAGGATTCAGGGTTAAGGTCTGCCTCCTAAGACTTTTCAACTTTATGAGCCGTGAGGGTCTCATAAAGAATTTTCTCCCTACCGGCCGAGAGGATCCCGTAGGTGTGGTTTCTCCTTAAGAATCGTGAGGATTCCTAAGTGCATATTTTCTCTTGAAACTCATAAGGATCTCACAAGAGAATTTACTCCCTTACGAGTCGTGAGGATCCGCAAGTGATGGGTGAGGTTGCCCTTATTCGCATTTCACGGAGTTAGGGGTTGCTCTCCCATGGGTTTACTGCAGTGTTCTGCGAGGACCAGGCTCCGCTCTGGACATTTTCCAGGCTACCGTAGTTTAAAGACATCGCGGTCGAGGTTAAAGACATCATAGTCCGTGGATTTAAAGACTCCACGGTCCGTTGTTAGTTTTAAGACATCACGGTCGAGGTTAAGGACATCATAGTCCATGAGTTTAAGGACCTCACAGTCCAATGTTAGTTTTAAGACATCACGGTCGAGGTTAAGAACATCATAGTCCATGGGTTTAAGGACCCCACAGTCCGATGTTAGTTTAAAAACATTACGATCGAGGTTAAAGACATCATAGTCTATGGGTTTAAGGACCCCACAGTCCAATTTTAGTTTTAAGACATTACGATCGAGGTTAAGGACATCATAGTCCATGGGTTTAAGGACCCTACAGTCCAATGTTAGTTTTAAGACATCACGGTTGAGGTTAAGGACATCATTGTCCGTGAGTTTAAGGACCTCATAATCCAATTTTTGCTCTGGATGCTTCCCACGGGTTCACTGCCGTGTTCGGCGAGGACCAGGCTCCGCTCTGGATGCTTCACACGGGTTCACCGTCGTGCTCTGCGAGGACCAGGATCCGCTCTGGACGTTTTCCACGGAGTCAGGAGTGACATTATCCGCATTCCACGTAACCAGGAATTTTGCTCTGGATGCTTCCCACGGGTTCACTGACGTGTTCGGCGAGGACCAGGCTCCGCTCTGGATGCTTCACACGGGTTCACTGCCGTGCTCTGCGAGGACCAGGATCCGCTCTGGACGTTTTCCACGGGGTCAGGAGTGACATAATCCGCGTTCCACGTAACCAGGAATTTTGCTCTGGATGCTTCATACGGGTCCACTGCCATGCTCTACGAGGACCAGGATCCGCTCTGGACGTTTTCCACGGGGTCAGGAGTGACATAATCCGCGTTCCACGTAACCAGGAATTTTTGCTCTGGATGCTTCCCACGGGTTCACTGCCGTGTTCGACGAGGACCAGGCTCCGCTCTGGATGCTTCACACGGGTTCACTGCCGTGCTCTGCGAGGACTAGGATCCGCTCTGGACGTTTTCCACGGGGTCAGGAGTGACATAATTTGCGTTCCTCGTAACCAGGAATTTTGCTCTGGATGCTTCACACGGGTTCACTGTCGTGTTCGGCGAGGACCAGGCTCTGCTCTGGATGCTTCACACGGGTTCACTGGCGTGCTCTGCGAGGACCAGGATCCGCTCTGGACGTTTTCCACGGGGTCAGGAGTGACATAATCCGCGTTCCACGTAACCAAGAATTTTTGCTCTGGATGCGGCGAGGACCAGGCTCCGCTCTGGATGCTTCACACGGGTTCACTGTCGTGCTCTGCGAGGACCAGGATCCACTCTGGACGTTTTCCACGGGGTCAGGAGTGACATAATCCGCGTTCCACGTAGCCAGGAATTTTTGCTCTGGATGCTTCCCACGGGTTCACTGCCGTGTTCGGCGAGGACCAGGCTCCGCTCTGGATGCTTCACACGGGGTCAGAGTTGACATTATCCGCATTCCACGTGACCAGGAGGGGTTGACTTTATCCGCATTTCACGGAGTCGGGGTTTGACTCTCGGTCATCTGCACACCGCCGAGTCATGGAACTGGGAGTTGCCGCTGTTTCGCTTTGTTTGATATTGTGTCCGTTGTAATAAGACGAATGTTGAGATGATCTCTAGGCTGTCTATGAACCATTGAGATTTGGCCTCTCCTCGTGATGAAGTTTGGGGAGGAAAGGTATGATTCCTTTTTTGTTTGTGCCCCTGAATTGTATACAGGGATTGATGTGATATCACATGTAGGGCAAAAGTTTCATTTTTTTTTATTTCTTTCCGTGATGCTCTATCATTTCAGCTTTTATATCGCGAAGGTCGCGTCTGCCCAATCATTTCGGCTATTTTTCGCGGTGCCCAATCATTTCGGCTATATTTTTTTATTTTTACTCGCTGCTTTTTATTGCGAGTTGCCCGATCATTTCGGCTATTTTGCATGCATACATTTTTTTTACTTGCTGATTTTGTTTGCAAGTTACCCCATCATTTCGACTATTTCGTATGCATGTGGGGCTTGCTAGCTTTTCGCTGCAAGCTAAGAATTAGACACCGATTTCGGCATCAGCACCGCTACAACTGGGATATGGCCAGGAGCGAATCATCATTTGCCTCTGTCGATGTTGGACAAAGGTGGCTTAACGATTAGGGTTAAGATCCTGTCGACTAAGGCTTTTGACTTCATGAGCCGTAAGGGTCTCATAAAGGTATTTCTCCCTACGAGTCGTAAGGATCTCATAGGTGCGTTTTCTCCTTAGGAATTGTGAGGACTCCTAAGTGTATGATCTCTTATAAGTCGTAAGGATCTTACAAGAATGTTTTCTCCTTATAAGTCGAGAGGACTTACAAAGGTTGTTCACCATGTAGAAATATCCCTAGTCACGGATGGGACTTTGTTAGGGAAATGTTTATTCGCGCCCGTGGATTGTATACAAGGGTCAGCATTGAGCCGCTTGTAGGGAAGTATTGGAGGTTATGGGGGCTGCTTAAGAACAGGTTCAGATCCCTGTAGCTTAAGGCTTTCGAATCTTATGAGCCGTGAGGGTCCCATAAGAAGATTCTCCTTACGAGTCGTGAGGATCTCGCAAGTGTAATTTCTCCTTAGGAATCGTGGGGATCCCTAAGTATGTTGCTCCCTTGTGAGTCGTAAGGATCTCACGCAGGTGGTTTCTCCTTACAAGGTCGAGAGGACCTTGCAAGTGTTTTTTAACGAGATTGCGCCCTTTCGGGTTTTCACAAAACTCGCCGGTAGCCCTGCTGTTTTTACTCACGGAGCCCTTTCGGGTTTTCATCCGTGTCTATTTTGCTTATGGACATACCGTTTTCTTTCTTTTCTTTTTTATTTATTCTTTATTCTAACGAGGTTGCGCCCTTTCGGGTTTTCACAAAGCTCGCCGGTAGCCCTGCTGTTTTTACTCACGGAGCCCTTTCGGGTTTTCATCTGTGCCCATTTTTCTTATGGACATACTGTTTTCTTTCCTTTCTTTTTTTTATTTTTTTTATCAGTTTTAAGAGACTGCAATCTACCGTAGTTTATCGACATCTCGGTCAACGGCTAGTTTTAGGACATAGCGGTCCGTTGTTAGTTTAAGGACGTTTCGGTCCGTCGTTAGTTTAAGGACTTTTCAGTCCGTTGTTAGTTTAAGGACATTTCGGTCCATTGTTAGTTTAAGGACATTTCGGTCCGCTGTTAGTTTAAGGACGTTTCGGTCCGCTAAAAAGGAAGCCGGTTACTACTTACAAAGTTTAGGCTTAGGAAGATAGCGAGTGGATATAGTCGTCGTCATCTATCGTTGACCTAGGCCATGACTCGTCAGGCGTAGTACTTTTTTAGGAAGTGATCATTTATTGGCCTAAAGGGCCTTTCACCATGCATGTCCATGAGTAAATAGGCTCCACCTTGGTAGACCATGTCTATGATATATGGGCCTTCATAGTTCGGCTCGAATTTCCCCCGCTTGGCACGATTGGGGATCATAGGTCTTTTGACCCCTAGCACGAGTTCGTCTTGGTGGAATATCCTCGGCCTAGTCAATCTTTCATATGAGCGCGTCATCTTCGCTTTATAAGCCTCCAGATTTTGTTGCGCTATGAGTCGGGTTTCATCAAGGGCATCGAGCTCCTCAAGCCGAAGGTGAGCGTTCTCTTCATCCGTCAGCTCGTAATGAACTGCCACTCGTAGAGAGGGTAACTCTATCTCGAGGGGGAGCACCGCTTCTGTACCGAATACCAATGCGTATGGAGTTGTGTTCGCGGCCGTCTTGAACGTAGTTCGATACGCCCAAAGAACTTCATGCAGTCTCTCGTGCCAGTCCTTTTTATTTCGAGACACCGTCTTCTTTACAATCTTCGTCAATGTCTTGTTAAAAGCATCAGCCAGACCGTTAGCTCGAGGATTATAGACTGAGGAGTATCTCCAGTCTATGTTATGCTATTGTGCGAAGCGACTGATCTTGTGGCTTCTATAGGCTGGCCCGTTATCGGAGATAATCCGTCGTGGAGTTCCAAACCGATAAATGACGTGTGTCTTGAAGAAGTGGAGGATATTCTCCGTCTTCACTTCCCTCAGCGGTACTGCTTCTGCCCATTTGGAGAAGTAATCAGTTGTCGCCAAAATGAATCGATGTCCTCTAGACGATGCTGGTTCGATGGGTCCGATTATGTCAGTTCCCCACATTTCGAATGGCCAGCTAGCCACTGTCGGATGTAGCGGATTCGGATGCTGATGGATGAAGTCCCCGTGAATCTGGCACAAGTGGCACTGCTTCGCGTATTCGAGGCAGTCTTAAATCATCGTGGGCCAATAAAAACCCATCCGTTTGATCTTCAGCTTCATCTTCGGCTCGGCTTGGTGAGAATCACAGAGTCCGTCGTGAGTTTCTTGGACGACTCTTTTTGCTTCTTCAGGTCCCAGGCATCTTAACCACAGAGAATCAAATGAATTCTTGTACAGAGTATTATTGACGAAGGCGAAAGATAGGGCTTACTTCATGAGCTGATGTTTTGAGGACGCATCCTCAGGCGTCTGATGGGATTTGAAGTAGATTATAAATACTTCTCTCCAATCCTCAGCCTTTTCTTGGTCTTTTACTTGCAGAGCCATTTGCTCGGTCGTTCCCTTTTCCTCGGACGTCTCTAGAAATATTTCTGCCGGTGCGAGGACTCGACGGCTTTGAACAACAATCCTCACGTCATCGGGGTTTTCGTCAGCCAGTTCTTTAGTGAGCTTGGCTAATGCATCCGTCTTGCTATTTTCCGCACGTGGTATGCTTTCCAAGGTGTAGGAAGGTATTTGGGTCAGCAGTTGCTGCACCCTCTCGCCATACTTCACCAGTTCGGGTTTGCACGTTTGATAGTCGCCGTTTATTTGACTAACGACCAGCTGGGAGTCTCCGTATATGAGAAGGTTTTCAATCCCCATATCAATGGCAATCTCGAGACCTGCTATCAAAGCTTCGTATTCGGCTTCATTGTTTGTCCTCGGCTCTGTCAAGAAGAAGGCAAAGCACATTATCCCTCCTTGTGGAGTTACGAAAATGAGGCCTACCCCTGATTTGATTATGGGGGTGTTTTGCTTGCGCTTCTTCATGGAAGACGCTCCATCGAAGTAAAGTTCCCATCGGATACCATTACCGCCGATCGTGTCAAACGCATTCTCATCTGGCAGTTCGCAATTCAAAGGAGAATCGGCAGGTATTGGATGCTCGGCGAGGAAGTCGGCGATGGCCTGGCCCTTCACTGCCTTAAGAGGCTGATAAGTTATCGAGAACTCCATCAAGAGCAAGGCCCATTTAGCGAGTTGCCCCGTCAATATGGCCTTTGACATCAAATACTTGAGAGGATCCACCTTTGATATGAGATGGACTTCATGCGCCAACGCATAGTGTCTGAGCTTCGTTATCGCGAAGATTAGTGCCAGGCGGTGTTTTTCGATAGGAGAATAATTGCTTTCTGCCCCCAGTAGAACTCGACTTAAATAGTAGAGAGCTCTTTCCTTCCTCTGGTCATTCTCTTGTGCCCATAATGCGCCTAAGGAACCTTCGAGAGCTGTTGTATAAAGAATGAGAGGCTTTCCTTTGACCGGAGCGGCCAGTACTAGCGGATTCTGTAAGTACTACTTGATTTCGTCCAGCGCGCTTTGGCATTTGCGATCCCATACGAAAGGGGTTCCTTTCTTCATCAGGTGACTGTAAGGACGGCACTTGCCTGAGAGATTAGCTATAAATCGCCGGATGTACGCGAGCTTTCCTTGGAGAGACCGCAATTGCTTGAGAGTCCTTGGCGGAGGCATTTCCATGATCGCCTTGATTTTTAACGGATCTATCTCGATGCCTCGGTTTCGGACGATGAATCCTAGGAATTTGCCCGAGGAAACACCGAACGCGCATTTGAGAGGGTTCATTTTCAAGTTGTATTGCCGGAGGCGTTGAAACACGATCTTCAGATGCTCTAGATGTTCCTCGTATAATTTGCTTTTCACCACAAGGTCGTCGATATAGCATTCGACGATTTCATGTATGAGGTCATTGAAGATCTTCGTCATGGCCCTCTGATAGGTGGCACCAGCGTTCTTTAGACCGAAAGGCATCACCTTGTAGCAAAATATGCCCAAAGGGGTCCGGAAAGCGGTATGCTTCTGGTCCTCGGGATGCATCTATATCTGATTATATCCTGATGAGCTGTCCATGAAGGAGAAAACTTCGTGAGTGGACGTGTTATCTATCATCAGCTCAGTGACTGGTACTGGGAAGTCATCCTTCGGGCAGGCTTTATTGAGATCCCGAAAGTCCACACAGATGCGCACCGTCCTATTTTTCTTCATCACCGGGACGATGTTGGCGATCCAGTCAGGATACTGCACCTCTTGGATGAAGCCAGAGTCAATTAGCTTCTTGACCTCTGCGTTGATGCTCATCTCAAGCTCAAGCCGCATTCTTCTCGGAGCTTGTTTGATTGGCTTGACATCTGGGGATATTGCCAATTTGTGTACAGCAATTTCTGGATCTAGTCCTGGCATCTCGGAATAGTTCCACGCGAAGCAATCTTTATGCTGCATGGGCACATCCTTCAGCGTAGCTACCCTTTCCTCAGATAATAGCTCGCTGATGAAAGTCAGCCGCGGGTCACTTGTTGTCCCCAAATCAATTTTCTTGAGGTTATCTGGAGTGGTATGTATTCCATCTTCCAGCTCTTTCGGCGCCGGTGGAAACTCTGAGATTACCTCGTCATCATTGTTTTCGAAGCACCAGGGAAGATTATCCATACCGTCGGGCTCTTCTTCTGATAGCGTTATCACGTGACAAGTACGAGCTCGCATTCAAGACCGATGTTGATCTGGTACTATTCTTGCTATATGCGTGGCTTTTGGTTCGTGCTTCCATGGCGGATTCATCCTCCAACTGCTGGATAGAGCGAACTTGTCGAGCTGATATTGGTCTTCGACCCAGTTTTTGAAGGTGAAGCAGTCTTCGAGAGAATGTCCTATTGCTCGGTGATAAGAGCAATAGTCTGGGTGAGAGATCTCGTTGGCTTGCTCGGTGTGTTTGGACTCCGGAAGTGTAATCATTTGATGTCTTAAGGCGAAATCAAGTATCTTCCGTGTTTTGTTCTGAGGAAAAGAGTATGCTCGACCCATCTTCTTTATAAGAGATGAATCCGGATTGCTCGATTCCCGATCGCGTGGCTTCTTGGTCCCGCTTTGTTGATCTCGAACGCTTTTCCCGTTCTTTGATTTATTTCTGCCTTTGCGTCGGGCCTTTTGTATGACGGGTTGATAAGGAAGAGCGTTTCCATTCTCCGTGACCAGTTGAAGGAGGCGCCGTGTCCTGGCTTTCTCGTATATGGCCATTTCGCGATTATGGTCATCTCGAACCTTTTGACCCACTTTCCTTATAAGCTTGTCTATTTGTTCTTCGAACGACGGACTAGGCATTTTCACGCCGGGAGCTCTTTCTGGTTCAGGGTTAGCATCTTCCCACTGAGCATCCCGTTCTTTATCAAAGTCATGTACGACGTAGCAGTCGCGGAGTAGCTCCCGTTTCTTGGATTGAACATACCCAAGTCCGGTCGTTTCCATTCTCCCGTTGGGCAATTTCCGTTGAATTCCAGGAACGTTCCAGATCTCTTTATAGAATCGTGCTTGTCGAGCAGTTTGCTTAAGGGGTACACCTTGGCGTCTCAAACGTCTCTTTAATCCGTCCGTGTAATATTTGGGCAAGCGGATGGGCTAGAGCCTGTCAAGTGTAGAATCTGCACCGTGCCAGATTTCTTTCTCCACTTAGGTTTCCCCGGATCGGTAGAATAGGATCGCTTTTTTACCTTCTCGCCTGGGAGGGACATAGAACGTCTGCAGCTCTTCCACACTGTAGGTATCAAGTGTGTCTAGTTCTTTATGATGCTTGGGCGGAACTATGGCAATTTGCAAACTTTGCTCTTTATCAACGAAGGTTTGTATTGAAGGCCGAGCAGAGAATATGGTGTTGACCTCATCTTCCGAGTCGCTGCCGAAGATAAGCATAGGAGCGGATGGTCCCGGCTTGTTATGCTGGGGTGGCCCTGAATAAACTATCTCTTCCTCTTCCTCGGTATCACTCCCGAAGACCGGAATGGTAGGGATAGCTTTGTTTTCTGGTTTATGACATCTCTCTGTGTCTTCAAAGTCTAGCAAGAAGTATTTTGCATCTTCGTATTTTCGGACTTCGTTCACGGAGAATGGGTTCAACTCCCCTGTCACAGTATACTCGAGACCATCCTTGAAATATTTCATACATTGATGTTGTGTAGAAGGGATGATGTTGTACTCGTATAACCAAGGCCGGCCGAGCAAAGCATTGTAGCTTGTCTTGGCGTCAATGACATGGAACTTAATATCCGTGACAAGCAGCCCAAAGCGTAACGTCAGTATTACGGACCCAAGCGTCCATGATGACTAGGAGTCGAACCCAGAGATGGTGATTTTGTCGCGAGCGAGGTGTTGAACGCTTTTGCAAATTTCCTTTAACACCCTCACGTTAAGGAGGTTGACGGAGGACCCATTGTCGACCAGGATTTTTCCTATCTTGATATCATGACAGTAGCCGGAGACATATAGGGGACGGTTGTGTTCACATGTCCCAAGTAGGAGATCTTCGTCGCCGAAGGTGATATCGGCTGTGTGTACTTCTTCCAGCTCGTCTTTCATCCTTTCTTCGGCGAGAAAAGTTTGGAATTGCTCTGGCTCTTGTAGCGCCTTGATTAACGAATCTCTTGCTTCTTTTGATAGTATAAGGGCGTCGAGAATGCTGAGCTGCGAGGGTAACTTCCTCAAGTGTGCCAGAACATTGTAGTCCACCTTACTTTTCTTTGGTGGGTCCTTGGCTGTCAGCTTTTCGACGGCTTGGTCATCAAGGATGATATCCTCAGAGACCTTTTCCTTTCGCTTATCTTTTCTATTCGTAGGTCCGAGATTTTTTCCGGGCAGCGTACGATTGCGCAGATGGATATTTTCACAGGTCTTCGGCTCTTCCCCTTTCCCCGAGGTGATTCTTTAAAGAGAGGGCCAAGAGTCATCTCTTCATCGGAGTTGCTCCCGAAGGTGAGAACCTGCGATACCCCGGCGTTGACCGTGCGACAGTTACCGGTAGTTCTTTTATGCTCCTCTGTCGTACTTCTCTTCTCCTGACGAGTTTTGCGTTTCATCCGCTTAAATGTTGTCGGTGAGCAACATATCCCTGCCATCATCTTTTAAAAGCGTCGCATTCTTCGGTGGGGTGCGAAATCTTTCGATGATATAAGCAGTAGCTAGGATGTATCTCTGCTTTACCGAGAATGTTTCCTTCGGAGGGTGGTAGCTTCATCCCCATTGATATGGCTTTAGCAAACCTTTTCCTCGTCTTGAACTTGTTTTTATTCGCGACGGATGTCCCTTGATTCGACGGAAGTGTCTCGACTCTTTCGTCTAGTCGCCGGCGTTTGGCTTTTTCAAATATGGCCATCTCACGCTCCCGATCAGCTTTACTTTTCAGATGAATTTCATTTAGAAAGGCATCGATCATTTCGTCTGTCGGCCACAGAAGTTCCGGTTCAGGCCCTGCCCCCAGCCTCTTGGTGCAAAGAGCCTCTTCATCGTCTGCAGACAAGTGAGAGATCATATGGCAACTTGCTACGTAACCCTCAGATTCGTCCGACGAGTCTTCTCCATCATCTCTGTCTTCGAGGACATGGCCGAGGAATTCTTGGAGCGTGATTGGGGTCCGCGTCTTCTGGTTATACTCTTCCAGCGCGTCGATCTATTTCTGCAGGTCCGTGCGCTTGTTACCAAGCTTCACGGGCTTTTTGGATTTCTTCTTCTTTTTCGAAGATTTCGACGGCTGGGTGTGAGCACTTTGGCTATCACCGCCAATCTTTGGAGTTGGGCGCGGCTTCAGCATCCCTTCGATGATTTGGGGTTCCAGCGGATTCTTCTACCTAATTGCCGGGCATGTCTGGAGATCATTCAGTATCCTTTTGGTTTTAGCCGAAAGAACCACCTCCCATGGAGCTTCCTCAACAAAAGAGCACGTTGCCCCCGGTGTGTCCGTCTTCTTAGGAGTGTGCGGTTGTGGTGGGTTTACTTTCCACTTCTCAGACAGCGCAAACTTACCTTGTAGGTACTGATCCTCGATCCATCCCTTAAAGACGAAGCAATTTTCGATTGGATGGCTTACCGTTTGGTGGTAAGGACAATAATTGGGATTATTCACTTCGCCGGGTTGCGATGGTCGCCTTGGATTCGGCAAATTGATAAGCCTGTTGCGCATCACCAGCTCGAATAGTCTCTTCGTTTTATCCCGCGGGAATGAGTAAGGGCACTTCATTTTCTCATTATAATAGCGTCGTCTCTCCTCCAATTGATCCGTTAGTCTTGGAGCACTAGGCTGCTGTTGGGTATTTGCAACAAAGGTCTCCTTCCCTTTACCCTTTTCGTTCCGTGGCTCCGGCTTCGGAGGAGACGGTCTGTGACCCATCTGATCCATCTGGGCTAGCTTGTCGATTAGAGCCTGGAATGTGGTCGGTTTGAAGAACATCATGAACTGTGAAATAGTTGCATGAGGGTCTAGGGTGCCTACGAACATGCCCACCGTTGGTGCTTCTTTGATGCGCTGTTCGCACTTCGACCATAGGTTCCGCCATCGGATTGCGTGCTGAACCCACGTCTCGCCCGGATTCACCCTGGCATTGATCAATGCCGTTATTGGGGTGCGTTCACTAGCACTTGCGAATCGTTGGGTGAACAACAACTCCATTTCCGCGAAAATTTTGACGGGGTCATTTGGGTGTTCGGAGTACCACTCGAAGGCTGTCTCCGATAAGCTGCCGATGAATTGGCGGAGCAAAAGCTTATCATCGCCACCAGTATTGCCACAGAGGGCCCTGAACTGAGCAACATGTTGATGGGGATTGCCTGTCCCCTTGTACACATGGAATTTCAGGATCGTGTAGCCCGGCGGGTACTTTATCTGATCATACCAACCCGGATACGGTCGCCCAGTTTTGACGATTTGGCCGGCTGCTCCATTTGCCTGGTGAACTCTTATTTGCTGAGCAATATAGCCATCCAGGGCAACTTTAGAGATTGTCTCCTCCTTGGCTGTTGACAGAGCCGGCAGAGGGTTCGATGTTTCTCCTCTGTCATCTTCAATTATTACTGGAGGATCTTCGGCTGGGGGATCCGACTGGATCATCATGCCCACCATGTCTTGGAAGAGAAGTACCATTCGCTTCATGTTAGCCGCTTGCTCCGCGGCTTCTTTGTCCTTCTTTTCGAGGACTCTGCGGAGGAAGTCAGCATCAGTCTCGTGTTCGTGACGTTGTTCCGATGATGCCTCCGGGCTTTCTTTTGGCCCGATAAGTGCGGCCATCGCAGTCAGCATCTCCTGAAGTTTCTGCTGCTGCTGTTCCTTAGCTCTCGTGATAGATCGGGTGAGTGGTCGGTGGCCTGTAGAAGCGCGGCTATCCTCTTTCCCGGATGCTATGTAAACTGTATGCACCACCATGCCCCCAGACTTAGGGCTTTTGGGCTCAATGCCTTTGACATTTGTCGTAGGCATGGGGATTTTCTCTGGTCTTCTCCTCTTATGAGCGGTCGAAGTTGAGGGGGCCATTGCAGTGGGCACCCAAGTAGCTGTCGTCTTTTGTGGCTTAACAAGACGGTTTTCTTCCTGTCGGACCTTCGGCTTCTTCTACCGGTGGGGATAGTCTTGATCCACCACTGACTCTCGGACTTGTCACCGGATTTTGTAAACTTTGGAAGACAGCCGTTGAGGGGACTGCTCCGGCTGTATTTCTGTGACAGTCTCCACCGGTGGCGGGGATCTTTTTAGTACGGCAATAGGCGAGTTCCTGCGTACCTTGTTCAGCAGCTCAAAACTGTTCCCGGTCGGGACAGCAGCATTAACTTCCACCGTTGGAGCTGGTGGAGTTAGCCTAGAAGGGAATTTTCCCCCGGCCTTCCTTACTCGGCGCTAGTGACGACGACGAGCGTGTCGAGCTGATGGAGTCGGTTCGGTGATGGAGATGGCTTTGTCTTGCCCCCTGTCCAGGTAAGAGGCTGCTGCTGGTGCCAGCCTCTTGAAGACTGACGTCTTTTGAGTAGCGGTATCCAATCTTTCAAAGACAGACCTTCAAGCAGGAACGGGAGCCGGAATAGTCAATCTCGTAAAGACCGACTCTTTGGCAGGAGAAGCCGCCTTGACGACTTCAGGAGCAGAGATGGCTATCTTCTTTGGGATGGCCACTTCAGATGTCATGGGCTTCTTGGCAGGCCCATCGGAGTTCAGGCTCAGTCTGGCGAAGACCGAGGAGTTGGAGCTGGATGACCCGTTGAGAGGGGCCGTGGTAGTAGCAAGTCGATCAAAGACCGACTTCTTGGGAGCTTCTGGTGTTGGTATAGGAACGGTGAAGCTCGTTGGTGGGAGCATGCTCCCGAAAAACAATCCAGTACTGGCCTGAGTGATCTGTTCCACTGGCATCGTGAATAAGGAAGCCGCTTGGGGCCCGTAAGCTACACCTCCAGGTGAGGCAGAGCGTAGGTTGCAGTTGCAGTTGGAACATCTTGCACAAGTGGACGCCATTGATTCTTTGCTTTCTGCAGCAAGCAAAATGCCAAATCTTAGTACCTCGAAACGCAAGGGCAACTATTAATAAACCGCGAATGGTTCGCGAACACGACACACGAAGTGTGGAGTGGAAAGAGAAAAAGGTCCCACCGGGCATGCCAGAATCTGTTCCCCTCCGAAAAACGTGGACGAAGACGCGGCGGACGTCTTGCCTGAAATTCGGGGTAGATGCTAATGGGTGCTATCCGTCCATCTCTCCGAAGATGCCAAGTTGATTTATGGCACCATGTATCGAAGGTTTAAATGGATGCGACCGATATAGCAGAGTTCGTCAGATTCCCCCTCGTTTGAGGAGGTTTTGTTTGTGGGGACGCTCTTCCCTGCCGACGCAAACCCCTGCAGTTAATTACACTACCGCATCGCGATAACAACTTTCTCCTTCTCCAGATGGTCACTTCGTGTCGTGGGTGTTTGTTTTGTGTTTGGTTGCCCGTGGATTGTATACGGAGACTAATTTATGTTGTCGCCCGTAGGGCGTGGACTAGTCCAAATCCATATCTTTCTTAGATTTGGGTTTGGGGGTTTGGGTTTAAGAATACGTTAGCCTCATTTGAGACTAAGATCAACTTAAACGTTTGTTAAGGATACGTTAGTCTCATTTCAGACTAAGATCAACTTAACGGGGTCGTTTAGATCCGACAAAAGAGCAATTAGGCTCTATTGTTTAGTTTAATGACATTGCGGTCGATAATTAGTTTAAGGACATTTCGGTCCATCGTTAGTTTAAAGACATCGCGGTCGAGGTTAAGGACGTCATAGTCCGTGAGTTTAAGGACTTCACAGTCTGATGTTAGTTTTAAGACATCACGGTCGAGATTAAGGACATCATAGTCCGTTGTTAGTTTTAAGACATCACGGTCGAGATTAAGGACATCATAGTCCGTGGGCTTAAGGACCCCACAGTCCGTGAAATGTGTGGTTGTCGGGACCCGTCACCTCTTTGAAGACGTTGAGGAATTACAACGACAAATATCAAAGGAGTGAAGAGATGTACCCTTGAACCAGGGTGGATTAAGTAATCTATAGCCCAATTTGGAACTAAGATCAATTAATTATATTATGAGCACATTGGCTCAGTTGAGTCTGAATTGAGGACTTATGGCCTACTTGGGCTAAGTCCAATTAAGTTTGAAGTGTTGGCCCTCTGTTTGACCATTAGACATTTGTCTGGATCCGAGCCCATATTATTTAGCAATACTAAACGAGAGTTGGAGGGCTTTGGCAACATTTTTATCTTTGATTTCCTCAATTTTGAGATTCATTTTGAGGAGGGACTTTTGCCTCTGGAAAATTAGCCAATTTGGCTAAGAGTAGTGTTAAACACTAGAAATAAACCTCTTAAATTAGTGTTTAAACACTAGATAAGAATGGGTCACGTGGGGACACGTGAGGGCACACAAAGGTGGGGTCAGATCTCCTTTGCTTTGTTCTGAAAATAAGTGTTAAACACTTTTGATCTTTTTGGCCATCACGTGTGGGCACGTGATAGGCACTCTTGCACTGATTTGTTAAGGCTTTTATTAGGGGTCACATGAGGACACGTGAGAGCGCCCAGAGGTGGGACCAGGTCCTTTTTACTTTGCTTTGTAAATAAGTGTTTAACACTTCTTTTTCTATATTTTATTTTTAGCATCACGTGTTGGCACGTGATGGGGATTTATGCACAGATCATTAAAGCATTTACTAAGGGGTCACGTGAGGACACATGAGAGCGCCCAAAGCTTTGCTTTCCTTCGGTTTTTCTTTCTGTGTTTTGTAAGTCACGTGGGAGCACGTGAGGCATTGCCTCAAAGCTTCCTGCTTCTCATTTCTGGGGATCTCTTCAGGGATCACGTGGGGATACGTGACCTTAGTTCTTTTCATGCACAGAGATCTTTTATGTCTCCTTATTTTATTTTGAGAATTCTCTGTAGGGTTAAACCCTAATCATGATTTTGGAGGAATTAAATTCCTATTATGAAAGAATTAAATTCTTATGTAGGGTTAAACCCTAATTTCTTTTAGAGGAAATAACTTCCCATGTATGTAAAAGAATTAAATTCTTGTATAGGGTGAAACCCTAGTTCTGTCCATCTTGAAGGAATTAAATTCCTATACTTTTAGGAGAATTAAATTCTCATATAGGGTTAAATCCTAGTTTTGTTTTGAGAGAATTAAATTCTCTAAACTCAATTCCCCCTCTAAGTTTTGGATCTGCATGGAAGGATCTCAACCCGATGAGAATTAAATTCTCAACCTATGGGGAGATGTGCTTCTGCGGATCGTCAACTAGAGGAAGAACTAAGTTCTTATGCAGAAGAGTTAAACTCTTAGATTTTTGAGAATTAAATTCTCTATTTGAAGTTCGATCCCCTTTCTTTTTCTCACCTAGGATTTTCTTTTGTTGAGAATTAAATTCTCCTTTTTTTTCTCTCTGAAATTTTAAGATTCCAAAACTCTATCTCCCCAAAGAAAATTCCTCCTTTTTTCTTTTATTCTTGGCTTCTATTTATAGGAGAAGGAAAAGAATCAATTTGTTTAATGAATCGTTTATTGAAAGATTTTGTTTGTTTTCGTAATTAATATGAGCCTTTAGATCATTCAGTGAATTTTATTCACCGTTGGATTTTCAATCCAAAGATATTCTGTTTGTTATTTTCGGTGAGATTTAGGGAAATCTTTCCTTGTCTAAGATTTTTCCATAAATTGGGGATATTTAATCACCCCTGGATTTTTAATCCAACGGTTCTCCCTAATCCTTTCCCATTTGAAAAGATTTTAGAAAAATTTAGAATTTTAATTCTATTAAACTGTAAGGCTTTCAAAGCCTGTCACGTGCTGGCACGTGACCCTAGGTCACGTGTGAACACGTGACCCGTGGCTTCTCCTTCAGCCGTTTGTTTTCATTTCTGTTTGATGAGAATTTAAATATCATGTGTCAACACGTGACCATTGGTCACGTGTGAGCACGTGATACCTCATTGTGGTAATTCCCGATTTTTAGAATTAAATTCTATTAAGTTATAAGGCTTTCAGTGCCTGGCACGTGCTGGCAGTGACCCTTGGTCACGTGTGAGACGTGACCCCCAATTGGGTCCTCATTCAACCGTTCGTTTGTGCTTTTATTTTAACCATCATGTGTTGACACGTGACCATTGGTCATGTGTGAGCACGTGACCCCCAGTTGGGTCCTCCTTCAGCCGCTTGTTTATGATTCTGTTTGCTTAGATTTTAACCTTGTAAATAGATCACGTGTCAATACGTGACCTTTGGTCACGTATGAACACGTGATACCTCTTTGAGGAAAACCCTGATTTTTAATCAGGGAACAACCGCAAAAACCACCTATAAGCAAAACGACTCACAGCCAACTGTAGCGGTATCCACAGTAAAAAGATACAGCGAGATAGCCCTGCTGCGACTACTCTGAGGGTCAACCTGCAAAACACTGTGGCACAACGGGGGTGAGTTGCCAACTCGTAAATAGTAGGTAACATATACAGGTAATCGCAGGTATGCACGTACTGCGAAACTCTATCACATGCAATCTGATAGTATCAATATACTAATATGGATATGCAACAATCATGAAAAGTACTTTATCAGGTACTACAATGCATGAAGCAATGCATATCAATGAATAATGAGTATGGGATAAAACATATCAACATCAATGAATCATCATCGTGGAAAAACCGGTGTCCATCACGACACACCCCAAATCCCAATACCTCATGTGCCGTCACTCTGGATCGGCCCTCAAACCCTGTAAATCTCATAGAACTTGAGTGCCCAACATCAGCACTCGAAAACATCATGAAATGCCCGTGTCCAACATCGACACGTAAATACTCATCTCTCAGGCGCCGCATACCAGATCAGCCCTCAATATATCTCATGTCATAACTCCTAGACGGTATCCTCCGGATGTTCATCGGGCTCCACGCTATCACCGGTAGGTAGTAGTCCCTCCGCTGGGCTCACCGTCTATCTATGCGAGTCTTCTTTCCCCGGGTACCATACTAGATCCACCATGTACCCGCAGACGGTGCCTGTCGCTCCTCGAATCAGGTATACACACACAAGCTCTCAGAACCGAGAAAACTCATGATGGACGCACTGAAATATCATATCAAGAGAAACCGGGTTTTCAAAACAATACAAATTTTCTTGAAATAATACCACGGTTCTCAAATCCATAAATCACATGAAATCCATATCCAAATGCGAAAATCCATGAATATGATATATGCAACATAAAATCGTACTATGAGCACATCAAGGGAAAACCGCGCTTTTAAATGAATCCAGTTTTAAAATATATATCATGCGGTTCCCAATTTTCCAACATCAAATCCAACATCATCTAAGGATGCACATGTAACTATACAAGTATGTATGTACGCAAGTATGTATGTACAAGTGTGTATGTACGCAAGTATGTATGTACAAGTGTGTATGTACGCAAGTATGTATGTACAAGTACGTATGTACGCAAGTATGTATGTAAGCAAGTATGTACGTACGCAAGTATGTATGTACAAGTGTGTATGTACGTAAGTATGTATGTACAAGTACGTATGTACGCAAGTATGTATGTAAGCAAGTATGTATGTACAAGTACGTATGTACGCAAGTATGTATGTACAAGCGTGTATGTATGTACAAGCGTGGATGTACGTAAGTATGTATATACAAGTGTGGATGTACGCAAGTTTGTGTGTACAAGCACGTATGTACGCAAGTATGTATGTACAAGTACGTATGTACGCAAGTATGTATGTGAGCAAGCGTGTACGTACGCAAGTATGTATGTACAAGTGTGTATGTACGCAAGTATGTATTTACAAGTACGTATGCACGCAAGTATGTATGTACAAGTACGTATGCACGCAAGTATGTACGTAAGCAAGTATGTATGTACGCAAGTATGTATGTACAAGAGTGTATGTACGCAAGTATGTATGTACAAGTACGTATGTATGCAAGTATGTATGTACAAGCGTGTATGTATGCAAGTATGTATGTACAAGTGTGGATGTACGCAAGTATGTATGTACAAGTACATATGTACGCAAGTATGTATGTACAAGTGTGTATGTACGCAAGTATGTATCTCATATGCGCAACATGACAACAATCCATGTGTCAATATCAATAACGATTAAATACGGCATATGTGTATGCGTTGTGCGTGTCATGGCAATTACTAACGGTGTGTGTGTAGCATACAATTAGTGCTCGTGCAACATGAACCGCCAGTAATGATGCAGTGTCCACTAGATATTAAGTCGAGGCACAACAAGTAATGGTATGTATAATACTTATGCACAATCAATCTATATATGAATCTAAACATGCGGCTATAGTATCCTATCCAGCCCTGACGCATAACGCCATATGGGCAATTTCCACGTAGATCTTAAATCTACTCACCGGTGATCTCGAGCTAAGTATATCCGACCACCTGCTTCCCTTTCTTCGCAGCGTCCGAAGTCCTCGCCTGCGATCCTATTTACACATAAAACATAGCAAGGCAAAACACTTAGAAATCGACCAATAATACACACAATTACGCTAAAATCGACGCACCAACTCCAATACCCTCTAAAGTGTTCGCTTAGCGGCTAACGTGCGTGTGTCATTACATAAACAGACTCACGTGTAGAAATCATGCGAATCACAGAAACTGAGTCGGACACCGTGTCGGATATCGTAACGCGCTTCGTCAAAACACTAAAAACTAACTAATCGATCCCAGATTCATTCTACAGTCAAAACATAAAAATCTAGCAGTACCAAACACCCTTAAACCACTACAGACGGCTACCCTGCAAACTACAACCCACAACTCCCTCGTACGGCCGAGGTCGCCGAATCTGGCTCCCAAGTCGCCAGAAAAAACCGCCCAGATTGGGCTCGTGCTTCAGATAAACATCCAGGGTAGCTAGTACAACACTTCTATACTGCTAGTTTTCCTAGTAAAGACTCGGGGTCACAGCAGCTTACAGATATCACAAAACGACACAAAAATACGATATCGTGCACAAAACTATACTTCTAGTGTTCTAAACTGAAACTACAAAGCAACACTACATAATAAGAACCTAATTAACAGTAGAGAGTCATTACCTAACCAAGCTTGCTTCAAAACCTTAGCTTTTCATGCTCCAAGTGAATCTAGTGGCTTGATCTTGGCTTGAGAAGGGCTTTGATGGAGTTTAGTGGAGATTTGTGTGGGTTTGTGAGGGTGGGGGTCAGGGTTTCAGTTTGAGAGAGGTGAAGGTGTGAGAAAAGAGATGAAGAAAAAAAATGAGAAAGAGAGAATGAGATGAGAGTGTGAGGGTGTATGTGTGTGAGTGAGGGAATGAGGGTGTGAGAATAACCATGCCCCTCTCTCACCTCAATAAATGCATAGCATGCTTGCCATGCCTCATGATGCCAAGGTCAACCCTCTCTCTCTCCCCCAAGTCAACATATTTTCAAAAACCATTTATTTTATTTTGAAAACTAATTAATTAATTAATTACATACACATAATGGAAAGGGGTCAATATGCCATGACTACCTAAGCATGGTTTAACCCCAAATTAACTTTAGGTTAACATGCACATGTGTGTGCAAACCCATAATAAATATTAATAAAATATTAATTAATTTTGATAAAATATTTGAAAACTATTTTGGTAAACTTTTTACTAAAAATCAGCATTATCGCTTAATTAACCACTAATCGCATTCTAATGTGTTACACTGGTAAAGCCTTGCACTGCTATGACGTAGCCCCTGTGTTCGATTCTCATCAGACACAATTATTTTTTTTCTGATTTTTCTTTTTAACTTTTTGGAAACCCAAAAGATTTCACGTGCAATACATAGGAAATGAAAAGTTCAGCAAAATCAAACATATGGGAAATGGTGTAAATATAGAGTTGATCAGATAGCATGAATCTCGAAACAAGAGCCTCAAGATCGACCGGTGGAAAGCGCCCTAGGGCCGGCGGGGATGGGTGAGATGAGCCCAAATTGCCCCGTGCTCTGCACACATGACTCTTCAGCTACCCCTAACTCCTCTGCACTGTTTGATTTCCTTGCAATCAAACAGAGACATTTCAATTCACCAATTAACACAATTTTAATGCTTTTAATCCACATTTTTAATTCCTAAACCCTAATTCTCTATTATAAATACCACCCCACACTTTGGCTCAGCACCATTCTGAAAATTATAGCCAAAACTCTTTAAAAAGTTCCTAAGTGCAAGTGGAGTAAAGTAGACTTAGCGAGCAAGTTGGTTCCGGAGAAGATCGAAGCCAATTCCGGAGCTCCCGCGACGCCATTGTTTCCTCCAATCAGAGTAAAGCTCTGTTTGAAAATTCAAATTTCAAAATTGAAGCAACGCTTCAGATGCAGCGCCAAGTGCGCTGCGCCCTAGGTAGGCATCATGAGTGCGCTAGCACTAGGCGTGCTGCGCAGCGCGCCACGTGTCAAACACGGGTGCGCTAGCGTAGGGTGCGATGCGCTCTGAGCAGCGCCCCACATGTCAAACACAGGTGCGCTAGCGCAAGGTGCGTTGCGCTCTGAGCAGCGCACCATGTGCAAAGCACGGGTGCGCTAGCGCTGGAATTAAAAAAACTCCCCACCATTAGATCAAAAGATCTAATAATAATGATAAATCATTAATTAACCAGAATTAAAATTCTGTAATGGAAAGATTTTTTTTCAATCTTGTTAAAAACAAGAAAACTGCCTTCTGTAAAACAGAAGCCCTAGGATCAAAGATCCAATGGTGGGGAAATATCCCCAAATCAATCAGAGAAAGATCTCTTTAACTGATTCAACAAATCAGCTTGCCCTATAAAAAGGCCCCAAGACTTCAAGTCTGATATAGAGAAACTCCCCTATAAACTTTGAAAAAAAAACTCAAAGATAAAGAGCAAGCTCTCAGCAAAAGAAGATACTTCTTCAAGGTAAAGATGATGGATGATGAACACAGAGATGAAATCATCCCATAAAAAGAAGAATTCTTTTTTTAAAAAAAGATCATAGATCTACAAAACAAAAAGTCTTTCATAAAGGAGATCAAAAGATCTCATCATAAAATAAGAGAAGAACATAATTCTTCTCGCATATCATGGATCTATAAAGGCAAAGCCTTTCATCGAAATAAGAGATTGAAAATCTCTCCTGCAAAATAAGAACTATTGTTCTTAGATCTTGAGACAAAGTCTCTTTTAAAAGAACATAAACTTGTTTTCCCAAATCATAAAATTGATCAAATGCGCCTTTCGCTCATGAAATGCGCCTTGCGCTCTTGAACAGCGCTTCTGCACTCTCTGGACCGGCGCTAAGCGCCAAATGCGCCACGTGTCAACCACGTATGCGCCAATTAACAGCATGCGCCTTGTGCTCTTGAACAACGCTTCTGCGCTCTATGGACCGGCGCTAAGCGTCAAATGCGCCACGTGTCAACTACGTATGCGCCAATTAACAACTTGCGCTTTGCGCTTCTGAAATAACGCACTGCGCTCATGGGCTGACGCTCAGCGCCAAGCGCACCACGTGCCATTCATGTGTGCGCCACTAAATTGAAAACATAATGCGCTCATGGATTAGCGCTCAGCGCTCATAAACTGGCATCATGCGCTCATCATCTAACACCTAGCGCTGAGTGCGACACGTGTCTCTTACATGTGCGCTACTTGGCAGTAGCGCACTGCGCTTTTTGATTGGAGCAAAACGCCTAGCACGCCACGTGTTGCGCTGACAGAACATAAATTGTTCTTTAATAAGCTCAGAACTCTGGTGAATGCTCGGCATTCAATAAAAAACAAAAATATTGTCAGAAGGGCCAAGCCCAAATAAAGGCTCAATAGCCAGAATAAAAATGTTAAACATTTATTGGACTTAGCCCAATATTGGCCATAAGTCCTCAACTTATATTAATTGAGCCCACCTGCTTATAAATATTTCAACAGATCTTAGTCCCAAATTGGACTACAGATCTTCCAACCAACTCACATCGGTTTAAGAGTACATCTCTGAACCCCTCTGATATATGTCGTTGTAATCCCTCAACGTTTTCAGAGAGGTGACGAGTCCCGACAACCATATACTTCATAGACTATAACGTCTTTAAACTGGACTGTGGGGTCCTTAAACCCATAGACTATGATGTCCTTAACCTTGGACTGTGGGGTCCTTAAACCCATGGACTATGATATCCTTAACCTTGGACTGTAAGTCCTTTAAAACCCATGGACTATGATGTCCTTAACCTTGACTGTGAGGTCTTTAAACTCACAGATTATGATGTCCCTAACCTCTACCGCAATGATTTTAAACTAACATTGGACCGAAACGTCCTTAAACTAACATTGGACCGTAATGTCCTTAAACTAATCGACCGCAATGTCCCTAAACTAAACAATAAAGCTCGAATGCTCTTTTGTTGGATCTAAACGATCCCGTTAAGTTGATCTTAGTCTAAAAATTAGACTAACGTATCCTTAACAAACGTTTAAGTTGATATTAGTCTCAAATGAGACTAACGTATCCTTAAAACCAACCCCCAAACCCAAATCTAAGAAGATACAGATTTGGACTAATTCACGCCCTACGGGCGACAACATAAATTAGTCTCCGTATACAATCCACGGGCAACCAAAAACAGAACAAACACCCACGACACGAAGTGACCATCTGGAGAAGGAGAAAGTTGTTACCGCGATACGGTAGCGTAATTAACTGCAGGGGCTTGCGCCTGCAGGGAAGAGCGTCCCCACAATCAAAAAACCCCTCAAATGAGGGGGAATCTGACGAAATTTGCTACATCGGTCGTATCCGTTTAAACCTTCAATACACGGTGCCATAAATCAACTTGGCATGTTCGGAGAGGTGGACGGATAGCACCAATTAGCATCTGCTCTCGAATTTCAGGCCTGACGTCCCAACGTCCCGGTCGCGTCTTTCGGCGGGGAACAGTCACAAAAACCATCCTCTCTTCTTTAACCTTTTTTTGAAGTTTCTAAACTGTAAGTTCCTCCCAAACTCCCTTTCTCTTCATAGAATTTCATTTTTAATCAAAATCGGTAAAAGTGGAGTTATTACCGATATCATCTTTTCTAAAACCTATAACTCCATTTTCTTTTATCATTTGGTCAAACCAATTTTACCACTTCACTTGTAATCTTAATACTAATATTTAGAATCAAGTTTAAATCAAGAATCTTATGTAAAACAAGCATATTTGAACTTTTACATTAAAATGCCTTGAACTTTGTTATCACATTTTTTCGACAAAATTGTTTAACAATACCTTTAGGAAAACTTCACTGGGTAACGACCTACCCCACATGCACACTTGGTTTCATAGCACAATGCCTACTTGTATATATTTTTGGTTAGAAGAATAGCATTACAATATGTTCTAAAACCGGGTTTCTTTTAAAAGCGGTATTTCATTTCCTTTGCAATTATCCATCTACAACCCTTGTTAGGAGACCCGCTAATGGATGGTGCGGATTATCGTACATCCTTGGGCTAGTAGAGCGAGATGCAGACCTCCTCATGGAGTATTCAATCTCGAAAGGATTTAAATACGTTTTTAAGAAATGCGGATTTTTCTAAATAAAATAAAATTAATTTTTAGAAAAATTATATAAAATTGTAAATCCATATTTTCAAAATATAATAAACCTATATTTTTCTAAAAATGAAATATTAATAAATGACAATAAAATACCATCAAGATACCAAAAAGGACAAGTTTTTCAATAAAATACCATGAACTTTCCAAGCTAAGTAATTATCACTAAAATACCCAATATTTAAAATTTATGCTCATGAAAACCCTAAGTAATACTAATCACCCTCAAGGTTTACATTTTAACTATATTAAAATATTTTTCATAAAACCCCCTCGAGTTATATAAAAACAATATTTTAAGGACTTTAGTAAATATAGGTTTAAGCAGGATCAATTCTTTTGAGCCATAGGGAGCCGGAAAAAGTGAGTGCTTGCCTATTTAAGGTAGACAACTTAACGGTGTTATCAATGTCAATTGTCTTGGAAAAAGACACAAATCATGCCGTTCATGTGCAGCAGTTACCGATAATTCCCGAACCTAAAATTTTAAGAGTTAAATCGGTACAAGTGTCTGACTCTGTCTAAGTCCAAACTCAAACCTGAATCTAAACTCAAACATGAATACTTGATCATGAACATGAACACTTGAATTCAAACATCAATATCAAACCTGTATACTTGACTTGACTTGACCGAACCATGATTATGACTTGACATGACTATTTGAATACATGATTACATCCTGAACATGATTACCTGAAAATTTTGTATCCATGGTTTCAGTAAGACTTGTAAACATATTCTGTACAATACATTACACGGGGATAAAGGGATAGATTGGTACGGAACGTATATCATGGCACGAGAGGCCACTTAAAAGACACCTACTTGAATTCTCGTGCCGTTGTTCCGTGGGTTATGACGGGGCCTTATACTACATGTTACCATAGTCCACGGGGTAAGATGGACTCCTCTCGTATACATGAATACCTTCTTTACCAAACTACAAACAACCACGTTATAATAATTATCATATACCAGTAATTAATCATATACACTTTACCTGTTCATTTCACTTTATATACTATCTTTTCATTCTTCTTTTAGGACTTACCGAGCGCTAGTTCGCTGACGACATTCCTTTATATTTCTTTCTTGGAATGTTCGTCAGTAGGACCGAACACTGAGAAAACGAGCCGAGCCAGGAGGACTTGGACCAGCTTACCGCACAGCCTGACTTCTAGTTCCGTTGCACTTATTTTCCTGTATACCATTGTTTAGGCACTGCTTTACTCATTGTATCTTTTATTTTCAAACAGGTGTATGTAAAGATAAATGTAAATAAAGTTGTTGTTTTATTTTTATACTCTTGTCATTCTTGTACATTTACATATTGCTTAATTACGCTTAACGTATTTATTTCTTAGTAAATACGTTGTGGCCTGCCACGTCATCGTTTCCGTCTACTAGGAAGCGGGACATGACAGGGACCCTCTCAAGTTGCTTCTAAAGGAAGCGGTGCCATATATCTGCTTACTTTCATCGATGATTATTCGAGAAAGGTTTGGGTCTATTTCTTGAAGCTCAAGAGTACTGTGTTTCTTACTTTCAAGCAATGGAAGACGTTGATTGAGAAGCAGACAGGAAAACAGATTTAACAGACTGAGGACGGATAGCAGGTTAGAATTTTGCGGTGAAGATTTCAATGATTTCTGCAAAAACGAATGAATTGTTCGGCATCATACCATTGTTTACATACCATAATAAAACGGAGTCGCGGAGCATATGAATCGGACTCTTATGGAGAAAACACGGCGCATGTTGTCTAATGCCGGGCTCGGTAAGGAATTTTGGGCAGAAACGGTGAACACGGCATACTTCATTGTGAATCGGTCACCTCATATATCGCTTGGTAGTAAAACACCGGAGCAGGTATTTCCTAGGAAGCACGCTGATTATTCTACATTTAAGACGTTTGGTTGTCCCACATATGCACATTGCCATGAAGGCAAGTTGGATTCTCGAGTGAAAAAGTGCATTTTTCTTATTTATGCTACCGGCGTTAAAGGTTATAAGTTGTGGTATTCAGATCTTAAGTAACCAAAATTTATGATTAGCATAGATGTGACTTTTGATGAATCTGCTATTTATAGAATCTTCAAGTAAAGACGATTTAAGAGAGGATAAGCCGAGCATTGATATTGAGGTCGGTGAAAGTTCGGATTCACAGGAGATCTCTCTTTCACCATCGTCTGGTGAAACTCATAATGAGTAGTCCCAAGATGAGGAGTATTTACTCACTAGAGACCGACAACGAAGGGATATTAGACTGCCACAAAGATATGGCTACGATGATCTAGTAGTGTAAGCGCTGTCTGTTACAGAGACAGTTGATAGTAGCGAACCGACGAGCTATCAAGAAGCTGTTTCATCCGATCAGTCAGCCCGTTGGTTAGTCGCTATGAATGAAGAGATTGAGTCTCTTCACAAGAACCGAACATGAAAGTTCGTGAAGCCCGAAAAAGGAAAGAAAGTAGTTAGCTGTAAGTGGGTTTTCAAGAAGAAGGAGACAAAGGGGTTTTGGATACGAGACATAAGGTACGGTTGGTAGCTAAAAGCTATTCGTAAGTTTGGGGAGGTTACTTCAATGATGTATTTTCTCCGGTTGTAAAAGACACCTCTATATTTGTCTTGCTCGGTTTGATAGCTATGCAAGATTTGGAGCTTGAGCAGCTCGATGTGAAGACCGTATTCTTGCATGGTGATTTGGTAAAGAAGATCTACATGCAACAACCCGAAAGTTTCGAAGTTGAAGATAAAGAATACCACGTTTGTTTACTAAAGATGTCTCTTTGTGCTTTGAAGCAATCACCTAGATGTTGATATAAGAAATTTGAATCCTTCATGAAGGATATTGGGTTTACGAGAAGTATGGACGATAATTGTGTATATTGTAAGAAAATCGCCGATAGTTCTTTCATATACTTGTTGCTTTATGTTGATATATTGATAGCAGCAAGGTGTATGGTTGACATTCAGAATTTGAAGGAACCGCTGAAAGACAAGTTCGAGACCAAGGATTTGGGAGTGGCCAAGAAAATACTTGGTATGGAGATCAGGCGCGATCGCAAAAGAGAAAAACTTTACTTGTCTCAACAGCAATTCATTGAGAAAGTCTTAGAGCATTTTGGCATGGTAGACCCTAAATCGGTAAGTACTCTGTTGGCAGCTCATTTTAAACTTTCAGCTCGTTCATCACCGCAAACAGAGGATGGGATTAAGTATATGTCGAATGTTCCATATTCGAATACGGTGGGTAGCATAATGCATGCCATGGTTTGTACCCGACCTGACATTTCACATGCAGTTAGTGTAATTGGTCACTATATGGCGTCTCCTGGCAAAGTCCATTGGCAAGCAGTGAAATGGATTTTACGATACCTGCGAGGTAGTCTGATGTGGGGTTGGTGTTTAGAAGGAACAACGATAGTTTGGTTGGTTTCAGCGATTCCGATTATGCTGGTAATCTCGACAGACGAAGATCGATCACCAGCTATGTATTCTTCTTAGGAGAATGTGCCATTAGTTGGCGTGGTTCATTACAGCCCACGGTAACATTGTCTACGATAGTGGTAGAATATATGGTTACTGTTGGGGCCGTTAAGGAAGCAATCTGGTTGAAGAAACTATTTTGGAACTTGGTATTCAAAATGATACCATAATAGTCTACCGTGATATCCAAAGTGCGATTCACTTGACGAAAGACTAGATACATCATGACATGACGAAGCATATTGATGTACAATACTGGTTTGTTCAGGAAATCGTTGAAAAAGAAGAGACGATCGCGAAGAGGGTTGGCACAGTGGATAATACAGCCAACATGTAGACGAAGTCTCTTTCGGTTATTAAGCTTGAGCATTTCTTGAATTTAATTGGAGTGCGACGCACTCATTGAGCCCTTTAGGGGTTATGTGGTGAAGATGGAGCCACTATTAATTTTTGTGGAGAAGTTTTGTGGTAATGCGAGATAAGGTGGAGATTTGTTGTGTATGCCTCCTGTTTCGATCCCTATTGATTTTCCATTGATTTAGCGTTATCACGAAGGGATAACAGATTCGGATTTATCTACAAGCAAGGTGAATAATTGTTAGTGGAGAAATTAGTTATTTGGATCTATCTCTTCAATACTATATATATTGTAGTATTTTATAACCCTAAATCTAAGTGCCTTTGAGATAGTTTTAGATATTATTTGTAAGAGGGATTTTGTGATTCATCCACCGTTTGTACTCTTCCATATTTGGTGATTAATAAAACTTCTCTTTTGTCTATTTAATTTTGTGGTTGGTACTCTTGTTTCTTATTTACCTGTGATTTGTTTGGTTTGTGTTTTCCCTTTATCTTTTGTTCTCTTTCATGATCGTATTTGTCGCAACAGTTCTCAAGTTTCGATGCCGGCGATATTGGCACAGATTAAGAAGGAAAATTGGCACAAGTTAAGAGACTTGCATCCTTCGAACCTTTTCATACTTGTCTCTATATTACATACACCACATATGGAGACCACGTCTTATTAGGGAAGAAGATCGTTCCTCTCATTCTTGTGATCCAACTTTAAGGAGACGTGTGTTTGATTTATTAGCCACGGGTGCGAACATCATAAAATTATAAAATGTCGAACAATTTCCTTGCTCTTATATGATCATAGCCCAAGTAGATTAGGTCGAGGAATCAACGCCCTTATACTCGAAGTCGGCTGCCAGCCAGCCTCTTCCTAATGTTAGAGGGATGGGATCGCTATATCAACTATCATAAAATACATAGAAAACTTCCTCAAACCGTGCTCCAGTTTGTTTTTAAACTCCAACTTATGTTTACTATATATATTTTTTAAATAAAATAAAATAAAGCCGTTGAATTGACTAGAAATCTTTAATTTCCATGACACAAGGGAGACTTTTCTCGATAAAAAATGCCAGAAACAAAAGCTTGAAATTAATCAAAACCTCGTCGCACGCAATTGCGTTACTAGCCTTGCGTTGGATGCTCTCTTTGGCACCTTCTCACCCTTTGATAGCAACCAACAAACAAATGACATGAGAAGTCAATTATTAGCTCCTTACATTTTATTAAGTTTTTAGCACATCGTGTGCCAGTGAGCTCATTGGATCACAATTGCCATTAAATGATTGGCTACAAGATTCGCACAGGATTCATTCACCGCATTGGGCTCTCATAAATTCTCAGCCCAAAAGAGGGCACTTTCATATACGAGATAATAAACGATATTTAAGAAGGTTAAAGTAAATCCAGTATCAATGTTCTCATTATGGATGAAATGTTCTCATTATAGATGAACTGGAGTGTTGAGATATGTGGATAACATAGTACCACGTTAGAAAAACTATAAGAGATGCATGGATATAAGATATAAAATGGGACAAACCACCAAAAGGCTTGAGTTGTATTGGATGGAACCCGTCTACGTCGAAAGTTTGTTTGTGTCATCATATAAATAAATATATAACCGATATTAAGAATGCTTTGGATATGTTCGTCATGTCATTTTGTGGATGCATTTGAATAATACCATGATTTTCTATGATAAAAGGTCTTTTTTTATTGTACTTGTTAAAATTAATGTTCTGCCAGGTTTTGGACCGACGCTCTAAAGAGGAGGATCCTTGTATCCACATGATTTGCTGATATTTTTGAAAATTATTGCGGATAAACGGATGTTCAAAATCGATATATAATTGATATTTTATTGCCCGAGGATGGATATTCTAGAATTATTTTCCTTTTTAAAAAATATTCAATCTTGTTTACTGTTATTGTAACTTTTAGCATTTCAAAACATCAATCAAATGTTTTTTCAGGCTATGGTCTTAGTGACTCTGTCCACTTTTATAAAAAGAAATGGGTAAATCACACTCAGATATCCTTAGCTGTATTGGTTTTTTCGCTAAAACACCGTAAGCTATTTTACTGTAATGAATATAATTTTAAGCCATTTTATTGTAATAATAAAAGTACTTTAAGGTATTTTAGTGAAAAACCAATGCATTGAACAGTTGTAAAAGGACGGAGTTAAGGTCATAACGGTGACCTCATCCACCTGCTTCAATATTTTAAGGCCCACGCGCAGCACCCATTCCGCTCGAGCCTTTGATTGACCCTCGTTTCTTCCAAAGGCGTTGAACTCAAGGTCGGTGATCGAACGGCAACTGTTCACCGGGGGTCACCCGATCCAATCTTTCCTACTCTCGATAATTAAAAAAATCGAACGGCCGTAAGCATAATAGGTGGAAGGTGCTGCTGACCCTGCCTACCTTCGCCACGTGACGCTTGATCATGCGGCACCGGTTGACTGACACGTGTCAGTTCAGTTTTCAGATCGAGAAATCTATATTCGCTGCATACAGAGCTCAAGCGAAGCCTTTCTTCTCTCTCTCCCGCTCATCGCACAAGGGAGATAAAAGAAGGAAAAAGCCTAAAAAAAGTCTCTAATTTCGAGAAATTTTAGAACAATGGCGAATTCAAAGCTGCCGATGCTTTTGATTGCTTGCTCGATCTTGCTCGTGGGAATTAGGGCGGATCCGCAGTTCGAAGAGGCGATCGTGGAGCCATCCGCGGCCTCGGATGCGCCTCTGAAGAAGGAAATCAAGCAGCTTAGATCAAAGATATCGTCTTTAGGTACGTTCGGTTCCGAATTGAGAAGCTAGGGTTTCAGTTCGATCCCTTTATTAGTCGATGTAGCAGATATTAGGGTTTCAGTTCTTTGGCGCGTTTCTGTTTGATTTCTTGTTTTGGTAGTTCAATTATCTTCTGTAATTTACTAATGTTTGGAAGGCGAAATTTTTTGTCTAAATGATCTGCATGATTTTTGCTGTAGAATCTAGTCTCTCTGAAACAGCCAAAGAACTGAAGGTCAAGGATGATAAAATCTCCATTTTGGATACTTTTATTGGAGAGAAATCTGCGGGCCTTGCTAAATTACAAACTGAGATTGAGTCACTGAAGGTGAGATTCAAGTGACTTGAGAAGAGAGATCCTCTAGGGTTTCTTTCATTGCTTAAATTGTTTAATTTGATACTGAAATTGGTATACTGTTGGCATGTAGAAAAAGGGGGCTGTAGTTGCTGAGGAACAAGTAGGCAAAGCCCATGCGCGTGCCGGTGAACTTGAGAAAGAGGTTAGTGGAAACTAAGAAGATTATATTTTAGGGACCAATGTGAGGCGCCGTATTTTAGTGTTAGTTTTCTCTTGGACAGGTCGAGACGCTTAAAGCTGAAATAGAGACATTAATTAGGAAGAAGGGGGATTTTGAGGCCCGTGCCAGTGAAGCTGCGAAGAAAGCGGAGGAGCTTAAGATGCGACTAGAAAGTGTGAGTACATATGTGCATTTATTACATTTTGCATATTTAGAGTACTGTGTATGGAACATGTTTTTCAACAGACTCGTTGCTACTTGTTTGAATTATATTGGATTATTATTAATTTGACGACTATTGTTACTTGTGCTATTATTATTGATACCCCCACCAAGTGAATATGATGATTTAGGATACTTTCAGTACAGGATACATGACCCATCCAAATGCTATGGTTTGATAACCATACTCTCTCTGTGAACACTGTTGCGAGCAATATGGACTTTAAATTTAAAAAGATCATTACACGTGCTAGTAAGGGAAGTAATGAAATCCAATAAAAACCACTCATTTCTGTAGATCCTGATTTTGGAAACTTTAGTACACGAGTTACATAACCTATCCAACACATTCTTTGAACCCCTTCCAAATATGTTACGTTTCACACATACATATGGATATCAATATGCTTCTATAATTGATGAGTTGTTCGAAACGCTTTTCGCATTGCAGGGTGACAACATTGTGTTGTGACTTGCAGTGCATCGACTTCTGGTCTTTCCTGCAACCATTTCAAAATCAATAGCAGACATTTAGTTTTGTAAAAGCAAGTCCTTAGAGGTAGTTTGACATGCAAGAGGAACAATACTGCCTTTATCCAATCTACTTTCCAGATCCTATGATACGGAAATTATAATAGTATACTAAAAGGCTAGCTAACATGGGTGCATGAGATGTTAAAGACAGTGCCTGTGTATTGTGACTCTCAAGTGCATCAACCTTTGGCTTTCTATGTAGTAGTTTTTGAATCAAATGCATGACCTTCCACTTATAAAAATAGATTTCCTCTATACAAGGGTAATATACCTTCGCAAAACTAGTTCCCACCAATTAGAGGTGATGGACATGCATACAAATGGTATCTTACATATCTAATTGTAAAGCAAGCATTATATTTTAAGGCAAGCATGGTAGATTTGTCGGGGTACTTCTTACTTGCCAAGGGGACTTGCTGCTAGATATAGGAGAGTTTCCTCAATCTTCTTCTGACAGCTGTTTTTATTGTCTGTGATTGATGTGTCACCATAAGTCCTGCTATTTGGAAGGATCTGAGAATAAAAGTTATATGTTGGGAGATCTGTTGTGTAGCTTTTTTGACTTTAGAGGACACTAATTTGGAGACTATCTATCCCTTAGCATAATGTTCCATAATTAAATTTATTACAATCTTTCCAGAAGAAAAGAGTAATTATTAGAAATTTTCAATAATTAAACTAGTTCTGATCTTCAAAAAAAACAGTGTAGAGACAATGCGGCATCCTGGACCTGTGTTTCTACTTGTCCCTTAGATATAAAACAGATACATGGACCCTCTTAATCTAACCAGGCAACTGATAATTCTTTTAATAGAAAATAATGATGTAGCTTTGAGTTGCTTGCTTACAAAACACAACAATTTATTTATTTTTTCACATTCTAGCTGAATTGTGGAGGCGCATCATATTTATTTCTGTTCTGTGATCAAAACCTTTACTACTCAAAAGCTGGGTATTATAGGGATTTTGTTGTTATAACTAGGGGGAAATAAGGGCCATTGAATTGTGGCCTGTTAACTGCAATCTAAGCCGATAATGTTATTACTCTTTTTCCAGCTTGAAAAGACAAATGAGGATCAGAAGCGCAGACTCCAGAAGACAGTACGTGCTCTTCAAGTTGCAGAGGTTTGCTTAGATACAAAAATTATTGTCATTAGGGTATTTCATCTTGCTCGTATTTACTGGATTATTTGTGTATATTCTCAGGAAGAGTTAATGAGGGCGCACTTAGAAGCAACATCAAAATCAAAAGTACTGCATGAGGCAAGTATATGTGTCGTTACTATTATAGTTTGTTGTAATATACTGTAAAGTTCCCTTTTTTCAATCATGTCTTGTGTTTGAAACTGATTAAGCAACGTGGCTTTGAGGATTGTTTAATTTGCATTCAAGTGTGGCTCAATTTCTAGCTAATTGATCACTTAAATCATCATATTCCTAGATAAATCTGCATGTATTGACAATCGGCCCAATTTGGTGATTCCATCTGCATATCGAATTAACAAATACATTACCTTCATTTCATTATAAGATGTGGTGTTTTGTGTAGCTTGCATTACTATAACTGCTGTGGCTTTTAACAAAATTTCAAGTAGTCTTCTCAACAAACTATTTATAAGCGAAATACATTGCTATAATGCTATGTGTATTTTGCGTATGCTCAGACATACAAGCTATAGGATTGCATGCATGCAAGGTTTTATGAAGATTTTCTTATATGATTTTTTCTGAATTTTTTGGTTTAATAACTTGGACGGTGCCATGTTCTTTTTAAGCTGTTCTGATTTGAGAAGACGAAAACTGAAAATGCGACTGGTAAGTTCATCCAAATTAACACTAAAATGTACCACGAATGTGGTTATTTCTGTATTGGATTGCTACTTGGTGTTTGCAACTTATGTAATGTTTACTTAACATCAAAATGTATCTGGAGTGTGGTCCTTTTTAAGTCTAGGTTCAGGTCATTGCTTGCAGATCTAAAATCAGCGTTAAGGTCGAAGAGTTGAGAGGAGAAATGAATAGATTAGTCAAAGGTATGGGATAGTGGTGGTAGGAAGATGTATAATTATGGTGATCTTTCAAGTTGATATTGATTGATTTGTCCAGCTCTATGGGAACCTGTCAATTATTTTGTACTGTAGCTCCAATGTTTCTGAAGCATTTGGAAGGGAAGAACTTGTTGATAATCCTCTTTTAAGTTTGTTAAGATGGTGTGCGTGCGTGCACACACGCCTACCCTTTTGAATCAAACTACCTAACACTGCATTTCTACAAATATTGTAGAGGGGTAAGATTTCGCCAACAGGAATCCTGTTTGGCATAAGATTGATGTTTCCATTGACTAGTGTATGGGCTATTTGGAATCGCCTGGGTCAGGTCTGAAATCGCCTGGGTCAGGGTGAGGTAGATTTATGCTGAAGTTTGCATACACACACAGCATATTGAAGTAAATGTTATAGGTGGTTTTCTACTTCAATCTTCAGTAGCTAGGCTTCTTTGGGGAGCTATGATCTTTCTTGCAGCATTTCCATATTGTAGCATACATAGCATTAACTGTAATTGTTGCTAATTATTTGGCGCAAGGTTTAATTTCTGTGGTCCTTTGGTCAGATTCATGGAGCATGGCTACCCCCCTGGCTTGCCAGCCACATAGGTCGTTTCCAGGTAAACCTCCGTCAAATATATGCATGCTATGAACATGATGCCAGATCAACTCTGACAAGATACACTTACTGCTTGCAGGAACTTGCAGCAACTCACTGGAATGAGCATGGAAAACCTGCGATGGATGTTTTCCAACAAAAGGTGATATTATTGCTTCTGTAGGCTCAGAGTCCCATTATTGACAAAATTTATTGACTGCATTGTTTTATTTCTTAATCTTAGTTCAATTTAGTACCTTACTAGTATTTTTCTGAATGTTCATTTGATGATTATATATTTTGGATCTCAACCTTTTCAGGCGTTGGAGAAATCATCACAGGCACAAAAATGGGCTGAGCCCCACCTAGAATTAGCCAAAACTGTAAGTAATGGTTGAGATAATCTATTTCAGTTCCATGATAAAGCCGCAGTCACTTATCTTAAAATGGTGTATATTTTTACCATTTTGTAAAAAAATTTCGCAATAGAGGATTAAGCATTATTCAGGTATTTTTTGGATATTTAATTTAAGCACTTTACCTACTCTTCTCACTTCCTATAGCCTAAAAAGTAACCTTGGGTAGCTATGTTCTAAACAGTTCCTCAAGTAAAGTTTGGTATTACTTTTACAGAAATGGTTTCCAGCCGTGAAGGAGAAATGGATTGCCTTCACAGCTTACATTGAGCCTCATGTACAGACAGTATCTACCAAAAGTGTTGAGGTTTATGAAGTTTGCCGAAGTACCATAACACCACATTTTGCCAAAGTACAAGAACACACAGCCCCATATATCCAGGTATTTTTTGCACCCTCCCTATTGGATAATTGAATTGAATGGCATGCTTTTAATCATGTGTGGGGGAATACTTGTTGATGTTTTCTTGCTGAAGTTATCCTTTATAGTCAAACAGTAACTGTCTATTCACTACCTGTTTCTCAATTGCATTGAAGGAAACTAGGAGGTTCTCTAAACCATACATTGATCAAATTGCTATGGTCACGAAGCCTCATGTTGAAAAAGTCCGTGTTGTCTTGAAGCCTTATACAAATCATGCTGTTTACGCTTATGGAAAATTTCTTGAATCAACAACAACGTATCATAATCAGGTTTGTAAAATTTATATACTGCTTTGCCTTTGATGGTTACAGTACTACATTCTAGGACAAATATGCCTTGCCATGTTATGTATTTTACCCCTTTTTCGTCTTACAACTTGCTTATTGGTACGCACAACAAACCAAATATTGCAGAGTGTAAAATGTATGTTTTTTTTAATTAAAGAACAACTGTGAAGATTATTGGTGTAGAAAAGTTCTGGAAGAAGAGAACTGTAGGGAAGAAGTGGATAGGAACTAAACGAAGGAAAAATGGAGCAGGAAATAAAACTAGAGAGAAGCTATTTAGAGACACTGCAATATCACTGAATCATTATTCACACACACACATGCACACACACCCTCCTACTATATGATATATAACTTCTTTTTAGAGGCAGAAAGAAATAGACTATAAATCCGCTAGTGCCCAGTGGTTATGGCTTCTAATTTGAGCACATGCACTAGAACGACTGTAGAAGCTGCATGGTATGTCTGATATAAAGAGGTGGACCATGAAGGTGATTCACATGCTTTATGTTTGATGATCTTAACTATATATTCTTCCATCCATTTTAAGACCACATAAGCTATTCCTCTCTGTAAAAATGATCCCATATAATATATTTACTGTGTCTATAATTGGTAAGTACTAATAGGGTCAACATCTGATAATATATAGTTTGGTTTTGTAGGTTCAAAGTGCAGTTCACGATAAACTTAAGAAGCATGAACTGACAAAACCTCTCGCAACCAAAGAATTTGTTTGGTTTTTGGTATGCTGTATTCCAGATTTATGCCTTCTTATAAATTTGGTTTCTACTTTTCTTTTGACTTATCCTGAATATCTTGGATAATCCAATTGCAGGCCTCAGCCGTGTTAGCATTACCTGTATTTTTTATATACAGAATCTTTTCAGCTATGTTGTGGTTAGTTTGGTTCTTTTATATCCCACTGCTATGCCTCTGTTCATTATTTCATATGCACTTTTGCAATTTGGTTTCTCCCACTATTTTTCAAAAGCTTTTTATATTTCAAACTTGTAGCAAGAAGGCAAGGAAGCCTCCCGGGCCCCACACAAATCATGGACATCGTAAACACAAGCGCAGGCATGTTGACAAGTAGAACTTATACTTGGATGGCAGTTGGTGCTGTATTTATAATTGAGGTATGCCTTTTGGTTCCTGAAAATTCTCTATACAGGTACCTGAATTATGTAATAGTGCGCAATAGTGCGGTGAGTTGCTTGGGCGCAAGTAGTCAAAAATATTTAATCAAATTAATTTATTGAGAGGAAAGGTGAACCGTGAACATATGATATCTTGGAGCTTAACCTAATTCTAGACGGTTCTTTTTTCAATAGTGTAAAACCATTGCTGAGGTGATGTCATTGGAAGTTTACATCCAAGAAAAGTTGAAATGGCTGTATTGTCAGTAGATTTGTTTGCGTGGATCTTTCTCCTTAGGGATGTAGTCTTGACGCACACACAAAATAGGGCAAAACGATAAAGAAAAGAACAAATTAAAACTAACATATTTAAGGAGGTTTGACCAAATTGACCTACATCCTCGAGTGAAGGAGAAGCACTCTACTACAGAAATAGTGAGGTTACAAAATTGGTGGAGGAAATCTCAAATCCATCCAAGACACAAATTCTCACTAAATAACAGTTGCCTTGCTTTCTTGACCAAAATTCCATCACAAAACCTTAAAACTTATACAGGATATAATATATATTCATAGTTATAGTTCTCAAATACAATATATAAGATATATTCATAGTTGTCGAGCCCTGAAGTAAGTTCCGGATTGTGGGAGCTCTACCCTTGCACCCTTGGGTCATAGACTTCGGGCTCACCGATTTCTATGGGCAGTCTACAATTAATAATTGCTCTGCTCGCCTTATGGGTTCAACTACAAAGAGGGTCCGGGCTCGAAAAATCATAACAGCACGCTATAGAGCCCGACAAGGACTGTGAATAGGGCTCGAACAAGTACTGTGAATCCAATTACTATTCTGTTGCGGCGGAGGTTTGTGATGGGTTTGACGTCGTCGGAATGATCGTCAATGAGATAAAAGGTTGATTGAATTCACAAGCCTTCTTTGAATCCATGAGGGCATTTGAATCGATGCTCGGATGGTTAAAAATATCATTTTTTGAATCTGCCATGTTGGATCACAATTGGCCAAGATTTCAAACCATGCTTAAGAAAACAGGAACACCAATCCTCCCTTTATATAGGATTATTGATTGATCGATTGACTAGTTCTTGAAAGTATGATTTTATTTGCATGTGTTAATCACTATGAACAACTTCTTGTTCTTCCTCTTAATCAATGTTGTGCTTGGTTCTACATCTTGTAGCTCGCCATAGAATTTGTTCGTTTGCTGCAAATTAGTTTTTCATAAAATTATTATGGGACTTTTGATGATCGAAACCATCTTTCTACTCAATGATCGAGTGATCTCTTCTAGTATAGTTGTGATGCTGCTAATGCAATTTATGCTCATGGTCGGGAGGAAGAAAACTTTCGACGATCCTTTCATATTCGGCCAATCCTTAATAAGATCTTTCTCTTTATGCGTGCGAGCTATAGCTCTATTTGTTTCCCCCCATCAAATCTTTTCTTTTATGTTGGAATGTAACCGATATCTTCTTTCTTTTTGGGATCTCCATATTGTTGAAAATTTTCTCAACTTTTGCCAACTGATGTTAAAATTCTTTGACATACAGTTGGCCATATAAGAATGGAAGGTTCATCTTTGCACGATGCAGTTACTCGATTTTTCGTCCCTCTCATCATTCTTGTCAGTCTCCAAGATGGTTCTCCATCATAGCTGCAAGATCTTGTGGTTCTAATACTACTCGACACGGCCGCACTTGGTGATGGGTAGTTTCGACGTTGCTTGAGCAATTGTTGATAAGATAATAGGTTGCTTGCTTGAATCCACGAGTTACTCGAATCAACGGGGTTTACTTGAATCCACCAACGATAATCGGAATCCACCGAGTTAAAATAAACACCGGTTTTTATCAATTATGAGAAACTTGAAAAAACAATAACAACTATCCTTCCTTTATATAAGGTTACAAAGAACTGGTATTTTGGAAAGAGAAATAATGGAAAGAAATATCACTAAATATTAAATAACCTATTCATACTCTATCGAGGGAACCCTTATTAGAAAGAAATAACTACTCTCCCAAAATAAAAAATTAATTCTTAAAATATAATATTTCTAAACTCTCACAAAAGGAGATAAAATAAATTCTAACTTTTCTCCAAATCTTTCTTGTTTTTTGTGTTCTTGATTCGTTCTACATTAAATTTAAGCTACACATTACAAATAGGAACTTCAAATAACCATTGAGGCATAACTTTTTTGGCCAAGAGTTCTATATAATACTGATTTAGAACCTTTATTGCTTAGCCCAATATACCATCCTTGCTTTGTGCATTGACTAGTTTCCATACTTTCTATTGCTATTTTATTCAACATTTAAACAGGGCATAAGGTTGGTTTGCTGAGTTTGCAACTCTATGTAACCCAACACCAACTTGGCAATTTCGCATCAGGCAATAGCTGGGTGTTATAAATGCAACATGCTAAGTTTAGATTTTAGAATGTCATCTTCACAACTTGAAATATGCTAGAAACATTTCAAAGGGCTACATGTGGAGTCTCTTATATTATATATTTATTTGGTAATTTCCTTTGATGCAACAGCGAAATAAGAAATATTGATTGCATCGATTGCATGCCAGATGTCTATGGAGTCGAGCCTGGCCGTCAACCTTTTGGAACTTTAATGATTCAGATAATACAGCTAGTTTGGTGGTTTTGGAGAGTTTAGGGCATGGGGACACCTATCTGTATGTGTAGATGTTACATTATTTCTTTCTCCTATTAGTAGCTTGTTTGTTAGTTTCGGGTGGACTGTTTTCTTGTGTGCTACGTTTTGTTTGTAGGTTGCAATTCTTTTCTTGTTTTCCCCCTTTGTTTGCACTCACACATGTATTTAATCATGTTGCATGTGAAAAGTTGCAAAGACGGCAAAAAATAGCTAGGTGGTACTTGAACGCAGTATTCTTACACACAGTGAGCTACATTTACGTCTGTATATGTTGATGACCAGTATGTTTCTACATGTTACTGGAATGATTATAGATCTGACGTATATTTGTATCAAATTTATTTGTATGCCATGGTTAGTAGCATCACATTTTGTTAGTTGATCAGGGTATAAGTGTAATGAGGTTTAATGGCGCAGTATGACAGTTCAGGCGGTGGCTTTGTTTTGAGAATTTGTTCGCCTTTACCATAAAATTCTGTTGTTTTATATTTGTTCGTTTTTATTTCTTAATTTACCTATAGAATTTCGTGGGTTATGGTCCTTTTGGATCGGTAATTAATTGACTTGTTGGGATTACCATTTCTTAATTTATCTGTAGAATTTGGTCGGTTATGGATCGGTAATTAATGGACTTGTTGGGATTACCAAGTCATTCAACTCCGACAAAGTGGAACACGATGGTGTTGTAAGTGTAGTGATCCACTAAGGACGGAATGCTGGTAATGATTGTGAATGAAAAGCAACCAGTATTCTGTGTTTCGTTTTGAAGTCGTAGCTGGTGGTTTTTGCTTTGGAGATGGGTAGGCTTGTTTTTGATGCAGCAGCAGCAACTGAGCTTTTTATTCTAAGCATGAGGTTGGCTGTATGAACCAACATGAGATTCACGCCGGGGCCAGCACAGTTATCCTCTGTCTCCACTCACTCCTATCGAACGATATGCTTTTATTGAGGTCTTTGGCAACCATATCTTTTCGTATCTCCTCCATCCATGTATTTTTGGGTCTTTCTTTCGTCCTTTTGATATTGCCTATATTGATAGTATCTATTCGTCGAACTGGTACTTTTATAGGTCTGTGTTGTACATGACCAAATCATCTTAGTTGTTTTTACCGCGTCTTCTCCTCCATAGGTACTACACCAATCTTTGCACGAATATTCTCATTTCGCACCTTATCTTTTCTAGTGTTACTGCACATTCAACGAAGCATGCGTATTTTCGCTACGTGCATCTTCTGTGTGTGATGCTTTTTAGGAGCCCGACATTCTGTACCATATGATAAAACAGGCCGAATAGCGCTCTAATAAAATTTCTCTTTCAATTTTAACGGAAAGTTACGATCGCACAAAATCCCTGTTATATTTCTTCATTTCAACCAACTAGTTTGAATCCTTTGATTAACTTCGCTATCGATCTCCCCATACTTTTAGATGATAAAACCTAGACATCTAAACTGATCTCTCGGTGATATCTCTCATCCTTCTGGTGTTATACTAATGTGGTTTCGACTTCTCTGTTTGCTAAATTTGAAATGCATATATACTCTCTTGGACCTGGTTAATCTGAATCCTCGAGATTCCAACGTTTGCCTTCTTAACTCCAAGTTGGCATTAACCCCTGCTCTCGTCTTATTTAGTAGAACAATATCACCAGCGAATAGCATACACCAAGGTACCTCATCTTGGATAGTTCTAGTAAGCTCAGTCATCACGATAGTAAACATAAATGGACTTAACACAAATCTTTGATGCAAGCTGATTGTAATAAAAAAATCACTTGTTATGCCGCTGCAAGTTCTGGCATTTGCCACCACTCCATTGTACATATCTTTGATCATGTCAATATACTTGATGGGGACCTCCTTCATCATTGTCCCCCATAATACCTATCTAAGTATCTTATCGTACGTTTTTACTAAATCAATAAATATCATATGCAAATCTCTTCTCCTCTTTCGAAAACGCTCGATAAGTTGACGAAGCAAATGAATAGCCGCTGTCGTCGATCGTTCAGGCTTAAATCCAAACTCGTTCTCTGTTATCTTAATATCCTTTTTTAGTTTGTGTTCAATCACTCTCTTCCAAAACTTCATGGTGTGACACATAAGTTTTATTTCACGGTAGTTTGAGCAAATTTGAATGCCACCCTTGTTCTTGTAAATACGCACAAGGGTATTTTTCCTCCACTCATTTGACATTTTTTTTTGTCTGTCAAATCTTATTAAACATATCGGTCAGCCATGTAACGCCTATTTCTCCTAAGCATCTCTAAATCTCGATAGGAATCCCGTCTGGACCAATCACTTTTCTTGATCTCATTCTCTTCAAAGTCTTTTTAACCTCTAGTATTCTTATTTTACGTATGAAATCACGGTTTATATTTTGAGATTGAATGACAAGTCCATCCAAATTCTTAGTAAAGCTCTTATTGAACAATTTGTCAAAATAATCTCTCCACATTTTCTTGACAGACTCATCTCGAATTAAAACTTTTTGATCTTCACACATTTCACTGCACATAATTTTTTGATCTTCCTTTCCCGCATTCGAGTAATCCAGTATATATCATTTTCAGCTTTCTTAGCATCCAACTTCTCGTACACCTCCTTATAGGTCTTAGTTTTAGTTTCCCAAACAACTTTCTTAACTTCCTTTTTATACATTTTATACTTCTCAAATCTCTCCGCATCTCTGCTTTTCTTCAAATTTTTAGAAGAATCTCTCTTAATTTTAATTGTAGGCTTTACCTTTTCGTTCCACCATGATGTGTGTCCTTAGATGGTAGAGCGCCATCTCTCGACTTACCAAGTAGATATCTAGCTACCCTCTTGATACAACTAGCCATCTTGTTCCATATTCTGCCTGAATCATCTTTAGACTGTCAATCCGCCTCTTGAACTACATGATCTATAAAAGCCTTTTGATTACCTTCCTTCTGTCGCCACCATTTAATTCTAGGTTCTATCTTACGTCTAATCTGTTTTTTTTTTAATTGAAAATTTAGAACTAAAAGTTTATGTTGAGTGGTTACACTCTCATCTGATACTACCTTACAATCGATACAACAATATTTATCTATTCTTCTCGTCAGAAAAAAAAAGTCTATTTGGTTTGCACTTGATCCGCTCCTAAAGATGATAAGGTAAGACTCTCTTTTCCTAAACTAAGTGTTTGCTAAGATCAAGTCATAAGATAAGATAAATCTAGAATCGGTCTATCTGCTTCATTCCTTTGTTCAAAACTAAAAACCCACTGTGGCTGGTATCTACATGTACATTGAAATCACCTTCATGGATAGACTGATGTGGGAATGGAAAATTAAAGAGTTGGAAAGGGAAAAAGAAATGGTGTCTTTCGTTGAATAAGTTTTAATTACATTAGGGATCCATTTGGTAATGCATTCTGCATGGTAACCTAGATTCTCAAGTTCTTTATGACTTGTTCAATGCAATGAGGTGTATAAATAAATTCCCCCTGGAAAGTCTGCATATTACATAAGCATCTATCAATGTTTATCTAATTGGTAAAGGTCACAATGGTAATATGCTATTAATTTGTGGTAGACACAGGTAAATGCAGACGGGGCTTATTATTAAATGATAAAGCACGACATGAGTGAAATATAACTTATTGAGAAAGCTGAGGAGCCGCAAAGCTGCTAATTCAACTTGTTTTATATTTTTCCTCTTGTTTTTCTTCTTTTACGTCCTGTCTTTCTTTGTTCCTGTCCGTTTGACATTTTATTTTATTTTTATTTTCCATGTTTGAAAGTTTTAGTCGTAGTGATAACCTATTCAATAATTATTACTAAATGAAATGGGAAAATTTTCTGATCATGTCACGTATATAGATTGTGCCACTAATTCTCAATTGTGGTTATGGACTGAGTTATTTATTTATTTATTTTTTACATGGATTTGTTACGCAATTTCTTTGAAAAATTCGGGGGAAATGGCTCTAGGCCCTACTTGCCCTTGCTTTGTTCTACATGAGATTTCTATGTATGTGTCCTTTCTCAAAATATGAAGAATTTCCACATTTGTATGCAATTATACCCTCATTGAGATCTGGAATATGAACGCGTATACGTTGTCATGCTTTAAGTGAAAATGGTGAGGCTGCCTACTTTCAGTCTATTTTTATAACAATAACAAATAAAAGGGGAAAAAGAAAAAGAAAAAGGGAAGGAAAAAAGGGTATGATAAAGTGATAGCTGTTGAGAAAAATGGGAGCAGCATGTACATCCAGTAAAAATCTAAAGTAGAGACCGATATTGTCTTTGTAATCCTTTTTTCGAAGATCCTGGTATATATCTAGATGGGTAACTTATAATGGAAAGTAAAGAATGTGTGCGTGTGTATATATATATATATATATTGGACGGGACAGATGAAAAAACATAAAAAGCAAAGAGCAAAAGAAAGTCTCGAGTCCGTTGTGATTGAATCGTGTGCCTGTGTGGAGATTGCTTATTGGCTATGGAAGTTAATTTTTAGATGGATTTAAAAAATAAATAAATTTCGTATACAGCTTGTATTTGTGTGTATCTTAGCGTATGAAGTGTTAGTGCTTGAGAATTATATTTACATAATTATATAGAAATCTGAATTGCCAACTTTTGGCTTCTAGGGTGGAAAATTATCCTAAGACCCCTGGATTTTTAGGTAATTCACATTTGGATCCTCCGGCTTTTGAAGGCAAAGATCCCCTGGAAATTTCAGCCAGCACCCTGGATTTCATACAAATTTTCTTGTGGCCCTTCTTTTTGCGCAACTCATCTCTAGGGAAGTTTCATTTTGCCCCCTTCATTTCTGCGAAATTCTCACTCACCCCCATGTATGCTGCGGAAAACCTTCCTTATATAGAAGTAAACCTTATTATCTGGTTTAATTCCAAAAAACTACCAAGTAATTTTGACCGAGACACTACAAAATTATTGTTAAATTACCAAGAACCGGTTTATCCAAAAGTTTAAACTGTTAGGTTAAGTGATAACAATGTATATATTAAAGACAATATAATATTTTAACCCTTCACTTCATGTGGGCCTTTTGAATTTTGGGCCACTTGCAAAAGCCTCTAGCGGAAAGTCTCATTATGAACGGCGAAATAATTGGGAATAAATATAATTGACAATAACGAGATTCGAACCGAGGACCTCTTGAACTTGGCTGGAACTTGGCTAGTGTGCTTTGGTACCATGTAAAAAGCGGTAGATGATTACCCTTATTAATAATAAGATGCCCTATTTATACAAATAGGGTTACATAAAAGTGGAAATAATATGATTATTTCCGCTGGAGTTTTTTCCATGCTGTCCAAAATTCAAAAGACCCACTGTGAGGGGAATGTTAAAATATTATGTTGTCTTGATATATACTTTGTTATTCCACAATCTAACAGTTTATGATTTTGGGTAAACCAGTTCTTAACATGATATAGCTATGATTCTAATATATAAATTAAAAGAATAAAAGACCTTTGATCTCTATCATAATCTTATTATGATCTCTTTACTTGTTTGTCTTTTACATCGGTTCTTTAGTCGTCTCCTATAATGGGTTTTCCAGTCGTCTCCTCCTCCAGACATCTTTCTCCAGCAACAAGCTTCGGTGTCTGGCTCTGACGTAAACTCTTTAAAGACATGCTCATGATGTCTCTCTCCAACGACAACCAACGTCTCTCTTCACAGACAAGTATTTGAGGTCTTTCCAGCAACAAACTTTGGAACTATCAACAATAAGCTTTGCATCTTTTCTTTTCAAACTCCTAATGTTTGCTCAACCGTGAATTTACGGGAGGGTGTTAAAGATGAAAGGATCATCATTGATTCAATTATCTATTATTGCCTCATTTAGAGATTTATTACCCTATTTTGTAAGCCAAATTAGTAATAATATATTTTCCGTTTTAGAATATTTTCTTTCCTATTTCCTGCAGTTATATAAATAGAGGATTATGAAATGAATAAAATTATCAGGTTATCTTTATTTTACATGGTATCAAGGCCCATGGCTCTTTTGATCTTTCTTCCCTCCTTCAAAAAAAAAAGAACTCCAGCATAATCTTTGATCAAATTTTCTTTGGACTCTTCAGTTATTTTCTTGTCGAGATTTGCGGTCATTTTTTTTTTTGACAAGCTCTCCTAATGTCGACTCTGTCAGGCTCTCCAGCCGACTTTTCAACCAGACGTCTCTTATTTCGTTATCAGCTCTTACATCTCACTCCACTGTCCACTGTGACATCTGTCAAATATTTTAAAGGAGGAAAACTATTAAACATTTGACTAAAAAATATTCTAGGAAACATAATTATTCATAATAATCATTTTGATTTGTTGTCTTTAACACCCTCTCGTAGACTCAAGATAGGTGAACCGTGAGTTTAGAAATGAGAAAAACATGTACGGTTAGACGTAATGCTCCTGCTAGGAGACATCAGGATCTTTTGTCGAACTCTAGAATTGTTGTGGAGAGAGTCAAAGCTTGTGTCGTGGATATATGTCTAGACTTGAAGGAGAGAAGCCATAGTACATCGGAGGGAGAAATAAGAATTGACAACGAAACAAGAGACGTCTAGCCGAAAAGTCAACAAGAGAGCCTGACGGTATTAGGATTTAGGAGAGCTTAACAGGGGAGACGATTGCAAATCTCGACAAGAAAATAACTGAAGTGTCTGAAGAAAAATTGATCGAAGACTAAGCCAGAGTTCTTTTTTTTTTTGGAAGAAGGAAGAAGGATCAAAAAAGTCATGGGCTCGGATACTATGTCAACAACCAGTTTACTCAAAAGCTTAAGCTGTTAAGTTATGGGATAACAATATATATATATCAAGACAACATAATATTTTGACATAAATATACAAGTAACTACCACAAAACTTTCAAAAACTACATGAAACTGTCACAAAACTTTTTAAAACTACAATAAATAAGGTGCCACATCAAATAATTGCAAGAAACCATCAGAAAACTTTCAAAGCCCGGTAATTTCTCGCAATTTTGAAAGAAATTTTCTCTAGATTGAGGCCAAAGAATTTAATAGTTTTTTTGGAATTAATCCTTATTATTTTATTCACTTTTATATTATATTCTTCAGTTAATAGTAAAATAAATATTTATAAAATCGGGCAGGATAGCATGGAACAATTCTTTATCGGCCATAATAGTGGGCTTGGTGACAACTAGAGAGAGCAGATTTAAAGTTGGTTTTTTTTTACATAACCCTCCAAATCTGAGCTAATTACTGGAATTTTTTTTTTTTGATAATTACTTATTACCCGAAAAATATTTAAGTTGCATCATGTTACTCCCAACCCTATTAAACCCGCAACCCACTCGTATTCACTCTTTTTCATTTATAATTTCAAAAGGACTTCGGAATTAGAGCTTCAAATCTTCAATTGGGAATGGAATATGGTCTCTTCCTCAACCACTGATATGGAATTTTAGATAAACATGAGTGAATACGAGTTGGGTTGGGGGTTTGATAACGTTAGCCCGACTTCCTTCGTTAATTTGCTAATGAAGGAAAGTGAAAGAGCTAGTGGGGGTAAAATGATGCAATTTTGACGTTTTTTGGGGGGAGGTTAATAAGTAATTATCATGTTTTGGGGTTTTTTTTCATCTTAAATCTTATGTGTTATTTCAAACAAAAACTGTAATACCCAGTCCATATAAATAATTAGCGTATTTTAATAAATAAGTCTCCGAATATTTTCCCAAATTTTCTACAAATTTTCCGTATTTTTCCAGAATTTAATCCAGATTTATTCCGATTTAAAAATATATATGTGTATAATTTTTATTTAAATTAATTTATTAAACTCCTAATCTAAAACTAAAATCCTAAACACTTTCCCAAATTCATGCCCGGCCCAATTCTTCACCCCAAAACCCAAACCCACTCTCGCTTTTTCCCCAAGCCCTAACCATACTTCCATTTTCCTTTCCTTATTTTCCCTCACAGCCCAGGCCCACTCCCTAAAATCCCAAACTCACTTTCTTCTCTCCCCCGAACCGGCCCAACACGCTCCTACCCGACCCGCTCCCTATTCCTTCATCTTATCTTCCCCACTTCTCTTTTCCCGCCCGCGTTTCTCCAACGGCTCCCGCTCGCCATGACCCCGCCGTGCGCCTCCACGTCGTCGCAACCGCCGCGGCCCCGTCGCCTGCACCCTCTCTTTCTCCTCCCCCCCTTCATTCTCGTTCTCCATGTTTACTCTCTCTCTCCCTTTCTCCTCCTCGCCCCGCTTCTCTCGCACCCATGGCCTCCTCGCCCACGTCTCGCCCTCCCTCGCAACTTCCTCCAACGTCCCCCCTGCGTTCCCCGCTCCTCGTGCTCACGCCCCGAGACCTGCTCCTCTCTACAGCCATCCCATGATCCCCATCGCCTCGTCACCACACCTACCGCGACACCAGTGCACCATCACTATCTCTCCTCTCCCTGACGACCCACCTCGATCACCTCGTCGGAGCTCCACCTCTCACCATCGCCTTCCCCGAACGCCTCCTTCAACCTCCTATTCTCTCTCCTTCTCACCGGCGCTACCGTCCACGACAACCACACCCTCGCCTTCGACCTCTCACGCCTCCTGCTGTTGCGCTCCCGAGTGTGATCTCCCTCTCGCCGAGACCCCTCTCGCTCGCTCCATCTTCATCCGAGACCCCCGCCGACCACGTTGCCACCATCACCAATTCTACCGCCCGAGCAGCCACTGCCCGCTCCTCGCCGATAACTGTCGCCTGCACCATGAGTGCTTCCGCCTCCTCCTGCGACCCGCACCTGCAATCCCCGTCGCCCACGTCACTGCAACCCATCTCCGACGACTCCTTCCCTACACACCGCCGCCCCAAACCTCCTGCCATCATCACAAGCCCCTCCTTTCCGACCGTACCCGAGCTTTTCCCCATTGCAGCGTCACTGGCCACCCGACTACTGTGCCCATTGCAGCTCCGGCCCCCGTATCCATCATCGCAGACCCCCGAGCACTCTTGCTACTGTGCCCAACAACCCTGTCTCCATCGTCGTTGTTTCCCCCAATCAGAGCCAAACTCTGCTTGAATTTCAAAAATTCAAAAATTGAAGCAACGCTTCAGATCCCTTGCGCTGCGCGCAACGCGCCACGTGTCAAAAGCAGACACGTCAGTGCAACGCCCAAGACAGCGCACCCAATCAGACCAAGGCTCTATTTAAAATAAAAATAAAAGAAGCAACGCTTCAGATGATTTGCGTTCTGCGCTGCGCGACACGTGGCAGCGTAGTTGCGCTGCGCTCTGCGCTGTGCGACACGTGGCAAGCGCAGGAGCGCTTGCGCCAACTGTGCCAGCACCAAAACAGAATTAAAATTCTAGAAAGATCATTCTGATCTTATTAAAACAATAAGATTCTCTTCTGTAAAACAGAAGCCCTTGGATCAAAGATCCAACGGTGGGGAAAAATCCCTAAATCACTCAGAGAAAGATCTCTTTAACTGATTGAACAAATCAATTGGCACTAAAAAAAGGCCACTAGACTCCAAGTCTAAAGAGGAGGAACACAGAGAGATATTCATAACTCCTCTAAAAAAAAATTTGAGAAGAGCTCAGAAAAAAAAAAAGGTAAAAACCTTTAAATAAAAGAAGAATTTTCTTCTATAAAGATCAATGATCTAAGAACAAGATCATAGATCTTCAATTAAAAAAAAAGATCAAAAGGATCCAATCACAAAAAGATAAAAAGAAGTATTACTTCACAGATCATTTGATCTACATAAAGGCACTGCCTTTTGATGAACCATTGGTTCCGAAATCTTAAAAGATTCTTCTCTTTAATCCAAAATTGGATCAAGATATTAAACAGTGCCTTGCACTTTGGAAATGTGCACTGTTGCGCTCCTCGGATTAGCGCAAGCCACCAGGGAGCGCCACGTGTCAGCCCCAGAACAAACTGCACCGTGCGCCTCTGAAAATGAGCATTGCGCTCTTAGATTGGCGCAACTCACCAGAGCGCGCCACGTGTCAGCAGCGCAACAGCGCAGCCCACTGCGCTTGCGCTCACCAGAGCATGACATGTGTCGCCATCACATGAGATTGCGCCTTACGCTCCTCAATCGGCGCAAAGCGCCTGACAAGCCACGTGGGGCGCTGTCAGAGCATTTAATGCAATGCATTATTAAAGGGCAAAGCCCAATCAGAGGTCTAATAGACCAAATAAAAGTGCTGTGCACTATTAAAAGGGGCAGAGCCCAATTAAAAGAAAAAAGTCTAAAACAGACCAAAATAAAATGCTTTGCATTATTTTAAAAGAGGGCAGAGCCCAAATAAAGGCCTAACAGGCCAAATGCAAATAAATGTTGAACATTTTCAAATTGACTTAGCCCAATACTGGCCGTAAGTCCTCAAATTAAATTGACTGAGCACGATTGCTCTCTTAAATCAGTTTATACCCGGTTCAAGGGCACATCTCCGAACTCCTTTGACATCTGTCGTTATAATCCTTCAACGTCGTCAGAGAGGTGACGGGTCCCGACAACCACACATCAATATGGACTGTGGGGTCCTTAAACTCATGGACTAATACGTCCCTATACTAACATCCGTCCCCAAAATGGGAATGTTGGACCACTATGTCCCTAAACTGGAACAATAGAGCCCCCAAATGCTCTTTTGTCGGATCTAAACGATCCGGTTTAAGTTGATCTTAGCCTCAAATATGGCTAACGTATCCTTAAACCTTCAAACAGACTTTAGTCCCAAATTGGGCTATAGATCCCTCAATCAACTTTGGTTCAAGGGTACATCTCTGAACTCCTCTGACATCTGTCGTTGTAATCCTTCAACGTCGTCAGAGAGGCGATGGGTCCCGATGGCCATACATGCGATGGACCACCATGTCCCTAAACTGGGAATCAACCGCAATGTCATTAAACTAAACAATAGAGCCAATTTCTCTCTTGTCGGATCCAAACAATCCCATTGAGTTGATCTTAGTCTGGAGATTAGGCTAACGTATCCTTAACAAAAGTTTAAGTTGATCTTAGCCTCAAATATGGCTAACGTATCCTTAAACCAAAACCCCAAACCCAAATCTAAGAAAATACGGATTTGGACTAATCCACGTCCTACGGGCGACAACATAAATTAGTCTCCGTATACGATCCACGGGCAACCACAAACAAAACAAACACCCACGACACGAAGTGAAATTCTGGAGAAGGAGAAAGTTGTTACCGCGATGCGGTAGCGTAATTAACTGCAGGGGCTTGCGCCTGCAGGGAAGAGCGTCACCACAATCAAAAACCCCTCAAGCGAGGGGGAATCTGACGAAATCTGCTACATCGGCCGCATCCGTCTAAACCTCCGATACACGGTGCCATAAATCAACTTGGCATCTTCGGAGAGGTGGACGGATAAAACCAAATAGCATCTGCCCCGAATCTCAGGCAAGACGTCCGTGTCTTGGCCGCCGTTCGGAGGGGAACAGATTCTGGCACGCCCGGTGGGACATCTTCTTCTTTCCACTCCACACTTCGTGTGTCCTGTTCACGAACGAATCGCGGTTTGCTGTGGTTGCCTATGGATTTGAGGTACTAAGATTTGGTGTCTTGCTCCGTGCAGAAAACGGAAGATCAATGGCTTCAAACTGCACTACCTGCAACTGCAACTCTCGCTCCGTCCCTGCTGGAGGAGTGACTTACGGGCCCCAAGCGGCCTCCCTTTTCAAGATACCAGTTGAGCAGGTAACTCAAGCCACCGCTGGACTATTCTTCGGGACCATGCTCCCACCGATGAGCTTCAATGCCCCAATGACGTTTCATGAAGCCCCAAAGAAGTCGGTCTTTGATCGACTTACCACTGCCGCGACCCCTCTCAACAGGTCGCCCAACTTCAATACTTCAGTTTTCAACAGACTGGGCCAGAACGTCTACAAGCCCGCGATACCTGAAGCTGCCATCCCAAAGCTGATGGCCATCCCGGCTCAAGCGGACGAAATCATTGGAAAGGCTCCTCCTTCCAAGAAGTCAGTTTTTACAAGGCTGGCCATTCCGGTTGCTGCTCCAGGCGAGGTCCTCAAAGCTGTTTCCCCTGTCCAGAGGTCTGTCTTTGACAGATTAGACATTGCTTCTCGACGGGTGTCAGTCTTCGACAGGCTAGCACCAATAACAGTCTCTCCTCAAAGCAGGGGGCATGACGAAGTCACCCTTATAGCTGAAACAACTCCATCCGCAAGACACGCTCGACGTCGCCACTGGCGCTGAGTGAGGAAGGCTGGGGGCAACTCCCCCTCTGGGATAACTCCGCCAGCTCCAACGGTGGGGATCGATGCTGCTGTTCCAACCGGGAACAACTTTGAATTGCTGAACACGGTGCGCAGAAACTCTCCTACCACGGTGCTGAAGAGAACTCCTTCACCTGTGGAGAATACTCCAGAGAAGAAGCTGGAGCAGCCCCCTCAACGGCTGTCCTCTAAAATTTACAAGGTCTGGCGACAGGTCCAGGAGTCAGTGATTGATCAAGACTATCTCCGCCGACAGAAAAAGATGAAGGTTCGGCAGGAGAAGAGCTACTCTGTCAAGCCAGAGAAAGCAACAACTGGCTGGGTGCCCACTGCAACGGCTCCCTCAACGTCAATCGCTCAAAAGAAAAGCAAGCCGCAAAAAGCCCCTGTGAACGTGGCGAACCGTAAAGACACTGAATCTAAACGCCCCAAGTCTGGGGGCATGGTGGTGCATACTGTTTATATGGCTTCCGGAAAGGAGGAAGGCCATGCTTCGACGGGTCACCGACCGCTCACCCGATCCGTGACAAAAGCCCAGGAGCAGCAACAGAAGCTTCAGGAAATGATGACTGCAATGGCCGCACTTACCGGGCCAAAAGAAAGCTCGGAGACATCGTCAGAACAGCGTCACGAACAAGAAACCGACGCTGACTTCCTACGCAGAGTCCTCGAAAAGAAGGACAAAGAAGCCGCAGAGCAGGCGGCCAACATAAAACAAATGACACTCCTCTTCCAAGATACGGTAGGGATGATATTACAGCCGGACCCTCCAGCTGAAGACCCTCCGATCATTATTGAAGACAATAAAGAGGAGACATCTAATCCTCCGCCGGCTCTTTCAGCAGCCAAAGAGGAAACCATTTCCAAAGCTGCACTAGACGACTATATAGCTCAGCAGATACGAATTCATCAGGCGAATGAAGCGTCTGGGCAAATTGTTAGAACCGGACGGCCCTATCCGAGCTGGTATGACCAAATCAGTTACCCGCCAGGATATACGATCCCTAAGTTCCACATATATAAAGGGACAGGGAATCCCCATCAGCATGTCGCTCAATTCAGGGCTCTTTGTAGCAACACTGGAGGCGACGACAAGCTCCTGCTTCGCCAATTCATCGGCAGCCTATCGGAGACGGCCTTTGAATGGTATTCGGAGCTACCTAACGACCCTGTCAAAACATTTGCGGAGATGGAGCTATTGTTTACACAAAGATTCGCGAGTGCTAGTGAACACACCCCGATAACAGCACTGATCAATGCCAGGGTGAAGCCAGGCGAGACGTGGGTTCAATACGCAACACGGTGGCGGAATCTATGGTCGAAATGCGAACAACGGATCGAAGAAGCACCTGCAGTAGGCATGTTCGTGGGCACCCTAGATCCTCATACAACTATTTCACAGTCCATGATGTTCTTTAAACCAATCACATTCCAGGCCCTGATCGACAAGCTAGCCCAGATGGACCAAATGGGCCATACGCCGTCTCCTCCAAAGCCGGACTCTCGAAATGAGAAGGGGAAAGGAAAAGCGATTTTCGTCGCCAATGCTCAACAACAGCCGAGCAACTTGAAGCCGGTTGTCCGTCAAAACAATATGCGTCCACGCGTATCCCTCGAGGAGAGGCTAGGACGTCCTTACTCGTTTCCTCAAGATAAAACGAGAAGACTGTTCAAGCTGGCGCTGCGTAACAGGCTCATCAATCTGCCAGATTCAAGGCGTCCGTTGCAGCCAAATGACGTCAATGATCCCAATTACTGCCCCTACCACCAAGTGTTAGGTCATCCGATCGAAGATTGCTACGTCTTCAAAAACTGGATTGAAGATCAATATCAGCAAGGCAAGTTCGCGTTATCCGAAAGATGGAAGGTGAACCCGCTGCAACTTCATACCCCTAAAAAAGTGAATATGCCGGGGGCAATGTGCTCCCTTGTTGAAGAAGCTCCGTGGGAGATTGTGTTGTCAGCCAAAACCAAAAGGATGCTGAATGATCTCAAGACATGCCCGGCGATCAGGTGGAAGAACCCGCTAGAACCCCAGATCATCAAAGGGATGCTGAAGCCGCGCCAAACTCCAAAGATCGGTGGTGATGGCCCAAGCACTTGAACCCAGCCGTCGAAATCTTCAAAGAAGAAGAAGAAAAGATCCAAAAAGCCCGTGAAACCTGGCGACAAGCGCACGGACTTACAAAAACAGATAGACGCGCTGGAGGAGTATAATCAGAAGGCACGGACTCCCATCACGCTCCAAGAGTTCCTCAGCCACGTCTTTCGGGAGGAAGATGATGGAGAAGACTCATCAGATGAATCTGAGGACTACGTAGCAAGTTGTCATGTGATCTCTCACTCATTGATAGATGATGAAGAGGCTCCTTGCACCGAGAAATCGAGGGCAGATCCTGAACCAGAACTTCTGTGGCCGTCAGACGAAATGATCGATGCCTTCCTGAATGAGATTCGTCTGAAAAGTAAAGCCAAGAAGGAGCGCAAGATGGCCATATTGGAAGGATCCAAACGCCGGCGACTAGACGAAAGAGCCGAGGCACTCCCGTCAAATTAAAAGACATCCGCTGCCGATAAAAACAAATTCAAGACGAGGAAAAGGTTCGCTAAAGCCATATCAATGGGAATGAAGCTACCACCCTCTGAAGAAAACACTCTCGGTAGAGTAGAGATGCATCCTGATTACTGCTTATATCATTAGAAGATCACACATTCTACTGAAGACTGCGACTCCTTTAAGTGTTGGTGGCAAGGGTATGTCGCTCACAGGCAACACGTCAACAGAACAAAGCGAGAAGCTCGTAGACAGCGAAAAAATACGACGGATGAGCACAAAAGAGTTGCCGGCAATTGTCATAGGGATAATCCTGGGGGATCATGAGTTCTCACCTTCGGGGGCGACTCCAATGAAAAAGTAGCCCTCGGCCCTCTCCTCAAAGAGTCCATCTCTGAAGGATTGAGGAGTTGCGAGAACATTCAGCCGTGCAATTGCACGATACCTGGAGAGAATCTCGGACTTACAAACAACGGAGCGAACAAAAAGGATAAAGGAAAGGGAAAAACGGCCTTCATCGCCAATGCTCAACAACAGTCGAGTGGCCCTAGACCGGTTGTTCGCCAAAACAACAAGCGGCAATCTCTCTATGAGAGGTTGGAACGTCCTTACTCATTTCCCCAGAATGAAACAAGGAGGTTGTTCGAAGTGGTAGTGCACAACAGGCTTATCACTCTACCGGAGCCGAAACACCAGCTACAACTGGATGATGACAACAATTCTAATTACTACCCTTACCACCAAGTATTGGGCCATCCGATCGAAAACTGCTACGTTTTCAAAAACTGGGTTGAAGACCAATACCAACAGGGCAAGTTCGCGTTGTTCGAAAACTGGAAGGTGAGCCCGCCGCAACCACATGCTCCGAGAAAGATGGATATGCCGGGGGCATCATGCTCATTCATGGGGAAAGCCCCATAGACCGAAAAGTCAGTAAACTAGAGATTCGCCTCAAATACGGCGACGACGGACCGAAACGTCCTTAAACTAACGACGGACCACTACGTCCTAAAACTAGCCGACGACCGAAACGTCTTTAAACTACTACTGCAGCATCCTCAGGCTGACGAGATAAAAAAAAATAAATAATATAAAAACGGTATGTCCATAAGCAAAATGGGCACGAATGAAAACCCGAAAGGGCTCCATGAGTAAAAACAGCAGGGCTACCGGCGAGTCTTGTGAAAACCTGAAAGGGCGCAACTTCGTTAGAAAAAAGAATAAAAAGAATTAAAAAAAAGAGAAGACGGTATGTCCATAAGCAAAATGGGCACAGATGAAAACCCGAAAGGGCTCCGTGAGTAAAAACAGCAGGGCTACCGGCGAGTGTTTGTGAAAACCCGAAAGGACGCAATCTCGTTAAAAGACACTTACAAGGTCCTCTCGACCTTGTAAGGAGAAACCACCCGCGTGAGATCCTTACGACTCACAGGGAAGCAACACACTTAGGGATCCTCACGATTCCTTAGGAGAAATTACACTTGCGAGATCCTCACGACTCGTAAGGAGAATTCTCTTATGAGACCCTCACGGCTCATAAGATTTGAAAGTCTTAAGTTACAGAGACCTAAACCTGTACTTAAGCAACTCCCACAACCTTTGATAGTGCCCTACGAGCGGCTCAATACTGACCCTTGTATACAATCCACGGGTGCGAATAAACATTTTCCTAACCAAGTCCCACCCATGACTGGAGATATGTCCATACGGTGAACAACCCTTGTAAGTCCTCTCGACTTATAAGGAGAAAACCCGTTTGTAAGATCCTTACGACTTACAGGGGGACATACACTTAGGAATCCTTACGATCCCCAAGGAGAAAACGCACCTACGAGATCCTCACGACTTGTAGGGAGAAATACCTTTGTGAGACCCTTACGGCTCATGAAGTCAAAAGTCTTAGTCGACGGGATCCTAACCCTGTTCGCTAAACCATCTTTGTTCGACATCGACAGAGGCAAATGATGATTCGCTCCTGACAATATCCTAGTTGTAGCGATGCTGATGCCTAAACCGGTATCAAATTCCAAGCCCTTTCATGGCAAATGATGATTCGCTCCTAGCAATATTCCAGTCGTAGCGATGCTGATGCTGAGATTGGCGTCAGATTCCAAATTCTACACTCGCGATAGAAAAAAAACAGCGAGCCAAACATGCATACGAAACAGCCGAAATGATGGGGCAACTTGCAATAAAAATCAGCAAGTAAAAATGTATGCATGCAAAATAGCCGAAATGATTGGGCAACTCGCAATAAAAAGTAGCGAGTGAAAATAAAATAAATAGCCGAAATGATTGGGCACCGCGAAAAATAGCCGAAATGATTGGGCAATCGCGACCTTCGCGATATAAAGCTGAAATGATAGAGCATCGCGGAAAGAAATAAAATAAAGAATATATATAATGAAATTCATGTCCTACGGGCGATATTATAGCAATCCCTGTATACGATCCAGGGGTACAAACAAAGAAGGAAACGCATTTTCCCTCCCCATGCTCCATCAGAAAATGGAGCCAAGTTTTGACGGTAACTCATATAAAACCTGGAAGACGATCGGAGATCATCTCACACCAGCGCAGAGTGGTCACCACCTCGACGTCCGTCTTAATATAACAGACGAGATGTCACGACAACGTTCTTCCTTCAACAGGATTCAGATGCAACAATCAAACAGCGGAGCCACGACAAAGTCCCTAGTTCCAAACCTTGACGGTTCACCAACAACTTAGAGACAACCGCGACATTCGTCTTGATATAGAGGACGCAATGCCAGCAAACGAAGCGAAGGCTAAATTCTTAGCTTCAGGGTCTTAACGGCAAGTCATATAAAGCCTGAAAGACAATCGGAGATCATCTTGCACCAGTGCGGAATGGTCACCACCTCGACGTTCGTCTCGATACAGCAGACGAGATGTCACCCCAGCGTTCTTCCTCCAACAGGATTCAGACGCAACAATCAAACAGCAGAGCTACGGCAAAGTCCCTAGTTCCAAACCTCGATGGTTCACCAACAACAAAGAGACAACCGCGACATTCGTCTCGATATAGAGGACGCAATGCCAGCAAACGAAGCAAAGGACAAATTCCTAGCTTCATGGTCTTAACGGCAAGTCATATAAAACCTGAAAGACTATCGGAGATCATCCCACACCAGCGCGGAGTGCTTATGACTCATCGGGGCTCTCCAAAATGAGCCTAACCTCAAGTAAAAAGTGACATGGAATATCCCTACGCTTGCTCTTTCGACGGTAAGATTACCTGGAAGATTACTTGAAGACGTCTTGTCCAGCCCCCGAAGGGATCAGAGACACGACAATCGCAAGGCTACTCGAACAGCAAGATTGCATATCGAGGAATATATCAGCCAACGCGACGGTACGACGGCCAAAACCCTAAGTACCATAGACCCTAACAGACCTCTGTCGTAAAGAGCAGAGGTTAACTGTGACGTTAGGATATTCTTGTAAGGAGTGCTCAATTCGTCTCGACTCGTGAGGAAAAGCCTTAGGCAGCGGGGATTAAAAAACCTGTTTCCTAAGCACTGGGACCCTGCAAGTCAGTCCAAAATGGACTCTTGCATACTATTCACGGGTCACACTCTCCAAAATCAAATCTTGATAAGGAGGGAAACAATCGCTTACGGGTCCTCTCGACGCGTAAGAGGGAAAATTCTCTTGTGAGATCCTTACGACTCTCAAGAGAAAACGCACTTAGGAATCCTCACGATTCCTAAGGAGAAAATACACCTACGAGATCCTCTCGATCCGTAGGGAGAAAAGTTTTTATGAGACCCTCACGGCTCATAAAGTTGAAAAGTCTTAGGCAGCAGATCTGAACCTGCTGCCTAAGCCATCGCTACCTCTTGAAGAAGCCAAGACAGGATGTTCGCTCTATCATCTGTCAACCATGTTTACTAAGGCAGCATACTGATAATAAATGAAGGAAGAAAGCGCAGAGACGACACAAGACATGGCAAAAAAATGTGTATATCTTTATTCATGAATTCAATTAAGTATAAGGCGAATCGTATAAAAGAATAAAGAATGCGTACATTTTATTCAAAGATTACAAGTGTATAATTGATACAAAAAGTAACTACTGAGAAGGAAGTGTCTTTAACAAATCCACGAGCTGCTCTCGCACTTCCTTCAGCGCCTCCTCTTGAGCGGCTGCCGCGGCCACTTCCGCTTCCACCTGGTCCCGCTGCTGCAGGTAGGATGAAAGTTGCTCCTCAGCTGCCTGCTGGGCTGCCTCTTGATTAGGTGCATCCCGCTCGACGTCAAGCTGCTGCCTCAGTGTTAACCCTTCGGAGAGGCATCGCAGAAGGCCTTCAAAGATAACCTTCAGCTGCATAGCGTTTGCCTCCACCTGAGCATGCAGTTGAGCAGATTTTCTCGAAGTCTCGCCGCGCTCCTTACGCCTTGAAGCAACTTCTTGTTCGAGATGGCGGAAATAAGGAGCGCTCTGCTCGATCCATGCCGCCCATTGAGCGCTCGCGGCCAAAATCTCAGGGGCAGGACGCATTGACTCCAGCTGATGCAGGCGGGCCTCGATCTCCCTGAGTGATTAACCCAAGACTCGACGACGCCTTCATTATGTAAATTTACAAGCGTCGCCAGCATCGGATTAACCTCCGCAGCGAAATCCGCGGCAGATGGGGGAACGTCCACGTCAAGCTCTTCAACGTATCCGCTCAGCATTCCCAAACTCATCGCAACATTCTTTAAAGACGGACGTCTCAAGAAGGGGCCTGCCGGCATTATAATGCGGGACTTAAGAAGGAATGGAACCGGAACGATTGCTGCAAAACAAAACACAGTCAAATGACGGTTCAAGAAATATAGAAGAGTCATCAATAAGGGAATTTACTATACCAGCTGCAGCAGACGGCAAAGCCGGGAGGACCGGTGGCGCAACCGATCTTTCATCTCCTCCTTCGATTTGTAGCACTGCAATCAGGGCAAGGAAAAATCAGAAACAAGTTCATTATTAAAAAAAAGGGAGGAGTATTAATTAAAAACCATACTCACCAGCGCCACTGGAGGAAACACGCTCCGACGGGAAGGAGAAGTGCGGGTGCAGCACCTGGTAAAGATGATCAAAAAGTACTCCTGCAAGGACGCAATAGTATAACGTCAATACATGAATTATACGGCTGAGAGATGAAACTGATGGGTCACGAATCCATACCTTCCAGCATCTGCGATGGTGCGAGAGAAGGTAGAGAGGTAGCCACCATCAAAGCAGTAACTGACGGCGCTCCCTCGAGCAAAGGGGCATCAGCACTGGCCGCACCTGCGTTGAAAACAAAGATAAACCTGTCAGGAAAGATTGCAAGATCTAAAAAGAAGGACGTGTAACCAAAAATTTACCTGATGATGATCCGGCTGAAACGGCGGCGTCTCCCTCCATTGACATGAGACCACCTCCCGACACCTCACCGCCAGACTCTACGTGAGCCGTCGTCGTGCTCGCGAGGCCAGGAGACGGCTGAGGACCGTAGATGGGGAGGGCAATGATTGGAGCATTACCAGACTCTTGAGAAAGAGCGGCCCGCTCATCCCCAGCAATCACGCCCGTCTCATCCGCTACTCCCTCGAGCTCAGCGGACGCGTCCGTCTCATCTACCGTTGCCATGGGGTCGTTGGTCTCAGGCGCTCCGTCCGCTGCTGCCCCAAGCTCGGTTATAGCAGCCGTCTCATTTGCCGCTACCTCAGGCTCGGCATCGATAGCCTTCTCTGGCACAGTCTCCTCAGCCCCTAGCTCGGGTCCAGCAACCCCGGCGACGTCGCCCACCCTCGGCTCGGGTTCAGCCAGTACCTCCTCTACTATCCCCTTAAGCTCGACGGTTTCCGCCGCTCCTTCGGTTGGACTTGGCCCTGCAGGAAAAGATGTATGAGAACCGATAGTCGTACAATTCTTACAACAAAGTCTTGAAAGACACATTACCTGAGGTGGATCGATCGTTGGCCTCCCGAACCGCACGCGCCGCCTGTCTATGAGCAGTAGACAAGGCGACCGGGGGCTCCTCGGAAGGAGAAGCGACGAGAATAACGGTGCTTGGGCCCGCTCCCACGGCCAAAGCAGCTCTGTGCTCCTTCGCCTCGCGCCTCAAGCGCTTCCTCTCCTCTCGGGCCGTTACGACGGACCTCTTCAAAGCTTCCTTCATCGAGGTGTCATCGTCCGCGTTTAGAGTTGCCTCTAGAGCCTTCAAGGCATCCCTCATCGGTTTTTCAAGTCGGGTCTCTCACGGCAGCCCCGAAGAGGCCGGGACTTTAGTAGCTGGCCTAGGAGGAGTCCCCGCATCGACTTGCATGGCCCCTGCAAAAAGACAGAGAGAAGATTTGATTGGCTATAAAAAAGAGAGAGAGAATAAAGACTCAGCGAGCCGATACATACCAGCGCTCGACAGAGCGCGTTTTCTTTCCTCCACCTGGAAAGTTTGGAGGGAAGCAGCAATAGCTTCTTCAGTGGTGACGCCTGTTAAAAAAAAGGGGAGGGGGAAAGCATTAGTCAAAGACAATAATAAAGGTACAATGAAATGACGAAGAGTGCAACTAATGATTACCTGATTGAGCGAGTTTGGCCAACAACATTTCGAGTCTGGCTGTTCGCTCGGAAGCCGCAATGGCGGCCTCCAGATCGGTGTCTGCTGGATCTACCGAGAAGCCCTCATTGCTGCCGTACTCGCTTATGCCTTCAGTGATAGGAGCCTGAGGCTCTAAGCCAAGGACGGCATCGAGAGAGAGGAGCGACTTCTTCTTCCTCTTCTGCACGCGAGCCCCGGGTGCACCCAAGATCAACTTGCGCTTTGCAGGCACCTTAGGGCGGCGGGTCCCGATATCCGCGCCGACGCCGGACTCCGGCGAAACCACATTTACCGTCTCCACTGGAGCACGGGGCGCTGGTGGCACGTCCGCGGTAGCACGAGGTAATCCGTGCGGAGGGATCAACAAGCGCGGTGGTCTAGCTTCAGCATCTTTCAACGGAGCAATGACAGGGGTCCTTGGCTTCAGGGGAGCCTTGCGGTCGCCGCTGGGAGGCGCACCCTTGCGGTCAACCAACATGCACTTCTCCTCACGGATAACTGGACCCATTGCATGCGCGTACCAAGCCGTGTACGCGTGGAGGACCCGGGGGACGCAGCTCGGCTCGCTGATGAAGAAGTGGGAGCCCGTATTCAGCCGCATAAAATGGTGCATCGCGCTCCGTATCCCCTCCATGCTGGCCGCGGGCTCTTCCAAAAATGCCTCCAGCGGGACCCCCTGGTTATAGCTGGATTGTTGGGCGAACCGGTAGGGGTTGTACCTCATGAAAAGCGCCATCTCGTTCTGCCTGAACACCAGGTAGCCCGGCCGAATGGAGTAGAGGTGAAGAATCTCCCGGGCTTTCAGTACGGAGGCCCCATCCTTGAAGCCGTCACGAACGCCGCCACCACCTTGGAGGTTTCTGAGCCGATGGTCACGACTTTATCTATAAAAGAAATCCTCGCTCCGACCAGGTATGGACGAAGGAGCAACCCCCTAGCCTCCCGCGAAGGCGGATTCACGATCGAGGCGCCGATCAGCCGCATGACTCTTGGGAGTCTGCACCTCTCAAAAAACGAAGGGCTCTTATGGATGCCGAATACCCCATGCACATGCATTTCCATCCACGAAGTGAAGTAGTGCATCGGAAAATTGGCAGGCTGCACCCCAGGTTCATTAGCGTCTGCCGCCACGCTGAGTCCACTGTATAGGTGAGCCAACCCGGCGATTTCTATTGACAACTGTAGGCCAGCCACCATCCGATGCGCTGGGTAGAAAACGGACGGCCGTATGTAGCGCGGGTGCATGGGAAGCGCAAAGCTGCACAGCCACAATCCCAGAAACCCTAAAAAGAAGGTCTCCTCATCAATGCCCGGGGCGGCGATTTCTGATAGGGGGCATGATGGCGGCATCGGGGAGATAGAAATCCTTTTGATCGTCTTCCGATACTGGTCTACGATCTATGCCGAAGCCGAAAGGGTCATCGAGCTTGGCGAGCTTTTCACTCCGCTCCGATAGAATCTCCGGTCGAAGGAAGCGGGCGATAAAATCTGCGAAACTGACTCCCCGGACTCCTGATTCCAGATAGAGCCCTTCGTATATGTTCAGCATCTTCACCAAGCCCGGAAAATGGTGCTGAATAGCATTCTCCGGCGTCAAATCAAACACTAGCGGCTTGGTGGCGAAGACGTATTCGTCAGGAGGAAGCAGCTCCTCGTAATGCTCCCCCCTCACCGGCAAACCCGAGATTTCGACGAACTCTTCCAGGGAGATGGAGACTTCCCTGTCCGTCATAAGGAAGGTGTGGGTGGGGATGTTCCATTGTTCGATGAAGGCCTTAACCCACCACGTTGGAGGAGCGGGGTACTCAAACAGCGAGACGTAGATCGCGGAGTACGGACCGATCTTCATCAGATGAGTTCTCTTCGCTGATAGGATATATCTGGCCCACTGCAGATATCCGGCCGGTTGTCGCGGGGTCAATCCAATATTGTATGCCTGTCCCCAAGGGCGTGCCTCACCTTGACATATACGCCGCCCTAAGATGTCCACGGCCGGCGGTGGCTGCACGGGAATGGCACCAATCGCAGGCTGGAGAAGATCCTCCGAATTCCAGTTCTTGACCTCCACGGCATACTTCACCGGGGGTTCATCCGCATAGGGGATCGACGAGATGGGCTCAGATGGCGTCGCGGAACCGAAGCTTCGGCGACCCTTGATGATCTCATTATACCAACTATCCCACAGGTGAAGGTTCTTGTGCTCGGGGTCATGATCCTTAATGAGAGCGAGCACCTCTCGGTCCACCGGCGCCTCGGGAAATCCTTCCTCCGAGCGAACAAACGGGAAAGACAAATCAGCAGACATGTTGCCTGCAAAAAGAAGGAGGACAAAAGTCAACCATCAGTGCTATAATCTTAATTTCTGACACTTGGAACTTTAAAATTTGTACCACACTGCAATGCAGTGGATAGGGGATCAAAGGGGGACCCACAAAATCTAGATGACAATACATCAGTTAATGAGACAGCCCCATCATTGGATGAAACTGTCAATTAATGAGGAGATCCCCGAAAGAATATTCTCATTAATGAGCAATCCCTAGAGACAAGGAGAAAATCTCCTCTTTCAGAGCAAAGCTCTGTCACAGAGTGACACTTGTCAAACTCTGGTCTCAAAGGGATAAAATTCCTTAAAAGAGCCTAGCTCTATAATAATGATGGAAAAATCCATCAAAAGAAAAAAAAATTGACTCCTAAAAATTTTTAAAAAAAAATATTTGGGATCTTGAAGATCCAAGAAAACTCTTAAGAGTTCATCATCTTTGAATCAAAAGATCTTTATTTTTTGTCCATGAGCAAAGCTCTGTTCATGGGTTAAAAACCCTGGAACAAGATCTCTTTAGATCTATGGATTTTTAAGAGCAAGGCTCTGTTGGTGAAACCCCAAAGGGATTTTCTTTAGATCAAAGATCTATGAGAGCAAGGCTCTATCAATTAAAATTAATTTAATTTAATTTAATTTAAATTAAAAATTTTACCTAAAATGTTTTAAGAGTTAACTTTTGGAGTTCTTGAAAGCAAGAGCAAGGCTCTGAAGTTCTGAGAATTAAAATTCTTGAAGGTGGTGAACATCTGTTGAGGACCAATGGTCCTATTTATAGGCGCTTGCGCCCCTTCAACTCCTGAGTTGATCCGACGGTTGGGATCTTGCCACCGCTGTACTCACGTGTGCGCCACGTGAGCGCAACGGTGGGGGGGCATTTGTTTCCCCCAATCAGAGCCAAGCTCTGCTTGAATTTCAAAAATTCAAAAATTGAAGCAACGCTTCAGATCCCTTGCGCTGCGCGCAACGCGCCACGTGTCAAAAGCAAACACGCCAGCACAGCGCCTAAGGAAGCGCACCCAATCAGAGCAAGGCTCTATTTAAAATAAAAATAAAAAAAAGCAATGCTTCAGATGATTTGCGCTCTGCGCTGCGCGACACGTGGCAGCGCAGTTGCGCTGCGCAATATGTGTCAAGCGCAGGAGCGCTTGCGCCAACTGTGCCAGCACTAAAACAGAATTAAAATTCTAGAAAGATCTTTATGATCTTATTAAAACAATAAGATTCTCTTCTGTAAAACAGAAGCCCTTGGATCAAAAATCCAACGGTGGGGAAAAATCCCTAAATCACTCAGAGAAAGATCTCTTTAACTGATTGAACAAATCAATTGGCATTATAAAAAGGCCCCTAGACTCCAAGTCTAAAGGAGGAGGAACACAGAGAGATATTCAGAACTCCTCTAAAAAAAATTTTGAGAAGAGCTCAGAGAAAAAAAGAGGTAAAAACCTTTAAATAAAAGAAGAATTTTCTTCTATAAAGATCAATGATCTAAGAACAAGATCATAGATCTTCAATTAAAAAAAAGATCAAAAGGATCCAATCACAAAAAGATAAAAAGAAGTATTACTTCACAGATCATTTGATCTACATAAAGGTATTGCCTTTTGATGAACCATTGGTTATGGAATCTTAAAAGATTCTTCTTTTTAATCCAAAATTGGATCAAGATATTAAACAGTGCCTTGCACTTTGGAAATGTGCATTGTTGCGCTTCTCGGATTAGCGCAAGCCACCAGGGAGCGCCACGTGTCAGCCCCAGAACAAACTGCGACGTGCGCCTCTGAAAATGAGTATTGCGCTCTTAGATTGGTGCAACTCACCAGAGCGCGCCACGTGTCAGCAGCGCAACAGCGCAGCGCACTGCGCTTGCGCTCACCAGAGCGTGACACGTGTCGCCATCACATGAGTTTGCGCCTCTCAATCGGCGCAAAGCGTCTGACAAGCCACGTGGGGCGCTGTCAGAGCATTTAATGCAATGCATTATTAAAGGGCAGAGCCCAATCAGAGGTCTAATAGACCAAATAAAAGTGTTGTGCACTATTAAAAGGGGCAGAGCCCAATTAAAAGAAAAAAGTCTAAAACAGACCAAAATAAAATGCTTTGCATTATTTTAAAAGAGGGCAGGGCCTAAATAAAGGCCTAACATGCCAAATGCAAATAAATGTTGAACATTTTCAACTGGACTTAGCCCAATACTGGCCGTAAGTCCTCAAATTAAATTTACTGAGCACGACTGCTCTCTTAAATTAATTTACATCCGGTTCAAGGGCACATCTCCGAACTCCTCTGACATCTGTCGTTATAATCCTTTAACGTCGTCAGAGAGGTGACGGGTCCCGACAACCATACATCAATATGGACTGTGGGGTCCTTAAACTCATGGACTAATGCGTCCCTAAACTAACATCCGTCCCCAAAATGGGAATGTTGGACCACTATGTCCCTAAACTGGAACAATAGAGCCCCTAAATGCTCTTTTGTCGGATCTAAACGATCCCGTTTAAGTTGATCTTAGCCTCAAATATGGCTAACGTATCCTTAAATCTTCAAACAGATTTTAGTCCCAAATTGGACTATAGATCCCCCAATCAACTTTGGTTCAAGGGTACATCTCTGAACTCCTCTGACATCTGTCGTTGTAATCCTTCAACGTCGTCAGAGAGGTGATGGGTCCCGATGGCCATACATGCGATGGACCACCATGTCCCTAAATTGGGAATCGACCGCAATATCATTAAACTAAACAACAGAGCCAATTGCTCTCTTGTCGGATCCAAACGATCCCGTTGAGTTGATCTTAGTCTGGAGATTAGGCTAACGTATCCTTAACAAAAGTTTAAGTTGATCTTAGCCTCAAATATGGCTAACGTATCCTTAAACCAAAACCCCAAACCCAAATCTAAGAAAATACGGATTTGGACTAATCCACGTCCTACGGGCGACGACATAAATTAGTCTCCGTATACGATCCACGGGCAACCATAAACAAAACAAACACCCACGACACGAAGTGAAATTCTGGAGAAGGAGAAAGTTGTTACCGCGATGCGGTAGCGTAATTAACTACAGGGGCTTGCGCCTGCAGGGAAGAGCGTCACCACAATCAAAAACCCCTCAAGCGAGAGGGAATCTGATGAAGTCTGCTACATCGGCCGCATCCGTCTAAACCTCCGATACACGGTGCCATAAATCAACTTGGCATCTTCGGAAAGGTGGACGGATAAAACCAAATAGCATCTGCCCCGATCCTCAGGCAAGACGTCCGTGTCTTGGCCGCCGTTCGGAGGGGAACAGCCGCAGCCGCAACCTCCAGCTCCTTCTCTCTCTCCCATCGCCACCTGAGCATCACCGCGACCACCACCAGAGTGACCCTCGCCTACCTCAACCGACCACCTTCAGCCGCCGTCCAAGCTCGCCGTCGCTGCCGAGAGCTCGAGCTCGAGCCGAGGCCATGAACCCTAGCCGCGCTTGCGTCGCGATCGCGCCATTGCCGTTGCCGCTGCCGTACCGTCGTCAATACGTCACCAGGCAAGTTTAATGCTTGCTTCATGCTAATTTTATCGATTACAATTTAATTTACCAATAAATTCCGCATATGCTTTTCATGCGAATCGTTATAATTCAATTGTTCGATGCAAAACCCGAATGGAAAACCCCGTTAAATTGACGGAAACAAATAACATTTGATAGACCGAGTTATAATGAATATCCCTTAAGATTTTGGTTACAAAACAATGTCGTTTGCTCACGTAAAATGGTGTCCCGATTTCTGTCGTAAAACCTGAAAACTTTCGTACATGCTAAACCGTAAAATTTATAATAAATTATGTACAAATCGGATTTTAGAGTTCCATGGCTCGTATCAAAGATAAATGTTTAACCTACAGTATTATATAGTTGATCACTGAATTTTAACAAATTATGATAGAGATAATTACGGAGGATTACGATTCTGGACTGCAGTCCAGAACGGAAATCCCAGTTAACCCCTGTTTTTAAATCCCTGTATATTCCTGTTCAAATACGAGAATGTGCGGAACCCTATATCGTTACGTATAAAATTGAGTTAGATTTCTTACTCCACTGGTTTCACTGAATTCATGTTCTGTTTGATATTTTTAACATATTTTATAATGTCGACGTGTCTAGCTGAATTCTGCAGTGACAGATTTTACACGTCAACCTTAACCTGATCATAACTACCTGTTGAGAAATTATATTACTGATCTGCTAATTGCGGTGGAAACCTAACTGATAATCCTAAATATTGTTCAACTATAGCGCCACCTAATTACGATACCAACTGGAATTAAAATGTGTTACGAAACGGACTTACAATTCTGAAATCGGATTTCCAGCAGTGAACACTTAAATTGAAATGGCCATAACTAGCGAATCTGAAACCCGATTGACGCGAAACCAATTTTGACAGATAGATAATTGAACATACTGCCTATCCCCTTTTACATTGTTTCGCTAAATTCTGCATGTATGATTTATAATAATTATGCAAGTGGTAGGACGCCGACTGATGATATTTTGTTCATATCACAATTATTGTGTTCTCATCATATCGTATTGATGTCATTGCATTGGTAACCTAATGATCGTGTACATTACCCAGTGTTAGGTATTAGTGTTTAATTGTGGCAAGTACGTTAGTGTTTAAGCATGAATGGATAAGTGAAAGTGACACGTACTTGTACACAATCAGCGGACGCTATTGATGTATTGCATTGTCGACGTCTATGAGACATGTATAAGTGTAACTATAATTGGTATGAGACGATTATGAAAGCAATTATATGGGTGTCATAGATAAGGCACCAAACACTGTCCATTTATCTTGGGTATCATTCGAGACATGCTTGATGGAGATCCTGTCTCCAGTTCTTGCGTAGACTTGTCATGGACCGACTGGCATTTGAGTTTATGTTGACGTTTGATGTAGACCACGGGGTGTGGGGTAATTTGAGTGTGAGTTCAACAGAATTTCGGGAGTCCCATTGCCGGCACATACAGCGATTCTGGAGATATATGGGGATATTACTGATTATTAGTGAGCGACTCGGGCCCGTATTCCCTTATCCTTGGGTCCTACCCTTGGGTGGGGGATACTCACGAGTGGTTGACTCTCACACTTGGACTGACGATAGGCTTAGCGACCTGGATAGTGAGACTTAGAGACTGATAGGTTTAGTGACATGCATTGATTACTGATTCACTATACCTGCCATACTGTTTACCTGTTTTACTGTTTACCTGTGCTGGCTACTTCATGCTCATGTTATTACTCCATGCTTATTGTTTCACGTTCGTTATCATTGCATGTGTTTATATTGTATTTATATATATATTGCTATGGTGTCGCTCTGACGACCTGAGTATGCATGCTCAGAGTGAGAAGTTGATTTAGCTTGGACCAGGATCTGACGTACCTCGGGGACATTGCGGATATCTGGATCAGTGACTCAGCGCTATCTTCCTTTGATCTCTATCTAGTTAGTATATTGTATTTATTCTAATTTAGTGACTGCATTTCTCATTATCTGCGCATTGATTACTGATTACCACGCAAAGCTAGAAGCCGAAGTGTGACTACGGCAGGATGTTTTCTCGACCGTAGGAGCATGGTTGGCTTTGTCAACCCCTCGAATTTCGGATTTTGGGAAGCGGGGCATGACGTGGTTTTGTTGGTATCAGAGCCAGGTTTTGCTTCGATTGGGATTGCAGTTTTTGTATAGGGCTTGACAATCTAAGACATCTTTTGGTCTAAATTGTAAACTCGTTATCTTTGATCTTGATTCACGTAGCGGGTTCTGCTATATGTTTTGATCCGTCCGCTAGAGTTTTGGGTGACTTAGTAGAGTTACGTGATTGTAATTATGAACTGCAGCATAGTTATAATACTGTACTATGTTTGAGCGACTTGGAGTTCTACATTTGATTTCCACTCGTTTGAGTTTCACCTCACCCGATATTCCTGTTTCCTTGCCTAATCTATATTGTATTTTGATTCTTATGGCTTGTACCTTATATCGTCCTCAAAATTGTTGTTTCAGGACCATATCTTCCAATGATTTTTTTTTTCTATCTCTACTCTCCAGAATCAGACCGTCGAGATTTTGAATGTACTGCAAGGTTTGAAGGAAGCCCAGGAACGAACGGCCGACCTGTTAGCTGAAGGATTAGGAAGGCAGATGACTCAAGCGCCAGCGGAAGCCTCCAATCGTAAGGGAATCCCTGTTAAATAAGGAAAAGAGGTGAGGATGAAGCGCCCATTTGTTCCTCAGCAACAGAAGCAACGGAGAACTCAACGTTGTGGATACTGTAAGAAGCTAGGACACTTTCAGAGAGACTGTCGCAGCGCCAAAGGGCAGTGTCTGATTTGCGGATCCAACGAACATCTTGTCAATGGTTGCCCTCGAAGGAAGGAGCTACAAGGAGGAGATTCGTCCACACTCTCCACTCCGGCTAAGTGATCCGGTTATTTCGTAGTTCGAGTTTCGAGGATAGTACGGACCCAGCACAGGATTCTACTCGCTTGACGAGAATGCGGTGGTCTAGATATCAAAGAAGAATTATCACCTTTTTGCTTTCAATAAAAATATTGTCACTCTTTTGTAAATATTTCCTTTCGTTTAAAATCTTGTATCCGTTGAACTTTTAGTTGAAATGCAATAAAATTCTGAGTTGTGATGTATGTGTCGTCCTCTTGCCACTTATTTTCCTTATACTACTTATTGCATCAGTATTCTAAATTTTGAGTTTTCAGTCCTTACCTACCGCATATTTTCCTTATGCTCCGTATCCTTAGTTATTTTTTTGGTGTGTTCCACTGTCTAATCATGACTCTTTCTTTTCAGGCCATGGCCCACCTTGGAGCAGCGCCGCTTCTAGATGAGGATGCACGGTCGTGCGTTTCCTTGGACTGCATGCTGGTAAGTTCAGATGACGAGATCAACGGCCCACAGGTTATTTTCGGAAACAGCGATTCCGAGGATGAGGGAGTCGCAGCCCTAGAAGTCGACATGATCAGCGACTCTGACAATGAAGAAGAGGACCCCGAAGAGGACCCGATAGAGGAAGATCTCGAGGAAGACCCGATAGAAGAAAATCCAGGAGAGAAAGGCCCTGAGGAGAATCCAGTGGAAGAAGATCCAGAAGAAGTAAATCACGTGGAAGCAGATCTCGATGAAGAAACTCCAGCCGAGGCCGAAGGACCGGAAGAAGAAGACCCCGCGGCAGAAGAACCTCCAGTGGCAAACCTTGTGAGGGGCTATGGAAATAGACGCCCCTATCTTAGCGCGCGAGCTTACCGTAACCTGCTGAACTTCCACAACCGCGACTGACGCGATATATCTTTGTTTCCTCTGGCCAAATAATTCTATGTATAGTTTAGGGTCACCTTTTATCTTTCGAGAGTGCCTTATTTAAAATTTTCTGGATTAATAATAAAATTTCTGAGTTCGCTAATCTTTTGATTTTTGATTCGCATGATGCATTGACTGTTCTCCTTCCCCAATAAATTATTTCCCTTCTGGGATTCACTACTGTTCACCCTGTGCTGACCCGACCCCAGCCTCTTCGATATTCAGATTGAAGTACCATTTTCCGACTTTTTGAATGGGCCATACTCTTCTGAAACCCATACCCTGACTAGTCCTTATACATTAGTTGTGCTTTCCTTTATTACTATAAGTATGTCTAGCGACGTCGTTATTCGGAATTTAACTTTCAATATTTTGTGTTTATCGAAGAATTGCATGTTATTAGCTACTCCCGTTTTATTCATTTTAAATACTTTGCTATTTTCCATGTTTTCAATAGTGCAAGCATATATCGCGCATACTATTTTGTTCTATTTTTTTCCTTCTTATTTTCACCATGTGGGTTTTCTCAAGTTACTTTAAAATTGTTTGATCGATATATTTATTCTAAAATGCTTTGGCCTATCGGCAAACCCTTCATTATTAGTCGTTATTGCCATTTTATTCTCTTGTACATATAGTTTATCCTCATAGATGGATCTGCCTTGTGCTTACTTAGACCTATCCTTTTAGTTGCGTTATTCTTATACATATAAAGACCTTCGATTTTATCTAGCTATTTTAAAGTAAATCACTATATGTTAGTGTTCGATATTGTAGCTTTTCGCATATTATTTTATATAGCTTATCGTTATTTTAAATTTCGAGGACGAAATTTTTGTAAGGGTGGTATGATGTAATACCCAGTCCCTATAAATAATTAGCGTATTTTAATAAATAAGTCCCCGAATATTTTCCTAAATTTTCTACAAATTTTCCGTATTTTTCCAGAATTTAATCCAGATTTATTCCGATTTAAATATATATATATATATATATATATATATATATATATATATATGTGTGTGTGTGTGTGTGTGTGTATAATTTTTATTTAAACTAATTTATTAAACTCCTAATCTAAAACTAAAATCCTAAACCCTTTCCCAAATTCATGCCCGGCCCAATTCTTCACCCCAAAACCCAAACCCTCTCTCTCTTTTTCCCCAAACCCTAACCATACTTCCATTTTCCTTTTCTTATTTTCCCTCACAGCCCAGGCCCACTCCCTAAAATCCCAAACTCGCTTTCTTCTCTCCCCGAACCCGCCCAACACGCTCCTACTTGACCCGCTCCCTATTCCTTCATCTTCTCTTCCCCACTTCTTTTTTCCCGCCCGCGTTTCTCCAACGGCCCCCACTCGCCACGACCCCGCCGTGCGCCCCCACGTCGTCGCAACCGCCGCGGCCCCGTCGCCTGCACCCTCTCTCTCCTCCCCTTTCATTCTCGTTCTCCCTGTTTACTCTCTCTCTCCCTCTCTCCTCCTCGCCCCGCTTCTCTCGTACCTATGGCCCCGTCGCCCACGTCTCGCCCTCCCTCGCAACTTCCTCCAACGCCCTCCTCCCCCCCCCCCGCGTTCCCCGCTCCTCGTGCTCACGCCCCGAGACCCGCTCCTCTCTACAGCTATCCTATGATCCCCATCGCCTCCTCACCACGCCTACCTCGACACCAGTGCACCATCACCACCTCTCCTCTCCCTGACGACCCACCTCGATCACCTCGTCGGAGCTCCACCCCTCACCATCACCTTCCCCGAACGCCTCCTTCAACCTCCCGTTCTCTCTCCTTCTCACCGGCGCTACCGTCCACGACAACCACACCCTCGCCTTCGACCTCTCACGCCTCCTGCTATTGCGCTCCCGAGTACGATCTCCCTCTCGCCGAGACCCCTCTCGCTCTCTCCATCTTCAGCCGAGACCCCCGCCGACCACGCTACCACCATCACCAATTCCACCGCCCGAGCAGCCACTGCCCGCTCCTCGCCGGCAACCGTCACCTGCACCATGAGTGCTTCCGCCTCTTCCTGCGACCCGCACCTGCAATCCCCGTCGCCCACGTCACTACAACCCATCTCCGACGACTCCTTCCCTGCACACCGCCGCCACAAACCTCCTGCCATCATCACAAGCCCCTCCTTTCCGACCGTACCCGAGCTTTTCCCCATTGCAGCATCACCGGCCACCCGACTACTGTGCCCATCGCAGCTCCGGCCCTCGTCTCCATCATCGCAGACCCTCGAGCACTCTTGCTACCGTGCCCAACAACCCTGTCTCCATCGCCGCAGCCGCAACTTCCAGCTCCTTCTCTCTCTCCCATCGCCACCTGAGCATCACCGCGACCACCACCAGAGTGACCCTCGCCTACCTCAACCGACCTACTCCAGCCGCCGTCCAAGCTCGCCGTCGCTGCCGAGAACTTGAGCTCGAGCCGAGGCCGCGAACCCTAGCCGCGCTTGCGTCGCGATCGCGCCATTGCCGTTTCCGCTGCCGTACCGTCGTCAATACGTCACCAGGCAAGTTTAATACTTGCTTCATGCTAATTTTATCGATTACAATTTAATTTACCAATAAATTCCGTATATACTTTTTATGTGAATCGTTATAATTCAAGTGTTCGATACAAAACCCGAATGGAAAACCCCGTTAAATTGACGGCAACAAATAACATTTGATGGCCCGAGTTATAATGAATATCCTTTAAGATTTTGGTTACAAACAATGTCGTTTGCTCACGTAAAATGGTGTCCCGATTTCTGTCGTAAAACCTGAAAACTTTCGTACATGCTAAACCGTAAAATTTATAATAAATTATGTATAAATCGGATTTTAGCGTTCCATGGCTCGTATCGAAGATAACTGTTTAAGATACAGTATTCTATAGTTGATCACTGAATTTTAACAAATTATGATAGAGATAATTACGGAGGATTACGATTCTGGACTGCAGTCCAGAACGGAAATCCCAGTTAACCCCTGTTTCTAAATCCCTGTATATTCCTGTTCAAATACGAGAATGTGCGGAACCCTATATCGTTACATAGAAAATTGAGTTAGCTTTCTTACTCCACCAGTTTCACTGAATTCCTGTTCTGTTTGATATTTTTAACACATTTTATAACGTCGACGTGTCTAGCTGAATTCTGCAGTGACAGATTTTACACGTCAACCTTAACCTGATCATAACTCCCTGTTGAGATAGTATATTACTGATCTGCCAATTGCGGTGGAAACCTAACTGATAACTATAAATATTGTTCAACTATAGCGTTGCCTAATTTTGATCCCAACTGGGATTAAAATGTGTTACGAAATGGACTTACAATTATGAAATCGGATTTCCAGCAGCGAACACTTAAATTGAAATGGCCATAACTATCGAATCTGAAACCCGATTGACGCAAAACCAATTTTGACAGATAGATAATTGAACATACTGCCTACCCCCTTTTACATTGTTTCGCTAAATTCTGTATATATGATTTATAATAATTATGCAAGTGGTAGGACGCCGACTGATGATATTTTGTTCATATCATAATTATTGTGTTCTCATCATTTCGTATTGATGTCATTGCATTGGTAACCTAATGATCGTGTACATTACCCAGTGTTAGGTATTAGTGTTTGATTGTGGCAAGTACGTTAGTGTTTAAGTATGAATGGATAAGTGAAAGTGACACGTACTTGTACACAATCATCGGAACCTATTGATGTATTGCATTGTCGACGTCTATGAGACATGTATAAGTGTAACTATAATTGGTATGGGACGATTATGGAAGCACTTATATGGGTGTCATAAATAAGGCACCAAACACTGTCCATTTATCTTGGGTATCAGTCGAGACATGCTTGATGGAGATCCTGTCTCCAATTCTTGCGTAGACTTGTCATGGACCGACTGACATTTGAGTTTATGGTTGGCGTTTGATGTAGACCACGGGGTGTGGGGTAGTTTGAGTGTGAGTTCAACAGAATCTCGGGAGTTCCATTGCCGGCACATACAGCGATTCTGGAGATATATGGGGATATTACTGATTATTAGCGAGCGACTCGGGCCCGTGTTCCCTTGTACTTGGGTCCTACTCTTGGGTGGGGGATACTCACGAGTGGTTGACTCTCACACTTGGACTGACGATAGGCTTAGCGACCTGGATAGTGAGACTTAGAGACTGATAGATTTAGTGACATGCATTGATTACTGATTCACTATACCTGCCATACTGTTTACCTGTTTTACTGTTTACCTGTGCTGGCTACTTCATGCTCATGTTATTACTCCATGCTTATTGTTTCGCGTTCGTTATCATTGCATGTGTTTATATATATATATATATATATATATATATATATATATATATATATATATTGCTATAGTGTCGCTCTGACGACCTGAGCATGCATGCTCAGAGTGAGAAGCGGATTTAGCTTGGACCAGGATCTGACGTACCTCGAGGACATTGCGGATATCTGGATCAGTGACTCAGCGCTATCTTCCCTTGATCTCTATCTGGTTAGTATATTGTATTTATTCTGATTTAGTGACTGCATTTCTCATTACCTGCGTATTGATTACTGATTACCGCGCAAAGCTAGAAGCCGAAGTGTGACTACGACAGGATATTTCCTCGACCGTAGGAGCATGGCTGGCCTTCTTAACCCCTCGTATTTCGTATTTTGGGAAGCGGGGCGTGACAAAAACTTTGTGGTCAGACTGTATGTACCCAAAACATACATCAGCTAAGTTAGTAGAAAGCCTATTATATATATCTAATAATTTTTAACTCAACCCTTTAATTTCATTGCTAAACAACAATTTCGCTTATTTTAAACTATACTTTATCTTCAAATTTATCCTTTGACAGTTCATAATTACGGTTGTCATTAAGCAAAACGAATTGATAGAGTAAAAGGGACAATTAAATTTTATAAACTAAAACAATATACTGAAGTTTGAATAAAATATATTTCTTGTATATAAATACTAAAAAGTGAAAAGAAAAATGAAAACAATATTTGTACTGAACAGACTTACGTCTAAAGGGTGAATTCTTAGAGCAAATATCGATGAAAAACTGTTTTTTTAATAAAAAAAAAAACAGCTCTGAAGTTTTCAAGGGGCTGTAAACAAATACAATGGTTAGTGAGAGGGGTTAATAATTGCGGGGTATTTATTAAAAGGCTAAAAATGCATGGAAAAAACGCCCCTCTTATGGCCCATTTGCATGTAATTGCTTTCAAATTTAAAAATATGCAAACTGTATCCCGAGTTGACTTTTGTTAACTTTCCATCCAAAAAGTTAACATCTTGGACCAAAATACCCTTATCAAAAAAGAAAAAAAAACAAACCAAAAAGTTTTCTCTTCTTCCTCTTGTTTCCAGCGACCTTCATCTAATCCGACACCACCGGCGATCCCCATCCCGACCCGACGCCACCGGCAACCCCGACCCTCCTCCGGCGAATCCGAACCCAACCACATTCTCCATGGAGACTTCTCAATTTCTATGATCTCTCAACAAAAAAATGGGATTTCCTTATGATTTTGATTTAGGATTTTATTATGGTTTGGGTTTACGGCTTTATCTAGGTTTTGGATTTGGGTTACAAGTTTGCATAGGTTTTGGATTTGGGTTATGATGATACTCAATAACGGTAATTTCTTAGATCATGACACGTGGCGGATGACGTGTCACATGCGTAAGCCAGCTAGACCCCTAAGGGCCACGGAGGGGGAACCGGTGTGCTACAGTGGAGGCTTCCCTCTGACCCCGTCTCCGAGATTGCACCCCACTCGTTACCCCCGAGCACTTCAACAACCACGCCAACTGTCTCTTTGCTCTACTCCGAGCTATCACAGGCCCGAGCTTCCTCGACCATCCAGCTCGCCTCCGAGCCTTCCTTCGAGCTGAGCTTCCTCGCCCTTCCGGCTCGCCTCGAGGCTACCATAGAACCAAGATAGCTCGGCCTTCTGCTCGGTTCCGAGCCCCCGCTGAGCTCATCTTCCTCGGTCCCTTCAACCGACCAACGGCATCATTCGCAGGTGCTTCCGTCTCGCTTCCGCAAATCTCGCCATGCGCGAGATATCCGCTGCCCACGATCCCACGTTCCACGCCATCACGATCCCCATTAACGAGCCTGTCTCGCCATTAATGGGAGATCCCGCCCATCACGCGGGCATGACGTTGGGGGCATAACGGTCGGTTCTCACACCTGCCTGCCTGCTGCCACCGCTATATAAACCCTCTTTCAGACGGTTCAAGTAAGTCATTTTCCACTCACTAGGCCGTTACTCTGCTCGGATTTCCTGTCTAACTTGATTGTTAGAAGGTCCTTGGTGGTACAACCACCCCGGGACTTCCTTGCAGGTAGCTCGGACCCAACAATCTCAAACCCATTGAGATCCACAGACTTCAGCAGTTGTCCTCCAACTCAAATCTCGGCCGTCCATCATCGCCAACAGCAGATCAACGGAAGGTAATATCTTGACGTGATTCCGTACGCGTTAGCTGGCGCCGTCTGTGGGAACTCTTGATTCCACTCAACAAAGTTCATCTTCCGATCTCAACCCAATGGCGAGCGGCCACCACGACGATCCAAGCACTAGCCGCCACCTCCCCCACAACGGAGGCGCAGACGAATCTCCTCCTCCGAACGCCATCAATGCCCTAGCCGTCCGGATATATCGACTCGCGTCCATCGTGGATGCGCTCGTCCGTGTCCAAATGGCGGGGCAAGCTCCCTAGGTCGCCGCTCCCCCACCTCGGGACCGGGACCCCTACAGAGGGAGAGAAGACTCTGCTCGCGTCGGCACTGCCGACCATCGCCTCGCTACCTCCCACGGCCGCAGATCTCCCGAGCCAATATATTCTGCGACCCACTGGGCCCCCCACAGTTCAACACCGAGGTCCGTCGCCAGAGCGCCTCGCCCTGAGCCCCTGCGCGCCCCTGTCCCTCCCGAGGAGATGTCGGCCAGCTCGCCTGCTCCCAGGCATGACCGGCACCCCCTCCCTCGACGGATTTGCGCGGACGGGACTTGTCGCGGCACTTCGAAGACTACCTCGCCAGGGAATTTAAGGAACCACATCGAGAGGAACTGGGGCCGCAACCAGACGCAGGTCTCCAACGGCAGAGGCCAAACATTAAAATGTGCCGAATCTTCAGGATACAACGGCCGACTCGACGCCCTCGAAAAGAAGATCGAGGGCATGCATCGAGAAGGTCGCCACTCGAGCGACGGGCAAAATACGCCGCCAACTCGCTCACGAAGCCCTTCACCACGGAGCTTCTCTCCGTCCATGTCTCCTCCCGGAACAAGCCCCCCAAGGTCTCGCTTTTCGACGGGAAGTCAGACTCGAAGGACCATCTGGACGCGTTCACGGCCGGAATGAGCTTCCAAGACAACTCTGACGCCTCCCAATACCGAGCTTTCTCGGCGACTCTCATCCGCTCCGGACGAGACTGGTTCCGAGGACTCGCGCTACGCTCGCTCTCAACCTTCGACGAGCTGGCCACCCAATTCCTCGGCCATTTCGTCGGGAACAGACGGCAGAAACGGACCGTTGACCATTTCTTCACGATCAAGAGCGGGGACAAAGAAACGTTCAAAGCGTACGTCACCCGGTTTTACAATGCCCTTCTTGAGGTCCCCGAACATCGGGATGGGACAATCATCACAGCCCTGAGGTCTGGTCTTAGGCACAAGAAGTGGTTACGCTCCTTTGCATTAGCGCAACCTAAGTCCATGACCGAGGTAAAGACCTGGACCGAACGTGAGATCCAGCTTGAGTCCGAGGTGAACGCTAACCTGCCCCGAACAGAGCAAGCCTCAGAAGAAAAGGGGCAGGGAAGAGAAGAAAAAGACCGAGCGGCTGCCCTGCTCGATTATCCCTGGCTGGTAGTTCCCTACCCCACGACGCCAGGGATCAAAGCCCTCACCAAGAGGCAGCTGAGCGGCTACCCTGCTCGGCTATCCCTGGCTGGTAGTTCCCTGCCCCACGACGCCAGGGATCAAAGACCTCGCCAAGAGGCACTGAGCAGCTCCACTGCTTGGTCCGTCCTTAGCAAACCTCTTACGGCCCTTCCAGCGCTAAGAATCAAAGCCCTCAACAAGAGGCAGCCAAGCGGCTATCCTGCTCGGCTATCCCTGGCCGGTAGTTCCCTATCCCACGACGCCAGGGATCAAAGCCCTCACCAAGAGGCAGCCGAGCGGCTACCCTGCTTGGCTATCCCTGGCTGGTAGTTCCCTACCCCACGACGCCATGGATCAAAGCCCTCACCAAGAGGCAGCCGAGCGGCTACCCTGCTCGGCTATCCCTGGCTAGTAATTCCCTATCCCATGACGTCAGGGATCAAAGCCCTCACCAAGAGACAACTGAGCGGCTACCCTGCTCGGCTATCCCTGGTTGGTAGTTCCCTACCCTACAACGCCAGGGATCAAAGCCCTCAACAAGAGGCAGCCGAGCGGCTACCCTGCTCGGCTATCCCTGACTGGTAGTTCCCTACCCCACGATGCCAGGGATCAAAGCCCTCACCAAGAGGCAGCTGAGCGGCTACCCTGCTCGGCTATCCCTGGCTGGTAGTTGTCATGCCCCGCTTTCCGGTATACGGCGAAGGGGACGCGACTGGTCCGCTACGTATTTATTGTGAAGTAAATACGCTAAGCGTATCTAAGCAATATAAAAGTAATCACAAGAGACAAGAGATATAAAAATAACAGCAACTTTATTTATTAACATTCTTTTGTACAATGCATGAAAAGGAAATACAACTGAAGTAAAAACGATGCCTAAACAATGGCATAACAGGAAATTAAAAGTACTGAATGGAAATGTACAATGTCTAGAGCTCGGGGTCTTCGAGGAACTGATCCAAGTCTTCACTGGTGTGCTCGATCTCTGCTGTGTCCAGATCACCTGACGACAGTCAAAAAAGAAAGAAATAGAATGTCGTTAGCGAACAGGTCGCTCGGTAAGTCCCAAAATTAAGAGAGAAATAGAAAAGACAGAATAAGAATGTATCTTTTAAAGTTGTATAATATTGTAGAATATTGTGTTAACGCTGTTGTTTGTAGCTTGGTACAGAAGGATGCCAGTGTATACGTGAGGGGTCTCTATATGCTAGAGATCAGGGCAAACTGAAAGTACAAGGAACCGTTATGCCACGGTACAACAGCAACAAAATTTATGTTAGGTGTCTTAATCTTACTATCTCGTGCCACTTTTAACACCTTCCGTACCAATCTACCCCTTAAACCCCGTAGTGTTTTGATTGTATTGTTATATTGTATTGTATAAGTTGTATAGTTGGATGACTGACCGAAACCATGATATCAGTAACGGATGCAATGGATGTAGACTGGAATTATGTAAATGGAAAGTATATCCATGGTTTCGTTCAGTCAAGTTGAATAGATTGATAACTGGATTCATGGATTCGTGTGTTCATATTGAATTGTAATATTGTAGATTTATATGGTACTTGAATCATATTCAAGTCGGATTATGATCAGACTCAAACCCGAGTCAGATAGTAGAAATGTAAATCGAAGTCCTATATTTACTAGGGTCCTTAGGGTAATTTATAAAACTTGAGGGGGTTTTATGTAAAAATACTTTTGTATAGTTTTCAAGATACACCCTAAGTATTTATTATTCGTCTTTAGAGTTGTAATGAGGGTGGATTTTATATCGTGATATTTCTAGTGAAAATATCTAAGTTTTTATAAATAAAGGTATTTATCTTTAATATTGATTTATTTGAAGTTCATGGTATTTTAATGTAAAATTTATTCTTAAGATTTTTAGAAAAAGGTGGAACATTTATATTATAATAAAATAGATATTTAAATGATAAATATACATATATTTATACAAAAATAATTTTAATAAATATTTTATATTCCAAAATTTTTATTTTTCTTAAGATGTCGTATTTTAAACCTTTCGAGACCAAATGCTCCTTGCGGAGGTCTGAATCTCGCACTACTAAACCCGAGAATGTGTGATAATCCGCACTATTCCGAACGGGTTTCCCAAAAATAGGTTGTAGCAGTACTTTGCAAAGATTGTAAAATACTAACTCGTTTAGAAAACGGTTTTATAAAGTAAAAGGTATTTATTTGTAAAAATGTCAATTTTCCGTATTTTAGATTCTAGGGTTTCCTAAGTCAACTAGCCTATTTCTAAATGGTCTAAACGACAAGTCGTTAGATACCTCAAATCGCCTCTTCACCGCCAATTGTGGCCAAGTAAGTACAAATGAGGAAAGAAGGGATCCGCTCACGAATCACCGTGAGACGGGCCTTTTAAAGTTACCTTTCTCACTTGCCTAGCTTAGACACCATAAAGTCAGGTTTAGATAAACGACCGATGTCCACAACTTATCGTATTTTCCTAATAAGAGATATTTATTTAAAAGTGTATCAAAGCTAAACCTTTTAGGAATGGTTTTATTAAGAATATGGTATTTAAATAAAAGTATTGTTTTATCGTACTCTAAGTTTTTGATGATATCGTTTTAGATTGTATATGTGTGTGTGTGGAGCTAGGTCATTACCTCGTGCTCTACTTTAAATGTATAGTAAGATTAAGGGGATTAAATGTGAAATCGAAATATTGTGGTATTTAAGTGAAAAATACGATAATTTGAGAACGCTATCATTTCATATGATGAAACTTGTTCAAATTGTTTGTTAAATGTTTAATAGTCAACATAAAGATATTTAAGCATGAATGTATTGGTGAGAAGTGAAATTTTATAGAAAACCGAATCGGAAATTGGATTTGTTCCGATTCCGTCAGGTTTTGTAATTTCGTATTTTAGAGAATAAAAAAGAGAGATAGAATGGGGACTTACGAGTTTGGACAAACATGAGAGTGATAAGGAAGAAGAGGGTTCGCCGGTGCCTCGATTCGTCGCCGAGAGTTCCTAGTACGATCACCGGAATTTCGCCGTCGATTTTGTCGGAGCTTCGCCTTTCGCTCGTTTTCAAAGTACACAATATTTTCTTGAGATTTTGAGAGATTGGGCTCAGAATTTTGGGATGAGAGGGTAGGGGGTAGGGTGTATTTATAGGGTTAGGCTAGGGTTAGGATAGATGTAGGGGTTTTAATTGAAAAATGTAAAAATATATGAAAAAATCATTAAAAATGGAGTAAAAGAGGTATTCAAAGCCCTCTGGAAACGATCTGCACAATTAAAGTATGCAGGAGAGTAGAGTAGCCCAAGAGCCCCAACTTTGATGTTGGGGACTCGGCCGTCCGGCCGAGTCCAGCCGGCGGCGCCGGCCCGAGTTGGCCGGTCCGCCGGCCGTAACTACTGGTACTTCTAACTTTTCTTGGGTAGTGGGGGATTTTGTAAGAAAAGCACGTGTAACTGTTGGTATTCTAAAGGTTTTAAAAAAAAATCAATTTTAAAAATAATGTGGGGAATGGGATTTGAACTCTGGTGGCTTGGTTCAGCAGTGCAAGGTATTACCAATGAGCTACAAGCTCTTGCTTGTAATTATGGTGTGAAATAAATACTTAAAGAGGTATCAGCAATATTAAACACTCTAAGTATACTTTGAATTTAAATCAATTGTTTGTACATTAAAAATGGAGTTGTTACAGTAGTTCCCTACCCTACGACGCCAGGGATCAAAAGCCCTCACCAAAAAGCAGCTGAACGGCTACCCTGCTCGGATATCCCTGGATGGTAGTTCCCTACCCCACGACTCCAGGGATCAAAGCCCTCGCCAAGAGGCAGCCGAACGGCTACCTTGCTTGGCTATCCCTGGCTGGTAGTTCCCTATCTCACGACGCCAGGGATCAAAGCCCTCAACAAGAGGCAACCGAGCGGCTACCCTGCTCGGCTATCCCTTGCTGGTAGTTCCCTACCCCACGATGTCAGGGATCAAAGCTGTCACGCCCCGCTTCCCAAAATATGGAATACGAGGGGTTGATAAGGCCAGCCATGCTCATACGGTCGAGAAAATATCCTGGCGTAGTTACACTTCGATTTCTAGCTTTACGTGGTGATCAGTAATCAATGCACAGGTAATGAGAAATGCAGTCACTAAATCAAAACAAATACAAAGAACTAACCGGATAGAGATCAAGGAAGTATAGCTTTGGGTCACTGATCAAGATGTCCGCAATATCCTCGAGGTACGTCAGGTCCTGGTCCGAGCTAAATCCACTTCTCACTCTGAGCATGCATACTCAGGTCATCAGAGCGACACAATAGCAATAAATATAAATACAAATATAAACACGTGCAATGATGATGAACATGAAACAGTAAATATATAATGATGGCGCTCATGAAATAATCGGAACAACTAAACAGTAAAGCAGGTAAACAGTAAGGCAGGTATATTGAATCAGTAACCAATGCATGTCACTAAACTTATCAGTCTCTAAGTCTCACTATCCAGGTCGCTAAGCCTATCGTTAGTCCAAGTGTGAGAGTCAACCACTCGTGAGTATCCCCCACCCAAGGATAGGGCCCCAGTGGCAAGGGAATATGGGCCCGAGTCGCTAATAATCAGTAATATCACCCATATAACTCCAGAATCGCTGTGTATGCCGGTAATGGGACTCCCGAGATTCCGTTGAACTCACACTCAAACTACCCCACTCCCCTTGGTCTACATCAAACACCAACCATAAACTCAAATACTAGTCGGTCCATGACAAGTCTACGCGAGAACTGGAGACAGGATCTCCATCAAGTATGTCTCGACTAGCACCCAAGATAATAGACAATGTTTGGGGCCTTACCTATGACACCAATATAAGTGCTTCCATAATCGTCCCATACCAATTATAGTCACACTTATACATGTCTTATAGACGTCGACAATGCAATAAATCAACTGGGTCCATTGATTGTGTACAAGTACGTGTCATTTTCGCTTATTCATTCACGCTTTAACACTAACGTACTTGCCACAATCAAAACACTAATATCTAATTCTGGGTAATGTACACGACCACTAGGTCATCAATGTATATGAGCTCTACATGATATGATGATAATGCAATAATCATGATATGAATAAAATGTCATCAGCCAGTGTCCTACCACTTGAATAATTTACTATAAATCATACATGCAGAATTTAGCGAAACAATGTAAAAGGGGTAGGCAGTATGTTCAATTATCTATCCATCAAAATTGGTTTCGCATCAATCGGTTTTCAGGTTTGTTAGTTATGGCCATTTCATTTTAAGTGTTCACTGCTGGAAATCCAATTTCTGGATTGGAAGTCCGTTTCGTAACACGTTTTACTCCCAGTTGGGATCAAAATTAGGCGATGCTATAGTTGAACAATATTTAGCGTTATCAGTTATATTTTCAACGCAATTAGAGGATCGATAATATCCATGGTGTACTGGAAGTTATGCACTGTACAATAAGGGGTATACGTTCTGTCCCTGTTTGGGACTGCTATATGTTCTGTTGATTTAAAATATACTTTAAATAGTAAAAGACAATAAAAATGAATGAAACCAATTTCAACAGTTATATAACAGATTTATCTTCGCTATGGTATAAGGTTCCGCATTATAACATTTTCATACAGAAGATTGAAAGCATTACTAAACGAGAATCGACAGCCAGAGCTGCTCTGGACCGCAGTCCAGAGCCGCACTCCGAACCAGTTTCTGTCACCTTACTAGCATAGAAACAGATTAAAACTCTTATGGGATTCTAGATCGTCGAGTCAGCTTTGATATGAGCCCTCGAACGCAACATTCCGATTTTTAGTCAATTAACTGTGATTTTTACAAGGTTCAGGTATGGGAAATTTCCAGTTTTTAACGGGTCTAAATTGAAAAGAGCTATCACGTCATTAAAGACTGTATTTTCCGGCCAAATCATAACACGCCGTTCGTTATATCTCGGGCCATCATATGTGATTAGTTTCCATCAATTTAGCGGGGTTTTTCCATTCAGGTTTTGCATCGAACACTTGAATTATATTGATTCGTACGAACAGTATATATGGAATTTATTCGGTAACTGAATTGTAATAGATAAAATTAGCATGAAGCAAGTAGTATACCTGCCTGGTGACGTATTGACGACCGTACGACAGCGGCGCGATCACGACACACGCGCGGCACGACAACTCGACTTAGCTCGAGCTCGAGTCTCGGCAGCGGCGGCTTGGGTGTGAATGAGAAGGGGCCAGTGGACATCGAGTGCAGAGGGGAGGGTTGGCCGGCGGTGACTTGGCTACTTGGACCACGGAGGAGGTGGATGCGGTGTCGGAGACGGGGGTGGTCAAGGCAGTGCTCGGCGAAGGTGGTGGCCTGGTGCAGCGTGGGGCTGCCAGCTAGGTGCTCGACGAAGGTGGTGGCCTGGTGCAGCATGGGGCGGCTAGCTAGGTGCTCGGGGCTTGTCGGCGCTCTGAAGGTTGCAGGGGTGGTCGCTGGGGCTATGGGAGGTGGCCGGCGACGATGGCTCCTTGGGTTGTTGGGTTCTCATCGGATGCTCGAGAGAAGGAGGGTGGTGTCGTCGTGGGTGGCTGTCGATGGCGGTGGGGTGGAGGAGAGAGAGGGAAGGAGGAGGTTATGGTGACGGGGTCGGGGTCGGGGTTCGGCGACGGCGAGGCGACGAGGCGAGTTGGGGTGGTTGGGGAAGGAGGTGACGGCGAGGTGGGTTTGCAGTGGGGAAGCTCGTTGGTTGCAGGGTGCAGCGAGAGATGCTCGGTGGTTGCAGGGTGTAGCGAGTGAGGCTCGGTGGTGTTGGGTTCGCTCGCGATCGACGTCGGCGGGATGGAGGCTCGACGATGGATGTGCAGGCGGTTAGTGGAAGATGACGAGGGGGTGATGGTGATGGGTTGTAGAGATGGAGGAGAGGGAGGTGAGCGGGCGCGCACGTGAGGTCGTGGTCGAGGAGTGGGGACGTGGGAACGAGCACGACAGGGACATGGGGAAAGAGCCGCGACGTGGGAAGGAGAAAGAAAAGAAGCGGGAAAGGAAAGAAGGTGGGGAAGAAGGGAAGCGGGTCGAGTTATAGGGTCTGGGCCGGGCTCGAGGGAAAGAAGAAAATGAGTGTGGGTTTTAAGGAGTGGGCCGGGGCTTGGGCTGAGGAAAAATAGAAGAGAGATAGAGAGGGAGTGGGCTGGGCTCGGGGGAATTAAAAAGGAATGGAAAATAAAAGGAAATGGAAAATAGGGTTTGGGTTTGGGGTTTTAGGGTTTGGGTTTTTAAAATAAATAAAATAATTATAAATAAAAATAAATAAATTTTGTAAGTAACACTTTATAAAAAATACGGATATTGGTGTACAAAAAGAACTGGGTATCACAAAAGCCCTCGCCAAGAGGCAGCCGAGCGGCTACCCTGCTTGGTTATCCCTGGCTGGTAGTTCCCTACCCCACGACACCAGGGATCAAAGCCCTCAACAAGATGTAGCCGAGTGGCTACCCCGCTCGGCTATCCCTGGCTGGTAGTTCCCTATCCTACGACACCATGGATCAAAGTCCTCACTAAGAGGCAGCCGAGCGGCTACCCTGCTTGGCTATCCCAGGCTGGTAGTTCCCTACCCCATGACGCCAGGTATCAAAGCCCTCACAAAGAGGCAGCCGAGCGGCTACCCTGCTCGGCTATCCCTGGATGGTAGTTCCCTACCCCACGACGCCAGGGATCAAAAGCCCTCATTAAGAGGCAACCGGGCCCACCCTTGCTCGGTTATCCCTGGCTGGTAGTTCCTTACCCAACGACGTCAGGGATCAAAGCCCTCGCCAAGAGGCACCGGAAGCAACCCTGCTCGGCCCGTCTTTAAGGATCGAAGCCCTCGCCAAGAGGCACTGGGCAGTAACCCTGCTCGGCCCGTCCTTAGTAGTCCTCTAACGGCCCCTCCCGCGCTAAGGATCAAAAGCTCTCATCAAGAGGTAACCGGGCCTGCCCTTGCTCGGTTATCCCTGACTGGTAGCTCCCTACCCCGCAGCGCCAAAGATCAAAGCCCTCGCCAAGAGGAACCGGGCAGCAACCCCGCTCGGCTCATCCTTAAGGATCAAAGCCCTCGCCAAGAGGCATCGGGCAGCAACCCCGTTCGGCCCGTCCTTAAGGATCAAAGCCCTCGCCAAGAGGCACCGGGCAGCAACCCCGCTCGGCCCGTCCTTAAGGATCAAAGCCCTCGCCAAGAGGCACCGGGCAGTAGCCCTCTGACGGCCCCTCCCGCGCTAAGGATCAAAGCCCTCACCAAGAGGCAACCGGGCCCGCCCTTGTTCGGTTATCTCTGGCTGGTAGTTCCCTACTTCGCAACGCCAGGGATCCAAGCCTCACTAAGAGGCAGCCCAGCGGCTATCCTGCTCGGCTATCCTCGGCTGGTAGTTCCCTACCTCGCAATGCCAGGGATCTAAGCCCTCACTAAGAGGCAGCCCAGCGGCTACCCTGCTCGGCTATCCCCGGCTGGTAGTTCTCTACCTCGCGACGCCATGGATCTAAGCCCTCACTAAGAGGCAGCCCAGCGGCTACTTTGCTCGGCTATTGCCGGCTGGTAGTTCCCTACCTCGCAACGCCAGGGATCTAATCCCTCACTAAGAGGCAGCCCAGCGGCTACCCTGCTCGGCTATCTCCGGCTGGTAGTTCACTACCCCACGACGCCAGGGATCTAAGCCCTCGCCAAGAGGCAACTGAGCAGCTTCACTGCTCGGTCCATCTTTAGCAGGCTTCTTACGGCCCCTCTGGCGCTAAGGATCGAAGCCCTCGCCAAGAGGCAATCGAGCAGCTACCATGCTCGGTCATCCATGGCTGGTAGTTCACTACCCACCAACGCCAAGGATAAAACCCTCGCCAAAAGGCCACCGAGCAGCTACCGTGCTCAGCGCATCCCCAGCGGGCAGCTTCCTGCCCATCAGACGCTGAGGATCTGAAGCCCTCTTCGCGAGGCCGCCGAGTTTCTTCCTGCTCGGCGCATCCCCAGCGGGCAACCTCCTTCCCATCAGACGCTGAGGATCTGAAGCCCTCTTCATGAGGCCGCCGAGTTTTTTCCTGCTCGGTGCATCCCCAGCGGGTAGCTTCCTACCCTACAAAGACACGGATCTAAGACCCGCCGAATAGACTCACACTCAACGTGCGATCAGCGTCTCAACTCCGACAAAGGGAGGATACCGACCTTCCCACACTCGTCCTTCGTTCGACTCATACTCGATGCGCGACAACAAGAACACCGTGTCATCTCCGAACAATCCACCACGAGGAATTACCAGCGCTAAGCTACACAGAAAGTACCAAGCAGTCCACTCTCGACCCGACCCATAAATAGATCGGAACGAGAGTGGGGGGCTAATGATGATGCTCAATAACGGTAATTCCTTAAATTATGACACGTGGCGGATGACGTGTCACATGCGTAAGCCAGTTAGGCCCCTGAGGGCCACGGAGGGGGAACCCGTGTACTACAATGGGGGCTTCTCTTGAACCCCGTCTCCGAAGTTGCACCCCACTCCTTGCCCCTGAGCACTTCAGCAGCCACGCCAACTGTCCCTTTACTCTACTCTGAGCTATCACAGGCCCGAGCTTCCTCGGCCATCCGGCTCGCCTCCGAGCCTTCCTCCGGGCTGAGCTTTCTCGCCCTCCCGGCTCGCCTTCAGGCTACCACAGAACCAAGATAGCTCGGCCTTCCGCTCGGTCCCGAGCCCCTGCCGTGCTCATCTTCCTCGGTCCCTTCGACCGACCAACGGCATCATTCGCAGGTGCTTCCGCCTTGCCTCCGCGAATCTCGCCATACGCGAGATATCCGCTGCCCACGATCTCGTGTTCCATGCCATCACGATCCCCATCAACGAGCTTGTCTCGCCATTAATGGAAGATCCTGCCCATCACGCGGGCGTGACGTCGGGGGCGTAACAGCCGGCGTGATTCTCGCACCTGCTTGCCTGCTGCCACCACTATATAAACCCCTCCTTCAAACGGTTCAAGTAAGTCATTTTCCACTCACTAGGTTGTTACTCTGCTCGGATTTCCTGTCAAACTTGATCGTCGGAGGGTACTCGGTGGTACAACCACCCTAGGACTTTCTTGCAGTTAGCTCAGCCCCAACAACCTCAAACCCATTGAGATCCACAGACTTCAGCAGTTATCCTCCAACTCAAATCTCGGCCGTCCATCATCGCCAACAGCAGATCAACGGAAGGTAACATCTTGACGCGATTCCGCATGCGTCAGGTTACAAGTTTGCATTGGATTTCGAGTTGTAAATTATATATTTGATGATGACTTGGTTTTTACCCCAAAACCATCAAGCTAATCTATCAAGCATTTGAGTTTTGGATCATGATCATCAAATCAGGAAGGATGAGATAGGGGTCACTGATGGTCATAAGGGTTTGTAGGAGATGATGTCTTTGCCAAGAATGTATTTTTTCACTTTGTTTTTATCTTTTTTATGTGTTAAGTACTTAGGATTAAATTCATTAGGATTTAATTTGGGATTAGAATATTTCGGAATGCACTTGCATTCTTTTTGGATGAAAATGTAAGGGCTTTTTAACTTGAATGGGTATCCGGATAGATTGGGATAAGATATTCTAACAAAGGGAAAAATAGCAAGAATCATTCACAACAATGACATAAATACAACAAAGGGCAGCCAAAGATGATCAGAAATTTAGAAATCCAATGGCATCAATACAAACAAAACTCATAATTTTGTTCATATATTATCCTCAAAAATGGGATTTTTACCATAACCCACATCATCCAACTCAGAGAAATGATGAAAAGTAACAATAAAAGGTTACAAAAATCCCACAAAGATAACAACTTACATCTGCCCATTCAAAAAATGTTGAATGGTACTAGGATAAAAAAACCGCCTCAGTCTCTAAAGAAAATTGCCAACTTCGAAGCAAAATGCCAAATCTACAAAGATAGAACAAAACCTATCCTATTAAAAATGGAATCTTCTCCAAGCTCAGATGAAAAAATTACTCATAATAGCAGAAAATATTGAACCTTTATCAAAAAATTTAAGAAAAAGTTGGAAATAAAGCAATTACTTGATGTCTCATGCCTTCATCTGCTGCAATAGTAGTTGGGTTTGAGGGGCTCATTTAAGAGCATGAGAGAGCTGAGCTCCAAATGTATGATGAATGCTGAAAATAATCAATTGGGAAGAGGTTGTCAAAATCGATAGGGAGATGCCTCGGATTGACGACATTGATGGTGAAGCTCTTGAATGCGGCGACACCGACGATGAGGGGCTCGAAATCGGCAATGAAATCGAGGGGGTGATACATGAGATTTGAGGACATGTCGAGGAAGAAGAGGGTGGTGTCGGTGGCGGCGAAAAGAGTGGGACTGGTTGGAGAGGAGGAGCACAAGACGGACGTCGGAAACTGCCATGATCGTTGCTTCCATTTTTTTAGGGTTTTATTTGGATAAAAAGACCAGAGCGATTTTGAAAGGAGGGAAGAAGAAAAAGAGAGAAGAAACGAGTGGAAGTTGGGGAAAATAATTGAGTCTGAGTCAATTTTTTCTAACCAAGGGATAAGACCAAAGTAGAGGTTTTTTCCCCTCTCGATCAAAGAACAAAAAACACATCCAAACAGGCTCTTTTGTAGGATTAGACCAATCCGGCGGAAAAATGACATATAAGCTTTTTTTCTATGGGATATGTATTTCCAAACAAGGTCTAAGGGTATTTTGGTCAAGCCTTTAATTCTTTGGATGGAAAGTTAACGGAAGTCCACTAAGGAGGCAGTTTACGGGTTTTAAAATTTGAGGGCAGTTATCTGCAAACCGGCCTTAAGTGAGTGCGGTTCCTTCCATTTTAGTCTTATTATGATAAAAAAGACCTTTAAGAATCTTTCATATGGGCCTTAAGTCCACAAGGACTAAGCAATAACAAACCACCACCCATAGCTTACCAACTCCGCCTCTATATAAACATCAAATGCAGCGGCATTTTTGTTACAAAACTCAAAAACTAGTCTCAATCTCATAGCTGTAAGATTCTATGGACTCTCTCTCTCTCTTTTCCTTTTTGCTTCGACTTACTATTAATTGATATGAATTGGTTGATTCTACATTATGTTTGTTGATATATGAATTGAATTGATGTATGCTTCCCTTAATATTAGTTTCTTGATATGAATTTTCTTTTTCTTTCATTTTTTTGGGTACTCTTTAGCATTCATTTCTAACATGTTCTTGAATTGTTTTCTCGTACTAAGCCAAAAACATTAAGTATAATGCATCATTACATGTATATGTCAATCAGTAAATTACCACCAACACATGCAACTCGTCAAGAACTAGGGGTTGAAATGGTCCCAAAACTTGGGGGACAGGACAAAGCCCTTTCCGATAACAGTAATAAGGATCTAATATTCTTTTTGTTAAGAGTTTTATTATGTATCCCAGATAAAAAATGTGTTGAGATGCGTGGATAACATAGTCCCATGTTGGAAAAACAATAAGAGGTGTATGAGTATAAGATATAAGATGAGATAAATTAACCTGCATATCATCTTGGGTATCGGATAACATTTCAAGAATAATTTGTTAGTGCTTTACTTACCCCTTTTTCCCAAACCCAACCACATCCAATGGGCCATCTTCAAAACAACAAGAGTTTGCTAGTGCTTTACAAAAATTTACCCCTTTTCCCCTTTTATTTCGGAAAAAGAAAAGCAATTCAAGTCATCATTTAATTTTGATTTGAGACCCACTTCCCCTTAGCAATAAATAGTAAAGATATACAACAGTACCATCACCAACAACATGGCAGCAAGCGATGAAAACGCCATCAGAAAGCATGGTGAGAAGAATAGCAAGAAGATAAAAATAGTGATTGATGGAGCTCTTAATCTCCTTCAGATGTTGTCTTCCGTTGATCTGCAGCGAGTGGTGATGGATGACTGAGATTGGATCTAAGGGTTGCCTCTTGATGCGTGTGGATCTCAGTGGGCTTGATTTGGTAATGAAGCCGAGCAACCTGCAAAGAAGTCCCGGGGTGGTTGTACCACCGTGGACCCAACCCTCCGATGATCAAGTTAGTCAAGATATTTGGGCAGAGTAACGGCCTATTGGGGTAAAAATGCCTTACTTGAGAGAGGGGTTTATATAGTGGCAGCCATGGGCTGGTGGGCGCGAGATTCACGCCGGCCGTTACGCCCCTGGCGTTACGCCTGCGTAAAAGACGGGATCCCCCATTAATGACGAGATACGCTTGTTAATGGGGGGAACGCGATGGCGTAGAACGCGGGATCGTGGGCGGCGGATATCTTGCGCCCGCGAGATTCCAAGAGCCGTGGCGGAGACGCCTGTAATCTGTGCTGTGGGTCGGTCGGTGATACCGAGGAAGCTGAGCTCGGCGGGAGGCCCGGAGGCGAGCGGGAGGCCGAGCAAGCTTGGTTCTGTGATAGCTCGGAGGCGAGCTAGGAGGGCTGAGGAAGCTCAGCGTGCGGGAGGGCTCGGAGGCGAGCCAATGGTTGTTTGTAAGACGAGCATAGAAGTGGTCTGGAAGGCCACCGAAGGTCGGGAACATCCTCGGGAGGAAGGCCCGGGGTACGTCTTCAATGTACCGTTCTTGCTCCTTTCCCGTAAGCCTCATGACACGTCGTCTGCCACGTGTCGTGATCTGGGGAGTTCTCAGTATCGAGTATCATCATTAGTCCCCCACTCTCGTCTCGACCTATTTATGGGCCGGGTCGAGAGTGGTTTGATCGGTCATCCGGGCTAAGCTCTCATTTGAAGACATCGTCGGCGCGGATTCCCAGGAAATTAGTTGTATTTTTTTCGATGACGTCAACGGATCAGAGGAGAGATCTTGCATTAAAGAGGAAGCGCCGATTCGGGCGTACGTTCTTCAAAGCGCCAGGCCATGTGTCCGGCGCTGGTTGGCTGATGTGACGGGCCGCCGGTGTTCTTCGCGCTCGACGAGACGCACCCAATGCGTATGCGACAGGTGGAACGTTGACGGCCATTGAATGCGAAGTGTTGTTTTGGCGGGAGACGATCGGCGCCGTAGGATGTGCTCTCCGACTGCTATAAATAGAGGTGGGATCCCCCAAGGTCCCCACTTCGCTATAATTTCCTCAGCCCTTCGTGTGTTAGCTCGGCGCTCTTCCCTTTAGGTCGGATTTCTTGCGTTCTTTCCTCGGAGGACTCCTTCCTATGCTCAGGTTAGATGTCTTTCTCTGGGGAGTCCATACAAATAGTTCGGGTAGAGTCTAGCGAGTCTTCTGCAGCTTCCTCTTCTGCTTCTTCCTTTTCCTCGCCCGAGTCAGAATCCTCCCAGGAAGTTAAGGTTAGTCATGCTCCCCGAGGCCGTGCGACGGGGACGATCCTTAAAGCGTGTGCTAAGAGTGTCAGTGACGTGCCTTCCCTCCTGAGGCATGTGGACGAGCTCACCACAATCCGGGCTCGTTTCCACATTCCCCTCGGCTACTCGCTTCGCTTGGCCGGGGAAGGAGAGAGGGCAGACCAGTTATGAGACAAGGAGATTGCCTTGTACTTGGAAACCTTTTGGGCCGGAATGCGTCTGCCCTTCTCCCCCGAGGTGAGTGCGGTGCTGTATTGCTTTCAATTAGCCCCAGGACAGTTAGTGCCGAACTCTTAGAGGATTCTCCTCGGGTTACTGGTTCGATTGAGACTGCAGGAGATCCCTTTCAGCCTAAACCATCTCCTTTTCTCCCTCTGCTACAAAAATCAACCCGGCACTCGTAGAGACGAGCCTAGCTGGGTATATGTTTCTTTTAGAAAACACAGAGGAGGGACGGCCGGGTCGGGGGTCGTAGCAGTACCTTCTTCCATTCATGAATGGAAGAAGAATTTCTTGTTCATCGGGCCACCCGAGGGTGAGGATTGGCCTATGCCTGTCCAGTGTTACAGGGCCAACTACCCACGGATGAGGCGGTTGAACGATCCTGATGCGGGGGCGATGTCGGAGTGGGAGCCCGTCCATCGGGCCGATGTGTTGCTGTTCGAGCAGGCCCTCAGTTGGGCCGGGCTAAGCCCCGCTCAGTTTGTGGGTAAGTTAGGAGTTTAGACGACCTGTTTAGACTTGTGTGTTCTTCCACTTTTTCTGGCATTGTTAACCCCCTTTGTATTTTTGCTTCTTTCCAGAACCGATGGACCGATCTAAATTCCGGGCTGCCCTGGCCGAGAAGAAAGGGAGGAAGGCCAGAGGCGCCGGCCCGTCACGCCATGCTGCGAGCCCGGCTCCGTCGGCGGCCGCTCCGGCCAGGTGCTCCAGCATGCCCCGGGCCTCGGAGGCCGGTCGCATGCAGAACCGCAAATATGCTCAGGAGCAGGAACCCCGGGTTTTGGAGGTGGGAGGCGAGGTCGATCCTCCCGCGTCCCTCAAGAGGTACCATAGGACGGTGCCCCATTCTCCGTCTTCCCGATCTTCGTGGATGAAGGGGATCTTCGCTTCGAGGTGCCCTCGGGGTTTGCTGTTGCCGATAGCCTGCTCTCAGAAATGGAAAGCTCGGCTGGGGGCAAGATCCCCTGGGGGACCCTCAAGGCCCAAATGGCGGCCATAGTCTAGGAGGCCGTGCAGGTCAGTGTCCGCCTCCCGCTCGGGTTTTTATTAAGTACTTTTTGTTCGCAGGATCGGATGCCTTTTTAAACCCTCCTTTTTTTTCCTCAGTTCCTCCAGCACTGCGCCCTCCTTGTCAACATGGAGCACGAGGAAATTGCCCCGGCGATGCAGATCGCTGGCGAGTTTTCCTTACGGGAGGAGGGCTTGAGCCGGGAGCTGCGTGAGGCGAAGGAGAGGATCGCCGCCCTCGAAGACCGGGTGGCAGCCGAGGGTCGGGTGAACGCCGGCTGCCGGGAGACCATCGGAGTTTTGATGAAGTCCAATAAGGCCGTTGATGCCAAGTTGAAGGATGCCAGGGTGCTCGCCGCCACTCTGAAAAAGATGCGGGACACCCTCAAGAAAGAAAACGAGGCGATGAAGGAGGCGATGAGGCACACCGACCTCCGGGCTGCGAAGGCGGTGGAGAGATACAGGACGTCGGATCAATTCTACGCCGATCTCGCCGAAGCCTCGGCCTTCGTCTAGCATGATGCCTTCAACGCCGTCAAGGCGTTGATGCAGAGTTTTCCGATCTTAAGCTTCGGCTCGAGTACCCCCTCAAGGGTGAGGTGCAGGGGGATGCCACCGGAAGCGTCGCCGGGGGGAAGGCCCCTGGTGGGGGCGTCGGGGAGAAGACGGTCACCCCGGCTCCCAGTGTCGAAGCTCCTGAGGTGGACGCTGACCCTCAAGCAGTCACCCCGGCTCCCGAGGTGGCCGTGGAGCACGTCGAGGTCCTTGCCGGCCCTGAGGCCTGAGTCTCTCTGCCCTCTTTTTTGTATATTTTTTGTTTTCGTCTTGGAATTTTGTAAGCCTTCGGGCGATTTTGTAAGGCTGAGGAGCCCACAATACCTTTGTAAAGACTCCCGAGTTATAAATTAAGCTCTCTTACAGAATTTTTGTAGCAATGTTTCCATTCCGTGGTAATGTCTTCATTTTGCTTGCCTGATGAACGCTAGGTCGGTGACAGGTCCTTTAGTTGGCGATCGCACGTCGAGTTAAATCTAATTATTTTAAATGTATAAAGGCCGGTGTAAGATCGGCGTCCTTGTGGCCCCAAAGTCAAGGTGGCGATCGCTCGTTGAAGATACGTCGAGTTGGACCGGCGACCACCGCTCTTAAGATCGGTCGGTGTTGCCAAGGTTAAGGACTTCTGACCCTTAGCACAGATGGGTAGGGAGTTACCCACTAAGGATAGACCGAGCAGGGAAGCTGCTCGTGGCCTCTAGACGAGGGCTTCGATTCTTGGCGTCGGTGGGTAGTGAACTACCAGCCATGAATGGACCGAGCAGGGTAGCTACTCGGTTGTCTCTTGGCGAGGGCTTTGATCCTTAGCGTAGATGGGTAAGAAGTTACCCGCTAAGGATGGACCGAGTAGGGTAGCCACTTGGTTGCCTCTTGGCGAGGGCTTTGATCATTGGCGTCGGTGGGTAGTGAACTACCAGCCATAGATGGACCGAGCAAGGTAGCTGCTCGGTTGCCTCTTGGCGAGGGCTTTGATCCTTAGCGTAGATGGGTAAAAAGTTACCCACTAAGGATGGACCGAACAGGGCAGCTGCTCGGTTGCCTCTTGGCGAGGGCTTTGATCCTTGGCGTTGGTGGGTAGTGAACTACCAGCCATGGATGGACCGAGCAGGGTAGCTGCTCGGTGTTGTAAGGCTCTATTCGACCTTCTGAGATGTGTGAATATCGGGGAGAGTGACCGTCACGGGCAGCACGTGGAAAGAACGCATAGGTGAGGCGAGGCGTTCCTGGATCCGCTTCGTTCCGACTTCGATTCGCCGAGAAATGCGGGATATCCGCTGCGTGGCGGTACAGTATTGGAAGAATCGAACGAATCCCTGGATTCGCGCCCATGCGCGTGCAAATTTGGACTCTTGGGGATTCTGTGGAGGTTATAAATAGAAAAGGAGATGCCAACTTTTCAGTATTGCTTTTCGAAATGGCCGGGCATATTTACTCGATTGAAGAGATCGTTACTCTCAATGATGTCTACCTGTATGAGCAATCCATTTCCGAGGATAGGTACCGGGGTGTGATCCAGCACATCGAGGATCACATTGGCCGTCTACTCCCTCGCCGATCTCCTCTCCTCCAATTGCTGATGTACGCAATTTGGAGGAGGCCCCCGGGTTTGTACAACCCCCTTACTGAGGAGCTGCTGGACGAGGCCCTCGACAAGGTCCGTACAATTTACGTCACCGATTTGTGGCCCTCATTTTGGAGTGCTTCCAAAAGAGACAGACCGTGAGCCAAGGCTCAGCTGGTGGAGCGCCCGGCCCTTCCATGGCGTCCTGGGTTCACGTACAGCATCAGCGGGACCGGGCTGCAGAGGCCAGGGCTCGGCTGATGGAGATCTCCTGGGAGTATCACCAGGAGTACTTCCTTGACCCCGCTCCCCCTCTGTTATAATAATAAATTTTTGTTTATGTAAGGCTGAGGAGCCCATAATACCTTTTTATAAGTAAATAAAGCTCCCTTTTTGCGACGTTTTGATGTTTCCTGTTTTTCTTTCTGAGTGCGTTTGAGTATTTTCACGAATTGAAATCCGTGGCCTTTGAAACGAGGAAGACGGAAACACACAGGAGAAGTTTTCTTCTTATTTAGAAAAATACTTGAAAAAGTTTACATCGCTTTGTCAAAGAATAAATATGTACTCGCAGGTGTACTTTTTAAAGGTACAACTTGAGCTTCTCGGCGTTGTAGGGCTGTGGAAACTTGCGACATGCCGCGTCTTGTAAGCGATAGGCCCCGCCGGGCAAGATTCCGGAGACGAGGAAGGGGCCATCCCACTTCGAAAAAAACTTATGCAATTTGTCCTGATCAACAAACTCGTTCCGCCTCAGGACCAGGTCTCCGCTCTTGAAGGCACGATGGTTGACCCGAGCGTTGTAGTAGCGGGCAGTCTATCGTTGGTAAGCGGCAGCTATGATCTGTGCCCGGTCCCGCTTCTCTAGCAAGACGTCCAAATTAGTCCGGAGGGCCGAGGTGTTTGCTTCGTCGTTGAAGTGCTCGACCCTGTAACTGGGCAGCCCGATTTTTGCTGAGACCATCACCTCGGTGCCGTAGCAGAGGTTGAAGGGGGTCTCTCTAGTGGGGGTCTTCTTCGACATGCGCAAGGCCCATAAGACCCGAGGTAATTCGTCGACCCAACTGCCCTGTCGTCCTTCCAGGCGAGCTCAAAGTCCTCGAATGACGTCCCTGTTAGCGACCTCGGCTTGTCCGTTGCACTGGGGGTGCGCGACTACGGCGAACTTCATCAGTATATAGTATTCGCTGCAGAATCCTTTGACTCTTTCGTTTTCGAAATTCGTCCCGTGGTCGGTGATGATACACCTCGGGATCCCGAACTATAATATTACGTTGTTCTGCAGGAACTTGATGGTCGTGGTAGCGTCCGGTTTTCTGATGGGAACGGCCTCGATCCACTTTGTAAAGTAGTCCACCACGACGAGGATGTATTTGTGCCCGCCCGTACCTATAGGGAGTTGGCCTATCATGTCCATTCCCCACTGGGCAAACGACCATGGGGAGGTCAGGGTAGTCAGCTTGGTAGCCGGAAGACGGGGTATGCTGCTATGGAGTTGGCAGCTCTTGCACCTTCTGACTAGCTTCTAAGCGTCCTGATGAATGGTCGGCCAATAGTACCTTTGGAGCAGCGCCTTTTGGACTAAGGTGCGGGCCCCTTGATGTGCTCCGCCGACCCCTTCGTAGACCTCACGGAGGACATAGTCGGCTTCGTGGGGGTCGATGCTGATGGGTTCCTAGCAACGACAGCAAGGTTTCGGGGGGCATCACGCATGCCGTTTTAAAAATTTTGTCGTTACAAAGAACCCTACGCTAGAATCGTTAACTAGAGATTTAGTCGGAAAAGAATGCAAACAACTTTTACATCTAAGAGAATAAGAATACAACCTTTGTAGACGGTCCTTCTCTTCAATATGCTCCGTGTAGTAGTCCCGCGACTCCACAAGGCTTCTCTTGAGACTTTGAACAAGCTTCCTTCGTAGCCTTCGCGCCAAAGATGATCCACCTCGAAGCTCCTACTAGTTCAAGCTACCACTACACTAAACCCTTTAGTGTATGAAACACATCACACTTATTTGCTAGAATGGTGTGAGATGATGAAGTAGGGAATGTTAAGAGCTCACTAATTTGTGCTCAAGCTTCATGATTCACATCACATATGATGGTTGAACCTTGAGGAAAAGCAAGAGGAGGAAGAAGAAGCATGAGAGCAAGCATGAGAGAAAATGGCTAAGTCTTTTGGAATGAGAAAGAATGAATGATAATTCTTGACCCCTCTCACATTCAAGCATGGAATTATGCAATATTAAATTGCAACCATGCTTGAATAGTGAGTCAAGAATGAATAAACAATATAAAACACCATGCTTGCAACCATGCTTCAACTTTACACCTCATTTCTATTTTCACAAAATAGAAAATAGAATGCCATGCTTCATTTTAATATATATATATATATATATATATATATATATATATATATATATTTAATGAAGATTAATTAGTGAGCTAATGATATTAATTAATATGTAATTATATCACATATAATTTATATCATATTATTAAATCAACATTTGATCTAATAATCCGGTTATATCATATATGACCGACTAATATCATTTATCTGTATATCACATTATCGAATCAACACTTGATTCGACAATTTGGTTATATTACATATAACCGAACTGATAACAGATGACTGTCAGATTACAATACGGTATCACATACTCGTATTTAATCGGGCCCACACACATATCACATATGTGTCCTACTTCGTTTCGCTTGAACCAGAGAACTTCTGTGTGGGACTTTAAAGACTCGTCAATATGCCGGCAGTAGGTGATGATCATATCAGTCACCTACAAGCCGTCAGCGGTACTAGCTGGACGTAACGGCTATCCGGATATTAAGCGATATGAAGATCAACAAGCAAGCCTGTCCACAGTCTCCATGAAGCCTATAAGTAACACTCCCGTATAGTCCGGTCTCTTCGTATGATATGTCACATATCATGTCTAGAGATGGAAATCGTCAGACCCCAGTAACGTGATAAGTCATGTCGATGTCTGGCCTATAGCGGTTCGAGAACTACTGATAACACTTATCAGTATATCTCGGCAGCAGCCCTGGCCAGGGACTTCCAGTTATAGCCAATCGAACATAGAGCAACATCAACCCCCAATACCGGGAGAGACGAAACCCCTCCTATCGCTCATTGCCTCTATACGACTCGGGACTGTACCCAAAATCCACTGTTCCCGCCAAAAATTTCTGCGCAAAGGAGTCCAAGGTATCAAATGGCAGCGATACGCTTAAGGAAATGCGAACTAGTATCTTTCGGCCTGTATTTTGATAAACTCCCGAAGGAAGAACTGTTAAATTCTGATTGTATTGGAAGCATCTCGAAAAACCCTTCGATTTGATATATTATGGGCCTCATAATTCATCCGAGATCAAAAGTTATGAGGTATCACGTGTCCACACGTGATGGACCTTTAAGAACCCGTTGGAGGAGTTAAAAGATATAATAAAAACTCAGAAAAGACCCCAATGGGGCATCACGTGCTCACACGTGACCATGGGTCACGTGCAGACACGTGATGGGCTCTTAAAGCCTTTAAAATAATGAATAGAATTAAATTCTAAAATCTGTTTCCTGATTAAAAATCAGAAGTTACCTCAATGAGGTATCACGTGCTCACACGTGACCAATGGTCACGTGTTGACACGTGATGGTTAAAAAAACAACATAAACAAGCGGCTGTTAAAAGAACCAATTTGGGGGTCACGTGCTCACACGTGACCAAGGGTCACATACCAGCACGTGACAGGCTTTGAAAGCCTTACAGTTTAATAGAATTAAAATTCTAAATTTCTCTAAATCTTTCTAAATAAGAATTAAAATTCTAAAAGCTTCTAAATCTTTCCAAATGGAAAAAAATTATGAGGACCACTGGATTAAAGATCCAAGGGTGATTAAATATCACCAATTTATGGAAAAATCTTAGACAATGAAAGATTTCCCCTAAAATCTCACCGGAAATAACAAATAGAATATCTTTGGATTTAAAATCCAACGATGAATAAAATTCACTGAATGATCTAAAGGATCATATTAATCATGAAATCAATTAAAATCTTTCAATTAAAGATTCATTGAACAAATTGATTCTTTTCTTTCTCCTATAAATAGGAACCAAGAAGAGAAGGAGGGGATCTACCTTGGAGAGCGAAGAAACAGAGGGAGGAGAATTTAATTCTCAAGAGAAAAAAAGAAAAGAGAGGAGAATTTAATTCTCTGCAAAAGAAAACCCTAGGTAAGAAAAGAGAGGTTTCAAAAGAGAATTTAATTCTCAAAAGAGTTTAACTCTTATATAAAAAAAAGAACTTAGTTCTTTCTCTGGTTGAGGATCTGCAAAGCGCACATCTCCCCATGAATTGAGAATTTAATTCTCATTGGGTTGAGATCTTGCCATGCGGATCTAAAACACAGAGGAAGAACTGAGTGTTGAGAATTTAATTCTTACAGAATTATAGGAATTTAATTCCTTTGAAACAAAATTAGGGTTTAACCCCATATTTTAGGAATTTAATTCCTCCAAAATTATGACTAGGGTTTAACCCTACAGAGAATTTAATTCTTAAAGAAATAAAGAGACTTGAAAGATCTCTATGCACGTAAAGAACTTGATCACGTGGTAACACGTGACCCCCATTCTCAATGAGCAGAGAAGAAAAAACAGAACTTGATCACGTGGTAACACGTGACCCTTCCACTCAATGATCAAAAGAGAACGAACAAGAATTAAGGTCACGTGTCCCCACGCGACCCCTGAAAAGATCCCCAGAAATGAGAAGGAAAAATCACTGAGGCAACGCCTCACGTGCTTCACGTGACTCCCGAAATACAGAGAGAAAAAGTAAAAGAAATAAAGGCCTTGGGCGCTCTCACGTGTTCTACGTGACCTCTTGGCAGACGCTCTAACAATCAGTGCATGAATCCTCCTCACGTGTCAGCACGTGATGCTCCAAAGTAAAATATAAAAGTGTTTAACACTTAATTGCAGAACGTAGAAAAGGGATCTGGTCCCACTTTTGGGCGCTCTCACGTGTCCACACGTGACCCCTCTTTCTTTAGTGTTTAACACTAATTTGGGGATTATATTTCTAGTGTTTAACACTGATTGTTTCTAGTGTTTAACACTAAATTGAAGATTATATTTCCAGTGTTTAACACTGATTGTCTTTAAGTGTTTAACACTAATTTGAGAGTTCTATCTCCAGTGTTTAACACTGTTGTTCTCTAGTGTTTAACACTACTTTCAGCCAAATTGGCTAATTTTCCAGAGGCAAAACTCCCTCCTCCAAATGAATCTCAAAATTGAGGAAATCAAAGACAAAATGTTGTCAGAGCCCCCAAACCTCTGTTTAACACTGCTGAATGATTAGGGGCTGAACCCAGACAAATGTCTAATGGTCCAAAGGGCCAATATTTCAAACATAATTAGACTTAGCCCAAACTGGCCATAAGTCCTCAAATCATCTTGAACTGAGCGCATCTGCTCTTTCAACCAACTCATTGGTTCAAGGGTACATCTCTGAACTCCTCTGATATTTGTTGTTGTAATCCTTCAACGTCGTCAGAGAGGTGATGGGTCCCGACAACCACACATTAATACGGACTGTGGGGTCCTTAAACTCATGGACTAATGCGTCCTTAAACTAACATTTGTCCCCAAAATGGGAATGATGGACCACCATGTCCCTAAACTGGAGGTGGACCCCCATGTCCCTAAACTGGCAATGGACCACCATGTCCCTAAACTGGAACAATCGAGCCCCCAAACGCTCTTTTGTCGGATCTAAACGATCCCGTTAAGTTGATCTTAGTCTCAAATTGGACTAACGTATCCTTAACAAACGTTTAAGTTGATCTTAGCCTCAAATATGGCTAACGTATCCTTAAACCAAAACCCCAAACCCAAATCTAAGAAAATACTGATTTGGACTAGTCCACGCCCTACGGGCGACGACATAAATCAGTCTCCGTATACAATCCACGTGCAACCACAAACAAAACAAACACCCACGACACGAAGTGACCATCTGGAGAAGGAGAAAGTTGTTACCGCGATGCGGTAGCGTAATTAACTGCAGGGGCTTGCGCCTGCAGGGAAGAGCGTCCCCACAATCAAAAACCCCTCAAGCGAGGGGGAATCTGACGAAGTCTGCTACATCGGCCGCATCCGTCTAAACCTTCGATACACGGTGCCATAAATCAACTTGGCATCTTCGGAGAGGTAGACGGATAGCACCTATTAGCATCTGCCCCGAATCTCAGGCAAGACGTCCTCATGCCGCGGCCGCCATTCGGAGGGGAACAGATTCTGGCACGCCCGGTGGGACCTCTTTCTCTTTCCACTCCACACTTCGTGTGTCGTGTTCGCGAATGAATCGCGGTTTGCTGTGGTTGTCTGTGGATTCGAGGTACTAAGATTTGGTGTCTTGCTCCGTGCAGAAAACAGAAGATCAATGGCTTCAAGCTGCACTCACTGCAACTGCAACTCTCACTCCATCCTTGCTGGAGGAGTGACTTACGGGCCCCAAGCGGTCTCCCTTTTCAGGATGCCAGTGGAACAGGTGACTCAGGCCACCGCTGGACTATTCTTTGGGACTATACTCCCACCCATGAGCTTCAATGCCCCTGTACCGTCACAAGAAGCTCCAGAGAACTCGGTATTCGACCGGCTTGCTACTACTGCGGCCCCTCTCAACGGGTCGCCCAACTCCACTGCTTCGGTTTTTAACAGACTAGGCCAGAGCTTCGACGGGCCCATGAAGAAGCCTGCAATACCAGAAAAGGTTGTTCCGAAGAGGATAGCCATCCCTGCTCCTGAAGTCGTCAAGGCGGCTTCTCCTACCAAAGGGTCGGTCTTCACAAGACTGACTATTCCGGCTCCCGTTCCTACTCGAAGGTCTGTCTTTGACAGATTGGATACCGCTACTCAAAAGACGTCAGTCTTCAAGAGACTGGTACTAGCAGCGCTTCATCCGGACAGGGGGCAAGACGAAACTATCCCTATCGCCAAGCCAACCCCAACAGCTCGTCACGCTCGACGTCGCCACTGGCGCCGAGTAAAGAAGGCCGGGGGCAACTCCCCCTCTGGGTTAACTCCACCGGCTCCAATGGTGAAAGTCAATGCTGCTGTTCCGACTGGGAACAGCTTTGAACCGTTAAGGAGGGTACGCAAGAACTCCCCAATTGCCATGCTGAAAAGATCTCCTGCACCTGCGGAGAGTGCTGCGGGAACAAAGCCGGAACAGCCCCCTCAACGGCTGTCCTCCAAGATTTGCAGGGTCTGGCGACGGGTCTAAGACTCAGTAATCGACCAAGATCACTCTCACCGGCAAAAGAAGGTGAAAGTCCAGGAAGGAAAGAACCGTCCTGTCAAATCACAAAGGTCGACAACCACTTGGGTGCCTGCTGCAACGGCTCCCTCAACTTCGATGGCCCACAAGAGAAGAAGGCCGGAGAAAGTCTCCACGCCTGCGGAAAATGTCAAAGGCAATGAGCCTAAACGCCCTGAGTCCGGGGGCATGGTGGTACATACCGTCTACATGGCATCCGGGAGAGAGGATAGCCGCATATCCACAGGTCATCGACCGCTTACGCGATCAGTGACTAGGGCTCAAGAGCAGCAGCAGAAGCTCCAAGAAATGATGAATGCGATGGCCGCACTCACCGGGCCAAAAGAATGCCCCGAAGCATTCTCGGATCAACGCCAGGAACAGGAAACTGACGCTGAATTCCTTCGCAGGATACTGGAAAAGAAGGATAAAGAGGCTGCGGAGCAAGCAACCAATATAAAACGAATGGCCCTTCTGTTCCAGGATATGGTGGGTATGATGATCCAACAAGATCCTCCTGCTGAAGATCCTCCGATCGTCCTTGAAGATGACAGAGGAGAAACGTCGAATCCTCCACCGGCTCTGTCAACAGCGAAGGAGGAGACAATTTCTAAAGCTGCCCTGGAGGAATATATAGCTCAGCAAATACGAGCTCATCAAGCAAGTGAAGCGGCTGAGCAAATTGTTAGAACCGGACGGCCCTATCCGAGCTGGTATGACCAAATCAGTTACCCGCCGGGATATACGATCCCTAAGTTCCATTTATATAAAGGGACGGGGAATCCACTTCAGCATGTCGCTCAATTCAGAGCCTTATGCGGCAACACGGGAGGCGACGACAAACTTTTGCTTCGCCAATTCGTTGGCAGCTTAACAGAAACAGCCTTTGAATGGTATTCGGAGCTACCTAACGACTCTGTTAAAACATTTGCGGAGATGGAGCTGCTGTTTACACAAAGATTCGCGAGCGCTAGTGAACGCACCCCGATAACAGCACTGATTAATGCCAGGGTAAGACCAGGCGAGACGTAGGTTCAATACGCAACACGAAGGCGGAATCTATGGTCGAAGTGCGAAGAACGCATCGAAGAAGCACCTGCGGTAGGTATGTTCGTGGGCACTCTTGATCCGCAAGCGACCATCTCGCAATTCATGATGTTCTTCAAGCCGACCACTTTTCAGGCCTTGATTCACAAGCTGGCCTAAATGGACCAGATGGGTCATAGACCATCTCCTTCAAAGACAAAGCCTTGGAATGAAAAGGACAAAGGGAAAGCAACCGTCGTCGTCAATACTCAACAACAGCCGAGCCACTTAAAGCCGGTTGTTCGCCAGAACAATGTGCGACCACGCCCATCCCTCAAGGAGAGACTGGGACGTCCTTACTCGTTTCCTCAGGATAAAACGAGAAGACTGTTCGAGCTGGCAGTGCGCAATAGACTCATCAATCTGCCGAGTCCAAAACGTCCGTTGCAACCAGGCGATGTCAACGATCCCAATTATTACCCTTACCACCAGACGGTAAGTCACCCGATCGAGGATTGTTTCGTCTTTAAGGGGTGGATCGAGGATCAGTACCTACAAGGAAAGTTCGCGCTGTCTGAAAAGTGGAAAGTAAACCCACCACAGCCGCACACTCCAAAGAAGACGGACGCACCGGGAGCAACTTGTCACGTGATCTCCCACTCATTTACGGACGATGAAAAAACTCCTTACACTGAGAAACTGGGGGCAGAGCCTGAGCCGGAATTAGTGTGGCCGTCAGACGAAATGATCGACGCTTTTCTAGATGAGATTCGTCTAAAAAGTAAAGCTGATCGGGAGCGCGAGATGGCCATATTTGAAAAGGCCAAACGCCGGCGACTGGACAAAAGGGTCGAAACACTCCCACCATATCAAAGTACATCCGCCGCAAATGAAAGCAGGATCAAGACAATGAAACAATTCGCCAAAGCCATATCAATGGGGATGAGGCCGCCCTCTTTCAGAGAAAATTCTCCTGGTGGTATACATCCTGATGAAGCGGACGTGCATCCTAACTTCTGCTTATATCATCAGAAGATCGCACATCCTACTGAGGACTGCAACTCCTTTAAGTGTTGGTGGCAAGGGTATGTCGCTCACAGGCAACACTTCAACAGGACAAAGCGTGAAGCTCGTAAACAGCAGAAAAATGCGACAGATGAGCGTAAAAGAATTGCTGGCAATTGTCATAGGGTTGATCCCGAGGGACCGCGAGTTCTCACATTCGGGAGCAATTCCGACGAAAATGTAGCCCTCGGCCCTCTTTTCAAGGAGTCCACCTCTAAAACGAAAGAATTGAGGAGATGCGAGAGCATCCAGCCTTGCAATTGCACGATACCCGGAAAAATTCTCGGCCCTGCAAACAAAGGATCGAGCAAAAAGGATAAAGGGAAGGGAAAAATAGCCCTCGTAGCCAACACTCAGCAGCAATCGAGTGGCCCTAGATCGGTTGTTTGCCGAAACAACAAGCGGCAACCCTTCTTTGAAAAGTTGAAACGTCCTTACTTATTTCCCCGGGATGAAACAAGGAGGCTGTTTGAACTAGCAAGACGGGCTTATCACTCTACTGGAGCCGAAATGCCAGCTACAACTGAATGAGGTCAACAATCCTAATTACTGCCCTTGCCACCAAGTATTAGGCCATCCGATTGAAAATTGCTACGTCTTCAAAAACTGGATTGAAGACCAATACCAGCAGGGCAAGTTTGCGTTGTCCGAAAACTGAAAGGTGAGCCCGCCACAACCACATGCTCCGAAAAAGATGGATATGCCGGGGGCATCATGCTCATTCATAGAGAAAGCCCGATGGACCACTATGTCCTAAAACTGGCTGTAGACCGAAAATTCAGTAAACTAGAGATTCGCATCAAATACGGCGACGGTAGACCGAAACGTCATTAAACCAACGATGGACCACTATGTCCTAAAACTGGCTGTAGACCGAAAAGTCGGTAAACTAGAGATTCGCCTCAAATACAGCGACGGCGGACCACTACGTCCTAAAACTGGATATGGACCGAAATGTCCTTAAACTAACGGAGGACCGCAATGTCCTAAAATTTGCAAATGACCGAAACGTCGTTAAACTACTCTCAACCCGCAGCATCTTCAGGCTGACGTGGTAAAAAAATTAAAAAAAAACGGTACGTTCACAAGCAAAATGGGCACGGATGAAAACCCGAAAGGGCTCCATGAGTAAAAACAGCAGGGCTACCGGCGAGTGTTCGTGAAAACCCGAAAGGGCGCGACCTCGTTAAAAATAAATAAATAAAAAGAATAAAAAATAAAAAGAATGGTATGTCCATAAGCAAAGGGGGCACGGATGAAAACCCGAAAGGGCTCCGTGAGTAAAACCAGCAGGGCTACCGGCGAGTGTTTGTGAAAACCCGAAAGGGCGCAACCTCGTTAAAAGACACTTATAGGGTCCTCTCAACCTTGTAAGGAGAAACCACCCGCGTGAGATCCTTACGACTCACAAGGGAGCAACACACTTAGGGATCCTCACGATTCCTAAGGAGAAATTACACTTGCGAGATCCTCACGACTCGTAAGGAGAACTCTCTTATGGGACCCTCACGGCTCATAAGATTTGAAAGTCTTAAGTTACAGAGACCTGAACCTGTTCTTAAGCAACCCCCATAACCTTCGATATGGCCCTACAAGTGGCTCAGTACTGACCCTTGTATACAATCCACGGGCGCGAATAAACATTTCCCTAACAAAGTTCCACCAGTGACTAGGGATATGTCCATATGGTGAACAACCCTCATAAGTCCTCTCGACTTATAAGGAGAAAACCCTTTTGTAAGATCCTTACGACTTACAGGGGAACATACACTTAGGGATCCTCACGATCCCTAAGGAGAAAACACACCTACGAGTTCCTCACGACTTGTAGGGAGAAATACCTTTGTGAGACCCTTACGGCTCATGAAGTCAAAAGCCTTAGTCGACGGGATCCTAACCCTGTTCGCTAAGCCACCTTTGTTCGACATCGACAGTGGCAAATGATGATTCGCTCCTGGTAATATCCCAGTTGTAGCGATGCTGATGCCTAAATCGGTATCAAATTCCGAGTCCTTTCATGGCAAATGATGATTCGCTCCTGGCAATATTCCAGTCGTAGCGATGCTGATGCTAAGATTGACATCAGATTCCAAGTTCCACACTCGCGATAAAAAAAATCATCAGCGAGCCAAAAATGCATATGAAATAGCCGAAATGATGGGGCAACTTGCAACAAAATCAGCAAGTAAAAATATATGCATACAAAAATAGCCGAAAAGATTGGGCAACTCGCAATAAAAAGCAGCGAGTAAATAAAACAGCCGAAATGATTGTGCAACTCGCAATAAAAAGCAGCGAGTAAATAAAAAAAAATAGCCGAAATGATTGGGCACCGCGAAAAATAGCCGAAATGATTGGGCAATCGCGACCTCCGCGATATAAAAGCTGAAATGATAGAGCATCGCGGAAATAAAAAAAAAATCTGAAAGAATGAAACTTTTTGCCCTGCAGGTGAGGTCACATTGACCCCTGTATACAATCCACGGGCATGAACAAAGAGGGAACCATACCTTCCCAACAGGCTCCATCAGAAAGCGAAGCTAAATCTCGACGGTTCATAGACAACCTAGAGACAATCTCGACAGTTGTCGCAATATTGCAGACACAATGTCAACAAATGAAGCAAAAGAAGATCCCTAGCTTCAGGGTCTCGACGTCGATATCGACAACTTAGAGATCACCAACGGCGTTTCTCCTCACTCCAACCAAACGCAGACGTGACGTCAACAACCGACCTCAGAGTCGCAACGAAATGGAACCATAGCAAAGTCCCTAGTTCCAAATCTTAACGGCAATATCTACAGCCTAAGAATCAGCAACGGCGTTCCTTTGCAGTCCAGCAGGATGCAGATACAACGTCAACGAAAGACCCCATGGTCGAAACAAAGCGAAGCGACGGCAAAATCCCAGCTTCACCTCAGCATTCGTTTCGTTACAGCAGACGAGATGTCAACAACGGCGTTCCTTCGCAAGTCCAGCAGGATGTAGATGCAACGTCAACGAAAGACCCCATGGTCGAAATAAAACGGAGTGACGGAAAAATCCCAGCTCCACCTCAGCATTCGTCTCGTTACAGCAGACGCAATAACAACAACGGCGTTCCTTCGCAGTCCAGCAGGATGTAGATGCAACGTCAACGAAAGACCCCATGGTCAGCTAAGCGGAGTGATGACAAAATCCCGGCTCCACCCCAGCATTCGTCTAGATACATCAGACGCAACGCCAAAAGCAAATGAAGCAAAAGGCCAAATTCCTAGCTTCAGGGTCTTGACGGCAAGTCATATAAAGCCTGAAAGACAATCGGAGATCATCTCGCACCAGCGCGGAGTGGTCACCACCTCGACAATCGTATCGATACAGTAGATGAAATGTCACTACAGCATCTTTTCTCCAACAGGATCCGGACACACCAAAGCACACGAAGCAGAGGCCAAATTCCTAGCTTCAAGGTCTTAACGGCAAGTCATATAAAGCCTGAAAGACAACCGGAGATCATCTCACACCAGTGCGGAATGATCACCACCTCGACGTTCGTCTCGACACAGCAGACGCAACATTATCAAACAGCGGAGCCACGGCAAAGTCCCTAGTTCCAAACCTCTACGGTTCACCAACAACCTAGAGACAACCGTGACATTCGTTTCGATACAGCAGACGCGATGCCTGCAAACGAAGCAAAGGCCAAATTCCTAGCTTTAAGGTCTTAACGGCAAGTCATATAAAGCCTGAAGGACAACCGGAGATCGTCTCACACCAGTGCGGAGTGGTCACCATCTTGACGTTCGTCTCGATACAGCAGACGAGATGTCACTACGGCATCCTTCCTCCAACAGGATCCGGACACGCCAAAGCAAACGAAGTAAAGGCCAAATTCCTAGCTTCAAGGTCTTAACGGCAAGTCATATAAAGCCTGAAAGACAACCGGAGATCATCTCACACCAGTGTGGAATGATCACCACCTCGACGTTCGTCTCGACACAGCAGACGCAACATCATCAAACAGCGGAGCCACGGCAAATTCCCTAGTTCCAAACCTCTACGGTTCACCAACAGCCCAGAGACAACCGCGACATTCGTCTCGATACAGCAGACGCGATGCCAGCAAACGAAGCAAAGGCCAAATTCCTAGCTTCAAGGTCTTAACGGCAAGTCATATAAAGCCTGAAAGACAATCGGAGATCATCTCGCACCAGCGCGGAGTGGTCACCACCTCGACGATCGTCTCGATACAGCAGATGAAATGTCGCCCCAGTGTTCTTCCCCCAGCAGGATTCGGACGCGCCAAAGCAAATGAAGCAAAAGGCCAAATTCCTAGCTTCAAGGTCTTGACGGCAAGTCATATAAAGCCTGAATGACAATCGGAGATCATCTCGCACCAGCACAGAGTGGTCACCACCTCGACGTTCGTCTCGATACAGCAGACGAGATGTCACTACGGCATCTTTTCTCCAACAGGATCCGGACACGCCAAAGCAAATGAAGCAAAAGGCCAAATTCCTAGCTTTAGGGTCTTGACGGCAAGTCATATAAAGCCTGAAAGACAATCGGAGATCATCCCACATCAGCGCGGAGTGGTCACCACCTCGACGTTCATCTCGACACAGCAGACGCAACATCACCAAAAGGAGTCACGGTAAAATCCCTGGTTCCAAATCTCGACGGTTCACCAGCAACCTAGAGACAACCGCGACATTCGTCTCGATACAGCAGACACAATGTCAACAAACGAAGCAAAGGCCAAATTCCTAGCTTCAGGGTCTTAACGGCAAGTTATATAAAGCCTGAAAGACTATCGGAGATCATCCCACACCAGCGCGGAGTGGTTATGACTCATCGGGGCTCTCCAAAATGAGCCTAACCTCAAGTAAAAAGCGGCATGGCAAATTCCTAACGCTTGCTCTTCCGACGGTCAAACTGCCTAGAAGGATTGCTTGAAGACGTCTTGTCCAGCCCCCGAAGGGATCAGAGACACGGCAGTTGCAGGGCTACTCGAACAGCACGATTGCCTATCGAGGGATACATCAGCCAATGCGACGGTACGACGGCCAAAACCCTAAGTACCACAGACCCTAACGGACTTCTGTAGTAAAGAGCAGAGGTTAACTGTGACGTTAGGATATTCTTGCGAGATCTGCTCGATCCGTTTCGACTCGTAAGGAAATTGATGTCTTTGCGAGAACTTCTCGATTCGTTTTGACTCGTGAGATAAAGCCTTAGGCAGCGGGGATTAAAAAACCTGTTTTCTAAGCACTGGGATCCTGCAAGTCGGCCCAAAACGGTCTCTTGCATACTATCCACGGTTCACACTCTCCAAAGTCGAATCTCGATAAGGAGGGAAACAACCGCTTACGGGTCCTCTCAACTCATAAGAGGGAAAACTCTCTTATAGGATCCTTACGACTTATAAGAGAAAACACACTTAGGAATCCTCACGACTCCTAAGGAGAAAATACACCTACGAGATTCTCACGACTCGTAGGGAGAAAAGTCTTTATGAGACCCTCACGGCTCGTAAAGTTGAAAAGTCTTTGGTGGCAGATCCTACCCCTGTCTCCCAAGCTATCACTGCCCTGCAAAGAGGTCAAGATGGACCATCTATGAGCCACACTTGCCAAAGCTACATGCCACTGAAATGGAGAAGCTACTCATGAGCATATAAACTACTTCACGCCAGAGTAAGACATAAAGAAATGGAAGGGTGCGGCTCATGGAGTTAAGGGTTTGGAACTATATCCCTTAAGAGTTGAGATTTGAGTCAATGATAAATGACGATGCTTGTGTCCGCTCGTTATCTTCTCAGATCAAGATTCTGAAAGTGATACACCAACCCGAAACTGGTCATACGCCATGCATAACTCTGCACTACTTCACCTACGTACATACTTACTTGGGCAAAGTAGTGGGGGGCATTTGGTCCCGCCAAAAATTTCTGCGCAAAGGAGTCCAAGGTATCAAATGGCAGCGATACGCTTAAGGAAATGCGAACCAGTATCTTCCGGCCTGTATTTTGATAAACTCCTAAAGGAAGAACTGTTAAATTCTGATTGTATTGGAAGCATCTCGAAAAACCCTTCGATTTGATATATTATGGGCCTCATAATTCATCCGGGATCAAAAGTTATGAGGTATCACGTGTCCACACGTGATGGACCTTTAAGAACCCGCTGGAGGAGTTAAAAGATATAATAAAAACTCAGAAAAGACCCCAATGGGGCATCACGTGCTCACACGTGACCATGGGTCATGTGCAGACACGTGATGGGCTCTTAAAGCCTTTAAAATAATGAATAGAATTAAATTCTAAAATCTGTTCCCTGATTAAAAATCAGAAGTTACCTCAATGAGGTATCACGTGCTCACACGTGACCAATGGTCACGTGTTGACACGTGATGGTTAAAACAACAACATAAACAAGCGGCTGTTAAAAGAACCAATTTGGGGGTCACGTGCTCACACGTGACCAAGGGTCACGTGCCAGCACGTGACAGGCTTTGAAAGCCTTACAGTTTAATAGAATTAAAATTCTAAATTTCTCTAAATCTTTCCAAATAAGAATTAAAATTCTAAAAGCTTCTAAATCTTTCCAAATGGAAAAAGATTATGAGGACCGCTGGATTAAAGATCCAAGGGTGATTAAATATCACCAATTTATGAAAAAATCTTAGACAAGGAAAGATTTCCCCTAAAATCTCACCGGAAATAACAAATAGAATATCTTTGGATTTAAAATCCAACGGTGAATAAAATTCACTGAATGATCTAAAGGATCATATTAATCATGAAATCAATTAAAATCTTTCAATGAAAGATTCATTGAACAAATTGATTCTTTTCTTTCTCCTATAAATAGAAGCCAAGAAGAGAAGGAGGGGATCTACCTTGGAGAGCGAAGAAACAGAGGGAGGAGAATTTAATTCTCAAGAGAAAAAAAAAGAGAGGAGAATTTAATTCTCTGCAAAAGAAAACCCTAGGTAAGAAAAGAGAGGCTTCAAAAGAGAATTTAATTCTCAAAAGAGTTTAACTCTTATATAAAGAAAAGAACTTAGTTCTTTCTCTGGTTGAGGATCTGCAAAGCGCACATCTCCCCATGAATTGAGAATTTAATTCTCATTGGGTTGAGATCCCGCCATGCAAATCTAAAACATAGACGAAGAACTGAGTGTTGAGAATTTAATTCTCACAGAATTATAGGAATTTAATTCCTTTGAAACAAAATTAGGGTTTAACCCCATATTTTAGGAATTTAATTCCTCCAAAATTATGACTAGGGTTTAACCCTACAGAGAATTTAATTCTTAAAGAAATAAAGAGACTTGAAAGATCTCTATGCACGTAAAGAACTTGATCACGTGGTAACACGTGACCCCCATTCTCAATGAGCAGAGAAGAAAAAACAGAACTTGATCACGTGGTAACACGTGACCCTTCCCCTCAATGATCAAAAGAGAACGAACAAGAATTAAGGTCACGTGTCCCCACGTGACCCCTGAAAAGATCCCCAGAAATGAGAAGGAAAAATCACTGAGGCAACGCCTCACGTGCTCCACGTGACTCCCGAAATACAGAGAGAAAAAATAAAAGAAATAAAGGCCTTAGGCGCTCTCACGTGTTCCACGTGACCTCTTGGCAGACGCTCTAACAATCAGTGCATGAATCCTCCTCACGTGTCAGCACGTGATGCTCCAAAGTAAAATATAAAAGTGTTTAACACTTAATTGCAGAACGAAGAAAAGGGATCTGGTCCCACTTTTGGGCGCTCTCACGTGTCCACACGTGACCCCTCTTTCTTTAGTGTTTAACACTAATTTGGGGATTATATTTCCAGTGTTTAACACTGATTGTTTCTAGTGTTTAACACTAAATTGAAGATTATATTTCCAGTGTTTAACACTGATTGTCTTTTAGTGTTTAACACTAATTTGAGAGTTCTATCTCCAGTGTTTAACACTGTTGTTCTCTAGTGTTTAACACTACTTTCAGCCAAATTGGCTAATTTTCCAGAGGCAAAACTCCCTCCTCCAAATGAATCTCAAAATTGAGGAAATCAAAGACAAAATGTTGTCAGAGCCCCCAAACCTCTGTTTAACACTGCTGAATGATTAGGGGCTGAACCCAGACAAATGTCTAATGGTCCAAAGGGCCAATATTTCAAACATAATTGGACTTAGCCCAAACTGGCCATAAGTCCTCAAATCATCTTGAACTGGGCACATCTGCTCTTTCAACCAACTCATTGGTTCAAGGGTACATCTCTGAACTCCTCTGATATTTGTTATTGTAATCCTTCAACGTCGTCAGAGAGGTGATGGGTCCCGACAACCACACATTAATACGGACTGTGGGGTCCTTAAACTCATGGACTAATGCGTCCTTAAACTAACATTTGTCCCCAAAATGGGAATGATGGACCACCATGTCCCTAAACTGGAGGTGGACCCCCATGTCCCTAAACTGGCAATGGACCACCATGTCCCTAAACTGGAACAACCGAGCCCCCAAACGCTCTTTTGTCGGATCTAAACGATCCCGTTAAGTTGATCTTAGTCTCAAATTGGACTAACGTATCCTTAAGAAACGTTTAAGTTGATCTTAGCCTCAAATATGGCTAACGTATCCTTAAACCAAAACCCCAAACCCAAATCAAAGAAAATACGGATTTGGACTAGTCCACGCCCTACGGGCGACGACATAAATCAGTCTCCGTATACAATCCACGGGCAACCACAAACTAAACAAACACCCACGACACGAAGTGACCATCTGGAGAAGGAGAAAGTTGTTACCGCGATGCGGTAGCGTAATTAACTGCAGGGGCTTGCGCCTGCAGGGAAGAGCGTCCCCACAATCAAAAACCCCTCAAGCGAGGGAGAATCTGACGAAGTCTGCTACATCGGCCGCATCCGTCTAAACCTCCGATACACGGTGCCATAAATCAACTTGGCATCTTCGGAGAGGTAGACGGATAGCACCTATTAGCATCTGCCCCGAATCTCAGGCAAGACGTCCTCATGCCGCGGCCGCCATTCGGAGGGGAACATCCACCTGTTTGCACGACTCCTCTTGAGCGTGGTAGGGAGGAAATCAAAGCTTAGTGGGAGCCGCACAAGAATTTATGACGATCTCGGGTCTACAGACTAACCTGTACTAGTGTCACCAGAGGATCGCTATCTGACGATAGGTATACTACCATATATGAGTGTTTACCGCCAGAAACCGAGAAGACGAACGTCTTGCTGAATCTTGGGGCAGATGCTAATTGGTGCTAACCGTCCACCTCTTCGAAGATGCCAAGTTGATTTATGGCACCATGTATCGAAGGTTTAAACGGATGCGGCCGATGTAGCAGACTTCGTCAGATTCCCCCTCATTTGAGGGGTTTTTGATTGTGGGGACGCTCTTCCCTGCAGGAGCAAGCCCCTGCAGTTGATTACGCTACCGCATCGCGGTAACAACTTTCTCCTTCTCCAGATGGTCACTTCGTGTTGTGGGTGTTTGTTTTGTTTTTGGTTGCCCATGGATTTTATACGGAGACTAATTTATGTTGTCGCCCGTAGGGCGTGGATTAGTCCAAATCCGTATTTTCTTAGATTTGGGTTTTGGTTTGGGTTTAAGGTTACGTTAGTCTCATTTGAGACTAAGATCAACTTAAACGTTTGTTGAGAATACGTTAGTCTAATTTTAGAACAAGTTCGACTCAACGTTTGTTAAGGACAGGTGAGCCTAATTTTAGACTAAGATCAACTTAACAGGATCAATTAGATCCAACAAAAGAGCATTTGAACTCTATTGTTTAGTTTAGGGATATTGCGGTCGATTGCCAGTTTAAGGACATGGTGGTCCAAGGTTAAGGACATCATAGTCCATGAGTTTAAGGACCTCACAGTCCATGTTAAGGACATCATAATCCATGGGCTTAAGGACCCCACAGTCCAGGTTAAGGATATCGTAGTCCGTGAGTTTAAGGACCCCACAGTCCAAGGTTAAGGACGTCATAGTCCATGGGCTTAAGGACCCCACAGTCCGGGTTAAGGACATCATAGTCCGTGAGTTTAAGGACCCCACAGTCCAAGGTTAAGGACATCATAGTCCATGGGCTTAAGGACCCCACTGTTCGGGTTAAGGACATCGTAGTCCGTGAGTTTAAGGACCCCACAGTCAAAGGTTAAGGACATCATAATCCATGGGCTTAAGGACCCCACAGTCCGGGTTAATGACATCGTAGTCCGTGAGTTTAAGTACCCCACGGTCCAAGGTTAAGGACATCATAGTCCATGGGCTTAAGGACCCTACAGTCCGGTTTAAAGACGTCATAGTCTATGAAATGTATGGTTGTCGGAACCCGTTGTAGGGTGTTTTTCGTCACCCCATTGAGATGGGAATACGCGCGCGCTTGTCAGGCGTACTACAGATTCCCCCTGCCTAGGGTAGGCCGGGGTTTAATGATTGTGGGGATCCGAATCTCCGGCAGCCGCGGACTAAGCTGCCGTTAATTACCCCTCGCCTTCGGGGCGAGGGAACCTCCGATTAACGGGTTAAACTGGTCATGCGAACTCAATGTGCAGTGTACGTGTGTTGTTGTTTTGGAGGGGGGGTTTGAATATATCGGGAGCCACGCAGAGTTTTTTACGGGGGTCCCGCTACCCGGATAGCGGGCTGGGGGTCAAGGGGGCTAGCAGCCCCCTTGCGGGGTGCGGGACAGCGCCCCGTTAGAAATTTTTTTCTAACAGGGACAATGTCGTGGAGTATGTGTATGTGTACATTTGTATACATATGTATATAATTAAAAAAAGGGGGAAAAGACATCCAAAGGATGCGTGGAGCCAGCGCCTGGGCGCTTGAGCGCAAGCGCGCTACGTGTCAGCAAGTGGGCGCTTTGCGCTCGAGCGCAGAGCGCAAGCACGCTAGAACGCAAGCGCGCCACGTGTCGGCATGTGGGCGCTTTGCGCTCGAGCGCGAGGCGCTGGAGCGCAAGCGCGCCACGTGTCGGCACGTGGGCGTTTTGCGCTCGAGCGCAGTGCGCTGGAGCGCAAGCGCACCACGTGTCGGCATATGGGCGCTTTGCGCTCGAGCGCTAGCACACCAGCGAGGAAAAAGGGGGGTTTTTAGCCCCGGAAATTCTCTAAAGAGAAAATAGGGTGGAGTTAAACTCCTAAGATGCTTTGGGTTAAGGAAATGGGTCCTTCTTCTTCCTTTGCTGGTCGGATCTTGGAGATAAAGAGATGTGAGTTTTAAAAATCTTTTCTTTTTGAGATCTGATGGCAGATCTGAGTTCCCCTTAATGGGTTTTGTGGTGGAAAACTATTTAGTTTTGAAAAAGAAAGAGTAAAACTCTTGATTTAATTCAAAAGAAAGAAGAAGGTTTTGGAACCTTGAAGAAGGAAGAAAGATCTCAGATCTGAAACTTTTTTGGAGAGAGAAAAGTTGTTAGATATTTTCATTATCTTTTGCCTTTATAGGCTATACACTTTGCACATAGCCCCTTGGGCTTCACAAAATGGCATTTTGCCTATCTCATGGCTCATGTGCCATTTCTTTTTGCACATAAGCCATGGGCTTTACAAAAATTTGGCCTTATGCCTATTTTGCTTACATTTCTCCATAAAACAAAACAAAAGTAATACAACAAAATTATTTATTACAAAATTTTAATCTTGGCATGGGGGGAGGCCAGCCGTTTCATGTTCGGGCTCGACCCGGGCATGGGCCCACTGGATCTGGGCTTGGGCCCACTTGGCTTGGGGTTGACTTTGATTTTGACTTGGTCAACCGGGGTGTAAATTTTTACCCCAACAAATTGCCCCCCATCAATAAATGCACACCACATATGTGGGTCGTGTGCATGAAATTGATGGATCTTCTTTCACGTGGAGGTGACTTGATTTGGTTTCCGCTTTTTGGGAAGCTGGCACTGCCCTTTTTACGACATGGACGGTCGTTGCTTGACATGTCTCCGAGACGGAGTGTCCGTGATAGACGTTTTCCCTGGCCCGGGGTGATCTGGTTCCCGCTTTGTAGGAATCCTGCGCTGCCCTTTTTGCGACTTGGACGGTCGGTGCTGCCCTTTTTGCGACTTGGACGGTCGGTGCTTCCATTTTAGCGACTTGGACGGTCGGTGCTGCCATTTTAGCGATGTGGACGGTCGGTGCTGCCCTTTTAGCGACTTGGACGGTCGGTTCTGCCCTTTTTGTGATGTGGACGGTCGGTTCTGCCCTTTTTGCGACTTGGACGGTCGGTGCTGCCCTTTTAGCGACTTGGACGGTCGGTTCTACCCTTTTAGCGACTTGGACGGTCGGTGCTGCCCTTTTAGCGACTTGGACGGTCGGTTCTGCCCTTTTAGCGACTTGGACAGTCGGTTCTGCCCTTTTTCCGACGTGGACGGTCGGTGCTGCCATTTTAGCGACGTGGACGGTCGGTTCTGCCCTTTTTGCGACGTGGACGGTCGGTGCTGCCATTTTAGCGACGTGGACGGTCGGTTCTGCCCTTTTTGCGACGTGGACGGTCGGTGCTGCCATTTTAGCGACGTGGACGGTCGGTTCTGCCCTTTTTGCGACGTGGACGGTCAGTGCTGCCATTTTAGCGACGTGGACGGTCGATGCTGCCCTTTTTGCGACTTGGACGGTCGATGCTGCCATTTTAGCGACGTGGACGGTCGGTTCTGCCATTTTAGCGACGTGGACGGTCGGTTCTGCCCTTTTTGCGACGTGGACGGTCGGTGCTGCCATTTTAGCGACGTGGACGGTCGACGCTGCCCTTTTTGCGACTTGGACGGTCGATACTGCCATTTTAGCGACGTGGACGGTCGGTTCTGCCATTTTAGCGACGTGTACGGTCGGTTCTGCCCTTTTAGCGACTTGGACGGTCGGTGCTTGATTTGACTTGCTCTGCTTCTTGCAGTGTCAGGGGTAGACTTGACTTGCCCCGCCTCTTGCGGTGTCGAGATTGGATTCTGACTTGCTCCGCTTCATGCGGTGTCGAGATTGGATTCTGACTTGCTCCGCTTCATGCGGTGTCGGAGTGGAAGTTGACTTGTTGATTTTGATTTGGGTTGACATTAGCATCGCTATACTGAAATATGGTACCAGGAGCGAATCATCATCTGTCATTGAGAGGATTTTGGGATTTTGGTTTTTGTTTGGCATCTGCATTGCTGCACTGGAATAATGCCAGGAGCAACTCATCATTTGCCTTGGGAGGACTTGGGATTTGGGTTTTTGGTTGGCGTCTGCATCGCTACACTGGAATATGGTACCAGGAGCGACTCATCATTCGCCACTCTGGGGTTGGGGACTTGGAATTTGGATCTTGTTTGGCATCAGCATTGCTGCACTGGAATAATGCCAGGAGCAACTCATCATTTGCCTTGGGAGGACTTGGGATTTGGGTTTTTGGTCGGCATCAGCACCGCTAATCACTGAAGCGAAATGCCAGGAGCGACTCATCATTTGCCGTTGCCCGTTGGGGAATGATGGCTTAGGAGACAGGTTTGGGTCCCTATCACCTAAGGCTTTTCAATTTTATGGGCCGTGAGGGTCCCATAAAAGCATTTTCTCCCTACGAGTCGTAAGGATCCCGCATGTGTATTTTCTCCTTAGGAATCGTGAGGATTCCTAAGTGTGTTGCTCCTTTGTGAGTCGTAAGGATCTCACGCAGGGGTTTTCTCCTAACAAGGTCGAGAGGACTTTGCGAGTGTATTTTATCTCTTTTCACGAGTTTGCGCCCTTTCGGGTTTTCACAGACTCGCCGGTAGTCCTGCTGTTTTTACTCACGGAGCACTTTCGGGTTTTCATCCGTGCCCGTTTTGCTTGTGGACATACCGTTTATATATATTTTTTATTTCTTTCCTTTTTTTTTCTTCTTTTTTTGCCGCTGGTGGGACTTTAAAAGTAGCCTCACCGGCAGGATTTGGGAGAGATAGGGGTCATTTACGCCCGTGGATTGTATACGGTTTTGCAGGATGTATGATCCAGACCGTAGGGCTAATGTGCTCAATTCGCCTGCGACTTGGAGCATTCACGTATAGTATTTCTTGAGATATCGGCCATTGATGGGTGGCATGGGCTTTTTTCCCTCGGCACTTATCAGTTGGTAGGATCCTCCGTCGAACACTTTCTCAATGACGTATGGTCCTTACCAGTTTGGCTCGAATTTTCCCTTGGCATGTCGATTGGGGATGATCGGTCTTTTGAGGACCAACACCAATTCACCTTTCTTGAAAGCGCGGAGACGGGTTATCTTGTCATAGGCCCGTGACATTTGGGCTCGGTATAGCTCCAGATTTTGCTGCACCGCGAGCCTCTTTTCTTCGAGGGCATCGAGCTCTTCAAGTCGAAGGAGCACGTTTTCCTCCTCCGTCAACTCGTGCTGAACGGCCATTCTTAAGCTTGGAACTTCGACTTCGAGGGGGAGGACCGCCTCCACTCCGAAGAGCAATGAGTATGGAGTGGACTGAGTTGGAGTACGGTGCGTGGTACGATATGCCCACAACGCCTCGTGAAGTTTGAGATTCCAGTCTCTCTTGTTGGTTGAAGCATTTTTCCTCAGGAGCTTGCATAGAGTCTTATTAAAGGCTTCGGCTAGCCCGTTGGCTCTTGGATTGTAGATGGAGGAATATCTCCAGTCTATCTTGTGCTGAGTAGCGAACCTTGAGACATTGAAGCTCTTGAAAGAAGGCCCATTGTCGGAAATGATTCTTCTTGGTGTACCGAAACGGTATAGAATATTATGTTGGAAGAATGTCAGAATATCTTTTGTCTTGACTTCTTTTAGCGGGACAGCTTCAGCCCATCTGGAGAAGTAGTCTGTCGCGGCCAATATGAATCGGTGGCCTTTGGATGATGGAGGATCAATTGGGCCAACAATGTCGGTGCCCCAGACTTCGAAGGGCCACGATGCCACCGTAGGATGCAACGGATTGGGATGCTTGTGAATGAAATCACCATGGATTTGGCAGATCTGACATTTCTTTGCATGCTCTCCGCAATCCCGTATCATGGTGGGCCAGTAATACCCAAGCCGTTTGATTTGAAGTCGCATCTTGGGGCCAGATTGGTGAGCACCGCAAACGCCCGAGTGAACATCTTTCATGACCTTTTGGGCTTCGGCCAATGACAGACACCTGAGCCAGAGTTGGCCATATGACCTGCGGTATAACGTGTCATTTACAAACACGTATCGGAGAGCACTTTTCTTCAGCTGAATTCTCGCAGATTTTTCTTCGGGCAGCTTGTCGTATCGGACGTACTCTATGAAGGGTTCTCTCCAATCGGGCTCGTCTTGAACGATCGAAGCTTCTTCGGCGGGACTGCTCTTCTGCTCCGTGCTTTCCTCTTCTCGTAGAGAGACAGGGGGTAGAATTTGCCGGCTCCTGACTGTGATCAGAATTTTGTCCATGTCGGGATCAGCCAGCTCCTTGGCTAAGGGAGCGAGTACGTCAGCCTTTCCGTTCAACGCTCTAGGGATTCTCGTTAGTTCAATGTGAGTGAACCGTTTCATGAGTTCCACCACTCGGCTTCTGTACCGAGCCAACTCGGGTTTGTATATCTTATAGTCGCCGCTTACTTGGTTGACGACAAGCTGGGAGTCACCGTAAACCCGCAGCCAAAGGATTTCCATTTCTATGGCGAGCTCCAAACCAGCTATCAGGGCTTCATACTCAGCTTCATTGTTTGTCCGAGGCTCGGTGAGAGCGAAAGAACGCCGTAGGGTTCCCATTGATGGCGTGATGAACACCAATCCTATCCCCGCTTTTACCTCCGGGATGCTTGATCGGCCGGAGCTTCTTATTGATGAGGCCCCATCGAAGTAGAGCTCCCAACATGGCTCGTCATTCTCTAGGTGCAGCACTTGTTCGTCGGGCAACTCGCAATTGAGTGGTGACCCCTCTGGTATGGGATGAGCAGCGAGGAAGTCTGCAAGAGCTTGACCTTTTACTGCTTTTTGAGGAGTATATACTATGTCAAACTCAAGTAGCATGACGGCCCATCTTGCCATTCTGCCGGCTAGGCTTGCTCTGGTCATCAAGTGTTTGAGCGGGTCGACCTTGGAGATTAGCATAACCCGGTGAGCTAGCAGATAGTGCCTCAGCTTCTTCACAGCAAATATCAGAGCCAGGCATTGCTTTTCGATTGGGGAATAGTTGTGTTCCGCCCCGACTAGAGTTCGACTGAGGTAGTAGAGGGCATTTTCTTTCCCCTCTTCGTTATTCTGGGCAAGGAGCACACCGAGTGACTCATCCAGCGCGGCAGTCTAGAGAATCAGCGGTTTATTTGGAATGGGAGCGGCCAGCACTGGAGGGTGCAACAAGTATTGTTTGATGCTTTCGAACGCTGCTTGACATTCGGCATCCCAGATAAAAGGAGCTCCTTTCTTCATAAGCTTTGAGAAAGGCCTACATCTCCCCGATAAATTTGAGATAAACCTCCGTATATAAGCAAGCTTGCCTTGAAAAGATCTTAGCTGCGTCAGACTCTTCGGAGGGGGCATCTCCATGATGGCCTTTATCTTTGATGGGTCAACTTCGATCCCTCGATGCCGGACTATGAAGCCTAGGAATTTTCCCGATGACACGCCAAAAGCACACTTCAGAGGATTCATCTTCAGATCGTATTCCCTCAGTCTGGTGAGAACGGTCCTAAGATCTTGGATGTGGTCGGCCTTGGCCTTAGTTTTGACGACCAGGTCATCAACATAACATTCGACGATTTTATGGATTAGGTCATCAAAGATATTAGTCATTGCCCTTTGATATGTAGCACCTGCGTTCTTCAGTCCGAACGGTATCACCTTGTAGCAATATATCCCGATCGGGGTTCGAAATGCTGTGTGTTTCTCATCCTCAGGCGACATCTTGATCTGATTATATCCAGACGAGCCATCCATAAAGGTGAACAGCTCGTAATTTGAGGTGTCATCGACCATCATTTCCATGACCGGTAGCGGGAAGTCGTCTTTAGGACATGCCTTGTTGAGGTCCCTGAAATCGACACAAACTCGGATCTGCCCATTTTTCTTCTTCACTGGGACTATGCATGCGATCCAGTCCGCATATTTCTCTTCCCTGATGAAGTCGGCATCGATGAGCTTCTTAGTTTCCTCGATGACCTTTTCTTCTAGTTCCCTTTTCATTCTTCGAGGAGCTTGTTTGACTGGCTTAGCATCAGGGGATATAGCCAGCTTATGCACGGCTACTTCAGGGGAAAGACCTGGCATTTCTTTGTATGTCCACGTGAAGCAGTCAACGAACTCATGCAGCAGGGCAATTATCTGCTCTTTCATTTCCTCCGACAAGAGCGAGCTGATGTAGGTCGGCCTTGGATTATCGGGCGTTCCTAAGTCAATCTCGGTTAGCTCGTCAAAGGTTGCTTGTCCGCCATCTTCGAGCTCTTGAGGAGCCTCTTCTGGCTCGGCTATCTCGTCGTCATCATTTGATCTTTCGCTGGCCTCACCAACATGGATCATGTAGCACGCTTTGGAATTAGGTTGAATGTAGCCTATGCCCCGTCTATCTGGAATTCGTCCATCGATGAGTGCTCGGACCTAGGGCGGATGCCATAGCCCTTCGTAAAACTTTGCTTCGGACTCCGTTTGATATAACCGGCATCCGCACTTTTTAAAGTATTCCCGCATCTCGGGCGCATAGTATCTGGGATTGAGGACGGCTCTTATGCCTCTCTCATAGGGAAGGCACGCGATAGAAAGATCGTCCGGGTGCACAACGGGGTTTGACCCGTAAAACAGGATGCCTTTCTGTCAATTCTTCCTCCCAGGGACGTAGAAAGTTTTTAGCTGGTCCACGGTGGAGACTGACAATGCGTCGAGCTCTTTGCACATCTGCTCCGGCACCCTTATGACGGCCAGGGACCCTTCTGCAACTTCGAAGGTCTCTCGTAGTTTCGCTTGCTGCATGGGGGGCCAATCTGCACAGCTGTTGCACGGCAGGTCCTCTTCTTCTGACTCTTCAGTGTCACTGCCAAGATGAGGGCGGACTTTGCTGCTAGATGGGCCTTCAGCATCAGATTCGTCCGTATCGCTACCGAAACGAAGGCGAGTTTTACGGAAAGACGGACTTCCAGCGTCGGACTCATCAGTGTCACTACCGAAATGCCGGCGTACTTGGACGTTTTTGCTTTTGAAAGTGACAGCCGGCTCAGATTTGCCTTTGAGTCTTGGGGCCGCTTTATCTTCAGTCGGTTGTGGCTTAGCATTTTGGTGGTTCATAAAGTACCGAGAATCTTCATATCGGACTTCATGCACACCGAACGGCTGGATGTCTCAGTCAATGCGTCTTTCTTCGCCATTTTTAGTATACTTCATGCATTGATGGAGAGTTGACGGAATGATGCCGTAATCGTAGAGCCACGGCCGCCCCAAGAGAATCTTATAAGACGTGTCGGCGTCGATCACGTATATCTTAGCTTCGGTCTGCAGATCCCCGAATTTGATTGGCAGAGCTATGGACCACAGAACTTGCTGGCAATTTTGGTTGAAGCCTTGAATGACAATCCTCTCCCTTGACAGGTGTCGGACGTCCATTGACAAACTCTTCAGCGTCCGCAAGTTCATGATGTTCACTGAAGACCCCGGATCAATCAATATGCGATTAATCCGATCTCCATCGCTGTACCCGGTCACGTAAAGCGGCCGATTATGCTCAGCCGTTCCCAGTAGCAAGTCTTCATCCTTAAATGTGACTGCGGCGGCATGCAAAGTGTGCTGGGCTTCTTTCATATTAATTTCCGCAAGGTGAGCCTGATACTGCTCGGGGTTTTGTAGAGCATGAATGAGAACATCTCTAAGCTCCTTAGATAGGACCAAGGCATCGTAGATGCTCAGGAGAGAGGGAAGCTTCCGGAGATGTGCCAAGACATTATAGTCCACTGAGGAAGGACCTATGTTTTCATCAGCCAGTTCTCTGCCATCTTCTTCATTGGCGACTTGTTTTTCCTTCCCTTTTGGGGCGTTGCCCTGATTTTGCGGTAGAGCCTTGCCGCTTCTGAGCTGGATTTGATTGGCCTTTGTGGTGAGCTCTTCGTCCTCTTCGGGAAAACAGAGCTCATCCTCGGAGTCGCTGCCAAGATGGATGGCATAGCAGGTCACTACTGGGATCTCTTCATTGGAGTCTTCTTCTAACTCCTCCAGAATTTCAGCCGCTTGTACAGGGAAGAACTCCTTCAATTGAATCAATGTTCTTTCCTTTTGTTCATATTCTTCGAGGGAATCGATATATTTTTGAATGGTCGATCTCCCTGCAGACTCTTTTTCGCGCCGAGCTGCACTTTTCTTCTTCTTGAGCTTCTTGGATTTTGAGCCTGATGGAGCCGCATTGGCAGCTGGACTGGTAGGCTTCTTCTGTCCTTCCCATTCCGTCCTGGGTTCTTTCCGAAGTAGCTTTATCATCTTCTTCGTCTTATTGGATATGTGCGTACTCCACGGAGGCCGCGATGAGTCCGTTTCATTTCTCAGGGCAGCGGGTTCGGCTGTCTGCTCCCAGAAGGCTTCAGTTTCTGTCTTTATAAGGTTGGTGGTTGCAACTTGATTGTTCACCAACACACTTTTGGACAGTTCGATCTCTCCAGCCTTGTACTGCTTCTCGACCTAATCTTTGAAGATATAGCAATCCTCGATCGCATGGCTCACTACTCGGTGGTACGGGCAATACAGAGGATTGTCGGTCATTTTTGCTTCTTGGGGTCTCTTCGACTCCGGCAATTGGAGGCCGTTGTTCAAGGCATCTTTAAATATCTTGCGGACTTTGTCCCTTCTGAAAGAGTAAACCTTGTTCTTTTTCTCCTCTAGGGAAGGCCCATCTCCTCCCAGCAATGGCTTTCGAGACTGGTTGGTTTTGGATTCGCCCGCCCTTCGCTTTTCTTCATTGTCGGACGCATTGAAGACATTGGTACTGCTGGAACTCTCGCTTCTACGGTTGTCGTCCCGCTTGCTTTTCCAAGTTTTGTCTCTCTGAGAATCCGGCGGGGACTCTTGCTTCGAGCGTTCCAGCATTTGGACTTTCTTGGTTAGCTCTTGAAACGTCTTGAGGCCTGCTGTACACAAGAATGGGACCATCCAATTGCTGAGGTTCCCAATGAGAAGGGTGACGGACTGGTCTTGCTCCAGCGGCGGTTCGCACTTGACCGTGAGATTACGCCATCGAGCAATAAAGTCGGTGTTGCTTTCATTCTTCCCCGGCTTGGTCCTCACAAGATCGGCAATGGAGATTTTATCACTGACACTCATGAACCTTTGCCGAAACAGGGACTCCATTTGGGCAAAGGTAATGACGGACCCGTCCGGTATACTCGCATACCAGTCGAAGGCGACGCCGGTCAGGCTATTGACAAACTGACGAAGAAGGAGCGCGTCATTGCCCCCTGTATTTCCGCACGATGCTTTGAAGTGGGCGACGTGCTGATTTGCATTCCCCGTTCCATCAAATCTTCCAAACTTAGGAATGACGTAACCGCTTGGGAACTCAATCAGATCGTACTGCGCGGGATATGGCCGCCCACTACTGCCGATTTCTTTCTGAGCTTCAGCTTCGGCCACCAATGTTTTAACCTTGCTGGTGACCAAATCCATTATCCGATCCTGTGTTAGCGGGATAGTGCTATCTGGGGCCAAGGCGTCCCCAGAAGCGGAATGTGGCCGGCTTTCATGCGGCTCGACCAGTCTTGGTCCCAAAGGAACAGGCATTGGCTGCCTCAGATTGTCATCACCCGGCTGATTAGTAGCGGCTTGTGCCTGATTGGGAGGCGCTCGAGCAATTTGAGCCGTAAACTGCATCGCCACGTTCGTTAAGTCGTCAATCTTCGAATAGAGCTTGGCCATCTCTTTATCTTTGCTCCTGAGCTGTTTTCGAAGCTCTTGAAGCAGCTCTTGCTCCGCAGTCCTGGGGCGGAAAGTCGGCTCTTCCTCGCTGTCCGAGCTTGACTCTGCGTGGACCGAGGGGTCTTTCTGCCTATCATCCTCATCGAGAGGGTTTTCTTCATCCAGCGGGGGCGGTGATTGACACGAAAGAGCGTGTTTGTTTGTAGTTAACCGCAATCAATAACGGTGTCGCGTGTAGCTAGACCGAGATGAGTACGGGTCGTCCTCAGGGAAACATGGAACCTTTTATTCTTACTTTAGATGTGTTGAGAAAGAGAGGAGGAAATAAGAATTTTGTAAAAGGTTTCTAGATCTACGTTAAGCAAGAATGCAAAAATATAGATCTAGATTATTTTAAAGATATAGTTAATATAATAAGAGAGCTTGTAGGGTTCGTTAGGATTTAGTAGTTATGGACGATTAATTAAAAGTTACCCTTTTTTATCCATTAATAGATTTAGAACTAGAACGACGGTGATGCGTGTAGATTAGGGTTTCTAGAGGGAAAAGGAATCCCACTCTTAACCCTTATCTCGACACGGAACTCCGTTCATTATCTAGCCTTTACCAAAACAATCATTAATCTAATCTCTAATCGCGGTCGGAACTAGCAAAGAATTGCTAGCGCGCCCGATTAGGATGTTAATGATTCTTTTGATAAAGTTTCTAAACTTTATAGGACTTAAAAAAGGTTTAGTTATTTTCATCGTCCATTAGCCTACCCTAATCCTACGAACCCTAACAAGCGGAGAATTACTCGCGCATGTTGGGAAAAGAAGATGAAAAGATAGAGAGGGAAAACATAATATAAAATGCAAAAGAATTAAATAAAATAACTACCTTTATTAATCAACTTGAACAATCTACACTTTGATTCCTTAGAAAATGATTACAAAGACTAGTTTGCTTCTCAATCTCTTCCAAGGAGGTAGACGAACAGTTGATGATCAGCCTGGATGCGTGAGCGTCAGGGGCTTCGTGATCTCTTCGGCTTGATAACTTTTCCAAGAGGCTCTCGGTGCCCTTTTATAGTGAAAAGCTAGAATATTTAAGTTGAAAACTTGGTAAAATTCATCAGAGATTCATGCCAAAAAATCTTGGCAATTGATGCTTCTAGAATGCCGCGGATCCGCGGCCAACATGGGGGTTTGGCCGCGGATACGCGGCCAAAGGTGGAGATTGCTTCATCAAATTTTAGGTGCTCTGTACTTGTGACATTTGGCGATCCTTGGAACCTTCAGAATTCAGAAATCTTCTCTTGGTTGCTTCCAGACTTGGTCTCCAAGTTTTGCTTCTTAATTTGGCAAGTTTTCTTCAACAACTTGATTTGTTTGATAAATTCTGCATAACAACTTGGAAAATTCTGCACAATAATCTCAAATAATATTTAGTAGACTTAGTTCTACTAGGATTAGGTCAATGAATTTATTTGCATACATTTTCCTACCAAATGATAATTAAAATATATTAACACATGGAAAATAATGTTTTTACACATAAACCCTCATATGTATAATATATTATAATAAAGTCCTTTTTTAATATGAAAATGGTAGAAAAAATGTAATACAAATATGCAGTTATATCAACTGAACAAATACCCCCAAACTTATCTTTGATCGTCCCGAGCAAACTAGTTTATTCAAGAGGAGAAAAAGAAAGGAGAAAACTAAGCACACTTTCGTAGGCAACACGATTGCACTGAGCACGTGCAACAAGCCGTTAAACCTCTAGGTGTCCCTAGTAGGAGGAGTGTTGTCTCCTGAGGGTTTTCAGCGGATTACACCCACAAAATCCTATAACAAAAGAAAGATGGTGAAATTTACATATAAAGATAAGAACCATAAAAGAAAGACTTTGAAAATAAGAGTTTCCAACTATACTAGCTTTTCAGTTGTCATGAGCCCTATCTTAATAGTCATGAAAAAATGTTAGAAATCACATTATCCCTCAATAAAATATCGTCTTTATTCTTCATTCCTATCTTTCTTCCAAACATTGATCATATACCCCTACGTGTGTGTAATGGACTTCCCTACACTCAGAGAATTCAATCCAAGCTATCATACTCTTGTCCATCTACCTTAGTACTTTTTAATTTAATGAATATTAAGATTTGCTCACACATTTTCATGCGACCGTTAATACTTCTTGAGGTACTAACCGACCGATTACTCATGTGCTTGCTGATTCGGTGATAATATTTTCCTCGTCTTGCATCACCTAAGGCTCAGCAGTGACTCCCAGACCAGTTGGCCTTAGGGCACTAGGTGAAGAGGCACCCTCGCTATATTTTTTATTGCTGCCTTGGCGATAACAAAACCAGTGTTCATTTTTTTTCTCACCATTTTTATATTTTCTTCATTTTTTTTTTCGGTTTTTTTTTTCATACTTTGGCTTTTAGACAAGAGCATTTCAAGGTATCCTCTACTATCCTGAGTTTCAAGACGTGTGTAAGTGCATATAGTAGGGTATCAACATTCAAATGTTTGGCTTCCAGAATAGAAACTATTTTTCAGACTTATTTTTATTCTCAGATTAGTGACTTCCTTTATCTTACTAACCCTTGGGACAACGGATCATAACTACTTATTACTAGTTCGTTTAAGAAAGAAAAAATTTAAAATTTTTGAAAATGTTGTGCTTATGCAAAGTATGATGCAAATTGATGTGTAAATAAGCACAAACCTCCCCAAAACCTGTTTACAGCAGTGTCCTCACTGATGTCATCCGTTAAGCTCAAAAAAACTGTAGACTTGGGAGGAAATTATTAATGGGGGCAAGAATATATGAAAGTGAAAATCCCCCCCCAAACTTATTTTAGGCTCACAATTTTGTAAAAATCATTTTCTTTCAAGAGCCAAAATATACCACCCCCCAAACTTGAGTTAAACAATTTTAATCTTTTAAAATCACACGAGGGGGTCAAGGTTATTGGTCAATACCAAGCTTTGCAAAGACCGAAGGTCAACACCAACCATTTAAAAATTTTATCGATGAAGCACCAAGGTTGGTGGAAGAACATGTCACCTTTTGACGTGAAGAAGTGGGGAGGTGACAAGAGGTGTAATGGAAAAGGATTGCGTCTCAATTTGGAGAGACGACACAGTGATAGTAATGATGGATTACTCGCATTATCATGATTGTCCAAAAGAAGGGGTGGAGGTCCAATTTGTTTATCTTGGAGTTGATTCATCTCAACGCCCGTGTCTTGTAAAAATGCGAGCTCATCAGCGAAAATTTCCTCAAAGCTTTCGTCGATACCCCGAAGAATAATGTCATCAGAAAAAATGGGGTGATCGTCCGACTCTATAAAAAGTTCCTCATCAGTGTTAGATGTTGACCCGGACAACTCGGTGGAAGAGTCCGTGTCAAGCAACAACATATGAAAAGAGTCAGTATTATGAGGTTGATCAAATTCGCTGCTGTCGACATCCATTAATTCGACAGAGCACACATGAGCATAGGGTTCGGAGGGTTCACTTCCCAACTTGTAAATATTAAGCTCAATTGACTTATTTCCAAAGGATAGGGTCATAGAGCCGTTTCTACAATTGATTACTGCGTTGGAAGTGGCCAAAAAGGGTCGACCGAGTATCACCGGGATTTGATTGCGTGGGTTTGCTACAGGTTGTGTATCTATAACGATAAAGTCCATAGGGAATATGAATTCCCCGACTTTGATTAACACATCCTCTAGCTCACCCCTTGGTTGGGTGATAGATCGATCGGCCATCTGAAGAGTGCAATGCGCAGGTTTTAACTCTCCGATCCCTAATTGCTCATAAACAGAATACGGAAGCAAGTTAACACTAGCACCTAAATCGAGTAGAGCACGATTGATATTTTTACCCCCAATAGAAATAGAAATTGTAGGACTCCCGGGGTCCTTTCGTTTCTTGGGTAGTTGTTGTGTAAAAGCAGTGCTCACATTACTCGCAAGGAAAACTTTTTTAGGTACTTGAACTTTTCTCTTCCTAGTGCACAAGTCCTTTAAGATTTTTGCATATGACGGAACTTGTTGAATAGCATATAGGAGAGGAATGTTTATGTTAACTTGCTTAAAAATTTCCACAATCTTCTCCATTTGTGGACTTGGTCTGTTGCCTCTTAACCTGTTTGGATAAGGTGCTTTATCAATAATGGTTTGGTCCAACATTGGAGAGGATTGTGGGGACGGATTCGATCCTAAAACTGGAGTGGGAATCGACTTAGATAGATTTGGTGAAATGGGCGAAGGGTTTGAGCCTTAGGGAAAACGGAGAATAGGCTCGGGTGAAGGTGGGAGACTAGACGAATTAGGGGAAGAAGAAGAAGTTGGGGTATCATTGGTGTCACTATCATCACACTGCTCACCCACTCGGTTATTCAGCACTTTTCCCGATCTCAACGTGGTAACAACACTCACATTATAACTTTATGAATGGTCAGGATTCGGTAGGGGTTGAGATGGGAGTTTCCCTTTTTCTCTCGCACTCATTGCGGCGTTTAACTTTGCGATTTGGTTTTCTATTGATTTAATACTCTCACCATGGGAGGATGAGTTTTTCGTTAGGGCATCAATAGAAGACCTCATCTCAGCCGAATTTTGCATGGATTGTTTCATGAACATATCCAAAGTTTGTGCAAGTGAGTTGTCAGTACCGGCCACTTGTGGTGTAGAAATGTTGGCCGGATTTTGGAAATTCTGTGACTGAAAGGGGGGCTGATTCTGTGGTTGTGGTTGTTGTGGAGGAGGTCTTTGATAATTGCTTTGTTGGTATTGATTCCAAGCAAAGTTAGGATGATTCCTCCATCCTTGATTGTACGTGGAAGAATAAGGGTCGTTTCTAGGTCGCTGCTGAAAAGCAGCATTAGCTTGAAACGAAGCATTCATAGGACATTTTTCCGTTAAGTGTGAAGGATCCGAACAGCAACCACAGACGGTCTTAGGAAGCGTGACCTGATTTAGGGAGAATGATGAGAACTTGTTTTCAATAGCATCGAGTTTCTTCTGAATCGCTGCCATTTCGGCTTTTACTGCGATAGAAACATTGAACTGGTGAATACCTCCCTTAGTTGAAGGTGGTCTTACGCTTTCCCACTGCAAAGTGCTTTCTGCGAGATCTTCCAGATATTTCCATGCTTCACCGTCATCGTTAGACATGAAATTGCATTGACACATTGTTTCAAGCATCTGCTTTGTCGCTGGATTAATGCCCTCATATATAATCCGACATAAATCCCATCTTTGTATTCCGTGATGGGGGCATTGGACAAGCAGATCTTTGAAACGTTCAAAGCACTTCCAAAATGGTTCATTGGGAAGCTGGGTGAACTGGTTGATCTCGCTCCTAATATGGGCAGTCTTATGGTTTGGGTAAAACTTCTTAAGAAATGCTATGACGAATTCATCCCAATTAGTGATAGAGTGTGCGGCAGTATTATAAAGCCATTTTTCTGCCAAGTCGCACAGTGTGAATGGGAGAAGACGTAAGCGCATAGCATCTAAAGTCAATTGTGAAGTACCCATCACTGCGCATACGTTTTCGAATTTGGTGATGAAAACGTACGCGTCTTCCGACTCAAGCCCGTGAAATTTGGGCAGCAGATTGATGTAGTGGGGTTTAATTTCGAAATTATCCCCGTTAGGTGGTGGAAGAGATAGACAAGTAGGAAGGGGACCACGAATAGGGTAGCATCTCTCTTGGAGAGAGATGCGCGGTGGATTCTGCGCACCTACGGGCGGTGGCAGCGTGGTGTTATATTCTGATGGAGTGCCGTCCATCTCGGTCGTGGTGTGTGGTGGGGGAAAAGAAGATGAAGAAGTACCGACTTCGGTGTCGATAGAAGGAACGCGGACAAGACGGGCACTAGGATCCCGTGTCCAGCCGAGCATGCACTAAGCGGGTTTAGTTCAAGTGGCAGCGTGTGTGTGATTTTAAAATTGGTTTGTTTTTGAAAAAGTGGGACTCAAGACAAATCACCCTAAAGATGCACACGCAACCCTAGAACTAAGGTCACCTAGGTCCAATCTCTAGACCGCTCCTAGACTTCCAAAGGACAACCCTGCACTTGGAACTTCACATGATTCCATTTGGCCGAAGCCTTGGCCCTCTTGTTGGCTCGATACCTGAGCCGCTTCTGCCTTAACTTTTCTGTTCTAAGCACCTGGCATACTTCGGCTCTTTGGGAAGATGCCGCAGACCGGGCGATGGAGGGCCTTGGAGATACGCTCGATTGTGCATTTGTTGGAGTCATCGCCTGAGCTCGTCCGCAACATTTGATTTTGCCATTTGTACCGAAGTTCTTGCACCCCGCTGGAGCACCAGAGAATCGTTCAAATACCGTCTTAAGTTTCGGTTGTGGTGCCTTGGCGATCACGACATTCGGCCTCTTACCTCTTGAGACCGGCTTGGCCACCTGTTCCGCCGGGATCTCCGCCAGATGAGCGCTTCCAGCAAGGTAGATGATGACGGAGCCAAACTGGCGGGGCGGTTCCTCCCACTGTCGGCTGAGGCTCGCGGGGAGAACCACACGAGCGTTGATCTTGACCACGTACGGAATCGGGGTCATGTTGGAAGCTGAATTCGTCTGGGGAGACATTGTCGTCGAAGGTTGATTACTGCATGGAAAAAAGAACATTATTTCAGTATAGGCAATCGATATGTATATTGATTGAGTTCGTATGAACGTTTAACCCGAAATATGGGAGGAGAGATTGGTCCCACCGGGCGTGCCAGAATCTGTAGGGTGTTTTTCGTCACCCCATTGAGATGGGAATACGCGCGCGCTTGTCAGGCGTACTACAAATTCCCCCTGCCTAGGGTAGGCCGGGGTTTAATGATTGTGGGGATCCGAATCTCCGGCAGCCGCGGACTAAGCTGCCGTTAATTACCCCTCGCCTTCGGGGCGAGGGAACCTCCGATTAACGGGTTAAACTGGTCATGCGAACTCAATGTGCAGTGTACGTGTGTTGTTGTTTTGGAGGGGGGTTTGAATATATCGGGAGTCACGCAGAGTTTTTTACGGGGGTCCCGCAGAGTTTTCTAACAGGGACAGTGTCGTGGAGTATGTGTATGTGTACATTTGTATACATATGTATATATATAAAAAAAAAGGGGAAAAAGATATCCAAAGGATGCGTGGAGCCAGCGCCTGGGCGCTTGAGCGCAAGCGCGCCATGTGTCGGCACGTGGGCGCTTTGCGCTCGAGCGCAGAGCGCTGGAGCGCCACGTGTCGGCAAGTGGGCGCTTTGCGCTCGAGCGCAGAGCGCAAGCACGTTAGAGCGCAAGCGCGCCACGTGTCGGCACGTGGGCGCTTTGCGCTCGAGCGCGAGGCGCTGGAGCGCAAGCGTGCCACGTGGGCGTTTTGCGCTCGAGCGCAGTGCGCTGGAGCGCAAGAGCACCACGTGTCAGCACATGGGCGCTTTGCGCTCGAGTGCTAGCGCACCAGCGAGGAAAAATGGGGGTTTTTAGCTCTGGAAATTCTCTAAAGAGAAAATAGGGTGGAGTTAAACTCCTAAGATGCTTTGGGTTAAGGAAATGGGTCCTTCTTCTTCCTTTGCTGGTCGGATCTTGGAGATAAAGAGATGTGAGTTTTAAAAATCTTTTCTTTTTGAGATCTGATGGCAGATCTGAGTTCCCCTTAATGGGTTTTGTGGTGGAAAACTATTTAGTTTTGAAAAAGGAAGAGTAAAACTCTTGATTTAATTCAAAAGAAAGAAGAAGGTTTTGGAACCTTGAAGAAGGAAGAAAGATCTCAGATCTGAAACTTTTTTGGAGAGAGAAAAGTTGTTAGATATTTTCATTATCTTTTGCCTTTATAGGCTATACACTTTGCACATAGCCCCTTGGGCTTCACAAAATGGCATTTTGCCTATCTCATGGCTCATGTGCCATTTCTTTTTGCACATAAGCCATGGGCTTTACAAAAATTTGGCCTTATGCCTATTTTTCTTACATTTCTCCATAAAACAAAACAAAAGACATACAACAAAATTATTTATTACAAAATTTTAATCTTGGCATGGGGGGAGGCCGGCCGTTTCATGTTCGGGCTCGACCCGGGCATGAGCCCACTGGATCTGGGCTTGGGCCCACTTGGCTTGGGGTTGACTTTGATTTTGACTTGGTCAACCGGGGTGTAAATTTTTACCCCAACACCCGTCACTTCTCTGAAGACGTTGAAGGATTACAACGACATATATCAGAGGGGTTCATAGATGTACCCTCGAACCGGTGTGAGTTGGTTGAAAGATCCGTAGTCCAATTTAGGACTAAGATCTATTAAATATTCGTGAGCAGACGGGCTCAATTAAATATAAGTTGAGGACTTATGGCCAATATTGAGCCAAGTCCAATGAATGTTTAACATTTTATTGTTCTGGCTATTGAGCCTTTATTTGGGTTTGGCCCTTTTAATAATGCTGAGCATTAGATCCTGACATTTTTTTGTCTTGTATTGAATGCGTAGCATTCATCAGAACAATTTGTGTTCTGACAGCGCGCCACGTAGCGCGCCAGGCAATTTTCGCCAATTTAAAAAAACGAATTGCGCTTCTGCCAAGTAGCGCGCACGATAAGGACACGTGTCGCGCTTAGTGGCGCACCAGTGAATGACACGTGGCGCGCTTGGCGCTGAGCGCCAGCCCATGAGCGCAGTGCGCTGTTTCAGGAGCGCAAAGCGCAAGTTGTATCTGTGGTTGACACGTGGCACGTTTTGGCGCTGAGCGCCAGTCCAAGGAGCGCAGAAGCGCAGTTCATGAGTGCAAAGCACTTTCCAATAGCGCAAAACGCATTTGATCAAATTTATGATCAGGGAACAAGTTTATGTTCTTTTTAAAGGAGGCTTTGCCTCAAGATTCAAGAACAACACTTCTTATTTTTTGAAAGGGCTTTGCCTTTGTAGATCAATGATCTGTGAATGAAGTAAATACTTCTTTTACTTTTATGTTGAGATCTTTTGATCTCTTTTATAAAAGACATTGGTCTTTTGTAGATCTATGATCTTTTAAGAAGATAATTCTTCTGTTTTAATGAGATGATTTCATCTCTTTGTTTAAGAACCATTCTTTTTACCTTGAAGGAATGATCTTCTTTCGAGAGCTTGCTCTTTTTCTTTTGAGTTTTCTCAAAGTTTGTAGGGGGGTTTCTCTATATCAGACTTGAAGTCTTGGGGCCTTTATATAGGGCAAATTGATTTGTTAAATCAGTTGAAAAGATCTTTCTCTGATTGATTTGGGGATGCTTCCCCACCATTGAATTTTTGCTCCTAGGGCTTCTGTTTTACAGAAGGCAATCATCTTGTTTTTAACAAAATTGGAAAGATCTTTCCATACAGAATTTATTCTGTCTTTTGGTAATTTTTATTTACCATTGGATCATTGATCCAACGGTGCTTTGATTTATAGAGCACAATCTTGTTATTTGGAAATATTTTGAGGAAACTTTCCTTAACAGAATTTAGTTTCTGATTAATTAATTATTTATCATTATTATTAGATCTTTTGATCTAACGGTGGGGAATTTTATAATTCCTGCACTGGCGCACCCGTGCTTTGCACGTGGTACGCTGCTCAGAGCGTAGTGCACTTTGCGCCAGCGTACCTACGTTTGACACGTGGCGCGCAGCGCAGCTGGCGCTAGCGCATCCGTGTTTGACACGTGGCGCTAGCGCATCCGTGTTTGACACGTGCCGCGCAGCGCGCCTAGCGCTGGATCTGAAGCCTTGCTTCAACTTTTAAATTTTGAATTTTAAAACAGAGATTTGCTCTGATTAGGGGAAACAAATGCCCTCCCACCGTTGCGCTCACGTGGCCCACATACGAGTGCAACGGTGGCGACATCTGCGCCCTCAGATCAACTCAGAAGTTGAAGAGGCTTTTCAATGCCTATAAATAGGACCTTTGGTCCCTTAGATGATTTTCATCTTCTTGAGAATTTTCACTTCTGAGAATTTCATTCTCCCACAGAGCATAGTTCTCTTGTTTAAAACTTTTTTAAGAGTAAAACTCTGTCAAAACTTAGGTAAAGTTAAGAACTTTTAATAAATTAGGGTTCTACCCATTAACAGAGCCTTGCTCTTCATAAATCTTTGATCTAAAGAAAACCCATTTAGGCTTTCATTAACAGAGCTTTGCTCTTAGAAAGGATTTTACTTATAACTTTTTAATCCATTAATGGAGGTTTGCTCCTTTCAGATCATATAGAAGAACTCTTAAGAGTTTGTCCATGGATCTTGAAGATCAAAAAAATGAAATTTTATTTTTGATGGATCATCTTCTCAGAGCGAGGCTCTTCTTGAGGAATTTTATTCCTTCATCATAAGACTTTGACAGATGTCTGTCTAGTGAAGAGCGCTGCTTTCAATAGGAGTTTTACTCCTCTGCCCGAGGGATTTCTCTCATTTAATGAGAATCTCTTGAGGATTTCCTCTTTTAATGACAGCCTCATCCAATGATGAGGTTGTTTTATTAATGATGAATTGTCATCTAGATTTTGTGGGTCCCCCTTTGGTCCCTTTTAACTGCATTGCAATGTGGTACGGACTTATAGTACTTTGTAATAGAACTTAATTTATCGCATGGGCAGCTGAAAATTCACTCTTTTCCGCGCAGGCATTATGTCTTCCGACACCTCCTTCCCGTTCATTCGCTCGGAAGGCGAGTTCCCTGAAGCACCCGTTGACCGTGAGGTTTTTGCGTTGATAAAAGACCATGACCCGGAGTACAAGAGCCTTCATTTATGGGGTAAATGGTATGACCAAAATATCATGGGCCGACGGAGCTTTTCCTGTGCGACACCTCGGAGCCTATTTCAGCGATTGCTTATGCAGATGCGCCTCCGATAAATTACACTATGGAGGAGGTCAACTGGATTTCGGAAGGTCTCCTTCGGCTTTCTATCGCCGCAATACCCGTGCAGCCGCCGGTAGCTTTGGACATCCTAGGGTGACGCATATGTCAAGGCGAGTCGCGTTCTTGAGGACAGCCGTACAATGTAGGACTAACTCCCCGTCACCCAGCCGGATATTTGCAATGGGCCCGGTATATCTTATCGGCGAGGAAATCACAGTTGATGAAGCTCGGATTGTATTCCGCCGTTTATGCTTCTTTATTTCAATATTTCACACCCCCTACATGGTGGGTCAGGGCATTTCTGGAACAGTGGAACATTCCAACCCACACCTTCCTCCTGTTAGATCGAGAAGTCTCCATTTCTTTGGAGGAGTTTGCAGAGGTCTCAGGTTTACCCGTTATGGGGGAACATTATGAGGAATTGCTTCCTCCGGATGAGTATGTTTTCGCTACCAAATCCATGGTAATGGGTCTTACTCCTGAGAATACTATTCAACACCAATTTCCGAGCTTGATAAAGGTGTTGAATATGTATGAAAACCTCTCTCTCGCATCCGAAGGTTGTGGAGTTAATTTTACGGCTTTTATTGCTGATTTTCTTCGCCCGGAAATGTTGAAGGAAGAAATCGATAAATTTGCCAGTCTTGACGACCCCTTCGGCTTGGCTTTAGGCAATCTGCCGGCGGCGGAGGTAGATCAGAAAAGCTTCTTTCTACCTGATACCCCGGTCATCCTTTTTACAGAGCTGGCGGCTCCTGGGATTGATGAAGAAACGTTCTTTTTAGGGTTCCTTAGATTGTGGCTGAGTTGGTTCGCGCTTCCCATGCACCCTCGCCGCATGAGGCCGTCCGTCTTTTATCCTGCGCATCGAATGGTTGTCGGGATACCAGTAGCTGTGGGGATTGCTGAGTTAGCCCATATGTATCACGGCCTCAGCTTGGCAGCTGATACCACTGAGCCAGGGGTGCAGTCGGTAAATTTCCTGATGCATTATTTCACGTCATGGCTCGAGTTACACGTGCTAGGCGTCTTCGGCATCCACAAGAGGCCGGGTTTTTATGATAGGTGCAGGTTCCCTCGGATCATGCGACTGGTCGGCGCCTCTATTGTAACTCCGACGCAACGGGAAGCTAGAGGCTTGTTTCTTCGCCCGTGCACGGTTGGGGCTGGCATGTCTTTTACTGATAAAGTTTTGACTGTCGGCCAGGAGTCGGGGAAGACGGTGCTGTCCTTACAGGACATATTTAAAGATGGGGTCTCTGTCTTGAGGGCTCGGGAGATTCTGCATCTGTACTCCATCCGGCCGGGCTTTCTTGTATTCAAGATGAATGACTCGGCTTCATTCATGAGGTATAACCCGCATCGCTTCGCCCAGCAATTAAGTTACAATCAGGGCGTCCCACTTGAGGCTTTTTTGGTCGAACCTGCTGCTACCGAAGAGGGAATGCGGAGCGCGCTGCATCATTTCATGCGCTTGAACACAGGGTCCAACTTCTTCATCAGCGAGCCGAGCTGCATCCCAACGGCCCTTAATGCATACGTGGCGTGGTATCAGCATTCAATGGGCGCCGTCATCAGGGAGGAGAAACGATTGTTGCTCGATCGCAGGGGTGCAGTGCCGGCTGGTGATCGAAATGTTCCTCTGAAGCGACGGAACATTGTTCATCCTCTCTTGAGAGAGGTCACTGTAGTTGAGCCTCCATACGTGCTAAGCCCTACGCGCGGGTTGCCCCCATCCAGCGTGCCTGAAAAAGAAGAGGCTGCCGCGTCTCCCGAGTCGGACGTAGGAAAAGAAGTTGGGACTCGTCGTCCAAAGGCGTCTACCAAATGCTAACTCGTATCATTGGCCACCGGCGCCCGTTCTCAGAAGAAAAAGAAGCAAGTACTTTCTTTGGAGACCATATTAGGCTCGACGCCCCCTGCTCCGTCTAGCGAAAGCTTGAGCGAATATGGGACCAATGAGGGTTTATTCGGGATGCTTGATGACACCGATTTGGAGGTTGCCATCGAAGCTTCCAAACAATCGGCCGCCCTCGAAAAGGAATTGGCTGCCCTTGCGCAGTCAGGTATGCTTTATCCTTATCTCTCCGCTGTTTATTTCACTCTTCTCTTTTTTTTTTATCATACTTTGACTGACGCCTCCTGTTTTAACAGGTGCCTCTACAGAAGAAGCCATTGCTGTTTCTCTTAAAACCTTTGAAGAGGAGGAAAGGCTTCGCACCTCATTGCCAACAGAGGCTTTGCTTGAACAACCGATGATGGATACCGTAACGGTTCCGGAGGTAAAACCTAGCCCTAGTGATAATATCTCCTTGGCGAAGGTCCTGAAGAAGTCTTCTCTCCCTGTCAAAACCGAGAAGCAGCCCAAAAAACATACGGCCAGGGGGAAGAAGCGATCTTCTGCAATCACTAGCTCTAGATCAAAGCGGGGGAAGAAGACTGTTACTAATCCACCGGAAGACGGTCTTCTTTTTCCTGGTTCATCTGCCGAGGAAGCCTCACAATTGGCTGAGGCTATAAGACGCTCACAAGACGAATCTGAGAATGTGAGGATCCCGAAAAGACTTTACCCCGTCGTCATCTTTTATGAAGACCCTCCGTGGATACGGCGATTATTCATAGGCCCTCTGGAAGAATGAGGCGAAAGGGCTCTTAAGCAGGCCGTCTCAGCCGACGCCGAGGATGCACTTTCATTGTGGACCGGTGGCCATGAGTCTACTCTCGAAGCTCGGCGAGCGTACCTCCTCAGGAAGGAGCGTCGGCTTGAACAAGCCATACTAGAAGCTCCCTTGCTCATCGGTATGTTCATGTGTCTCTTTGTAATATTTTTGTATTGCTTGTATACATACATACATACATACATACATACATACATACATACATATATATATATATATATCCTTATCCTCATACAAACTTTGCAGGGACTTCGGCGATGGCAGAGAAGCTGAGCCCAAGTCGCGCCCTGACTATGGACTTCGCAGATAACCTTGATGAGGCACTAATCAGTGTGGAGGGGGTTGACGCCATTGTTGTTCCTACGACGGAGCTTCCCTTAGTGATTCCTGCTCTCCAGGTGATTGCTCCTCCGGAGGAGGCATCTTCATTGGCTGCGGATCCAATAGATCTTTCTGGGAACGGCCCGGCAACTGTGGGACAGGTGGTCGAAGCCACTGTCGTTTCATTGGAGCGTGTAGCGATGGTCACTGCTTCTCCATCCGATGTTATTATACCAGCCGACATCCCTGATGATGTGCTCGGGATCACGGAGAAGGGTGAGGCAGTCACTGCATCCAGTGATGCCCTTGTCGTGGTCTCGACCGGTGACTTACCAGGTAAATTTCAGGTTATTGCTTTCTATTCTATTCTGCAATCCCTTTTCTACCTTTTCTGAGTACTTTGTTTTGCATGCAGCTGCGATGGGCGTTAAGGTTGTGCCACCCGAGGAAGCGCCACCAGTTACCGCTTTGACGGTGACCGCCCCTCCATCTTCTCTTATATCTTCTCAAATGCTGGAAGGTATGGATTTGTGATAAATTTAAATCAGGGACAACATCTTTCGTGTACTGACCATGTAACATCGTGATCTCGCAGGAGTTCTTCTTGATCATTTGTATCAGGTACTGAACCCGCACTTCTCTTTCCCGTTGGAGATTGCTTCATCTAGTGGCGCTGGTGAGTACAGCCTTCAGTTAATGTTCCTTCTTTTACCGGCAGTCAAATCATTTCTGGTTCTTCTTTGCTTTGATTGCAGTACTACAGATTGAAGGAGGAGACGAAAGAACAGTTACGCCACTGATACTCCTGGCCTCGCCATCTGTTGTAGCTGGTATAGTAGACTCTATTTTTCGTGTATTTTCTTTATTTCTTGAGCCGTCATCTGATTGGGATTTGTTCTGCAGCGGTCACATCGACTCCAACCCCGTTCGAGTCTCGCGTCATAATGTCGGCCGGACCCTTTTCCCGACGTCTATCCTCGAAAGGCGCCGCGAATAGTCTGCGCATGGTGAGCGACTATATTAAGGAGCTCGACGTGGAGACTCCTACATCTGCCGCGGATTTTGCCGCGGAGGTTAACCTAATGCTGGCGACGCTTGTAAACTTCCATAACGAAGGCGTCGTCGAGTCTTGGGTTAACCACTGCCGGAAGATTGAGGCATGCCTGCACGAGCTTGAGCTTATGCGTCCTGCCCCTGAGATTCAAGCTTTGAACTCCCAGCGGGCCGCATGGGTCGAGCAGAGTGTGTCCTTCCTCCGCCATTTTGAACAAGAAGCGACCTTGAGGCGGAAGGAATGCGAGGAAGCTTCCGCTGAGTCTGTTCGATTGCGTGCCCAGGCTGAAGCGAATGCCGCGCAACTGAGAGCCGTCTTCGACACCTTGCAGCAGTGTATTTCGGACGGGCTTGTATTGAGACAGAAGCTCGACTCCATCGAGCAGATTATGCAGAGTCGCGAAGCTGCTCAACGGGAAATCGATGAGAAGATTTCATCATGCTTGCAGCAAAGGACTCGAATCGAAGCGGAGCTGGCCGCGGCGGCTGATCAAGAAGCGGGGCTGAGGGAAGTGCACGAGCGGCTGGTCGGATTATTGAAAGCGCTTCCCTCTCAATAATTTTTTGTACCATTTGTAATTTTGAATAAAATGTATTCATTCTCTTATTCATTCATATGATGTATTTTGTACCCAGTTGAATTCATGAATAAAAGATACATTTCTTTCTTTGCAATGTCTTGTGCCATCTCTCTTCTTTCTTCTTTCTTTTGTTATCAGCATGTCACCTTAGTAAACATAGCCGGCAGATGATAGGGTAAGCATCTTGTTTTGGCTTCTTCGAGGAGTAGTGATGGCTTAGGAAGCAGGTTCAGATATGCTACCTAAGACTTTTCAACTTCATGAGCCGTGAGGGTCTCATGAAGGCTTTTTCTCCCTATTGTTTATCCCAATCAGAGCAAAGCTCTATTTAAATTCCAAGGTGGAAAAAGAAGCAATGCTTCTGTTTTTCTCCAATCAGAGCAAACCTCTGCCTAAACAAAAAAAAAAAAAATCAGTTGCGCGACACGTGTCAGCACAGCGCGACACGTGTCACGCGCTGGGGCATTTGCACCAAACAGAATTAAAATTTTAAAGAAATCTTTCTGTTCTTGTTAAAATAAGAAGATTTTCTTCTGTAAAACAGAAGCCTTTGGATCAAAGATCCAACGGTGGGGAAAATTCCCCAAATCACTCAGAGAAAGATCTCTTTAACAAATTCAACAAACTTATGGGCACTATAAAAAGGACCCTAGGCCTCAATTCAAAGGCATCAACATTTCTTGAAAAATCAAGAGCTTCAAACAAAGAGAACTCTGAGAAAAATTTCAAGAAAAAAGGTAAAAACCTTCATAAGAGAGAAGAAATTTCTTCTAATAGATCATTGATCTAAAAACAAGATCAATGATCTTCACATAATAAACAGTGCTTTGCACTTCTTATGAACCACTGGTTCTTTAAAAACAAGAAAATAACGAAATAAAAATAGTGCTTTGCACTTTTATGAACCTTTGGTTCTCTGAGATAAGAAAAACAAGAAAAAACTTGTTTTTTCTTAGATCTAAATCAAATAGTGCTTTGCACTTCTTTTATGAACCATTGGTTCTTGAATCTAAAAGATTCTCAAATTAATAGTGTTTTGCACTTATAAATCTGCACTGTTGCGCTCTTGGGTTGGCGTAAACCACCAGAGAGCGCCACGTGTCAGCATCTGAACCAATTGCGCTATGCGCTCTCTGATTGGCGCAAAGCGCCTGATAAATGCAATGCATTTCCTAAAAGGGCCAGGCCCAAATCTAAAAGACCAAACAGGCCAAAATAAATTGCAAAGCAATAAAAGGGCAGAGCCCAAATGAAATTGATGCTCTGCATCATTTATAAAGGGCAGAGCCCAAAACAAATTGATGCTCTGCATCCTTTCTGGGCAAAGCCTAAATAAAAATAAAAAGAAATGCAAGGCAGAAGCAAATAAAATGTTGAACATTTCAACTGGACTTAGCCCAATTTTGGCCGTAAGTCCTTAAATTAAATTGACTGAGCACGACTGCTCTTTTAAATTAATTTATATCCGGTTCGAGGGTACATCTCCGAGCTCCTCTGACACTTATCGTTGTAATCCTTCAACGACGTCAGAGAGGTGACGGGTCCCGACGACCACATATGTCAATATGGACTGCGGGGTCCTTAAACTCGTGGACCGAAACGTCCTTAAACTAATATTGGACCGAAACGTCCTTAAACTAATATCGGACCGAAACGCCCTTAAACTAATGGTGGACCACTATGTCCTTAAACTGGTATTGGACCACCATGTCCCTAAACTGGCACAATAGAGCCCAAATGCTCTTTTGTCGGATCTAAACGATCCCGTTAAGTCGATCTTAGTCCCAAACTGGACTAACGTATCCTTAACAACCGTTTAAGTTGATCTTAGCCTCAAATATGGCTAACGCATCCTTAAACCTTCAAACAGACTTTAGTCCCAAATTGGACTATAAATTCCCCCAATCAACTTTGGCTCAAGGGTACATCTCTGAACTCCTCTGACATTTGTCGTTGTAATTCTTCAACGTCGTCAGAGAGGTGACGGGTCCCGACGACCATACATGCAATGGACCACTATGTCCCTAAACTGGAACAATAGAGCCCAAATGCTCTTTTGTCGGATCTAAACGATCCCGTTAAGTTGATCTTAGTCTCAAACAGGACTAACGTATCCTTGACGAACGTTTAAGTCGATCTTAGCCGCAACGCGACTAAGGCATCCTTAAACTAAAAACACCAAACCCAAATCTAAGTAAATACGGATTTGGACTAATCCACGTCCTACGGGCAACGGTATTACTCAGTCTCCGTATACAATCCACGGGCAACCACAAACAAAACAAACACCCACGACACGAAGTGAAATTCTGGAGAAGGAGAAAGTTGTTACCGCGAAGCGGTAGCGTAATTAACTGCAGGGGCTTGTGCCTGCATGGAAGAGCGTCCCCACAATCAAAAACCCCTCAAGCAAGGGGGAATCTGACAAAGTCTGCTACATCGGCCGCATCCGTCTAAACCTTCGATACACGGTGCCATAAATCAACTTGGCATATTCGGAGAGGTAGACGAATAAAAACAAATAGCATCTGCCCCGAATCTCAGCGTCAGGCCATCGCGGTCCTGTGCGCCGTCCTTCGGAGGGGAACAGATTCTGGCACGCCCGGTGGGACCTCTTCCTCTTTCCACTCCACACTTCGTGTGTCGTGTTCGCGAACAAATCGCGGTTTGCTGTGATTGCCTATGGATTCAAGGTACTAAGATTTGGTGTCTTGCTTTATGCAGGAAAACAGAAAATCGATGGCTTCGAAATGCACCGCCCGCAGCGATAACTCTCGCTCCGTCATTGCTGGAGGAGTGACTTATGGGCCCCAAGCGGCCTCCCTTTTCAAAATGCCGGTGGAGCAGGTGGCTCAAGCCACCACTGGACTATTTTTTGGGACCATGCTCCCACCAATGAGCTTGCACCAAAGAAGTCGGTCTTCGATCGACTTACCACTGTCGCGACCCCTCCCAACGGGTCGTCCAACTCCACTGCTTCAATTTTTAACGGACTAGGCCAGAGCTCTAACAGGCTCATGAAGAAGCCCGCCATACCAGAAGGCGTTATCCCGAAGCGGATAGCCATTCTAACTCCCGTTCCTGGCAAAATCACCAAGGTTGCTTCCCATGTTCAGAAGTCCGCTTCTGACAAGTTGGCCGTCCCCGTTCAACGAAAGTCGATCTTTAAAAAGCTGGTACCAGTATATTCTGACCAACACAGGGGGCATGAGGAGATCACCCCTATAGTGGAAATAACCCCATCAGCACGACATGCCCGATGTCGCCACTGGCGTCGAGTAAGGAAGGCTGGGGGCAACTCCCCCTCTGGGATAACTCCGTCAGCTCCGATGGTAGGATCGAGGCTGCTATTCCAACTAAGAACAGCTTTGAACTGCTCAACAAGGTGAGCAGAAACTCTCCTACTGCGATGTTGAAACGAACTCCTTCACCTGTGGAGAATACTCCAGAGAAGAAGTTAGAGCAGCCCTCTCAACGGCTGTCCTCTAAAATTTACAAAGTCTGGCGACAGGTCCAAGAGTCGGTGATCGATCAAGACTGCCTCCGACGACAGAAAAAGATGAAGGTTCGGCAGGGGAAGGATTACTCTGTCAAACCACAAAAAGCAAAAGCTACTTGGGTGCCCACTACAACGGCTCCCTTAACTCCAATCACTCAAAAAAGGAGGCCACAAAAAGCCCCTGTGAACATGGCGAAGCATAAAAGCGCCGAACATAAACGCCCCAAGTCTGGGGGCATGGTGGTGCACACCGTTTATATGGCTTCTGGAAAGGAGGAAAGTCGCACTTCTACGGGCCACCGACCGCTCACCCGATCCGTGACGAAAGCCCAGGAGCAACAACAAAAGCTTCAGGAAATGATGACTACAATGGCTGCACTCACTGAGCCAAAAGAAAGCACTGAAACGTCTTCGGATGCGCGTCAAGAACAAGAAACCGACGCTGACTTTTTACGCAGAGTCCTCGAAAAGATATGGTAGGGATGATGTTACAGCCGGAACCTCCTACTGAAGATCCTCCGATCGTCCTTGAAGACGACAGGGGAGAAGCGTCAAATCCTCCGCCGGCTCTATCAACAGCCAAAGAGGAGGCAATCTCCAAAGCTGACCTGGACGAATATATAGCTCAGCAGATCCGGGTTCATCAGGCGAATGAAGCGACTGGGCAAATTGTTAGAACTGGACGACCGTATCCGAGCTGGTACGACCAAATCAGTTACCCGCCAGGATATACGATCCCTAAATTCCACGTATATAAAGGGACAGGGAATCCGCATCAGCATGTCGCTCAATTCAGGGCCTTATGCGGCAATACTGGAGGCGATGATAAATTGTTGCTACGTCAATTCGTCGGCAGCCTAGCAGAAACAGCCTTTGAATGGTATTCGGAGCTACCTAACGACTCTGTCAAAACATTTGCGGAGATGGAGCTGCTGTTTACACAAAGATTCGCAAGTGCTAGTGAACGCACCCCGATAACAGCACTGATAAATGCCAGGATAAGGCCAAGCGAAACGTGGGTCCAATACGCAACACGATGGCGGAACCTATGGTCGAAATGCGAACAACGCATAGAAGAGGCACCTGCGGTAGGCATGTTTGTGGGCACTCTCGATCCGCAGGCGACCATCTCACAATTCATGATGTTCTTCAGGCCGACCACCTTCCAGACCTTGATTGACAAATTAGCCCAAATGGACCAGATGGGCCATAGACCGTCTCCTCCAAAATCAGATTCCCGAGATGAGAAAGGAAAAGGGAAAGCGATCATCGTCGCCAATGCTCAACAACAGTCGAGCAACTCAAAGCCGTTCGTTCGCCAAAACAACGTGCGTCCACGCCCATCACTCGAAGAGAGGCTAGGACGTCCTTACTCGTTTCCTCAGAATAAAACGAGAAGACTGTTTGAGCTGGCAGTGCGTAACAGACTCATCATTCTGTCGAGTCCAAAGCGTCTGTCGCAGCCAGGCGATCTTAATAATCCCAATTATTGCCCTTACCACCAAACGGTAAGTCACCCGATTGAGGATTGTTTCGTCTTTAAGGGATGGATCGAGGATCAATACCTGCAAGGCAAGTTCGCGCTGTCTGAAAGCTGGAAGGTAAACCCACCACAGCCGCACTCTCCAAAGAAGACGGACACGCCGGGGGCAGCTTGTTCTTTAGTTAAGGATGAAAACAATGGAGAAAACTCATCGGATGAATCCGAAGACTACGTAGCGACTTGTCATATGATTTCTCATTCACTGACGGATGATAAAGAGGCTCCTTGCGCTGAGAAACCGATGGCGAATCCTGAGCCGGAGATTCTACAGCCATCAGACGAGTTGATCGATGTCTTCCTAAGTGAAATTCGTCTGAAAGCAAAAGCCAATCAAGAGCGTGAAATGGCCATACTAGAAAGAACCAAGGTATTCCCGTCAAATCAAAATCCATACACTGCGGGTAAAAACAAATTCAAGACGAGGAAACGGTTCGCCAAAGCTCTGTCAGTAGGAATGAACCTACCGCCCTCTGAAGAAAATACTCTCGCTGAGGCAGAGATGCACCCTAACTTCTGTTTATATCATCAGAAGATCATACATCCTACCGAAGACTGCGAATCCTTTAACTGTTGGTGGCAAGGGTATGTCGCTCAAAAGCAACACTTCGACGGGACAAAGTGTGAAGCTTGTGGACATCGGAAAAATGCGATATATGAGCGCAAAAGAGTCGCCGACGATTGCCATATAGCCGACTCTAAGGTATCGCAAATTATCACCTTTGGAAGAAACTCTGACGAAGAAGCTATCCCCAACTTTTCCCTCGGGGAATCTATTTCGAAAATAAAGGAATTGAGAAGCTGCGAGAACGTTCAGCCATGTAATCGCACGCTATTTGAAAAAAAATCTCGGCCCCGTAAACAAGGGACCGAGCAAAAAGAATAAAGGAAAAGGAAAAAAGGCCCTCATCGCCAGCGCTCAACAACAATCAGGTGACCCTAGACCGGTTGCTTGCCAAAGCAACAAGCGGCAACCCCTCCAGGAAAAGTTGAAACGTCCTTACTCGTTTCCGCAAGATAAAACAAGGGGACTGTTCGAGCTGGCAGTGTGCGACAGACTCATTAATCTGCCGGATCCAAAACGTCCGTTGCGGCCAGGCGATATTAATAATCCTAATTATTGCCCTTACCACCAAACAGTAGGTCACCTGATATAAGACTGCTACGTCTTCAAAAACTGGGTTGAAGACCAATACCAACATGGCAAGTTTGCGCTGTCTGAGAACTGGAAAGTAAGTCCGCCACAACCGCACGCTCCGAAAAAGATGGATACGCCGGGGGCATCATGTTCATTCATGGAGAAGGACTCATAGACCGAAAAGTCAATAAACTAGATATTCGCCTCAAATACGGCGACGGCGGACCGAAATGTCCTTAAATTAATGATGGACCGCAATGTCCTAAAACTTGCAAATGACCGAAATGTCTTTAAACTACTACCGCAGCATTCTTAGGCTGACGAGATAAAAAAAAATATAGAATATATATATATATATATATATATATATATATATATAAAAGAAATAAAAAAAAGTAAAAAGTAAAAAATGGTATGTCCATAAGCAAAACGGGCACGGATGAAAACCCGAAAGGGCTCCGTGAGTAAAAACAGCAGGACTACCGGCGAGTGTTCGTGAAAACCCGAAAGGGCGCGACCTCGTAAATAATTAAAAAAAAAAAATGGTACGTCCACAAGCAAAATGGGCACGGATGAAAACCCAAAAAGGCTCCGTGAGTAAAAACAGCAGGGCTACCGGCGAGTGTTCGTGAAAACCCGAAAGGGCGCGACCTCGTTTAAAAAAAAAAGAGGAATAAAATAAAAAATAAAAAGAACGGTATGTCCATAAGCAAAGTGGGCACGGATGAAAACCCGAAAGGGCTCCGTGAGTAAAAACAGCAGGGCTACCGGCGAGTGTTTGTGAAAATCCGAAAGGGCGCAAACTCGTTAAAAGACACTTATAGGGCCTTCTCGACCTTGTAAGGAGAAACCACCCGCGTGAGATCCTTACGACTCACAAGGGAGCAACACACTTAGGGATCCTCACGATTCCTAAGGAGAAATTACACTTACGAGATCCTCACGACTCGTAAGGAGAACTCTCTTATGGGACCCTCACGGCTCATAAGATTTGAAAGTCTTAAGTTACAGAAACCTTAACCTGTTCTTAAGCAACCCCCATAACCTTCGATATTGCCCTACAAGTGGCTCATATTGACCCTTGTATACAATCCACGGGCACGAATAAATATTTCCCCAACAAAGTCCCATCCGTGACTAGGGATATGCTTGTACAACAAACAACACTTGTAAGTCCTCTCGACTTATAAGGAGAAAACCCTTTTGTAAGATCCTTATGACTTACAAGAGAAAATGCACTTAGGAATCCTCACGATTCCCAAGGAGAAAACACACCTACAAGACCCTCACGACTTGTAGGGAGAAATACCTTTGTGAGACCCTTACGGCTCGTGAAGTCAAAAGCCTTAGTCGACAGGACCCTTAACCCTGTTTACTAAGCCACCTTTGTTCAACATCGACAGAGGCAAATGATGATTCGCTCATAGCAATATCCCAGTTGCAGCGATGCTGATGCCTAAACCGGTATCAAATTCCAAGTCCTTTCAAGGCAAATGATGATTCGCTCCTGGCAATATTCCAGTCACAGCGATACTGATGCCAAGATTGGTATCAGACCCCAAATTCCCTACTCGCAAAAAAAAAAAAATCAGCGAGCCCAAAAAAAAATGCATACGAAATAGCCGAAATGATGGGGCAACTTGCAAACAAAATCAGCAAGTAAAAATGTATGCATACAAAACAGCCGAAATGATTGGGCAACTCGCAATAAAAAGCAGCGAGTAAAAACATAATAAACAGCCGAAATGATTGGGCAACTCGCAATAAAAAGTAGCGAGTAAAAATAAAGTAAATAGCCGAAATGATTGGGCACCGCGAAAAATAGCAGAAATGATTGGGCAATCGCGATTTTCGCGATATAAAAAGCTGAAATGATAAAGCATCGCGGAAAGAATAAAAAAAATGAAAGAATGAAACTTTTTGCCCTACAGGTGAAATTACATCGATCCCTGTATACAATCCAGGGGCACAGATAAAGAGGGAACCATACCTTTCCAACAGGCTCCATCAGAAAGCGAAGCCAAATCTCGATGGTTCATAGACAACCTAGAGACAATCTCGACATTTGTCGCAATATTACAGACACGATGTCAACAAATGAAGCAAACGAAGATCCCGAGCTTCAGGGTCTCGACGTCAACATCGACAACTTAGAGATCACCAACGGCGTTTCTCCTCACTCCAACTAGATGCAGACATGACGTCAACAACCGACCTCAGAATCGCAACAAAACGGAACCATGGTAAAGTCTCTAGTTCCAAATCTCAATGGCCACATCTACAGCCTGGAGACCAACAACGGTGTGCCTCCTCATTCCAGCAGGACACAGATATTACACCATCAAGCAGAGCGATGGCAAAATCCCAGCTTCACCTCAGCATTCGTCTCGATACAGTAGACGCAATGTCAACAGCAGCGTTCCTCCGCAGTCCGGCTGGAGGCAGATGCAACGTCAACAAAAGACCTCACGGTCGAAACAAAGCGGAGTAATGGCAAAATCCCAACTTCACCTTAGCATTCGTCTCGTTACAGCAGACGCAATGTCAACAACGGCGTTCCTTCGCAGCCCAGCAGGGTGTACATGCAAAGTTGACAAAAGACCCCATGGTCGAAACAAAACGGAGTGATGGCAAAATCCCAGCTCCACCTCAGCATTCGTCTCAATACACCAGACGCAGTGTGAGCAAATGAAGCGAAGGCCAAATTCCTAGCTTCAAGATCTTAACGGCAAGTCATATAAGGCCTGAAAGACCACCGGAGATCATCTCACATAAAGTGGTCACCTCCTCGACGTTCGTCTCGATACAGCAGACAAAATGTCAACCCTAGCATTCTTCTTCCAGCAGGGATTCAGACATGACAAAGCAAACGAAGCGAAGGCCACATTCCTAGCTTCAACGTCTTTACGGTAACTCACATAAAACCGGAAAGACAATCGGAGACCATCTCGCACCAGCACAGAGTGGTCACCACCTTTACGTTCGTCTCGATACAGCAGACGAAATGTCAACCCTAGCATTCTTCCTCCAACAGGGTTTCGGACGTGACAAAGCAAACGAAGCGAAGGCCACATTCCTAGCTTCAACGTCTTTACGGTAACTCACATAAAACCGGAAAGACAATCGGAGATCATCTCGCACCAGCACAGAGTGGTCACCACCTTGACGTTCGTCTCGATACAGCAGACGAAACGTCAACCCCAGCGTTCTTCCTCCAACAGGATTTGGACACACCAAAGAAAACGAAGCGAAGGCCACATTCCTAGCTTTGACGTCTTGACGGTAACTCATATAAAACCGGAAAGACAATCGGAGATCATCTCGCACCAGCACAGAATGGTCACCACCTCGACATCCGTCTCGATACAGCAGACGAGATGTCACCCCAACGTTCGTCTCGACACAGCAGACGCAACGTCATCAAACAAACGGAGCAACGGCAAAATCCCTAGTTCCCACCGCAACATTCGTCTCGATACAGCAGACGCAATGCCAGCAAACGAAGCAAAGGCCAAATTCCTAGCTTCAGGGTCTTGACGGCAACTCATATAAAGCCCGAAAGACTATCGGAGATCATCCCCACACCAGCGCGGAGTGGTTATGACTCATCGGGGCTCACCAAAATAAGCCTAACCTCAAGTAAAAAGCGACATGGCAAATTCCTAACGCTTGCTCTTCCGACGGTCAAACTGCCAAGGAGGATTGCTTGAAGACGTCTTGTCCAGCCCCCGAAGGGATCAGAGACACGGCAGTCGCAGGGCTACTCGAACAGCACGATTGCCTATCGAGGACTATATCAGCTTATGCGATGGTACGATGGCCAAAACCCTAAGTACCACCAACCTTAACGGGCTTCTGTCGTAAAGAGCAGAGGTTAAATGCGACGTTAAGATGTTCTTGCGAGAAACGTTCGATTCATCTCGACTTGTGAAAAATTGTCGAGGCGGCTCGACTCGTGAGATAAAGCCTTAGGCAGTGGGCATAAAAGAAGCTATTTCCTAAGCATTGGGACCCTGCAAGTTGGCCCAAAACGGTCTCTTGCATACCATCCACGGGTCTCACTCTCCAACGTCGAACTTCGACAAGGAGGGAAACAACCGCTTACAAGCCCTCTCGACTCGTAAGAGGGAAAAATTCTCTTGTAGGATCCTTACGACTTACAAGAGAAAACCACACTTAGGAATCCTCACGATTCCTAAGGAGAAAAACCCACCTACGAGATCCTTTCGATCCGTAGGGAGAAAAGTCTCTATGAGACCCTCACGGCTCATAGAGTTGAAAAGTCTTAGGCAGCAGATCTGAACCTGCGGCCTAAGCCCTCGCTATCTCGTGAAGAAATCAAGAAGCTTACTCTATTACCTGCTAATTGTGACGACATGCTGAGAAAGAGGAAAAGCAACAGAAAGAGCTGATGGTCCGATTTACATTTGATCAAGCGTTCAAGACACATTCATTCATGCATGGGCAAAAGGACTCAGGACAGAAGATATATAATAAAGACAAGCTGGGATAAAATTAAAAAAAATTCCATTAATATTGCCCGAAGTTCTTACAGTCATAAAAACAATAAACGAAACTTACAATGGAATAACCTCAGATCCAGGGCATGAATTAAGGAATTCAAAAGCGACCCTATCTATGACTTTCCAAGCCTCGCGGACCATCCGTGCTTCCTTTCGTGAGCACAAGCGTCAGGGTCCCTCCCGATGTCTACCACCCTCCGATAAGCAGCGAGTATGGCAGACTGTTGAAAGATCTCGTGCAAGAGGTCAATAAGACTGTCTCGCCGTCTCTTCGAGATAAAGTTCAATAGGTACATAGAGTGCACCTTGTCCTCAGCGGCATCCAACGCCCTAAGCGGCACGCCGGAACAGAATAGGGGAAGCGCTTCCCAGATAGCTCCCACGATAAGTTTAAGAAGAGAGGAACGTCGGGGAAGCAGTGGACCATTGTATGCGTCGAAGCGACTCATTATTTCAACACACTCCTCGTTTGTGAACTCCCGATTTTGAGAGCGGCCAAGTCGGCGGATGTCCTCATGAGAGATGGTCTCGTTAAGAGCATGCATGTGGGCGTTCATTGTTCCTGTGAAAGAGGATCAACAGAATTATCGGGAAGACTGATTAAGCAAAACGATATAATGCACTGAGGAATAAAATGCCATCTTTAAGTTCCAAGATCCATAAAGAATTCTTAAGAGTTCTTCTATATGATTTAGGAGGAGCAAAGCTCCATTAATGAATTAAGAAAATCCAAGGAAAATCTTTCAGAGAGCAGATATCTATGGAACCCTAATAGGGTTCCCTTTAGTTCTCTTTAGATCCCTTTAAGACCTGTAGAGCAAAACTCTGCTAAGTGAAACCCTAAATAGGTTTCCTTTAGATCAGGGATCTATTGAGAACGAAGCTCTATCAATGAAAATTAATTTAATTTAATTTAATACAAATTAAAATTTTCACCTAAAAGTTTTAAGAGTTAAACTCTTAAAGTTCTTGAAAATAAAGAGCAGGGCTCTGAGTTCTGAAAGTAAAATTTTAGAAATGAGAATCATCTAAGGGACCAAAGGTCCTATTTATAGGCATCAAGTGCCCTTTCAGCTTCCAAGAGATGGCACGACGGTTCGGAGTCTGCCACCGCTGCGCTCATGTTAGGAGGCCACGTAAGCGCAACGGTGGAGGGGCATTTGTTTATCCCAATCAGAGCAAAACTCTATTTAAATTCCAAGGTGGAAAAAGAAGCAATACTTCTGTTTTTCTCCAATCAGAGCAAATCTCTGCCTCAAAAAAAAAAAAAAAAAAAATCAGTTGCGCGACACGTGTCAGCACAGCGCGACACATGTCACGCGCTGGGGCATTTGTACCAAACAGAATTAAAATTTTAAAGAAATCTTTCTGTTCTTGTTAAAATAAGAAGATTTTCTTCTGTAAAACAGAAGCCTTTGGATCAAAGATCCAACGGTGGGGAAAATTCCCCAAATCACTCAGAGAAAAATCTCTTTAACAAATTCAACAAACTTATGGGCACTATAAAAAGGACCCTAGGCCTCAATTCAAAGGCATCAACATTTCTTGAAAAATCAAGAGCTTCAAACAGAGAGAACTCTGAGAAAAATTTCAAGAAAAAGGTAAAAACCTTCATAAGAGAGAAGAAATTTCTTCTAATAGATCATTGATCTAAAAACAAGATCAATGATCTTCACATAATAAACAGTGCTTTGCACTTCTTATGAACCACTGGTTCTTTAAAAACAAGAAAATAACGAAATAAAAATAGTGCTTTGCACTTTTATGAACCTTTGGTTCTCTGAGATAAGAAAAACAAGAAAAAACTTGTTTTTTCTTAGATCTAAATCAAATAGTGATTTGCACTTCTTTTATGAACCAGTGGTTCTTGAATCTAAAATATTCTCAAATTAATAGTGTTTTGCACTTATAAATCTGCACTGTTGCGCTCTTGGGTTGGCGTAAGCCACCAGAGAGCGCCACGTGTCAGCATCTGAACCAATTGCGCTATGCGCTCTCTGATTGGCGCAAAGCACCTGATAAATGCAATGCATTTCCTAAAAGGGCCAGGCCCAAATCTAAAAGACCAAACAGGCCAAAATAAATTGCAAAGCAATAAAAGGGCAGAGCCCAAATGAAATTGATGCTCTGCATCATTTATAAAGGGCAGAGCCCAAAACAAATTGATGCTCTGCATCCTTTCTGGGCAAAGCCCAAATAAAAATAAAAAGAAATGCAAGGCAGAAGCAAATAAAATGTTGAACATTTCAACTGGACTTAGCCCAATTTTGGCCGTAAGTCCTTAAATTAAATTGACTGAGCACGACTGCTCTTTTAAATTAATTTATATCCGGTTCGAGGGTACATCTCCGAGCTCCTCTGACACTTATCGTTGTAATCCTTCAACGACGTCAGAGAGGTGATGGGTCCCGACGACCACATATGCCAATATGGACTGCGGAGTCCTTAAACTCGTGGACCGAAACGTTCTTAAACTAATATTGGACCGAAACGTCCTTAAACTAATATCGGACCGAAACGCCCTTAAACTAACGGTGGACCACTATGTCCTTAAACTGGTATTGGACCACCATGTCCCTAAACTGGCACAATAGAGCCCAAATGCTCTTTTGTCGGATCTAAACGATCCCGTTAAGTCGATCTTAGTCCCAAACTGGACTAACGTATCTTTAACAACCGTTTAAGTTGATCTTAGCCTCAAATATGGCTAACGCATCCTTAAACCTTCAAACAGACTTTAGTCCCAAATTGGACTATAAATTCCCCCAATCAACTTTGGCTCAAGGGTACATCTCTGAACTCCTCTGACATTTGTCGTTGTAATTCTTCAACGTCGTCAGAGAGGTGACGGGTCTCGACGACCATACATGCAATGGACCACTATGTCCCAAAACTGGAACAATAGAGCCCAAATTCTCTTTTGTCGAATCTAAACGATCCCGTTAAGTTGATCTTAGTCTCAAACAGGACTAACGTATCCTTGACGAACGTTTAAGTCGATCTTAGCCGCAACGCGACTAAGGCATCCTTAAACTAAAAACACCAAACCCAAATCTATGTAAATACGGATTTGGACTAATCCACGTCCTACGGGCGACGGTATTACTCAGTCTCCGTATACAATCCACGGGCAACCACAAACAAAACAAACACCCACGACACGAAGTGAAATTCTGGAGAAGGAGAAAGTTATTACCGCGAAGCGGTAGCGTAATTAACTGCAGGGGCTTGCGCCTGCAGGGAAGAGCGTCCCCACAATCAAAAACCCCTCAAGTAAGGGGGAATCTGACAAAGTCTGCTACATCGGCCGCATCCGTCTAAACCTTCGATACACGGTGCCATAAATCAACTTGGCATCTTCGGAGAGGTAGACGGATAAAACCAAATAGCATCTGCCCTGAATCTCAGCGTCAGGCCATCGCGGTCCTGTGCGCCGTCCTTCGGTGGGGAACACCTACGAGTCGAGAAGATCCTGTAGGTGTATTTTCTCCTTAGGAATCGTGAGGATCCCTAAGCGCGTTTTTTCTTGAGAGTTATAAGGATCTCACAAGAGAATTTTCCCTCCTACAAGTCGAGAGGACTCGTAAGCGGTTGTTTCCCTTCTTGTCGAGATTCGACTTTGAAGAGTGTGGCCCGTGAATAGTATGCAAGAGTCCATTTTAGACCGACTTGCAGGGCCCCGGTGCTTAGGAAACCGGTTCTTATCCCCATTGCCTAAGGCTTTTCCCTACGAGTCGATACGAATCGAGTAGTTCTCGCAAAGACACTAATTTCCTCACGAGTCGAGGCGAATCGAGCAGTTCTCGCAAGAATATCCTAACGTTACAGTTAACCTCTGCTATTTACGACAGAGGTCCGTTAGGGTTTGTGGTACTAGGGTTTTGTTCGTCGTACCGTCGCGTTGGCTGATATATTCCTCGATAGGCAATATTGCTGTTCGAGTAGCCTTGCGACTGTCGTGTCTCTGATCCCTTCGGGGGCTGGACAAGACGTCTTCAAGCAATCCTCCTCGGCAGTTTGACCGTCGGAAGAGCAAGCGTTAGGAATTTTGCCATGTCGCTTTCTACTTGAGGTTAGGTTCATTTTGGAGAACTCCGATAAGTCATAACCACTCCGCGCTGGTGTGGGATGATCTCCGATAGTCTTTCAGGTTTTATATGAGTTACCGTCAAGACCCTGAAGCTAGGAATTTGGCCTTTGCTTCGTTTGCTGGCATTGCGTCTGCTGTATCGAGACGAATGTCGCGGTTGTCTCTAGGTTGTTAGTGAACCGTCGAGGTTTGGAACTAGGGATTTTGCCATGGCTCCGTTGTTTGATTGTCGCGTCTGAATCCTGCTGGAGAAAGAATGTTGTGGTGACATCTCGTCCGCTGTATCGAGATGAATGTCGAGTAGAGACCACTCCATATGGGATGATCTCCGATGGTCCTTCAGGTTTTATATGAGTTGTCGTCAAGACCCTGAAGCTAGGAATTTGGCCTTTGCTTCGTTTGCTGGCGTGTCCGAATCTTGTTGGAGGAAGGACGCTGTAGTGAAATATCGTCTGCTGTATCGAGACGAACGTCGAGGTGGTGACCACTCCGCGCTGGTGTAGGATGATCTCCGATAGTCTTTCAGGTTTTATATGAGTTGCCGTCAAGACCCTGAAGCTAGAAATTTGGCCTTCGCTTCGTTTGCTTTGGCGTGTCCTAATCCTGTTGGAGGAAGGATGCTGTAGTGACATCTCGTCTACTGTATCGAGACGAACGTCGAGGTGGTGACCACTCCGCGCTGGTGTGGGATGATCTCCGATAGTCTTTCAGGTTTTATATGAGTTTCCGTCAAGACCCTGAAGCTAGGAATTTGGCCTTCGCTTTGTTTTCTTTGGCGTGTCCAAATCCTGTTGGAGGAAGGACGATGTAGTGACATCTCATCTGCTATATCGAGACGAACGTCGAGGTGGTGACCACTCCACGCTGGTGTGGGATGATCTCCGATAGTCTTTCAGGTTTTATATGAGTTGCCGTCAAGACCCTGAAGCTAGGAATTTGGCCTTCACTTTGTTTGCTTTGGCGTGTCCGAATCTTGTTGGAGGAAGGACGCTGTAGTGACATCTCGTCTACTGTATCGAGACGAACGTCGAGGTGGTGACCACTTCGCCTTGTTTCGACCATGAGGTCTTTCGTTGACGTTGCATCTTCGTTCTGCTGGTCTGTGAAAGAACGCTGTTGTTGACATTGCGTCTGGTGTAACAAGACGAATGCTGAGGTGGAGCTGTGATTTTGCCGTCACTCCGATTTGTTTTGACCGTGAGGTCTTTCGTTGACGTTGCATCTGCATCCTGCTGGACTGCGAAGGAACGCCGTTGTTGACATTGCGTTTGGTGTAACGAGACGAATGCTGAGGTGGAGCTGGGATTTTTCCATCACTCCGCTTTGTTTCGACCGTGAGGTCTTTCGTTGACGTTGCATCTGCATCTTGCTGGACTGCGAAGGAACGCCGTTGTTGACATAGCGTCTACTGTAACGAGACGAATGCTGAGGTGGAGCTGGGATTTTTCCATCACTCCGCTTTGTTTCGACCATGGGGTCTTTCGTTGACGTTGCATCTGCATCCTGCTGGACTGCGAAGGAATGCCGTTATTGACATTGCGTCTAATGTAACGAGACGAATGCTGAGGTGGAGCTGGGATTTTTCCATCACTCCGCTTTGTTTCGACCGTGAGGTCTTTCGTTGACGTTGCATCTGCATCCTGCTGGACTGCGAAGGAACGCCGTTATTGACATTGCTTCTACCGTAACGAGACGAATGCTAAGGTGGAGCTGGGATTTTTCCATCACTCCGCTTTGTTTCGACCATGGGGTCTTTCATTGACGTTGCATCTGCATCCTGCTGGACCGCGAAGGAACGCCGTTATTGACATTGCGTCTAATGTAACGAGACGAATGCTGAGGTGGAGCTGGGATTTTTCCATCACTCGCTTTGTTTCTACCATGATGTCCTTTTGTTGACGTTGTATCTGCATCCTGCTGGACTGCGAAGGAACGTCGTTGTTGATCTTCAGGCTGTAGATGTGGCCGCCGAGACTTGGAACTAGGGATTTTGCCGTGGCTCCAGGGTTGATTACAGCGTCTGAATCCTGCTGGAATGGTGAGGAACGCCGTTGATGATCTCTAGGCTATCCTTGAACCGTCGAGATTTGGCTTGTTTTCTGATGAAGCCTGGGGGGAGGGGGAAGGTGTGATTCCTTCTTTGTTTGCACCCCTGGATTGTATACAGGGATTGATGTAATATCACCTGTAGGGCATAAATTTCATTTTTTTATTTCTTTCCACGATGCTCTATCATTTCAGCTTTTATATCGCGAAGGTCGTGATTGGCCAATCATTTCGGCTATTTTTCGCGGAGCCCAATCATTTCGGCTATTTATTTTATTTTTACTCGTTCTTTTTATTGCGAGCTGCCCAATCATTTCGGCTATTTATTTTATTTTTACTCGTTGCTTTTTATTGCGAGTTGCCCAATCATTTCGGCTATTTATTTTATTTTTACTTGCTGCTTTTTATTGCGAGTTGCCCAATCATTTCGGCTATTTTGCATGCATATATTTTTACTTGCTGATTTTGTTGCAAGTTGCCCCATCATTTCGGCTATTTCGTATGCATGTGTGGCTCGCTAGCTCCTTACGGCAAGCTTGGAATTAGATACCGATTTCAGCATCAGCACCGCTATAACTGGAATATTGCCAAGAGCGAATCATCATTTTCCTCTGTCGATGTCGAACAAAGGTGGCTTAGTGATCAGGGTTAGGATCCTGTCGACTAAGGCTTTTGGCTTCATGAGCCGTAAGGGTCTCATAAAGGTTTTTCTCCCTGCGAGTCGTGAGGATCTCGTAGGTGCGTTTTCTCCTTAGGAATCGTGAGGACTCCTAAGTGTATGATCTCTTATAAGTCGTAAGGATCTTACAAGAGTGCTTTCTCCTTATAAGTCGAGAGGGCTTAAAAGGGATGTTCACCGTGTAGACATATCCCTAGTTACGGATGGGATTTTGTTAGGGAAATGTTTATTCGCGCTCGTGGATTGTATACAAGGGTCAATACTGAACCGCTTGTAGGGCAGCATTAGAGGTTGTGGTGGCTGCTTAAGAACAGGTTCAGATCCCTGTAGCTTAAGACTTTCAAATCTTATGAGCCGTGAGGGTCTCATAAGAGGGTTCTCCTTACGAGTCGTGAGGATCTCGTAAGTGTGTTTCTCCTTAGGAATCGTGGGGATCCCTAAGTGTGTTTCTCCCTTGTGAGTCGTAAGGATCTCATGTAGGTGGTTTCTCCTTACAGGGTCGAGAGGACCTTGCAAGTGTCTTTTAACGAGATTGCGCCCTTTCGGGTTTTCACAAAACTCGCCGGTAGCCCTGCTGTTTTTACTCACGGAGCCCTTTCGGGTTTTCATCCGTGCCCATTTTGCTTGTGGACATACATTTTTTTTACCACGTCAGCCTGGGGATGCCGCGGGTTGGTAGTAGTTTAACGACGTTTCGGTCATATCGTACGATTACGAAGCTAAATTTTGCCGCAAATCTCCGCATGTTTTGTGTCGGAGGTGGACTCTTTGAAGAGAGAGCTGAGGGCGATTTCTTTGTCAGAGTCGCTTCCAAAGGTGACAACTTGCGATCCTTTGGTGTCGGTTATGTGACAGTTGCCAGCAGCTCTTTCGCGCTCATCCGTCGTGCTTTTCTGTTCCCGGCGAGCCTTACGCTTCACTCGTTGAACGTGTCGTCGACGGACAACATATCCCTGCCACCAGTTTTTAAAGGCTATGCACTCCTCGGTAGGGTGTGCAATCTTCTGATGGTATAGGCAGAAGTTAGGATGTATGTCCGCTTCATCAAGACGTATATTGCCAGGGGAATTTCCTTTGAAAGAAGGTAACTTCATTCCTATTGCTAGGGCCCTAGAGAATCGTTTTCTTACTTTAAGTTTGCTTTTGCTGGCGATAAGGATGCTTTGCTCCAGTTGGGGTATCTCGACCTTTTCCTCCAGTCGTCGGCGTTTGGACTTTTCGAATATCACCAGTTCACGCTCTCGATTGGCTTTTCTTTTCTGACGGGCTTTGTTCAGTAGCAAGTCGATCGTCTCGTCAGACGGTTCCAAAGGTTTTGGCTTAGGATTTGCCCCCAGTTTCTCGGTGTAAAGAGCTTCCTCATTATCTATTGACGAGTAAGAGATCACATGGCAGCTTGCTACGTAGTCTTCAGATTCACTTGACGAGTCTTCTCCATCATCTTCGTCCTCAAGGACGTGGCTGAGAAACTCTTGAAGTGTGACTGGGGTCCGCGCTTTCTGGTTATACTCTTCCAGCGCGTCAATCTGCTTTTGCAGGTCCGTGCGGTTGTCACCAGTCTTCTCGGGCTTCTTCTTCTTTTTCGAAGATTTTGACGGCTGGGTGCGAGCGCTTTGACTATCACCACCAATTCTTGTGGTTGGGCGCGGTTTTAGCATTTCTTCGACGATCTCGGGTTCCAGTGGATTTTTCTACCTGATTGCCGGGCACGTTTGGAGATCCTTCAGCATTTTTTTAGTTTTGGCTGAAAGAGCGACCTCCCACGGAGTTTCTTTTATAAAAGAGCACGATGCCCCCGGCGTGTCCACCTTTTTAGGGGCATGAGGTTGCGGCGGTTTCACCTTCCAGTTTTCCGATAATGCGAATTTGCCTTGTTGGTATTGGTCTTCAATCCAGTTTTTGAACACGTAGCAGTCTTCGATCGGATGGCCCAATACTCGGTGGTAGGGACAGTAATTGGGATCGTTGACGTCGTTTGGCTGCAACGGACGTTTTGGATCTGGCAGATTGATGAGTCTGTTGCGCACTGCCAGCTCGAACAGTCTCCCCGTTTTATCTTAGGGAAACGAGCAAGGACGTCCTAGCCTCTCCTCGAGGGATGGGCGTGGACGCATATTTTTTTGGCGAACAACCGGCTTTAAGTTGCTCGGCTGTTGTTGAGTATTGGCGACGAAAGTTGTTTTTCCTTTCCCCTTTTCATTTCGAGGATCCGTCTTTGAAGGAGATGGTCTATAACCCATCTGATCCATTTGGGACAACTTGTCAATCAAGGCCTGGAAAGTAGTTGGCTTGAAGAACATCATGAACTGAGAGATGGTCGCCTGCGGATCAAGAGTGCCCATGAACATGCCTACCGCCGGCGCTTCTTCGATACGTTGTTCGCATTTCGACCACAGATTCCGCCATCGCATTGCGTATTGAATCCATGTCTCGCCTGGCTTCACCCTGGCATTGATCAATGCCGTTATTGGGGTGCGTTCACTAGCACTCGCGAATCGCTGGGTGAATAACAGCTCCATTTCTGCGAAAGTCTTGACGGTGTCGTTTGGAAGTTCGGAGTACCACTCGAAGGCCGTTTCCGCCAAGCTGCCGACGAACTGACGAAGTAACAACTTGTCGTTACCTCCGGTATTGCCGCAAAGAGCCCTAAACTGAGCGACATGTTGATGGGGATTGCCTGTCCCCTTGTACGCATGGAATTTAGGGATCGTATATCCCGGCGGGTAACTTATTTGGTCGTACCAGCCTGGATATGGTCGTCCAGTTTTAACAACTTGGCCAGCCGCTTCATTCGCTCGGTGAGCTCGTATTTGTTGAGCTATATAATCATCGAGCGTGGCTTTTGAGATGGTTTCCTCTTTGGCTGCTGAAAGAGCCGGAGGAGGGTTCGATGTCTCCCCTCTATCGTCTTCAATGATGATAGGATGGTCTTCAGCTGGAGTTTCTGGTTGTAACATCATCCCGACCATGTCTTGGAAGAGAAGCGCCATTCGTTTTATGTTGGCAGCTTGTTCCGCTGCCTCTTTGTCTTTCTTTTCGAGGACTCTGCGGAGGAAGTCAGCATCGGTTTCCTATTCATGACGCTGCTCTGATGACGCTTCCGGGCTTTCTTTTGGCCCGGTGAGTGCGGCCATTTGCGTTAGCGTTTCCTGAAGCTTCTGTTGCTGCTCTTGGGCTTTTGTCACGGATCGGGTGAGCGGTCGGTGACCCGTCGAAGCGCGGCTTTTCTCTTTTCCGGAAGCCATGTAAACAATATGCACCGTCATGCCCCCAGACTTGGGGCGTTTGGTCTCAGCGTCTTTGCGTTCTGCCGTAGTCACAGGGGCTTTCTCTGGCCTCCTTTTCTTTTGAGCAGTTAACGTTGAGCGTTGCAGCGGGCAGCCATGTGGTTGTCGTCCTTTGTGGCTTGCCAGGACGGTTTTCTTCCTGCTCAACCCTCACTTTCTTTTGTTGGAGAGGGTAATCTTGATCAATTACTGAGTCCTGAACCCGTTGCCAGACTTTGTAAATTTTGGAAGAAAGCCGATGAGGGGGTTGTTTCGGCTTTTCCTTTGGTGCATTCTCCATGGGTGGAGGAGATCTTTTCAGTATGGCGGTAGGAGAGTTCTTGCGCACCTTGTTCAGCAATTCAAAACTGTTCCCAGTTGGAACAGCGGCATTGACTTCCACCGTTGGGGCTGGTGGAGTTAGCCCAGAGGGAGAGTTGCCCCCAGCCTTCCTTACTCGGCGCCAATAGCGACGTCGAGCGTGTCGAGCCGACGGTGTTGGTTTGGTGATGGGAATGGCTTTGTCTTGCCCCCTATCCAGGTGAGGGGCTGTTGCTGGCGTCGGCCTCTTGAAGACTGATGTCCGTTGAGAAGCAGTATCCAACTGGTCAAAAACAGATTTCTGAGCGGGGACGGGAACCGTAGTGGGAGTCGGAACAGTCAGTCTTGTAAAAACCGACCCTTTGGCGGGAGAAGCCGCCTTGACGACTTCAGGAGCAGGGATGGCTATCCTCTTCGGAACAACCTTTTCTGAGATTGCAGGCTTCATCATGGGCCCACAGGAATTTTGGCCCAGTCTGGCGAAGACTGAGGTGCTGGAGCTGGACGACCCATTGAGAGGGGCTGCGGTAGTAGCAAGCCGATCAAAGACCAACTTCTTTGGAGCTTCTTGCGACAACATTGGGGTATTGAAGTTCATCGGTGGGAGCATAGCCCCGAAGAATAGCCCAGTGGTGGCCTGAGTCACCTGTTTCACCGGCATAGCGAAGATGGAGGCCGCTTAGGGCCCGTAGGTCACTCCTCCGGACGGGACGGAGCGAGAGTTGCAGTTGCAGTTAGTGCAGTTTGAAGCCTTTGATCTTCTGTTTTCTGCACGGAGTAAGACACTGTTCCCCTCCGAACGACGGCGCACAGGACCGCGATGGCCTGACGCTGAGATTCGGGGCAGATGCTAATTGGTACTATCCATCCACCTCTCCGAAGATGCCAAGTTGATTTATGGCATCGTGTATCGGTGGTTTAGACGGATGCGGCCGATGTAGCAGACTTCGTCAGATTCCCCCTCGCTTGAGGGGTTTTTGATTGTGGAGACGCTCTTCCCTGCAGACGCAAGCCCCTGCAGTTAATTACGCTACCGCATCGCGGTAACAACTTTCTCCTTCTCCAGAATTTCACTTCGTGTCGTGTGTGTTTGTTTTGTTTGTGGTTGCCCGTGGATTGTATACGGAGACTGAGTAATGCCGTCGTCTGTAGGACGTGGATTAGTCCAAATCCGTATTTACTTAGATTTGGGTTTGGTGTTTTTTAGTTTAAGGATGCGTTAGTCGCGTTGCGGCTAAGATCAACTTAAACGTTCGCCAAGGATACGTTAGTCCTGTTTTAGACTAAGATCAACTTAACGAGATCGTTTAGATCCGACAAAAGAGCATTTGGGCTCTATTATTCCAGTTTAGGGACATAGTGGTCCATTGCATGTATGGTCGTCGGGACCCGTCACCTCTCTGACGACGTTGAAGAATTATAACGACAAATATCAGAGGAGTTCAGAGATGTACCCTTGAGCCAAAGTTGATTGGGGGAATTTATAGTCCAATTTGGGACTAAAGTCTGTTTGAAGGTTTAAGGATGCGTTAGCCATATTTGAGGCTAAGATCAACTTAAACGGTTGTTAAGGATACGTTAGTCCAGTTTGGGACAAAGATCGACTTAACGGGATCGTTTAGATCCGGAAAAGGAGCAATCGGCTCTATCATTCCAGTTCAGGGACGTGGTGGTCCATCGCCGGTTTAGGGACGTGGTGGTCCAATATTAGTTTAGGGACATTTCGGTCCGATATTAGTTTAAGGACGTCTCGGTCCGATATTAGTTTAGGGACGTTTCGGTCCGATATTAGTTTAGGGACGTTTCGGTCCAATACTAGTTTAAGGACGTTTCGGTCCGATATTAGTTTAGGGACGTTTCGGTCCGATACTAGTTTAAGGACGTTTCGGTCCGTTGTACGTGTATGGTCGTTGGGACCCGTCACCTCTCTGGCGACCTTGAATGATTACAACGACGTGTGTCAGAGGAGTTCGGAGATGTACCCTCGAACCAGTAGTAAATTGATTTAAGAGAGCAATCTTGCTCAGTCAATTTAATTTGAGGACTTACGGCCAAAATTGGGCTAAGTCCAGTTGAAAAATATTCAATGCCTTTTATTTGTTTCTGGTCTGTTAGACCTGTGCTAAGGCTTGGCCCATTTTAGATAATGCGTTGCATCAATTTATTTTTTTTGTTTGGGCTTTGCTCATGATTGATGCATAGTATCAATTTAATTGGGCCTGTTAAGCCTTTTAATTGGGCCTGGCCCTTTGAGAAATGCATTGCATTTATCAGGCGGTTTGCGCCAATCATCGAGCGCAAGCGTTTATGGTTAGGACACGTGTCATGCTCTAGTAAGCGCAAGCGCAACAGCGCAATGCGCTGCGCTAGTGCGCTATGCTATTGCGCTGCTGACACGTGGCGCGCTCTGGTGAGCGCAAGCGCAATAGCGCAGTACGCTGCAAAAGTGCGCTGCGCTGCTGCGCTGCTGACACGTGGCGCGCTCTGGTGAGTTGCGCCAATTCCAGAGAGCAAAGCTCTATTGCGTAGCACAAGTAGCTGACACGTGGCGCTCTCTCAAGAGCGCAACAGCGCAGTTTGGAAGTGCAGAGCACCAAGAATCAGAAGTGCAAAGCACTATTTAATTTCTTGATCTACATTTAGATCAAAGAAAAATAAATTTTTCTCTTTTGTTTCAAGAACCAGAGGTTCATAAAAAAGTGCAAAGCACTATTATTATTTATTTATATATGTATATATATATATTTTTTTCTTATTTAAAATTATTGATCTTGTTCTTAGATCAATAATCTATCCATAAGAGAATTTTCTCTTTTTTTTTTAAAGGTTTTTACCTTCTGTTTTTCTTGAGGAGTTTTCAAGAGCTCTCTTCTTTCTCTTTCTCTTTTTTTTATAGAAAATGTTGATGATTTTTAATTGAGGTCTGGGGTCCTTTTTATAGTGCCCATAAATTAGTTAAATTTGTTAAAAAGATCTTTCTCTGAGTGATTTGGGGAATTTTCCCCACCGTTGGATCTTTGATCCAAGGGCTTCTGCTTTGCAGAAGAAAATCTTCTTGTTTTAACAAGGACAGAAAAGATTTCTTGAATATTTTAATTCTGTTTGGCGCAGATGCCCCAGCGCGTGACACGTGTCGCGCAGCGCAGAGCGCAGCGCAACTGCGCTAGCGCATCTGCGCTGACACGTGTCGCGCAGCGCAGAGCGCAGCGCAACTGCGCTAGCGCATCTGCGCTGACACGTGTCGCGCAGCGCAGAAAGGAGCGCAACTGAAGCGTTGCTTCATAAAAATAGAGCTTTGCTCTGATTGGGCACGCCTTTTTGGGCACTGCGCTGATGCGTCTGCGCCAGACACGTGGCGCGTTGCGCCCAGCGCACAGAATCTGAAGCGTTGCTTCATTTATTAAAGTTTAAATTTTCAAAGCAGAGCTTTGCTCTGATTGGGGGAAGATAAAGCGTTGCTTCATCTTCCGCCTCGGAATTTGAATAGAGCTTTGCTCTGATTGGGGTAAACAAATGCCCCCCCACCGTTGCGCTTACGTGGCCCCAAACGTGAGCGCAACGGTGGCGAAATTCCAACCGCCGTGACAACTTTTGGAAGTCGAAGAGGCACTTGATGCCTATAAATAGGACTTTTGGTCCCTTAGATGATTCTTATCTCTAAATTTTTACTTTCAGAACTCAGAGCCCCGCTTTTTATTTTCAAGAATTTTAAGAGTCAAACTCTTAAAACTTTTAGGTGAAAATTTTAATTTGGATTAAATTAAATTAAATTAATTTTTGTTGATAGAGCCTCGCTCTCAATAGATCCCTGATCTAAAGGAAACCTATTTAGGGTTTCACTTAGCAGAGCTTTGCTCTACAGGTCTTAAAAGGATCTAAAGAGAACTAAAGGGGACCCTACTAGGGTTCCATAGAGCTCTGCTCTCCGAAAGATTTTCCTTGGATTTTCTTAATTCATTAATGAAGCTTTGCTCCTCCCAAATCATATAGAAGAACTCTTAAGAATTCTTCATGGATCTTGGAACTTAAATATGGCATTTTATTCCTCAGTGCATTATATCGTTTTGCTTAATCAGTCTTTCTGATAATTCTGTTGATTCTCTTTCACAGGAACAATGAACACCCACATGTATGCTCTTAACGAGATCATCTCTCATGAGGACATCCGCCGACTTGGCCGCTCCCAAAATTGGGAGTTCACAAACGAGGAGTGTGCTGAACTAATGAGTCGCTTCGACGCATACAGTGGTCCACTGCTTTCTCTACGTTCCTCTCTTCTTAAACTTATCGTGGGAGCTATCTGGGAAGCGCTTCCCCTATTCTGTTCCGGCGTGCCGCTTAGGGCGTTAGATGCCGCTGAGGACAAGGTGCACTCTGTGTACTTATTGAATTTTATCTCGAAGAGACGGCGAGACAGTCTTATCGACCTCTTGCACGAGGTCTTTCAACAGTCTGCCATACTCGCTGCTTATCGGAGGGTGGAAGACATCGGGAGGGACCCTGACGCTTGTGCTCGCGAAAGGAAGCACACTAGGATGGTCCGCAAGGCTTGGAAAGTCATAGATAAGGTCGTTTTTGAATTCCTCAATCCATGCCCTAGATCTGAGGTTATTCCATTGTAACTTTCATTTATTGTTTTTATGACTGTAAGAACTTCGGGCAATATTAATGAAATTTTTTTTTATCCCAGCTTGTCTTTATTATATATCTTTTGTCCTGAGTCTTTTTGCCCATGCATGAATGAATGTGTCTTGAACGCTTGATCAAATGTAAATCGGATGCTCTTTCTGTTACTTTTCCTCTTTCTCAGCATGTCGTCACAATTAGCAGGTAATAGAGTAAGCTTCTTGATTTCTTCACGAGATAGCGAGGGCTTAGGCCACAGGTTCAGATCTGCTGCCTAAGACTTTTCAACTCTATGAGCCGTGAGGGTCTCATAGAGACTTTTCTCCCTACGGATCGAGAGGATCTCGTAGGCGGGTTTTTCTCATTAGGAATCGTGAGGATTCCTAAGTGTGGTTTTCTCTTGTAAGTCGTAAGGATCCTACAAGAGAATTTTTCCCTCTTACGAGTCGAGAGGACTTGTAAGCGGTTGCTTCCCTCCTTGTCGAAGTTCGACGTTGGAGAGTGAGACCCGTGGATGGTATGCAAGAGACCGTTTTGGGCCAACTCGCAGGGTCCCAATGCTTAGGAAACAGGCTTCTTTTATGCCCACTGCCTAAGGCTTTATCTCACGAGTCGAGCCGCCTCGACAATTTTTCACAAGTCGAGACGAATCGAACGTTTCTCGCAAGAACATCTTAACGTCGTATTTAACCTCTGCTCTTTACGCCAGAAGCCCGTTAAGGTTGGTGGTACTTAGGGTTTTGGCCATCGTACCGTCGCATAAGCTGATATAGTCCTCGATAGGCAATCGTGCTGTTCGAGTAGCCCTGCGACTGCCGTGTCTCTGATCCCTTCGGGGGCTGGACAAGACGTCTTCAAGCAATCCTCCTTGGCAGTTTGACCGTCGGAAGAGCAAGCGCTAGGAATTTGCCATGCCGCTTTTTACTTGAGGTTAGGCTCATTTTGGAGAGCCCCGATGAGTCATAACCACTCCGCGCTGGTGTGGGATGATCTCCGATAGTCTTTCGGGTTTTATATGAGTTGCCGTCAAGACCCTGAAGCTAGGAATTTGGCCTTTGTTTCGTTTGCTGGCATTGCGTCTGCTGTATCGAGACGAATGTTGCGGTGGGAACTAGGGATTTTGCCGTGGCTCCGTTTGTTTGATGACGTTGCGTCTGCTGTGTCGAGACGAATGTTGGGGTGACATCTCGTCTGCTGTATCAAGACGGACGTCGAGGTTGTCTCTAGGTTGCTGGTAAACCGCCGAGGTTTGGAACTAGGGATTTTGCTGTGGCTCCATTCGTTTAATGACGTTGTGCCTGCTGTGTCGAGACGAACATTGGGGTGACATCTCGTCTGCTGTATCGAGACGAACGTCAAGGTGGTGACCACTCTGTGCTGATGCGAGATGATCTCCGATTGTCTTTCCGGTTTTATGTGAGTTACCGTAAAGACGTTGAAGCTAGGAATGTGGCCTTCGCTTCATTTGCTTTGTCATGTCTGAATCCCTGCTGGAGGAAGAACGCTGAGGTTGACATTTCGTCTACTGTATCGAGACGAACGTCAAAGAGGTGACCACTTCATGTGAGATGGTCTCCGATTGTCTTTCCGGTTTTATGTGAGTTACCGTAAAGACGTTGAAGCTAGGAATGTGGCCTTCGCTTCGTTTGCTTTGTCATGTCTGAATCCCTGCTGGAAGAAGAATGCTAGGGTTGACATTTTGTCTGCTGTATCGAGACGAACGTCGAGGAGGTGACCACTTTATGTGAGATGATCTCCGGTGGTCTTTCAGGCCTTATATGACTTGCCGTTAAGATCTTGAAGCTAGGAAGTTGGCCTTCGCTTCATTTGCTCACACTGCGTCTGTTGTATTGAGACGAATGCTGAGGTGGAGCTGGGATTTTGCCATCACTTCGCTTTGTTTCGACCATGGGGTCTTTTGTTAACTTTGCATGTACACCCTGCTGGGCCGCGAAGGAACGCCGTTGTTGACATTGCGTCTGCTGTAACGAGACGAATGCTAAGGTGGAGTTGGGATTTTGCCGTTACTCCGCTTTGTTTCGACCGTGAGGTCTTTTGTTGACGTTGCATCTGCCTCCAGCCGGACTGCAGAGGAACGCTGCTGTTGACATTGCGTCTACTGTATCGAGACGAATGCTGAGGTGAAGCTGGGATTTTGCCATCGCTCCGCTTGATGGTGTAATATCTGTGTCCTGCTGGAATGAGGAGGCACACCGTTGTTGGTCTCCAGGCTGTAGATGTGGCCATTGAGATTTGGAACTAGAGACTTTGCCATGGTTCCGTTTTGTTGCGATTCTGAGGTCGGTTGTTGACGTCATGTCTGCATCTAGTTGGAGTGAGGAGAAACGCCGTTGGTGATCTCTAAGTTGTCGATGTTGACGTCGAGACCCTGAAGCTCGGGATCTTCGTTTGCTTCATTTGTTGACATCGTGTCTGTAATATTGCAACAAATGTCGAGATTGTCTCTAGGTTGTCTATGAACCGTCGAGATTTGGTTTCGCTTTCTGATGGAGCCTGTTGGAAAGGTATGGTTCCCTCTTTATCTGCCCCTGGATTGTATACAGGGATCGATGTAATTTCACCTGTAGGGCAAAAAGTTTCATTCTTTCATTTTTTTTATTCTTTCCGCGATGCTTTATCATTTCAGCTTTTTATATCGCGAAAATCGCGATTGCCCAATCATTTCGGCTATTTTTCGCGGTGCCTAATCATTTCGGCTATTTACTTTATTTTTACTCGCTACTTTTTATTGCGAGTTGCCCAATCATTTCGGCTGTTTATTATGTTTTTACTCGCTGCTTTTTATTGCGAGTTGCCCAATCATTTCGGCTGTTTTGTATGCATACATTTTTACTTGCTGATTTTGTTTGCAAGTTGCCCCATCATTTCGGCTATTTCGTATGCATTTTTTTTGGGCTCGCTGATTTTTCTTTTTTTTTTTTTTGCGAGTAGGGAATTTGGGGTCTGATACCAATCTTGGCATCAGTATCGCTGCGACTGGAATATTGCCAGGAGCGAATCATCATTTGCCTTGAAAGGACTTGGAATTTGATACCGGTTTAGGTATCAGCATCGCTGCAACTGGGATATTGTTAGGAGCGAATCATCATTTGCCTCTGTCGATGTTGAACAAAGGTGGCTTAGTAAACAGGGTTAAGGGTCCTGTTGACTAAGGCTTTTGACTTCACGAGCCGTAAGGGTCTCACACAGGTATTTCTCCCTACAAGTCGTGAGGGTCTTGTAGGTGTGTTTTCTCCTTAGGAATCGTGAGGATTCCTAAGTGCATGTTCTCTTGTAAGTCGTAAGGATCTTACAAAAGTGTTTTCTCCTTATAAGTCGAGAGGACTTACAAGTGTTGTTTGTTGTACAAGCATATCCCTAGTCACGGATGGGACTTTGTTGGGGAAATATTTATTCGTGCCCGTGGATTGTATACAAGGGTCAATATGAGCCACTTGTAGGGCAATATCGAAGGTTATGGGGGTTGCTTAAGAACAGGTTAAGGTTTCTGTAACTTAAGACTTTCAAATCTTATGAGCCGTGAGGGTCCCATAAGAGAGTTCTCCTTACGAGTCGTGAGGATCTCGTAAGTGTAATTTCTCCTTAGGAATCGTGAGGATCCCTAAGTGTGTTGCTCCCTTGTGAGTCGTAAGGCTCTCACGCGGGTGGTTTCTCCTTACAGGGTCGAGAGGACCCTATAAGTGTTTCTTAACGAGGTTGCGCCCTTTCGGGTTTTCACAAACACTCGCCGGTAGTCCTGCTGTTTTTACTCACGGAGCCCTTTCAGGTTTTCATCCGTGCCCATTTTGCTTATGGACTTACCATTTTTTTTATTCTTTTTATTCCATTTATTTATTTTTTTCTTTTTTTTTTACGAGGTCGTGCCCTTTCGGGTTTTCACGAACACTCGCCGGTAGCCCTGCTATTTTTACTCACGGAGCCCTTTCGGGTTTTCATCCGTGCCCATTTTGCTTATGGACATACCGTTTTTTTTTGTTTTTTTTTTTATATTCTCGTCAGCCTGAGAATGCTGCGGTAGTAGTTTAAAAACATTTCGGTCATTTGCAAGTTTTAGGACATTGCGGTCCATCATTAGTTTAAGGACATCTCGGTCCGTTGTTAGTTTAAGGACGTTTCGGTCCGTTGTCGCCGTATTTGAGGCGAATATCTGGTTTATTGACTTTTCGGTCTATGAGTCCTCCATGAATGAACATGATGCCCCTGGCGTATCCATCTTTTTCGGAGCGTGCGGTTGTGGCAGACTTACCTTCCAGTTCTCAGACAGCGCAAACTTGCCATGTTGGTATTGGTCTTCAACCCAGTTTTTGAAGACGTAGCAATCCTCGATCAGATGACCTACCGTTTGGTGGTAAGGGCAATAATTAGGATTATTAATATCGCCCGGCCGCAACGGACGTTTTGGACTCGGCAGATTGATGAGTCTGTCACACACTGCCAGCTCGAACAGTCCCCTTGTTTTATCTTGCGGAAACGAGTAAGGACGTTTCAACTTTTCCTGGAGGGATTGCCGCTTGTTGCTTTGGTAAGCAACCGGCCTAGGGTCACCTGATTGTTGTTGAGCGCTGGCGACGAGGGCCTTTTTTCCTTTTCCTTTATTCTTTGTGCTCGGTCCCTTGTTTACGGGGCCGAGATTTTTTTCGAATAGCGCGCGATTACATGGCTGAACGTTCTCGCAGCTTCTCAATTCCTTTATTTTCGAAATAGATTCCCCGAGGGAAAAGTTGGGGATAGGTTCTTCGTCAGAGTCGCTTCCAAAGGTGACAATTTGTGATCCCTTGAAGTCGGCTATATGACAGTTTGCGGCGGCTCCTTTGCGCTCATATATCGCATTTTTCCGATGTCCACGAGATTCACACTTTGTCTTGTCGAAGTGTTGCTTTTGAGCGACATACCCTTGCCACCAACAGTTAAAGGACTCGCAGCCTTCGGTAGGATGTATGATCTTCTGATGATATAAACAGAAGTTAGGGTGCATCTCTACCTCAGAGAAAGAATTTTCTTCAGAGGGCGGTAGCTTCATTCCTACTGACAGAGCTTTGGCGAACCTTTTCCTCGTCTTGAATTCGTTTTTACCCGCAGTGTATGGCTTTTGATTTGACGGGAATACCTTGGTTCTTTCCAGTATGGCCATTTCATGCTCTCGATTGGCTTTTGCTTTCAGATGAATTTCATTTAGGAAGGCATCGATCAACTTGTCTGACGGCCGCGAAATTTCTGTTTCAGGGTCCGCCATTGATTTCTCAGCGCAAGGAGCCTCCTTATCATCCGTCAGTGAATGAGAAATCACATGACAAGTTGCTACGTAGTCTTCGGATTCATCCGATAAGTTTTTTCCATCGTTTTCATCCTCGACGAAAGAACAAGTTGCCCCCGGCGTGTCCGTCTTCTTTGGAGAGTGCGGCTGTGGTGGATTTACCTTCCAGCTTTCAGACAGCGTGAACTTGCCTTGCAGGTATTGATCCTCGATCCATCCCTTAAAGACGAAACAATCCTCAATCGGGTGACTTACCGTTTGGTGGTAAGGGCAATAATTGGGATTATTAAGATCACCTGGCAGCGACAGACGCTTTGGACTCGGCAGATTGATGAGTTTGTTACGCACTGCCAGCTCAAACAGTCTTCTCGTTTTATTCTGAGGAAACGAGTAATGACGTCCTAGCCTCTCTTCGAGGGATGGGCGTGGACGCACGTTGTTTTGGCGAGCGACCGGCTTTGAGTTGCTCGACTGTTGCTGAGCGTTGGCGACGATGATCGCTTTTCCTTTCTCATTTCGGGGATCGGGTCTTGGAGGAGACGGTCTATGGCCCATCTGGTCCATTTGGGCTAATTTGTCGATCAAGGCCTGGAAGGTGGTCGGCCTGAAGAACATCATGAATTGCGAGATGGTCGCCTGCGGATCGAGAGTGCCCACAAATATGCCTACCGCAGGTGCCTCTTCTATGCGTTGTTCACATTTCGACCATAGGTTTCGCCATCGTGTTGCGTATTGGACCCACGTTTCACCGGGCCTTATCCTGGCATTTATCAGTGCTGTAATCGGGGTGCGTTCACTAGCACTTGCGAATCTTTGTGTAAACAGCAGTTCCATCTCTGCAAATGTTTTGACAGAGTCGTTAGGTAGCTCCGAATACCATTCAAAGGCTGTTTCTGCTAAGCTGCCGACGAATTGACGTAGCAACAATTTGTCATCGCCTCCAGTATTGCCGCATAAGGCTCTGAATTGAGCGACATGCTGATGCGGATTCCCTGTCCCTTTATATACGTGGAATTTAGGGATCGTATATCCTGGCGGGTAATTGATTTGTTCATACCAGCTCGGATACGGTCGTCCGGTTCTAACAATTTGCCCAGCCGCTTCATTCGCCTGATGAACCCGGATCTGCTGAGCTATATATTCGTCTAGGTCGACTTTGGAGATTGCCTCCTCCTTGGCTGTTGATAGAGCCGGCGGAGGATTTGACGTTTCTCCCCTGTCGTCTTCAAGGACGATCGGAGGATCTTCAGCAGGAGGGTCCGGCTGTAACATCATCCCTACCATATCTTTGAAGAGGAGCGCCATCTGCTTTATGTTAGCCGCCTGCTCTGCAGCTTCTTTGTCCCTCTTTTCGAGGACTCTGCGTAAAAAGTCAGCGTCAGTTTCTTGTTCTTGACGTTCATCCGAAGACGTTTCAGAGCTTTCTTTTGGCTCAGTGAGTGCAGCCATTGTAGTCATCATTTCCCGAAGCTTTTGTTGTTGCTCCTGGGCTTTCGTCACGGATCGGGTGAGCGGTCGGTGGCCTGTAGAAGTGCGGCTTTCCTCCTTTCCAGAAGCCATATAAACAGTGTGCACCACCATACCCCCAGATTTGGGGCGTTTGTGTTCAGCGTTTTTATGCTTCGCCATGTTCACAGGGGCTTTCTGTGGCCTCCTTTTTTAAGTGATTGGAGTTAAGGGAGCCGTTGTAGTGGGCACCCAAGTAGCTTTTGCTTTTTGTGGTTTGACAGAGTAATCCTTCCCCTGCCGAACCTTCATCTTTTTCTGTCGTCGGAGGCAGTCTTGATCGATCACCGACTCTTGGACCTGTCGCCAGACTTTGTAAATTTTAGAGGACAGCCGTTGAGGGGGCTGCTCTAGCTTCTTCTCTGGAGTATTCTCCACAGGTGAAGGAGTTCGTTTCAACATCGCAGTAGGAGAGTTTCTGCGCACCTTGTTGAGCAGTTCAAAGCTGTTCTTGGTTGGAACAGCAGTATCGATCCCAACCATTAGAGTTGGACGAGTAAGTCCAGAGGGGGAGTTGCCCCCAGCCTTCCTCACTCGGCGCCAGTAGCGACGTCGAGCATGTCGTGCTGATGGAATTGTTTCAGATATAGGGGTGACCTCCTCATGCCCCCTGTGTTGGTCAGAATATGCTGGTACCAGCCTTTTAAAGATCGACATCCGTTGAACGGGGACGGCCAACTTGTCAGAAGCGGACTTCTGAACATGGGAAGCAACCTTGGTGATTTTGCCAGGAACGGGAGTTGGAATGGCTATCCGCTTTGGGATAACGCCTTCTGGTATGGCAGGCTTCTTCATGAGCCTGCTAGAGCTCTGGCCTAGTCCGTTAAAAACTGAAGCAGTGGAGTTGGACGACCCGTTGAGAGGGGTCGCGGCGGTGGTGAGTCGATCGAAGACCGACTTCTTTGGAGCTTCTTGCAATGTCATTGGGGCGTTGAAGCTCATTGGTGGGAGCATGGTCCCAAAAAATAGTCTAGTGGTGGCTTGAGCCACCTGCTCCACCGGCATTTTGAAAAGGGAGGCCGCTTGGGGCCCATAAGTCACTCCTCCAGCAATGACGGAGCGAGAGTTGTTGCTGCAGGCGGTGCAGTTCGAAGCCATCGATCTTCTGTTTTCTGCACGGAGCAAGACACCAAATCTTAGTACCTTGAATCCACAGGCAACCACAGCAAACCGCGATTTGTTCGCGAACACGACACACGAAGTGTGGAGTGGAAAGAGGAAAAGGTCCCACCGGGCGTGCCAGAATCTGTTCCCCTCCGAACGACGGCGCACAGGACCGCGATGGCCTGACGCTGAGATTCGGGGCAGATACTAATTGGTGCTATCCGTCCACCTCTCCGAAGATGCCAAGTTGATTTATGGCACTGTGTATCGGAGGTTTAGACGGATGCGGCCGATGTAGCAGACTTCGTCAGATTCCCCCTCGCTTAAGGGGTTTTTGATTGTGGGGACGCTCTTCCCTGCAGACGCAAGCCCCTGCAGTTAATTACGCTACCGCATCGCGGTAACAACTTTCTCCTTCTCCAGAATTTCACTTCGTGTCGTGTGTGTTTGTTTTGTTTGTGGTTGCCCGTGGATTGTATACGGAGACTGAGTAATGCCGTCGTCCGTAGGACGTGGATTAGTCCAAATCCGTATTTACTTAGATTTGGGTTTGGTGTTTTTTAGTTTAAGGATGCGTTAGTCGCGTTGCGGCTAAGATCAACTTAAACGTTCGCCAAGGATACGTTAGTCCTGTTTTAGACTAAGATCAACTTAACGGGATCGTTTAGATCCGACAAAAGAGCATTTGGGCTCTATTGTTCCAGTTTAGGGACATAGTGGTCCATTGCATGTATGGTCGTCGGGACCCATCACCTCTCTGACGACGTTGAAGAATTACAACGACAAATGTCAGAGGAGTTCAGAGATGTACCCTTAAGCCAAAGTTGATTGGGGGAATTTATAGTCCAATTTGGGACTAAAGTCTGTTTGAAGGTTTAAGGATGCGTTAGCCATATTTGAGGCTAAGATCAACTTAAACGGTTGTTAAGGATACGTTAGTCCAGTTTGGGACAAAGATCGACTTAACGGGATCGTTTAGATCCGGAAAAGGAGCAATCGGCTCTATCATTCCAGTTTAGGGACGTGGTGGTCCATCGCCGGTTTAGGGACGTGGTGGTCCAATATTGGTTTAGGGACGTTTCGGTCCGACATTAGTTTAGGGACGTCTCGGTCCAATATTAGTTTAAGGACGTTTCGGTCCAATATTAGTTTAGGGACGTCTCGGTACGATATTAGTTTAGGGACGTTTCGGTCCAATATTAGTTTAGGGACGTTTCGGTCCGATACTAGTTTAAGGACGTTTCGGTCCGTTGTACGTGTATGGTCGTTGGGACCCGTCACCTCTCTGGCGATGTTGAATGATTACAACGACGTGTGTCAGAGGAGTTCGGAGATGTACCCTCGAACCAGTAGTAAATTGATTTAAGAGAGCAATCTTGCTCAGTCAATTTAATTTGAGGACTTACGGCCAAAATTGGGCTAAGTCCAGTTGAAAAATATTCAATGCCTTTTATTTGTTTCTGGTCTGTTAGACCTGTGCTAAGGCTTGGCCCATTTTAGATAATGCGTTGCATCAATTTATTTTTTTTGTTTGGGCTTTGCTCATGATTGATGCAGAGTATCAATTTAATTGGGCATGTTAAGCCTTTTAATTGGGCCTGGCCCTTTGAGAAATGCATTGCAATTATCAGGCAGTTTGCGCCAATCATTGAGCGCAAGCGCTTATGGTTAGAACACGTGTCATGCTCTAGTAAGCGCAACAGCGCAATGCGCTGCGCTAGTGCGCTACGCTGTTGCGCTGCTGACACGTGGCGCGCTCTGGTGAGCGCAAGCGCAATAGCGCAGTATGCTGCACAAGTGCGCTGCGCTGCTGCGCTGCTGACACGTGGCGCGCTCTGGTGAGTTGCGCCAATTCCAGAGAGCAAAGCTCTATTGCGTAGCACAAGTAGCCGACACGTGGCGCTCTGTCAAGAGCGCAACAGCACAGTTTGGAAGTGCAGAGCACCAAGAATCAGAAGTGCAAAGCCCTATTTAATTTCTTGATCTACATTTAGATCAAAGAAAAATAAATTTTTCTCTTTTGTTTCAAGAACCAGAGGTTCATAAAAAAGTGCAAAGCACTATTATTATTTATTTATATATGTATATATATATATATATATTTTTCTTATTTAAAATTATTGATCTTGTTCTTAGATCAATAATCTATCCATAAGAGAATTTTCTCTTTTTTTTAAAGGTTTTTACCTTCTGTTTTTCTTGAGGAGTTTTCAAGAGCTCTCTTCTTTCTCTCTCTCTCTTTTTTTTTAGAAAATGTTGATGATTTTTAATTGAGGTCTGGGGTCCTTTTTATAGTGCCCATAAATTAGTTAAATTTGTTAAAAAGATCTTTATCTGAGTGATTTGGGGAATTTTCCCCACCGTTGGATTTTTGATCCAAGGGCTTCTGCTTTGCAGAAGAAAATCTTCTTATTTTAACAAGAACAGAAAAGATTTCTTGAATATTTTAATTCTGTTTGGCGCAGATGCCCCAGCGCGTGACACGTGTCGCGCAACGCAGAGCGCAGCGCAACTGCGCTAGCGCATCTGCGCTGACACGTGTCGCGCAGCGCAGAGCGCAGCGCAACTGAAGCGTTGCTTCATAAAAATAGAGCTTTGCTCTGATTGGGCGCGCCTTTTTGGGTACTGCGCTGATGCGTCTGCGCCAGACACGTGGCGCGTTGCGCCCAGCGCACAGAATCTGAAGCGTTGCTTCATTTATTAAAGTTTAAATTTTCAAAGCAGAGCTTTGCTCTGAGTGGGGGAAGATGAAGCGTTGCTTCATCTCCCGCCTCGGAATTTGAATAGAGCTTTGGTCTGATTGGGGTAAACAGACACCAAATCTAAGTACCTAGAATCCACAGGCAACCATAGCAAACCGCGATTCATTCGTGAACACGACACATGAAGTGTGGAGTAGAAAGAGAAAAAGGTCCCACCGGGCGTGCCAGAATCTGTTTACCGCCGGAAACCGGGAAGACGAACGTCTTGCCTGAATCTGGGGGCAGATGCTAATTGGTGCTATCCGTCCACCTTTCCGAAGATACCAAGTTGATTTATGGCACCATGTATCGAAAGTTTAAATGGATGCGGCCGATGTAGCAGATTTCGTCAGATTCCCCCTCATTTGAGGGGTTTTTGATTGTGGGGACGCTCTTCCCTGCAGGCGCAAGCCCCTGCAGTTGATTACGCTACCGCATCGCGGTAACAACTTTCTCCTTCTCCAGATGGTCACTTCGTGTCATGGGTGTTTATTTTGTTTTTGGTTGCCCGTGGATTGTATACGGAGATTAATTTATGTTGTCGCCCGTAGAGCGTGGATTAGTCCAAATCCGTATTCTCTTATATTTGGGTTTTAGTTTGGGTTTAAGGACACGTTAGTCTTATTTGAGACTAAGATCAACTTAAACGTTTGTTGAGGATACGTTAGTCTAATTTTAGACCAAGATCGACTCAACGTTTGTTAAGGACAGGTTAGCCTAATTTTAGACTAAGATCAACTTAACAGGATCATTTAGATCCAACAAAAGAGCATTTGAACTCTATTGTTTAGTTTAGGGATATTGCGGTCGATTGCCAGATTAAGGACATGGTGGTCCAAGGTTAAGGACATCATAGTCCATGAGTTTAAGGACCTCACAGTCCAGGTTAAGGACATCATAGTCCATGGGCTTAAGGACCCCACAGTCCAGGTTAAGGACCTCGTAGTCCGTGAGTTTAAGGACCCCCACAGTCTAAGGTTAAGGACATCATAGTCCATGGGCTTAAGGACCCCACAGTCCGGGTTAAGGACATCGTAGTCCGTGAGTTTAAGGACCCCACAGTCCAAGGTTAAGGACATCATAGTCCATGGGCTTAAGGACCCCACAGTCCGGGTTAAGGACATCGTAGTCCGTGAGTTTAAGGACCCAACAGTCCAAGGTTAAGGACATCATGTAGGGTTCTTAGGCACTCTTGTGAAGGTTCATAAGGCATCAAACATACCCGAATAAAATTTTAGACATGCCGAACAACCCAAAACCGGGATCTTTACTAGATTATTAGGGTTTAACATGCAAATAAACATCTTTACCACTAAGTGTGAGGGATTACAACCTTTGTAGTCCGCTCCTTCGCTTCATAAGCTCCGAGTAGAAGTCCCTTTGCCGCGATCCACGGTCTCCCGGACTCAAGAGAGGCTCCACGACTCGAACGATCCATGCTAGCTTGTAGTGTTCCGTTTCTCCGATGATCTACGTCGAAGTTGCTATAACTCAAGCTTTCTCACTCTAATGAGGTGAACACCTTAATCTAATGGGCTAGATTAGATGAGGATGATGGAGTAGTATTTATGCTATCTTTTTATATCAATTTCTCACAAGAAATCATCACAAAATGAATAACTAGTGAGCTTTCACAAAGCTCAAGAAAGAAGAAGATGATGGAAAAAGAGTTAATCCTTTTGTGATGAATAATAGAAAAGAATATATGATTGATCATGGAACCATGGTCAAGGATGACAAGGTTAACATTTGTAGAGAATAAACTAGGGATAGGGTTTGGTTAGGTTAAAGAATGGGTCATGGATAAATATCAACCATAATATCTTCTTCATGACAAAAGGAAAGCTTCTAGATCGTGCAAGAAGGAGCTAACCCTAATCAAACCCTAACATTGCTTAATCTCCACTAAATATGTTCCATTATTAATCATATCATGTCACAATAATATATATCACATATATATATTATATATTTGCAACAAAAGAAAATAATACAATTAACATATATCGCATATATATCAATGTATTATCCAGTGAGAAAATAAAATAATAAAGCGAGCCAATATTAGATAATGTAATACAATATATCATATATATTATTATACATTAAATTATCGAATCAACATTTGATCCGACAATCCGGCTATATCGAATATAACCGACTAATATATCATGTACCGATTCATCGAATCAACACTTGATCCGATGACCCGGTTCATATCTAAATATCGCGAGAATATAATACGGTATCTCATATTGCATTATCCTCGGTCCTGCACATATCACATATGTGCCTCTACTCCATTTTGCCTGAGCCAAGAAACCTCTGTATAGGACTCTAAAGAATCGTCAATACGCCGGTAGCAGGTGATGATCATATCAAACACCCACAAGCTGCAAACGGTCAGCTAAACGTAACAGCCACCCAGGTATTGAGCGATCAGAAGATCAACAAGCTAGCCTGTACGTTCTCCTGTGAATCCAATCAGTAACACTCCCGTACAGTCCGGTCTCTTCGTCTGATATGTCGCATATCAAGTCTAGGGGTGGTATACGTCAGACCCCAGTAACCGATAATTCGTGTCGACGTAAGGCTCATAACGGGTCGAGAAACTACTGGTAACACTTACCAGTAAATCTCTATATCATCCCTGGCCAGGGACTTCCAGTTATAGCCAATCGAACACAGCACAACATCAACTCCCTATACCGGGAGAGACGAATCCCCTCCTATCGCTCATTGCCTCCATGTGATTCGGGACTGCACCCAAAAGCCACCGTTTTGCACGCCCTCTTGGACGTGGTAAGGTGGAAATCAAAGCACAGTGGGAATCACACAAGACTCTATGACGATCTCGGGTCTACAGACTACCCTGTACCAGTGTCACCGGAGAACTGCCATCTGACGTGTGGTATATCACCATCTGAGAGTTCTCGGCGAGTCCGTCCAGTGTACCCAGTCTCCACTGAGCACCCGCACACCATCCTTGATGTCCAACACCGATGGATATGGGATCATCCATCGCCCATCATATGGGTCAAGATGCATATACGCTAGTCTACTCAGGTGTATCGATGCCCTGTCTCGATATACCCTCGACTAGGAACAGTTATAGGATGTACTCATCGACTACCATGGCCCCACTAGTATGATCTCATCATAGTCCTAGTAGTCGAGTACAGATCCTAAGGGCTTTATCAACATGTGAGAGAAAGACAGTAAACCAATACAAGTCAACATGTTAAGATAAAGTGAAACCAAATAGCATACTATCATGACGAGCAAGAAAGTCCTCTCTATATATATCCAAGCATCTATCATAATATACATCATATGTGCAACAATGGCCTCCAGGGCATATACATAACTAACACATCATAGTCCATGGGCTTAAGGACCCCACAGTCCGGGTTAAGGACATCGTAGTCCGTGAGTTTAAGGACCCCACAGTCCAAGGTTAAGGACATCATAATCCATAGGCTTAAGGACCCCACAGTCCGGTTTAAAGACGTCATAGTCTATGGAATGTATGGTTGTCGGGACCCGTCACTTCTCTGAAGACGTTGAAGGATTACAATGACATATATCAGAGGGGTTCAGAGATGTACCCTTGAACAGGTGTGAGTTGGTTGAAAGATCCGTAGTCCAATTTGGGACTAAGATCTGTTAAATATTCGTGAGCAGACGGGCTTAATTAAATATAAGTTGAGAACTTATGGCCAATATTGGGCCAAGTCCAATGAATGTTTAACATTTTATTGTTCTGGATATTGATCCTTTATTTGGGCTTGGCCCTTTTAATAATGCTGAGCATTAGATCCTGACATTTTTTTGTCTTGTATTGAATGCATAACATTCATCAAAACAATTTGTGTTCTGACAGTGCGCCGCGTGGCGCGCCAGGCGCTTTGCACCAATTTAAAAAAACGCATTGCGCTTCTGCCAAGTAGCGCGCACGATAAGGACTCGTGTCACGCTTAGCGCTATGTGTCAGTTTATAAGCGCATTGCGCTTTCAATTTATGAGCGTATTGCACTAGTTTAGTAGCGCACCAGTGAATGACACGTGGCGCGCTTAGCGCTGAGCGCCAGCCCATGAGCGCAGTACGCTGTTTCAGGAGCGCAAAGCGCAAGTTGTATCTGTGGTTGACACATGGCACGTTTTGGCGCTGAGCGCCGGTCCAAGGAGCGCAGAAGCGCAGTTCATGAGTGCAAGACACTTTCCAATAGCGCAAAGCGCATTTGATCAAATTTATGATCAAGGAACAAGTTTATGTTCTTTTTAAAGGAGGCTTTGCCTCAAAATTCAAGAACAACAGTTCTTATTTTTTGAAAGGGCTTTGCCTTTATAGATCAATGATCTGTGAATGAAGTAAATACTTCTTTTACTTTTATGTTGAGATCTTTTGATCTCTTTTATAAAAGATCTTGGTCTTTTGTAGATCTATGATCTTTTAAGAAGATAATTCTTCTGTTTTAATGAGATGACTCTTTGTTTAAGAACCATTCTTTTTACCTTGAAGGAATGATCTTCCTTCAAGAGCTTGCTCTTTTTCTTTTGAGTTTTCTCAAAGTTTGTAGGGGGGTTTCTCTATATCAGACATGAAGTCTTGGGGCCTTTATATAGGGCAAATTGATTTGTTAAATCAGTTGAAGAGATCTTTCTCTGATTGATTTGGGGATGTTTCCCCACCATTGGATTTTTGATCCTAGGGCTTCTGTTTTACAGAAGGCAATCTTTTTGTTTTTAACAATATTGGAAAGATCTTTCCATACAGAATTTATTCTGTCTTTTGGTAATTTTTATTTACCATTGGATCATTGATCCAACGGTGCTCTGATTTACAGAGCACAATCTTGTTATTTGGAAAAATTTTGAGGAATCTTTCCTTAACAGAATTTAGTTTCTGATTAATTAATGATTTATCATTATAATTAGATCTTTTGATCTAACGGTGGGGAATTTTATAATTCTAGCGCTGGCGCACCCGTGCTTTGCACGTGGTGCGCTGCTCACAGCGTAACGCACTTTGTGCTAGCGCACCTACGTTTGACACGTGGCGCGTAGCGCAGAGCGCAGCGCAGTTGGCGCTAGCGCATCCGTGTTTGACACGTGGCGCGCAGCGCAGAGTGCAGCACATCTGGTGCTAGCGCATCCGTGTTTGACACGTGGCGCGCAGCGCGCCTAACGCTGGATCTGAAGCGTTGCTTCAACTTTTAAATTTTGAATTTTAAAACAGAGCTTTGCTCTGATTGGGGAAAACAAGGAGTTCTCGGCGAGTCCTATTTAGTGTTCCCAGTCTCCACTGAGCACCCGCATACCATCTCTGATGTCAAACACCAATGGATGTGGGATCATCCATCGCCCATCATATGGGTCAAGAAGCGTATACGGTAGTCTACTCTGGAATATCGATGCCCTGTCTCGATATTCCCTCGACTAGGAACAAATAAAGGATGTACTTGTGAACTACCCTGGCCCTACTAGTATGATCTCCATCATAGTCCTGGTAGTCAAGTATATATCCTAAGGGCTTTACCAACATGTGAGAGCAAGACAGTACAACAATATATAAGTCTATATGTTAAGATAAAGGTAACTAGATTGCATACTATCATGTCGAGCAAGAAAGTCATCTCTATATATATCCAAGCATCCACTATAATATACATCATGTGTACAATAATAGCCTCTAGGGCATACATATAACTAACAGATGCACCGAAGCAGGGATTGAGTGAAGGATTTTTTGTAGAGGTTCCCATTGCTCCAGACGAAATGGCGGGATTTAACACGGAGGCGGCGGGCCTCCCCATGATCTTCGGGGAGCGTAACCTCATTCAGGAATTCCACGATGGGCTTCCTCCAATCTTGGCCTTCTTCCCGGGTCGTGTAAACTTGGAGCGATATTGCTCTGTCTTCCACGCTGGGCCATGGTAAGACATTGAAGAGGATATTTCTCTTGTTGTCGGCCGTGTAGGAGGAAGCTAGCTTGCTTAGGGCGTTGGCCTGGCCGTTTAGGTGCCGGGGGATTTGCTCCACTTGAACTTCGTCGAAGTCCTTTCGCAGCTTTCTTACCTCGGCTAAGCACTTCACCATCAGGGGCTCTTGTGCCTCGAAATGGCCGATCACTTGGCTGACGACCAGAGCGGAGTCGCTACGGATTCGGATCGTCTTCAGCCCCACTCCGGAGGCGATCCGCAGTCTAGTGAGCAGAGCCTCGTACTCTGCTGCGTTGTTTGAGGCTTTGAACCCGAGTTTCAAAGAAGACTCCATCTCTGCATCATTCGGGCCCCGAATGATGAGGCCGACACCACAACCCTCCTCGGTTGATGACCCATCGACGTAAAGGACCCAGTCGGGGACGGAGTCGGGCCTCTCTTCAGTCGAGGGTTGAGATCCGGGGGCCGACACAGACACTGCCTCCTTGTTAGGGATAGTGCATTCGACGATAAAGTCGGCCAAAGCTTATGCCTTGATAGCTTGCCTCGGGCGGTATTTGATGTCGAATTGGGACAACTTCCACCTCCACTTCTCCAGTCGACCAGAAGACTGGAGGGAGGCGATAATGGCCCCTAAAGGGCGTTCGGTGAGGACGAGGATGGTGTGCGCGTGGAAATAGTGTCGTAGTTTCCTCGAGGTCATGATGGGTGCCAAGACAATCTTCTCTATGGCCGGGTACCTTGTTTCCGCGTCCTTGAAGACGTGGCTTACATAGTAGACTGACTTCTGGACTCCTTCGACTTCTCGGACGAGCACCGAACCTGCAGATTGATCGGACACCGCCAGATACAGCGATAGCTCATCTCTTTCAACTGGCCGGGTGAGTAGCGGGGGAGTCGCAAGGTGCACTTTCAATTGCTCGAAGGCGATCTGACACTCCTCCGACCATTTAATCCTTGGGATCTTCCTCATAGCTTTGAAGAACGAGATGCACTTTTCCCCGGATCTTGACATGAAACGACTCAGAGCGGCTACCCTTCCTGTGAGTCGTATGATTTCGACGTTCGTCTTAGGCGCTGCCATGTTAAGGATGGCGATGATCTTCTCCGGGTTAGTCTCGATCCCTCGGTGGGTGACCATGAAACCGAAGAACTTTCCACTAGTGACCCTGAACGCGCACTTGGCGGGGTTCAGTTTCATCTTATATTTGTGGTGGACGTCGAAAGCCTCGCCCAGATCTTTGGCGTGCTGATCTGGCGAGGTCGATTTGACGAGCATGTCGTCGACGTAAACCTTTATGTTCCTGCCGATCTGAGGCTTAAACATCATGTTGACTAAGCGTTGGTATGTAGCCCCGGCGTTTTTGAGGCCGAAGGGCATCACTTTATAGCAGTATACCCCCCGGTCCGTTGTGAATGCGGTGAGATCTTCATCTGCCGAATTCATACAGATCTGGTTGTAGCCGGAGAAGGCGTCCATAAAGCTGAGTAGCTCGTGGCCTGCCGAACTGTCGACGTGCTGATCTATCCGAGGGAGGGGATAGTTGTCTTTCGGGCAAGCCTTGTTGAGGTCAGTAAAGTCGATGCACATGCGCCAATTCCCGCTTGCTTTTTTAACCATGACCACATTCCCCAACCACTCCGAGTAAGCCACGTTCTGAATGAAGTTGGCCGCGAGCAATCTGTCAACCTTGTCCTCGATCGCTTTTTCCTTGATCGGAGCGAAGCTTCGTTTCTTCTGCCTGACGGGTCGGACCGCCGGGTCGACCCCAAACTTATGTGATATTATTTTGGGGTCGATCCCAGATATGTTAGCAGGCGCCCAGGCGAACACGTCTGAGTTTTCTCTGAGGAAGCGGACCAAGTCCTCACGCTGAGCTCCCGTTAAGAGTGACCCGACTTGGACGGTTTGTTCATTGTCCCCATCGACGAGCAGGACCTCTGTTAGCGGCTCCACCGGGGCTCCTCGGATCTCTTTATGCTTGTCCTGAGTATCCAAAGATCCCCTGAAATCATCCATGCCCCCAAGATCATTGTTTCTCTCCTCGGGCATAAATGTCGCTGTGAAGCAAATCTTCGCAGTTTGCTGGTTCCCGTAGGCCCAACCTATCCCACCTTGGTCGAGGGGAAACTTGATTCCTAGGTGGTAGGTCGATATCTGGGTCCGGAGGGAATTCAGCATCAGGCATCCCAGGAGGATATTGTAGGCCGATGGAATTCTGGCGACAATGAACTCTACAGGCATGGTACGCGTATGTCCTGTCTCCCCGATGTTAAGCAGGAGAGCGACCACCCCTTCTTCCTGGATGGAGTGGTTGGTGAATCCCGACAGGATGTGGGCGGTCGGCCTCAGGTCCGACGGGGTAAGCCTCATACGCAGGAAGCAGTCATAGAAGAGAATGTCTGTCGAGCTTCCCGAGTCGATCAATATCCTTTGCACTTCGTAATGGTGGACCCATGCGGTGATTACCAGAGGGTCATTGTGGGGCAGGGATATCCCGTGGAGGTCCTTGTCGGTAAAGATAATGGGCTCAGCTGCTTTGACCCTCTTCTTGGGTTGGCTGCTAGTCCCTTCGACCGGCAAGGGGCACCGTGTCTCATCGGCCCCAGGTGCACCCCCCACTGATACGACCATGATTTAGCCGATCGTCAACTCGCCAGGAGGGGGTGGTGCTCTTGCTCTCGGTCGGCTTCTCGCTTGTCCCGCAAGTATCTTGCCAGGTGCCCCGAACAGATTAATTCCTCGATGTAGTCTCGGAGCTGTTTGCAGTTCTCGGTGGGGTGTCCCTGCGACCTGTGGAAAGCGCAATAGGGGCCTCGTGTCCGTTTGGCCGCCTTATGGTTGACCAGGAGGAGTTTGAAGAATCTCTCGCCCTTTGCCTCCTCCAACAGCTCTGTCTGGGAGATGTTGAGCGGGGTATACTCCTGAAACTTTGGCGAGTAGGGCTTTGGCCGCTCAATCTTCTTTTTATCCTCTCTTGCCCTCTTCTTCTGATCGGTCTGGTCTGTCCGAGGTAGGTTCGCGTTCACCTCGGGCTCGAGCTGGATCTCTCGCTCGGTCCAGGCTTTTACCTCAGCCATGGTCTTAGGTTGCGCTAATTTAAAGGAGTGGATCCACTCCTTGTGCCTAAGACCCGACCTAAGGGCGGTTATGATCGTCTCGTCCCGGTGCTCTGGGACCTTAAGGAGAGCGTTGTAAAAGCGGCTGACGTATTCTTTGAAGGATTCCTTATCCTCGCTCTTTATAGTGAAAAGATGATCGACGGTCCGTTTCTGCCGTCTGTTCCCGACGAAATGGCCGAGGAACTGGGTGGCCAGCTCATCGAAGGTAGAGATTGAGCGTGGCCTGAGTCCTCGGAACCAGTCTCGTCCAGAGCGGATGAGAGTGGCGGGGAAAGCACGGCATTGCATGACGTCGGAGTTGTCCTGGAAACTCATCCCTGCTGTGAATGCGTTCAAATTGTCTTTCGGGTCGGACTTTCCATCGAAGAGAGAGACCTTTGGGGGCTTGTTCCTAGAAAAGACGTGGACAGCGAGAAGCTCTTCGGTAAAGGGCTTCGTAAGCGAGTCGACGGCATATCTAGCCCCGTCGCTTGATGGGCGACTCTCCCGATGTATTCCCTCGATCTTCTTTTCGAGGGTATCGAGTTGATCGTGGTATCCGAGGATTCGGCATATCGGACTTATGGCCCCTGCTGTTGGCGACCTGCGCCTGGCCGCGGTTCTAGTTCCGTTCTATGAGGTTCCTCAGGTCCCCTGGCGAAGTCGACCTCGAGCTGCCGTGGTGAGTCTCGTCCGAGCGGACCTGTCGAGGGAGAGGGCGCCGGCCATGCCTGGGAGCAGGCGAGCTGACCGATACCTCCTCGAGAGGGAAAAGAGCGCGATGGGCCTCAGGACGGGGCGCTCTTTCATAAGACCTCGGCGTCGAGCTGTGAAGTGCCTACCGGGTCATCGAATTGGTCGCCACGGGGGATCTATGGCCGCCGGAGATAGCGTGGCGGTGCTTGGATGCATCGACGCGGACAGTGTCTTCTTTCCCTATGTGTCGCTCCCGAGGTGGGAGAGCGGCGACTTAGGGAGCTTGTCCCGCCGTTTGGACACGGACAAGCGCATCTACAACGGACGCGAGCCGATCTATCCATGCAGATAGGGCGTGAATGGCGTTCGGGGGAGGAGGGGATCCACTCGCGTCTCCGTTGTGGGGAGGACGGCGGCTAGAGCTTGGACCGTCGCGATGATCACTCGCCATGAGTTCGAGATCGGAAGATTAACTTTCGTTGAGCGGAATTTTTCTTTCCCACGGACGGCGCCAACTGATGGAGCTCTTGATCTCCTTCAGATGTTGTCTTCCGTTGATCTACAGCGAGCGGTGATGGATGACTGAGATTGGATATGAGAGTTGCCTCTTGATGCGTGTTGATCTCAGTGGACTTGATTTGGGAATGAAGCCGAGCTACCTGCAAAGAAGTCCCGGGGTGGTTGTACCACCGTAGACTCTCCGACGATCAAGTTAGTTGAGATATTTGGGCAGAGTAACGGTCTATTGGGGTAAAAATGCTTTACCTGAGTCGTCTGAGAGAGGGGTTTATATAGTGACAACCATGGGCAGGCGGGCGCGAGATTCACGCCGGCCGTTACGCCCCTGGCGTTACGCCTGCGTGAAAGGCGGGATACCCCATTAATGACGAGATACATTCATTAATGGGGGCAATGCGATGGCGTAGAACGCAGGATCGTAGGCGGCGGATATCTCATGTCTGGCGAGATTCGCGGAGCCGTGGCGGAGACGCCTGTGATCTGTGCTGTGGGTCGGTCGGTGATACTGAAGAAGCTGAGCTCGGCGGGAGGTCCGGAGGCAAGCGGGAGGTCGAGCAAGCTTGGTTCTGTAATAGCTCGGAGGTGAGCTAAGAGGGCTGAGGAAGCTCAGCGTGCGGGAGGGCTCGGAGGCGAGCCAATGGTTGTTTTTAAGACGAGCATAGGAGTGGTCTGGAAGGCCACCGAAGGTCGGGAACATTCTCGGGAGGAAGGCCCGGGGTACGCCTTCAATGTACCGTTCTTGTTCCTTTCCCGTAAGCCTCATGACACGTCATCTGTCATGTGTCGTGATCTGGAGAGTTCTAAGTACCGAGCATCATCAGTGATCATCGTGATCAACCCCTCTGTCATAAGGGAAAAAAACAATTGAATGAACGCGGGAACTTCTTCATTTGTTGTAATAAAATCTTCAACTGAAATGTTAGTGGCAAAACCATGAATAAACTCTGCGCCTTGGCCTTTGCAGTTGATTGAGATGTAGAGACCACTGATTTCGTAGTGGGTGTCTAATACATTTCGTGTTCTGAGATGACCGGCTAGGGGATAGAAATGATCGTGAGAAAATAGAACAGAAGCAGTAGTCGAATATTTTAGAAACGAAGTTGAACCTCCATTAGATACCAAGAGTCTGTGAAAAGAAAAACGAGCTGTGTTCAGTTACCTCTTATTGCTCATTAATCGTGCTGCTAGCATCCTCCCACTTTCCAACAGATGAGCTGCTGTAGTGGCATGCAGAAGATTGTATATAAATAAATTAATTAAACATCTCAACGTATACCTTCCAATTAGAATTGCGTCTTTATCATGCGATAGCCTATTCAAGTTCACATGCAGATTTAATGCACTAATTTCTTTAATTATTTTCACAAGTATGACGTGCATTCTTCTAACCATTCTTATTCACAGTAACACACTATTACAGTATGACAATCGCAATTCGTATTTGTTGCGAGTTAACAATTTGATGACCGTGCTTGAAAATGGTAAAATAAACTAAAGTTAACAAAAGTTTAACAGAAGAGAAACGGAACACAATGATAGGATAACCAAAGTGTCCTCTTATTTATGAGCTTCCATGAACAAGCACATTAATTATATATCAGTCTCACCGGTGCAGTTATAATGAATGTTTTCTGTGTTGGGTGAAATTGCTAGTAAGTCAAAAAAACAAATTAAATTAATATTTTTAAAGGAATAATATTTAACTATGTTTGCTAAGCATGCACCTTATTAAACAAATAAGCAAAAACAAGAAGAATAAGGTTCCGAATTGTGTGGGACGGAAGCACGCCAAATGATCGCTGTCTTAAGAATAGAATTCGCCGCCTCTAGCACAAGACTCGCCGACGATCTGTTCCCAAGATACGACCGTCCCACCAACAGGGACTCCACCCGAAGTGCAGTAGGATGAAGTGTCGAACCGGTCGCTGACCCTCGTCACTCAACAAGAACAAAGGTGGCCCGAACCCGAACTGAACAGAGCCGGCAGCAGCAGTGGGCTTTGGAATATATAGGAAGGGAAAGGGAGAGGAGAAGGTGCTCGCCGGAGTGGAGGACCGGAAGCTTGCCGGAGAAGTGGAGAGAAGAGGAGCAACTTGGTTGAGAGAAAAGGTATTTTGTTTTCTTTTTGAACGAAGAGAAGGGGTGCTCCTATGCTCCTTATATAGGAGTCCTGAGCCAAGCCCATTATTGTCCATCAATACACAGATTAATGCAGGCCCAACGTCTCTGTCCTCCGAAGGCAGAAACGCCTGCATTAAAGTTCATCGAACGGTCCACTCTTAATACGAGCCCATGGCTGCTGCAACTGTCCAGAAACGGGTCCAAACAAAAGCATTTTGTGCAAAAGGATAAGCGCACGTGCAGGCCGGCCAGGCCAGACGGCGCGCGCGCATGTGTGTGGAAAAGCCCAAGCCTACTAGCCCTTGAACTACTTCAAGAGGCTAAGGCACATCCACATATATAAAGACAGTAACACCTTGTTGTTTTGGCGATGTGGGACAAAAGAAAAAGGAAAAATATATTTTAAATCATTAAATAAAGTATAAAATCCATCATCCCCCACATGGTTTAAAAACTCAGTGTAGTTGAAATACAAAAAGACACATTGAGCGACATAATACTTAGCATATCAATGAGGTGTTTTTTTGCTTTGAACCTCACCTAGTATGACACATTTCCATTCGAAAGGGACGTGGTGAACTAGGTCTTGAACCAGACCCTTTGAACCGAACTTCCACATGCCACACAGCCAAATATAGGGTACGAGACCAGGTTCATAAGCCGGCTAGCGCGTTTCGGCCATGCGCTGATCTTGTCTCATGAGTGCTCTAGCGAATGCCCGCAATTCACATAGTCCCGGCCCCAGGAACACACCCACATAGTAAAGTTCTCCAATGGTGCACTGAACGGACCTACACCCTGCCATAAAGGCCTTGAACATATTCAGAGCAATAGCTCTTCCTTAACCGTTTCAGTCAGGAGCACTGTCACCATAGGGAGGGTCTTGGAGATATACTCCTAAAAAATCAGTGCTCCAAGTAGACACGCTAGTAGCTCATCGTCCCTTTGAACTAAACTTCATGGGATCTCCACTTGGAATAGTAGGGTATCCACTGCGGTGTCTAAGTGGTGGGCAACAGACCCATCCCCCTCGATGAGGATTGGACTAGCTATCTTGCTAGCCCCTTGGTCAGAGGATCTACCAAGTTATTCACTGATTTCACAAAATTAAGTGAGATCACACCGCGTGCGATCCGGTCCTTGATATCCTCTAAACGGATTCTCAAGTGCCGTTTGCCAGTATCACTTTTAGATTGTCTGGCCTTATCAATAACTGCTTTACAATCATAATGTATAGACAAAGCAGGTAATGGCTTAACAGTTAAAGGAATATCAAGTAAAAACAGTCTAAGCCATTCAGCTTGCAAACTAGCTAAGTTTAAAGCAATTAACTCTGCTTCCATAGTTGATCTAGTTATGACTGTTTGCTTGGTGGACTTCCAAGAAACACCACCTCCTCCTAGCAAAAACACATAGCCACTAGTTGATTTAGTTTCATCTGAATCAGAGATCCAGTTAGCATCAATATAACCTTCCATGGTGGAAGGAAAAGAGGTGTAGTGTAGTGTAACATGCAAAGTACCCTTTAAGTATCGAAATGCCCTCACTAGAGCTTTCCAGAGATCAACATTAGGGTTACTTGTGTATCTACTCAATCTACCTACAGCATAAGATAAATCAGGTCTAGAACCATTAGCTAGATACAACAAACTACCAATTATCTCATCATACAAAGATTGGTTTACAGGTGGACCAGAGTGGGATCTCAAGTGAAACAGAGGATCATATGGAGTAGAAACTGGTGTACAGTCGAAGTACCTGATTGTTAAGAATTTTATGCTTGCGCTTCTAAAAAAAATCAAAGAATTTTACCGCAATCAAGAACTGCGTCGCTTGGTAGCTAGCCGGTGAGTACGGGTCGGTCCACAGGGATTTTGTGTATTCTCAATTTGTTCTAACGAGTTAACTCCAATTGGTGTTGGATTGATTATCACTAAAAACTAAGATTGATTTAGACTAGGATTAAAACTTTGCTAGGGTTAGGTTTAGGTCAAGTTTGGAAATTTAAGATTTCTCACCGCTTTCAATGCCCTAATTTAGATCTATTTAGGTGTTATGATAATAATTAATAAAGGGGATTAGGACGATCGGGAAGAAACGATATTTCTTCCTCTAGGTCCTTATCCGTCCTTTCTTAATTCTTATCCTAACCTCCATGGAAAACATACACAACCGGTCTTTTAAACTACGGTATCACCGCTATCTCGTGGGGTAGGGTGCCGTAGTGAGCGGTGTGTGTATGTATGCATGGAGTCCTATAAAAATATGTGATGGGCAAGAAAGGGGTGAGAGATTTTCATCTCTCAAACCTTTCCTATTCCTAACCCTAACAAGTGAGGAACTACTCACTTATTAGGGGATTGATAAAAGACATTTTTTTATGATTTGTTTTTAAAAGACTAACTATCTAAACTACGGCAGATAAATAAAAGTTCTAAACTAATTCACTAGGGCAGATAAATAAATTTATAAACTATGGCAGAAAAGAAATTAAAACTAGAGGAAGGTAAAAAAAAAACTACTTACTTTATTCGATGCACTATTCAAAACATTACAGCGATTTCTGAAATTTTATCAATAAAAAGAGGCATGCTCCAAAAAAAGAGCATTAAGGTTTCTATTTATAGATCATAGAAACCCCAGGGTTACATCCGATCCCTATATGCATTTACAAAATTACCCCTAAGAAGCCTAGTCAACAAACCGCCACACCGTCATAATATGCACCGACACGTGCTCATCTTGGCCGCGGAACCGCGGCCAAAAGCCCTGTTTGGCCGCGGATCCGCGGCCACCTTGGAGGCTCTTGGGCTGGAGTTTTCTAGGCTGCTTCTGATTGCATTTGGCATCTTGTTTCTTCACTTGGTTTCTCAGATTGTCTTCTAGTTCTCTTCTAGATTTCCACAGTGCATAATGTCGTGGACTTTTATCCTTTGCTTCGTGTCGAAGTCTTGAACCTTGCTGTTCCCCTCCGAAAGACGCGGCGGAGACGCGATGTCCGTCTTGCCTGAAATACGGGGCAGATGCTAATTGGTGCTATCCGTCTACCTCTTTGAAGATGCCAAAATGATTTATGGCACCGTGTATTGATGGTTTAAACGGATGCGGCCGATGTAGTAGACTTCGTCAGATTCCCCCTCATTTGAGGGGTTTTTGATTGTGGGGACGCTCTTACCTGCAGGCGCAAGCCCCTGCAGTTAATCACGCTACCGCATCGCGGTAACAACTTTCTCCTTCTCTAGATAGTCACTTCGTGTCGTGGGTGTTTGTTTTGTTTTTGGTTGCACGTGGATTGTATACGGAGACTAAGTTATGTTGTCGCCCGTAGGGCGTGGACTAGTCCAAATCCGTATCTTTCTTGGATTTGGGTTTTGGGGGTTTGGGTTTGTAAGTCGACGCTAGACACCCCACATGATGCGGGGAGGCGGAATAGGTAAAACAATCATTTTGTTTAAACTAACACCGACTAACTTTACGGATCTTTGCTAAACCCTAACTAACAACTATCTAGAAGTGATTAGCTACTATGATAGATGATTATACCTAATGAATCAAGTCCTTCTTGTTCTCGTTGACCACCTTCTCGTCGGCCTCCTCGTTGTGATAGAAGATCCACCCGAGAGCTACTTCTCCAAGCTTTAACCTCTCACTTGAGGTAACTAGCTGACTATGAGTGCTAATCAAGATAACCTAGAGGATATAGAAGAGGATTAGGGGTTTATTAGTCTTGCTAACCCTTGGGATCTCAACACATGAGAGGATTAGGGTTAGAGTTGAAGAGAGAGAGAGCTTGAGGAGAGAGAATGTGTGTGTGAGAATCAATAAATATCATAAGTCATTTGGATAAATAATGAAGCATCAAAAATATCTAGAAATAATATCTCAAAATATCAACCATGCTTCATTAATTACTTTGAGGTGAATCACCTTATGACTCATGATGTATTTAATGCAAATCACATCATCTCCTCCACCTCATTAAGCTTAATTCATAAATGAATTAAAGCATAATGAGTCACCTTTCTTCTAGAAACTTCTCTAGTATTTACGAGAACGCCCCTCCTATCCGTGAAAACACGGAAAAACTGAGATTGTATAAATCCAATAATCCAATACTAGAACCTGGCTTAAACTAAAGCCTGCTAATAAAAACTGTCCGAACATCGTACGTGCATAAAAACACGTATGTGTCCGAACCCTGTCGTAAAACCATACGACCTCTATATCGTTTCACCTGAAGCAGGGAAACTCTTTTTGTAGGACTCTAAAGACTCGATACTACGCCGGCAATGGGTTTAACCACAGACCGCAAGCGGCACTAGCTGTACGTAACGGTCCCCAGATAGATGTCGATAAGAAGGCCGATGAGGAAACCCATCCGAACTCCTACTAAGCCTGATGTGACAATCTCCGTACAGTCCGGTCTGTTCGTCTAAGACTATCGCATATTAGGCCTAGAGGGGTGGCAAGCGTCAGTCCCCTAAAAGCTGTATAAGTCGTGTCGGAGTGAAGCCCATTACACCTTGAGAAGCTACTGCAAATCCTACCAGTAAATCTCGTTTGCCCTGGCCAGGGACTTTGCGTAATGGCTTTCCAAACACAGCGCGATATCAACTCCCAATACCGGGAGAGACGGATCCTATCTAACTGCCACTACCTCCAAGTGCTTCGGGATTGCACCCAACTGCTACCTGTTTGCACGACTCCTTTGAGCAGTGGTAGGGTAGCAATCTAAGAACAGTGGGAACACACTCGAGACGAAGCAGCAGTGTCAAGTCTGCGGACTATGCTGTACTCATGTCACCTGGGAACTGTTAACTGACGACGGGTATAATACCAACCAACAGTTCCCTACGAGTCCAGTCCGGTGTACCCGTAACCCAGCGAGCACCTGTATACTATCTCCAGTACAACGTACTAATAGCTATGGGACAGACCATTTCCCCTGCTGGGATGAGAAGCGTACACACTAGTCTACTCCGGAGTATCGATGCCCTGTCTCGATAATCCTACTACTAGGGACCTGAAAAAGGATGTGCTTGTACACTACCCAGCCCTCACTAGTGTGACTGCCATCACAACGCTGGTAGTCAAGCAAGATCCTAAGGGCTCTATCAATATGTATTCGTGATATACTAACATATACATATATTAAGATAGATTTAAACCAAGTAGCATACTACTATGTTGAGCGAGACTGTTAATATAACTGTGAATATCCCAAGCTTCCATTAAATAATATACAAACTAGTATGATATAATAATGGCCCCTAGGGCATATACACTAACAATCTCCCACTTGCACTAGGGCCATGTACTGGTATATCGAAGACCTATCATCTCGAGTAGCCTCTTAAACTGAATCTGAGGTAAGGCCTTAGTGAATGGATCTGCAGTGTTCTCCTCTGTAGCAACTCTCCGGATCTCGATCTCCTGGCGATTTATGATCTCCATGATCACGTGATACCGCCTTAAGATGTGTCTGGACTTCTGATGGGACCTGAGTTCCTTCGCTAAAGCTATAGCTCCGTTGTTGTCACAATACAGCGGTATTGGATCAGCAATGGTAGGAACCACCTGAAGTTCTGTTAGGAACTTCTTCATCCAGACTGCTTCTTTTGCGGCATCGCAAGCAGCGATATATTCTGCTTCCATCGTCGAGTCAGCAACGGTGTCCTGCTTGGAACTCTTCTAGCACACCACCCCTCCATTGAGGGTAAAGACATAACCTGACATGGACTTGGAGTCATCCTTGTCACTCTGGAAGCTGGAATCAGCAAAAGCCTCGATCTGGAGGTCTTTTCCGCCGTAAACCAAGAACATATCCTTAGTCCTTCTCAGGTACTTGAGAATGTTCTTTACTGCTATTCAGTGCTTCTCCCTTGGGTCTGACTGATACCTGCTTACCACGCTCAGTGCGTAAGCTACATCTGGTTTGGTGCACAACATCGCATACATTATAGAGCCTACTGCAGAAGCGTAGGGTATAACTGACATGCGATCTCTTTCCAAATCAGTCTTAGGAGACATCTCTTTGGATAGTGTGATTCCATGACAAGCCGGTAAATTACCGCGCTTAGAATCTTCCATACTGAATCTTTTCAGTATAGTGTTGATATACCTGGACTGCGAAAGTCCCAACATCCTCTTAGATTTATCACGATAGATCTAGATCCCCAGAATGTAAGAGGTATCACCCAGGTCTTTCATGGAGAACCTGTGTGACAAGAATTCTTTGACAGATTGTAGCATAGGAATGTCATTTCCTGTCAATAGAATGTCATCCACGTACAAGATGAGGAATATGACAGTTCGTGCTACAATTTTACTATATATACATGGTTCATCTGGATTTTTGATAAAGTCATATTCTTTGACCATTTCATCAAAACAGATGTTCCAACTCCGCGACGCCTGCTTTAGTCTATAAATGGACTTATGCAACTTGCACACTTTCCCGCTGCTCCCATTCTGATTGAAACCTTCTGGCTGATCCATATAGACACACTCTTCTAAATTACCATTTAGAAAAGCCGTCTTTACGTCCATCTGCCAGATCTCATAATCATGGAAGGCGGCAATGGCAAGAAGGATCCGAATGGATTTGAGCATAGCCACTGGAGAAAAAGTTTCGTCATAGTCCAAACCAGGTCTTTGACGAAAACCCTTTGCAACAAGTCTAGCCTTATAGGTTTCCACCTGTCCATCTACACCAATCTTTTTCTTGAAGATCCACTTGCATCCTATGGGTTTTACCCCATCTGGAGCAAAGTCCAAAGTCCATACTTTGTTGGTGTACATGGACTCCATCTCGGTCCGCATTGCATCCAGCCATCGTACCGAGTCACCGCTCTGGATGGCCTGCTGGAAGCTAGTAGGTTCATCATTATCAATGACGCAATGCTCTCTATCCTCATCTATGAGAAAACCGTAGTATCTCTCAGGCGGATGAGACGGCCTACTACTCCTGCGGAGGGGTGCGGGAATGTCATGTTCTTCTTGAACTACTAGTTCTACCAAACTTTCAGTAGTAGTTTGTGGTTCTGGAATTTCTTCCAGTTCTATTACGCTCCCACTTGTTTCCTTTTCTAAAAACTGATGTTCTAGAAAATAGGCATTCCGAGAAACAAAAACCTTTTGTTCCTCTGCGTAATAGAAGAAATACCCCTTGGAGTTCTTTGGATATCCCATAAACTTACACTGTACTGATCGTGCCTCGAGTTTGTCCGCATGCTTCTTTTTAACAAAAACTGGACATCCCCATATCTTCAGATACTGAAGATAGGGTTTCTTCCCACTCTATATCTGATATGGCGTGGTAGGCACAGTCTTGGTAGGAGCCCTGTTCAAAAGATATGCTGTTGATTCTAGCGCATAACCCCAGAAAGATCGCGGTAACTCAGCATTACTCATCATGGAACGTACCATATCTAGTAGGGTTCGATTCCGTCTTTCCGATACACCATGCTGTGGAGTGTATGGAGGAGTAAGCTGAGAGAGAATTCCTTTCTATTTTAGATAAGCTAGGAACTCGGCACTTAAGTATTCACCACCTCGATCAGATCTCAGTGTCTTGATACTTTTGCCGGTTTGGTTTTCTACTTCATTCTTATATTCTTGGAATTTCTCAAAGGCCTCGGATTTATGTTTCATTAAGAAAATGAATCCATACCTAGAGTAATTGTCCGTAAAAGTAATGAAATATGAAAAACCACCTCTTGCATGTGTAGACATTGGACCACATATATCGCTGTGTATGAGTCCTAAGAGCTCGCTCGCTTTTACTCCATGTCCAGTGAATGGAGTCTTTGTCATCTTTCTTTTGAGACATGATTGACAAGTTGCATAAGATTGATATTCGAACGGATTCAAATATCCTTCTCTATGTAACTTAGTTAACCTTGTCTCGTTGATGTGACCCAGTCTACAATGCCATAAGAAAGCCTGATTTATATCTGGAGACTTTCTTTTTAGAGTGTTCTGGATATTGAAAATATGTAATTGGTTTAACACGTATATACCGTTATCTAGTGTACCGGACCCAATCAAACCATGATTAAGCTGGATGTTAACAACATCGCTTACAAATATGAAATCATAACCTTCTTTTGATAACAACGATACTGATATGATATTACACGTTAAACTAGGTACACAAAAACAGTTGTGCAAAACCAAAATATGTCCACTCGCAATCCAAGGTGATAATCCCCTACGGACACAGCACCCACGCTAGCTCCGTTAGCAACCTGGAGGGTCATATCACCAACCTTCAGCACTCTATGGTTTCTCAGTGCCTGCAATGAATTGCATATATGAGATCCTGATCCGGTATCTAATACCCAGGAAGTAGAGTTGATTGACAAACAATTTTCAATTACAAACACACCTGAAGTCGAAGCCACAGCTTGCTTCGGGTCCTGGTTCTTGGCAATTCAAGCTTTGCAATTTTTCTTCCAATGGCCTTTCCTACGACAGTGGAAGCACTCGTCCTTTGCCACTACTGGCACCGTAACCTTTGTCTTTCCCTTAACTCCCACCTTACCAACACCACCTCTTGGTTTGGTAGCGGCCTTCTTCTTCCTTCCTTTGGCCCTAGCCTTGGACCCGGAAGAGGAAGCACCACGAACAAACATAGTGGGTGTTTCCCTTGCTTTCTGCAAGGTGCCCTCTGCACTCCTCAACATGTTAAGGAGTTCTGGAAGTTCAACTTCTTTTCCTTGAATGTTGAAATTCAGAGTAAACTGGGCGTAGGTGGAAGGAAGGGACTGAACAACCAAGTCTGTATATAGCTCGTTCTCTAATGTTGTCCCGATGTCCGCGAGCTCTTCTATATAGCCAATCATCTTAAGGACATGTTCTCCTACAGATGACCCGACGGCCAGCCTCGACTGAAACAAGTTCTTCGAGGTCTCGTATCTAGCTATACGAGATTGCTCTCCATACAGATCCTTTGTGTGGAGAAATATGAATTCAAGATCCATATTCTCGTGCCTCCTCTGATGTTCATTATTCATAGAGGCAAGCACGATGCATTTGGCCTTCGCGCAATCAGTCTCCCAGATCTTGCGGATTTCCTTATCCGCGACACTGGATTCTGGACCAGGGACAGCATGTGCCTTAGTGGTAAGGACATACCCCAATCTGTCATAAGTAATTGCCATCTTAACATTCCGGAACCAATCTTTATAGTTTGGCCCTGTCAAAATATTTTTATCTAATAGTAACTTAAGGCCTGTCATGTTCTGGGTCGCTGCAAATAGAGAGAGGGAACACTTTAGCATGATGCTCTTGCAAATTTAGAGTGGTTTTTAGTTTATCTAAACAGGATGGCTCTCACTGTTTTTCGAATCGCTCCTCAAACCAAAAAGGAAGAATTAGTCAGGACTATTCTCACCGTACAATTCTTGCTTAACCGTTCAGCCAGGCCGGTGTCGGTACTTCAAGAGAGGTTTTACGACACTTTCGCGAAGTTCCTTAATTAAATAACCTCTTTTCTCTGGGGGCGTAGCCCCGCTGACACCTTTCTCGACACCTACTTGGTTTATAGCATTGATTGTTAAGTGACGAATCTCCTGATAAGTAGCGGATACTCACAGTAGGATCAGAATCCAAATATCATCGTGTGATAAAACTGAAGGAATCCAACCAAAATTATCACACTCCAAATGGTATGCAACTCTTAGCAAATTTCAGTTTCTTTAGAAATTCCCGATATCAATTTCTGCCCCATTCTCTTATGATCTTGGCGTTGGTCAAAATGTCATAAGTCACATGTCAAGTTCTACCCATCATTATCTTGTTAATTTGAACCCATCCGTACATAACCCTGACGTTGGCCAAATGATAGTACGACTGTCCCAAACTAACTCATTTATCTATGCAACAAATGAATACCCAGCAGCTACCAAACACTATGCCTTGGCGTTGGTCAAAATACATAGCTTGAATACTACTGAATACCCAAATGAAATGACGGAGGGCTACGAATGGTTTTTGCGAAACCGTGAACGTAGTGAACTTGATATGATCGAAAGAACCTGATAGCTTTTAAAAGGAGTGGCTTAAGCTCCGCAATTTAAAAATATCTTCTGTTTTAAAATAACCAAGTGGTTTCTTTTAAACTGTTCCAACGATTCAATTTTGGTTTATTTTCTTTGCATTAATATAATGCGTCCCATCAATTAACTTATCATTGCAGAAAACAACGAAAATACAACGTCCTCTTATGCCATCCGCATTCGCCACTGGGTCTCGTCATTCACCCGTTAGGTTACTTAACTAACGACCGAGCGGGGCTGGGCTAGCGCGGGTGTAAAACATAAGTGACGCCTAATAGATATCATATATAGATATTGTACATTCGTCAGAAGCAATAATAGGCATTCCAGATCACAGATGAACATATTAGATTTTCTACGAATCCGCATTCCTTTTGAGCCTGCAAAGAAAGACGGATTACACAGTCGCGATGAATAGCCAAAACCCCACCCTAGACCCCTACGGGTACGGCAAACTACCCGCCAACTACCCGAAGTGAAGCGGTCTCTCTCACCAACGTGAGTAGGCCACTAAACAGTTCAAAATATCCGGTAATTTGTGCACCCCATCTTGGGTCTATCCTATGAGCAGAAAACAGTAAATGAAATAATACAACGGTGGCTACAACCTCAACCCGGATGTGCCCCGCAAAAGAATATTACAACAATTTACAAATTACATTTGAATGAAAGAAACACTCGTCTCACATCCCCGGCTATCCATTCACGACAATCCAACAAGTCCACAAACACAAACCAGTAAAAACCATTACAGAATTATGCAACCCCCTGCTAACCGACATACTAGCAGTTAGGGGAGGTTTACGAACACATTAAACACATCACAGAAATAATCAAGTTAGCCAAATATCTTAGAACTTCGATCAAGCAAACACAAATGATTCTACTCCAAATAATTCTCTGTGCACCTAAAACCTGAGCAGAAACAAAATATCCCAGAAAACACATCAACACAGAAAAGTTACTGGGCAAATTTGGGCTGACTCGGCTTCAACTCGGCCGCGGATCCGCGGCGGATCGCTTGGATAGGCCGCGGTTCTGCGGCGGTTTGGCCGAGTCACGATCTCAAATTTCTCCAGTAATCTTATAATTCCCTGCTTGTTTTTTTAAGGGTCCCTGAAAAATTTTTAGACCCCGTTTTAAAATCGGCAGAAACTAGGTTAAAACGTCGTATTTTCGGGTTTTTTTGCGATCAAATTTCTAACGACTTTTCTAACAAGTTAGTTATGGTTTAGCGAGGCTCTGATACCACTGTAAGTCGACGCTAGACACCCCACATGATGCGGGGAGGCGGAATAGGTAAAACAATCATTTTGTTTAAACTAACACCGACTAACTTTACGGATCTTTGCTAAACCCTAACTAACAACTATCTAGAAGTGATTAGCTACTATGATAGATGATTATACCTAATGAATCAAGTCCTTCTTATTCTCGTTGACCACCTCCTCGTCGGCCTCCTCGTTGTGATAGAAGATCCACCCGAAAGCTACTTCTCCAAGCTTTAACCTCTCACTTGAGGTAACTAGCTGACTATGAGTGCTAATCAAGGTAACCTAGAGGATATAGAAGAGGAATAGGGGTCTATTAGTCTTGCTAACCCTTGGGATCTCAACACATGAGAGGATTTGGGTTAGGGTTGAAGAGAGAGAGCTTGAGGAGAAAGAATGTGTGTGTGAGAATCAATAAATATCATAAGTCATTTGGATAAATAATGAAGCATCAAAAATATCTAGAAATAATATCTCAAAATATCAACCATGCTTCATTAATTACTTTGAGGTGAATCACCTCATGACTCATGATGTAATTAATGCAAATCACATCATCTCCTCCACCTCATTAAGCTTAATTCATAAATGAATTAAAGCATAATGAGTCACCTTTCTTCTAGAAGCTTCTCGAGTATTTACGAGAACGCCCCTCCTATCCGTGAAAACACGGAAAAACTGAGACTGTATAAATCCAATAATCCAATACTAGAACCTGGCTTAAACTAAAGCCTGCTAGTAAAAACTGTCCGAACATCGTACGTGCATAAAAACACGTATGTGTCCGAACCCTGTCGTAAAACCATAAGACCACTATATCGTTTCGCCTGAAGCAGGGAAACTCTCTGTGTGGGACTCTAAAGACTCAATACTACGCTGACAGTGGGTTTAACTACACACCGCAAGCGGCACTAGCTGTATGTAACGGTCCCAAGGGAGATGTCGATAAGAAGGCCGATGAGGAAATCCATCCGAACTCCTACTAAGCCTGATGTGACAATCTCCGTACAGTCCGGTCTGTTCGTCTAAGACTATCGCATATTAGGCCTAGGGGGCGGCAAGCGTCATTCCCGTAAAAGATGTATAAGTCGTGTCGGAGTGAAGCCCATTACACCTTGAGAAGCTACTGGAAATCCTACCAGTAAATCTCATTTGCCCTGGTCAGGGACTTTGCGTAATGGGTTTCCAAACACAGCGCGATATCAATTCCCAATACCGGGAGAAACGAATCCTATCTAACTGCCACTGCCTCCAAGTGCTTCGGGACTGCACCCAGCTGCTACCTGTTTGCACGACTCCTTTGAGCCGTGGTAGGGTAGCAATCTAAGAACATTGGGAACACACTCGAGACGAAGCAGCAGTGTCAAGTCAGCGGACTATGTGTACTCATGTCACCTGGGAACTGTTAACTGACGACGGGTATAATACCAACCAAAAGTTCCCTGCGATTCCAGTCCGGTGTACCCGTAACCCAACGAGCACCTGTATACTATCTCCAGTACAACGTACTAATGGCTGTGGGACAGACCATTTCCCCTGCTGAGATGAGAAGCGCACACACTAGTCTACTCCGGAGTATCGATGTCCTGTCTCAATAATCCTACGACTAGGGACCTGAAAAGGATGTGCTTGTAGACTACCCAGCCCCCACTAGTGTGACTGCCATCACAACGCTGGTAGTCAAGCAAGATCCTAAGGGCTCTATCAATATGTATTCGTGATATGCTAACATATACACATATTAAGATAGACTTAAACCAAGTAGTATACTACTATGTTGAGCGAGACTGTTAATATAACTGTGAATATCCCAAGCTTCCATTAAGTAATATACAAAATAGTATGATACAATAATGGCCCCTAGGGCATATATACTAACAGGGTTTAAGAATACGTTAGCCTTATTTGAGACTAGGATCGAATTAAACGTTTGTTAAGAATACGTTAGTCTTATTTTAGACTAAGATCAACTTAACAGGATCGTTTAGATCTGAAAAGAGAGCAATTGGGCTATGTTGTTTAGTTTAGTGATATTGCGGTCGATAATTAGTTTAAGGACATTACGGTCCATTGTTAGTTTAAGGACATCTCGGTCCAATGTTAGTTTTAAGACATCGCGGTCGAGGTTAAGGACATCATAGTCCATGGATTTAAGAACTCCACAGTCCATTGTTAGTTTAAAGACATCACGGTCGTGGTTAAGGACATCATAGTCCATGGGTTTAGGGACCCCGCAATCCGTTGTTAGTTTTAAGACATCACGGTCGAGATTAAGGATATCATAGTCCATGGGTTTAGGGACCCCACAGTCCGTTGTTAGTTTTAAGACATCACGGTCGAGATTAAGGACATCATAGTCCATGGGTTTAGGGACCCCACAATCCGTTGTTAGTTTTAAGATATCACGGTCGAGGTTAAGGACATCATAGTCCATGGGTTTAGGGACCCCACAGTCCGTTGTTATGTGTGGTTGTTGGGACCCGTCACCTCTCTGACGACGTTGAAGGATTACAACGATAGATATCAGAGGAGTAAAGAGATGTACCCTCGAACCGCTGTGAATTGGTTAACAGAGCAGATGTGCTCAGTTCAATACAAGTTGAGGACTTATGACCAGAATTGGGCTAAGTCTAGTTAAAATTGTTTAACATTTTATTTTTGTTCTGGCCATTAGGCCTTTATTTGGGCTCTGCCCTTTTAATAATGCTAAGCATTGGGCTCTGACATTTTTTTGTCTTATACTGAATGCATAGCATTCATCAGAACAAAGTATGTTCTGACAGTGCGCCACGTGGTGCGCCAAACGCTTTGCGCCAGTCAAAGAGCGCATTGTGCTTCTGTCGGGTAACGCACACGAAGAGGACATGTGTCGCGCTTAGCGCTAAGCGCTAGTTTGTTAGCGCATTGCGCTTTTAGTTTATGAGCGCATTGCGCTAGTCTGTTGGTGCGCTAGTAAGACACGTGGGGCGCTTGGCGCTGAGCGCCAGCCCATGAGCGCAGAGCTCTGTTTCAGAAGCGCAAAGCGCAAGTAGTGTCTATGGTTGACACGTGGCATGTTTTGGCGCTGAGCGCCGGTCCAAGAAGTGTAAAAGCGCAATACAAGAGTGCAAAGCACTTTTTAATAGCGCAAAACGCTTATGATCAATTTTAAGATTAAAGAACAGATTTATGTTCTTCAAAAGAGGCTTTACCTTAAGATCCAAGAACAAAAGTTCTTGTTTTTATAAAAGGCTCTGCCTTTATAGATCAAAAGATCTGTGAGTGAACTATTTTACTTCTTTTTATTATTTTATGATTAGATCTTTGATCTTTTCTTTTTTATTAAAGACCTTGATATTTTTCTTAGATCTCTGATCTTTTTAGAAGATGGTTCTTCTTTTTACGGGATGGTTTCATCTCTATTATTCAAGAATATAGTTCTTTTTACCTTGAAGATGAAGAAAAAATCTTATTTTTTCTAAGAGCTTTCTCTTCTTTTGCAGAGAGTTTTTCTCTTTCTTTTCTGTATCTCTTAGACTTGAAGTCTAGGGGCCTTTATATAGGGCCAAATGATTTGTTGAATCAGTTTAAGAGATCTTTCTCTGATTAATTTGAGAATATTTCCCACCGTTGGATCTTTGATCCTAAGACTTCTGTTTTACAGAAGATAATCTTCTTGTTTTAATAAAATTGGAAAGATCTTTTCATAACAGAATTTTAATTCTGATTAATAATTTATTATTATTAGATCTTTTGATCTAACGGTGGGGAATTTTTAATTGCAGCGCTTGCGCACCTTGCGCTAGCGCACCTACATTCGACACGTGGCGCGCAGCACAGAGCGCAACGCAACTGCAACTGCGCTAGCGCACCCGTGTTTGACACGTGGCGTGCAGCGAAGAGCGCAGCGCAACTGCGCTAGCGCACCCGTGTTTGACACGTGGCGCGCAACGCGCTTGGTGCTGGATTTGAAGCGTTGCTTCAACTTTTAAATTTTGAATTTTAAAACAGAGTTTTGCTCTGATTGGGGGCGCACTTCCTTGGACGCAGCGCACCTGGCGCTCGCGCGTCTGCGTTTCACATATGGCGTGCAGTGCGCAGCGCGCAGAATCTGAAGCGTTGCTTCGATTTAAATTTTGAATTTTGAAACAGAGCCTTGCTCTGATTAGGGGAATCGGAAGCATCGCTCCATTTCAAATCTTGAAATTTGAACAGAGGTTTGCTCTGACTGGGGAAACAAATGCCCCCCCACCGTTGCGCTTACGTGGCCAAAACGCAGCGGTGGTAGCATCTCAGCCGTTGGATCAACTTTTGGAAGTTAAAGCGGCTCTGAATGCCTATAAATAGGACCTTTAGTCCCTTGGATGATTTTCATCTCCTCCTTGAGAATTATCTCTTCGTCAGAGTATTGCTCTCCTGTTGAAAACTTTTAAGAGTCAGAACTATGTTAAAATTTAGGTCAAGTTTAAAACCTTCACTAAATTAGGGTTTTACCCATTAACAGAGCTTTGCTCTTCATAGATCTTTGATCTAACGAGAACCCTTTTACGGTTCCACTAAAAGAGCTTTGCTCCCATAGATCTAAAGAGATCTTTTGTTGGGGTTCCTTAACCCATGCATCAGAGCGTTTCTTTTTTGTTAGATTTTCTTATTCTTGGATGAAGAACTCTTAAGAGTTTTTTCATGGATCTTGAAGATCCCAGAATTTTTTAATTTACAATGATTTTAATTAATTCTTGATGGATTGTTTCATCATCATTAAAAAGTTAGGCTCTTAGCATTCTCGGGGAATCTCTTTTAAATTCTTTTCATAATTGATTCTGATGAATGTCATTCCTGTTTGTAGAGCATTGCTCTCAAGGAGTTTAACTCTTCGACTCGAAAGGTCGCTTATCAAATGAGATTCCCTTTTTAGGATTTCTCACAAATTTGAATTTATTTGGTGTCATAATTAAGATTTGTTGCCTGTTTTTTAATAAAAGTTTACTTAATCGGTCTGTCCGCTAATTCTTGTTGATTTTCTTTTTCAGGAGTTATGGATGCTCGTATGTACGATCTCGACGGGATTATCTCTTACGGAGACATCCGCTCACTCGGCCGTTCTCAAAATCGAGAAGTCACAAACGCCGAGTGTGCCGAAATCATGAGTCGCATTGACGCATACAATGGTTGGCTGCTTCCTCGACGTTCCTTTCTCCTGAAGCTTATTGTGGGAGCGATCTGGGAAGCTCTTCCTCTATTCTGTACCGGCGTGCCGCTTAGGGCATTGGATGCCGCCGAGGATAAGATGCATTCGGTGTATCTGATGAGCCTAATCTCGAAGAGAAGGCGAGACAATCTTATCGATCTCCTGCATCAAGCTTTTCAATAGTCGGCCATACTTGCATCCTATCGGAGGGTGGAGGACATCCGTGGGGATCCCGACACTTGTGATCGCGAAAGAAAGCATACTTGGATGGTTCAAAATGCCTGGAAGATTCTGGACAAAGTCACTTTTGAGTTCCTCAATCCATGCCCTGGATTTGAGATTTTGCCATTGTAATTGTTTTGATAATGTTTCTGTTTACTGCTTTCATAATTGTAAGAACTTTTTCGTAGTATAAATGGCAAGATTCTCATTTCAGCTTGTTTTATTTTACATACTAAATCTTTTGCGCATGCATGAACGGGTATGCCTCGAACGCTTAATTAAATGCGAATCAAATATTCTCCTTGTTGCTTTCTTCTCCTTGCTGTGTTGATGCCATGTGATTTTAGTAAGTGTGGTCTGTAGATAGCATATAACTGTCCATCTTGAGCTCTTTGTAGAGTGGTGATGGCTTAGAAAACAGGGTTAGGATCTGTCACCTAAGACTTTTCAGCTTTATGAGCCGTGAGGGTCTCATAAAGAATTTTCTCCCTACCGGTCGAGAGGATCCCGTAGGTGTAATTTCTCCTTAAGAATCGTGAGGATTCCTAAGTGTGTTTTCTCTTGAAAGTCGTAAGGATCTCACAAGAGAATTTACTCCCTTACGAGTCGTGAGGACCCGCAAGTGATGGGTGAAGTTGTCCTTATCCGTATTTCACGGAGTCAGGAGTTGCTCTGGATTCTTCCCACGGGTTCACTGCCGTGTTCTGCGAGGACCAGGCTCCGCTGTGGACGTTTTCCACGGGGTCAGGGTTGACATTATCCGCGTTCTACGTGACCAGGAATTTTGCTCTGGATGCTTCCCACGGGTTCACTACCGTGTTCGGCGAGGACCAGGCTCTGCTCTGGATGCTTCACACGGGGTCATTTCCGTGCTCTGCGAGGACCAAGATCCGCTCTGGACGTTTCCCACGGGGTCAGAGTTGACATTATCCGCGTTTCACGTGATCAGGAATTTTGCTCTAGATGCTTCCCACGGGTTGACTGTCGTGTTCGGCGAGGACTAGGATTCGCTCTGGACGTTTCCTATGGGGTCAGGATTGAAATAAGCTGCGTTCCACGTAGCCAGGAATTTTGCTCTGGATGCTTCCCACGGGTTCAGGATTGACATTATCCGCGTACCACGTGGCCAGGAATTTTTGACTTCATCCGCATTTCACGGAGTCAGGGTTTGACTCTCGGTTATCTGTGCACCGCCGAGTCATGGAACTGGGAGTTTCCGCTGTTCCGCTTTATTTGATGTTGTATATTCCTGCAGAGAGACTGATTTCTCTGCGGGTCGGCGCGAATCGAGATGTTCTCGTCAAGGACGCCGGTTTCCCTGAATTGAGGAGGTTGCCAAGGACACTGATTTCCTTGGGGTTTGAGACGAATCGAGGTACTCCTGCAAAGACGCTGATTTCTCTGCGGGTCAACGTGAATCGAGATGCTCTCGTCAAGGATGCTGATTTCCCTAAATCGAGGTTTTTGCCAAGGACGCTGATTTCCTCGGAGTTGAGACGATTCGATGTATTCCTGCAAAGACACTGATTTCTCTGCGGGTCGACGTGAATCGAGGTGCTCTCGTCAAGAGCGCTGATTTCCCTGAATCGAAGTTTTGCCAAGGACGCTGATTTCCTCGGAGTTGAGACGAATCGATGTATTCCTTCAAAGACACCGATTTCTTTGCGGGTCGACACGAATCGAGGTGCTCCCGTCAAGGACGCGGATTTCCCTGAATCGAGGAGGTTGCCAAGGACACTGATTTCCTTGGGGTTGAGACGAATCGAGGTATTCCTGCAAAGACACTGATTTCTCTGCGGGTCAACGTGAATCGAGATTTTGCCAAGGATACTGATTTCCCTGGGATTGAGACGAATAGAGGTACTCCTGCAAAGCCACTGATTTCTCTACGGATCGACGCGAATCAAGGTGCTCTCGTCAAGAACGCTGATTTCCCTGAATCGAGGAGGTTGCCAAGGACACTGATTTACTCGGAGTTGAGATGAATCGTGGTATTCCTACAAAGACACTGATTTCTCTGCGGGTCGACGCGAATCGAGGTGCTCCCGTCAAGGACGCTGATTTCCCTGAATCGAGGAGGTTGCTAAGGACACTGATTTCCTCGGAGTCGAAATGAATCGAGGTATTCCTGCAAAGATACTGATTTCTCTGCGGGTCGACGCGAATCGAGGTGCTCCCATCAAGGACGCTGATTTCCCTGAATTGAGAAGGTTGCCAAGGACACTGATTTCTCTGGGGTTGAGACGAATCGAGGTATTCCTGCAAAGACACTGATTTCTCTGTGGGTCGACGCGAATTGAGATGCTCTTGTCAAGGACGCTGATTTTCCTGAATCGAGGCTTTTGAGTTGACTTGATTTCGAGACGGGGTCATTGGATGACTCCAGGTTGTCTTTGAACCGTAGAGTCTTGGAACCGGGGACTTTGCCGTGGCTCCGATTGATGGTGTATCATCTGTGTCCTGCTGGAATGAAGAGGCACACCATTGTTGGTCTTCAGGCCGTAGATGTGGCCATTGAGATTTGAAACTAGAGACTTTGCCATGGCTCCGCTTCGTTGCGACTCTGAGGTCAGTTGTTGACGTCACGTCTGCATCTGGTTGGAGTGAGGAGAAATACCGTTGGTGATCTCTAGGCTGTCTGTGAACTGTCGAGATTTGGAACTAGGGGACTTTGCCATGGTTCCGTTGTTTTGACCCTGGGGTCGTTTGTTGGCGTCGCATCTGCATCCTGCTGGAGTAAGGAGAAACGCCGTTGGTGATCTCTAGGCTATCTGTGAATCGTCGAGATTTGGAACTAGGGGACTTTGCAATGGTTTCGGGGTAGTCTCTAGGCTGTCTGTGAACCGTCGAGACTTGGCTCTCCTTTTGACAGAGCCTGGTAGGAAAATATGGTTCCCTTTTTTTGTTTGTGCCCCTAAATTGTATACAGAGATCCATGTGATCTCATCTGTAGGGCAAAAGTTTCATTTTTTGTTTTCTTTCCGCGATGCTCTATCATTTCAGCTTTTTGTATTGCGCAAGTCGCGATTGCCCAATCATTTCGGCTATTTTTCGCGGTGCCCAATCATTTCAGCTATTTTTCTTTTTTCTTTTTTCTTTTTTTTTACACGCTGTTTTTTATTGCGAGTTGCCCAACCATTTCGGCTATTTTGTATGCATATATTTTTACTTGCTGATTTTGTTGCAAGTTGCCCCATCATTTCGGCTATTTCATATGTATTTTTAGCTCGCTGGTTTTTTATCGCGAGTGTGGAACTTGGAATCTGGTGCTAATCTCAGCATCAGCATCGCTACAACTGGAATATTTCTAGGAGCGAATCATCATTTGCCATGAAAGGACTTGGAATTTGATACCGATTTAGGCATCAGCATCGCTACAACTGGGATATTGTCAAGAGTGAATCATCATTTGTCTCTGTCGATATCGAACAAAGGTGGCTTAGCAAACAGGGTTAGGATCCTGTTGACTAAGGCTTTTTGACTTTACGAGCCGTAAGGGTCTCATAAAGGTATTTCTCCCTATGAGTCGTGAGGATCTCGTAGGTGTATTTTCTCCTTAAGAATCGTGGGGATCCCTAAGTGTGTTGCTCTCTTGTGAGTCGTAAGGATTTCACGCAGATGGTTTCTCCTTACAAGGTCGAGAGGACCTTGCAAGTGTCTTTCAACGAGATTGCGCCCTTTCGGGTTTTCCCAAAACTCGACGGTAGCCGTGCTGTTTTTACTCATGGAGCTCTTTCGGGTTTTCATCCGTGCCCATCTTGCTTGTGGACGTACCGTTTTTTTTAAAAAACGAATCTGCGCCCTTTCGGGTTTTCACAAACATCGCCGGTAGTCCTGCTGTTTTTACTCACGGCGCCCTTTCGGGTTTTCATTCGTGCCCATTTTGCTTATAGACATACCTTTTTTTTTACACCACGTTGGCCTGGGGATGGCACGGTCCGTAGTAGTTTATAGACGTCTTGGTCAGTTGCAAGTTTTAGGACATTGCGGTCCATCGTTAGTTTAGGGACGTTTCGGTCCACTGTAGCTTTGAGGCGAAGTTTTCGCCGGATGCTTTATGAACAAGTAGGTTTCTCCTTGATAGACCTTGTCACATAATCCAAGGGTTTTGACACTGCTCCTGCCCCCAGCTCCTCTACGTTATCTCCTAACGCCGAGTGAGCTGCTTTGTTACTTAACAACAAATGAGCGATCATGTGGCAACTTGCCACATAATCTTCGAATTCTTCTGACAAGTCGTCTCCCTCATCATTGTCGTTATCTTCATTCTCAAGGATGTGACTGAGGAACTCTTGAAGCGTGACTGGGGTTCGCGCCCTCTGGTTGTATTCTTTCAGCACGTCAATATGCTTTTGCATATCCGTGCGCTTGTCGTTAGACAGCGCGGGCTTTTTGGTCTTCTTCTTTTTCTTCGAAGACCGTGACGGCTGTTCCTGAGTGCTTTGCCCATTGCTATTAATTCCCGATGTTGGGCATGGTTTCAGCATCCCGTCGATGATCTCCGGCTCTTGCGGGCTTTTCCACCTGATCACCGGACATGTTTGCAGATCATTCAGCATTATTTTAGTTTTTTTTCGAAAGAACAACTTCCCATGGAGCTTCCTTTATGAATGAGCATGATGCCCCCGACATGTCCATTTTTTTCGGAGCATGTGGTTGTGGCGGATTTACTTTCCGGTTTTCGGACAGCGCGAACTTGCCCTGTTGATACTGGTCTTCAACCCAAATTTTGAAGACGTAGCAGTCTTCGATCGGATGGCCTAATACTCGGTGGTAGGGGCAGTAATTAGGATCGTTGACGTCGTTCGGTTGCGGTGGGTGTCTCGACTCCGGTAGAGTAATGAGCCCATTGCGCACTGCCAGTTCAAACAGTTTCCTTGTTTTATCCTGGGGAAATGAGTAAGGACGTCTTAACTTCTCATCAAGAGATTGCCACTTGTTGCTTTGGCGAACAACCCATCTCGGGCCACTTGGTTGTTGTTGAGCGTTGGCGATGAAGGTTGCTTTCCCTTTGCCCTTTTCATTACAAGGCTTCGTCTTTGAAGAGGAAGGCCTATGGCCCATCTGGTCTATTTGGGCTAGCTTGTCAATCAAGGCCTGAAAGGTGGTCGGCTTGAAGAACATCATGAATTGGGATATGGTCGCCTGCGGATCAAGGGTTCCCACAAACATGCTTACTGCAGGAGCCTCTTCTATGCGTTGTTCGCACTTCGACCATAGATTCCGCCATCGGATTACGTATTGAACCCACGTCTCGCCCGGCTTCACCTTGGCATTGATCAATGCCGTTATTGGGGTGCGTTCACTAGCACTTGCGAATCGCTGGGTGAACAATAAATCCATTTCTGCGAAATCTTTGACGGAGTCGTTTGGAAGTTCGGAGTACCACTCAAACGCCGTCTCCGATAAGCTGCCGACTAATTGGCGGAGCAAAAGCTTGTCATCGCCACCAGTATTGCCACAGAGAGCCCTGAACTGAGCGACATGTTGATGGGGATTGCCAGTCCCCTTGTACACATGGAATTTGGGGATCGTGTAGCCCGGCGGGTACTTTATTTGATCATACTAGCCTGGATACGGTCGTCCAGTTCTAACAATTTGCCCAGCCGTTTCATTCGCCTGGTGAACTCGTATCTGCTGAGCGATATAATCATCCAGGGCGGACTTGGAAATAGTTTCCTCCTTGGCTGTTGAAAGAGCCGGCAGAGAATTCGATATTTCTCCTCTATCATCTTCAATTATTACTGGAGGATCCTCGGCTGGAGGATCCGGCTGGATCATCATGCCCACTATATCTTGGAATAGAAGGGCCATTTGCTTTATATTGGCCGCTTGTTCCGCGGCCTCTTTGTCCTTCTTCTCAAGCATTCCCCGAAGGAACTCGGCATCAGTTTCCTGCTCGTGGCGTTGCTCCGAGGATGTCTCTGGGCTTGCTTTAGGTCCTGTGAGCGCGGCCATCGCAGTCATCATCTCTTGAAGCTTCTGCCGCTGCTCTTGGGCTTTTGTCACGGATCGCGTAAGCGGTCGATGACCTATGGAGATACGGCTATCCTCTTTTCTGGATGCCATATAGACGGTATGCACCACCATGCCCCCATACTTAGGGCATTTGGGCTCAGTGCCTTTGACATTTGTCATAGGCATGGGGATTTTCTCCGACCTTCTCCTCTTATGAGCGGTCGAAGTTGAAGGGGCCATTGCAGAGGGCACCCAAGTAGTCGTCGTTTTTTGTGACTTAACAGGACGGTTTTCTTCCTATCGGACCTTCAACTTCTTCTGCCGGCAGGGATAGTCTTGATCAACCACTGATCGCACGCTTTTGGCGTGTCGGATGTTCAAAGAATTAAAGTATAACCGCGATCAGGACGGTGTCGCTTTGCAGCTAGCCGGTTGAGCACGGGTCGGTCCACAGGGAGATGGTGGTATTTTACCTTCTTGTCTTAGACGAGTCAATAAAGAATCTGTATGAGTTTGATTCTAACCTATGTGTTTATTTGCAAGTATAAAGTTGTTAAGAAAAGATACGAGATTATAAGCTAAAGAAATCCGTACTCGAAACCTTTGAGCCGAGTCTTGACCAATTGAAGCTAGAGCAATCGGCAACAACGTGGATTAGGGGATTTAAGCGCGGTATTCGTGGAATACGGCTTATTTACCCTTGTCCTTCCGTTCTTGTCTCTTGCTTTCGCCTCCGGCCAAACCGAACGCAACCGGTCGCGGTTAGGAATCACCGTTACCTTGTCAGGGTACGGTGCCTAACGGAGCGCTTGCGTATCGTTTGGGCGGAGTTCAATGGAAAATACGGGAAAAGGAAATGGGCAAAGAAACGTTAACTTATAATACCGTATTTCTTCTTAACAATAATAATTACATTCATTCACAAAAGAGAACCAAAAAGAGAGAACAAAAAGAAAAGAACAAAGAAAAGAAAAGATTACAAGTAAGTAAGTGCATGAAATGAAATTGCAAGAAAGAAAAGCAAGATAATAATAAGCGAGTAATAAAAAAACAAATAAAAAGAACAAGAAAGTAATTACAAGAACATAGAACTCAAGACAAGCATGTGATCAATAGCCAACCCTTAAACTTGCAAGCTCAATCAAGAGGTTGCAAGATCAAGGGAAGGGTAGAGAACGCATGTGAAATGAAGAACTAGTCCCGTGAGAAAATACGACCCTTGAGATTAATAACTAACCCTTAACCATTCAAGCTCAATGAAGAGGTTGAATGATCAAGAGAAAGCAAGAATCTCAAAGGGAAAAAGAAACAAAAGAGAATGATACAAAACCCTCATCTTCATCAATCTCCCACTCAAAAAGCTCTCACTACAATTTTCATGGAAAAAGAATGAAGAAGAAGAAGAAAAAGAACTAAAACTACAAAAGAAAGAGGAACAAAAGAATGACCCTTGGCTTAGCTCAATTCTGGAGTATTTATAGGCAGAGGGTTGAAGACCTAGGGCAAGAATCTGCCACAATATGAAGTCCCCAAACTACCCCCAAAAAACGACACGACAAGGAGTCAGTAAGGCCGCGGATCCGCCGCCAATACCCCCTATTGGCCGCGGATCCGCCGCACTATAGAGGGTTCAGGGCATGGGCTTTTCTGTAGGTCCCTGGTCTGCTGTCCCCTGTTGTCTGGTACATATATTTTCTGATAATCTTTCCAGAATATCTTCAGAATTCTTAGTCCAAGATTGCTATCTTTTCTTTACTTTTGACTTTATCTCCCTCGAGCTCCGCGCACCCATTGATTTTTGTGCAGCCCCCCTCGTGCTCTGTGCATGTCCGAGACACGAATGACCACTGTCATATGTCTTGTCTCTGGAACTGATACTCGGCACTGGACGGATATGGATGACCGGAACCCGGCTTTTATCTGCTGTGACAGATGTTCTGTATTTGGTGTAACTGTGGAGATTGTCTTGATTTGCAATATTTGTACTGGAAACCTGTATTCTGTAAATAAGTAACAAACACGGATTACAAGCACCTACCTATAAATACACGAGCATAAGAATGGGCGGTATAAAATGCAATATTCTGGTATGAACAAATACCCCCAAACTTAACTGTTGCTCGTCCCGAGCAAAACCAATTATTCACAAAAATAAAATCCTAAACGCACTTTCGCAGGGAACGCGATTGCACTGAGCGCGTGCAACAAGCCGTTAAACCTTTAGGTGTCCCTAGTAGGAGGAGTGTTGTCTCCTGAGGGTTTTCAGCGGATTACACCCACAAAATCCCGTCAAGCTAGTGTCATAAGTTAACATTGATTCTACTCCTACAGTTCAGTATTTACGTTAGAAATTCTATCATCCTACGTTAGAAATATCCAACCCTTATTTTTCACACCTCCTATCTATTTAACCTTAGGTCCTATACGTTCCAAAAAAGTTTAGAAAGATGTTGGTTCTCCTGAGTTTTCCTTCTAAAGTGCGGCCTCAAATCAGGGATTTTTATCAACTTTACAGAAAACACAAGTCTTATTCTTTATTTCTATCTTTTGTCCAAACATCGATCGTATACCCCTACGTGTGTGTATATTCGCACCCCTACACTCAAGAATTCAATTCAAGCTATAATACCCTTGCCCTAATACCAAATACTACTTCTTTTCATTAAGGATGGACGGATTTGCTCACACACCTTTCATGCGACTATTAATGCTTCTTGAAGCACTAACGGCCGATTACTGAATGTGTGAGCTTAAAGCATAAATAGCAGTTTCCAGGTCTTGACTTTATTCTATTTTTCTTTTTCTTTTTCAAGACCGGATATATTTTTCAACATGCTCTTTTGGTTTTTAGCTTTAAATACCGTTTTTTTCTTTCATTCTAGGCTTTCAGGCAAGAGTATTTTAAGGTATCCTCTACTATCCCAAGTTTCAAGGTGCGTGTAAGTGCAGTTTGTAGGGTATATACTTTCTAAATTTGAACTCGAGAAAAGAAACTATTTTTCAAACTTATCCTTCAGTAAAGCATCAATACTTTCCCTTCATCTTGACTTAACTCAAGAACTGAACTCAAGATTACCTATTTCTCAAAAAAAACTGTAAGGACGTATACTTACCAAAGTTAGACAGAATGAGGGTTATTTTTAGGGTTTTCAATCCCTAAACCTAGAATTTAGTTATTTCTATTATATCAACTAAACTTTCGGAATAAAGATCTAAGTTACCCTATTAGCTAACTTGACGACAAAGTTTTTATATTTTTTGGAAAATTTTTAATTTTTGTGGGTTTTTAATAGGGTATGCAAATGCAAAATATACAAATGAATGCGAAGGAAGAAAGCTTACCGAGCACACCCCCAAACTTAAACTTGACAGTGCCCTCACTGTCAGGCTACACCAAGAGGGTCAAAATTGTCGGCGCTCCCTAGAAGCAAATTATATACAAAACAAAAAGGAAAACAAAAAATATATACTAAAAAGAGTCCCCCCCAAACTTAAGTAAAACAGTGTTTCCACTGTTAAGCGTTGAAGTTCAGGATTAGGGGGGAAAGAACAGTGTCAAGCTATTCAAGGCCTTACACAGGCCAAAAGTTAACACCAACCATTCAAAGATCTTATCGTGATAAAGCAGTAGCTGGTGAAAGAAGGCGTAGAGAAAAGAGATGGAGAATACGCGAGACCGTATGGAGATAGAAGTGGTATATGGTCTCGGTATATGAGAAGAAGAAAAATGGCGGAAGGGAAAAAGAAGTGAAATACGAACTTGAGGGTGCAAATGGAGTAAATAGATTAGCACAATTTATGATGACCGATGTGTGAAAAGCGATTGTGCTAATATATTTACCCGTCGAGAAATGGGGTCAAATCCCTCAAGATTCGTGAGAAACCATGGGTATGCCGAACTCGGTAAACCAGACATATGAAATGTAAGTGAGACGGGTTCTTGCAAGGTCGGAACGATGGAAAGGATGGAGGAAAGTGATCGAGGAGAGGTATCGGTTAAGGTTTCGGGAGGGTGCACACAGTCAATGAAAGGAACAGGATGAATTGGAAAATCTGACTCATCAATTAAAACTGTTTCATCCTCAGTACTATCCTCAATATTCTCCTCAAAATTTAGCTCATCCATGCATATTTCATCAAAATCCAGACGCATATAGGGTTCGGGAAAAACATTTAATGACTCGGGATGATGATTTGAAGAGACAAACTCAGCCAAATCTACGGGTTCATCATCCAAAATATCCCCAGCGTCAATATCCTCAATCAAGTGAAAATCAATATTCTCAGACACCTCATCAAAAGCATGGATATTAATCGATTCAGGTTCTAAGATGGAGGTGTAGAGGTCAAAAGGATTGGGTATGGTTTCACTTGGCAAGGTCCCTTCACAATCTGGCAAATCAAACACTACAAAATCGCACAACTCATTAAACATTCTATCTTCAACTGATAATTCATTTGGGACACTTGATAGACTTTCAACACAGGAGTTGTGGGATTCAATTTGGACCGGGTAGGCTTGATTCGGAAGGGGGTACAGCTCACTCTCTCCGCTCAAATTCACAGCCTGTCCTCCCGCCTCATCATACATTGGAAAATTTGGAGCTAGCTGGAAACTAGCTACCGGGTCAGTAGGTTGTATGAGAGCGGCCATGGACGCATTCAAATCCATCATCTGTTGGCTTGACGCTACCCTAAAGTCTTCCAAGGACTGTTCTAGACTAGACATTGGTTGTGAAGGGGTTTCAGTAAAGGATTCAAAGTTGTTTGGATACTGAAAATTCCCAAAAGGCTGTGTAGAAGCAATGTCTAGGGAAGGTGCAAAAGTCGGGTAGGACTGGTAGGAATTGAATGGTTGGACAGGGGTAGGATCAACAGTTGGATAAGAAGGTGAATGAAATTGTTGATCCCCAGAATTTGAAGTGGTGAAAGGAGTGAAAGATCGGCTACAGGATTGTTCAATACGTTCAGCGATGGACAAAGAACGACTTGCAAAAGGAGTATCAACATAAGAGGGTGGGGGAGGTTGAAAAGGTTGATACAAAGTGGATTGCGGAGGGCAAGTGTTTGTCCTAGACGCGTCTATCCGATCTTTCAAAGAAATTTTCGGCATGGAGGGGTCGTTCGATGTTCGGCCAAAGCAAGAACCGTAAGAAGTTATGTCTGGTTGTGGGTACCAAAGTTCGGCAAGAGTTTTGCGAGGTGGAGTACCCATGATATGAAGAGAGAAAGAAAGGAAGGTAGAGAAAAGAAGGGGGAAAAATGAATGTGTTTTTTTTTTTTAGTTAGATATTAACAAAAGAATGAAATATACACACAAAAAAAAAGAATATGGACAAAAACAATCACGACACAAAAATACCACACACCTAATCGTTCTAGGGTTTACCTAGGTCAACTAGACCTGCTCCAGAACTTGATTGTCGAAGTAAAACTGTGTCGAGAAACGGGCTCAAGATACACTGATCACGAGGCCAGGTAAGTGCAGAGATAAGGGGAGGTTTTCCAACGCTTTCGCGAAGTTCCTTAATTAAATAACCCTTTCTCTTTTGGCGGTTTCGCCGTTAACACTTTCCTAGACACCCCGTAAACAATATACCGTTAAGCGAGGTTCTAAACACAGTTAACTTCTCCTAGTGAGCGCGAAGTCCTTAAGGCTTAAAGTCTAGTTTCTTTTAAATTTTGTGTGGGTAAACGTTATGCTCAAGTTCGTGATTTGTGGGCCACGGAAAAGGTGATGAAATCCTTTACCGTATATTGTGGGGTTCGTTTGCCCTTAAGTCCGTATTAATGTATGCAATGCGCAATTCAATAAAAATTCTATAAAGAATCAAAAAATCGTTTTTTAGTTTAAGCGCGGCACTGCAACAAATACGGGTTAGTCAATTTTTAGCGTTTGCTAGCGAACTTGCAAAGAATCCTGCAAAGAATAGTATATTGGATGCGTCGGATTTGAGAAGAAGGTGTTAGTAAAGTACGTACCGTTAAGTTTTTGGGTTAGGAAACCCCCGTTGAATCAAATCCGGTAAGCTTGAAAAGTTCGCTTGCGCGGGTCAAACTACCCAGATCTTTGGCACTGTACTTTGCAATCACCTTAGCCTTGAACGTACACTTTGCTCCCCACAATCGCAGTTTGCAAATCTGCAAAAATCTGCACTCTTGCCCACAAAAATGATCAAAAATGACAAAAAGATTTTTTTATTTTTTATTTTTTATTTATTTTTTATTATAAATATATACAAAAAGAATATTAACCCGAATAACAAGAAAGAAAATACGCTACCGTCTCCCCGGCAACGGCGCCATTTGATCGCACGCTTTTGGCGTGTCGGATGTTCAAAGAATTAAAGTATAACCGCGATCAGGACGGTGTCGCTTTGCAGCTAGCCGATTGAGCACGGGTCGGTCCACAGGGAGATGGTGGTATTTTACCTTCTTGTCTTAGACGAGTCAATAAAGAATCTGTATGAGTTTGATTCTAACCTATGTGTTTATTTGCAAGTATAAAGTTGTTAAGAAAAGATACGAGATTATAAGCTAAAGAAATCCGTACTCGAAACCTTTGAGCCGAGTCTTGACCAATTGAAGCTAGAGCAATCGGCAACAACGTGGATTAGGGGATTTAAGCGCGGTATTCGTGGAATACGGCTTATTTACCCTTGTCCTTCCGTTCTTGTCTCTTGCTTTCGCCTCCGGCCAAACCGAACGCAACCGGTCGCGGTTAGGAATCACCGTTACCTTGTCAGGGTACGGTGCCTAACGGAGCGCTTGCGTATCGTTTGGGCGGAGTTCAATGGAAAATACGGGAAAAGGAAATGGGCAAAGAAACGTTAACTTATAATACCGTATTTCTTCTTAACAATAATAATTACATTCATTCACAAAAGAGAACCAAAAAGAGAGAACAAAAAGAAAAGAACAAAGAAAAGAAAAGATTACAAGTAAGTAAGTGCATGAAATGAAATTGCAAGAAAGAAAAGCAAGATAATAATAAGCGAGTAATAAAAAAACAAATAAAAAGAACAAGAAAGTAATTACAAGAACATAGAACTCAAGACAAGCATGTGATCAATAGCCAACCCTTAAACTTGCAAGATCAATCAAGAGGTTGCAAGATCAAGGGAAGGGTTGAGAACGCATGTGAAATGAAGAACTAGTCCCGTGAGAAAATACGACCCTTGAGAATAATAACTAACCCTTAACCATTCAAGCTCAATGAAGAGGTTGAATGATCAAGAGAAAGCAAGAATCTCAAGGGGAAAAAGAAACAAAAGAGAATGATACAAAACCCTCATCTTCATTAATCTCCCACTCAAAAAGCTCTCACTACAATTTTCATGGAAAAAGAATGAAGAAGAAGAAGAAAAAGAACTAAAACTACAAAAGAAAGAGGAACAAAAGAATGACCCTTGGCTTAGCTCAATTCTGGAGTATTTATAGGCAGAGGGTTGAAGACCTAGGGCAAGAATCTGCCACAATATGAAGTCCCCAAACTACCCCCAAAAAACGACACGATAAGGAGTCAGTAAAGCCGCGGATCCGCCGCCAATACCCCCTATTGGCCGCGGATCCGCCGCACTATAGAGGGGCATGGGCTTTTCTGTAGGTCCCTGGTCTGCTGTCCCCTGTTGTCTGGTACATATATTTTCTGATAATCTTTCCAGAATATCTTCAGAATTCTTAGTCCAAGATTGCTATCTTTTCTTTACTTTTGACTTTATCTTCCTCGAGCTCCGTGCACCCATTGATTCTTGTGCAGCCCCCCTCGTGCTCTGTGCATGTCCGAGACACGAATGACCACTGTCATATATCTTGTCTCTGGAACTGGTACTCGGCACTGGACGGATATGGATGACCGGAACCCGGCTTTTATCTGCTGTGACAGATGTTCTGTATTTGGTGTAACTGTGGAGATTTTGTCTTGATTTGCAATATTTGTACTGGAAACCTGTATTCTGTAAATAAGTAACAAACACGGATTACAAGCACCTACCTATAAACACACGAGCATAAGAATGGGCGGTATAAAATGCAATATTCTGGTATGAACAACCACCGACTCTCGGACTTGTCGCCAGATTTTGTAAACTTTAGAAGACAGTCGTTGAGGGGACTGTTCTAACTTTATTTCTCTGATAGTCTCCACCGGCGGCGGAGATCTTTTTAGTACGGCGGTAGGCGAATTCCTGCGCACCTTGTTCAGCCGCTCAAAGCTGTTCCCGGTTGGAACGGCAACATTAACTTCCACCGTTGGAGATGGTGGAGTTAGCCCAGAGGGGGAGTTACCATCGGCCTTCCTTACTCGGCGCCAGTGGCGATGTCGACCATGTCGAGCTGTTGGGGTTGGTTCGGCGATGGGGATGGCTTTGTCTCCCCTTGTCCAGATGATGCGTCGCTGGTGCCAGCCTCTTGAAGACTGACGTCTTTTGAGTAGCGGTATCCAATTTGTCAAAGACAGACCTTCAAGCAGGAACGGGAGCCGGAATAGCCGGTCTTGTAAAGACCGACTCTTTGGCAGGAGAAGCCGCCTTGACGACTTCAGGAGCAGGGATGGCTATCTTCTTTGGGATTGCCACTTCAGGTGTCAAGGGCTTCTTGGCAGGCCCATCTGAACTTTGGCCTAATCTGGAGAAGACCGAGGCACTGGGGCTGGACGACCCATTGAGAGGGGCCGCAGTAGTTGTAAGCCGATCGAAGACTGGCTTCTTGGGAGCTTCCGGTGCTGGCATAGGAACGGCGAAGCTCGCTGGTGGGAGCATGGTCCCGAAAAACAATCCTGTGGTGGCCTGGGTGACCTGTTCCACCGGCATCGTGAACAGGGATGCCGCTTGAGGCCCGTAAGCTATACCTCCAGATGAGGCAGAGCGTATGTTGCAGCTGCAGCTGGAACATTCTGTATAAGTGAACGCCATTGATCCTTCGTTTTCTGCACCAAGCAAAATACCAAATCTTAGTACCTCGAACCCAAGGGCAACCATTAGCAAACCACGATTCGTTCGCGAACACGACACACGAAATGTGGAGTGGAAAGAGGAAAAGGTCCCACCGGACGTGCCAGAATCTGTTCCCCTCCGAAAGACGCGGCGGAGACGCGATGTACGTCTTGCCTGAAATTCGGGGCAGATGCTAATTGGTGCTATCCGTCCACCTCTCCGAAGATGCGAAGTTGATTTATGGCACCGTGTATCGAAGGTTTAAACGGCTGCGGCCGATGTAGTAGACTTTGTCAGATTCCCCCTCATTTGAGGGGTTTTTGATTATGGGGACGCTCTTCCCTGCAGGCGCAAGCCCCTGCAGTTAATCACGCTACCGCATCGCGGTAACAACTTTCTCCTTCTCCGGATGGTCACTTCGTGTCGTGGGTGTTTGTTTTGTGTTTAGTTGCCCGTGGATTGTATACGGAGACTAAGTTATGTTGTCGCCCGTAGGGCGTGGACTAGTCCAAATCTGTATCTTTCTTAGATTTAGGTTTTGGGGGTATGGGTTTAAGGATACGTTAGCCTTATTTGAGACTATGATCGACTTAAACGTTTGTTAAGGATACGTTAGTCTTATTTTAGACTAAGATCAACGACAGATATCAGATGAGTAAAGAGATGTACCCTCGAACCGATATGAATTGGTTGACAGAGCAGATGTTCTCAGTTCAATACAAGTTGAGGACTTATGGCCAGAATTGGGCTAAGTCCAGTTAAAAATGTTTAACATTTTATTTTTGTTCTGGCCATTAGGCCTTTATTTGGGCTCTGCCCTTTTAATAATGCTAAGCATTGGGCTCTGATATTTTTTTGTCTTATACTGAATGCATAGCATTCATCAGAACAAAGTGTGTTCTGACAGTGCGCCACGTGGTGCACCAGGCGCTTTGCGCCAGTCAAAGAGCGCATTGCGCTTCTGTCGGGTAACGCACACGAAGAAGACACGTGTCGCGCTTAGCGCTAAGCGCTAGTTTGTTAGCGCATTGCGCTTTTAATTTATAAGCGCATTGCGCTAGTCTGTTGGCGCGCCAGTAAGCGACACGCGGGGCGCTTGGCGCTGAGCGCCAGCCCATGAGCGCAGAGCTCTGTTTCAGAAGCGCAAAGCGCAAGTAGTATCTATGGTTGACACGTGGTATGTTTTGGCGCTGAGCGCCGGTCCAAGAAGCGCAAAAGCGCAATACATGAGTGCAAGGCACTTTTTAATAGCGCAAAGAACTTATGATCAATTTTAAGATTAAAGAACAAATTTATGTTCTTCAAAGGAGGCTTTTCTTCAAGATCAAAGAACAAAAGTTCTTGTTTTTATAAAAGGCTCTACCTTTATAGATCAAAAGATCTGTGAGTGAAGTATTTTACTTCTTTTTATTATTTTATGATTAGATCTTTGATCTTTTCTTTTTTATTAAAGATCTTGCTCTTTTTCTTAGATCTCTGATCTTTTTAGAAGATGGTTCTTCTTTTTACGGGATGTTTTCATCTCTATTATTCAAGAACATAATTCTTTTTACCTTGAAGATAAAGAAAAAATCTTCTTTTTTCTAAGAGCTTTCTCTTCTTTTGCAGAGGGTTTTTCTCTTTCTTTTCTGTATCTCTTAGATTTGAAGTCTAGGGGCCTTTATATAGAGCCAAATGATTTGTTTAATCAGTTTAAGAGATCTTTCTCTGATTGATTTGAGAATATTTTCCACCGTTGGATCTTTGATCCTAAGGCTTCTGTTTTACAGAAGATAATATTCTTGTTTTAATAAGATTGGAAAGATCTTTTCATAACAGAATTTTAATTCTGATTAATAATTTATTATTATTAGATCTTTTGATCTAACGGTGGGGATTTTTTAATTCCAGTGCTGGCGCACCTACATTCGATACGTGGCGCGCAGCGCAGCGCAACTGCGCTAGCGCACCCGTGTTTGACATGTGGCGCGCAATGCGCTTGGCACTGGATTTGAAGCATTGCTTCAACTTTTAAATTTTGAATTTTAAAACAGAGCTTTGCTCTGATTGGGGGTGCACTGCCTTGGGCGCAGCGCACCTGGCGCTAGCGCGTCTGCGTTTGACACGTGGCGCGCAGCGTGCAGAATCTGAAGCGTTGCTTCGATTTAAATTTTGAATTTTGAAACAGAGCCTTGCTCTGATTGGGGGAATCGGAAGCGTCGCTCCATTTCAAATCTTGAAATTTGAACAGAGCTTTGCTCTGACTGGGGAAACACTTGCGCTGCCTTTGTGCTTTGTGAAATTGTCCATTGATCTTCGTTTATTCTTCAAACTATAGGTATGATCAAGATTCTTCTATCTGTTGGTCGTAGTCTCACTTTTGTATCGTCTTTTCATCATTTTCACTGTTTTGTTCCTAGAACCTGTAACCTGCAATTATGTAGCATACATGGATCAAAAGCACCTGTTTATTTGTAAAATGAATAAGAATGGGGAATATAATAATGCAAAATTATGATATGAACAAATACCCCCAAACTTATCTCTTGCTCGTCCTCGAGCAAAACTAGTTTTATTCTCGAAAAAGACCTAACCTCACTTTCACAGGGAAACGCGATTGCACTGAGCTCGTGCAACAAGCCGTTAAACCTCTAGGTGTCCCTAGTAGGAGGAGTGTTATCTTCTGAGGGTTTTCAGCGGATACTACTCACAAAATCCTATCAATTCGGCCTATTGACTTTTATTCTCCAATTCGGTTTTCTAACAAGAAATTCTATTATCTTCAACTCAGAAATTATCAACCCATATTTTTCATGCTTCCTTATCATTTAACTTTAAGATTGTATATGTTCTGTAAATTTACTTAGCTTTTAGCATGTTTTGGGTTTTCCTTCTAGGTTCCATCTCAACTTAGGAATTTTTATCATCTTTACTAGAGATATAAGTCCTATATTTCATTCATATCTCTCATCCAAATCCCAATCATATACCCCTACGTATGTGTATGTATCACCCCTACACTTGGAAATTCAATTCAAGCTATCATACTCTTGTCCATCATCCAAAGTACTTTTAGTTGGTGAATTTTTAGAAGAAATTGCTCACACATTCTTCATGCGACCGTTAATACTTCTTGAGATACCAACGACCGATTACAAAATGTGTTTGCACATTAAGGCGTAATTCCTAGTTTTGTAAGACCTAAGGCTTTTAGTAGTGATTCCCAAACCAGTTGGTCTAAGGCACTAGGTGATAAAGCACCCTTGATAAATATTTTTTTCTATTTATGCAGCCTTAAGTAATTACAAAAATTAGTGTTCATTTTTCTTATCTCTTTAATCACACTTGTATTTTTATTTTATTTTCCTCCATACTAAGGACTTTAGACAAGAGCATTTCAAGGCCTCTTCTACTATTCCAAGTTTCAAGGTTCGTATTTGTGCAAATTGTAGGGTATATATTTTCAGACTTTAGATTTAAGCTTAGGGATTATTTTTCAGACTTATACTTTAATAAAAATATCAATACTTTTCCTTTATTTTGACCTAGCCTAAGAAGTGAACTCAAAATTTGCCTATTTCTAAGTAAACTACAAAGACATATATTTTCTACCTTTAAATTTTAAGAAAGGTTATTTTTAGGGTTTTTAATTTACTAAGTCTAAAATCTAGTTGTTCCTAGTTAGTTAACCTTTTTGTCAAACTCAAATCAATTATGGCCAAAATTGAATGTTTCAATTTTTTTATAATTTCATAAAAAAATTTAATTTTTATGGGTTTCAAAATAAGTATGCAAATGCAAAAAATATACATATGAATGCGAAAGAAGAAAGCTTACCAAGCACACCCCTAAACTTAATCTTGACAGTGTCCTCACTATCATGCCACACCAAGAGGGTCAAAAATTGTCGGCACTCCCTTTTTTTTATTAAAACTGGAAACTTACAAAAAAAAAAAAAAAAAAATTTTATTTTCAAATTTTTATTTTTTTATGTTATTTTGAATTTATATAATTACAAATGATACATACCCCCAAACTTGTTTGAAACAATGTTTTGGCTAGATGATCGAAAATTTGGGGGTAGATGGAGAAAGATCAGTCAGTATAAATCGGCTCCTGCAAAAACAGGAGCTCCTCCATAGAGTCCGCAGTGAGGAACGGTTTGAGCCGATGTCCGTTTACTTTAAACAATGTACGTTCCTCCGGGTTTTCAAGATCTACCGTACCGTGGGGATATACGGTGCGTACCAAAAACGTCCCTTTCCAACTAGATTTGAGCTTGCCAGGATGGAAGTGCAACCGAGTGTCATAAAGCAAAACCTGTTGACCAGGTTTAAAAATTTTGCGCATAAGGTGTTTGTCATGGAACATCTTCGTTCGGTTTTTAACAATTACCGCATTTTCGTAGGCCTCATCCCGCAGCTCATCCAATTCATTTAATTACAGCCTTCTATTACTGCCCGCATCTCCCATCGATAAGTTCAACTCTTTAATCGCCCAAAATGACTTATGCTCAATTTCAATTGGGAGGTGGCAAGCCTTCCCATAAACAAGCCGGTATGGAGACATGCCAAGATCGGTCTTGTATGCAGTATGGAATGCCCATAGTGCATCAATCAGTTTGTGTGACCAATCTTTACGGTTTTTAGAAACCGTTTTCTCCAAAATTTGTTTAATCTGCCGATTCGAAATCTCTGCTTGCCCACAAGTTTGGGGATGATATGGTGTTGACAATTTGTGAGTAATAGAGTATTTGCGCATTAAGGACTCAAAAGTCCTATTACAGAAGTGAGATCCATTATCACTTATAATCACTCGAGGATGCCCAAACCGAGAAAAGATGTTTTCTTTAAGAAATCGAATAACAACCTTGTTGTCATTCGTTCGGCTGGGCACAGCCTCGACCCATTTTGACATATAGTCAACAGCCAATAGAATATACATATTCCCAAAGGAATTATGAAATGGTCCCATGAAGTCTATTCCCCAAACATCAAAAATATCAACAACCAGAATTGGTTGGAGCGGCATTTCATTTATCCGCGATATCCGGCTCAAGTGTTGGCACCGGGAACATGTCTTGCAGTATTCGTATGCATCTTTAAAGAGTCGTGGCCAGTAGAAATCACACTGCAAGACTTTTTCTGCTGTCTTCTTGGGGCCAAAATGCCCGCCACACGCTTGATCGTGGCAAAAAGATAGCACACTCTTAAACTCATTTTCGGGGACACACCGGCGAATGATTTGGTCGGAACAGTATTTAAAGAGATACGGTTCATCCCAGTAAAAGTGTTTTACTTAGGACAGGAATCGAAGTTTTTCCTGTTTCGACCAATCCTTAGGTATCAGTCCGGTGGCCAAATAGTTTACTATATCAGCAAACCAAGGTTCGCATGACACGGTTAAGAGCTGCTCATCGGGAAAAACATCTTTAATAGGAATTTCGAGTGTAGGCGAAGAAGGAAGTCGTGAAAGGTGGTCGGCAACTACATTTTCACATCCTCTTTTGTCCCTTATGACAAGGTCAAACTCTTGTAGTAAGAGGATCCAACGTATTAGCCGGGATTTAGCATCCTTCTTCGCAAAAAGATGGCGAAGAGCTGAATGGTCCGTGTAAACAATTACTGGAGAGCCGATTAAATAGGGCCGGAAATTTTCAAGTGCAAACACAACAGCTAAAAATTCTTTTTCTGTTGTTGTGTAATTCAATTGGGCTTCATTTAATGTTCAGCTAGCGTAATAAATTACGTGCGGCATCTTATTAATGTGCTGTCTAAGGACAGCACTAATGGTGAAATCAGATGTATCGCACATAATTTCAAATGGATGCGTCCAGTCAGGAGATGAAAGAATGGGCGCAGAAATGAGTGAGTGTTTCAATAACTCGAACGCTTCCATGCAAGTTGAGTCAAAATCAAAAGTTGTGTTCTTTGCTAATAAAAGAGTCAAGGGTCTAGCTATCTTGCTAAAATCCTTGATGAACCATCTATAAAAACCGGCATGGCCAACGAAGGCTCGGATGTCTTTGACGCATTTAGGAGGAGGAAGATTGGAAATGACTTCAATCTTGGCTTTATCTACCTCTATGCCATTTTGCGAGATGACATGTCCTAAGATAATACTCTCTCGTACCATAAAATGGTATTTCTCCCAATTTAAAGTGAGGTTCTTATCCCTACAGCGGGTAAGAACTGCGTCTAAGTATAGCAAACACTCATCGAAGGAGTCGCCGAAAATGGAGAAATCATCCATAAAAATTTCCAAAAATTTCTCCACCATGTCTGAAAATATCCCCATCATACACCGCTGGAAAGTAGCGGGTGCATTGCATAACCCAAAGGGCATGCGATGGTAAGCGAATGTACCGAAAGGACAAGTAAATGTGGTCTTGTCTTGATCATTTTCGGCGATGGGAACTTGATTATAGCCAGAATAGCCATCCAAAAAGCAGTAAAATTCGTGCCCAGCCAATCGTTCCAGCATTTGGTCAATAAAAGGTAATGGAAAGTGGTCTTTCCGTGTCGCGGCGTTGAGTTTTCTATAGTCGATGCAAACTCGCCACCCAGTTTGGGTGCGAGTAGGTATTAACTCATTCGCCTCATTGGTTATGACCGTTATGCCCGATTTCTTTGGGACAACATGAATGGGGCTAACCCACTAGCTATCCGAGATAGGGTAAATGATACCACTATCAAGATATTTGACAATCTCTTTCTTGACAGCCTCCTTCATTATGGGGTTGAGACGTCTTTGTGGATCCCTTACTGGTTTGGTTTCATCCATCATATGTATATGATGTTCAACTATGAGGGGACTAATCCCCTTGATGTCTGCCATAGTCCAGCCAAAAGCTTGCCGATTATTTTGTAAAACCATTAAAAGGGCTTTCTCTTGCTCGAGGGCTAGAGAGGCCGATATGATAACGGGAAGGTTCTCATTCTCACCTAGGTAAGCATATTTAAGGTGAGATGGCAAAAGCTTGAGTTCGAGTTTCGGAGGTGAAACAATTGAAGGTAACATTGGTGAAACTGTCTCGAACTCGAAGGATTCCAACAATGGTTCAAATTGAGTGTAAGCAACCGAGTCGGATGGTTCAACCAACTCATCCGAAAAATCAAAGGACTCAAACTCGGGTGGTGATTCTTCAAAATCGTCCAAAAAATTGAAACACTCATAATCGTTTTCCGGTGTGAAAGCTGTGTCAGATTCTAGGAGGAACACACTAGAGGCATCAAAACTGCTGTGATCGAACAGAAATTTTTCGAGCTCACAGTCCTCCTGCGTGATCTCGTGGATCGAGCAAACATCAAGTACACTAGCATTAGGCTCGGAAGGCTGATTCCCCAACTTAAAAATGTTGAGTTCAATTGTCATATTTCCAAAAGATAGGTTCATCGAACCATTTCGACAATTGATCACCGTATTAGAAGTCGCAAGGAATGGTCGACCGAGTATCACCGGAATTTGACTCCGGGGGTTAGCTACAAGCTGTGTATTCATAACAATGAAATCAACGGGGAAAATAAAGTCCCCTACTTTGATCAACACATCCTCTAACTCATCCCGAGAATGGGTGATGGATCGGTCGGCCATTTGGAGAGTACAATGAGTGGGTTTAAGCTCTCCAACGCCTAATTGTTCATATACTGAATAGGGTAGCAAATTGACACTAGCACCAAGATCTAAAAGTGTTCTATTGATGTTCTTATCCCCAATTGTTATTGAAATTGTAGGACAGCCGGAGTCCTTATGTTTTTGGGGTAAAGATTGGACAAGAGCATCACTTACAGCACTAGCCACGAAAACTTTCTTTGGTACTTGTGACTTCCTCTTCTTGGTGCATAAGTCCTTTAAGATTTTAGCGTACGAAGGGACTTGCTGGATTGCATCCAAGAGAGGTATGTTTATGCTTAATCTGTTTGAATAACTCTACAATCTTCTCCATTTGTGGAGTTGGTTTATTGAATCTTAACCTGTTTGAAAATGGAACATTTTGAAAATTTATTGAGTCCAATGTCTGTGGAGTAGATTGCGGAGTTGGAACGGATCCTAGTGTGTGTTCATGAAGTGAGATGTGGGTCCGTTTGAATTAGAAGAAATAGTGCCTTGTGAAGAATGAAGAATAGGCTTTAACGAAGAAGATGAAGATGAAGAAGAAGAAGATGATGAAGAAGAAGAAGCACCGGCAGGGATGTCATTACTAATACCCACGTTATTGTGCAACACTTTTCCAGATCTCAACGTAGTCACAGCATTTACATTATGATTTTGTTGTTCATAAGCAATATGTGTGTTGTGTGTGTGACCGGGATTTGGCAATGGTTGAGAAGGAAGCTTTCCCTTTTCTTGCTCGCTCAACGCAGCATTTAGTTGTGCAATTTAGGCTCAATTGATTTGATGCTTTGATCATGTGAAGCACTGTTTTGCACCAAAGATTGAATGGAAGTCTCCAACCTTGCTGCGGATTGTGTAGATTGTTTTAAAAACGCATCCAAACTTCTTTCTAGCGAGGTAACCTTATCGTTATTTGGTTGAACAAAATTGTTTTGAGGATAAGAGTTGGGTGCAAAATTGTTCATTTGGTTTGGGTAAGGTTGGGGTTGGAAAGGTTGCTGGTATTGAGTTTGTTGAGGTGCTTGTTGTTGTGGAGGAGGAGGCCTTTGAAAGTTGTTATTGCCTTGGAATTGTTGATTTTGATTCCAAGCAAAATTTGGGTGGCTCCTCCAACCAGGATTATAAGTCGAAGAGTACGGATCATTTCTTTGTCTTTCCTGAAAGGCAGCATCGACTTGATTTTGTCCTTGAACAGGTGGATTGTAAGGACACTCTTCAGTAAGATGGGATGGATCCGAACAACAAGTGCAAACAGTTCGTGGGGGTAAAGCAGGGGCAGGAGAAGGCGATGAGATTTTGGTCTCAATTGCTTCTAGCTTTTTCGTAAGTGCGGCCATTTCGGCCTTCATTGCAATCGACATATCTAGTTGATGTATGCCTGCCCTAGACTGACCTGAAGAAGAAGATGAGATGGTCTTGGTGCTTTCCTACTGAAGTATTTGTTCAGCAAGATCGTCGAGAAACTGCCAAATTTCCTCGCTTGATTTTATTAGAAAGTGACCTTGACAAATGGTTTCCAACAACTTCTTAGTTGCTGGGTTCAATCCTTCGTATAAAGTTTGGCAGAGTTGCCAATTCTCAATACCGTGGTGAGGGCATTGAATAAGTAGGTCTTTAAATCTTTCAAAACACTTCCAAAAAGGTTCGGAAGGAAGCTGGGAAAATTGAATGATCTCATTGCGAATTCTCGCGGTCTTGTGATGTGGGTAAAACTTTTTTAGAAAAGCTTTAACAAACCCTTCGCAATTTTTAATTGAGTGTGATGCTGTGCTATATAACCGTTTCAAGGCTAGGTCACATAAGGTGAATGGAATGACACGTAGCCTTATAGCATCATCAGAAAGTTGTGTTGTCTTCATCACTGTGCAAACATTCTGGAATTTGTTTATGAAGATATAGGCATCTTCGGATTCCATTCCGTGAAATTTTGGCAACATGTTGATGAAGTGGGATTTAATCTCAAAGTTATCCCCATTTGCCGGTGGGAGTGACAGACAAGTTGGTAAAGCGGTGCGGATAGGGTAGAAAAGATCCTGGAGCGCGATTCGTTGGGGCGCTTCAACAAGTGGGTGTTGTGGGTTATTCGTACCTAGCGGAGGTGGAATCAATTCCGCGGGTAAGGGTTTGTTAGGATTGAATCCCGACATCTGCTTAGAAGACGAAGAATATGAAGCTGAAGGTAAAGAAGTGGAAGGGATTTTGACTTCGGAGTCGAAAGCGTCGTCAGTCGGTACTAACGAGACACGGACTAATCGGGCACTAGTGTCTCTAGTCCAACCGGACATACACTAAAGAGGTAGTGTAGTCAAAAAGGTGAAAAAAAGAAGGTGGGGGGGGGGTAAGAAAACGTCAATGGAAGGAAGTGGGTGTAAGTGAGGTGCAACGGATTTCTTAGCGACAAGTGGCAAGTTTTTGTAAAATTTTTTCCTTTTTGTGTTTTTTTTATAAGGAGCTTTTTGCAAAAAGATTTTTTAATAAAATGCTTAGACACACGTTCAATCAATCACAAAATGCACAATCAAGCCTAGATCTAGGGTCACCTAGATCAACTAGACTGCTCCTAACTGTTCCAAAGGGCAAGATTTGAGGACCTCAAATCACCTCTTCACCGCCAATTGTGGCCAGGTAAGCACAAGTAGAGAAAGGAGGGATCCACTCACGAATTACCGTGAGACGGGCCTTTTAAAATTACCTTTCCCCACCTGTCTAGCCTAGGCACCACAAAATCAAGTTTAGATCAACGATCGATGCCTACAACTATTCCTTTGTCCTATCGAGCGCGACAGTCCTTAAGGCTGAGTCTAATCTTTTTTTAATTAGCTTGATGGTCAATGCAATATGCTTTATGTGATTTTTGGGGTCCTGGGAAAGGTAATGAAATCCCCATCCAATCTGGATTGGTGTAAAAGCCCCTTAAAGTCAATTTAAAGAATGCAAAGCAGTAAACACAATCAAACACTTGCAAACAATTTTTTTTTATTGCGGCGTAAAGAATCCTGCACAAGATCAAGTTATTGGAGAAGGGGAGAGGTTTTTGCGCAAAGAACCCTGCAAGAAAATTTTACAGAGGAGATAAGGGGGTTCAGAAAAAGAAAAGAAGCTTACAGAGGGGTTTCGGGTTGCTGACGTCAGCAACCCACGGCGGATCCGCGGCAGAAAGTGTGGTTCGGCGGCGGAAACACGGTCCTTCAATCGGTTCAGGCCTCTAAAAATCTTCTGCTGTCTGTTCTGATTATCCTCTGCTTGTTCAGATCTGTTTTTTACTGTTTTGCTCTCTGGATTTTTCCAGATCTGAATTCGTTCGTCAATCCTGCACAATTCAAAAAAAAAAACACCCTTCAAAAAATAACAAGATGATAAAAAAATTTATATATTTTTTTTAATTTTTCAGTTTTTATGAATTTTATGATTTTATATTAACCCGAAATTGCAAAAAGAAAATATTACCCCATCCCCGGCAACGACGCCATTTGATTGTTAAGAATTTTATACTTGCGCTTCTAAAAAAAATCAAAGAATTTTACCGCAATCAAGAACGGCGTCGCTTGGTTGCTAGCCGGTGAGTACGGGTCGGTCCACAGGGATTTTGTGTATTCTCAATTTGTTCTAACGAGTTAATTCCAATTGGTGTTGGATTGATTATCATTAAAAACTAAGGTTGATTTAGATTAGGATTAAAACCTTGCTAGGATTAGCTTTAGGTTAAGTTTGGAAATTTAAGATTTCTCACCGCTTTCAATGCCCTAATTTAGATCTATTTAGGTGTTATGGTAATAATTAATAAAGGGGATTAGGACGATCGGGAAGAAACGATATTTCTTCCTCTAGGTCCTTGTCCGTCCTTTCTTAATTCTTACCCTAACCTCCATGAAAAACATACACAACCGGTCTTTTAAACTACGGTATCACCGCTACCTCGTAGGGTAGGATGCCGTAGTGAGCGGTGTGTGTATGTATGTATGGAGTCCTATAAAAATATGTGATGGGAAAGAAAGGGGTGAGAGATTTTCATCTCTCAAACCTTTCCTATTTCTAACTCTAACAAGTGAGGAACTACTCACTCATTAGGGGATTGATAAAAGACATTTTTTATGATTTGTTTTTAAAAGACTAACTATCTAAACTACGACAGATAAATAAAAGTTCTAAACTAATTCACTAGGGCAGATAAATAAATTTCTAAACTACGGCAGAAAAGAAATTAAAACCAGGGCAAGGTAAAAAAAAACTACTTACTTTATTCGATGCACTCTTCAAAACATTACAGCGATTTCTGAATTTTTATCAATAAAAAGAGGCATGCCCCAAAAAAAGAGCATTAGGGTTTCTATTTATAGATCATAGAAACCCTAGGGTTACATCCGATCCCTATCTGTATTTACAAAATTACTCCTAAGAAGCCTAGTCAACGCGCCGCCACACCGTCACAATATGCACCGACACGTGCTCATCATGGCCGCGGAACCGTGGCCAAAAGCCCTGTTTAGCAGCGGATCCGCGGCCATCTTGGAGGTTCTTGGGCTGGAGTTTTCTAGGCTGCTTCTGGTTGTATTTGGCTTCTTGTTTTTTCACTTGGTTTCTCAGATTGTCTTCTAGTTCTCTTCCAGATTTCCACAGTGCATAATGTCGTAGACTTTTACCCTTTGCTTCGTGTCGAAGTCTTGAACGTTGCGTTGCCTTTGTGCTTTGTGAAATTGTCCATTGATCTTCGTTTATTCTTCAAACTGTAGGCATGATCAAGATTCTTCTATCTGTTGGTCGTAGTCTCATTTTTGTATCGTCTTTTCATCATTTTCAATGTTTTATTCCGAGAACCTGTAAGCTGCAACTATGTAGCAGATATAGATCAAAAGCACCTGTTTATTTGTAAAATGAATAAGAATGAGGAATATAATAATGCAAAATTATGATATGAACAGTACCTAAATTTCTTTAATATAGATTTAGCATAATGGGATTGTGAAAAGGTAATTCCATTATTGTTTCTAATGAGTTTAAACCCTAAAATGACATCAGCTACTTCTAAGTCTTTCATATCAAACTGGCTAGTTAAGAACTTCTTGGTGTCTGATATGATATTAGGGTTTGAGCCGAATAGCAGAATGTCATCAACATAGAGGCAAAGGATTATGCATGCATCTCCAACAACTTTAGAGTACACGCATTTATCAGATTCATTAGAACTAAAAGCATAAGATTTAATTACTCTATCAAACTTCTAGTTCCACTGTTTAGGTGCTTGCTTAAATCCATACAAAGACTTCACAAGCCTACAAACCTTCCTGACCAGGTACCACATACCCTTCAGGTTGAACCATGTAAATCTCTTCGTCGAGATCACCGTTCAAGAAAGATGTCTTAACATCCATTTGATGTATCTCTAGATTGTAAATGGCTGCTAAGGCAACAAGCAGTCTAATGGAAACACCTTTGGTAACATGTGAGAAGGTGTCAAAGTAATCTATATCTTTCTTTTAACTAAAATCTTTAGCTACCAAACGCGCTTTAAACTTATCTATTGTACCATCTACTTTAAGTTTCTTCTTAAAGATCCACTTACAGCCAATTGGAGTACAGCCAGGAGGTAAGTCTGTAAGGATCTAAGTATGGTTTTGCATAATAGATTCAAATTCATTATTAATAGCTTCTTCCCAAAAACTAGCATCTATTAAGATCATGGCATCCTTATACGTTGCAGGATCTTCCTCAACAAGGTAGGAGATAAAGTCACTACCAAAGTTCTTTTCTATTCTAGGTCTTTTGCTGCTTCTAGGTTCCACATCTAAGCTGTGTTCTAAGCTGACATCTAAGTTATCATGCATGATTTCATGTGGAATCGGAGGAGAGGCAAAAGGCTCAATAGTCGATGAACTTTCAGCCGTCATTTTATTTACTTTATCTTTAAAAGGAAACACATGTTCAAAATAGACAGCATCTACGGGTCTATCTTCAATTATAGAGTTAACTCTAATATCACTAAAGTCGGACTTAACTACAAGGAACCTGTTGGCATTAGATTTTTCTACATGACCAATAAAGACACAGTCAACGGTTTTAGGTCCTAATTTCTTTCTTTTGAATTCAGGAACCTTTACTTTGGCAAGTGACCCCCATACTTTTAAGTGTTGCAAGTTGGGCTTCTTACTAAACCAAAGTTCAAACGGTGTCTTATCAATATGTTTAAAAGGAATTCCATTTAGAATGTGGTTTGCATTAAGTAATGCATCCCCCCGCATTCTAGAAGGAAAACTAGATTCGGCAAGAAGAGAGTTTATCATGTAACTAAAGTCTAGTTTTTCCTTTCAGCCACTCCATTGGATGGAGGGTTGTAAGGAGCAGTTGTTTGATGAATCAAACCATGTTCTTCACAAAATCTCTTAAGTTCAGTTGAGATGTATTCACCGTCTCGATCTGACTTAATTCTTTTTATGAACTTGTTGGTTTATTTCTTAATTAGGTTCTTATAGATTTTAAATTTCTCAAATTATTCATCTTTAGTTTTCATGAGGAAGATGAAACAATATTTAGAAAAGTCATCTATAAAAGTTACAAAATATCGCATACTATCTCTAGTTAAAGTTCTATTCATGTCATATACATCGGTATGAATTAATTCTAATAACTCAGTTTGACTATCAACCGATTTGAAAGGCTGTTTAGGCAGTTTTTCCTGAACACAAAGCTCATACCGCTTGGTTTTGTCTATTTGAGTTTTCGGAATTAATTCTAAGTTCATCATTCTACGCATGGTATTCTTATTTACATGTCTTAGACGAGCATGCCACATGTCACAACATTCAGAAGTAAGAACAGTTGGTGAAACAGAACTAGATGCAACAGTTTTATTTAAAGATGAATCAACAATACAAAGTTTTAATAAGTCTCTACCACAAACAAAGTCTTTTCCTACATAGCATCTAAACTTGGTGATTACAACTTTATTGGATTTTAATAGAAGCTTATAGCCTAGTCTCATCAATACTATTCCATTAATAAGATTCTTCCTAAAGTTCGGCATGTGCTGCACATTTTAAAGGGATACCACTTTTCCTGAAGTAAATTTCAAGTCCACACATCCATATCCTTCAATCCTTGCAGTGCCCGCATCTGCCCATGTCACACACCGTCCTGTATCGACCTTATACGAAGAGAACAAGGATCGGTCACAACATACATGGGCATTTGCAGCCGAATCTAACCACCAGTCGGTCATTAGACTCAGCGTGTTAACTTCAAGGTTTTGAGTTATTAAGCCAGACCTGTCGGTATTTACGGTTGATGAAACCCCCACAGTTAAGGTGTTCACTTGGGGGTTGGTAGGTGGTCCAACTTTTCTGTCTTTACAGTTCCGAGCTAAGTGACCCGGCGTCCCACAGACAAAACAGTTTCTGTCATGCCCCGCTTCCTAAAATACGGAATACGAGGGGTTGATAAGGCCAGCCATGCTCCTACGGTCAAGGATACATCCTGCCGTAGTCACACTTCGGCTTCTAGTTTTACATGGTAATCAGTAAATAATGCGCAGGCAATGAGAAATGCAGTAACTGAAATGAAACAATATAAAGAACTGACCTGATGGGAACAAAAGAGTATAACTCTGGATAGCTAATCAAGGTGTCCGTGATATACGTCTGGTCCTGGTCCAGGCTAAATCCTCTCCTCACACTGAGCATGCATACTCAGATCGTCAGAGCGACACAATAGCAATATAATATATAAATCCAAGTGATAACTCTAACAGTGATAATAAATATATATAACAGTAAATCAATGACGGTATAGGTATGAACATGTAGTAATCGATGCAGTGGAACAGTAAAAGCAGTAAAATGATATGCCAAGTATGTCAACACAGTAAGTATGTGTATCGATGCTATCATCCCTATCAGTCTCTAAGTCTCACTGTACAGGTCACTAAGCCTATCGTCAGTCCAAGTCTGAGAGTCAACCACTCGCGAGTGTCCTCCACCCAAGGGTAGAACCCAAGGGCAAGGGACTACGGGCCCAACATGTAAATCACGGTAATAATCATGTACCCTGTAAATCTCCATATATCTCCATATATATAAGCCGGCGTGGGACTCCCGAGATTCTGTTGAACTCACACTCAAACTACCCCACACCCTGTGGTCTACATCAAACGCTAACCATAACCTCAAATACCAATCGGTTTGTGACAAGTCTGCGCGAGAACTGGAGGCAGGACCTCCATCAAGCACGTCCCGACTAATACCTAAGATAAATGGCAGTGTCTGGTGCCTTATCTGTGGCACCAGTGCAAGAGCTTCCATAAGTGTCTCATACCACTTATAGTCACACGTACACGCGTCCCACATACGTCGACAATGCAATAGAATAATAAGGTTCACTGATTGTGTACAAGTACGTGTCACTTTCACTTATTCACTTATACACGAACACTAACGTACTTACCACAATCATCACTAATACCTAACACTGGGTAATGCACATGATCACTAGGTTATCAATGCAGTGACAAATGTATAATATGGTGAGGATACAGTATGTAAAGCCTGATTAAAATATTATAAATCAGTATTCTACTACTTGCAATATTTATCATAAATAAAACATGTACAGTTTAGCGAAACGATAAAAGGGAAATAAATAGTATGTTCAGTTATCTATCCAACGAATTTAGTTTCACGCCAATCGGGTTTCAGGATCACTAGTTATGGCCATTTCCTTTTAAGCGTTCACGGCTGGTAATCTGGTTTCAGAATCAGAAGTCCGATTCGCAACGCATTTTAATCCCTGTTGGGATCATATTTTAGCGACGCTATAGTTGGATGAAATCTAGGGTTTTCAGTAAGGTTTTCGATGCAATAGACAGATCCTCAATCGTATCTGTATGTCAGGAGATGTACATTTTCAATACTAGTAGGTTAATTCTGATTCTGTTGGGACTGTTATACGTCCCCATCTATTAAATTACAGATTAAATAAAAAATGATAACGAAACAGCATGAAACCACTTGTGTTGTCTAGCTAACAGATTCACCTTTAATAAACAGCGGAGTTCTGCAACCTACGAGTTAAGGAAATCTGGTGGTACCCATTACGGGACAGCACACAGTAAACAGAGCCGCTCTGGACTGCAGTCCAGAGTCGCACTCCGATCCAAATATAGTCACAGTTTAAGTATAGAAACAATTAGAAACTTGCATTGGGTTAAAGTTCGTCGAGTCGGCTTCGATTTGAACCCTCGAGCGCATCATTCCAGTAGGTATATAATTTATGGTGATTTTAACGGTTTTCAGGTACAAGAAAATTCCAGTTTTACGAGTAAACTTGGGGGTAGTTGTTTTAGTCGTTAACGGTCATACTTTCTAATGAAATTCACACACTAGAATCATAGCCATACGATCCAGAATATACAAGTGAATTCTGCCAAACTAAATGATGATTTCCATTGAGGTCATGCATCGAACAGTTGCATCACATAATTCATCGAGGATATTAAGTATGGAATCTATAAAATTATAGTTCGTAACTAATACAAATTAGCATGTAGCAAGTATGAAACTTGCCTGGAGACGATGAATTGCTGGCACGGTACGCACGGGCACGACACACGCTGCAACAACGGCAAGGGTTTGGTCTTGGCCTCGGATTGAGCTCTGTGTAATGGCTCAGCGTTGACGATGGGCTCCGGCTTGGATGTAGTGAGGGGGTGTCGGGGCTGGGAATCGCTGGTGCTGTCGAGGCCGATGGAGAGGGATTGCAGAGGGAGAAAGAGAGAGATTTTGAGAGAGAGAGAGAGTCGAGATATAGAGAGAGAGATTTCAGGGAGTGAGAGAGAGAGAGGACAGAGGGAAGGAGAGAGTAGAGGGAGATAGAGACAGAGAGTGAGAGAGTGAGAGAGTGAGGGAACAGAGAGATTGAGAAAGAGAGAGAGTGAGTGATATAGAGAGAGAGAGGGTGAGAGTGAGAAAACAGAGAGAGAGAGACAGAGTGTGAAAGAGAGAGCAGGGGAAGAGAGTGTAGAGAGGGATAGAGAGAGAGGAGGTCGGGTGAAGGAACTGAAGGGGGAAGGAGGTGCTTGGTCGAGGAGGTTGTTGGCGACGTGGAGGAGGTTGAAGGGTTGTACAAGGTGGTGGGGTCGCCGCCGTCGTCGAGGGAAGCGGCGTTGGGTGCTCGGTGACGGAGGTGAGAAATGGTCTTGGGAGTTTGCCGGCGGTGTGGAGAGGTTGGTGGTGATTGAGGAGGAAGGTAGGAGGAGCAGGTCGCCGGAGTGGGTTGGGTGCTCGGTGATGGGGGAAATGCAGATGAGTTTTGAGAGAAGGAGCGAAATGAGGAAGAGAGTGTGTGGGTGTGTACGAGAGGAGAGATAGGGGAGACAGGGTCGCGCGTCGTGGGGAGTAACGGTGCGCGAGCGTTGTCGACGAAGGCGGCGGAGATCTTAGATTGCGAGCAGGGAAGGCGGAAAGAGCCGTTGGAGGAGACGGCACTGTAGGTGGCGGGTCGGGTTGTGAAGGAGCGGGCGCGGTTTAGGGAAGTGGGCCGAGTTGGGATGGGCTGGGTTGAATTTAAACAATGATTTAATTTTATTTGATTTTCTTTTGGGCTGAATGAGGATGCTGGGTTAGGGCTTAAGGATTTTAATTTAAAACCAGTGGGCTGAAGGAATATATAAGGGAAATTTGAGGAGAGAAGAGGGAATGGGCTCGGCTGAAAAGGCTGGGAGATTTTTAAGAATTAGACTAAGTTTATTATAAGAATGGGCTGAGGGAATTTGTTAGGTTTTAGGGTTTAGTTTTAAATAAATAAAAGAAATGGGTTGAAGGAAAAAATTAGGGTTTTGAGTTTAAATAAAAATATGAAAAGAGATGGGCGTATATAAATTGAGGTTTATATAAATGGGACAAGAACATGAGGAATTGGGATTAGGGTCTGAGAAAGGAGAGGGGAAGAACTAAAATAGATTGGGAGTTTTAAAATAATAATTAATTATAAATAAAATTTTATAGGTTAAAAAGAAATACGGATACAGGCGTATATAAATGAACCGGGTATTACAGTTTCCACCTTTGTTCCCCTTATGATTGCCATTGTTTTGGGGTTTAGGCTTAAAGTTAGGCTTGTTCTTTTGTTGGTGGCAGTTCTTGTTATGATTATGGTTATAGTTCTTCTGGAATTTGTTGAAACGCTTCTTATGAAAGTTTTTAGCCTCAACAACATTCGCTTGGATAGAAGAAGTCATGCTTTTCTAACTATGAATATCTTCAGTTTTATGAGTTTGGATAAGGGAGTTCAAAGAAAGGTTACTCTGACGATGACGGAGCTTGTTAGCAAAGTCATCCCAGGACGAAGGTAACATTTCAACGAGGGCAGCTACTTGTACATTTTCCTCTAGGTTATAGCCTTTAATCTTAGCACTAGTGATAAGGTTTTTGTATTCAAGGATTTGGTTTGTAACGGTCTTGGTCTCTACCATCTTGAATTTTAACCAGTTCACAAAGGAATACCTCTCTAGGCCAACATCTTCTTGTCCAAATTTCGAGTCTAATGCTTCCCAAAGTTCTTTCGAAATTGGGATTTGGCAATAGATTTCGTAGAGTTCATTGGACAAAATAGACAGGATTTTACCATGGCATAGGCAGTCTATCTCTAAGGGTGTAGGCCCAGGTGGAGGTGGTGGAGGAGTTGGAGGTGGGGCATCTGAAAGTGGGGCAGAAATCAGAGCAGGGGTAGTAGAGGATGGCTCTGACGGGGTAGACTCACAAGTTACAACAGAAATAAGACCTAAAGTGGTCAGCCAGTACCGCATTCGATTTTGCCAACGCTTGAAGTGTTGACCAGCAAAAGTTTCGGGTCTGGTTGAGACTAAGTCATCTAGGTTAACCTTAGACAGGTTTAGGTTCATGGTCAAAAAACTAACAAGCTATTAGATTATAGAAAGAATTATGTTCTTAGTTGTTGGGTGAGCTTGCTAGTAAGTCCATAAAAACAAATTAAATTAATATTTTTGAAGGAATAATATTTAACTATGTTTGTTAAGCATGCACCCTATTAAACAAATAAGAAAAAATAAGAAGAATAAAGTTCCGAGTTGCCTAGGACGGAAGCACGCCAAATGATCGCTGTCCTAAGAATAGAATTCGCCGCCTCTAGCACAGGACTCGCCGACGATCTGTTTCCAAGATACGACCGCTCCACCAACAGGGACTCCACCCGAAGTGCAGTAGGATGAAATGTCGAACCCGTCGCTGACCCTCGTCGCTCAACAAGAAAAAATGTGGCCCGAACCCGAACTGAACAAAGGCAGTAGAAGCAGTGGGCTTTGGAATATATAGGAAGGGAAAGGGAGAGGAGAAGGTGCTCGCCGAAGTGGAGGGCCGGGAGCTTGACGGAGCAGTGGATAGAAGAGGAGCAACTCGGTTGAGAGAAGAGGTGTTCTGTTTTCTTTTTGAGCGAAGAGAAGGGATGCTCCTAATATAGGAGTCCTGAGCCAAGCCCATTATTGCCCCATCAATACACAGATTAATGCAGGCCCAACGTCTCTGTCCTCCAACGGGCAGAAACGCACGCCTGCATTAAAATTCATCCAACGGTCCACTCTTAATACGAGCCCATGGCTGCTGCAACGGTCCAGGAACGGGTCCAAACAAAAGCATTTTGTGGAAAAAGATAAGCACACATACGAACCAGGCCCAAGACGGATGGACGGCGCGCACATGTGTGGAAAAGCCCAAGCCCACTAGCCTTTGAACTACTTCAAGAGACTAAGACACATCCACATATATAAGGACATCAACACCTTGTTGCCTTGGCGATGTGGGACAAAAGAAAATGGAAAAATAGATTTTAAACCATTAAATAAAATATAAAATCCATCATTCTGTAGTGTAAAATCATGCGACCTCATTTTGCATTATGGTAGTACAGCTTGTAAGTCAACACTTACTGTACTGTACTCATTGTTGTCAAAGGCGCAACCGGGCTGTGAAATGTGCCCCCATGAAGCTTTGAGGCGTTGCACAGAGGTGAGGCGCGCATCGCCCCAATTAACTAATTTCAAGGTATTGGGTCGAATAGTTTTTTCCTATTGGGTTTCTTCTTATAAACTCGATTATCCGAACCCAAAACTTAAACTTGATACAACACGAGAGCATAGAAGTCATTCGTTGCTCCTTCTCGAGTTTGTGGGTGCTTAGCTAGGGTTTCTCCAATTCGCTTTGAGCCTTTGTCTAGGGCTTTTTGTGTTCGTCGGCGGTTCCTGAGTTTGTCGATGGCTTCTCTATATCCTTGGCTTCTAAGTTTGTCGACTAGCAACCCGAGAGCAACCCATAACATAATATTGAGGTATAGATTTTCCTCTTCTACCTTTTATTCCATTCTCTCCCTTCTGTTCTTTCTCTTATGAAGCCCAAGATCAAATCGTTTCTTTTTGCTCTTATCTCATTAGATGCATAATTTCATGTTAATTATGATTACTTAGTGACTTAGTGTTTATCTACTATGTCATTTATATTCTCCTATATGGCATGCATATTTGATGTCTATTACGTACAACCAAAGCTAAATTAAAGTATTACACAATATAAAAACTTGTGTGCCTCACATAACCGGGAGCTCGTGCCCGCCTCAGGCGAGCGCCTTGCGCCTCAAGCGCATTACACCCTTTGTGCCTCACAAGTCACACCGCCCTTGCGCATTGACAACATTTACTGTACTTCCAATCTAAATATGTAATGATAATTCCCCTGAAAATAAGCTACTGATGTATGCCTAATGATGTTATATTACACATCTCAATGTGCTGGAATGGATTAATGTCCACTAAATTTGATGAGAAAAAGAATAATATATATATTATTGTCCTCGCAAGTATGGAATCAGTTGATCCATCTGAAAATAATAACAGGTCACTATGGACGCAGTTAAGGAAAGAACGGCTTTCATTATCTTGATAAAAGCATCAACCGCACGGTAATTAATTAAGAGAATAATTATGCCGACTACTAGGACAACTCAGATTGTTGCTTCAACGGTTCATCCTCTTAGTCTCTCTTGATACTAAATTACTCTCTGCGAGCGACATGGATCAGATGATGTTTTTGTCTTGACCCCTAAATCTAGGAATTGTGACTGGTATCTTATACAGTTACACTAACGTCTAAATTTCTGGCAATCCTGACCTTGGTGTTTGGTGTAGTGATCTAAACTTTTATACACCTTCAGAATCATGAACCACCATTAAGAATACATGTCTTCCTCTTCTTCGTAGAGGAGCATAATGCAGGGTTCGCCAACACATGGGATTATCAAAATAATGGAAGGAGAAGCAACTGGCAAACTGCAATCAGAAGCTACTGGTAATGGAGCTAGGCGAAGATGGCTATTTACCAGAGCAATCCTTTGGGAATTGTTCGTTCCTCTTCTGTTACACCGAGTTTGCTGTGAGATCCCAGTCGCTGGCGGCTCGTTGAATTAGGCGACCTTGCTGCATTTATAGATGCAGCCAATTTGATTCTTGAAAGCGTAATTGCCAGTGCTGCTGAAGCAAGAGCAGGAACTTCCTATTTGGCTACAGTAATGAACCGGCCCTCAAACTCATTGAGAATCCAAACCAATCTCACCAATGACTATCTCTTGGACCCAATTACTGTTTCCGTCCAAGTAATCGCTTTGTCCATAGGTGTACTTAACACGAAGAAAACCTCCTATTTCAATTGGGTCGCATCGATCGGTATACCATCTTGCGCTGATAATCCTCGTTATAGCAGTCACTTTGATGGAGGTCCTTTTCGGGTCTCCGTCAGATGTTGTTTTCCGTTGATCTCCCGGTGGATTTTGGTGGTGGTCTTCTGTTGCGTGTGGATCTCAATGGGTTTTGATGAGAATGGTGATTTGAGGAGTTTGGTGCCGAGTACCTGCAAAGAAGTCCCGGGGTGGTTTGGTACCACCGAGGACCCTCCGACGATCAAGTTAGTGCTAGATCCGAGCAGAGTAACGGCTAAGTGGAATAAAAATTGGCCTACTTGACCCCTCTGTGATGGGGGTTTATATAGCGGTGATGGCACGCAGTAGCAGGCGCGAGAATCTCGCCAGCAGTTATGCTCCCGACGTCACGCCCGCGTAGAGAGCGGATCGCCCATTAATGGGGATCGTGGAGGCGTGGAACGTGGAATGTTGCTGGCGGAGAATCCGCGCATGGCGAGATTCGCAGAGCGGCGGTTACGCCTATGAGCGGTGGATCTGGTCGGAGGGACCGAGGAAGACGGCCTCGACTAGGGAGCTCGGAGATGAGCAAGAGAGCCGAGGAGTCCTGGTCCCGCGGCATCTCGGGACGAGCTGGGGGGTTGAGGAGGCCAACTTGCAGAGGGCCCCAAGGAGGGCAGCTTGTGCTTGTGAGTCGGGTATAGGGGTTGCCTGGTCGGCCCGGGTGGCCCTTCCTTCTGAGTTCTGGACACGTCATCTGCCACGTGTCCAGATCTGGGAGACCGCCAATATTGAGCATCATCATTAGTCCCCCACTCTTGTCCCGACAAGCTAGCGGGTCGGGTCAGGAGTGGACTGCTAGGTCTCCCGAAGTGAGCTTCTTCCTAAGGCTTTGTCGAGACGAGTCCTCGGGCTGTCAGTTGTCTTTTCTGCTAGTGAATCGGGGCGAGATCTCCACATTTAAGGAAGGTGCGCCGGTTCTTGCACTCTTCCACTGAAGCGACGGTCCACGTGTCAAGCGTCGATTGGCCGACGCGACGTATGCGGGCCCGCGGCGTCTGATGGGATGCGATCCAGAGCAGGATTGACACGTGGAGCGATCGGAGCCGCTGGGCGCGAGGAGTCATTTCAGCCGGAGATGACGGGCGTTGTTGGATGAGGCCGTTTGCAGCAATAAACAGGGGTGGGGTCCACCCTTGGGCCCTTACTCCTTCATATTTCCCTCTCTTAAGTCCTGGTTGCTCGTCTCTTTTCTCCCGCTTTCGGCCCCTGAAGACTCCCTTTTCCAAGGTTAGATGTCTTCCTTTGTAGAGTCAGTAGATGTTATAGGAGTAGGTTCTAGGGTCCCTTTAGCTGTGTTTGAGTCCTCCCGGGGAGCAGGGGTTGGATCCTCTCCCCGGGATCGTGAGGCGGGGGAAGCCTTCAGGGAGGAGGCGGCAGATGCGGCCCCTGGCTCCTCGTGCTGGGTGAGGCATGAGGACGAGCTCGCCAATACCCAGGCTCGCTTCCACATCCCCTCGCGCTACACGCTCCGACTGGCCAAGGAGGGAGAGAGGGCGGATCAAGTACGGGGCAGGGAAATCGTCCTGTACTTGGAAGCTTTTTGGGGCGGAATGCGCCTGCCCTTCTCTCCCGAGGTCGTCGCTTTTTCGGTTTGTCCCCCGGCCAGTTAGTGCCGAACTCGTGGAGGATCCTCCTCGGGTTCTTGATCCGCCTGAAGTTACAGGCGGTTCCCTTTAGCCTTTCCCTTCTCGATTCTTCTCTCGTCTTCAAAAGTCACCCTGGTAGTCGAGCGGGCAACCCGAGATGAGTTTATCTCTCTTTCAGGAAGCGGCCTGGGGGCGCTGCCGGGACCGGGGTCGTGGCCTTACCCTCTTCTATTCATGATTGGAAAAAGAAATTTTTCTTTGGCTTCATCGAATTGCGCTCTACCATCTGTTTGTGAAGAATGCTCGTAAGATATCTCTGCTTGCACTGTTGTGTTTTCATTTCAGGTTTGCCACTTGTCTAGAAATCGCCCGTCGGGTTGATTTCGATCACTTGCCGACGAGCATGCCAAGCGCTGCCGAGGAGGTATCCCCATGGGCCTCAAAGTCGAGGGGGGATCGCTTAGACCTGGGTAGATCTGATGCCCCTCACTGGGGTCTCGGATCCTCTGCGGGTGACGGGCAGAGCGCTGTTCACCGTACTTGAGCTAAGCTTGAGTGGGCGCCTGCTCGGTGGCTCCATGGGGGGCGCCATCTTTTGACCTTTGTCAAAGCTAGCATCGACCACCAGCCGGGGGTGACTGAGCAGGGTAGCTGCTCAGTTACCTCTTGCGAGGACTTTCTGATCCCTGGCGTTGCGGTAGGGAAGCTACCCGTCAGAGACGACCGAGCAGGGTAGCTGCTCGGTTGCCTCTTGCGAGGGCTTTGATCCTTGTCGGTTGTGGTAGGAAGCTACCAACCGGAGATAGCCGAGTAAGGACTCGACTACCTCTGGGAGGACTTTGGTCCTTAGCGCTGGAGGGGCTGTAAGAAGCCCATTAAGGTTGACCGGACAGTGAGGATGCGCGGTTGCCTCTTGGTGAGGGCTTTGACCTCTGGCGTCGTGGGTAGGCAACTACTAGCCTGGGATGAACGAGCGGGGTAGCCGCTCTGGTGCCTCTTGTAAGGGCTTTTGATCCCTGGCGTCGTGGGTAGGGAGATGCCAGCCGAAGTTGACCGAGCAGGGTAGCTGCTCGGTTGCCTCTTGCGAGGGCTTTGATCCTTCAGGACGGGGACCGAGCAGGGTTACTGCCCAGTGCCTCTTGGCGAGGACTTTAATCCCTGTCGGTTGTGGTAGGAAGCTACCAGCCGGGGATAGCCGAGCAAGGACTTGACTGCCTATGGGAGGACTTTGGTCCTTAGCGCGGGAAGGGCTGTAGAAGCCTACCAAGGACCCTTGGTCGGGCAGGGTTACTGCACGGTGCCTCTTGGCGAGGGCTTTTGTCCTGAAGGATAGCCGAGCGAGGGATCATCGGGCTCGACTGCCTCTGGGAAGGCTTTTTGATCCCCGGCATTGCGGCAGGGAAGCTGCCCGCTGGGGATAGCCGAGCGAGGGATTCTCGGGCTTGACTGCCTCTGGGAGGGCTTTTTGGTCCTTGGCATTACGGTAGGGAAGCTACCCGCCACTGTTGTAATTTTCTCTTCCTTTCTGCATGTACGGCCGAGGAGCTCATAATACCTTTTGAATAAACAAGGTTTTTCCTTCTTTTCCGCAATGTTCCATTGATCTTTAATAAATTAACAACAGACCCTAGGAAGAGTTTACATTGCTCTAAAAGAAAAATACAGGCTAGTAGATGACTTTATTGGCTCGGCCCGAGCTCCGTGAAGGACCGTTGGCCCCTGTGCTTGGCACAGGGTATGGGGCTCCCTGAGTTCCGAGCTGGCCGTTTGCTGAAACGAGCATAATCTGACCGATGGTCAGGTCGGCGGGAGGGCGATGCTGCTCTTACTCGCGGTCGGTCTGCCGTTTGTCCCTCAAGTATGCGGCGAGGTGCCCAGATCGGATGAGCTCTTCGATTTAGTCCCTGAGTTGCTTGCAATCCTTCGTAGCGTAGCCCAACACCCGATGGAAAGCGCAGTAGGGGCCCCGGGTTCGCTTTGCGGCCTGACGCGGGATCGGAGGGAACTTGAAGAACCCCTCGTTCTGCGCCTCCTCTAGCAATACTACGAGGGAGACGTTGAGGGGGGTATACTCCTGGAGTTTCGGGTGGTAGGGCTGCTGACGCTCCGGCCTCTCCTCCCGAGCCCTCTTCTTCTGGTCGGATCGTTCTGCTCGGGGGATGTTAGCGTTCACCTCGGATTCCAACTGAACCTCGCGCTCGGTCCACGTCTTGACCTCGGCCATGGTCTTAGGTTGTGCCAACGCGAAGAAGCATAACCACTCCTTGTGCCTCAGACCAGATCTAAGCGCCGTGATGACGGTCTCGTCCCGGTTCTCGGGCACCTCGAGAAGGGCGTTGTAAAAACGGGTAATGTAGGCCTTGAACGTTTCCTTGTCCCCACTCTTAACCGTGAAGAGGTAGTCGACTGTGCGCTTCTATCGACGGTTCCCAACAAAATGGCCAAGGAACTGAGTAGCCAGCTCGTCGAAGGTCGAGATCGAGAGGGGCTCGAGCCCCCGGAACCAGTCCCGACCTGCGCGAATAAGGGTGGCCGGGAAGGACCTGCACTGGGCGGCGTCGGAGTGGTCCTGGAAGCTTATCACCGCGGTGAAAACGTCCAAATGGTCCTTCGGGACGGTTTTCCCGTCGAACAGAGAGACCTTTGGGGGCTTGTTGCGCGAGGAGACGTGGACGGCGAGCAATTCCTCGGTGAACGGCTTTGTGAGCGAATCGGAGGCGTACTTAGCCCCGTCGCTCGAGAGGTGAGCCTCCCGGCGCATGCCCTCGATTTTCTTCTCGAGGGCGTCGAGCCAACCGTGGTATCCCGAGGAATCGGCGCCTTGGGATCCCTGGCCTCCGCTGCGGGTGACCTGCGTCTGGGAGCAGCCCCGGTTCCTCTCGATGAGGTGCTCTCGAGCCGCCGAGGTGAACCCCTTCTGTGCGGCCCCGCCGAGGGTGGTGGTGTCGACCATGCCTGTGGATAGGCGAGGTGACTGACATCTCTTCAAGGGGATAACAGTCGCGAGGAGGCTCGAGGCGAGGCGTTCTGGCGGCGGACCTTGGTGTGGAGCCGTGGGGCGCCCAGCGGGCCTCAGGGAGTACCGACTCGAGAGATCGGTGGCCAAGAGTCGTAGCCTGCTGGTGGTCAACCGTCCAGGCAGAGGCAGAGCCTTCTGGAGGCGGTGGAGCGGCGATCTGGGGCCCAGGCCCGGCCGTTTGGACGCGGACGAGCGCCTCCACGAGGGATTGTAGCCGATCTATCCGGCCTGCAAGGGCATTGATGATGGTCACTGGAGGAGGCTCATCCCCGCCTTCGGTGAGTGGAAGGCGGCGACTGGTACCCGGGATCTTCAGGATGGTTGCTTGCCATGTGGGCGGAGATCGGAAGGCCAACTTTGTGTTTTGTGGAGTTAGTTCCCACAGACGGCGCCAACTGATGGAGGTCCTTTTTGGGTCTCCGTCAGATGTTGTCTTCCGTTGATCTCCTGATGGATTTTGGTAGTGGTCTTCTGTTGCGTGTGGATCTCAATGGGTTTTGATGAGAATGGTGATTTAAGGAGTTTGGTGTCGAGTACCTGCAAAGAAGTCCCGGGGTGGTTTGGTACCACCGAGGACCCTCCGACGATCAAGTTAGTGCTAGATCCGAGCAGAGTAACGGCTAAGTGGAATAAAAATTGGCTTATTTGACCCCTCTGTGATGGGGGTTTATATAGCGGTGATGGCACGCGGCAGCAGGCACGAGAATTTCGCCAGCAGTTACGCTCCCGACGTCACGCCCGCGTACAGAGCGGATCACCCATTAATGGGGATCGCGGAGGCGTGGAACGTGGGATATTGCTGGCGGAGAATCCGCGCATGGCGAGATTCGCGGAGCGGCGGTTACGCCTGTGAGCGGTGGATCTGGTCGGAGGGACCGAGGAAGAAGGCCTCGGCTAGGGAGCTCAGAGATGAGCAAGAGGGCCGAGAAGTCCTGGTCCTGTGGCATCTCGGGACGAGCTAGGGGTTTGAAGAGGCCAACTTGCAGAGGGCCCCGAGGAGGGCCAGCTTGTGCTTGTGGGTCGGGTATAGGGGTTACCTGGTCGGCCCCTGTGGCCCTTCCTTCTGAATTCTGGACACGTCATCTGCCATGTGTCCAGATCTGGGAGACCACCTTTATTGAGCATCATCACACTTCCATCAATGCTAACACTAAACACTTCACACCATTTTTGCCTTTTGGAGCACAAGGTATGTTTTGAGCAGCAGCAATAGTGTAATTTGCTTGCGGTGGATTTGACAGCACCGTGATCATGATGGAAGTAATGGAAAAATCCTTCACATTCCATTAAGCTTATTAGGTTCTATGTCCGTCATCACGACGATATATCCTGTAATGTCCTTGTTGCTAAGTATGATGCAAAATTACACCGAGATCGTTCTAATCATGGCCTAACTATTCTGTCACATTGAAGAGCGTCGGGATGCAATGGGCCCCGCAGTGGCCCCCGGAGCAAGCTTGATATACCACTCATATTGCAAGAAGCCACGTAATCCCGTTTATTTTCTCTCCAGTACCCAAAGACTAGCACACCGTTCCATGTGATCCTTCGGATTATTGTCGTGAGCGCTAGTCAATGTTGAAAATAGCATTGATAGTGCTCGATATTAGCGATCCCCGAGATCATGACACGTGGCAGATGACGTACCCTAAAACTCAGAAGAAGAGGCCCACGGGGGCCAACCAAGCCACCCTGTACCCGACCTGCAAGCACAAGCTAGCTCTTCTCGGGGCTCCCTGCAAATTGGCTTCCTCGGCCCCTCAGCTCGCCTCGAGCTGCCGCAAGACCAAGACTCCTCGGCCTCCTCGCTCGTCCCTGAGCTCTCACCAAGGCCATCTTCCTCGGCCTTCTGACCGACTCCACCACTCCCAGACATAACCGCCGCTCCGCGAATCTCGCCATGCACGGACTTTACGCTAGCAACGTCCCACGTTCCACGCCATCACGATCCCCATTAATGGGCGATCCGCTCTCTACGCGGGCGTGACATCGGGAGCGTAACTGCCGGCGAGATTCTTGCGCCCGCTGCTGCGTGCTCCACCGCTATATAAACCACCATCACAGAGGGGTCAAGTATGCCATTTTTTTACTCTTTTAAGCCGTTACTCTGCTCAGATCTCATCACTAATTTGAGCGTCGGAGGGTCCTTGGTGGTACCAAACCACCCCGGACTTCTTTGCAGGTACTCGGCACCAACTCCCTCACTTCACCTCTTCCTCCAAAAACCGATTGAGATCCACACGCAACGGAGGATAATCAACTAAGTCCACCGCAAGATAAACGGAAGACAACATCTGATGGAGGCCTGAGAAGGAGCTCCATCAGTTGGCGCCGTCTATGGGAACACAACTCCACAAAATACAAAGTTGGCCTTCCTATCTCCACCCTCATGGCAAGAAACCATCCTGAAGATCCCGGTACCAGCCGCCGCCTTCCGCTCACCGAAGGCGGGGACGAACCTCCTCCGATGACCGTCATCAATGCCCTCGCAGGCCGGATAGATCGGCTGCAATCCCTAGTGGAGGCCCTCGTCCGCGTCCAAATAACCGGGCCCAGGCCCCAGATCGCCGACCACCAGCAGGCTGCGTCCCCTGGCCACCAATCTCTCGAGCCGGTGCTCCCTGAGGCCCGCTGGGCGCCCCAGGGCTCCACGCTAAGGTCCGCTGCCAGGACACCTCGCCTCGAGCCTCCCCACGACCCTTATCCCCCTGAGGAGATGTCGGTCACCTCGCCTGTCCACAGGCGTGGTCAACCCCACCACCATCGGCGGGGCCGCAAAGAAGGGGTCCGTCTCGGTGATTCAAGAGCTACCTCACCCCGGGACCTGAGGCACCTCCTCGAGAGGAACCGGGGGCGCTCCAAAACGCAGGCCACCCGCAGCAGAGGCCAAGGATCCCAAGGCGCCGATTCCTCGGGGTACCGCGGTTGGCTCGATGCCCTCGAGAAGAAAATCGAAGGCATGCGTCGGGAGGCTCACCTCTCAAGCGACGGAGCTAAGTACGCCTCCGACTCGCTCACAAAGCCGTTCACTGAGGAATTGCTCGCCGTCCACGTCTCCTCGCGCAACAAGCCCTCAAAGGTCTCTCTGTTCAACGGGAAGACCGACCCGAAGGACCATTTGGACGCTTTCACCGCGGGGATGAGCTTGCAGGATCACTCCGACGCCGCCCAGTGCAGAGCCTTCCCGGCCACTCTTATACGCGCAGGTCAGGACTGGTTCCGGGGGCTCGAGCCCCGCTCAATTTCGGCCTTCGACGAGCTAGCTACTCAGTTCCTCAGCCACTTCATGGGGAATCGTCGGCAAAAGCGCACGGTCGACTACCTATTTACGGTTAAGAGCGGGGACAAGTAAACGTTCAAGGCCTACATTACCCGTTTCTACAACGCCCTCCTCGAGGTGCCCGAGCACCAAGACGAAACCGTCATCACTGCGCTTAGATCCGGCCTGAGGCACAAGGAATGGTTGCGCTTCTTCGCGTTGGCGCAACCTAAGACCATGGCCGAGGTCAAGGCGTGGACCGAGCGCGAGGTTCAGTTGGAGTCCGAGGTGAATGCTAACCTCCCCCGGGCAGAACGGCCCGACCAGAAAAAGAGGGCTCGGGAGGAGAGGCCGGAGCGTCAGTAGCCCTACCACCCGAAGTTCCAGGAGTATACCCCACTCAATGTCTCCCTCGCAGTGTTGCTGGAGGAGGCCCAGAACGAGGGGTTCTTCAAGTTCCCTCCGATCCCGTGTCAGGCCGCAAAGCGAACCCGGGGCCCCTACTGCGCTTTCCACCGGGTACTAGGCCACACCACGGAGGACTGCAAACAACTAAGGGATTACATCGAAGAGCTTATTCGATCTGGGCACCTCGCCTCCTACCTGAGGGACAAGCGGCTGGCCGACCGCGAGTAGGAGCAGCATCACCCTCCTGCCGACCTGACCATCGGTCAGATCATGCTCGCCTCGGCGGACGACCAGCCCGGGGCTCGGGGGCGCTATGCCCCATGCCAGGCGCGGGGACCAACAGCCCTTCAGGGAGCTCGGCCCAGGCCTATAAAGTCATCCACTAGCCTGTACCTTTCTTTTAAAGCAATGTAAATTCTTCCTATGATTCGTTGTTAATTTAATAAAGATCAATGGAGCATTGCGAAAAGGAAAGGAAAGCTTTGTTTATTCAAAGGGTATTATGGGATCCTCAGCCGTACATGCGAAAGAAAGAAAAAAAAATTTTACAACAGCTGGGGAAGGGGGTGCAGCGAGCACTGCTCGTGGTACTCGGCGAAAATCTTTACCAACCGGGGCCGCGCAAAGTCCAACCGATGTCCTCGGTTCCCCCCGCGGGCATCGACCCCGAGCTTCAGCTCGTAGCATTCGCGGACGAGCGCCTCTGAGCGGGCCAGCCGGTTCGCGGAGATTAAGCCGAAGCGCCTCAAAGACCGCAGCTTGCCCACGGCCTCATGAAAGAGTAGCTCAGACAGGGGGTTGTAAAGCCCCGGCGATGCCCTCCAGATGGAGTACATCAGCAGCTGCAGCAGGGAGGAGCGTCTGGGGAGCAGCCGGCCAAAATGGTCCTCAATGCTCCTGTAAACCAGCTGCATCGTGTCTTCGTTGCAGTATGGGTCATATAGGTACACGTCTTTAAAGCGAACGATGTCGGGGATGGTAAACGGGAAATCCTCTATTCTCGATGGCCTGTCTGCGAAGGGGGGAAGAACCAGTACTCCTTATATAGCCTGCCACGCTATTCAACAGTCACCCGCTTTCGCCTAGGGAGTCGCCGCCACGCGGCGTCCGTCGAGCATTATCCGGTGGGAGCGAAGCGACGCGCCCCTAGCGCTTCGCCTCCCCCCGCATTCAATGCGCTAGCTAAGCACGCCGTTACCCCGACCGTTCCCATTCCCCGCACCTACAGCTGAACGGTCGGGCTACACCCGGTCCAGATCCGACCCAGCAGCTACCCTGCTCGGTCGTCCCCAGCGGGCAGCTTCCCTGCCGCAACGCCGGGGATCAAGAAGCCCTCCCGGAGGCAGTCGAGCCCAAGGTCCCCTCGCCCGGCCATCCCCAGCGGGCAGCTTCCCTGCCACAACGCCGGGGATCAAAAAGCCCTCTCAGAGGCAGTCGGGCCCGAGGATCCCTCACTCGGCTATCCCCAGCGGTCAGCTTCCCTGCCGCAACGCCGGGGATCAAAAAGCCCTCTCAGAGGCAGTCGAGCCCGAGGTTCCCTCGCTCGGCTATCTTTCAGGACAAAAGCCCTCACCAAGAGGCACCGGGCAGTAACCCTGCCCGGCCAAGGGTCCTTGGTAGGCTTCTACAGCCCCTCCCGCGCTAGGGACCAAAGTCTTCCTAGAGGCAGTCGAGTCCTTACTCGGCTATCCCCGGCTGGTAGCTTCCTACCACAACCGACAGGGATCAAAGTCCTCGCCAAGAGGCACTGGGCAGTAACCCTGCTCTGTCCCCGTCCTGAAGGATCAAAAAGCCCTCGCAAGAGGCAACCGAGCAGCTACCCTTCTCGGTCAAACTCCGAATGGTGGCTCCCTACCCCCGACGCCAGGGATCAAAAGCCCTCACAAGAGGTATCGGAATGGCTACCCCGCTCGTTCATCCCAGGCTGGTAATTGCCTACCCACGACGCCAGAGGTCAAAGCCCTCGCCAAGAGGCAGCCATACAGCTCCGCTGCCCGGACATCCTTAGTGGGCTTCTTACAGCCCCCCAAACGCTAAAGACCCAAGCCCTTGCAAGGCAACCGAGCAGCTGCCCTGCTCGGCCAACCCTGGCGGGTAACTCCCCTACCACCGCAGCTACTCGGCCAACCCTGGCGGGTAACTCCCCTACCACCGTGCCAGGAAGCATAAAGCCTTTGCAGGAAGTGACGGGGCAACTACCCTGCCCAGTCACCCCCGGATGGTGGCCAATACTCTAAATCAGAGATGCTCTGTGGCCCGCGGAAGATCTAAGACCCCAGTGAGGGATGTTAAGTTTGTCCAAGACTAAACGATCCCCCCTCGACTCCGGGGCCCAGGAAGATACCTCCTCGGAAACGCTCGTCGGCAAGTGATTGCAGACAACTCGACGGACAATCGTTAGACATATGGCCAACCTGACATAAAGCACAACGGTACAGGCAAAAAATATCCCACGAGCATTCTTCACAAACAGATGGAAAAGCGCAATTCTATGGAGCCGAAGAAAAACTCTATTACTACAAACAGATGGCAGAGCGCAATTCTATGGAGCCGAAGAAAAACTTTATTACTACCAAAGGCAAAAGTTTTTTTTACAAAGGGTATTTTTTGGGCTCCCCAGCCTTACAAAATTCAAAAGAAAAACAAAATAAAGATAGGAGAACGGGGGCTCTACACCTCGGAGCTGAGCGCGATCTCGAGGTCTTCGACCTCCACCACTTGGTGCGCTGGGTCCTCAGCAACCTCCTCGCCGGGAACTTCTTCCCCTTGCTCGTCGGCGCCCACAAGGGGGAACTCGGCCCGGAGATCCACGTCGTCGAACCCCGGCATCCGAGACTTAACGGCGTCGAGGGCGTCGTGCCAAATGCGGGTCGTGGCCACGGCCAGGTCGTCATAAAAATCCTTCGACCCCTTATAGCTCGCCACCACCCTCGATTCAGCCGACTTAGCCGCCTCGGCCGCCGCCCCTAGCTCCTTTCGGAGGATCTTCACCGTCCTTTTCAAGTTGCTGGCGAGCACCTGAGAGTCCTCGAGCTTGCCCTCGGCGATCACGGTGGCCTCGCGATGCCGGGTGATCTCCCTTTTCCCGGCGTCCACCTCGCCCTCCAAGGCGGCGATCCTCGCCAACATCGCCTCCTGCTCTCGCCTGGAGCTCTCTTGCAATGAGGCGAGCTTACCCGCGGCCTCCAACGCCGGGGCTACCACCTCGGTCTCCATGCGAAGGGGGAGGGCCACGTGTTGGAAAACCTGGGAAGACATAAAAAAGATCAGAGAGATGAAGGAGGCACCAAATCTCACAATGAACTGGAGGCTTACCTGCATGGACTCCTGTGCGATCGATGCCAGCTGAGCCCTGAGGGTCCCCCCAGGAACTCGACCCCCCGTCGAGGTCTCTACTTCATGCAGGAGGCTGTCTGTGACCGACAGCCCTGACGGCACCGCGAACCGGAGCTCCCCTTCCTCCACTACGGTCGGCGAGGACCGGCCCCGGGAGGGTCTCCGGGAACTCTTCTTGAGCGGCTCCGAGGGAGAGCCGATTTCCTCTTCCGAGGCCGTGTCCTCCACAATCAGGGCCCGCTTCCGACCCGATGCTCTGCTGGGGCCCGGGGCGGGATCCGCCGCCGAGCGTCCTCGGGGCGCCGCCACCGGGGCGGTAGGAGCCGGGGCGGGCTGCGCCCGAGAAGAGCTGGCACCCCCGGCCCTAGTAGGCTGCCTCGGCTGGCGCATAGAATCTTAGAGGGAGACGAAGTCCATGGATCCTGCATGAAACAAATACCCAACAAATCAGCAACACGAGTAAAACGTAAACCCAAAAAGCAAGCCTAACCTACCGACGAACTCGACGGGGCTAAGCCCGGCCCAGCTCAAGACCCTTTGGACAGCAGCACGTCATATCGAGGGATGGGCTCCCACGACGCCACTCTCACCGCGGCGGGGTCATCGGACAGGTTCCCTGGCAGATACTTCTCCCTCGACCACTTGGTGGGCACAGGCCAGTCCTCGCCCTCGGGAGGGTAAACGAAGAAAAATTTCTTTTTCCAATCATGAATGAAGGAGGGCAAGGCCATGACCCCGTTCCCGGCAGCGACCCCCGGCCGCTTCTTAAAAGTAAAATAAACCCATCTCGGGTCGCCCGCTCGACCGCCGGGGTGACTCTTGAAGACGAGGGAGGAATCGAGAAGGGAAAGGCTGAAGGGAACCGCCTGCAACTTCAGGCGGATCAAGAACCCGAGGAGAATCCTCTACGAGTTCGGCACTAACTGGCCGGGGGCCAAACTGAAGAAATTCAGAGCGGCGATGACCTCAGGAAGGAAGGGCAGGCGCATTCCGCCCCAAAAAGCTTCCATGTACAGGGCAATCTCCCTGCCCCGTACCTGATCTGCCCTCTCTCCCTCCTTGGCCAGACGAAGCGTGTAGCGCGGGAGGTTGTAGAAGCGAGCCCGAGCGTTGACGAGCTCGTCCTCATGACTCATCCAGCACAGGGTGCTGGGGGCTGTTTACCCCAATCAAAGCAAAGCTCTGTTCAAATTCTAAGGCGGGAAACGAAACAACGCTTCTGTTTCCCCCAATCAGAGCAAAGCTCTGCTTTGAAATTAAAGTTAAAATAATTAAAGCAACAGTTCAGCTAACTTGCACTCTGCGCTGCGTGACACGTGTCAGTGCAGTTGCGCTACCGCAGTTGCGCTGCGCTCTGCGCTGCTCGACACGTGTCAGCGCAGTTGCGCTGCGATCTGCGCTGCTCGACACGTGTCAGCGCGGTTGCGCTAGCGCGGTTGCGCTAGCGCGGTTGCGCTGCGATCTGTGCTGCGCGACACGTGTCAAGCGCAGGTGCGCTTGCGCCAACTGTGCCAGCACTAAAACAGAATTAAAATTCCAGAAAGATCTTTCTGTTCTTGTTAAAACAAGAAGATTATCTTCTGTAAAACAGAAACCCTTGGATCAAACATCCAACGGTGGGAAAAAATCCCTAAATCACTCAGAGAAAGATCTCTTTAACTGATTTAACAAATCAATTGGCATTATATAAAGGCCCCTAGACTCTAAGTTTAAAAAAAATAGACACACAGAGATATTGAGAACTCCTCTAAAAATTTTGAGAAGAGCTCGAAGAGAAAGAAGGTAAACCGTTAGGGGAAAAAAGAGAAGAATTTTCTTCTAAAAAGATCAATGATCTAAGAACAAGATCAAGATCTTCAAATAAAAAGGAAAAAGATCAAAAAGATCCAATCACAAAAAGATAAAAAGAAGTATTACTTCACAGATTACTTGATCTACATAAAGGTATTGCCTTTTGATGAACCATTGGTTCTGAAATCTTAAAAGATTCTTTTCTTTGATCCAAAATTGGATCAAGATGCGCTCTGCGCTATGGAACAGTGCCTTGCACTTTTGAGTTTGCACTGTTGCGCTTCTTGGATTGGCGCAAGCCACCAAGGAGCGCCACGTGTCGGCCCCAGAATAACTGCGCCTTGCGCTTCTAAAAACAGAGCACTACTCTCTTAAATTGGAGCAAGTCATCAGAGCGCGCCATGTGTCAGCAGCGTGCTAACGCAACGCACTGGCACAGCACACCGCGCTAACAGACTTGCGCTCACCAGAGCGTGACACGTGTCACCTCCACATGCGCTTGCGCCTTGCGCTCTTTAATTAGCGCAAAGCGCCTGACAAGCCACGTGGCGTTCTGTCAGACTAATTAATACAGTGCATTATTAAAAAGAAGGGCAGAGCCCAATTAAAAGGGCTAACAAGCCTAATAAAATGCAATGCATTATTAAAAAGGGGGTAGAGCCCAAACAAAGGTCTGTCAGACCAAAACAGATGATGTGCGTCATTTAAAAAGGGTAGAGCCCAAATAAAGGTCTAATAGACCAACAAAAATGCCATGCATTATTAAACAGGGGCAGAGCCCTAGTAAAGGCCTAACAGGCCAAATGCAAATAAAATGTTGAACATTTTCAACTGGACCTAGCCCAATTCTGGCCGTAGGTCCTTAAATTAAATTGAACTGAGCACAAATACTCTCCCAAATCAATTTACACCTGGTTCAAGGGTACATCTCTGAACTCCTCTGATATCTGTCGTTGTAATCTTTCAACGTCATCAGAGAGGTGACGGGTCCCGACGGCCATACATTCAATGGACCACTATGTCCCTAAATTGGAACAATAGAGCCAAGATGCTCTTTTGTCGGATCTAAACGATCCCGTTATGTTGATCTTAGTCTCAAATTAGACTAACGTATCCTTAACAAATGTTTAAGTTGATCTTAGCCTCAAATAGGGCTAACGTATCTTTAAACCCTCAAACAGACTTTAGTCCCACACTGGACTATAGATCTCCCAACCAACTTTGGTTCAAGGGTACATCTCTGAACTCCTCTGATATCTGTCGTTGTAATCCTTCAACGTCGTCAGAGAGGTGACGGGTCCCGACGGCCATACATTCAATAGACCACTATGTCCCTAAACTGGAACAATAGAGCCCCTAAATGCTCTTTTGTCAGATCCAAACGATCCCGTTAAGTTGATCTTAGTCTCAAATTAGACTAACGTATCCTTAACAAACGTTTGAGTTGATCTTAGCCTCAAATATGGCTAACGTATCCTTAAACCAAAACCCCAAAACCAAATCTAAGAAAATACGGATTTGGACTAATCTACGTCCTACGGGCGACCACATAAATTAGTTTCTATATAGAATCCATAGGAAACTACAAAAAAAACAAACACCCACGACACGAAGTGAAATTCTGGAGAAGGAAAAAGTTGTTACCACGATGCGGTAGCGTAATTAACTGCATGGGCTTGCGCCTGCAGGGAAGAGCGTCCCCACAATCCAAAAACCCCTCAAGCGAGGGAGAATCTGACGAAGTCTGCTACATCGGCCGCATCCGTCTAAACCTCCAATACACGGTGCCAAAAATCAACTTGACATCTTCGGAGAGGTGGACGGATAAAACCAAATAGCATCTGCCCCGAATCTCAGGCAAGACGTCCATGTCTTGGCCGCCGTTCGGAGGGGAACAGATTCTGGCACGCCCGGTGGGATCTCTTCCTCTTTCCACTCCACACTTCGTCTGTCGTGTTCGCGAACGAATCGCGGTTTGCTGTGGTTGCTTATGGATTTGAGGTACTAAGATTTGGTGTCTTGCTCCGTGCAGAAAACAGAAGATCAATGGCTTCAAACTGCACTACCTGCAACTGCAACTCTCGCTCCGTCCTTGCTGGAGGAGTGACTTATGGGCCCCAAGAGGCCTCCCTTTTCAAGATGCCAGTGGAGCAGGTAACTCAAGCCACCGCTGGACTATTCTTCGGGACCATACTCCCACCGATGAGTTTCAATGCCCCAATGACATCGCAGGAAGCTCCAAAGAAGTCGGTCTTTGATCGACTTACCACTGCCGCGACCCCTCTCAACGGGTCGCCCAACTTCAATACCTCAGTTTTCAACAGACTGGGCCAGAATGTCTACAAGCCCGCGATACCCGAAACTGGCATCCCAAAGCGGATAGCCATCCCGGCTCAAGCAGACGAAATCATTGGAAAGGCTCCTCCTTTCAAGAAGTCAGTTTTTACAAGGCTGGCCATTCCGGTTGCTGCTCCAGGCGAGATCCTCAAAGCTGCTTCCCCTGCCTAGAGGTCTGTCTTTGACAGATTAGACATTGCTTCTCAACGGGTGTCAGTCTTCGACAGGCTAGCACCAATAACAGTCTCTTCTTAAAGCAGGGGGCATGACGAAGTCACCCTTATAGCTGAAACAACTCCATCCGCACGATACGCTCGACGTCGCCACTGACGCCGAGTGAGGAAGGCTGGGGGCAACTCCCCCTCTGGGATAACTTCGCCAGCTCCGATGGTAGGGATCGATGCTGCTATTCCAACCGAGAACAGTTTTGAACTGCTCAACAAGGTGCGCAGAAACTCTCCTACTGCGGTGCTGAAGAGAACTCCTTCACCTGTGGAGAATACTCCAGAGAAGAAGCTGGAGCAGCCTCCTCAACGGCTGTCCTCTAAAATTTACAAGGTCTGGCGGCAGGTTCAGGAGTCGGTGATTGATTAAGACTATCTCCGCCGACAGAAAAAGATGAAGGTTCGGCAGGAGAAGGATTACTCCATCAAGACACAAAAAGCAACAACTACTTGGGTGCCCACTACAACAACCCCCTCAACTTCGACCGCTCACAAAAGAAGGAGGTCGGAGAAGATCCCTGTGTCTTTGGCGAATCGCAAGACCACTGAATCTAAACACCCCAAGTCTGGGGGTATGGTGGTGCACACTGTTTATATAGCTTCCGGAAAGGAGGAAAGCCGTGCTTCGACGGGTCACCGACCGCTCACCCGATCCGTGACAAAAGCCCAGGAGCAGCAACAGAAGCTTCAGGAAATGCTGACACAAATAGCCGCACTCACTGGGCCAAAAGAAAGCTCGGAGGCATCATTAGAACAGCGTCACGAACAAGAAACTGACGCTGACTTCTTACGCAGAGTCCTCGAAAAGAAGGACAAAGAAGCCGCAGAGCAAGCGGCTAACATAAAGCGAATGGCACTTCTCTTCCAAGACATGGTAGGAATGATGTTACAGCCGGACCCTCCAGCTAAAGACCCTCCAATCATTATTGAAGACGCTAGAGGGGAGACATCTAATCCTCCTCCGGCTAGGAAACCATTTCCAAAGCAGCACTGGACGACTATATAGCTCAGTAGATACGAGTTCATCAGGCGAATGAAGCGGCTGGGCAAATTTTTAGAACTGGACGACCCTATCCGGGCTGGTATGACCAAATCAGTTACCCGCCAGGATATACGATCCCTAAATTCCATGTGTACAAGGGGACAGGGAATCCACATCAGCATGTCGCTCAATTCAGGGCTCTTTGTGGCAACACTGGAGGCGATGACAAACCGTTGCTTCGCCAATTCGTCGGCAGCTTAGCAGAAACGGCCTTTGAATGGTATTCGAAGCTACCTAATGACTCTGTCAAAACATTTGCGGAGATGGAGCTATTGTTTACATAAAGATTCGCGAGTGCTAGTGAACGCACCCCGATAACAGCACTGATTAATGCCAGGGTGAAGCCAGGCGAGACGTGGGTTCAATACGCAACACGGTGGCGGAATCTGTAGTCGAAATCCGAACAGCGGATCGAAGAAGCACCTGCGGTAGGCATGTCGTGGGCACCCTAGACCCTCATGCAACTGTTTCACAGTTCATGATGTTCTTTAAACCGACCACGTTCCAGGCTTTAATTGATAAGCTAGCCCAGATGGATCAAATGGGTCACAGACCGTCTCCTCCGAAGCCGGAATCCCGAAACGACAAGGGTAAAGGGAAAGTGACCTTCGTTGCGAACACCCAACGGCATCCCGGTGCCCCAAAGCTAATGGATCAACTGGAAAAGGGACGGCGGTATTATAATGAGAAAATGAAGCGCCCTTACTCATTCTCGCGGGAAAAAACAAAGAGGCTGTTCGAGCTGGCGATACGCAATAGGCTTATCTATCTCCCGAATCCAAGGAGACCACCGCAACCCAGCGAAGTGAATAATCCCAATTATTGCCCTTACCACCAAATGGTAAGTCATCCGATCGAGGATTGCTTCGTCTTTAAGGGATGGATCGAAGACCAATACCTACAAGGCAAGTTTGCGCTGTCTAAAAGGTGGAAAGTAAACCCACCACAGCCGCACACTCCAAAGAAAACGGACACGTCGGGGGCAACTTGTTCTTTTGTTGAAAAAACTCCATGGGAGGTCGTGCTTTCCGCCAAAACCAAAAAGATGCTGAATGATCTCCAGACATGCCCGGCAATCAGGTGGAAGAACCCGTTGGAACCTGAGATTATCGAAAGGATGCTGAAGCCGCGCCCAACTCCAAAGATCGGTGGTGATGGCCCAAGCACTCACACCCAGCTGTCGAAATCTTCAAAGAAGAAGAAGAAAAGATCCAAAAAGCCCGTGAAACCTGGCGACAAGCGCACAGACCTGCAGAAACAAATCGACGCGCTGGAAGAGTATAACCAGAAAGCGCGGACTCCCATCACGCTCCAGGAGTTCCTCGGCCACGTCCTTGAAGACGGAGATGATGGAGAAGACTCATCAGATGAATCTAAGGACTACGTAGCAAGTTGTCATGTGATGTCTCACTCGTCGATAGATGATAAAGAAGCTCCTTGCACCGAGAAACTGGGGGCAGGTCCTGAACCGGAACTTCTATGGCCGTCAGACGAGATGATCGGTGCCTTCCTGAATGAGATTTGTCTGAAAAGTAAAGCCAATCAGGAGCGTAAGATGGCAATATTGGAAGGAGCCAAACGCCGGCGACTAGACGAAAGAGTCGAGGCACTCCCGTCAAATCAAAGAGTTGCCGGCAATTGTCATAGGGATGATCCCGGGGGATCACAAGTTCTCACCTTCGGGAGCGATTCCAATGAAAAATTAGCCCTCGGCCCTCTCCTCAAGGAGTCCATCTCTGAAGAATTAAGGAATTGCGAGAACATTCAGCCGTGCAATTGCACGATACCCAGAGAGAATCCCGGACCCACAAACAAGGGATCGAGCAAAAAGGATAAAGGAAAGGGAAAAACGGCCTTCGTCGCCAACACTCAACAACAATCGAGTGGCCTTAGACCGGTTGTTCGCCAAAACAACAAGCGGCAACCCCTCTATGAGAGGTTGAAACGTCCTTACTCATTTCCCCAGGATGAAACAAGGAAGCTGTTCGAAGTGGCAGTGCGCAACAGGCTTATCACTCTACTAGAGCCGAAACACCAGCTACAACTGAATGATGTCAACAATCCTAATTACTGCCCTTACCACCAAGTATTAGGCCATCCGATCGAAAACTGCTATGTTTTCAAAAACTGGGTTGAAGACCAATATCAACAGGGCAAGTTCGCGTTGTCCGAAAACTGGAATGTAAGCCCGCCACAATCACATGCTCCGAGAAAGATGGATATGCCGGGGGCATCATGCTCATTCATAGGGAAAGCCCCATAGACCGAAAAGTCAGTAAACTAGAGATTCGCCTCAAATACAGCGACGGCGGACCGAAACGTCCTTAAACTAACGACGGACCGCAATGTCCTAAAACTTGCAAATGACCGAAACGTCTTTTAACTACTACCGCAGCATCCTCAGGCTGATGTGATTAAAATAAAATAAAATAAAATAAAAAAATATAAAGACGGTATGTCCATAAGCGAAATGGGCACGGATGAAAAGCTGAAAGGGCTCCGTGAGTAAAAACAGCAGGGCTACCGGCGAGTGTTCGTGAAAACCCGAAAGGGCGCGACCTCGTTAGAAAAAAAAGAATAAAAAAATAATGAAAATGAACGGTATGTCCATAAGCAAAAGGGGCACGGATGAAAACCCGAAAGGGCTCCGTGAGTAAAAACAGCAGGGCTACCGGCGAGTGTTCGTGAAAACCCGAAAGGGTGCGATCTCGTTAGAAAAAAAAAAGAATAAAAAGAATAAAAAAAAGACGGTGTGTCCATAAGCGAAATGGGCACGGATGAAAACCCGAAAGGGCTCCGTGAGTAAAAACAGCAGCGCTACCTGCGAGTATTTGTGAAAACCCGAAAGGGCGCAACCTCGTTAAAAGACACTTACAAGGTCTTCTCGACCTTATAAGGAGAAACCACCCGCGTGAGATCCTTACGACTCACAGGGAAGCAACACACTTAGGGATCCTCACGATTCCTAAGGAGAAATTACACTTGCGAGATCCTCACGATTCGTAAGGAGAACTCTCTTATGGGACCCTCACGGCCCATAAGATTTGAAAGTCTTAAGTTATAGAGACCTGAACCTGTTCTTAAGCAACTCCCACAACCTTCGATATTGCCCTACAAGTGGCTCAGTACTGACCTTGTATACAATCCACGGGCGCGACTAAACATTTCCCTAACAAAGTCCCACCCCTGACTAGGGATATGTCCATATGATGAACAACCCTTATAAGTCCTCTCGACTTATAGGGAGAAAACCCTTTTGTAAGATCCTTACGACTTACATGGGAACATACACTTAGGAATCCTCATGATCCCTAAGGAGAAAACACACCTACGAGATCCTCACGACTTGTAGGGAGAAATATCTTTGTGAGACCCTTACGGCTCATGAAGTCAAAACCCTTAGTCAACAGAATCCTAACCCTGTTTACTAAGCCACTTTTGTTCGATATCGACAAAGGAAAATGATGATTCGCTCCTGGCAATATCCCAGCTGTAGCGATGCTGATGCCTAAACCGGTATCAAATTTCGAGTCTTTTCATGGCAAATGATGATTCGTTCCTGGCAATATTCCAGTCGTAGCGATACTGATGCTGAGATTGGCGTCAGATTCCAAGTTCCATACTCGCAATAAAAAAAAAAATCAGCGAGCCAAAAATGCGTACGAAATGGCCAAAATGATGGGGCAACTTGCAACAAAGTCAGCAAGTAAAAATGTATGCATGCAAAATAGCCGAAATAATTGGGCAACTCGCAATAAAAAGCAGCGAGTAAAATAAAAAAATAGCCGAAATGATTGGGCAATGTTCAGACCATAATATTGCATTTATCATTCCCCTATTCTTATCCTTTTTATAAATAAACAGGTACTCTTGACGCACGTTTGTTGCATATTACAGGATACAGGTTTCTGGAGCAAATACAGTGAAAAAGACACAAAACAACAGAAAAAAGGACTTTTGACCAACTATTAGACGGATCCTAGTCAAGCCCAGACGAAGAACAGTACAAGGTCCAAAATGTCAAGTGAACGGTCAAAAGATACGAACAAGTTTTCACTGAAGATCTGGAGAAGATCCAGAAGCCCAATAGAGAAAATACATATAAAAATACAGAGCAAATGAACCCCTGAAGAAAGCCCAGAATTTTGGTGATCCAAGCCCACCAAAGGGCCGCGGATCCGCGGCCCAAGCCAACATTTGCCGCGGATCCGCGGCCATATAAGGCCCGTGTCGGTGCAGATTTTCTGTACTGTTGCGTCGGTACGGGTGTTGGGATTTTACGTGGGCAAATCTGTAATTGCGCAAGTGCGAGAGTCTGTAACCCTAGCTTTCCTATTTTCCTATAAATTGTAATTTTAGATCTGTAAAATGGGATGCCTCTTTTCAATAAATAAAATTCAGAATTTCTGGAAGTGACATTCAGATCTGTTCTTTATCGCTTGGAGGGAGCCATCAAATCTGTAGGTAATTTATTTTCTTGCTTTTATTTTCTAGTATAATTTATTATCCCCTAATGAGCGAGTAGTCTCCTCGCTTGTTAGGGTTAGCCTTAGCGAAAGGGTTGAGAGATGAGATCTCTCACCCCTTTCAATGCCATCTTCACTTTAGAGTTAGAACTCCATGCATACGCACACATCCGCTCCCTACGGCACCCTACCCCTCGAGGTAACGGTGAACCGTAGTATAAAGGGCCGGTTGCGCGCGTTTTCCATGGGGGTTAGGGTAATTATCAACAAAGGAAGGATACGAATCTAGAGGAAGAAATATCTTCCCAAAAGATTCGTATCCACTTTATTGATAATTAACGTAACATCTAATAGATCTAAAAAAGAAGGTATTGAAAGCGGTGAAGGAAACATTAATCTCCAAAACTTTCCCTAAACCTAACCCTAGCAAGACTCTTAATTAGATTAATTAAATCTAGATTTTATAGATTTTTATAAACAAATCAAAACGACAAATAGAATCAACTCGTTAAAACACATAAAAGGAATTTACCCGCCTCTGTGGATCGACCCGCACTCACCGGCTAGCTGCGAAGCGACGCCGTTTCTGATTGCGGTAAATACAGTTTTTGACAATAATCAAATGGCGTCGTTGCCGGGGACGGCGTAATCTTTCTTTTTGTGAATTTTCGGGTTGATATAAATTTTAAAAATTATAAAAATCTGAAAATATAAAAAAATACAAAAATTATCAACTTTGATCTGTTTGAAGGGTGTATTGTTTGAATCTTGCAGAACAGCGAAGAATCGCGGATCTGAAGATTTACAGAGGGTAAATCAGAAAAGTGCATATCAGTACAGAGGGGAAAATTGGTAATAGAGCAGTGCAATTTTTTTCAGAGAGAGATCAGGCCAGACGACCGCGCTTCCGCCGCACAACAAGGGCTCCCGCCGCGGATCCGCGCTCTTCATGCCACGTCAGCGCATCATTTTTGCACGGTTTGCTCTCTTTTCTTCCCCTCTGCAACCTCCATATCTCCACTGTAAAAAATTTTCTGCAGGTTTCTTTGCGCTAAAAAATCTTCTACCCCCTTCTAAATAACAGATTTTCTGCAGGTTTTTTTGCGCCGCGCTAAAAATTGAATGCAAGTGAAATTTTATTTGTTTTGCATAATTTAACCGGACTCTAAGGGGCTATTTGACCAAACTCAGATTGGATGGGGATTTCATCACCCTTCCCAGGACCCCAGAAAACACCTAAATCATTTTGCATCGACCACCCTTAATTAAAAAAGATTAGACTCAGACCTAAGGATAGCGAGCTCAATAGGAAAAGGACTAGGGTAGGCATCGGCCGTTTATCCTAACCGACATTGCGGTGTCTAGGCTAGTGGTTATTAATTAGGCCCACTGTAGTGGTGGTTCCTTCCCACTTACCTGGCCGTATTTGTCCGTGAAGAGGCGGTTTGAGGTCTATTTCTAGCCCTAGTTAGGAGCTGTCTAGTAGACCTAGGCAAATCTAGATCTAGGTCTGATTGTGCATGTGTGGTTGATACATTTGTGTCACGAGTCCCATTTTCTAAAGCCTTATTGCAAAACTCTCCAACAAAAAAATTAAAGAAAAATCTTTTAAAAACTTGCAAAAATTTTGTCGCTAAGAAATCCTTGCATTCTTCTATCATGGGTACCCCACATCATAAATCTCTTGCCGAATCTTGGTATCCCGAACCTAACTTTGCGTCGTTCGTCAATTGTTTCGGTCAATTTAAAAACGATCCCTCCTTGCCAAAAATTTCGTTGAAAGATCAAATAGAGGCGTCTAGGAGAAATAGTTTGACTTTTCAACCCACTTCATGTCAACCGGGTCAACCTTTACCACCTACATATGTTGATACCACTTCTTCAAGTCCTTCTGTCACTCCTAGGCCGATGTCCATTGCTGAGCATATTGCGCAATCTCGCAGTCGATCTTTCACCCCTCTCCACTCATCTAGTTTTAGGGATCCGCACGATTATTCACCTTCTTATCCATATGTTGACCCTACTCCTGTCTTACCACCCACTTCCTACCAGTCATACCCGACCTTCCCACCTTCACTAGACGTTGTTTCGACACAGCCATTAGGGAGTTTCACATACCCAACTAATTTTGAATCTTTTACTGAAACCCCCTCACCACCTAAGTCTAGTTTGGAAGAGTCGTTGGAAGCATATATTGCTGTAACAAATAAAATAATGAGGAATGTGGAAGCATCCATGGCCGCCCTTATGCAACCTAGTGAACCGGTAGCTAGTGTCCCGCTAGCTCCGAATTTTTCAATGTATAAGGCGGCAGTTGGACAGAGTGAAAATGAGAGAGGATTTTCAAATCAAACCTACCCTTACCCAATTGAAGCCCACAACTCCGGTTTTCCATCGATTGTTCCAAATGATTCACCGGTTGAAAATAAAAATGAGTTGTGCGATTTTGTAGTGTTTGATTTGTCAAATTGTGAGGAACCCCTTTCGAGTGAAACCGTACCTAATCCATTTAACCTTTACACATCCACTCTAGAACCTACATTGATAAACAACCATGCTTTTGAGGAGGTGTCTAAAGAAATTGATTTTCACTTGATTGAGGATATAGACGCCGGGAATATTTCGGATGATGAACCTGTCGATTTAATAGAAATTTTATGTTCAAATCATCATCCTGAGTTATTAAATGTTTCCCCCGAATCTCATATGCGTCTAGATTTTGATGTTAATGGCATGGATAAATTAAATATTGAGGAGAGTCTTGAGGATAATATCGAGGTTGAACCATTTTTATTTGATGTGTCGGGTTTTCCAACTCAGCCTCCTGAACCTTTGACTGTTATATCACCCTCCCTCCTTCCTATTGTTCCGACCGAACAAATGACCGTTACGCTTTCATCTCCTATACCAAGTTCGGCGTACCCATGTTTTCTTGCGAATCTTGAGGGATTTGACCCCATTGCACGACGAGTTGGAAGGTTAGCGCAATCGCTTTTAACACATCGGTCATCACATTTTGCGCTAATTTATTCACTCAATTTACACCCTCAAGATCGCACTCCACTTCTTTCTTCTTTCCGTCTTTCTTCTCCCCCACCGAGACCATATTCTACCATTCTTCTTTCCACACGGTCTCGCGTTCTTTTCATCTCTTTTCTTTCCATCCCATTCTTACACCAACTCTACCATTACCATGATAAGATTTTTGAATGGTTGGTGCTAACATTTGGCTTGTGTAAGGCCAAGCTTAACTTTGGGGGGAATCTTGTTGTATATATGTATATATCCTTTTGTTTTCTTTTTCTATAAAAACTAATAAAAAAAAAATAAAAAAAAATTTCAAAACATAAAAAAAAATTATTATAAATAAACAGGGGAGTATCGGTATTTTGATCCTCTTGGTTTAGCATGACAGTGAGGACACTGTCAAGTTCAAGTTTGGGGGTATGCTCGGTACGTCTTCTTCCTTCGCATTCATTTGTACATATTTTTGCATTTGCATACTTATTTGAAAACCCATAAAAATTTGAAAAATTTCAAAAATTATAAAAATAATTGTATTCAATTTTGGCTAATTGACTTGAGTTTGACTAATAGGTTAACTGGTTAGGAACAACTAGATCTTAGACTTAGTGAATTAAAAACCCTAAAAATAACATTTCTTAAAGTTTAACGGTAGAAAATATATGCCTTGTAGTTTATTTAGAAATAGGCAAATTTTGGGTTCACTTCTTGGGCTAAGTCGAAACAAGGGAAGAGTATTGATGTTCTAATTAAAGTATAAGTTTGAAAGATAGTTCCTAGCTTAAGTCTAGATTCTGAAAATGTATACCCTACAAAATTGCACAATCACGCACCTTGAAACTTGGAATAGTAGAAGAAACCTTGAAATGCTCTTGTCTAAAGTCCTTAATACGAAGAAAATAAAAGAAAAAGTGTGAATAAAGAAAAAAAAATGGACACTGGTTTTTTTGTGATTACCTAAGGCTGTAAAAAATAGAAAAATATTTAGCGAGGGTGCCTTATCACCTGGTGCCTTAGACCAACTGGTTTGGGAGTCACTGCTAAAGCCTTGGGAGTTGCAAAATTAGGAAGTACGCTTTAAAGTGCTAACGCATCTTGTAGTCGGTTGTTGGTACCTCAAGAAGTATTAACGGTCGCATGAAGGATGTGTAAGCAAATTTCATTTAAATTCACCAATTAATAAGTACTTTGGACAATGGACAAGGGCATGATTGCTTGAATTGAATTTCCAAGTGTAGGGGTGATCTTTACACACACGTAGGGGCATGTGATTGGAATTTAGATAAAAGAAAGGAATGAAAGATAGAATTTGTATCTTTAATGGAGTTGATAGAAAATTCCTAAGTAGAGATGAAACCCTAGAAGGAAGACTTATGAGATGCCGAAAGCTAAGTAGGTCTACATAACATATATAATCTTAAGTTAAATAATGAGGAAGTGTGAAGAATATGGGTGGATAATTTGCGGGTCAACGATAATAGAATTCCTTGTTAGAAAACCTAATTGGTGAACAAAAGTCAATGGGCCGAGTTGATAGGATTTTGTGGGTGTAATCCGCTGAAAACCCTCAGGAGACAACACTCCTCCTACTAGGGACACCTAGAGGTTTAACGGCTTGTTGCACGTGCTCAGTGCAATCGCGTTTCCCTGCGAAAGTGTGGTTAGGATTTTAATGAATAATTAATAAGTTTGCTCGAGGACGAGCAAAAGGTAAGTTTGGGGGTATTTGTTCAGACCATAATATTGCATTTATCATTCCCCTATTCTTATCCTTTTTATAAATAAACAGGTACTCTTGACGCACGTTTGTTGCATATTACAGGATACAGGTTTCTGGAGCAAATACAGTGAAAAAGACACAAAACAACAGAAAAAAGACTTTTGACCAACTATTAGACGGATCCTAGTCAAGCCCAGACGAAGAACAGTACAAGGTCCAAAATGTCAAGTGAACGGTCAAAAGATACGAACAAGTTTTCACTGAAGATCTGGAGAAGATCCAGAAGCCCAATAGAGAAAATACATATAAAAATACAGAGCAAATGAACCCCTGAAGAAAGCCCAGAATTTTGGTGATCCAAGCCCACCAAAGGGCCGTGGATCCGCGGCCCAAGCCAACATTTGCCGCGGATCCGCGGCCATATAAGGCCCGTGTCGGTGCAGATTTTCTGTACTGTTGCGTCGGTACGGGTGTTGGGATTTTACGTGGGCAAATCTGTAATTGTGCAAGTGCGAGAGTCTGTAACCCTAGGTTTCCTATTTTCCTATAAATTGTAATTTTAGATCTGTAAAATGGGATGCCTCTTTTCAATAAATAAAATTCAGAATTTCTGGAAGTGACATTCAGATCTGTTCTTTATCGCTTGGAGGGAGCCATCAAATCTGTAGGTAATTTATTTTCTTACTTTTATTTTCTAGTATAATTTATCATCCCCTAATGAGCGAGTAGTCTCCTCGCTTGTTAGGGTTAGCCTTAGCGAAAGGGTTGAAAGATGAGATCTCTCACCCCTTTCAATGCCATCTTCACTTTAGAGTTAGAACTCCATGCATACGCACACATCCGCTCCCTATGGCACCCTACCCCTCGAGGTAACGGTGAACCGTAGTATAAAGGGCCGGTTGCGTGCGTTTTCCATGGGGGTTAGGGTAATTATCAACAAAGGAAGGATACGAATCTAGAGGAAGAAACATCTTCCCAAAAGATTCGTATCCATTTTATTGATAATTAACGTAACATCTAATAGATCTAAAAAAGAAGGTATTGAAAGCGGTGAAGGAAACATTAATCTCCAAAACTTTCCCTAAGCCTAACCCTAGCAAGACTCTTAATTAGATTAATTAAATCTAGATTTTATAGATTTTTATAAACAAATCAAAACGACAAATAGAATCAACTCGTTAAAACACATAAAAGGAATTTACCCGTCTCTGTGGATCGACCCGCACTCACCGGCTAGCTGCGAAGCGACGCCGTTTCTGATTGCGGTAAATACAGTTTTTGACAATAATCAGTCAACTCGCAATAAAAAGCAGTGAGTAAAATAAAAAAAACAGCCGAAACGATTGGGCGACTCGCAATAAAAAGCAGCGAGTGAAAATAAAATAAATAGCCGAAATGATTGGGCACCGCGAAAAATAGCCGAAATGATTGGGCAATCGCGATTTTCGCGATATAAAAAGCTGAAATGATAGAGCATCGGGGAAAGAGTAAAATTTTTTTAAAGAATGAAACTTTTTGCCCTACAGGTGAGATCATATCGATCCCTGTATACAATCCAGGGGGTACAAACAAAGAGAGAACCATACCTTCCCAACAGGCTCCACCAGAAAGCGAAACCAAATCTCGACGGTTCATGGACAACCTAGAGACAACCGCGACATTTGTCGCAATATTGCAGACACAATGTCAACAAACGAAGCAAAGGAAGATCCCTAGCTTCAGGGTCTCGACGTCAACATCGACAACTTAGAAATCACCAACGGCGTTTCTCCTCATTCCAAACCAGATGCAGACATGACGTCAACAACCGAACTCGGAGTCGCAACGAAACGGAGCCACGGCATAGTCCATAGTTCCAAATCTTAACGGCAATATCTATAGCCTAAGAATCAGCAACGGCGTTCCTTCACAGTCCAGCAGGATACGGATACAACACCGACAGAAGACCTTACGGTCGAAACAAAGCGGAGTGATGGCAAAACTCCAACTCCACATTAGCATTCGTCTCGATATAGCAGAAGAAATGTCACCACAGCGTTCTTCCCCCAGCAGGATTCGGACGCACCAAAGCAAATGAAGCAAAGGCCAAATTCCTAGCTTCAGGGTCTTGACGGAAACTTATATAAAGCCTGAAAGACAATCGGAGATCATCTCGCACCAACGCGGAGTGGTCACCACCTCAACGATCGTCTCAATACAGCAGACGAGATGTCACCCCAGCGTTCTTCCTCCAGCAGGATTCAGACGTAACAAAACAAACGAAGCAAAGTCCAAATTCCTAGCTTCAGGGTCTTGACGGTAACTCATATAAAACCTGAAAGACCATCGGAGATCATCTCACACCAGCATAGAGTGATCACCACCTCAGCATTCGTCTCGATACAGCAGATGCAATGTCAACAACGGCATTCCTTCGCAAAGTCCACCGGGATGCAGATGCAACGTCAACGAAATACCTCACGGTCAAAACAAAGGGAGTTACGGCAAAATTCCAGCTCCACCGCGACATTCGTCTCGATACAGCGGACGCAATGCAAGCAAATGAAGCGAATGCCAAATTCCTAGCTTCAGGGTCTTAACGGCAAGTCATATAAAGCCTAAAAGACAATTGGAGATCATCTCGCACCAGCGCGGAGTGGTCACCACCTCGACGTTCGTCTCGACACAGCAGACGCAACATCACCAAAAGGAGCCACGGCAAAATTCCTAGTTCCAAACCTCGACGGTTCACCAGCAACCTAGAGACAACCGCAACATTCGTCTCAATACAGCAGACATAATGCCAGCAAACGAAGCGAAGGCCAAATTCCTAGTTTCAGGGTCTTAACGGCAAGTCATATAAAGCATGAAAGACAATCGGAGATCATCTCGCCACAGTGCAGAGCGGCCACCACCTCGACGTTCGTCTCGACACAGCAGACGCAACGTCACCAAACGGAGCCACGGCAAAATCCGTAGTTCTAAACCTCGACGGTTCACCAACAACCTAGAGACAACCGCGACATTCGTCTCGACATAGAGGATGCAATGCCTACAAACGAAGCAAATGCCAAATTCCTAGCTTCAGGGTCTTAACGGCAAGTCATATAAAGCCTGAAAGACTATCGGAGATCATCCCACACCAGCGCAGAGTGGTTATGACTCATCGGGGCTCTCCAAAATGAGCCTAACCTCAAGTAAAGAGTGACATGGAATATCCCTACGCTTGCTCTTTCGACGGTAATATTACCTGGAAGATTACTTGAAGACGTCTTGTCCAGCCCCCGAAGGGATCAGAGACACGACAATCGCAAGGCTACTCGAACAGCAAGATTGCCTATCGAGGAATATATCAGCCAACGTGACGGTACGACGGCCAAAACCCTAAGTACCACAGACCCTAACGGACCTCTGTCGTAAAGAGCAGAGGTTAACTGTGACGTTAGGATATTCTTGCGAGAAATGCTCGATTCGTCTCGACTCGTGAGGAAATTAGTGTCTTTACGAGAACTACTCGATATGTTTCGACTCGTGAGGAAAAGCCTTAGGCGGCATGGATTAAAAAACCTGTTTCCTAAGCACCGGGACCCTGCAAGTCGGTCCAAAATGGACTCTTGCATATTATTCACGGGTCACACTCTCCGAAATCGAATCTCGACAAGGAGGGAAACAACCGCTTACGGGTCCTCTCGACTCGTAAGAGGGAAAATTCTCTTATAAGATCCTACGACTTATAAGGGAAAACGCACTTAGGAATCCTCACGATTCCTAAGGAGAAAATACACCTACGAGATCATCTCGACTCGTAGGGAGAAAAGTCTTTATGAGACCCTCACGGCTCATGAAGTTGAAAAGTCTTTGGTAGCAGACCTGAACCTGCTTCCTAAGCCATCACTACTCCCCAAGATGTTCAAGACAGAATGTTCTATATCGCTTACAGGCTATGCTTACTTAAAGAATGTGCCAGTAACAAAGCAGAAAATAAAAAGGAGGCAAAAGATTTGTCATTCATACTTGGAAAGTTTTTACATCAATAAAGGAAATAAACAAAGACATTATCCAAATGATTACAACGGCAAAACCTCAGATCCTAGACAGAGATTGAGGAACTCGAAAGTGACCTTGTCCAAGACTTTCCAAGCCTAGCAAACCATCCTGGTGTGCTTCCTTTCGCAAGCACGGGCGTCGGGATCCCCACTGATGTCCTCTACCCTCCGATAGGCAGCAAGAATGGTGGACTGTTGAAAGGCTTGGTGCAAGAGATCGACAAGATTGTCTCGCCGTCTCTTTGAGATCAGGTTCATCAGGTACACCGAGTGCACCTTGTCCTCGGCGGCATCCAATGCCCTAAGCGGCACGCCGGTAAAGAATAAGGGAAGCGCTTCCCAAATTGCTTCCACAACAAGCTTCAGGAGAGGGGAGCGCCGAGGAAGCAGTTGACCGTCGTATGCGTCAAAGCGGCTCATGATTTCGGCACACTCGGCGTTGGTAAATTCTCGGTTCTGAGAACGGCCGAGTCGGCGGATGTCTCCGTAAGAGATGATTTCATCAAGATCGTACATGTGGACGTCCATTGCTCCTGTAAAAGAAAATTACAGAATTAGCAGACAGACTGATTAAGCGAATTCTTATTAAAAACAGGCACAGGGAGTTAAACTCCTCGAGAGCAATGCTCTGCAAACAGGAGTGACATCTATGAAATTCAGTAATGAGGGGAATTTAAAGAAATTCCCCGAGAACGCTGAGAGCCTTGCTATGAAAAGATGATATAATCAATCAAAGATAAAACTCCATTTTTGATCTTCATTATCCATGATCAAATTCTTAAGAGTTCTTCACAAAAGATTAAGAAATCTACATGTATCAAGAGCGCAGAGCTCTGATTCATGGGCTAAGAAACCCCAAGAAAAGATCATGATCTGAAGAGAGCAAAGCTCTATTAATGAAACCCTAAATGGGTTTTCTCTAGATCAAAGATCTATGAACAGCAAAGCTCTGTTAATGGGTAAAACTCTGGATTCTTAAAGGTTTTTAAACTTTACCTAAGTTTTGACAGAGTTTTACTCTTGAAAAGTTCTTAAATTGAAGAGCAAGGCTCTGAATAAAAATTCTTATGAAGAGATGAAAATCATCTAAGAGACCAAAGGTCCTATTTATAGGCATTGAGTGCCATTTCAACTCCCAAAAGCTGGCGCAACGGTTGGAATTCTGCCACCGCTGCACTCACGTTTGGGGCCACATAAGCGCAACGGTGGGGGGGCATTTGTTTACCCCAATCAGAGCAAAGCTCTGTTCAAATTCCAAGGCGGGAAACGAAGCAACGCTTCTATTTCCCCCAATCAGAGCAAAGCTCTGCTTTGAAATTAAAGTTAAAATAATTGAAGCAACATTTCAGCTGACTTGCACTCTGCGCCGCGTGACACGTGTCAGTGTAGTTGCGCTGCGCTCTGCGCTGCGCGACACGTGTCAGCGTAGTTGCGCTAGCGCAGTTGCGCTGCGCTCTGTGCTGCGCAACACGTGTCAAGCGCAGGTGCGCTTGCGCCAACTGTGCCAGCACTAAAACAGAATTAAAATTCCAGAAAGATCTTTCTGATCTTGTTAAAACAAGAAGATTATCTTCTGTAAAACAGAAGCCCTTGGATCAAAGATCCAACGGTGGGGAAAAAATCCCTAAATCACTCAGAGAAAGATCTCTTTAACTGATTTAACAAATCAATTGGTACTATATAAAGGCCCCTAGACTCCAAGTCTAAAAAAAATAGACACACAGAGATATTGAGAACTCCTCTTAAAATTTTAAGAAAAGCTCGAAGAGAAAGAAGGCAAACCTTTAGAAAAAAAAGAGAAGAATTTTCTTCTAAAACGATCAATGATCTAAGAACAAGATCAAGATCTTCAATTAAAAAGGAAAAAGATCAAAAAGATCCAATCACAAAAAGATAAAAAGAAGTATTACTTCACAGATCACTTGATCTACATAAAGGCATTGCCTTTTGATGAACCATTGGTTCTAAAATCTTAAAAGATTCTTTTCTTTGATCCAAAATTGGATCAAGATGCGCTCTGCACTATGGAACAGTGCCTTGCACTTTTGAGTTTGCACTGTTGCACTCCTTGGATTGGCACAAGCCACCAAGGAGCGCCACGTGTCGGCCCCAGAATAACTGCGCCTTGCGCTTCTAAAAACAGAGCACTGCTCTCTTAAATTGGCGCAAGTCATCAGAGCGCGCCACATGTCAGCAGCGCGCTAGCGCAGCACACGGCGCTAACAGACTTGCGCTCACCAGAGCGTAACACGTTTCACCTCCACATGCGCTTGCGCCTTGCGCTCTTTAATTGGCGCAAAGCACCTGACAAGCCACGTGGCGTTCTGTCAGACTAATTAATGCAGTGCATTATTAAAAAGAAGGGCAGAGCCCAATTAAAAGGGCTAACAGGCCTAATAAAATGCAATGCATTATTAAAAAAGGGGTAGAGCCCAAACAAAGGTCTGTCAGACCAAAACAGATGCTGTGCATCAATTAAAAAGGGCAAAGCCCAAATAAAGGTCTAATAGACCAAACAAAAATTCCATGCATTATTAAACAGGGGCAGAGCCCTAGTAAAGGCTTAACAGGCCAAATGCAAATAAAATGTTGAACATTTTCAACTGGACCTAGCCCAATTCTGGCCGTAAGTCCTCAAATTAAATTGAACTGAGCACAAATGCTCTCCCAAATCAATTTACACCTGGTTCAAGAGTACATCTCTGAACTCCTCTGATATCTGTCGTTATAATCCTTCAACGTCGTCAGAGAGGTGACGGGTCCCGATGGCCATACATTCAATGGACCACTATATCCCTAAACTGGAACAATAGAGCCCAAATGCTCTTTTGTCGGATCTAAACGATCCCGTTAAGTTGATCTTAGTCTCAAATTAGACTAACGTATCCTTAACAAATGTTTAAGTTGATCTTAGCCTCAAATAGGGCTAACGTATCTTTAAACCCTCAAACAGACTTTAGTCCCACATTGGACTATAGATCTCCCAACCAACTTTGGTTCAAGGGTACATCTCTGAACTCCTTTCATATATGTCGTTGTAATCCTTCAACGTCGTCAGAGAGGTGACGGGTCCCGAGGCCATACATTCAATGGACCACTATGTCCCTAAACTGGAACAATAGAGCCCCTAAATGCTCTTTTGTCGGATCCAAACGATCCCGTTAAGTTGATCTTAGTCTCAAATTAGACTAACGTATCCTTAACAAACGTTTGAGTTGATTTTAGCTTCAAATATGGCTAACGTATTCTTTAACCAAAACCCCAAAACCAAATCTAAGAAAATACGGATTTGGACTAATCTACGTACTACGGGCGACCACATAAATTAGTCTCCGTATACAATCCACGGGCAACCAAAAACAAAACAAACACCCACGACACGAAGTGAAATTCTGGAGAAGGAGAAAGTTGTTACCGCGATGCGGTAGCGTAATTAACTGCAGGGGCTTGCGCCTGCAGGGAAGAGCGTCCCCATAATCAAAAGACCCCTCAAGCGAGGGGGAATCTGACGAAATCTGCTACATCGGCCGCATCAGTCTAAACCTCCGATACACGGTACCATAAATCAACTTGGTATCTTTGGAGAGGTGGACGGATAAAACAAAATAGCATTTGCCCCAAATCTCAGGCAAGAAGTCCATGTCTTGGCCGCCGTTCGGAAGGGAACAGGGGCCACATCTGCCGCCGCCTCCCTGGAGGCGGCCCCCGCCTCACGACCCCGGGGAGAGGGTCCAGCCCCTGCTCCCCGAGGAGACTCAGACGCAGCTAAAGGAACCCTAGCATCTACTCCTACAACGGGTACTGATTCTACAGAGAAAGACATCTAACCTGGGAAAAGAAATTCTTCAAGGGCTGAAAACGAAAGAGGGGAGACGAGCACCGAGCAGCTGAGGCTTGAGAAAGGAAAATATGAAGGAGTAAGGGCCCTAGGGCGGACCCCACCCATATTTATTGCTGCATACGGTCTTATCTAACGACGCCCATCGTCTCCCGCCGAAACGGTTCCTCGCGCCCAGCGGCTCCGATCGTTCCACGTGGCAGTCTAGCGCTGAACCGTGTCCCATCAGACGCTGCAGGCCTGCATACATTGCATCAGCCAATCGGCGCCCGACACGTAGACCGTCGCTTCAAATTGCAGAGTGCACGAACTGGCGCACCTTCTTTAAATGCAAAGATCTTGCCTTGATTCGCTAGCGGAAGAGACAACCGACGACCCAAGGACTCGTTTCGACGAAACCCCAGAAGGGATCCCACCTCGGGAGGCCTGCAGTCCACTCCTGACTCGACCCGCTAGCTGGTCGGGACAAGAGTAGGGGGCTAATGATAGTGCTCGATATTAGCAATCCCCGAGATCAAGACACGTGGCAGGTGACGTGCCCTAAAACTCAGAAGAAGGGGCCCACGGGGGCCAACCAAGCCGCCCTGTACCCGACCTGCAAGCACAAGCTAGCTCTCCTCGGGGCTCCCTGCAAATTGGCCTCCTCGGCCTTTCAGCTTGCCTTGAGCTACCGCAGGACCAAGACTCCTCGGCCTCCTCGCTCGTCCCCGAGCTCTCGCCGAGGCCATCTTCCTTAGCCCTCCGACCGACTCCACCACTCTTAGGCGTAACCGCCGCTCCGCGAATCTCGCCATGCGCGGACTTTACGCCAGCAACGTCCCACGTTCCACGCCATCACGATCCCCATTAATGGGCAATCCGCTCTTTACGCGGGCGTGACATCGGGAGCATAACTGCCGGCGAGATTCTCGCGCCCGCTGCTGCGTGCTCCACCGCTATATAAACCCCCATCACAGAGGGGTCAAGTAAGCCATTTTTTACTTTTTTAAGCCGTTACTCTGCTCGGATCTCATCACTAACTTGAGCGTCGGAGGGTCCTTGGTGGTACCAAACCATCCCGGGACTTCTTTGCAGGTACTCGGCACCAACTCCCTCACTTCACCTCTTCCTCCAAAAACCCATTGAGACCCACACGCAACGGAGGATAATCAACTAAGTCCACCGCAAGATCAACGGAAGACAACATCTGATGAAGGCCTGAGAAGGAGCTCCATCAAGCATGCTACATAGCAAAAATAGCACGCTGCGTAACATAGCATGGCCATTTTGCTACGTAGCACGCTAGAATAGTGCATTTACAAAATAGCGTGCGCTACATAGCATGTTATGTAGCATTAGCAATTTAAGTTATATTGCAAAAGGGTTTTAATGGGCGGTTTACTAAAAAAACCAACCTGGATAAAAAAAAAGCTAATAATAAAACCCATATTTTCAAAACCTAGAGCTAACAGCCACACGTCTTTCTCCCCCAGCGCATCTTTTCTCCCCTGACGCCTCTTCTCTTTTCCTGATCTCTTAATCTGCCTCAGCCCCGTCCCTTGCCTGCCATACTTGCCCCTCGTCGGCACCTGCTCCGGCCCTCGCCACCTAGCCTTCGCCATCCCTTCCCCTTGCTATCCAGCCCTGGCCATCTTCACCTGTCTCCGGCCATTCTCGCTGTTGAGATGATGGGATTAAAATAGTCCCACATTAGAAAAACTATAAGAAGTACATGGATGTAAGATATAAAATGAGCCAAATCTCAACAAGACTTGAGTCTTATTGTTGGTACCCACTTATATCAAAAACCCGTGTACATTCTAGATAAATTTATAATCACCTTCTCAATTTTAAATAATCTATGATGGTTGTACATGAGAGAGAGTGTTGAGATGGTGAGATTAAAATAGTCCTACATTGGAAAAACTATAAGCTTTGAGTTTTATTGTTGAAACTCATTTATCATTAAAAGCTCATGTGTAAAAACACATCATTATTCCAACTCTCCTCTTATTTTAAACTCTACTCTATTTTAAAAATAACTTCAACATGGTATCACAGGGAAAAAAACTTCTATGCAAGGATTTTCATAGTGCAAGCACTTGGATGACTTCCCTTACACAAAACTCAAAGTCATTCAAGAGCTTGCATGGTGCAAGCTTTTACATAATAGTTTTTTTCGTATCATGATATCAGAGTTCGGGTGTTTGTTTGTTTGTTCACGTTGCACATATGAGATTTGAGCCCTTGTATATGAAGTCCTCGTTGCACGTGCACATTTGCATGTGAGGGAAAGTGTTGAGAATGTGGTTAACATATCCCCACACCGGAAAAATTGTAGGATGCATATTAGTATAAAATATAAGTTGGGATAAACCTCCATAAGTCTTGAGTCTTATTGTTCGAACTCATTTATATCAAAAGTCCATGTACACTCTAGATAAATTTATAATCACCCCCTCAACTTTAAATAATCTACAATCTTTACACTCGCCTACCATTTTTAAATTATTTTATACTATTTTTGCTATTTTCTATATTTAGTATAACTAAATTTATATTTTTAAATTAAAATGTTAATAAACAATATAGCTTACGCTACGGAGACAGAGTGCTATGCTATACACCATCACTATTTTCAACATTGGGGCCGGTATTGCCTTTTTCTGTAGCCTAAATATTTTAGCGGGCTTGGTGTTGATAAGCATGCTATTCAACTTTATGATGATGACCACAGAGCTTCGACTGAGAAGACACTACGAGAGGGGTGGGTCGACTAGTTCCAAACTCCAAAAGTTCACGATATTTTTTTAATGGTATCATTGGTACTTCGATTGCAATATCCCGCTGGATATATAGGTATTTGATCATGGTTCCATTGCGGGTCGCAGGCACAATGGGGACACAAGTGTCTGTGCGTCAACAACAAAGTCCTAAAATGTGAGGGGTTCCTTTGGTGCCATGGTTGCCATCCTTCTCGACCGCGACCAATTTTTCGCATGAGATCTTTAGGCGTTGATGCATTCATAAGGTTTGGAGTGTGTACGGGGATAATGAATGTTTACTATGTTTTATTTGGGGTCCACGCGACTTATGGTTTGTCTCATGGGCAATGTCATAAGCTGGCAATCCCGAAGCAGAGAAGATAGTCGATGTATAGTAGGAACAAGCAAGTGGGTCCTAGAGAAAATTGTAATGTTAAATATGTCATGGCTTGTATTTATCGTTTGGATCTATGACTAAAGGTATGACGTGTTCATAATAAACTTCAGTTGAATTGGTAGGAAAACGATGAGTGGATTGCAATATGTATATATAGAAAGACGGTTCAAAATGTTTCGACGCTACGCCAGAAGAATGAGATATCAACCTCGAATAGAACTTTTTAAGCTAAGCCTGTCTTTTGGAGATTCCTCTTGTAACCTGACAGGTAGCAAATTATAACTAAAACTTCGATATGAAACTACTAGACAAGCAACAGATAACACTTCAAAAAATTATATTACAGATAAGCAACTTAACATATGACACCGTACCACGAAATAAACATGCAACAAAGAAGCAGCTACCGGTCAACAATTCATTTTTTATCTTCTTATTCTACAAGGTTTTAACCAATTATTTGGTGCAGCCCACATCTAACGAAGCAGCAATGGCAGCTATATCGAGAGATTCGGAGCTGAAAAGTGTGGGGACTATGAAGCACGGATATTAGTAAATGCCTCACGAATCATCCCCGGTCATGAATCGGAGTCCGCAACTCTCGGAAACTCTTGGATTCATTCGGATTCGTCAGACTTGTAAATGTCTCACCAAGCTCTCTCAAATCGATACCTCTTCTCTTTTTCTCAAAAATGAACACTCTTTAAAATATGAAAGTGCATTGAATATCTAGCTTAATGTCATTATTTATTTATATTATTATATATTTATATGTATATTTATTTATTTATATATTTATATGTATATCTTAATATATATTTATATTTAAATCAATATAAAAACATACCCTGTATCCTAGGTTTTTTGGGAAATCGTCATGAAAAGAAACTTCTGATCGAATATGTGTAAAAGAGGAGACAACTTGGGTTGAATAATGATATTTCATGTATCAATTAGTATTTTTGCCATAATTTATATTTCTTAAGTGAAAAATATGTGCTTTGTAAACCTGGTGTCCTCTTATGTATCTTGGAAACTTCTAAGCAATAAATCGATTATCAAATGTTGAAGTATAAATTTTAGATTTATCAATACTGTTTTAACTTTAGATTTGCGCGCGCGCATATGTTTCCACCTGCAGAAATGTTCATGTTAAAGATTCAAGTGTAGAGATAAAAGATGGCCCATGTGCCAAACACTTTGTTGAGAGTCTCTACTATCCGATCAGGGTATCATAGGATTCATAGCACACAACCCAAGCAACAAACTGAGGAGTTGATTTGCTCCTTCGTGTCAATGATGGAGCTCTGATTGCTCGCTGATATGATTTCTTGTCGACATCTTGTCGGTAGTCTGGTTTATCTCCTGATTACTTGTCCAGACATATTCATGCTGTAAATGCCAGTCACCTGTCTCTGGCCCCAACCACATCTTCTCTGTGTTCTACATTATCCCCATGGCACCATTTCTCAATTTTTTATGTTCTCTAGTTCCGTGTCGCTCTTGCTTCAAGCCTACTTTGACGACATGTGCTAACGGATACGATGTGATACGGCGACATGGCTAACTCCTAAAATATAGGATAAGGGGACAAGGTGATACATACATGTGTGTGTGTGTGATTTCATTATAGAAATAAAATATCAAACAACTGCAACAACATAAAACTAGAAAAATTAATGAGGAACTTTTAAATAGACACATCATAATAACCATACACAACCATATGTTATTCTTCAAATGTAACACGAATCATATTTTAAAAAATAATAAGGTAACAAGATAAGCGATTAACAAGTCATTCTTAAAAGTGAAACATCTACAAGATACATTATGACGATACGTTGATAACATATTAAAGACATGTATAAGACACATATGACATGCATAGGACACACATACAATACATATATGACATGTATGTGGTGTGTCCAATTCATGTCGTGCAGCGTCGGTGTCCGATACGTGTCGGACACAAACATGGTTCCGTCGGAAGTGTCCGTGCAACCTAGGAGGTAGTGATCTTTAGGACTTGACCTGAAATAAGTTGGCCTAATTATTATCCTTAGGCCAGCAGAGTAACCTCAAGCACTGAGTTATGCATAAGTTATCGCAGGCAGAGAAAGCATATCATTTGGGCATTCCTGCAAACAAGGAGTGGCACATTAAACTATTCTCAGCAGTCGTAAGATAAAAGAGCATTTGTTTTTCCTCTCCACTCGGTTATTTTTTTATTTTTATTTTTTATCTATTCAGGCTGTTTTTCATGTAACTTCGTGTGACTGTTGCAATCTGCAACAGAATAGAATTATCTTTTACAAACTGGGTCTGAACTGGGTTCAAAAATACTAATAGCTGTGGCTCTGATTTTAATTTAGAACTTATTTATTAACCATTGATCAAAATGTTAGATTTTGGGCAGGGTCAACTATGGTCCAATTCGAATTAAACTTTCTGGTTCACATGAAGCCTACACCAGATTTCTTTTTAAAGACCGGCACTCCTTTCTTTATCAATGCATATCCGTTTCAAGCATCTAAAAGATATCCTGAGCACATCGATATCATATGGACTCACTCGAATTAGGACATAGAGAGAAACACCATGATTCACTATGACAAAGAAATTTGATGCTACGAGATTTAAAGACATTCAATCGGGGATGTAAATGAAGCAGGAGCCAGTGTTCAGAATATAAAAGCATGTAATATTAAACTGAGGAAGAGGCCTTTGGAGAAGAAAGGGACACCACTTAGGCCAAAGATTGCCGTAAGGAACTATGTCTCTGCATTGCTTAATGAGAATTCAAAGCTTGGCCAAGTTCTGAATGCCATTTCTGAAATGTCGATGTTAGGGATTTACTTAAGTGTAGCCCATGTTTCTTTTTGAATTGACTCTTACCTTCTAGAGCGGGGACTCGAACTCGAGGCCGGTCAGCACGCTACTCTATGGTTCTTATAGCATGTTCTGCTGTGATGCTTTCCGGCTTTGATATTTGACGCGGGTCGGATCCGCGCGTCAAGATGTTACCTTCCGTTGATCTGCTGATGGCGGCGATTGAAGGCTGGGATTTGATCTGGAGGCTGGCTCCTGAAGCGTGTGGATCTCAATGGGTTTGAGGCTGTTTGCGCCGAGCTACCTACAAGGAAATCCCGGGACAGTTGTACCACCGAGGACCCTCCGACGGTCAAGTTAAAGAGAAAATCCAAGCAGAGTAACGGCTTAGTGGAGCAAAAATGACTTACTTGGACCGTCTGAAGAAAGGGTCTTTATAGCGGTGGCAGCAGGCAGGTCAGGCGCGAGAATCACGCCGGCCGTTACGCTCCTGGCGTCACGCCCGCGTGATGAGCGGGATCTCCCATTAATGGCGAGACAAGCTCGTTAATGGGGGATCGTGATGGAGTGGAACGTGGGATGTAGCCGGCGGATATCTTGTGTATGGCGAGATGCGTGGGATGGCGGTTGCGCCTGTGAGCGGTGCTGTTGGTTGGTCGATGAGACCGAGGAAGATGACCTTGGCGGGAGAGCTCGCGGACGAGTGGGGAAGCCAAGGTATCTTGGTTCTGCTCGAGCTTGGAGGCGAGCTGAGAGGGCCGAGGAGGCTCGGGCCTGTGATAGCTAGGAGTAGAGCAAGGGACAGTTGGCTCGGCTGCTGAGGTGCTCGGAGGCAAGGAGTAGGGTGCAACCTCAAAGACAGGGTTTGAGAGAAGCCCCCACTGTAGCATACTGGTTCTCCCTCCGTGGCCCTCAGGGGCCTAACTGGTTTACGCATGTGACACATCATCTGCCACGTGTCATGATCTAAGGAATTACCGTTATTGAGCATCATCATTAGCCCCCCACTCTCGTTCCGATCTATTCGTGGGTCGGATCGAGAGTGAACTGCTTGGTGCTTTCTGTGCGGCTTGGCGCTGGTAATTTCTCGTGGTGGATTGTTCGGGGACGACATGACGTTTTTGTTGTCGCGCATCGAGTATAAGTCGAACGAAGGACGAGTGTGGGAAGGTCGGTATCCTCCCTTTGCCGGAGTTGAGGCGCTGATCGCGGATTGAGTATGAGTTTATTTGGTGGGTCTTGGATCCGTGTCCTTGTAGGGTAGAAAGCTACCCGCTGCGGATGCGCCAAGCAGGAAGCTACTCGGCGGCCTCACAAAGAGGGTTTTGGACCCACCGCGTTGATGGGCAGGAGGATGACCGCTGAGGATGCGTCAAGCAGGAAGGAACTCGGCGGCCTCACGATGAGGGCTTCAGATCCTCAGCGTCTGATAGGCAGGAGGGTGCCCGCTGGGGATGCGCCGAGCAGGAAAGAACTTGGCGGCCTCACGATGAGGGCTTCAGATTCTCAGTGTTTGATAGGCAGGATGATGCCCGCTGGGGATGCGCCGAGCAGGAAGGAACTCGGCGGCCTCACGATGAGGGCTTGAGGTCATCAGCGTCTAATAGGCAGGACGATGCCCGCTGGGGATACGCCGAGCAGGAAGGAACTCGGCGACCTCACGATGAGGGCTTGAGGTCTTCACCATCAGATGGCAGGAGGCTGCCCGCTGGGGATGCGCCGAGCAGAAAGAAACTCGGCGGCCTCACGATGAGAGCTTCAGATCCTCAGCGTCTGATGGGCAGGAGGCTGCCCACTGGGGATGCGCCGAGCAGGGTAGCTGCTCGGTGGCCTCTTGGCGAGGGATTTGATCCTTAGCGCAGAAGGGGCCATAAGTGGCCTACTAAGGATGGGCCGAGCAGGATAGCTGCCCGGTGCCTCATGGTGAGGGCTTTGATCCCTGGTGTGTTAGGGTAGGGAGCTACCAGCCAGGGATAACCGAGCAAGGGCGGGCCCGGTTGCTGTTTCCCCTAATCAGAGCAAATCTCTGTTTTAAAATTCAAAATTTGAAAAATTAAAGTAATGCTTAAGATTCAGCGCTAGGCGCGCTGGGCGCTACGTGTCAAATATAGATGCGCTAGCGCTAGGTGCGCTGCGCCCTAGGCAGCGCACCCCCAATCAGAGCAAAACTCTGTTTTAAAATTCAAAATTCAAAATTGAAGCAACGCTTCAAATCCAGTGCTAGGTGTGCTGCGCGCCAAGTGTCAAACACGGGTGCGCTAGCGCAGGCTGCACTGCGCTCTGCACTGCACGCCACGTGTCAAATGTAGGTGCGCTAGCGCAAGGTGCGCCAGTGCTGGAATTAGAAATTCCCTACCGTTAGATCAAAAGATCTAATAATGATAAATCATTAATTAATCAGAATTAAAATTCTATTATGGAAAGATCTTTCCAATCTTGTTCAAAACAAGAAAATTGTCTTCTGTAATACAGAAGCCCTACGATCAAAGATCCAACGGTGGGAAAACATCCCCAAATCAATCAGAGAAAGATCTCTTTAACTGATTTAATAAATCAATTTACCCTATAAAAAGGCCCCTAGACTTCAAGTCTCAAATATACAGAAGCATAGAAAAAAACCCCTACAAACTTTGAGAAAACTCAAAGAAAGAAAAGCAAGCTTTTAGCAAAAGAAGATCACTTCTTAAAGGTAAAGAACATGATTCTTGAACACAGAGATGAAATCATCTCATGAAGAGAAGAACTATCTTCTAAAAAGGATCATAGATCTACAAAAGACCAAGGTCTTTGATAAAAAAGAGATCAAAAGATCTCATCATAAAAACAAAAAAAGTATTTACTTCATTCACAGATCATTGATCTACAAAGGTAAAGCCCTTTTCCAAGATAAGAACTGTTGTTCTTGAATCGTGAGGCAATGCCTCCTTTAAAAAGAATATAAACTTGTTCTCTGATCATAAATTCAATCAAATGCGCTTTGCGCTACTGAAAAGTTCCTTGCACTCATGAACTACGCTTTTGCGCTCCTTGGACCGGCGCTCAGCGCCAAAACGTACCACGTGTCAACCACAGATACAACTTGCGCTTTGCGCTTCTGAAACAGCACACTGCGCTCGTGGGCTGGCGCTCAGCGCCAAGCGCGCCACGTGTCACTCACTGGTGCGCCACTAAACTAGCGCAACGCGCTCGCAAATTGAAAGTGCAACGCGCTTATAAACTGGCGCTTAGCGCTAAGCATGACACGTGTCCTTTTCGTATGCGCTACTTGGCAGAAGCGCAATGCGCTCTTTAATTGGCGCAGAGCGCCTGACGCGCCACGTGGCGCGCTGCCAGAACACATATTGTTCTGATGAATGTTATACATTCAATGCAAGACAAAAATTGTCAGGATCTAATGCTCAACATTATTAAAAGGGGTAAGCCCAAATGAAGGCTCAATAGCCAGAATAATAAGATGTTAAGCATTTATTGGACTTAGCCCAAGATTGGCCATAAGTCCTCAACTCATATCAACGGAGCCCATATGCTCATAAACCTTTTAACAGACCTTAGTCCCAAATTGGACTACAGATCCCCCAATCAACTTTGGTTCAAGGGTACATCTCTGAACCCTTCTGATATATGTCGTTGTAGTCCCTCAACGTCTTCAGAGAGGTGACAGGTCCCGACAACCATACATTCCATAGACTATTACGTCTTTAAACTGGACTGTGGGGTCTTTAAACTCACGGACTACGATGTCCTTAACCTGGACTGTGGGTCCTTAAGCCCATGGACTACGATGTCCTTAACCTGGACTGTGGGGTCCTTAAGCCCATGGACCGTCATGTCCTTTAACCACGGACTGTGGGGTCCCTTTAAACCCATGGACTAGGACGTCCTTAACCTTGGACCACCATGTCCCTAAACTGGTAATGGACTATCATGTCCCTAAACTGGTAATCGACTGCAATGTCCCTAAACTAAACAATAGAGCCCAATTGCTCTCTTGTTGGATCTAAATGATCCTGTTAAGTTGATCTTAGTCTAAAAATTAGACTAACGTATCCTTAACACACGTTTAAGTTGATCTTAGTCTCAAATGAGGCTAACGTATTCTTAAACCCAAACCAAAACCCAAATCTAAGAAAATACAGAGTTGGACTAATCCACACCCTACGGGCGACAATATACATTAGTCTCCGTATACAATCCACGGGCAACCACAAACAAAACAAATACCCACGACATGAAGTGACCATCTGGAGAAGGAGAAAGTTGTTACCGCGATGCGGTAGCGTAATTAACTGCAGGGGCTTATACCTGCAGGGAAGAGCGTCCCCACAATCAAAAACCCCTCAAACGAGGAGGAATCTGACGAAGTCTGCTACATCGGCCGCATCCGTTTAAACCTTCAATACATGGTGTTATAAATCAACTTGGAATCTTTGGAGAGGTGGACGGATAGCACCAATTAGCATCTGCCCCGAATTTTAGGCAAGACGGACCTGCACGGTCGCGTCTCTCTGTGTTCGACGGGAAACAGTTGCTTCTTTCAAGGGCTTTTGATTCTTAGCGCAGGAGGGGCCGTAAGTGGCCTACTAAAGATGGGCCGAGCAGGGTAGCTGCCCGGTGCCTCTTGGCGAGAGCTTTGATCCTTAAGGATGGGCCGGGCAGGGTTGCTGCCCGGTGCCTCTTGGCGAGGGCTTTGATCCCTGGTGTGTTAGGGTAGGGAGCTACCAGCCAGGGATAACCGAGCAAGGGTGGGCCCGGTTTCATCTTTCGAAGGCTTTTTATCCTTAGCGCGGAAGGGGCCATAAGTGGCCTACTAAGGATGGCCGAGCAGGATTGCTGCCCGGTGCCTCTTGGCGAGGGCTTTGATCCTTAAGGATGGCCGAGCAGGTTGTTGCCCGGTGCCTCTTGGCGAGGGCTTAGATCCCCGGCGTTGCGTGGTAGGGAGCTACCGGCCAAGGATAGCCGAGCAGGGTAGCCGCTCGGCTGCCTCTTGGTGAGAGCTTTGATCCTGGCGTTGCGTGGTAGGGAGCTACCAGCCAGGGATAGTGTTCATACCATTATATTGCATTATTATATTCCCCATTCTTATTCTTTTTACAAATAAACAGGTGCTTTTGACCCATGTCTGCTACATAGTACATGTTACAGGTTCTTGGAGCGAAAACAGTGAAAAAGACAAAAGACGATACAAAAAAGGGATTTTGACCAACAAATAGAAGGATCTTAATCAAGCTTACACAAAAAATCAGTACAAGGCAACGCAAGGTCCAAGATTACAAAGCCACGGTTAAAGTCCACCACAATTATTCACTGGAAAATCTGGAAGAGAACCAGAAGCTAATTTGAGAAAAGAACTAAAGAATTAAGTAGCCCAAGGCAACCAGAACCCAGCCCAGAAGACTCAGCATCCAACTCCACCATTGGGCCGCGGAACCGCGGCCCAACCCCTGCTGCGGCCGCGGTTCTGTGGCAATCCAGAGCCCACAGTTGAATATTTTTTTACCAAAATGCAGAGCGGCGCTGACTAGTCAACCTAGGGGTATTTTTGTAAATGCAGACGTGCGGCAATTGTAAACCTAGGGTTTTCTATGTCCTATAAATAGATACCCAAACTCTTGTATTAGGTCATGCCTCCTTTCATTAATAAAATTCAGATTTCTTTTGGAGAGCATCGGTGCCTCTTTTCATATCATCTATTCAGATCTGACAACCCTGTGTAAATGTTTGGAGAGAGCCATCTGTAAATAGTTTTATTTAATTGCTCTAGTTTAGATTTAATTTCTTGCCCTAGATAAATGTTCTTCAATTTCCTAATGAGCGAGTAGTCTCCTCGCTTGTTCGGGTTAGCTTTGGGGAAGGCTTTTTGAGAGATGAGATCTCTCATCTCTTTCTTGCCCATCATACTTTTTCATAGGACTCTATGCATACATGCACACACCGCTCCCTACGGCACCCTATCCCACGAGGTAGCAGTGATACCATAGTATAAAGGCCCGGTTGCGCGTGTTTTCCATGGAGGTTAGGGTAAGGATCGATAAAGGAAGGACAAGAACCTAGAGGAAGAAACATCTTCCCGAATGGATCTACTCCCCTTTATTGATAATTACCATAACTCCTCTTAGATCCTAATTTGGGTATAGAAAACGTTGAGATTTATTTACATTTCCAAACCTATCCTAAACTTAACCCTAACAAGATTTAGATCCAGATAATCTTAGTATAGATAGATTTAGTTTTTAGATTTAATAAATCAATCCGAACACCCATTGGAATTAACTCGTTTGAGCGATTAGGAAATTCACAACATCCCTGTGGACCGACCCGTACTCACCGGCTAGCTGCAAAACGACGCCGTTCTTGATTGCGGTAATTATATTTTTGATCTATAAAATCCATCTAAATCAAATGGTGTCATTGCCGGGGATGGCGTGTTATTTCCTTTTTGCAATTTCGGGTTAATATAAACTAAAAAAATCATAAAAATCTGAAAAATTAAAAAAAATATAAAAATTTTATCATCTTTGTATTTTGTGAAGGGTATTTTTTGTTTGAATTTTGCAGGATCTACAATCGAGACGGATCTGGAAAAATTCAGTGTGCGAAACAGAAAAAGGTAGATCAGAACAGAAAGGGATTGGAACAATAGAGCAGCACAATTTTTTCAGAGACCTGAAGCTTCAACGCCGCCGCCTTTCCGCCGCGCAAGCGCTCTCCCACCGCGGATCCGCGGTCCCTCTGCCAAGTCAGCGCGTGAGTTTTGCACTGTTTGCTCCCCTTTTCCTTCTTCTGCCAATCCCCATATATCTTTTGTCAAATCTTCTGCAGGATTCTTTGCGCTTAAAATCTTCTCCCTTCCAAATAACAAATCTTGTGCAGGATTCTTTGCGCCGCGCTTAAAATACAAAATTGATTGCAAGTGATTTTTTTTCTGTTTTGCATATCTTTTATCGAAAATCTTTTAGCTAACAGTTCTAAATAAAGAGAAAAAGAAAATTAAAAAAAAAAAAGACTTGCAACTTTTGTCGCTAAGAAATCCATGCACTCCAACCTTCTTTCTCTTCTCATTCTTTCATCATGGGTACCCCACATCACAAATCTCTTGCCAAACTTTGGTATCCCGAACCTAACTTTGCCTCGTACGTCAATTGTTTCAGTCGATTTAAGGAAGATCCCTCCGTGCCCAAAATTTCTTTGAAAGATCAAATAGAAGCGTTTAGGAGAAACAGTTCGACGTTACAACCCACTTTGTGTCAACCATGTCAACCTTCACCACCTTCTTATGTTGATACCACTTTTTCGAGTCCTGTTGTAACTCCTAAACCGTTGTCTATTGCTGAACACATTGCACAATCTCGTAGCCGATCTTTCACTCCTCTCCACACATCCAGTTATAGGGATCAACAAGTCCATTCACCTTTTTATCCAAATGTTGATCCTACTCCTGTCCAACTATCCAATTCCTACCAGTCCTACCTGATTTTCCCTCCTTCACTAGACATTGCTTCTACACAGCCAGTTGGGAGTTTCACGTATCCAAACAATTTTGAATCTTTTACCGAAACCCCTTCACAACCCATGTCTAGTTTGGAACAGTCGTTGGAAACTTATATTTCAGCAACAAACAAAATGATTAGGAATGTGGATGCGTCTATTGCCGCCCTTCTGCAACCTAGTAAACCGGCAGCTAGTTTCCAACTAGCTCCAAATTTTCTAATGTATGAGGAGGTGGTTGGACAGAGTGAGAATTTGAGAAGAGAGAGTGAGTTCTACACCTTTCCAAATCAAACCTACCCATACCCAATTGAATCCTACAACTCCGGTTTTCCATCGATTGTCCCAAATGATTCACAAGTTAAAAATAAAACATCTAACGAGTTGTGTGACTTTGTAGTGCTTGATTTGCCAGATTGTGAAGAAGCCCTTTCGAGTGAAACCACACCTAATCCTTTTGACCTTTACACCTCCACTCTAGAACCTAAATTGATAAATATCCATGCTTTTGATGAGGTGTCAGAAAAAATTGATTTTCACTTGATTGAGGATTTAGACGCCGGGAATATTTCGGATGATGAACCCGTCGATTTAATTGAAATTTTATGTCCAATTCATCATTCCGAGTCATTAAATGTTTCTCCCGAACTTCATATGCGTCTTGATTTTGATGATAATGGCATGGATGAGCTAAATTTTAAGGAGAATTATGAGGATAATATTGAGATTGAACCATTTTTATTTGATGTGTCTGATTTTCCAATTCATCCTCCTGAACCTTTAACTATTATATCACCCTCCCTCCTTTCCATCGTTCCGACCACGCAAAAGATCACGCTTGAAGATTGTGAGCTTGAAAAATTTCCCTTTGAATCTGACACAGTTCTCACAGCCGATAACACTTACGAGTGTTTCACTTTTTCGGACGATGTTGATAACTCACCACCCGAGTTTGAGTCCTTTGAATTTTCAGATGAGTTAGTTGAACCATCAGACTCGGTTGCTTACAATCGTTTCGAACCATTGATGGAATCTTTCAAGTTCGAGACAGTTTACTACGGTGAGAATGAGACTATCCTTAATTCACTCCCTTACGTCCTTTCTATCGTTCCGACCGTGCAAGAGACCGTTACGCTTTCATCTCCAATACCAAGTTCGACGTACCCATGTTTGATCACGAATTTTGAGGGACTTAATCTTATTTTTCCGCGGGTTGATAGATTAGCACAATCGCTTTCTACACATCGGTCATTACAAATTGTGCTAATCTATACGCTCCTTCCCCACCCTCAAATTCGTGTTCCCACTTTCTTTGGTTCTTCTAATCTTCCTTTAATAATGCTGAGTGTTGATGAATCACAATCCGATATTTTGAGTTCGGTAATTTTCAATTGGACCTTCGATGAAAGTTTCGAAGATATTTTCGCCGACGAACTCGCATTCTTAAACGATACGGTTTTTGTGATTAATCAACCTCCACTCGAAGAAGTAGAACCCCTACCATTTCTTTTTTCCCTCCGCCATTCTCCTCCACCGAGACCGTATACCTTTTCTACCTCCACACGGTCTCGTGTGCTTCTCATTTCTTTTATTTACACTCAATTCTTTCACCAACTCTACCTTTATCACGATAAGATTTTTGAATGGTTGGTGCTAACTTTTGGTCTTTGTAAGGCCTTGTATAGTTTGATTTTTCTCCTCCCTAACTCTAAACTTTAACGCTGTTTTACTTAAGTTTGGGGGGAACCTTGTTGTATATATATTTTGTTTTTCTTTTAACAATAAAAAAAATTATAAATAAATAAACAGGGGAGTGCCGACATTTTGACCCTCTTGGTGTAGCATGACAGTGAGGACACTGTCAAGTTTAAGTTTGGGGGTATGCTCGGTAAGCCTTCTTCCTTCGCATTTGTAGGGTGTTTTTCGTCACTCCATTGAGATGGGAATACGCGCGTGCTTGTCAGGCGCACTACAGATTCCCCCTACCTAGGGTAGGCCGGGGTTTAATCATTATGGGGATCCGAATCTCCGGCAGCCGCGGACTAAGCTGCCGTTAATTACCCCTCGCTTTTGGGGAGAGGGAACCTCCGATTAACGGGTTAAACTGGTCATGCGAACTCAATGTACAGTGTGCGTGTGATGTGTTTTGAAAGGGGTTTTTGGATATGTCGGGCTAGCAGCCCCCTTGTGGGGTGCGGGGCAGCGCCCCGTTAGAAATTTTTTTCTAACAGGGACAGTGTCATGGTGTATATGTGTGTGCACATATGTATACATATGTATATATGTGTGTGTGTGTGTGTGTGTGTGTGTGTAAGGAAAAAAAGGGATGAAAAGGCATCCAAAGGATGCGTAGGGGAAGCACCTTGGGCGCTGTGCGCCTAGGTGCTGTGCGCTCAGGCGCTAGAGTGCCACATGTCGGCACGTGGGCGCTCTGTGCTTGAGCGATGGGAGCTTGAGCGCAAGCGCGCCACGTGTCGGCACGTGGGTGCTTTGCGCTTCAGCGCCTGATGCTTGAACGCAAGTGAGCCACGTGTCGGTATGGGGGCGACTTGCGCTTGAGCGCTAGGCGCTTGAACGCAAGTGCGCCACGTGTCGGCACGGGGGCGACTTGCGCCTGAGCGCTTGCGCTTGAGCGCAAGCGCGCCACGTGTCGGCACGGGGGCGACTTGCGCTCGAGCGCTCGCGCTTGAGCGCAAGCATGCCACGTGTCGGCACGGGGGTACTTTGCGCTTGAGCGCAGGCCGCTGTAGCGCAAGTGCGCCACGTGTCGGCACGTGGGCGCTTTGCGCTCGAACGCTGAGCGCTTGAGCATAAGCGCGCCACGTGTCGGCACACGGGCGCTCTGTGCTTGAGCGCCGGCGAGAAAAAGAGGCTTTTAGCCTAGAAAATTTCTCGGAAGAGAAATCAGAAAGGAATTGGACTCCTGAGTGTTTTTTTTTGGGTTTAGTGAAAGGGGTTCTTCTTCTTCCTCCTCTGTTAGCTGGATCTTGAAGATCAAGAGATGTGAGATCTCAATATCTCTCCTTTTTGGGATCTAAAGACAGATCCAAGTTCCCCTTTGTGGGTTTGGTGGTGAAAAACTATTTTGTTTTTGAAAAGGAAAAGTAAAACTCTTGATTTAATTCAAGAGAAAGAAGAAGGTTTTGGAACCTTGAGGAAGGAGAAAAGATCTCAGATCTAATTTTTTTGGAGAGAATGAAAAGTATCTTTCTTATTCATCAAAATTGTTGCCTTATATAGGCTTACATATTTGCATATAGCCTCTTGGGCTTTACAAAATGGCATTTTGCCTATCTCATGGCTCATGTGCCATTTCATTTTTGCACATAATCCATTGGCTTACAAAATATTGGGTTTATGCCCATTTTGCATACATTCTTGTATAAAAAATTACATAAAAATTATTTATTACATGATTTTGTTGTTGGCATGGGGAGGCTGGCCGCGGGCTCGACTTGGGCATGGGCCCGCTTGACCTAGGCTTGGGCCGACCTAACTTGGGGGTTGACCTTGACTTTGACTCGGTCAACCGGGATGCAAATTTTGACCCAAACAAATTGCCCCCCATCAATAAATGCACACCGCACATTTGAGTTGTGTGCATGAAATTGATGGATCTTGAAGCTGGACTTCGAGGTAGAACATCATTCCGGGGGCGGAGCATCATCCCGGGGAGCATGATTCCCAGGAATCGGAGCATCATTCTGATTTGCGGAGTATAAATCCAAGGTCGGAGTATCCCTCGGGGAGCATGATTCCCGAGGATCGGAGCATCATTCCGATTTGCGGAGCATAATTCCAAGGTCGGAGCATCATTCCGAAGAGCGGAGTATGATTCCAGAGAGCGGAGCATCATTCCGATTCGCTGAGCATAATTCTAAGGTCGGAGTATCCCTCGGGGAGCGTGATTCCCGGGGATCAGAGAATCATTCCGATTTGCGGAGCATAATTCCAAGGTCGGAGTGTCACGCCCCGCTTCCCAGAGTACGCTAGATTGTGCACGTGACATAGCCAACCATGCTACCTGTGGGTAGGAAGTATCCATCCACAGTCACATTACGGCTGTAGAGATATCAAGAACAAGATAAAACTATCTAAAACATGTCCATAATCCAGAATAACAGGAGTCAATAAAAAATAAATGCGGAAGCAAATGATCCAATACAAATAACTGAAAAGTGTGTCCCATAATGCGGGCTCACATCAGGAAATAAATGCAGGAAATAAAACTAACTACTACTGAACTCACAGCTCAGCCTGCTGGCTGAAGTACTCCTGCTCGGACTGCAACAGCGGTACAGAATCTGGGCCATGCAAAACCCAGACGTCAGCGCGTCATATCAACAAGTAATATAATATGAACAGTGTAATAGGCAATGCAGAACTAAACATGAATAAAGCAATAATGTGAAACAAGCCGTACAGGGTGATGTGCAGTGGATAACTAAACTGTTCTATCGGGTTTCCTAGTCTAAAGTCTTTGAAATCAATTAGAGTAATCCTCCATGTAACTCAAAGGATATGTCCCGTTACCCCACGGGACCACAGATCAGGAAGAAGGGAACCAATAGTGGTTCTGTCCCGTTGCCCCCCGGGACCACGGATCAGGAAAATGTAAGAGTCATGAATGGCTCTGTCCCGTTACCCTCCGGGACCACGGATCAAGTAATACCCTTTTAAGTTACACTTTAGTTTACGCTTTTGATTTCCCCATACCCCCAAGTTATATGTATCAGGTCAGGTATTCAGTAGTCAAGAAGTAATGCCAACACGAGATCAGGTAACAGTAGGTTTGTCTGGATAGACAACTGAAATGGTCCATGAGGACAACATGTCAGGTTTGTTGGCATTAGGCACGAGATCAGGTAACAGGTCAGGTCAACAGTAAACAGTGCCATGTCAGGTGTAACAATATATATCATGGGTAACAAGTCAAGTCAAGATGTAACGATGTCGTGGGTGTGCTCACAACAGATATGTAATCGAACAGGGGATTAACAGCAGGAAATAAGCAGTAAAATAAGCAGTTCATTCAATCACCATAGTGCATTAATATAGTGCAACTGTTTTATTATATTAACAGGTTTTGAGCACCCTTAGCGGTGCAACAGTTTAAAGGATGATGCGATACTGTTATATCAAGTCTTTGAATACAAACATCCGAATGTAATAGAACTACATAGGAAAGTGCTATAATCTATCAACGGAAAAACGTGATTAACAGGTAAACTTGGTTCTTAGGTTAAAAGTGGCAAATTGTAATTTCTATGCTACCTGTAAAATGATATATGTCATATTGCAATCAAATGAGAAAATAACTATACCGAGTTAAGTTTTGCAGGTTTAATGAGTCAAACATATATAATTGTATAGTATAGCATGTAGCAAGTGATACTTGCCTAGACGGGTCGCGAACCGGGAAAAACGGACGTAACGTCGGCGGGGAAACACGCGACGGACGCACGGTTCACGGATTGAACCCAAACAACGAACAATGGGACCACACGGATCGGGGTACCTCGCTGGAACGTCGGATCAAGTCGTCGGTACAGCCGGATTCCGGCGAGATGCAAAAACAGCGACAACAAATTCAGAAATTCAATGTACAGCCAAGGATAAACCAGAGGGGGAAAAAGGAAGGAGGAAGCTGAAGGAAGGCTTACTGGGATTGCAGAGGTTGCGACAGCGACGGGGTCGACGGCGGTGGGTCGCCGGCGAGGATGTTGCAGGCGATGGGTTAGGGCTGCGGGTAAGGAATCTTCGGCGCAGGAAAGGAAAACGGAGAGAGAGAGGAGGTGGTCGGGGTGCTGGAGTGCGCAGGTGATGAAGAGGGCGCCGGTGATGGCGCGGGTGGCGACGACGAGGGCCGCCGGCGAGCAGGCGGCTGCAGCGAACTCTGCAGGGGTTACGGTCTGCACAGGGTGCACGGGAGAAGGAAGAAGATATTGAGGTTGGGAAGAGGAGGCGGAGGCGAGGGCGACGGTGGCGTTGGCACCGACGTCGGGGCTGCGGCGGCGACGGTGAAGGCGGCGGCTAGGGTTCTCGCGTGGATTTTCTCTGCTCGTGGTTAAAGAAGGAAAGGAGAGGAAGATTAATTATATATAGGAGAGAAAGAGGGTTAGAGAGAGAGAGAGAGAAAGAGAGAGGAGTTAAAGGAGGGGGCCCACGAGGTTTAAGTGCCACGAGATTGGCCAGGAAAGATTTCAGGATTTTAAGAATATTTAAGAGATTAGATTTAACAGTAAAGGATATGTATATAAACTAAAATATTATATGGTTTAAATATTATATTAATTTAGGATTTTGGTGCTAAATGAAACATTTCCAAATCGCGCCCTGGTTGGGTCCAAAAATTTGAAATTTAAATAATAAGTTTTTAAGCGGGTTCCAAATTTTAAAATGGAATGTTTTATGACTAAAAAGCATACCCCCAAGTCGGACACCTGTACACGCACGTAGCCGTCCAAACTCGCCCGTTTCACCGAACGGGACGAGAACTCGATACACGGACGCTACCACGCGGCTAGGAGTGTCGAGTAGGCCAAGATGGATATTTTTAATTTTATTTTAGGTGCTAAAATTTGTTATATGCAGAAATGACTTAGCCAGATAAAATTTTACAGTAAGTGTCAAACAGGCAAGCTAAATGAAATGATTAATATCTAATGCTCAACCAGTAACAGAAAATAGTAGTATTGGGCTCGGGTGTTACATTATACCCAACTACAAAAAGAATTTCGTCCTCGAAATTCCAAGAATATAAGATAGAAAACTACAGGAAAAGGTGAGGAAACTTCTGTCGGATCTCGTCTTCTCGCTCCCACGTGGATTCTCCATGCGATCGATTACCCCAAGAAACTAGCACAAGGGGGATAATCTTGTTCTTAAGAACCTTTTCCCTTCGATCCATGATTTCAACCGGCCGCTCCTCAAAAGTTAGGTCCTCCCGTACAGTTAACTCCGAATGATCCAAGACGTGTGTTTCATCTCGAACATACCTTCGTAGTTGAGATACGTGAAACACATCGTGCACACCTGCCAAGGACTGTGGTAACGCCAAACGGTACGCTACCTCTCCAACACGCTCCAATATCTCGAAGGGTCCAACGAATTGAAGACTAAGCTTCTCTCGACTCCCAAAACGGATCACCCCTCTAGTCGGTGATATCTTCAAGAATACCAAATCACCCACGGCGAACTCTAGAGGTTTTCTTGACGCGTCAGCCCAACTTTTCTGTCTGTCTTGGGCTGCCTTCATATGCTTCCTGATTGTATTCACCTTCTCAACTGTCTGTACCACCAAATCTGGTCCCAATAATCTTCGTTCACCAACATCATCCCAACAAACAGGTGAACGGCACTTACGACCATACAAAGTCTCAAACGGAGCCATCTGGATAGTTGCTTGGAAGCTATTGTTGTAAGAAAACTCCACCAAGTGTAGATGATCCTCCCATGAACCCTTGAAGTCCAACATGCATGCTCTCAACATGTCTTCAAGAGTTTGGATCGTTCTCTCCGACTGACCATCAGTTTGAGGATGATAAGCTGTGCTAAACTTCAATCGAGTCCCCAAACTTTCCTGTAAACTCCTCCAGAAGTGTGATAAGAACCGAGTGTCCCGATCGGACACGATGCTCACCGGTACGCCATGCAATCTTACAATCTCCTGCATGTACCGTTCTTCCAAAGTCTCCGTTGATTGACCAACCTGGAAAGGAATAAAGTGAGCTGCCTTGGTCAACCGATCGACAATCACCCATACCGCATTGTTGCCCTTTGGACTCCGCGGTAAAGCCGTCACGAAATCCATGGTTATATGTTCCCACTTCCACAGAGGAATCGGAAGTGGTTGCAACAAACCAGCAACCCTTTGGTGTTCAGCCTTGACTTGCCGACATACCAAGCACTTAGCCACGAAGCGAGCAATCTCCCGTTTCATGCCTTCCCACCAGAAATGCTGTCGAATATCACGGTACATCTTTGTGCCTCCTGGATGTACAGAGTAAGCTGAACTGTGTGCCTCCTTCATAAGCTCTTCACGAGCATCTCCCTTTGGCACACACAAACGGCTACCATACCTCAACGAACCATCTTCGTGGACCAGTAAATCTGTTCGTAGTCCGGCTTCAACCTGCTCTCGAAACTTTTGCAGCCTAGGATCCTGCGATTGCGCCGCTTTAATCTTCTGAACCAAGGACGACTGTACTTGCAACTGCATCAACTGTCCCGTAGAATGTGGTAGCACAACCTCCAAGTCGAATCTGCGAAAATCTGCAATGATCTCCTTCTGCGTAGTTAACACCTGAATCGCCGTTAACCGACTAAGCGCATCCGGCACGACGTTAACCTTTCCCGGATGGTATTTAAGATCAAGGTCGTAGTCGGCCATCAGCTCCAACCATCTATGCTGCCTCATATTCAACTCCTTCTGAGTGAACACATACTTCAAACTCTTGTGATCTGTAAAAACTTCGACTATCTCGCCCAAAAGGTAGTGTCTCCAAATCTTCAAAGCGAAGATCACAGCCGCAAGTTCCAAGTCGTGAGTGGGATAATTCTTCTCATGGGTCTTTAATTGTCTCGATGCGTACGCTACAACCTTCCCATGCTGCATCAAAACTCATCCCAATCCTTTTCCAGATGCGTCGCTGTGAATCACCAATCCTCCGGAATTGTCTGGCACGGTCAGAATAGGGGCGGTTATCAACTTCTGCTTCAACGTCTCAAAAGCTAACGCACATTTATCCGTCCATACAAAAGGTACCTCCTTGCGCGTAAGCTTGGTCAACGGTTCTGCCAGACGAGCGAAGTTCTCCACAAATCTCCTGTAATATCCGGTTAATCCAAGAAAACTTCTTATCTCAGCTACATTCTTTGGAATCGGCCAATCTCGAACTGCTGCAATCTTTTCGGGATCGACGGCGATTCCATCGCCCGACACAACATGCCCCAGAAACTTCACTTCTTCCAGCCAAAATTCGCACTTACTCATCTTCGCACACAATTTCTCCCGTCTCAATGTCTGCAGTGCGATCTTCAAATGCTCAGCATGCTCCTCAAAACTCTTCGAGTAAACCAGAATATCGTCAATGAATACCACAATAAAATGGTCCAAGAACGGTGAAAAGATTCGGTTCATCAAATCCATGAATATTGCCGGCGCATTCGTTACTCCGAAGGGCATTACTAAGTACTCGTAATGTCCATACCGAGTTCGAAACGCCGTATTGCAAATATCTTCCGCTTTCACTCGGACCTGATGATATCCAGATCGCAAATCTAGCTTCGAGAATACCCTCGCGCCACTAAGCTGCTCAAAAGTTCTCCAATGCGAGGGATCGGGTACTTGTTCTTGATAGTCACCCGGTTTAATTCTCGATAGTCGATGCACATCCTTCTCGTGCCATCCTTCTTCTTTACTAGAAGGACTGGAGCTCCCCAAGGCGAGTTACTGCTTCGAATCCAACCCTTCTCAAGCAATTCAGCAACTTGTTTCTTGACTTCTTCTAACTCTACTGGTGCCATTGGATAATACGCTTTAGATACTGGCGCTGCACCAGGAATAAGGTCAATCGCGAACTCCACGTCTCGCTTCGGCGGTAAGCCCGATATATCTTCAAATACGTCCATAAAATAGCGAACAACCGCCGGCTCTTCACAACCATCAACTTCCATAGCTGCAAGAACATTGTTTGTCGGCCTAGCCCTAAACTCGACTGGCTCGACAGAACTGCTTCCTTACCGCAACTGTTGTCTGCTGTGAACTCCCATTTTTTTTTTCCGATATGCTCTGCTATTCTCGAGCTGCCGTAAGAACTTGTGAGAAAGTGGTTAAACCCAGGGAGACGGTCTGCCTTTGGATGTCCACATTCAAACTGCGCATGAACCTTCGTGCCCTGTCTGCCTCGTTGGCGACTAAAGGTCCAGCGAAACGGCTGAGTCTCTTCCACTCTGCTGCATGCACGTCCACGGTTGCTCCATTCTGCCTCAGCCCAATAAATTTCTCTTCTATTTCCTCCCGTGCAGTCCGCGGGAAGAGCTTCTCCAGGAAACTCTTAGAAAAATCCGCCCACTTGATTGGCTTGGGCAAGCGGGTCTCTTCCACAAGCCACCACTCTCGGGCGTAGTCCACTAACTGAATGCGTACCACGTCAACTCTTTTGTCCTCTGGAATCTGTGCCGCAATCAGTAAATTCTCCGTGTCGACTAGCCACTGCTCGGCTGGCAACGGTTCCTCCAAACTAGTGAATGTAGACGGACCCAAATGTCTGAAATCTGCCACGGTCCCTACTCGGTCAACTGGTTTAGCTCCAACGTTGTTTACAGACTGCTGAACGATCTGCAAACCTTCCTGAAACGAATCTGCTTGCTGCTGTATCAGCTCGGTCTGTCTCTTTTGATTCTCCAGCATTCCCCTTATCACTCCAAGCATGGCGGCTTCGTCCACACGCCTCTGGTACGTCTTCAAATTCTTATCTGCCATATTCCTGAACTCAAAACACCCAACATTAGCATGATGATAGATTCTGAATATAGATCAAGGCTAGAACTCCAAGATACTTAAATAGAGTGCCGCATTGTAACTATGCCGCGGTATCATAGCCACAATTACATAACTCCATCCAAGTCGCCTAAGTCCTAGAGATAACAAGGAATCAGGTTTTCGAATCGATATGCAAAGGAAGTTTGCACATCGTAAAATATATAATCAGGAAGAATGTGATTCAAGAATGGTAAAACGGTCAAGGTGGTAGGACATGTTTCCTAAACACGGGTATTCTGATTCGTGTATTGGGTACAATACCCAACTACAAAAGAATCAACCCAACTAACCTATGGCTCTGATACCAAAAGAACCATGTCACGCCCCGCTTCCCAGAGTACGCTAGATTGGGCACGTGACATAGCCAACCATGCTACCTGTGGGTAGGAAGTATCCATCCACAGTCACATTACGGCTGTAGAGATATCAAGAACAAGATAAAACTATCTAAAACATGTCCATAATCCAGAATAACAGGAGTCAATAATAAATAAATGCGGAAGCAAATGATCCAATACAAATAACTGAAAAGTGTGTCCCATAATGCGGGCTCACATCAGGAAATAAATGCAGGAAATAAAACTAACTACTACTGAACTCACAGCTCAGCCTGCTGGCTGAAGTACTCCTGCTCGGACTGCAACAGCGGTACAGAATCTGGGCCATGCAAAACCCAGACGTCAGCGCGTCATGTCAACAAGTAATATAATATGAACAGTGTAATAGGCAATGCAGAACTAAACATGAATAAAGCAATAATGTGAAACAAGCCGTGCAGGGTGATGTGCAGTGGATAACTAAACTGTTCTATCGGGTTTCCTAGTCTAAAGTCTTTGAAATCAATTAGAGTAATCCTCCATGTAACTCAAAGGATATGCCCCGTTACCCCCCGGGACCACGGATCAGGAAGAAGGGAACCAATAGTGGTTCTGTCCCGTTGCCCCCCGGGACCACGGATCAGGAAAATGTAAGAGTCACGAATGGCTCTGTCCCGTTACCCCCCGGGACCACGGATCAAGTAATACCCTTTTAAGTTACACTTTAGTTTACGCTTTTGATTTCCCCATACCCCCAAGTTATATGTATCAGGTCAGGTATTCAGTAGTCAAGAACTAATGCCAACACGAGATCAGGTAACAGTAGGTTTGTCTGGATAGACAACTGAAATGGTCCATGAGGACAACATGTCAGGTTTGTTGGCATTAGGCACGAGATCAGGTAACAGGTCAGGTCAACAGTAAACAGTGCCATGTCAGGTGTAACAATATATATCATGGGTAACAAGTCAAGTCAAGATGTAACGATGTCGTGGGTGTGCTCACAACAGATATGTAATCGAATAGGGGATTAACAGCAGGAAATAAGCAGTAAAATAAGCAGTTCATTCAATCACCATAGTGCATTAATATAGTGCAACTGTTTTATTATATTAACAGGTTTTGAGCACCCTTAGCGGTGCAACAGTTTAAAGGATGATGCGATACTGTTATATCAAGTCTTTGAATACAAACATCCGAATGTAATAGAACTACATAGGAAAGTGCTATAATCTATCAACAGAAAAACGTGATTAACAGGTAAACTTGGTTCTTAGGTTAAAAGTGGCAAATTGTAATTTCTATGCTACCTGTAAAATGATATATGTCATATTGCAATCAAATGAGAAAATAACTATACCGAGTTAAGTTTTGCAGGTTTAATGAGTCAAACATATATAATTGTATAGTATAGCATGTAGCAAGTGATACTTACCTCGACGGGTCGCGAACCGGGAAAAACGGACGTAACGTCGGCGGGGAAACACGCGACGGACGCACGGTTCACGGATTGAACCCAAACAACGAACAATGGGACCACGCGGATCGGGGTACCTCGCTGGAACGTCGGATCAAGTCGTCGGTACGGCCGGATTCCGGCGAGATGCAAAAACAGCGACAACAAATTCAGAAATTCAATGTACAGCCAAGGATAAACCAGAGGGGGGAAAAGGAAAGAGGAAGATGAAGGAAGGCTTACTGGGATTGCAGAGGTTGCGACAGCGACGGGGTCGACGGCGGTGGGTCGCCGGCGAGGATGTTGCAGGCGATGGGTTAGGGCTGTGGGTAAGGAATCTTCGGCGCAGGAAAGGAAAACGGAGAGAGAGAGGAGGTGGTCGGGGTGCTGGAGTGCGCAGGTGATGAAGAGGGCGCCGGTGATGGCACGGGTGGCGACGACGAGGGCCGCCGGCGAGCAGGCGGCTGCAGCGAACTCTGCAGGGGTTGCGGTCTGCACAGGGTGCACGGGAGAAGGAAGAAGATATTGAGGTTGGGAAGAGGAGGCGGAGGCGAGGGCGATGGTGGCGTTGGCGCCAGCGTCGGGGCTGCGGCGGCGACGGTGAAGGCGGCGGCTAGGGTTCTCGCGTGGATTTTCTCTGCTCGTGGTTAAAGAAGGAGAGGAGAGGAAGATTAATTATATATAGGGGAGAGAGGGTGAGAGAGAGAGAGAGAGAAAGGTAGAGAGAGAGAGACAGAGAAAGAGAGAGGAGTTAAAGGAGGGGGCCCACGAGGTTTAAGTGCCATGAGATTGGCCAGGAAAGATTTCAGGATTTTAAGAATATTTAAGAGATTAGATTTAACAGTAAAGGATATGTATATAAACTAAAATATTATATGGTTTAAATATTATATTAATTTAGGATTTTGGCGCTAAATGAAACATTTCCAAATCGCGCCCGGGTTGGGTCCAAAAATTTGAAATTTAAATAATAGGTTTTTAAGCGGGTTCCAAATTTTAAAATGGAATGTTTTATGACTAAAAAGCATACCCCCAAGTCGGACACCTGTACACGCGCGTAGCCGTCCAAACTCACCCGTTTCACCGAACGGGACGAGAACTCGATACACGGACGCTACCACGCGGCTAGGGGTGTCGAGTAGGCCAAGATGGATATTTTTAATTTTATTTTAGGTGCTAAAATTTGTTATATGCAGAAATGACTTAGCCAGATAAAATTTTACAGTAAGTGTCAAACAGGCAAGCTAAATGAAATGATTTATATCTAATGCTCAACCAGTAACAGAAAATAGTAGGCTCCGGTGTTACATGGAGCATCATTCCGATTTGCGGAGAATAATTCCAAGGTCGGAGCATCCCTCAGGGAGTATGATTCCCGGGGATCGGAGCGTCATTCCGAAGGGTGGAGCATAATTCCAGGGTTCGGAGCATCATTCCGAAGGGCGGAGCATGATTCTAAGGATCCGAGCATCATTCAGAAGGGTGGAGCATAATTCCAGGGTTCGGAGCATCATTCCGAAGGGCGGAGCATGATTCTAAGAATCGGAGCATCATTCCGAAAGCCGGAGCATAATTCCAGGGTTCGGAGCATCATTCCGAAGGGTGGAGCATAATTCCAGGGTTCGGAGCATCATTCCGAAGGGCGGAGCATAATTCCAGGGTTCGGAGCATCATTCCGAAGGGCGGAGCATAATTCCAGGGTTCGGAGCATCATTCCGAAGGGCGGAGCATGATTCCAAGGATCGGAACATCATTCCGAAGGGCGGAGCATGATTCCAAGGATCGGAACATCATTCCGAAGGGCGGAGCATGATTCCAAGGATCGGAACATCATTCCGAAGGGTGGAGCATAATTCCAGGGTTCGGAGCATCATTCCGAAGGGTGGAGCATGATTCCAAGGATCGGGGCATCATTCCGAAGGGTGGAGCATAATTCCAGGGTTCGGAGCATCATTCCGAAGGGCGGAGCATGATTCCAAGGATCGGAGCATCATTCCGAAAAGCGGAGCATGATTCCAGGATTCGGAGCATCATTCCGAAGAGCGGAGCATGATTCCAGGATTCAGAGCATCATTCCGAAGAGCGGAGCATGATTCCAAGGATTGGAGCATCATTCCAATGAGCGGAGCATCATTCCGATGGGCGGAGCATGATTCCAGGGTTCGGAGTATCATTCCGAAGAGCGGCAGACATTCTGACCGAAGCATGATTTCGATGCAGAGGTAGATTCCTTGGCGAAGTATAATTCCGACAAGGAAGGCAAATATTCCGAGGCAAAGCATTGATTTCAACACGGGGTACATTCTGAGACGGAGCACGATTCCAGCGCAGAGCTTGTTGGCTGACTTGATTCCGAGACGAAACATAATTTCGACAGGGAAGGCAGGTACACCGAGGCGAAGCATCATTTCGACACGGGGTGCATTCTGAGACGAAGCATAATTCCGACGCAGAGCTTGCTGGTTGACTTGATTCCGAGGCAGAGCATAATTCCAGCAGGGAAGGTAGATTTCCCGAGGCGAAGCATGATTTCGACACGGGGTGCACATTCTGAGACGAAGCATGATTCCGACGCAGAGCTTGCTGGTTGACTTGATTCCGAGGCGGAGCATAATTCCGACGAGGAGGTCGTTGATTGATTCCGAGCCGAAGCATAATTCCGACAGGGAAGGCAGATACACCGAGGCGAAGCTTGATTTCGACGCAGGGTACACTCTGAAACGAAATATGATTCCGACGCAGAGCTGGTTAGTTGATTTGATTCCGAGATGAAGCATAATTCCGACAGGGAAGGCAGATACACCGAGGCGAAGCTTGATTTCGACACGGGTAAATTCTGGGACGGAGTATGATTCCGCCGCAGAGGTTGTTGGTTTTATTTGATTTGGGTTGACATCAGCATCGCTATACTGGAATATGGTACCAGAAGCGAATCATCATTTGTCATGAGAGGATTTTAGGATTTCGGTTTTGGTTTGGCATCTGCATTGCTGCACTGGAATAATACCGGGAGCAACTCATCATTTGCCCCGGGAGGGCTTGGAAATTGGTTTTTGCTTGGCATCAGTATCGCTACACTGGAATATGGTACCAGGAGCGAACCATCATTTGCGCTTGCTTATCAGGAAGCGATGGCTTAGGAGACAAGTTTTAGGTCCCTATCACCTAAGACTTTTCAATTTTGTGAGCCGTAAGGGTCTCACAAAGCATTTTCTCCCTACAGGTCGTAAGGATCCCGTAGGTGTATTTTCTCCTTAGGAGTCGTGGGGACTCCTAAGTGTGTTGCTCCTTTGTGAGTCGTAAGGATCTCACGCGGGAGTTTTCTCCTCACAAAGTCGAGAGGACCTTGTGAGTGCATTTCATCTCTTTCTCACGAGTTTGCGCCCTTTCGGGTTTTCACAAACTCGCCGGCAGTTCTGCTGTTTTTACTCACGGAACCCTTTCGGGTTTTCATCCGTGCCCATTTTGCTTGTGGACATACCTTTTTTTTATTTTTATTTTATTATTTTTGGAGAGATTGGGATTGTTTTACGCCCGTGGATTGTATACGGTTTTGCAGGATGTATGATCCAGACCGTAGGGCCATAAAAATTTTGGGACTTTGTTGGCGTCTGCATCGCTGCACTGGAATATGGTACCAGGAGCGACTCATCATTCGCTGTTGGGGTATGGGATTTGGAATTTGGTTGGCGTCTGCATCGCTGCACTGGAATATGGTACCAGGAGCGACTCATCATTCGCCGTTGGGGTATGGGATTGGGAATTTGGTTGGCGTCTGCATTGCTACACTGGAATATGGTACCAGGAGCAACTCATCATTCGCCATTGGGGTATGAGACTTGGAATTTGGTTGGCGTCTGCATCACTGCACTGGAATATGGTACCAAGAGCGACTCATCATTCGCTACTTGGGGATTTGAGTTTTGGTTGGCGTCTGCATCGCTTCACTGGAATATGGTACCAGGAGCGACTCATCAATCGCCACTTGGGGATTAGGGAGCGATGGTTTAGGAGACAGGTTTAGATCCCTATCGTCTAAGGCTTTTCAATTTTACGGGCCGTGAGGGTCCCATAAAATCATTTTCTCCCTACGAGTCGTAAGGATCCCGCAGGTGTATTTTCTCCTTAGGAGTCGTGAGGACTCCTAAGTGTGTTTTTCCCTTGCGAGTCGTAAGGATCCCACAAAGGTTTGTTCTCCTCATATATCGTGAGGACACATGAGTGGGTCTTCTCAATGGAGCATAATTCTAAAGGCGGAGACCAGCCGCGTAACTGGTGATTGTGGTGGGGTATGGGTATACTGAGAATTATTTGAGCCCGTGGATTGTATTTGGTAGTCAACTAGAGGACTAACCGTAGGGCCGGGAGAATTTTGGAAATTTGAATTTTTGTTGGCGTCTGCATCGCTGCACTGGAATATGGTACCAGGAGCGACTCATCATTCGCCTTTGTTTTGTTTTTTTGTTTTTTTTGTTTTGTTTTTGTTTTTTTTGTTTTACCGCGATTGCTCTATCATTTCAGCTTTTCTTATCGCGAAGGTCGTGATTGCCCTATCATTTCGGCTATTTATTCGCGGTTGCCCCATCATTTCGGCTTTATTTTCATTTTTATTTTTACTCGCTGATTTTTATTGCGAATTGCCCTATCATTTCGGCTTTTCTTTATTTTTCTTTTATTCACACATTTTTTTTGTTTATTTACATTTTTTTTTACATTCCCAGTTTAACGACTTAGAGGTCGATTGTTCCTAGTTTAATGACATGGTGGTCGATTGTTTTCAGAGAAAGGCAGATGTCTGAGAGAATCGGTTTCACGAAGAACTTCGGTCTCCGTTTGTATGAAATTGGCGGTCGCAGCTAGACTGTTTGTTAACACGCCTTTAGACAGTTCTATCTCTCCTGCCTTGTATTGCTTTTCGACCCAATCTTTGAAGACGAAGCAGTCCTCAATGGCATGACCTATCACTCTGTGATAGGGGCAGTATTTGGGGTCGTCGGTCATATTCGCTTCCTGCGGTCTTTTTGACTCTGGCAGTTGTAGACCGTTTTTCGGGGCGTCCTTGAATATTTTACGGATTTTGTCCCTTCTGAAGGAATAGACCTTATCCAGCTTCTCTTTCAGTGGAGATTCTCCTCCCTCTCCGAACATTGGCTTCCGAGGCTGGTTGGCGCTAGGCCCGCTCATCCCTTGCTTATTTCGGTTAGCCGAAGTGTTGAAAGATTCAGAATCATCGGAGTTTCCGCCTTTGCGATTGTCGTCCTTTCGGTTTCTCCAGGACCTATTGTTATTTTGGGAATCCGAGGAGGACTCCTGCTTTGAGCGCTCCAGCATCTGAACTTTCCTGGTCAGCTCTTGGAATGTTTTGAGACCCGCGGTGCATAGAAACAGGGCCATCCAATTATTGAGATTTCCGACGAGGAGACTGACAGATTGGTCCTGCTCTATCGGCGATTCACATTTGACGGAGAGATTGCGCCATCGGGTTATAAAATCCGTGCTGCTTTCGTTGTTCTTGGGCTTGGTCCTTACGAGCTCGGCAATGGTGATCTTATCGCTGACGCTCATGAATCTTTATCGAAACAAAGATTCTATTTGGACAAAAGTAGTAACGGAGCCATCCGGTATGCTCGCGTACCAGTCGAAAGCAACATCGGTCAAGCTATTAACAAACTGGCGGAGGAGAAGCGCATCGTTGCCCCCAGTATTCCCGCATGAGGCTTTGAAGTGGGCGATGTGTTGATTCGCATTTCCCGTCCCATCGAATCTTCCGAATTTGGGGATGACATAGCCGTTAGGAAATTCTACCAGATCATACTGAGCAGGATATGGTCTCCCACTACTGCTGATATCTTTTTGTGCCTCGGCTTCGGCCACCAATGTTTTGACTTTGCTGGCAACCAAATCCATGATTTGATCTTGAGTTAGCGGGCTACTGTCATCAGTGGCCAAGACATTTCCTGAGATAGGATGCGATTGACTTTCATGCGGTCCGCCCACCTTTGGATTTGAGGGAATAGGCACCGGCTGTCTCGGGACAACATTTCCCGGTTCATGAGCAGAGCCCTGTGCTTGATTGGGCGGCTGAGAGGCAAGTTGGGCCGTAAGCCTTAAGACGACATTTGTCAAGTCGTCGATCTTTGAGTAGAGCTTGGCCATCTCCTTATCTTTGCTTCTGAGTTGTTTTTGGAGCTCTTGGAGAAGTTGCTGCTCTGCATTCTTAGGCTGGAAAGTTGGCTCATCTTCGCTTTCCGAGCCCGACTCCTCATGGACCGAAGGGTCTTTCCGCCTATCATCCTCATCGAGAAGGTTTTCATCATCCAGTGGAGGCGGCTGTTCTTGGGAAGCGGCAACCACATTCAAGCTAGATTGGATTTGAGATGTGGTGGCCCCGTCCTTGCTCTTGCTGCGCGTGCCCACCATGTAGACAGTGTGGACCACATACCCAGCCATTTCCCCATCTTTGTCGGGGTAACCCTGTTCTTCGAACCTCATGAGGTTCAGCCGAGTAGGAGCCCTAGCCCTTTTGTTGGCTCTGTATCTGAGCCTTTTCTGCCTTAACTTTTCAATTTTAAGGGCTCGGCGGGCATCCATTTCCTGGGAAGCCACCGTGAGTCGATTAGCGGGGAGCTTAGAGAAAAAACCCGATCGAGCAGTTGTCAGGGGCACCGCCGAAGCTTGCTCGAGAGGCCCTGTTGCTTTGTTGGTGTTGATGGCCTTGCCCCCAGCTAGGGCCAGAGAGAGTCGTTCAAACACCGATTTGCGTTTGAGTTGGGGCGCCTTCGAGACCACCACATTTGGCCTCTTGCCTTTCGAGACCGGTTTGTCTGTCACCGGGGCTTGAAGAGCTGGGACGGCGCCAACTGGCATGAACATAATAGAGCCAAATGGTAGCAGCGGCTCCTCCGATTATCGCCCGAGACTGGCCGGAAGGACCGTCCTGGAGTCTATCTTCATCGTGTAGGAGATGGGAGCTGAGTTCATCTTTGGAGACATTGTTGAAAGGTGATTGCTTGAAAACCTGCATGAAAAAGCATTATTTCAGTATAAATATAGGTATGTATATTGACCGAGTTCGCATGAATGCTTAACCCGAAATATGGGAGGAGAGATTGGTCCAACCGGGCGTGCCAGAATCTGTAGGGTGTTTTTCGTCACCCCGTTGAGATGGGAATACGCGCGCGCTTGTCAGGCGCACTACAGATTCCCCCTGCCTAGGGTAGGCGGGGGTTTAATGATTGTGGGGATCCGAATCTCCGGCAACCGCGGACTAAGCTGCCGTTAATTACCCCTCGCCTTTGGGGGCGAAGGAACCTCCGATTAACGGGTTAAACTGGTCATGCGAACTCAATGTGCAGTGTGCGTGTGATGTGTTTTGAAAGGGGGTTTTTTGGATATGTCGGGAGCCACGCAGAGTTTTTACGGGGGTCCCGCTACCCGGATAGCGGGCTGGGGCTCAAGGGGGCTAGCAGCCCCCTTGCGGGGTGCGGGGCAGCGCCCCGTTAGAAATTTTTTTCTAACAGGGACAGTGTCGTGGTGTATGTGTGTGTGCATATATGTATACATATATGTGTGTATATATATATATATATGTGTATATATATAAGGAAAAAAAGGGAAGAAAAGGCATCCAAAGGATGCGTGGGGGCAGCACCTTGGGCGCTGTGCGCCTAGGAGCTGTGCGCTCAGGCGCTAGAGTGCCACGTGTCGGCACGTGGGCGCTCTGCGCTTGAGCGCTGGGAGCTTGAGCGCAAGCGCGCTACGTGTCGGCACGTGGGTGCTTTGTGCTTCAGCGCCTGACGCTTGAGCGCAAGTGCGCCACGTGTCGGCACGGGGGCGACTTGCGTTTGAGCGCTGGGCGCTTGAGTGCTGGGCGCTTGAGCGCAAGTGCGCCACGTGTCGGCACGGGGGCGACTTGCGCCTGAGCGCTTGCGCTTGAGCGCAAGCGCGCCACGTGTCGGCACGGGGGCGACTTGCGCCTGAGCTTGAGCGCAAGCGCGCCACGTGTCGGCACCGGGGCGACTTGCGCTCGAGCGCCTGCGCTTGAGCGCAAGCGTGCCACGTGTTGGCACGTGGGTACTTTGCGCTTAAGCGCAGGCCGCTGTAGTGCAAGCGCGCCACGTGTCGGCACGTGGGCGCTTTGTGCTCGAACGCTGAGCGCTTTGCGCTCGAACGCTGAGCGCTTAAGCGCAAGCGCGCCACGTGTCGGCACACGGGCGCTCTGTGCTTGAGCGCCGGCGAGAAAAAAAGGCTTTTAGCCTAGAAAATTTCTCGGAAGAGAAATCAAAGAGGAGTTGGACTCCTGAGTGTGTGTTTTTTTTGGATTTAGTGAAAGGGGTTCTTCTTCTTCCTCCTCTGTTAGCTGGATCTTGAAGATCAAGAGATGTGAGATCTCAAAATCTCTCCTTTTTGGGATCTAAAGACAGATCCAAGTTCCCCTTTGTGGGTTTGGTGGTGAAAAACTATTTTGTTTTTGAAAAGGAAGAGTAAAACTCTTGATTTAATTCAAGAGAAAGAAGAAGGTTTTGGAACCTTGAGGAAGGAGAAAAGATCTCAGATCTAACTTTTTTTGGAGAGAATGAAAAGTATCTTTCTTATTCATCAAAATTGTTGCCTTATATAGGCTTACATATTTGCATATAGCCCCTTGGGTTTTACAAAATGGCATTTTGCCTATCCCATGGCTCATGTGTCATTTCATTTTTGCACATAATCCATTGGCTTACAAAATATTGGCTTTATGCCCATTTTGCATACATTCTTGTATAAAAAATTACATAAAAATTATTTATTACATGATTTTGTTGTTGGCATGGGGAGGCTGGCCGCGGGCTCGACTTGGACATGGGCCCGCTTGACCTGGGCTTGGGCCCACTTAGCTTGGGGGTTGACCTTGACTTTGACTCGGTCAACCGGGGTGCAAATTTTTACCCAAACAGCATTCATATGTACATTTTTTTGCATTTGCATACTTATTTTAAAACCCATAAAAAATTGAAAATTTTAAAAATTATAAAAATTAATGTATTCAATTTTGGCCATATTTGATTTGAGTTTGACAAATAGGTTAACTAGCTAGGAACAACTAGATCTTAGACTTAGTAAATTAAAAACCCTAAAAATAACCTTCCTTAAAGTTTAACGGTAGAAAGTATATATCTTTGTAGTTTATTTAGAAATAGACAAATTTTGAGTTCACTTCTTGGCCTAAGTTAAAATAAAGGAAAAGTATTGATATTTTTATTAGAGTATAAGTTTGAAAAATAATTCCTAGCTTAAGTCTAGATTCTGAAAATGTGTACCCTACAACTTGCATAAACACGCACCTTGAAACTTGGAATAGTAGAAGAGACCTTGAAATGCTCTTGTCTAAAGTCCTTAGTACGAAGAAAATAAAAGAAAAAAAAATTCAAGTGTGAATAAAAGAATAAAAAAATGAACACTGATTTTTGTGATTACTTAAGGCTGCAAAAATAGAAAAAATATTTAGCGAGGGTGCTTCATCACCTAGTGCCTTAGACCAACTGGTTTGGAAGTCACTGCTAAAAAGCTTTGGGTGTTGCAAGACTAGGAAGTACGCTTTAAAGTGCAAACGCATTTTGTAATCGGTCATTGGTACCTCAAGAAATATTAACGGTCGCATGAAGGATGTGTTAGCAAAATCCATTTAAAAATTCACCAATTAAGAAGTGCTTTGGACAACGGACAAGAGTATGATTGCTTGATTTGAATTTCCAAGTGTAGGGGTGATATATACACACACGTAGGGGTATGTGATTGGAGTTTAGATGAGAGAAAGGAATGAAGAATAGAACTTGTATCTTTAATAGAGTTGATAGAAATTCCTAAGTGGAGATGGAACCTTAGAAGGAAAACTTAAGAGATGTCGAAAGCTAAGTAAATCTACGGGACATATATAATCTTAAGTTAAATAATGAGGAAGCGTGAAGAATATGGGTGGATGATTTATAAGTCGACGATAATAGAATTCCTTGTTAGAAAACTTAATTGGAGAATAAAAGTCAATGGGCCTAATTGATAGGATTTTGTAGATAGTATCCGCTGAAAACCCTCAGGAGACAACACTCCTCCTACTAGGGACACCTAGAGGTTTAACGGCTTGTTGCACGTGCTCAGTGCAATCGCGATTCCCTGCGAAAGTGAGATTAGGTTTTTTGTCGAGAATAAAACTAGGTTTGATCGAGGACGAGCAAAAGATAAATTTGGGGGTATTTGTTCATACCATTATATTGCATTATTATATTCCCCATTCTTATTCTTTTTATAAATAAACAGGTGCTTTTGACCCATGTCTGCTACATAGTACAGGTTACAGGTTCTTGAAGCGAAAACAGTGAAAAAGACAAAAGACGATACAAAAGAGGGACTTTGACCAACAAATAGAAGGATCTTAATCAAGCTTACACAAAAGATCAGTACAAGGCAACGCAAGGTCCAAGATTACAAAGCCATGGTTAAAGTCCACCACAATTATTCACTGGAAAATCTGGAAGAGAACCAGAAGCTAATTTGAGAAAAGAACTAAAGAATTAAGTAGCCCAAGGCAACCAGAACCCAGCCCAGAAGACTCAGCATCCAACTCCATCATTGGGCCGCGGAACCGCGGCCCAACCCCTGCTGAGGCCGTGGTTCTGCGGCAATCCAGAGCCCACAGTTGAATATTTTTTTACCAAAATGCAGAGCGGCGCTGACTAGTCAACCTACGGGTATTTTTGTAAATGCAAACGTGCGGCAATTGTAAACCTAGGGTTTTCTATGTCCTATAAATAGATACCCAAACTCTTGTATTAGGTCATGCCTCCTTTCATTAATAAAATTCAGATTTATTTTGGAGAGCATCGGTGCCTCTTTTTATATCATCTATTCAGATCTGACAACCCTGTGTAAATGTTTGGAGAGAGCCATTTGTAAGTAGTTTTATTTAATTGCTCTAGTTTAGATTTAATTCCTTGCCCTAGATAAATGTTCTTCAATTCCCTAATGAGCGAGTAGTCTCCTCGCTTGTTAGGGTTAGATTTGGGGAAGGCTTTTTGAGAGATGAGATCTCTTATCCCTTTCTTTTCCATCATACTTTTTCATAGGAATCCATGCATACATGCACACACCGCTCCCTACAGCACCCTATCCCACGAGATAGTAGTGATACCGTAGTATAAAGGCCCGGTTGCGCGTGTTTTCCATGGAGGTTAGGGTAAGGATCAATAAAGGAAGGATAAGAACCAAGAGGAAGAAACATCTTCCCGAATGGATCTAATCCCCTTTATTGATAATTACCATAACTCCTCTTAGATCCTAATTTGGATATAGAAAGCGTTGAGATTTATTTACATTTCCAAACCTACCCTAAACCTAACCTTAGCAAGATTTAGATCCAGATAATCTTAGTATAGATAGATTTAGTTTTTAGATTTAATAAATCAATCCGAACACCCATCGGAATTAACTCGTTTGAGCGATTAGGAAATTCACAACATCCCTGTGGACCGACCCGTACTCACCGGCTAACTGCAAAGCGACGCCGTTCTTAATTGCGGTAATTATATTTTTGATCTATAAATCTCTCTAAATCAGATAGCCGAGCAGGGCAGCTGCTCGGCTGCCTCTTGGCGAGGTCTTAGATCCCTGGCGCTGCGGGTAGCGAAGTACCCGCCAGGGATAGCCGAGCAGGGTAGCCGTTCGGCTGCCTTTTAGTGAAGGCTTTGATCCCTGGCGCTGCGGGTAGCGAAATACCAGCCAGGGATAGCCGAGCAGGGTAGCCGTTCGGCTGCCTCTTGGTGAGGGTTTAGATCCCTGGCGCTGCGGGTAGAAAAGTACTAGACAGGGATAGCCGAGCAGGGTAGCCGCTCGGCTGCCTCTTGATGAGGGCTTAGATCCCTGGCGCTGCGGGTAGCGATGTACCAGCCAGGGATAGCCGAGCAGGGTAGCCGCTCGGCTGCCTCTTGGTGAGGGCTTAGATCCCTGGCGCTGTTGTAACGCCTTAGGATTTCGATTAGTGATAATTAGGCGATAATGTAAAACGTTTACCAATTCGGATTTCTCACATTTTATAACATTTAATTAATAATTTATTATTATTTGTTATGGTTTGCATGCAATTGTGCACGTTAATGTGAGGGTTTGTTTGTGTTAGTCTAGTTCTTAGCAATCATGACATTTAACCCTAATCCTAATCCTTTGCTTTAATCCAATCTCTTGTTTTAAACCTTAACCTAACTCTAGATATTTTTTTGTGAGAAGAGAGATATTTTTCTTTGGATTTTTGTTTTGTGAGAGGTGGCATGGTGAGAATTGTGGGCATTTATTGCATGGTGCACTCACCTCTCTCTCTCATTACACTCACCTTTCTCTTTCTCTCTCTCTCTCTCTCATTTCTTTCTCTCTCTCTTTCTCTCTTATTCCCTTCTCATTATTTCTCATCCCCTTCTTTTCTCAACTGAACACTCATCACCTCACCATTAAACCTTCACTAATCTTTCACAAAACTTCACTAAATCTTACCAAAATCACTTCTTTTGCCTAGTTTTTCCTCTTGGATGCCTTGGAGCTTGGAAAGCTAGGATCTTTGAGTTCTTGTGGATAGGTATAGATCTCTATCTGTTCTTTATGATGTCATAGTGTTGTGTAGCCTTTTAGTTTCAATTTTGAACGTTTAAAGTTAAGTTTCGTGCAATATCATATTTTTTTAGTGTCATTTGTGATATCTGTGTTCTGCTGTGACCCCGGGAGTATACTAGAAAATCTAGCAGAGTAGTTGTATTGTACCTGAGACCATAGGACTTCACCTGAACCACGAGACCCCCTTGTTCGGATTTGGCCAGCGGCCTTCCTTGAAAATCCGGCGACCTCGGATTTCTGAAGGAGTTTGGGTGTGGGTTTTTGTGGGTAGGTGTCTGCAGTGGTTTAAGTGTGTTTGGTCTTACTGGATTTTTATGTTTTTGCTATATACAAAATCTGGGATCACATAACTAGTTTCTTGTGTTACGACCTACGCGCGTTACGTTATACGACACGGTTCGTGCACTTTGTGTGGTTTTGCTCTTGGGTTGGTTTTATAGTGTCGCTACGCACGTTAGCCACAATACGAACATTTGAGAATATATTTTGAGTTGTCGCGTCGGTCAATCGTAGTTTGTACGTGTTATTGGTCATTTGCTAATATACATACTTGTTATATTGTTTTATGTTTTAGGTTCGCAGGCGGGAACTTCGGACGCTGCGAAGAAGGGGAAACAGGTGGTTGGCTTTACTAATATCTACAGGAGAATCGCCCGCATGGCGTTATGCGTCTGGGCTAGATTAAATGACAAGACTATTAGTTAGAAGCATACTAATATTGATTGTGCATGTGTACCTTTGTTGTATATCTCATTTACCTTTTGTGTAGGGACTTAGTATTAATGAGACAACGAGCACTACATGTATGCTACACATACACCGTCGATAATTACCATGACACGGACAACACCTATACTTACGTGATACTGTATTGATTAGGGACATTGAGACTTGATCCTTATATTCCTTTTTGCATATGACATATAGCATACATGTATACCTACATGCTTACACATATGCTTTGACATAGTTATGTTTACCTTTATTTGACGATATATGGACTTGGAGAAATTAGGAACTGCATGATATATATATTAACTTGTTGCAGTTGAATGGCGGATTTTCCTTTATATGCTCACATTACAGTTTTCTGTTGCATATATTATATTCATGGATTTTCGCATTGAGATATGGATTTTTCATGATGTTTTCTGGATTTGAGGACCGTGGTAGTTTCATGAAATTATGCATTATTTGAAAAACCCGGTTTCTCTTGATATGATATTTCAGCATCCACCATGAGATTTCTCGGTTCTGATATATACCCCATGCGAGGAGGCGTCGTGGGCCGTGTGCGGGTACATGGTGAGGCCCGAAGGTACCCCAGGGCAAGAAATGTATGTCGATGGACCACGCCGATGAGCCTGACAGGGGAATCATACCTACCGGTGATATTATTTGGACTCGGCGGATATTTAGGGGATACCGATCAAGGTTGTGTACGGACATGCCTTGCAGATTTCGGGTGGTGAACACTCAGGTTCAATAAGATGTACGTACATGACATAGGAGGACCAGTCCCAGGTGACGGCGCCTCAGAGATGAGTATTTATATGTCGATGCTAGATACATGTTTTCATGATATTTTTATTTCTAAGTATATATAACAGTGGAATGGGACGCTGATATATATATATATATATATATATATATATATATATATATATATATATATAGTGGAATGGGACGCTAATATATATGTATACATATCTAATTTATATATATCATCATAATGATTCATGCAAATATACTTATGGATATATGAGATTTACTTGATATTGGATACTGGATATATGAGATTTACGTGATATTAGATACAAGATATATGAGATTTACTTGATATTGGACACTCAGAATATATGAGACTTACAGGATATAAAAACCAATTTGGGGGCTGATTTGTGGAAATTTGGGATTTAGATTGTCTTGACGGACTTTGGTCCTACCACAAGGTCAGGATTCCGTGAGGATGACATATTTTATCCCATACTCCGCATTTATTGTATATGCATTGCTTCATGTATTAGTAGTACCTGATAGAGTACCTTTCATGACTGTTACATTTACATACTGTTATTTTATATGCATTGTTTCATGTATTAGTAGTACCTGATAGAGTACCTTTCATGACTGTTGCATTTACATACTGTTATTTTATATGCATTGCTTCATGTATTAGTAGTACCTGATAGAGTACCTTACATGACTGTTGCATACATATTGCCATTTATTGTTCATGTAGAAATAGTACCTGATAGAGTACCTTACATGACTGTTGCATACGTATTGCCATTTATTGCTATCAGCTTGCATGCATTAGATTCGCGCTGTACGTGCATACTTGCGATTACCCGCATATGTTATTTACTATTCACGAGTTGACAACTCATCCCCGTTGTGCCACAGGGTTTTACAGGTTGTCCCTCAGAGTAGTCGTTGGCAGGGCTCTTCTACTTATCGTATCGTCTTTTGCAGCAGATACCGCTTCGGCCGACTGTGTGCAGTTTTGCTTAGGTGGGTTTTGCGGTTATCCGATATTGCTTATTGTATATTCGTTGTATCCTGTACTCTCCATCTACCACTTTCATGTATGACGACTTGATTTGAGGACGATATTGTATATTATTATGTGACTTGGAGGACTTTTATGCAGTTTTATTTATATCGTCTTTTATTTCTTCGCTACGGCGTCGTATATCTGTTGTGGTGGTTGTTTTCCGTCTTTGAACGTGTATTTTCTGCCGTTTGGGGATGCTTTACTTATATCTTTGTTGTACCCCTTTTTGGGCCTGGTTTTACAAAGGAGGTGCTGCCAAAATTTTAAAGGAAATAAAGTTGGATTTTAAAGAATTTGGTTTGGGATTTCAAAGGTTTTGAAAATGTTATTATTACTTACTACTTTTGATGGTTTAGATTGCTGGGTTTTCGGCTTACTTAAATTGCGTTACGCCTGTAGACGTTGCGTAGTTTAAGGGCTGTCACGTGCCAATTTCGGGTCGTGACAGCTGTGGGTAGCAAAGTACCAGCCAGGGATAGCCGAGCAGGGTAGCCGCTCGGCTGCTTCTTGGTGAGGGCTTTAATCCCTGGCGCTGCGGGTAGCAAAGTACCAGCCAGGGATAGCCGAGCAGGGTAGCCGCTCGGCTGCCTCTTGGTGAGGGCTTAGATCCCTGACGTTGTGGGTAGCAAAGTACCAGACAGGGATAGCTGAGCAGGGTAGCCGCTCGGCTGCCTCTTGGTGAGGGCTTTGATCCTTGGCGCTGCGGGTAGCAAAGTACCAACCAGGGATAGCTGAGCAGGGTAGCCGCTCGGCTGCCTTTTAGTGAGGGCTTAAATCCCTGGCGCTGTGGGTAGCGAAGTACTAGCCAGGGATAGCCGAGCAAGGTAGCCGCTCGGCTGCCTCTTGGTGAGGGCTTAGATCCCTGGCGCTGCGGGTAGCAAAGTACCAGCCAGGGATAGCCGAGCAGGGTAGCCGCTCGGCTGCCTCTTGGTGAGGGCTTAAATACCCGGCGCTGCGGGTAGCAAAGTACCAGCCAGGGATAGCCGAACAGGGTAGCCACTCGGCTGACTCTTGGTGAGGGCTTAGATCCCCGGCGCTGCGGGTAGCAAAGTACCAGTCAAGGATAGCCGAGCAGGGTAGCCGCTCGGCTGCCTCTTGGTGAGGGCTTTGATCCCTGGCGCTGCGGGTAGCAAAGTACCAACCAGGGATAGCCGAGCAGGGTAGCCTCTCGGCTGCCTCTTGGTGAAGGCTTAGATCCCTGGCGCTGCGGGTAGCAAAGTACCAGCCAGGGATAGCCGAGCAGGGTAGCCGCTCGGCTGCCTCTTGGTGAGGGCTTTGATCCCTGGCGCTGCGAGTAGCAAAGTACCTGCTAGGGATAGCCGAGCAAGGTAGCTGCTTGGCTGCCTCTTGGTGAGGGCTTAGATCCTTAGCGCGGGAGGGGCCGTAAGGGGCCTGCTAAGGATGGCCGAGCAGGGTAGCTGCCCGGTGCCTTTTGGCGAGGGCTTAGATCTCAAGTGCTGCGGGTAGTAAAGTACCAGCCAGGGATATCCGGTGCTTGGCCGTGGCTGGTGGAGACCTGTGCTTGGCCGCGGCTCCGGTTCAATGAGATTCCTTAAATCCCCGGGCCAGGTAGTCTTTGAGCTGCCGTGACAAGCCCTGTCCGCGACTCCGTCGAGGGAGGGGGTGTCGGTCATGTCTGGTAACAGGCGAGATGACCGACATCTCCTCGGGAGGAACAGATGCGCGAAGGGTCTCTGGGCGAGGCGCTTTGGCGACGGACCTCGGTGTTGAATTGTGGGGCGCCCAGCGGGTCGCAGAATGTATTGGCTCAGGAGATCTGCGGCCGTGGGAGGTAGCGAGGCGGTGGTCGGCAGTGCCGACGCGAGCAGAGTCTTCTCTCTCTCTGTAGGGGTCCCGGTCCCGAGATGGGGGAGCGACGCCCTGGGGATCTTGCCCTACCGTTTGGACGTGGATGAGTACCTCCACGACGGATGCGGGTCGGTCTATCCAGCTGGCAAGGACGTTGATGGCATTCGGTGGAGGAGGTTCATCCGTGCCTCCATTGTGGGGGAGGCGGCGGCTAGTGCTTGGATCATTGTGATGATCGCTCGCCATTTGGTTGAGATCGGAAGATGAACTTTTGTTTTTGTGGAATCAAGGTGTTCCCACAGACGGCGCCAGCTGACGCGGGTCGGATCCACGCGTCAAGATGTTACCTTCCGTTGATCTGCTGATGGCGGCGATGGACGGCTGAGATTTGATCTGGAGGCTGGTTCCTAAAGCGTGTGGATCTCAATGGGTTTGAGGCTGTTTGCGCCGAGCTACCTGCAAGGAAGTCTCGGGGTGGTTGTACCACCGAGGACCCTCCGACGGTCAAGTTAGAGAGGAAATCCGAGCAGAGTAACGACTTAGTGGAGTAAAAATGGTTTATTTGGACCGTCTGAAGAAGGGGTTTTCATAGCAGTGGCAGCAGGCAGGGCAGGCGCGAGAATCACGCCGGTCGTTACGCTCCCGACGTCACGCCCGCGTGATGAGCGGGATCTTCCATTAATGGGGAGACAGGATCGTTAATGGGGGATCGTAATGGCGTGGAACGTGGGATGTGGCCGGCGGATATCTCGCGTATGGCGAGATTCGAGAGATGGCGGTTGTGCCTGTGAGCGGTGCCGTTGGTCGGTCAATGAGACCGAAGAAGATGACCTCGGTGGGAGAGCTCGCGGTCGAGCGGGAGAGCCGAGGTATCTTGGTTCTGCTCGAGCCCCAAGGCAAGCTGATTGGGCCGAGGAGGCTTCGGCCTGTGATAGCTCGGAGTAGAGCAAAAGGACAGTTGGCTCGGCTGCTGAGGTGCTCGGGGGTAAGGAGTGGGGTGCAAACTCGGAGGCAGGGTTTGAGAGAAGCCCCTACTGGTTCTCCCTTCATGGCCCTCAGGGGCCTAACTGGCTTACGCATGTGGCACGCCATCTGCCACGAGTCATGATCTAAGGAATTACTGTTATTGAGCATCATCAATATTACTCGATGATCTCTTTAGTCCTCAGCAGTGCATCCCAAAAAGAATCAGAAATACTCATAGAAACAAGATATACTCAGAGAGTACATTTTAATATTTGCTGCAATTCTATGAAAGAAACTCGTCGCAAATTTAGAGGTGGCATGACGCTCAATGATTTGTAGCCGAAGATGGGATTTATTAAAATATGGTCTAGCATCAGATATCATATAGTAGCTTGTATTTGTGCTAGTTTTGAACTATGACAACTATTTTTACCATCTTGTTTTTCTTGTAGAAAATAGATCTCACAGGTTTTGAAAAGCATGATGTACAAAGATATCAAAGGCAACAGAGTAAGCTGACCATCATCATAGTTCACAACAACAACGACAACAATAGAGTAAGCTGACCATCATCACAGTTCACAACAACAACAACGCAGATGAACTAAGCAATAGATCCAAAACAACTCTCATTTTTCATATTCTATGATTCGAAAATTTTCCTGTATACAATGATATATTTTTTCCTTCTAATAAATTATTACTCGGTATTATTTTTTTACTAGTATCCCGCACGGGCGATGCACGTGTTCAGATAAAAATATGTTTAATTTTTTTAATTTGAATTCAGAGAAATTAGAGAAGGTTAAAATTTATGTCGTGGGATGGCTTAATTTGTTTTCAAAATGATCCACGACGATTTTGATAGTTAATTAAAATTAATAGAGATGATTGTATAGTTATAACTGATTCAGTTGATAATGTATTTATTAAATATTTATTAAAATAAGGGTTATTTTATATCTCGTCCCAAAATTTCAATATTTCCAAATTTCATCCCAAAAATCTATTATTTCCAAATTTCATCCGCAAAAGTATCTAGTTGTCCAAATTTTACCCCAAAATCTAGTATTTCCAAAATTCAACTCCAAAACTATTAAATTGTCCAAATTTCATCCCTAAATTTAGTATTTCTAAATTTCACCCCAAAAACCATTAAGTTGTTCAAATTTCACCACCAAAATTATTAAGTTTTCAATAATTAAAACTTCATTTTTGCTATCAACATTTTCTCCAAGATCATTGAGCTCAGCCTATGATACCCTAACCACAAAATACTTGAATTAAATCACCATTTGCATATGAGCAACTTTAACTCATATTGTTACTTCAAGTTGTCGTAATTGTTATGGTAAAGCCACAAAGAAGCTTGGTTTTATCTATTAAAATGACAAATATTGGATAAAAGTGAAATGTCCTAAATTTTTCTCTTAAGAGAATTCCTAATTTAGAAATTGTGAAAAATCTAAAATTCCGGCCCCTATTTAACATTAGAAAGAAGAAGAAAACTATTTGGGATGAAATTTGGACAATTTAATGGTTCTGCGGTTGATGGAGCTCCTTTTCAGGCCTCCGTCAAATGTTGTCTTCCGTTGATCTCAAGACGAATTTGGTTGATTGTCCTTCGTTGAGTGTAGGTCTCAATAGGTTTTGAGAGGAGAAAGCGGGGTGAGAAGGCTGTCGCCGAGTATTTGCAAAGAAGTCCTGGGGTGGTTTGGTACCACCGAGGACTCTCCGACGCTCAAGTTAATGGTCAGATCCGAGCAGAGTAACGGCGTAAAGTGTAAAAAATGGCTTACTTGACCCCTCTGTGATGGGGTTTATATAGCGGCGGCGGCACGCAGCAGCGGGTGCGAGAATCTCGCCGGCAGTTACGCTCCCGACGTCACGCCAGCGTAAAGAGCGGATCGCCCATTAATGGGGATCGTGGTGACGTGGAACGTGGGTTGTTGACGGAGAATCTACGTGTGGCGAGATTTGCGGAGCGGCGGTTACGCCTGTGAATGGAGTTGGTCGGTCGGAAGGACCGAGGAAGACAGCCTTGGCTGGGGAGCTCGGAGACGAGTAAGAGGGCCGAGGACTCTCGGTCCTGTGGCAGCTCGGGGCGAGCTGAGGGGCCGAGGAGGCCAATTTGCAGAGGCCCTGAGGGAGGCAGCTCGTGCTTGCTGGTCGGGCACGGGGTGGCCTGATCGGTCCCTGCGGGCCCTTTCTTTTGACACGTCGCCTGCCACATGCCATGATCTTGGGGATCGTCAATATTGAGCATTATCAGCGGTCTAAATTTGGAAATAATTGATTTTGGAGGTGAAATTTGAACAACTTAATAATTTTGAGGGTGAAATTTAGAAATACTAGATCTTCGGGTTGAAATTTGGAAATACTAGATTTTAGGGAAATCACAAAATGCGAGGATGACACGCTATTTTGATCTTCGATTAGTTTGATCAATTTTGGGATTTCCCTATGATTACAAAGGTCCTTCAATCCACACATCATAAGGATTTTCATGTCTCCACTTGTAAATATGTGGGTTGCATCCATCATCATCTACTTAACATGTGGGTACGGGATTATAGGCTGTACCCATGGGCATGCCCCTACACATTGGGCTAGGCCCATGGATATAACCAATCAACAATCATTTTGGTTCTCTAGCTTGATCGTGGCCGTCTCTCTCTATCTGGACCTTCTCTAACCCCTAGCTCAAATCCCCTTTTCAAAAAATCCCTTCCCAAAAAACCGTAGCGCAAATCGCAAATCCCAAATCCATACACATCGCCTTTCGTTTAAGGAACCGGAGGGCTTGCATACTTTGCGATTTCATGCGGGTCAGCTTGTTGCTACATGTCACTAGAATGATTATAAATCTATGACACATGTTTTTATCGATTCTATTTATATGGCATGTTTAGTAGCATCACGTATTTTCGGTTTACGATGGATTGTTGAATTTAACATGTTATGATTTGAATGGCGCAGCGTGCCAAAGTTTATGAGGCGGCTTAGTTTTGTGAATTTATTTGCCTTCGCCAAAATATTTCGATTCTTTATGAAAGTACATATTTTTTCTTAATTTATTTGTAGAGTTTCGTGGGTTATGAATCGGTAATTTATTGACTTGTTTGGTTCAGCAATAGTGAAATGAGTCATTCAACTCCTCACCGCCGACAATTTAAAGAGAACATGCTTGATGAGGTTGTAATCTTAGTGATCCGCAAAGGAGGGAATGATGTCTATATTTGAGAATGAAAAACAGTCAAAAATGTGTTCTTGCTTGTACTCTTTTTCGTTTTGAATGCGAACTGTGGTGCTTATTGGAGCCGAGACCGGGTGTGGGTGTGTGGGCATGGGGGGTGGGTGGGGGGGCTTATTCTCTCTTTCGAGCGTCCGCGTGGTTTCTGGATCCGAGAATGAAAAATAATAATAGAATAGGGAAAATAAACAAATGATGTATTCATTGGATTAGTTTGATCAATTTTGGGATTCATCTGGTAATTTGCATCCTGATTCATGAATGTTAATCTGCATTCTTAATTTCCTTTGACTTTGTCCAATGCAATAATTTTGTACAAACAAATTCCCTCAAAAAACCGTGTATCTTATGAATTAGAAAAGGTCACATGGTGACAGGCTAGTAATTGGTCCAGTAGCATGCCTTGATTTAATTAACAAATTGATGCATCAAAAGCTTACAAAGGTGAAGGCACAAAGAAATCATTCGTATTACATCCAAACAGGTGGAGAGAGGGGATGGAGGAAGGGACAATTTCGGACAGTTTTGGGCAACATGTGAGGCATGTATTTTTATTTTTTCTCTTTCTTGTCCGGATGTATATGGTCGGTACATAGAATAATTTCTTATAGACACGAGGTAAATGGGTAGTATTATATATTAGAGGTTAATGGAGGAAAGATGCCATAGGAGGGAATATACTCCTACGGCGTCGAAAAAATACATCCCCCTCATTTTTTCTGACGATCGGCACCCACCATCTTCATCGTTATCATCTAAGATGTGGGTACACCAAATTTCATGTGGTTCTACAGCCTTTTCACCGTTGATTTAGCGGGTTCAAAATTAACGGTTTACCGACAACACCAAATTTAATGTGATTCTACAACTTTTTCACCGCTGATTTAGTGGGATCAAAATTAACGGTTTACCGACAATAGAACTTTTTACATTGCTAAATCAACGGTGAAAAGGTTGTAGAATCACATGAAATTTGATGTACCTGCATCTTAGATGATGACGATGAAGATGGCGGATGCCGATCGACGGAAAAAACGAGAAAGAGGGTATTTTTTCGACGCCATAGGAGGTGGCATCTTTCTTCCGTTATTCTCTATATATTATATATAAATGGAACATGCAAGTATGAGTTTTAAATGCAATCCGGCGCTGTCCTGTGTTATAATATAAAATGGATTTTGTCAATATTAAGGCCTTGATGAACCCTCTTCCCAAATATCATGGGTGGTGTGGCACTGTCGCAATTCAATTGAAATTTGAGGGCAGACGTGAATCCCACTCCACGAGATAAATCATTACATGAGTGAGGATCACTTTTTCTTGTGAAAGGGGAGTGGCCGGCAATCCAACTAAAAAATTTAACTTCTTATTTGTTTTGGTTTTCTTCTTCAGCTTGTCTTCTTTGAACATGTTCGTTTGACATTTATTTATTTATTCCATGTTTAAAAGTTCTCTTGTTTGTTCATAACCTATTCATTTATTATTTCAAATGAAATTGAGACGTGACCGATCGAACATCATGCATATTGATTATATATTTTAAATTTGTCCTATTAGATACTACTAATTCACAACTGAAGTTATGGATTGAGTTATTTTATTTTACGGCAAAGGCACAAGTATTTTATGGAGACTAATAAGGATTGTTACATCAATTTCTTGAACGTTAATATGGGGTTCGATATAATTTCTTTTTTGTCAAAGGTGAGGGCAAAAAGCCCAATTTCTCTCTTTCTATATATAAGATTAAAAGTTAGAAAAAGAAAATTAAATACATGAAAACAAGATCAATGTTGTTACAAGACAATAGCTAAAGATTGAACTTGTAAGAAAGAAGATAGTGCACTTCAATTTCGAGCAATTGGTCCACCACCAAGAGTCGGAGCATCAAAGAATTTTGCTACTCTAACGGAAGTATCGGAGATAACATCCTGAAATACAATCTCTTTAGACCTACATTGAGATTAGATTTGTCAAAAATACCCGAACCCGATTCACCGACCCGATTCCATTATTTTTTAAACGGGTCGGGTCGGGTTGACCCGTTTAATAAACTGGCCGGGTTCGGGTCAAGGGTTGTGACCCGTTTCGACCCATTAAATTACATGACATTTGTCTTTTTCTCTCCTAATTCTGCTTTCTAAAACCATTTCAAATTGTGAGGGTATATATACTTCTTCACTACTTACTTTTAGTCTTTTTTGAGTTAATGTCTTTGTAAATAAATTAATTATTATGGGATTTTACGAAGTAGGTTTTTTAAAGTTTTCTACAATTTTCGCACTAAAATCTTTCAAACAAGATATATCTGAACATTCACATTCAGAGTTATCAAATTGGAAAACTCTAATAAGAAATCCTTATATCTAGTTTAGTGTTGCTTGATATAATTCGAATCGGGTTAATAAGACCCAATTAATAAACATGTCAAGTCGGGTAGGGTCAGTTGGACCCAATATTACTCGAGTCAGGTTCGGGTCGAAATAAATCGACCCGTATATTATTCAGGTCGGGTCGACCCGAATCCGCATTTAGACGGGTCAAACTTGACCCGACCCGTTTATGACCCGACCCGACCCGTTTGACACCCCTAATTGAGATCTAAAGGTTCTATAATTCCATTCTTTCCAGATATGCCAAACATTATTTGGCATCACAATACGAGCGTTCCGATCGGATTCTTACATGGATCGTCAATTGGTTAAAATTATGATGTCATGAAATTTAGATGGTGGATTGAAAAGCTTGTAGCGTGCTAATGATGCTCGAAGCACCCAACTTGAAAATTCACATGAATAAAATAGATGCTTATTGCTTTCGGATTGAGCTTTGCATAAATGCATTGTGCTCATTCACCGATACCTCTTGCTTGAAGTAGATCGAGAGTTTTCAATTTTCAAAGAATGGCTTGCCATAGAAAAAACAAGTTATTTGGAATGGATTTATGAAACCAAATAAATTTAGATTAAGAATATATCAAGGAGGGTTGTGATAGAAGCGATACTTTCGCCGATTTTGCAGTGAATATGCCCAGATGAGGAGATTTCCATATTAAAGTATCGACGTTAACAGAACTATCAATATTAATCGACCGAATCAACCTCCATGTCTCATTTACACGTGAAATAGATTGAGATAGTGACCATTCACCATCTCGAATAAGGACCGAAAGTTTAGCATCAAGAGAAATACCGATATCATATGTCAAATACTCGCCAAATTTTTTTCCAAAAGAGATCTTCCTTCAATCCAAGGATCAAGAAAAAGATAAGTTGAAGTTTCATCATGGATCCAATATTCGACTCTCTCTTTGAATAGATCTCTTGTATGAAGAATACTTTTCATAATAGAAAATTTCCACAATGACGAAGTGGTCCAAAATGTTCGAAAATTATTCCTTCTTAAAGGTGTCATAAACACCTAGTAAGTCCGTAAATCCCAAATTACCTGTAACGACCGTGTTTTCTAATACCTAATAAAATATCTTATATTTAATTTTCTAGTATCACGTAATTATTTACGTGTTTCGTTGATAGAAAAATATTTTTATTTTTTTAAAAGTAATGTTAGTAATTTTCAAAATATTGAAATATAATTAAAAGAATTTTCTAAAATCTATTTATATTTTTCTAGGCTTAAAATATTTTAATAAAATTTTATAATGCCTTAAAATAATTTACATATTTTTATTATAAATTAAAATAATTATTTCGTAATTAAAATATTTCCAAGGATAAAATAGATTTTTTAAATAATTATACTAACTAACAAATATCATAGATATGAAAATATTATTTAGTTTTAATCTAAAATCATTTTTATACTAAAGATAACAATAAAATATATTTTCTGAAATTTTTCCACCGTATTTTAAACTATTTTTAACAAATTTTGGAAACAAAAGCGGTTTAAAAATAAATAAATAAACAGTAAGATTTTAATTTATATATATATATATATATATATATATATATATAGATATATATATATATTAAATCATCTTTGATCCTGGACCGTTGGGTGGGAGATCCAACGGCCCAGGGCTTCCGACGGCGCCCACGTGGTGGGGACCATGCGAAAACGCGTGATCCTCATCCGCGGACGCGTGGCTCATGGCGTCCAACGACCACAAATCAGAGCGGCGACGGCAGAATCATGGACAATCATTTGGGCGCGGATTTTTAAGGATTTTTTTAACAGATTTTGGATTTTATAGTTGAGGAAAAGACTCTATAAATAGAGACCTTCAAACACTGATTTCTCACACCTCAGAACTCCAAAATTTCTAAAAAAATACCCACGCCTTCGTATCGACAACGCCGACGCTGTGGTTCCACCCAAGTATCGAGAAAAAATCCGAGCGCGGAGCGATTTAGAATTTAGTATGAGCCTACGTTTTCGACTCATCGACATCCAATTCTAACCAAAGGTAGGATCCGCCTCTCTCCACTCATCTGTCAGCTTTTTTCTTTTAATGATCTTACTTCCAACTTCTAATCACCAACCTTATATTAAAATGATGTTAAAATATTTCTTCCTATTTTAGTACCCCTTAACGATAAGAATTTGACCCCATGTTTAAAATGGTTTAATTAATTACCTCTATATGCGTGAATATTGTACTCTCATCCTACATGGAATATGATATGCTTAAAGTTATAACTCATGGGGCATTAATCCACCCTTTTTGTACACCCACGTACCCATGTTACCAATAAGATCTCGAAATAGGTTACTTCCACAAAATACCCTCATTTTATTAAAATGTTGTACCCCTATGATGTGAGATATTTTGTACAAAATACTTTAGACACCCTCAAACCATATGTTTTTACTTGCACTTTTATCTACCCACTAACCTAGTTTTGTTAAAATCCCGTTACCTTTTGAATGGGGGTAATACTAATCTAAATAATTATGCTATAGTTTTCAACTTAACACCTTTCACTTAGAAAGGAATATTTTTAGTATAATTTCCTCAGCCTATTAACTAAAGTTTAATAAGATACCCTAATAGGGAAATATTTTATATGAATCATCCCGTGGTTACTAGACAATCGTCCCTGAAAGGGACACAAATCCTGCCGCCCATGTGCAGCGGTTGTCAATGCGGAGTTGTTCTTGTAGAATATTACCTATAATAAAATATCCTAATTAAATAGGGTAATGTTTTACGTAGATACCTCGTGGTTGATAGGCAATCGTCCCCTAAAAGGACACAAATCATGCCGTCCATTTGCAGTGGTTGCCAACACGGACGTATTTCTAAAATGTTACCTCAAATTTAAAACACCATAAGTTTATAAAAATTATTAATTACAATAAAATGCCTTAATCCATCCAAAAAAAGATATAATTTCATCTAAATACCTGGACCTTTACTAAAAGGCTATTTTCAATAAAGACTATAACCCTTATAAATGATATTTTTCAAAAGAATATCTAAAACTTTATTAAAAGATAATTTTCAAATAAATACCCTAACCTTTTATTAAAATGATATTTTCTCAGTAAAATACTATGGGTTTCCAAAATGATAAATTTTCCAAATATCATGGTTTTCTTATAAATAATAAATATCATTAAACGTTATCATCCTTTATTAACTAAGCATACTATAATATGATATGAAGCACCTTACAAATTTTAAAGATAACAAGATAAAATGAGTGGTTATGGAAGGCCATGTTAAATGAGATCAACTGTTTAAATACAAGTTACGACATACATGATACATGATACGGTTAGGATTAGAATGCACGGAGCTAGGTATGGAATACTTATATATGAGGATCCCTGCAGGCAGGGTGAACAGTCCAATGTGTGGACGACTACTAACCCGATATTTGGACGAATACTAATCCTACTTTGGGTGAATGGTCCAATGTGTGGACGACTACTAACCCAATATTCGGACGAATACTAACCCTACTTGAGGACGAATGATCCAAAATGTGGATGACATACAATGTGGAAATTTCATGCTTAGATGTATACGCACTAACTCTAATTCGTCAAAACCTTTATACTGAATCACGGGGATGGGTAGTTTGTTTAGGTAAGGAGATACGGAACTCGAATTCCCCTACTACTCGATCATGATCCCGGAAAATGAAATGGTACATTTCACTTTCCCAGTTGTTATTCCATGGCCACAACGGAATAATCTCGAGTATCCGCACCCTTGTTTTGTTGGGTCCCGGCAGCACCCCGGCCGTCGAAACGCGGCCAAAATGCGGAACAAAATTTTTCTAAACCGGCGCTACCGCTACCCGATTTCCGGATCGACCTTAAACCCTATACTAGCGAGCTAACTAAGAGTTAGGAAGGTTATACCGAGATGATCCAAGTCCTTCGGTCTTCATTCCAAGCTCCTAGCGATCCTCTGATAATGTTTGGTTGCCGGTCTTCCTCCATCTCAGATGATCCACCCGAGGGAAACGGCGCAAGCTCCAACCTCGACAAACGAGGTAACCGACGCTCCAAAGTCGCTAGCTATGGAGAGTGGGGGTGTATGAAACTGTCACTACCATTTTCTCTCTTTTCTTGTGCTCAATGAAGCAACCATAGAAGAAGAATGAGATGATCAAGTCTTAGCATGAACCAAAATGGTGAAGCTTTTTGTGTGAATGAGAGAGTGAGGGAGTAAAGCAAGTGTCATGAATTAATCCCCAAAATCTAATGACCCCATCCACAAAATGAGTGGCCGGCCCCCCCTTTCTCTCTTCCACACAAAAATGTTACAATTGTTAATTTCATTAAACAATCCCAAACCATGCCATACACTATGCTTTGACCCATGCCTTGACTTATGTCTCCTTTTCCACCTCATTTAAAAGCAAATGATTTTCTAAAAATCAATAATGAGGTGGCATCTTCTAGAAGCTATTCCGTATAAAATATGGAATACTTTCCGGTACATGTATCGAAATACATATACGCGTATTCGTACCAAAAATACGAATAGCCAAGAGAGAAAACAAATAGAGAACAATAATATTAGAATACGTATATACAAATACATATATTAATTATTAAATCAAAATCCGATTTAATAATCCGGTTTAATCTTAAGCCGCTAGTATTATCAACCGTCCGATCAAAGTCTGCGCAGCAAGTGCACATATTTAATCGGACACCTGTATATATCAACATACATCACATACACCATATCGCCTGAACCGTGAAAACCCTCTGTGTGGGACTCTAAAGACTCGTCAATATGCTGGCAGTGGGTTTAACCACAAGCATGTCAGTGGCATTAGCTGTACGTAACGGCTACCCAAGTATTGAGCGAAAGTGAGGCCGACGAGCAAACTCATCCTGATCCCCTACCGAGCCTGTCGGTGACAATATCCGTACAGTCCGATCTGTTCGTCTAAGAGTATCGCATATCGAGTCTAAGGGGTGGATAAAGTCAGACCCCCAACAACGCGATATTTAGTGTCGGCATGTAACCCATCACCATCTGAGAAACTATCGATCCTGGATCGGTAATTCTCGTTCACCATGTCCATGGATTTTTGGTGATGGCCACCCGTACATAATGCGACATCAACCCCCAATACCGGGAGAGACGAATCCCCGACGATCCGATCACTGCCTCCATATGGCTCGGGACTGTACCCAACTAAAACCTGTTTGCACGACTCCTTTGAGCCGTGGTAAGGTAGTAATCAAAGCACAGTGGGAACTCACACAAGACAAATGACGATCTCAGATCGACAGACTAACCTGTACACATGTCACCTGGGAACTGCTATCTGACAATAGGTATAATACCAACTAGCAGGTTCCCGGCGAGTCCGTCCAGTGTACTCATAACCCAATGAGCACCTGCATACTATCTTAGGTGAATAAACTAACACCAATGGCTTGTGAGACCTGGCCACTGCCCCTCGTCAGGGTCTCGATCAGTATACACTAGTCTACACTGGAGTATCGATGCCCGGTCTCAATACTCCCACGACTAGGAACATTTAAGGATGTGCTTATAGACCCCAGCTCCCACATATATGATCGCCATCATAATGCTGGCAGTCAAGCAAGAATCCTATGGGCTCTATCAACACGTACATGATGATAAAGACAAACCAGATAGCATACTATCATCTTGAGTAAGACTGTTTTATCGGTATAGGTCATGCCTCAATCATCATAATCATCTGTCCGCGAGACTATGATAATTGCCTTGAGAGCACTATAGCCAACAATCTCCCACTTGCACTTAAGGCTAATTATTGCGATGTCGCATACTCACAGCCTGTGTGATACCGAACACCCAACTTCTCTACTAATCAGTTTCGCAAAGCCCGTTTGCGAAAATGATTGCATTCGAGAAATAGCCTCAGTGAGTGGATCCGCTCCAATGTTTCTTTCTGTATCTCTCCATATCTCAACTTCGCGGAGAAGACTATCTCCCGAAATGAGCAATACTTGTCTTAGAATTTGTCTGGATATCTGATGGGACCCAGTTCACAAAAGAACTCCAAATCCAGCAAACTAATTAGACTGTATCGTCCATTGAATTAAATCAGTTACATGCGCCATGCCTTCCACAGTATCCGCTTGGACCACCTGTCCAACATACTATCCCTCAGATGAGGGAAAAACAATAACTCTGACAGTCACTCTGTCATCCAGGTCACCTTGGAAGCCTGAAATGATAACCGTCTCCTGAAGGAGGCTGCCGTTACCATATCCCAAGAACATTTACTTATGTTCATAAACTGCTTCCCAATGTTTCTCCAGGATTGGATTAATATGTCTGCTTATTGCATCTAGTGCAAAAGCAATATCTGGTGTGGTACTTGACATTTCATGATTAACTCAATTGCCTAAGCAAGTGATATGCTAATCATGCAGATCCCTCTCCCCTTTAGTCTGTACGACACCTTTAGAGAGGGTGACTCCATCACCTGCAGGTACACCACCATGCCAGGAGTCGTCCATTTAATGTCAAAATACCCAGATTAGGATACTTCCCAAATCTAGATCTAAAACCATAGATCTAGTTACCAGAAAACCTGATATTAAATCCATATCCTGTGTGGAGAAAACAACTTTGTGACAACCACAGTATAACTGATTATAGTATAGGAATATCTCTTCCTATCAAGTGCATGTCATCCCTAATCCTCGGACATCACACCCTACTACCTTCTTAGCAGATCCATCTCCTATTCTGATGAAGTCAAATCCTATAACTATCACATAAGAAATTTGATGATCTATTTCCGCTATACCTTCTTTAGTCTATAAATAGACATAAGCTACTTACGTACTATGCTTCCGCTGCTCCCACTGACTACAACAACCCTCTGGCAGAGTCATATATACGTGCACTTCAAAAACTAATTTAGAACGGTGCTATACTCATCCTCCTTCCGGGTCTTATAGTCTAGAACAATAGCAATGGCAAGTCTGGGTAAATAAGAACCTCCCTGTCACCGTCTCTGAGAAGACCGAAGTACCTCTCGGGTGCCTGAGGTTACCCACTACGTCTGCGGAGTGGCTAATGGAATGTCGAAACTAATTGAATTCTTAGGTTCTATTAAATCTTCAGTGATCGTTTGTGGTTCTGGAATCATTTCCAGTTCTACCATACTCCCACTTTTGTTTTTCTGAAAAAAATCCATTTTACTAAAACTGTGGTGAGTCAAGAACAATATAAATATTGATCTTCCTGATGGTAGAAAGTTAACCCTCGTCAAAACCCGGGATAACCCACAAACTGCCATTACTGAAACGTGCCTTGAGTTTATCCGGATTCTGGTTTTAAGCATCAGCCGGACAATTCCCTATACCTTAACATCGTCAAGATATAAATTGATTCTATATATATCTAATATAGAAACAAAAGCACTAATTTAATTTAAACCAGATTCAAAATCATGCAGCTGTCTCCAGCGCATATCAACCAAATGGAAAAAGGCCATTCAGCATTACTCATCTAGGAGTGCATCCATATATGAGTAACCCAAAAGAGAAGCAAGTTCTCAAAACCATTATAATTAACGGAATACCAAACACAAGTATCTACATCTTCGACTTCCTCGAAAAATCCTGATACTTACAACAAATGGCTCTCTACTTTATTCTTATACCTATAACTTCTGAATATCTGGACCTTGCATTTCAACGAAATACATGTCCAGAACTGGAGAAGTCATAAGTAAATAGAATATAGTACGAGTACCAACCCCTTTGTCCTAATGGACACTGGAAAACATACAATACTTTGTATAAGTCCCCTGAGTTCATCAACTCAAACCCTGCGCATCGTAGGTTGAAAAACTGTAGTATGGTTAAGAAAAATTACACCGCCGTTGAATGCACCTTACCTAATCACCAGCTGATATAGGTAAATGTCACAGACATAATATCAAAAAGTTATATCTCACTTTATAAAATAAATGTACAGATATATCAGTTTGAAATTGGTGCATAACAACGGATATTCAAAACCAATTATTTGCCATCCGGCAAAATCCAGATGATTTTCTCAAATATCACTAATTACAACGAATTTCGATATAATGAGGATCTAATCACCCAATTCCCAATATCTTACTCCCACTCACCATCTGTAATAACATACAGATGTGAGAAACCGATCTGGTAAATTACATATCCTGGAGTTAGATTTTTATTGGGAAAACAGTTTTCAATTAATATCGCACAGTAAAACTGAAACATGAAAATGTTTCGAAGGGGTAACCAGGTATTCATAGTAACGCCTCTTCCACTATCCTGATTCACGATAGTAACCATATACTTTACCTGCCCTCACTCCAATCCCTTTATTATGCCTTTACTTATTACCTTCTGTACACCTTCTTTAGGCTAATTGGTTTTCTTCTTTCTCTACCCTTCGGCACCAGCCTAAGGTTTGGAAGAAAACTATCCAATAAGCGTAATAGATGTACTCTCCTAATCCTAGGAGCCCTCGCAAGCTGAGAGAAGATAAAGAGAAAAGACATCTGAATAATCATATTCTTTTTCTCCTGAACCAAAATCCATCCTCGAAAAAGTTCCTTCGAGTTCGTATGTAATTATACGATGGATTTATCCAATGGAAGTGGATATCCGTAGTGATACGGAGTGTCCTAGAGAAATGCAAAGTGGATGTAGGAGTGACAGGGATATACCTGGTTTCGTCGTGAATGATGGTGATCGCAATTTTCTTTGCCATTATTCTAATCCCTTTATATTTCTTTATTTATTACCTTCTGTACACCACAGTTAAGCTTGTTGGTTTTCTTCCTTCCCTACCGTTCGGCACCTGCCTATGGTTTGGAGGAAGACTATCCAATAAGCTCAATAGGTGTACCCTCTCTTAATCCTAGGAGCCCTCACAACCTGAGAGAAGGTAAAGAGAAAAGACAACCGAATAATCCTATTCAAGCTCTCCAGAACCAAAATCCATCCTCGAATCAGATCCTTCGAGTTTGTATATAACCATACGATGGATTTATCCAATGGAAGTGGACGTTCGTAGTGATACGAGGTGTTCTGGAGAAACGCAAAGGTGATATAGAAGTGGCAATGATGTATGCGACACCGTAACATTCTAAAAACCAAAGTGTTTTAAGAAGGTTCGGTCAACTTAGTTCATGAGTTTTAGTCAAAGGTCGGGTCATAGTCGCAGCCAGAGAGAAAGAGAGAAGAAACACTCAGCGTGCACTCTAACCTAGATTAGAATGGTTAATCATTTTATCTAATCTGGATGGCTCCCACTGTTTCTTTGAATTCTCCTCCAAACCCAAAAGGAGAATTAGTCGGAATCACCCGAGGAGTATTGCTACTCATCAGTGGGAATCGGGATCCGACTATCATCGCATGATAACTTGATGGAAGCCACTCAAGTCACCACACTCCAGAAAGTATGCGCATGCCTGGCAAGTTTCCTGTATGTTTGAAACTCCCGATGTGTGTTTTTACCCCTAGGACCCAAGTGACATTGACAATGCCAACATATCAAAGAGTCCTAGTCAAGTTCAACCCGTTATTATCTTGATTGAGTTAAACCCACCCGTACGAGTCCTTGACAATGCCAACATAACCGTACGACTGTCCTAACCAATCCACATATCCATGCGACAGAAAAGCATTACAGAGCTACCGAACACTACGCCTCGGCAATGCACGACATACGTAGTACGAATACTAAGCAATACTGATCTGAAATGACGGAGGGCTACGGCTGGTTTTTGGCGAAAAACCTTTAACGTAATGAACTTGATCTCGTTGAAGGAATCCAAGTGGTTTTATAAATATATAGTGGCAAAAACTTTTGCTAAAGAGGTCACTCCCGGTGAAGGGATCTCGGCTCTTTTCCCGTCGAATGGGGTGCAGGATATCCCAAACTGAATACCACGATGCAAAGCAAAAATAATCGACTATAGTAAAGTTATTACGTTGACGCAAACTTTTACCCAAGGGGTCACTCCCGATGAAGGGATCCCGGCCCTTGCCTCGTCGAATGAGGTGCAGGATATTCCAAAATGAATACCACGATGCAAAGCAAAAGTGTACGTCTGTAATGTCAGTTTTTAAAAACTTGGTTCCAACAACATCATATATAGGTTTGTTTTATCCTTGTATTGATAAGAATCTATGCAGTCCCATCAATTAATCACACCAGAAAAGAACGAAAATAAAATATACGTATATACCATCCGCATTCGCCACTGGGTCCCGTCATCACCCGTTAGGTTACTTAACTAACGACAGAGCGTGGACTGGGCTAGCGCGGGTGCAAAACATATACAACATCTACTAGTGTGTGTGTGTGTGTATATATATATATATAACATTCGTCCCAGGCATGATATAAGCAACATCACAGAAACATCACAGAAGCAATACAGAATGGTGGATAATCTGGAGCCCCGGGTTTCACTTGAGCCGCAAGTGAGGCCCGACGTTCCTTGTCGTGTGGATAGCCTGTGCAATGAAAACCTAGACCCCTACGAGCGCGGCAAGTTACCCGCCAAAACCAGAAGTGAGGCAGCCCCCTTCAGCAACGTGAATGGACCACCTGGCACTTCACGGAATCTGGTAACCTGAGCACCCCTCCTGGGTCAATCTATACCCCCTACGAGTGCGGCGAACAGCCCGCCAATTCTAGAGTAAGGTCCCCTCCATCCCAACGCCATGAGATGCGGACCAGTTGCCCTCTAGAACCCGGCTATTCGTGCACTCCACCATGGGGTAATCCTAGTACAGAAAATAAAATAATATACAAGGGTGACATCGACCTCAGCCCGGTCGTGCCCCAAAAGAATAATATACAAACTGGCAGTGACGGCTGTCCACATGTCGGACGCTCGTCCCGCAATATCAAATGTACAAATGAAATAAAACTGTACTAATATTGCACCACAGCTATCCACTACGACAATCCAACCAACATCATAGCACATCACAGAACATCAACGTGAATGTCACGTTCGCAAATCCATCTAAAAGACATATAGCAATCAGACGAGTTTACCGATCAAATAACATTCACGGTCGCAGATAGAAATGTATGTACTGTTAAACGTCCATTTAAAATATCGATCGACTAAATTTCCAAATTAGCCCCAATAACAAAACAACACTTTACTGAAATCTGGGCCAAAACAGAATATCACAAAAATCACAATTCTAAGTCTATGAGCTACAGTGAAAATTTGAAGGCCCGTCGCCAATAAATGGCCGCGGATCCGCCGCCAAAAGGGGGTTAGTGCGGCGGATCCGCGGCACTTTAGCGGCATCACGAGCTCAAATTTTTTCTGTAGCCTTGTATTTGCCTGCACTGATTTTTAAGCTACTGCAAATAATTTTTTGAACACTTTTAAAAATCGACAGCAAACTGAAGAATGAAATCGTGATTTCGGTAAAATACGTCAATCGATCTTTTAAGCACGTCTAAACAAGCTAATAAGGGGTTTAAAGGGTGGCTCTGATACCATGTTGGGTCCCGGCAGCGTCCCGGCCTTCGAAACGCGGCCAAAATGCGGAACAAAATTTTTCTAAACCGGCGCTACCGCTGCCCGATTTCCGGATCGACCTTAAACCCTATACTAGCGAGCTAACTAAGAGTTAGGAAGGTTATACCGAGATGATCCAAGTCCTTCGGTCTTCATTCCAAGCTCCCAGCGATCCTTTGATGATGTTTGGTTGCCGGTCTTCCTCCATCTCCGATGATCCACCCGAGAGAAACGGCGCAAGCTCCAATCTCGACAAACGAGGTAACCGACGCTCCAAAGTCGCTAGTTATGGAGAATGGGGGTGTATGAAAGTGTCACTACCATTTTCTCTCTTTTCTTGTGCTCAATGGAGCAACCATAGAAGAAGAATGAGGTGATCAAGTCTTGGCATGAACCAAAATGGTGAAGCTTTTTGTGTGAATGAGAGAGTGAGGGAGTAAAGCAAGTGTCATGAATTAATCCCCAAAATCAAATGAACCCTATCCACAAAATGAGTGGCCGGCCCCCCCTTTCTCTCTTCCACAGAAAAATGTTACAATTGTTAATTTCATTAAACAATCCCAAACCATGCCATACACCATGCTTTGACCCATGCCTTGACTTATGTCACATTTTCCACCTCATTTAAAAGCAAATGATTTTCTAAAAATCAATAATGAGGTGGCATCTTCTAGAAGCTATTCCGTATAAAATACGGAATACTTTCCGGTACATGTATCGAAATACATATACGCGTATTCGTACCAAAAATACGAATAGTCAAGAGAGAAAACGAATAGCGAACAATAATACTAGAATACGTATATACAAATACATATATTAATTATTAAATCAAAATCCGATTTAATAATTCGGCTTAATCCTAAGCCGCTAGTATTATCAACCGTTCGATCAAAGTCTGCGCAGCAAGTGCACATATTTAATCGGACACCTGTATGTATCAACATACGTCACATACACCATATTGCCTGAACCGTGAAAACCCTCTGTGTGGGACTCTAAAGACTCGTCAATACGCTGGCAGTGGGTTTAACCACAAGCACGTCAGCGGCACTAGCTGTACGTAAAGGCTACTCAGGTATTGAGCGAAAGGGAGGCCGACGAGCAAACTCATCCTGAACCCCTACTGAGCCTGTTAGTGACAATATCCGTACAGTCCAGTCTGTTCGTCTAAGAGCATCGCATATCGAGTCTAGGGGGGTGGATAAAGTCAGACCCCCAACAACGCGATATTTAGTGTCGGCATGTAACCCATCACCATCTGAGAAACTATCGATCCTGGATCGGTAATTCTCGTTCACCATGGCCATGGATTTCTGGTGATGGCCACTCGTACACAATGCGACATCAACCCCCAATACCGGGAGAGACGAATCCCCGACGATCCGATCACTGCCTCCATGTGGCTTGGGACTGTACCCAACTAAAACCTGTTTGCACGACTCCTTTGAGCCGTGGTAGGGTAGTAATCAAAGCACAGTGGGAACTCACACGAGACAAATGACGATCTCAGATCGACAGACTAACCTGTACACATGTCACCTGGGAACTGCTATCTGACAATAGGTATAATACCAACTAGCAGGTTCCCGGCGAGTCCGTCCAGTGTACTCATAACCCAATGAGCACCTGCATACTATCTTAGGTGAACAAACTAACACCAATGACTTGTGAGACCTGGCCACCGCCCCTCGTCAGGGTCTCGATCAGTATACACTAGTATACACTGGAGTATCGATACCCGGTCTCGATACTCCCACGACTAGGGATATTTAAGGATGTGCTTATAGACCCCAGCTCCCACATATATGATCGCCATCATAATGCTGGCAGTCAAGCAAGAATCCTATGGGCTCTATCAACACGTACATGGTGATAAAGACAAACCAGATAGCATACTATCATCTTGAGTAAGACTGTTTTATCGGTATAAGTCATGCCTCAATCATCATAATCATCTGTCCGCGACTATGATAATTGCCTTGAGGGCACTATAGCCAACATGTTTAACAAACTAATGCGAACTTTCATATATACATCATACATGTACACTTGAGTGATATTCACGCTAGACAAAGCTCCATCATAGTTATGGGACACCTCTCGGGGATGTTCACGCTACTGCATTGATTCATGTTATGATTGCCACCCTAGGCACGAGCGCTAGCTCATACTGCTTCCAGCTAGTTATGTGATATCTCAAGGATACGCGTACGTCCATTTGTTAATTCCGTCAATATACGCCTTGTTAACATGTTTTAACTCTTAGACTGAATACCCGTTTGACTTGACTTGAACTTTTATCCAACATATACCTCATACAATATACTCATATTCACATATACCTCTGTCAACATGTCTTATTTGTATACACCTCATACTCTTATACCCATACACATCATATCTGCACACACACACACTTGCTCGTTTTCGTACCTTTACTCCCTTATGAGGCAATCCTACCCGAGTGTTACTCGCTGACGGACTTTCCTTTTCTCTCTCTATCGTTGGAATGTCCGTTAGATGAGGATGAGTTTTATGACGAGGATCATGGTGTGGCGCCAACTAATGAAGATTATGCGGACTTGACGATGGAAGATTAACTAGTCTTATTTTTGTTTGTTGCCCACATGTTTAGGGCTTTTGTTTCTTTCTCCGAGATAATTAAACTATTTAGTTTATTTTACTCTTTCTTTTGGGATGTAATAAAGTTTGGTTAATGGAAATAAATCCCTTCCGCTTTTATTATTTTGTTTTGGGTACACATCCTGCATGTTATAGATATTCATACGCTTAACGTAACTTCATTGAATAGACCACCTTCAATACAGTTAGGTTGCGGACCATGCCACGTCACCCTTCACCTTCTTTTGGGAAGCGGGGCGTGACAGGTTTTAGTGGTGGCCCATGCAGGTCTTCTTGTGTACTAAAATGAAACCGTTAACTGACTTATTATATTTGTGAATCTCATCCATTTATACCGATTTCATAATTTTCCTATGTCCCTTGTCCCTTCCTTGACATTCTGTACCCTGACCATGGCCTTCCTTTTAGGTCATGGAAAATCTTTCCGACGAGGATGACATGTCAGATATTACTTTTGAAGCTACATTTGGAGATTCAGACGACGAAGTCGTAGACTCTCAGGCGGTTATTTCCGACAGTGACTCGGAAGACGAAGAAGTTGATGCTGCAACTCCGGAGCCTATGATGGCCAATGACTCCGAAGATGAAGAAGAAGATCCTATGGAAGAGGAGCATATAGAGGAGGGGCCAGAAAAAGAGGCTTCTGCTGTGGAAGAGAATCCTATGGAATATGATCCTGATGGGGAGGCTCCTACAGAAGAAGAAGACCCTATAGAGGGGGAATTAGAGAACGAGGCTCCTGCCGAGGATGAGTCGAAGGACGAAGTTTCGAGTGAGGAGGAATTCGAGGCCGAAGAAACTCAGGCAGCTATCCCCGCAAGACACTGCGGTAATGGCTGTACCTCTCTTAGTGTGAGAGCCTATCGCAACATGTTGAACTCCCATAATCGAGATTGATAATACTTTTTCTTTTGGCCGAATAAAACGATGTATAGCAGTAGGGACATGTCCTTCATTTTCAGTTGTACTCTCCTTTTTGAGATTGGATAATAAAATCTTAGTTTCGAGCAAAATCTCTCTTGTGTCTCTTGACCTTCTTTTTATTAGTTTTCCTCTTATATTAATTGTTGTTCTTTCATGCAAGTTATCATCTTGTCTCATCCCGCAGCCTGTTTGTAACCTAATCTCTTCTGATTCAGATCATTATGGCCGAACGACACCATAACCGCAACAGAAGGGGAAATGGAGTCAATGAAGCCGCTGCCCAATAAGCAGCTATGCTACAAGTGATGCAAGGACTACTGGAGCAACAGCAGCAGCAGACAGCTGCCCTTCATCAGGAGCTGCGAGAAAGTAGGCATCAACAAACAGATATTTTTAAAAAGGCACTGCTAGTTCCTCAAGGTTCGGCGAGAGTGAAGCAATACAGATCACTTCACCCTAAAACCTTTTCAGGAAGGGAAACTCCCTTAGAAGCTGAGGAGTGGCTTAAGGGAACAGTCAATGATCTCGGTGCCGCTCAAATTCCTAAGGACACGTAAGTAAACATCGCTAAACTACAACTCACGGATAATGCCAGAATATGGTGGGAGGCCAAGGAAAGTAGACTGAAAGAGCCCATCGACTGGGAAACGTTCAAACAACGTTTTGATACTCAATACTTTCCAGTCGTGGCACACTTAAAGATGGAAAGGGAGTTTATACAATTCTAACAAGGGATCATGTGGGATAAGTCGGTGGATGAGTACCCTTCGGAGTTCGCGAGATTAAGTCGGTTCGCGCATCATCTGGTGGTAATCCCAGAACTATATGCTAAGAGATTCCGACAAGGGTTGGACCTGAAGACGCAGTCCTCCATATCTTCCGCTACTCTTTTGATTTATGACGCAATCTTAGAGGTGGCGCGAAACTTTGAAGACCTTCAGCGACGCATGAGGAAGGATGACCGTTTGTCTGGCATTAAGCGACCAGCCAATCAAATTCTTGGAGGATCATCTTCCAGATTCAACGGAAGACAACAACCTAAGAGACCAGCAGGACCAATTATCTTCAGAAAACCAGCCGTTATATGCAACCATTGTGGTAGGACCGGACACTACATGAGAGACTGTCGCATTTTGAATAAACTTTGCATAGTCTGTGAGTCTCTGGATCATGCTATTGGGCACTGTCCTCAGAGAGGGAGACAATTAGGCCCCGTCAATAAGCCGGCTAACTATGTGGCAGCACAGCAGGAAAACCAGTCACTTTCCGCCATTAAACTGACCAGTCAAGAGGCATCACCAAAGGGACCACCTTTGTCATCACAGGAGTGTGTTTTTCAGTAAGCGCAGCGGAATGGACCCAAACGCCAGACCTTCACCATGACAGTCGAGAAGGCTAATGGCACAAGGCAAGTTAGTATAGGTACTCTTTCCTTTTTCAACCTTCCTTTTTGATACCATACTTATTTATCCTTCGATGAAAATCTTAGTTAGACTCACCATAATTCTTCTAGTTTTCGTAGTTTCGACCAGCTGTCTTTATGTTATATCTCTTAAGTTTTCCATCAATTCACAACCTTCCTTCAACTTCCAAACTTTTCTATCCGGAAGCAACTACTGATTTTACACTTTCCGATTCTTTATACCAAAACCCTTAAGAGACTTTCCATGCATCAAGCGATACACCAACTCCTGAGAGCGACACATGGAGCTAAGAGGACTCCTGACAGCGTTACTGATTTCCGTGCCTAGTAGGGGCTAACCCTTTGAAAATTTCAAATATGAAATTATTCTAAGGAGGGTTGATCGTAACTATCACAACCATTCTTGCCATTCCTAGCAAACCCAAAAGTTTTAAACATCCACTACGATCGGAGAAGGGACTTGGTGGTGCGATGTATCAGCGCGACGATATAGTTGCATATACGTCAAGAAAACTAAAGACTCGTGAACGCAACTATTCCTATCCAGATCTAGAACTGACAATGGAAATGTTCATCTTGAAGATATAGAAACACTACTCTAAGGAGAACGTAAGGACACGGATGGTTGAAACACATGACGCAGATAAGAAAGGTCAAGTTTTATATGGGAGAAGTGCCGATCTGTTGGGACGATCCTGAAGATGGAGAATTTGTAAGATTGAGATGATTGTAGAAATAGTGGAGATGGTGATACAATGCAGAAAGCGCGGAAAGCTCAGCCCACGACTCATCGGCCGTTTAACATCTTGAAAGGAGACGGTGGGTTTGTGTATAGCCTAGTTTTGCTATTTTCTTTGGAGGGCGTGCATAATGTTTTTTTATCTCACAGTTAAGAGAGTATGTCGGCGACCCTAGTCATACTTTTAATCATTCCGAAATCACGGAAAGGCCGGCGTAACCTACGAGCAGCAATAGGTTGGGAAACTAGAAGGATGAAACATTGGGGGACAAGACAATCCAGCAGGTTAGAGTTATGTAGAGAAAGAACTACTAGGCAGACATACGCGGAAGCGAGGAAACGGGACGAGAGAGCGAGACCCAAATTTTTTTAACCATGATAATCCCTTCTTGGTGATTTTTCTTGACCTACCTTCTGAAATTTCGAGGACGAAATTATTTTAAAGAGGGTGGATTGTAATGACCGTGTTTTCTAATACCTAATAAAATATCTTTTATTTAATTTTCTAGTATCACGTAATTATTTACGTGTTTCGTTGATAGAAAAATATTTTTATATTTTAAAAAGTAATGTTAGTAATTTTCAAAGCATTGAAATATAATTAAAGGAATTTTCTAAAATCTATTTATATTTTTATAGGCTTAAAAAGTTTTAATAAAATTATAATGCCTTAAAATAATTTACATATTTTTATTATAAATTAAAATAATTATTTCGTAATTAAAATATTTCCAAGGATAAAATAGATTTTTTAAATAATTATGCTAACTAACAAATATCATAGATATGGAAATATTATTTAGTTTTAACCCAAAATCATTTTTATACTAAAGATAACAATAAAATATATTTTCTAAAATTTTTCCATAATTTTCCAATATTTTAACTATTTTTAACACTTTTGGAAACAAATGCGGTTTTTTAAAAAAATAAATAGCTAGATTTTAATTTATAAATAAATAAATAAATATATATATATATATATATATATATATATATATATATATATATATATTGATCCTGGACCGTTGGATAGGAGATCCAACGGCCCAGGGCATCCGGCGGTGCCTAGGTGGTGGGGACCACGTGAAAACGCGTGATCCTCACCCGCGGACGCGTGGCAAGTGGAAGCGGCGATCTGGGCCGTTGGATCAAGATCCAACGACCACAAATCAGGACGGTGGCGGCAGAATCATGGGCAATCATTTGGGCGCGGATTTTTAGGGATTTTTAAAACAGATTTTGGATTTTATTGTTGAGGAAAAGACCCTATTAATAGAGACATTCAAACACTGATTTCTCACACCTCAAAACTCCAAAAATTCTGAAAAAAATACCCATGCCTTCGTATCGCCGACGCCGACGCTGTGATTTCACCCAAGTATCGAGGAAAAATCCGAGCACGGAGCTATTGAGAATTTAGTACGAGCCTACGTTTTCGACTTATCGACATCCAACTCTAACCATAATAGGATCCACCTCTCTCCACTCATCTGTCACCTTTCTTCTTTTAATGATCTTAGTTTCAACTTCTAATCACTAAGCTTATATTAAAATGATGTTAAAATATTTCTGCATACCAATTTTGGTATCCCTTAACGATAAAAATTTGACCCTATGCTTAAAATGGTTTAATTAATTACCTCTATATGCGTGAATATTGCACCCTCATCCTACATGGAATATGATATGCTTAAAGTTATAACTCATGGGGCATCAATCCATCCTTTTTGTACACCCACGTACCCATGTTACCAATAAGATCTCGAAATAGGTTACTTCTACAAAATACCCTCATTTTATTAAAATGTTGTACCCCTATGGTGTGGGATGTTTTGTACAAAATACTTTAGATACCCTCAAACGATATGTTTTTACTTACACTTTTATCTACCCACTAACCTAGTTTTGTTAAAATCATGTTACCTTTTTAAAGGGGGTAATACTAATCTAAATAATTATGCTATAGTTTTCAACTTAACCCCTTTCATTTAGAAAGGAATATTTTTAGTATAATTTTCTCAGCCTATTAACTAAAGTTTAATAAGATACCCTAATAGGGGAATATTTTATATGAATCACCCCGTGGTTACTAGACAATTGTCCCTAAAAAGGACACAAATCATACCGCCCATGTGCAGCGGTTGTCAGCGCGGAGTTGTTCTTGTAGAATATCACCTATAATAAAATACCCTAATTAAATAGGGTAATGTTTTACGTAAATACTTCTTGGTTGATAGGCAATCGTCCCCAAAAATGACACAAATCCTGCCGCCCATGTGCAGCGGTTGCCAACACGGACGTATTTCTAAAATGTTACCTCAAATTTAAAACACCATAAGTTTATAAAAATTATTAATTACAATAAAATGCCTTAATCCATCCAAAAAAGATATAATTTCATCTAAATACCTGGACCTTTACTAAAAGGCTATTTTCAACAAAGATTATAACCCATATAAATGATATTTTTCAAAAAAATATCTAAAACTTTATTAAAAGATAATTTTCAAATAAATACCCTAACCTTTTATTAAAAGGATATTTTCTTAGTAAAATACTATGGGTTTCCAAAATTATAAATTTTCTAAATATCATGGTTTTCTTATAAACAATAAACATCATTAAACGTTATCATCCTTTATTAACTAAGCATACTATAAAATGATATGAAGCACCTTACAAATTTTAAAGATAACAAGATAAAATGAGTGGTTCTGGAAGGCCATGTTAAATGAGATCAACTGTTTAAATACAAGTTACGACATACATGACACATGATACGGTTAGAGTTAGAATGCGCGGAGCTAGGTATGGAATACTTATATATAAGGATCCCTGCAGGCAGGGTGAACAGTCCAATGTGTGGACGGCTACTAACCCGATATTTGGGCGAATACTAACCCTACTTTGGGGTGAATGGTTCAATGTGTGGACGACTACTAACCCGATATTCGGGCGAATACTAACCCTACTTGAGGGCGAATGATCCAAAATGTGGATGACATACAATGTAGAAATTCCATGCCTAGATGTATACGCACTAACTCTAATTCGTCAAAACCTTTATACTGAATCACGGGGATGGGTAGTTTGTTTAAGCAAGGAGACGCGGAACTCGGATTCCCTAACTACTCGATCATGATCCCGGAAAGTGAAACGGTACATTTCACTTTCTCAATTGTTGTTCCGTAGCCACAACGGAATAATCTCGAGTATCCGGACCCTTATTTAATAAACTAATGCGTACTTTCACATATACATCATACCTGTACACTTGAGTGATATTCATGCTAGACAAAGCTCTATCATAGTTATGGGACACATTTCGGGGATGTTCACGCTACTGCATTGATTCATGTTATGATTGCCACCCCATGCACGAGCGCCAGCTAGTTATGGGATACCTCAAGGATACGAGTACGTCCATTCATCAATTCCGTCAATATACGCCTTGTTAACCTGTTTTAACTCTTAGACTGAATACCCGTTTGACTTGACTTGAACTTTTACCCAACATATACCTCATACAACATACTCATATTCACCTATGCCTCTGTCAATATGTCTTATTTGTATACACCTCATACTCCTATACCCATATACATCATATCTGCATACATACACACTTTCTCGTTTTCGTACCTTTACTCCCTTATGAGGCAATTCTACCCGAGTGTAACTCGCTGACGGACTTTCCTTTTCTCTCTCTATCTTTAGAATGTCCGTTAGATGAGGATGGGTTTTATGATGAGGATCAAGGTGTAGAGCCAACTAATGATGATTATGCGGACTTGACGATGGAAGATTAGCTAGTCTTATTTTTGTTTGTTGCCCACATGTTTAGAGCTTTTGTTTCTTTCTCCGAGGTAATTAAACTATTTAGTTTATTTTACTCTTTCTTTTGGGATGTAATAAAGTTTGGTTAATGGAAATAAATGCCTTCCGCTTTTATTATTTTGTTTTGGGTACACATCCTGCATGTTATAGATATTCGTACGCCTAACGTAACTGTATTGAATAGACCACTTTCAATACAGTTAGGTTATGGACCATGCTACGTCACCCTTCACCTTCTTTTGGGAACCGGGGCGTGACATTACCTCTTTATGAAAAAGCTTCCAACAAAGTTTTAGTCTTTGTTGCGGCAAATACGATCACGAAACAATAACAAACGATAGAGAGAAGTAAGCATATAAACAAAAGCAATAGAAATAGAGCACAAACAAAAAAACACAAGATTTACGTGGAAAACACTTGCGGGAAAAACCACGGATGAAGGAGAATCTCTTTAATAATCGACAAAATAAGGAGGATTACAATGGTGGATGAACTCTCACAAAATCTCTAACAAAGAACCCTAGCCCCCTTTCTCTTAATTCTGAAAACAAAGGGGTTAACCCAATTAAGGTTACAAACTACAATATATATAGTATGAGACAAATCTGATTAGAAATATGATTTTCAAATATCCGACTAAGACGCGAGCAGACGTCTGAAGAAGACTTGGCAGACGTCTGCTTAAAACACAAAGCGGGGCCAGATGTCTGAAAAAGACTTGCCAGACGTCTGCCTAAAAATATGCCCTAAGAACAGAGCGTCGACAGACGTTAAGCTTCAGACGTCTAGATCCTGGCTGAAACTGAATCTCACTATGGCAATACTCCGTGAACGCCGAATTCAATTGGAAACTTCTAGAGATCAAGAATACGAGGTAAACTCAACAAATCTCCATCTTGCCTCGCAATCGCCATAAAACTCCTCCATAATATTAGTAGTAGATCCATCTTCTCTACAAAACCCTAAAGGGCTCAATGAGTGCGGCACACTCCAATTAAGTTCAAGCAATGCTTAAACTTATCAAACGAAATAGACTTAGTCAACATATCGGCCGAATTATCCGTTGTGCTCAACGACATCCTGAACAAACCAATACCGAACGTTGAAGTGCTTCGTTCTGTCATGATGCATCTGGTCCTTTGTCAAATGAATCACGCTTTGACTATCACAATAGACTATTATGATATCCTTTTGGATACCAAGTTCCGAAAATAGTCCCTTCAACCGGATTGCTTCTTTAATGGTCTCAACAACGGCCATATACTCTATCTCCGTCATAGACAACGCTACCGTAGGCTGTAACGAGGCACACTAACTAATGTCACATCCTCCTAAAGAGAATACATAGCCGGTGATCGACCTTCGCTTGTCGAGATCACCTGCATAGTCAGAATCGCTGAAACCAACCAAACTGTCACCGTTTCTTCCAAATTCTAACCCCACATCAGACGTACCTCATAGGTATCGTAAAATCCATCTTATTGCTTGCTACTGGCCTTTACCAAGAGATTCCATATAGAGACTAACAACACTAACTGCATGTGAAATGTCAGATCGGGTACAAACCATGCCATACATAATACTATTCACCACACTCGAATAAGGAACATGCGACATACAGTGAATTCCTTCCTCTATTTGCGGTGATAAACGAGTTAAAAGTTTAAAATGAGCCGCCAAAAGGTACTTACTGATTTAGCGTCTGCCATGCCAAAACGCTCCAAAACTTTCTCAACGTATCGCTGTTGAGACAAGTAAAACATACCTCCCTTCCGATCGCGCCTAATTTCCATACCGATAATTTTCTTGGCCGCTCCCAAATTTTTGGTCTCGAACTTGCCTTTCAACTATTCCTTAAATATCTGAATATCAATCATATATCTTGCTTCTATCAACATATCATCAGCATAAAATAACAAGTACATGAAAGAACCATCGGCGAGTTTATTGCAATAAACACAATTATCGCCCTTGCTTCTCGTAAACCCAATATCCCTCATGAAGGAATCAAATTTCTTGTACCAACGTTTAGGTGATTGTTTTAAACCATATATATACTTCTCTAACAAACAAACGTGGTCTTTCTTGCCTTCAATTTCGAAACCTTCGGTTTGTTGCATGTAGATCTTTTCTAACAAATCACCATGCAGGAAAGCGGTCTTAATATCGAGCCGCTCGAGCTTCAAATCCTGCATAGCTACCAAACCGAGCAAGACACAAATAGATATGTGTTGTACACCCGGAGAAAACACTTCATTGAAGTCCACTCTCTTAACCTGTGAATAGGCTACCGTGCCTTGTATTGAGTATTCACAACCCCTTGATCTCATTCTTTCTTTTTGAAAACCCACTTACAACCAACCACTTTCTTTCCTTCTTCGGACTTAACGAGCTTCCGTATTTGGTTCTTATGAAGAGACTCAATCTCTTTGTAGAGTGTTTTTCGTCACCCTATTGAGATAAGAATGCGCATCGCTTGTCAGACGTTATACAGATTCTCCCTGTCTAGGGTAGGCTGGGATTTATTGATTGTGGGGATCCAAATCTCCGGTAGCCGCAGACTAAGCTGCCGTTAATTATCTCTCGCTTTTGGATTGAGAGAACCTCCGATTAACAGGTCAAACGGGTCATGCGAACTCAATTGCGAAGTGTTCATTTCATTTTTCTTTTTATTTATGACAAAAGATTTTTTTTATTATTTCAAAGAAACATTTTTTTTTATTTTACTTTGTTTTATTTTATTATTATCATATTTTTTTTATAAAAAAAAGGATGAAGAAATCATCCCACAAGGTGGGAGCTCCCCTCTCACGTGGGGAAAGAAGAGAACTCCCTCACGTGAAAGGGAGGCTCCCACTAAGTGGGATCTCCCCCTCCCTCTCACATGGTGGGAGAAGGGAGGGGGAGGCTCCCACACGTGAGGAGGTTCCCACTAAGTGGGAGCTCCCCCTCTCTCTCATGTGGTAGGAGAAGGGAACCCCCTCACGTGAAGGGGAGGCTCCCACTCAGTGGGAGCTCCCCTCTCACATGAAGGGGAAGAACCCTGGAAAGAAAGGGGCACGTGGACGGCGCATGTCTGCGGGGCGCAAGAGCAAACCGGGAAGGAAGGGTTAAACTTTTGGATTTGGAGTTGAACTCCTTTGATTTTATTTTAGAGTTAAACTCTCAAAAATTTTATTTTGGAGTTAAACTCTCAAAAATTTTATTTTGGAGTTAAACTCCCAAAAGTATTTTTATTATGGAGTTAAACTCTAAAACATTTTTTTTATTATTATGGAGTTAAACTCCAAAAGATTTTAAATGGATTTAAACTTCCAAAATAATTTTTATTATTATGGAGTTAAACTCCAAAAGATTTTAAAATATGGAGTTGCACTTCCTAAGATTTCAAATGGAGTTAAACTTCCAAAACAATTTTATTTGGAGTTAAACTCCCAAAAGATTTTATTTTGGAGTTAAAACTCCTAAAAAGATTTTAAATGGACTTAAAACCCAAGAGCATTTTAATAGAGTTAAACTCCCAAAATAATTTTATTTGGAGTTAAACTCTCAAAGGATTTTATTTTAGAGTTAAATCTCCTAAAAGAATTTTAAATGGAGTTAAACTCTAAGAGGATTTTGATGGAGTAAAACTCCCAAACAATTTTATTTGGAGGTAAACTCCCGAAGAATTTTATTTTGGAGTTAAATTCCTAAAAGAATTTTATTTGAAAAGAAAACCAAAAAGTGGTCTCTTGAAACTTCAAGATCTATGTCTCAAGTGATGAGAATGGGCCCTTTTCTTCTCTTTGAACCGTAGATATGCCCTAGGGTGAGGGTTTTTTAGAGACGGGTCTTCTTCTTCTTCTTCTTTTTTGGATTTTGGAGAAGGGTGGTGAGATTTAAAATCTCACTTTCGAGGGATTTGATGGGATATTTGGACTCCCTTTCAAAGGCTTTATGGTTTTCATTTCCTTTTAAGAAAATAAGAGTTAAACTCTTGATTTAATTCAAAAAAAAGAAAGAAGAAGGAGATTTTGAACCTTGAAGAAAAAGGAGGCACAAAACCCTAGATTGATATGGGAAGAATTTTGTTTGTTATCATTCATCATGATACCTTATATATGCTTTACATTTTACATATGGCCCCTTGGGCTTTTCAAAATGGCACATGTGCCTTTCTCATGCCATGTGCTTTCTTTCTTTTGCACATAAGCCATGGGTTTTTGCATAATTTGGGTTTGTGCTTTACATTTTACATATGCCCCCTTGGGCTTTTTAAAATGGCACATATGTTTTTTCTCATAGCATGTGCTTTCTTTCTTTTGCACATAAGCCATGGGATTTTGTATAATTTGGGTTTGTTATCCATTTTTATTACATTTATTCATAAAAATTACATTAAGCCTATTTATGCTTTAACAATTATTCCTTTGGCATTGGGGGGGGGGGCGTTTTCATACTTGGGCTCGACTTGGGCATGGGCCCACTTGCTTGAACTTGGGTTCGGGTTTGGGCTAACTTGGCTTAGGGTTGACTTTGACTTAGTCTATCGGGGTGTGACTTTGACTTAGTCTACCGGGGTTAAAGTTTTGACCCCAAAAAAGTGCCCCCCATCAATAAATACACACCGCATGTATGGGTTGTGTGCATAAAATTGATGGAACTTGTTCTATATGGGGATTGATTTTGTTTGGTTCCCTGTAGAGGGTCGGCGCTGCCATTTTTGCGATTTAGACGATTAATACTGCTATTTTTGCTACATAGACGGTCGGTGCTACCATTTTTCCGAGTTGGACGGTCGGTGCTGCCATTTTTGCGACATGGACCGTCAGTGCTGCCATTTTTGTGACATGGACGGTCGGTGCATGATTTGACTTGCTCCGCTTCGTGCGGTGTCGGGATTTGATTTGACTTTCTCCGCTTTCTGCGGTATCGGGATTGAAGTTGACTTATTTTGCTTCTTGCGGTATCGGGATTTGATTCGTTTCCGAGGTGGAGCTTGATTCCACCAGGGGGTTACTGGTTGACTGGTCACTTGATTTGTTTTGGGAGTTCCCTACCCGTCCAGCGGGACTTTTGAGCTTGGAAGTGCTGCCGGGTAGGACGTTGATTTGATATGTTTGATTTCTGTCTTATTTGGTGGGACTTTCGAATTTGATAGGAACTTGGATTTTGTTTTGCATCAGCATCGCTGCACTGGAGTAATGTAAGGAGCAACTCATCATTTGCCCCGAGAGGACTTGGGATTTGGTTTTTGGGTCGGTATCAGTATCGTTAACACTGAAGCGTAGTGCCAGGAGCGACTCATCATTTGCCTTTAGGAAAACTTGGGGTTTGAGCATTGGGTCGGCATCTGCATCGCTAACACTGAAGCATAGTTCCTGGAGCGACTCATCATTTGCCGTTGCCTGTTGGGGAGTGATGGCTTAGGAGACAGGTTTAGATCTCTATCACCTAAGACTTTTCAATTTTATAAGCCGTAAGGGTCTCATAAAAGCATTTTCTCCCTACGAGTTTAAAGGATCTCGCAAGTGTATATTCTCCTTAGAAATCGTGAGGATTCCTAAGTATGCTGCTCCTTTGTGAGTTGTAAGGATCTCACACGGGGATATTCTCCTCATAAGGTCGAGAGGATCTTGCGAGTGTATTTTTATCTTCCCTTCATGAGTTTGCATTCTTTCAGATTTGTTGGATATGTATGCCTTAGAGGCCTGTATTGTATACGATGCTAGGGATATGTATGTATTGGATATGTATGCCTTAGAGGCCTGTATCGTATAGGATGCTGGGGATATGTATGTTCAGGATAATCTTGCTCACTTATATATAGTATACTATTTGAGTTGTCTTTATCTGAACATGTGTATTTGTTTTTCTTACTGTTTTGTATTGTTTATACATGTTGATAAAGACTTGTCACAGTAGTATACAATTTTGGTTTGTCTTTATCTTAACAAGTGCATATGTTATACTCGATATCACATATGTCTGATACATGTTGATAAAGCCCGTAGGATTTTGCTTGACTACCAGCGTTATGATAGTGATCATACTTGTGGGAGCTGAGTAGTCCATAAGCACATCCTTAAAGGTCCTAAGTCTCAGGGATATCGAGACCGGGCATCGATGTTCTGGAGTAGACTTGTGTATACGTTTCTAGACCCCGAAGAGAGACGGTAGTTAGTTCCACAAACATTGGTGTGATCACCTAAGATTGTATACAGGTGCTCACTGGGGTGAGTACACTGGATGGACTCGCTGAGAACCACTAGATGGTATTATACCTATCGTCAGATAGCGGTTCTCAGGTGACATGGGTACAGGTTAGTTTTAGACCTGAGATCATCATTTGTCTCGTGTGAGTTCCCACTATACTTTGATCACTGCCTTACCATGGCTCTACTGAGTTGTAGAAATAAGTTTTGGTTGGGTACAGTCCCGAGCTATATGGAGGCAGTGAGTGATTGTTAGAGATTCGTCTCTCCCGGTATTGGGACTCGATATCGCACTGTGTCCGGTTGGCCAGAACCATAAGACTTTGGCCAATGCAGTTGAGATTTACTGATGGTTAGATCAGTAGTTTCTCGGATCGGTCCTGAGTCGAATCGACACAACTTATCAGGTTATTAGGGGTCTGATGTTTACCACCCCCTAGACCCGGTATGCGATACTCTTAGACGATGAGACTGGACTGTTCGGAGATTGTCATGGATAGGCTCGGTAGGGGTTTGAATGAGCTTGCTCATCGGCCTTCTTTTCGACAGGTATCTGGGTAGCCGTTACGTATAGCTAGTACCGCTAATGTGCTTGTGGTTAAACCCACTGCCAGCGTATTGTCGAGTTTTTAGAGTCCCACACAGAGGGTTTCCCTAGTTCAGGCGAAATGATATAGTAGCCGTATTTTGATACGTGTGGGGTTCCGATCGAATGATAATACTAGCCGGCTTAGGATTAAGTTGGATTATTAAATCAGGTTTTGATTTAATAATTTACATATATATATTTCGATACGTATATTCTAGTGTTATCCAGGTTTTCGATCGGATGGTTGATAATACTAGTCGGTTTAGGATTAAGCCGGATTATTAAATCATGTATTGATTTAATAATTTACATGTACACATTTCGATATGTATATTCTAGTATTATGTTCTTTGTATTATTCTACCTCTTTGGGTATTCGTATTTTGATATGAATACGGGAATGTATATACGGTAGAGTGTATTCCATATTTATACGGAAAATATTCTAGAAGGAGGACACCTCGTTTCCTTGGTTTTTCATTTATTGAAAATTGAAATGAGATGGAGGGGTGAGGTGGCAAAGAGAATGGTATGAAGCATGGTTGAATAGGGTAGACAAATGAATTTATAATTCATTTGTCTACACTATTCAAGTATGGTTGGATTTTATATTTGTAAAAAACGTTTGATAAAACCATGCTTGCATTATTATTTTGAGTATGAGATTTTCATTACACCATTCTCTTTCTCTCTCCATTCTAGAGCTCCTTCTTCCTCTTCACCCTACACTCTCATGAGTTGAGAATCAAGGGTGAAGAGAGGTAGAAAAATTACTAGAAAAACACACTACATCACTAGACACTCTATATCAGCAACTCAGAGCCTTTAGTTGCTCCACTAGGTTTTTGTGTGGAGCTAGAGCCATGAACCACATCTCTCGGGTGGATCATCTTCGACGGAGGAAGACCGGAGATCAAGCTCGATCATGGAGACCCCATGGAGCTAAGGAAGAGGGTAGAAGACCGAAGGACACGGATCATTCAATATAACCCTCTTATCACAGTAGGTAAACTTCTCATGTTTACTAGTTTAATATTTGGTTAGATTTTATGTAGTCGTTTCCAGCGCCAAGTTTTTAAAAGTTAAAGTTTTCGTTCCGCAACGGCCGCGGTTGGCGGCTAGAACGCTGGGATCGCCAACATGGTATCAGAGCCACCCAAACATTAGAAACTAGTAGTACATGAAGCTTTAGATTCAAAATCGAAAAATTCTGATTTTCAAAAACCTACTCTTTGTCCAAAATTTTATGATCTCTGAAATTTTTTTAAACAAGTGCAGAGGCTTACTCTTGATATAATAGTGACACACAATGAAAATAAGGAAATTTGGTCGTACAAAAACAGCCAGAATCTCAAAAACCCCGCTACCAGCGGTTTTATTATCTCCCCCGGTCCTCGTTTTCATTCAGTGTCTTGGGTTTTGAGAATTGGTATTTTTGGTCTTGCTTGATTTGCCCCAGATTTCACTTAGTGTTATCTTTGTATTGGGGGAACTTGGATAGTTTCAAGACATGAAAATTTGCATCGTTGATATTTATAATGTTGTGTATGTGTTTTCAAACGTCGTCTAATTGCTATATGTCATTTAGACGGGGTTGCACATACTTGCTTCTACTGCTGTGATGTTTATATCTATGATGGTTTATTCAGATTGTCGTGTGGGATATCCCCTAGTGTAATTGTAGTTGTACAGTTTTGATTCATTTGTATATTCACTATTGCGGGGCGAGCGTCTGACATGTGGACTGCCGTTTCTGCCAGTTTATATATTCTTTTATTGGGGCACAACCGGGTTGAGGTTGATATCACATTTGTATATATAATTTCTTTTCTGTACTAGGATTACCCCGTGGAGGAGTGCTCGAGTAGCCGGGTTCTAGAGAGCAACGGGGCCCCATCTCATGGCGTTGAGACCGGGGAGTCTTACTCTAGAATTGGCGGGCTACTCACCCACTCGTAGGGGGTATATGATGACCCACGGTGGAGTGCTCAAGTTATCGGATTCCGTGAAGTGCTTGGCGGCCTATTCACTTCGTTGATTGGGGTTGCCACACTTCCGGGATTGGCGGGTAACTTGTCGCGCTCATATGGGTCTTGGTTCTACATTACACAGACTATCCACACGACCGGAGAACGTCAAGTTTCATTTGCGGCTCAAATGAAATCCGGGGTTCCTAGATTATTCGCTATTCCACGTTGCTTACCGCTATTCTGTGATGTTGCTTATATCATGCCTGGGATGGATGGTTATATATATATATATATATATATATATATGAGAATAATGGAGGAAAGATGCCATAGGAGGGAATTTCCTCTTATGGCGTCGAAAAAGTACGCCCTCCGTCGTATTTTCCGATGATCGGAATCCATCATCTTCATCGTTATCATCTAAGATATGGGTACACCAAATTTCATGTGATTCTACAACTTTTTCACTGTTGAATTAGTGGGTTCAAAATTAACGGTTTGCCGACAATAGAACTTTTTACATTGCTAAATCAACGGTGAAAAAGTTGTAGAATCACATGAAATTTGGCGTACCCACATCTTAGATGATAACGATGAAGATGATGGATTCCGATCATCGGAAAATACGACGGAGGGCGTGCTTTTTCGACGCCATTGGAGGAAATTTCCTCCTATGGCCTATTTCCTCCATTATTCTCTCTCTCTATATATATATTAGTAGATATTGTATATGTTTTGCATCCACGCTAGTCCAGCCCTTGCTCTACCATTAGTTAAGTAACCTAACGGTTCATGACGGGGCCCCGTGGCGAATGCGGTTGGCATATACGTATATTTTATTTTCATTCTTTTCTTGATGGGACCGCATTAATTCTGATTAATGCAAGGAAAAATAAATTTAAAAGATATTGTTGGAACAAATTTCGAAAAACTATAGTTGTATTCTTTCGCTTTGCATGGTGGTTTCAGTTAGGAATATCCCGCACCTCATTCGAGGAGGCAAGAGCCTAGATCCCTTCACGGGGAGTGACCTATTGAGAAAAAATTTATGTTACTATACATTACTTGGTTTTCTTCAAAACCACTAGTTTTCAAAAGTGGAGCCTAAACCACTCCTTTTCAAAACTACTTGGTTCCTTCAATGATATCAAGTTCATTACGTTAAAGGGTTTTTCGCCAAAAACCCAATCGTAGCACTCCGTCATTTCAGATAATTAATACTTAGTATTCGTAATGTGTTTGTTGATTATTCGTCAAGGCGTACTGTACGGTAGCTAAGTAATGATTGTTTATAGTATAGATAATGTGATTGGTTAGGACAGTCGTGTGACTTTATTGATAATTCGTTAAGGGTCATGCGAGTGGGTCTAATGCAATCTTGGATAATAATGGGTTGAACTTGACTAGGACCTTTTGATTTGTTGATTATTTATCAAGATCACTTGGGTCCTAGGGGTAAAAACTACATCGGGAGTTTCAAATATACAGGAAACTTGCTAGTGTTGCATACCTTCTGGAGTATGGTGACTAGAGTGGCTTCCATCTAGGTTATCACACGATGATAGTTGGATCCCGATCCCACTGATGCGTAGGATTACTCTTGGGAGATATTTTTCACTTCACAACTAGCTAACCTATTAGGTGTCTAGAAAGATGTTAACAGGGATACGCCTCTGCGAAAACGAGGTTTATTTTAATTTGATCCGTGCGAGAGCTCGAGGAACCTCCCTAGTACCAACACCCATCTAGCCGAACAGTTAGCGAACTTATAAGGTGCGAATGATCCCGACTAGTTTTCCTTTTAAGGTTTGAAGGAAAATTCGAGGAAACAGTGGGAGCCATCCTGATTAGATAAACTAATAACCAATCTAATCTTGCAAGAGCACACGCTGAGTGTTTCTTTTCTCTCTCTCTAGGTAACAACCAATTAATGCCTTAATCAAAATAATAAAATGTATGACTTGACCGAACCAGCTTGTTACACAGGGCTGAAAAACGTTGGTTCGGTTTTAACTTGTGACAACTGTCACGAGTATGGGCAAGGGAAAGAGGACTATCAGGAATTCTAAATGACCCTAATGAAGGAGAAATATTCTAATGCATCTTTTTCGGGTGTATTTGTTATTGAAAACTGTTTTTCGGTTAACCCTACCTCCTGGGTACTAGATACCGGATTAGGATCTCATATATGTAATTTATTATAAGGATTGAGAAAAAGTAGAATGGTTGGACCGGGTGATATGTCTCTCAGAGTAGAGAACGGAGCACAAGTAGATGCTGCTACCGTCGGTGAATATCACCTAGTATTACTAAGCAGCAATACCATGATTTTGAACAACTGCTACTATGTACCTTCCATGCTTTGCAACATCATATCAATTTCTTTACTTGATAAAGATGGATATAACTTTGTTCTAGATAGAAATATCATGAACATTTATCTTAATCAGGTATTGGTTGCAGAAGGTACACTTTGTAATGATATCTATATTCTTAATCAAAACGCAGTTTTCAATATACAAAACACACGTAAGAGGAAGAGTTCAGATACAAACGAAACCTACTTGTGGCATTGTAGACTTGGTCATGTCTGTGAGAAAAGACTAAGTAAGTTGCATAAGGATGGATATTTAAATCCGTTCAAATTCTCATCCTATGAAACTTGTCAGTCTCGTCTCAAAGGAAAGATGACCAAATCTCCGTTCATAAGACACAGAGAAAGAGCTACAGAGCACTTTGGACTCACACAGTGATGTATGTGGTCCGATGTCTATACATGCGAGAGATGGGTTCTCGTACTTCATTACATTCACTGACGATCTCTTTAGGTTCGGATATATGTATCTTTTGAAACACAAATCTGAAGTTTTTGAGAAATTCAAAGAATTCAGAAACGAAGCAGAGAACCAGACTGACAAAAGTATCAAGATCCTCCGATCTGATAGAGGAGGGGAGTACTTAAACACGGAATTCCTAGAATACCTGAAAGAGAATAGTATTCTCTCTCAGCTTACTCCTCCGTACACACCATAGCACAACAGTGTATCGGAACGGAGGAACCGTACCCTATTGGACATGGTTCGCTCCATGATGAGTAGTACTGATCTGGCTCTTTCATTTAGCAGACATGCGCTTCAGACATCAGCATATCTTTTGAAACAAGTTTCGACCAAATCCGTGCCTACCACTCCATATAAAATATGGAGTGGTAAGAAACCATATCTTAAATTTATTAAGATATGGGGTTGTCCGGTTTATATTAAAAAGCAAAATCCGGACAAACTGGAGGCACGATCGGTTCTTTGTAAATTTGTGGGATATTCTAAGAACTCACTAGGATATTTGTTCTACCATACTGAGAAACAGAAGGTGTTTGTGTCCCGCCACACCACATTTTTGGAAAGGGGATTTCTTGCAAAAGAAATTAGTGGGAGTACGGTAGAACTGGAAGAAATTCTGGAACCACAAACTGAAACTGAAAATTTGGTGGAACCTCAAGATTCAATAATCCCGGAAGAATCTCAGCCACTCCGCAGATCTAGTAGGATTTCTCATCCGCCCGAGAGATATTATGGTTTTCTCATAGACGGGGATCGAGAGGATTGCATATTGGAAGAAGATAACCCTACTAGTTTTAAACAGGTCATTACCGGTAAGGACTCTAATAAATGACCGGATGCTATGCGATCTGAAATGGAATCCATGTACACCAAAAAAGTTTGGACTTTGGATGTTACTCCTCCTAAGGTAAAACACGTTGGATGCAAGTTGATTTTCAAAAAGAAGATTGGTGTAGATGGACAGGAGGAAAGCCATAAGGCTAGATTTGTTGCAAAAGGTTTTCGTCAAAGACCAGGAGAGGACTATGACGAAACCTTTTCTCTAGTAGCTATGCTGAAATCCATTCGGATCCTACTTGCCCGTGCTGCCTACCGTGACTATGATATCTGGCAGATGGATGTTAAAACGACTTTTCTAAATGGAAGTTTAGAAAAGTGCGTTTATATGGATCAGCCGGAGAGATTCATAAACGGTGGGAGGAGCAGGAAGGTGTGCAAGTTGCTTAAATCTATTTATGGATTAAAGCAGGCATCACGGAGCTGGAACATTTGTTTTGATGAAACAGTCAAGGAATTTGACTTCATCAAAAATGAGGATGAGCTATGTATCTACAAGAAGATTGTAGGGAAAAATGTTGTATTCCTCGCCTTGTACATGGATGATATTCTTTTGATATGAAATGACATTCCTATGTTGCAAGCGGTCAAGTTGTTCTTGTCACAAAAGTTCTCCATGAAAGACCAAGGTGATGCCTCCTACATTCTGGGGATTAAGATCTATATAAATAGATCCAAGAGATTGTTGGGACTTTCACAGTCCATGTATATAGAGACCATACTAAAGAGATTTAGTATGGAAGATTCCAAGCGCGGTAATATACCCACTTTGCACGGAATCACTCGCTTCAAAGTGATATCTCCCAAGAATGATGAGGAGAGGGTTCGCATGAGCAGTATACCCTACGCTTCGGCGGTAGGATCTATAATATATACGATGTTGTGTACCAGACCAGATGTAGCTTACGCGCTTAGCGTGGTAAACCGGTATCAGTCGAACCCAAGTGAGAATCATTGGACAGCTGTGAAGAACATTCTCAAATACCTGAGAAGGACTGTCACACCCTGCTTCCCAAAATACGGAATACGAGGGATGATAAGGCCAGCCATGCTCCTACGGTCAAGGAAATATCCTGCCGTAGTCACACTTCGGCTTCTAGCATTACGTGGTAATCAGTATTCATAACACAAGTAATGAGAAATGTAGTCACTAATTCTATTAAATAGATGTAAAACTAACCAGATAGAGTCAAAGGAAAGGGTAGCGCTGACGTCGCTAATCTAGGTGTCCACAGTATCCTCGAGGTAAGACAGATCCTGGCCCGAGCTAAGTCCACTTCTCACTCTGAGCATGCATACTCAGGTCGTCAGAGCGACACAATAGCAAAATATATAAATATATAATATGTACAATGATGATAAACATGAAGCAGTAACATAGAGTAATGATGTAAGCATGAAATAACCGGTACAGGTTAACAGTAAAGCATATGTATCGAATCAGTAATCAATGTAATGTCCATGTCACTAAAGCTATCAGTCTATAAGTCTCAATGTCCAAATCACTAAACTTATCGTCATTCCAAGTGTGAATGTCAACCACCGCAGAAGTATCCCCAACCCAAGAGTAAGCCCCAGGGGTAAGGGAACACGGGCCTGAATCACGATCAGTAAGAATCAGAAACACAATCAGTACAAATCCCGAAATCACTACATATGCCGGCGTGGGACTCCTGAGATTCCGTTGATCGAACTCACACTCAAACTACCCCACACCCCACGGTCTACATCAAACACCGACCATGAATCTAAATACTAGTCGCTCCATGACAAGTCTACACGAGAACTGGAGAGAGGGTCTCCATCAAGCATGTCTCGACTGGTATCCAAGATAAATGGACAGCGCTCGATGTCTTACCTATGACGCTAATATAAGTGCTTCCATACCCGTCTCATACCAGTTATAGTTACACTTATATATGCCTCATAGGCGTCAACAATGCAATAACTAACTGGTTCCGCTGATTGTGTACAAGTACGCGTCACTTCCATTATTCAATCACGCTTTTACACTAACATACTTGCCACAATCCAATCACTAACATTTATCACTTAGTAATGTAACACAGTCACTAGGATATCGATGCAAATGAACATTATTTACAAGGGTATAACAGTCATGCAACATGATGGGGATACAGTAAATGCACCACTAAATACATATGAGCAGCCGGTGTCGGTTGGATTAGAGAATCACATAAAATCACACGCGCATAATTTGGCGAAACAATATAAAAGGCGTAAACAGTGTATTAAATTATTTCTACAGAAAAATTAGTTTCGAATCATTCGGGTTTCAGTTTTGTGAGTTACGGTCCTTTCATTTTAAGTGTTCACTGCTGGAAATCCAGTTTCTGAACTAGAAGTCCGTTTTGTAACGCGTTTTACTCTCTGTTGGAATCATAATTAGGCCATACTACAGTTAGATAATATTTATACTTACCTGTCATGTTTCCAATGCATCAGACGGATCAATAATCTCCGCAGTATGCAGCAAGATATGCACTGTCTAAGGTTAAGGTATGCATTCTGGTTCTGCACGAAACTGCAGCACACATCTACTGTTTAAAAGGTGTTATAAATATCAAACGACACTGGAATACAATAAGACCAGCACTGTTAGAAAGCTAATTCAATCCTCCATGCTTCCATGTATGGTTCAGCACACTTTCACGCTTAAATAGGGAGAAACATGCGTTCCAAAACGAGTACAGGTAATGACTCTGGCTCTGGACTGCAGTCTAGAGCCATGAATCACTTCAGTTTTCATCGTCGTGTTATAGAAGTGTCGAAATATAAAACACAGGGGGTTCTATTTTATCGAGTCGGCTTCGATATGGGCCCTCGAACACAACGTTCCGGTATATATCTAATTTACTACGATTTTCATAAGCTACATGTGCGAGGAATTTCAGATTTGATGAAGCTCAATGGGTGTGTCATTACATGATGTAAACTTCACTATTTTCAACCCAAATTGCTGCATGATATTCTTGATCAACAATCGGATCTATATATAACAAGTTCTGCCATATTTGATTAAGTTTACACATAAGATTCCGTATTGAACACATATGTTTAGCAACCGATTAATGGTCGAAAAGTCGATTCAATTATTTGGCCTATACGAAATTAATTCACGGGTTTCTACAAGCCGTTAATCACAACATAATAAGGTCGGTTATAACGCAAACAATATTTCCAAATCGATCATGACTTATTAGTAAAAGTGCTATGGTATTTTTCGATATTCTGTATACTTATCGATATGAAGAAAATAGCATGTAAACAAGTGAGGAGTTCATTTGCCTGAAGATGATCGGGGACACAACCGTGATGATGACGACAACAGCAACGGCACGATCACGGTGCAATGACAACAACGCAAGCAGCAGCAGCAGCAACAAGCTTGGGCTCGGCTTTGGCCCGAGCTCGTGGCACGACCTCAAACAGGGGATGTTGGCGATGACGGTGGTCTCATGGGGGATAACGTGATCATTAGAAAAGTAGTGAGAGGTGGTCGCCGGCAATGAGGTAGAAGCGGTCATTGAGGGTGCAGTGGGCGGCTATAGGTACTTGGGTGCAGGAGTTGGTCGGAGTTGGGCTCGGCTGCAGGAAGAAGAAGGATGCCGCGATGGTGTTTAGAGTTCTCGGAGATGGTGAGGTCTCGGGAAGAGGAAGTCGATGAAAGCGAAGATGAGGGAGGTGATTGCGACAGTGGTGAGACGGGGTCGAGGGCTCGATTGAGGTTGGAGATGAGGTCTCGCCGGCGATGCAGGTAGCTGGTGATTGTAGCTGTGGGGGCAGTGAGCGAGGGGAGTGGTAGGGGTCAGGGTGCGGGGTTGCTCGTAGAAATGGTGTGGGTCGAGGAGGGTGGCAACGACAAGGGTGCTCGGGAACAAAGATGGTAGCGTTGTGGTTGAGGCGGCTGCGGGGATGGAGAAGAGGATGACAGTGGCGATGAAAGGAAGAAGGTAATGGCGATGGGGTTCTTGGGAAGAAAAGAGGAGTCGGCTGCGGGCAACAGTGAGGGGCTCGGACGCGGTGAGGTAGCGGCATGGTAGAGCGGTGGGGTGTAGTGGTGGCTCGAGCTCGTTTGCTGCGGCTAGGCGAGGAGATGAAGGGAGGTAGAGAGGGATGAAGAGAGAGGGGGTCGGTTGTTGAGAGGGAGGAGGGAAGGCGAGGAGGTCGCGGGGTGGTTGTGGTGAGGGCGGGGATCTTGGGAAAGTCGTTGGCATGGTGGGAGCGGTTGTCGCGGAGGTGGGCACGGGTCTCACAGGCGCGGGCGTGAGGAAGGAGGAGACGGGGAAAAGGCGGGAAAGAAAAGGATGGAGAAGAAGAAGAAGATGGGGGAGGGTTCGGGTCGGGTTGAGTCGGGTCGGGTAGAGGGTAGGGGTTAGATTGGGGTTAGGGTTTAGGTTTTAGGTAAAAAAATAGTAATTAAAATAATAAAAATACATAAAAATGTGCAAAAATACTAGGAAAATTCTGAAAAAAATACGGAAATATATACCTGGAACTGGGGATTTACAAGGACTAAGGAGATATTCTTGGTTTACGGTAATAGGGACCTCCAGATCGAGTCCTTTACCAACCCAAGCTTCCAGAGTGACAAAGATGACAGAAAGTCTGTCTCGGGTTTTGTGTTTACCCTCAACGGAGGGACGGTCTATTGGAATAGCTCCAAATAGGACACCGTCGTAGACTTGACGATGGAGGCTGAATACATTGCTGCCAGCTATGCCGTAAAAGGAGCGGTCTGGATGAAGAAGTTCATTACTGAACTTGAGGTGGTTCCGTCCATTGTTGATCCGATACCTTTGTATTGCGATAACAATGAGGCTATGGCTTTAGCGAAGGAATCATGGTTCCATAAGAAATCCAGACACATCTTGAGGCGGTATCACTTAATTAGAGAGATCGTAGATCGCCGGGAGATCGAGATCCGGAGAGTAGATACGAAAGACAACACGGCGGATCCACTTACCAAGGCCCCCCTCAAGTGCAGTTCGAGCGACTTTTTTAGATGTTGGGTATGCGATACGCCAACAACAGGCCCTGGAGCAGATGTTGGGTGTTCGGTACGACAAATACAGGCCTCAGTGCAAGTGGGAGATTGTTGGATATGTATGCCCTATAGACCTGTATTGTATATGATGCTAGGGATATGTATGTATTGATTATATATGTCCTAGAGGTCTGTATCGTATAGGATGCTGAGAATATGTATGTACAGGATAATCTTGCTCACTTATATATAGTATACTATTTGAGTTGTCTTTTTCTGAACATGTGTATTTATTTTTCTTACTGCTTTGTATTGCTTATATATGTTGATAAAGACTCGTCACAGTAGTATACTATTTTGATTTGTTTTTATCTTAACATGTGCATATGTTATACTCTATCTCACATATGGCTGATACATATTGATAAAGCACGTAAGATTTTGTTTGACTACCAGTGTTATGATGTCGATCTACTTGTGGGAGCTGAGTAGTTCATAAGCACATCCTTAAAGGTCCCAAGTCGCAGGAGTATCGAGACCGGGTATCGATATTCCAGTGTAGACTTGTGTATACATTTTTAGACCTCGAAGAGAGGCGGTGGTTGGTCCCACAGCCATTAGTGTGATCACCTAAGATTGTATACAGGTGCTCACTGGAGTGAGTATACTGGATGGACTCGCTGAGAACCTCTAGATGGTATTATACTTATCGTCAGATAGCAGTTCTCAGGTGATATGAGTACAGGTTAGTTTTAGACCTGAGATCATCAATTGTCTCGTGTGAGTTCCCACTGTATTTTGATCACTACCCTACCACGTCTCTATCGAGTCATGCAAATAGGTTTTGGTTGGGTACAGTCCCGAGTCACGTGGAGGCAGTGAGTGATTGTCAGGGATTCTTCTCTCCCGGTATTAGGAGTCGACATCGCACTGTGTCCGGTAGGCCAGAACCATAATTCCTTGGCCAAGGCAGTTAAGATTTATTGATGGTTAGATCAGTAGTTTCTCGGATCGGTCCTGAGCCGAATCGACATGACTTATCAGGTTATTAGAGGTCTGACGTTTACCACCCCCTAGACCAGGTATGCGATACTCTTAGACGAAAAGACCAGACTGTACGAAAATTGTCACGGATAGGCTCAGTAGGGGTTCGGATGAGCTTTCTCGTTGGCCTTCCTTTCGACAGGTACCTGGGTAGCCGTTACGCATAGCTAGTGTCGCTGATGTGCTTGTGGTTAAACCCACTGCCAGCGTATTGTCGAGTCTTTAGAGTCCCATACAGAGTGTTTTCCTGGTTCAGACGAAATGATGTAGTAGCCGTATTTTGATACGTGCAAGGTTCCGACCGAATGATAATACCAGCCGGCTTAGGATTAACCTGGATTATTAAATCAGGTTTTGATTTAATAATTTACATATACATATTTCGATAGCTATATTCTAGTGTTATCCGGGTTTTCGATCGGATGGTTGATAGTACTAGCCGGTTTAGGATTAAGCCAGATTATTAAATCAGGTATTGATTTAATAATTTACATGTATACATTTCGATATGCATATTCTAGTATTATGTTTTTTTGTATTATTCTATCTCTTTAGGTATTCATATTTTGATACGAATACGGGTATGTATATACGGTAGAGTGTATTCCGTATTTATACGAAAAATATTCTAGAAGAAGGACACCTCATTTCCTTGGTTTTTTGAAAATTGAAATGAGATAGAGGGATGAGGTGGCCAAGAGAATGGTATGAAGCATGGTTGAATCGGGTATAATTCATTTGTCTACACTATTTAAGTATGGTTGGATTTTATATTTGCAAAATACATTTGATAAAATGCTTGCATTATTTTTTTGAACATAAGATTTTCATTACACCATTCTCTTTCTCTCTCCATTCTAGAGCTCCTTCTTCCTCTTCACCCTACACTCTCATGACTTGAGAATTAAGGGTGAAGAGAGATAGAAAAATTACTAGAACAACACACTGCATCACTGGATACTCTTGATCAGCAACCTAGAGCTTTTAGTTGCTCCACTAGGTTTTTGTGTGGAGCTAGAGCTATGAACCACATCTCTCGGGTGGATCATCTTCGACGGAGGAAGACCGGAGATCAAGCTCGATCATGGAGACCCCATGGAGCTAAGGAAGAGAGTAGAAGACCGAAAGACACGGATCATTCGGTATAACTCTCTTATCACAGTAGCTAAACTTCTCATGTTTACTAGTTTAATGTTTGGTTAGATTCTAGGTAGTCGTTTTTAGCGCCAAGTTTTTAAAATTTAAAGTTTTTCGTTCTGCAATAGCCGCGTTTGGTGGCCAGGGCGCTGGGAACGCCAACAGGATTTTCACAAACTCGCAGGCAGTCCTACTGTTTTTACTCACGGAGCCTTTTCGGGTTTTCATCCGTGCCCTTTTTGCTTGTGGACATACCGTTTTTTTTGACTTCATCGCCGGTAGGACTTGGGAGAGATAGGGGTCGTTTATGCGCGTAGATTGTAAATGGTTTTACAGGATGTGTGATCCAACCGTTGAGCCGGTGTACTCAATTCGCCTATGACTTAGAGCATTCATGCGTAGTATTTCTGGAGATATCGGCTATTGATTGGTGGCATATGCCTTTCTCCCTCGGCATTTATCAGCTGGTAGGACCTTCCATCAAACACTTTCTCGATGACGTATGATCCTTCCCAATTTGGCTCGAACTTTTCCTTAGCATGTCGGTTAGGAAAGACCGGTCATTTGTGGACCAACACTAACTCGCCCTTCTTGAAAGCACGGAGACGGGTCATTTTATCATAGGCCCGTGACATTTGGGCTCGGTACAGTTCCAGATTTTGTTGTACCGCGAGTCTCTTTTCTTTGAGCGCATCAAGCTTTTCGAGCCGAAGGATAGCGATTTCCTCTTTCGTCAAATTGTGTTGGATTGCTATCCTTAGGCTTGGAACTTCGACTTCGAGGGGGAGGATTGCCTCCACTTCGAAGATCAGCGAGTATGGAGTGGATTGTGTCGGAGTGCGGCACGTGGTATGATACGCCCACGACGCCTCATGAAGTTTCAAATCCCTGTCTCGTTTATTGGTTGAGACATTTTTCCTCAGGATCTTGCATAGGGTTTTGTTGAAGGCTTCGGCTAGCTCATTTGCTCTTGGATTTTAGATGGAGGGATATCTTTAGTCTATCTTGTGCTGTGCTGAGTAGCGAATCTTGAGACTTTGAAACTCTTGAAAGAAGGTTCGTTATCATAAATGATTCTTCTTGGTGTACCGAAGCGGTATAGAATATTATGTCTGAAGAACGTTAGAATATTTTCTGTTTTGACTTCTTTTAGCGGGACAGTTTCAGCCCATCTGGAGAAGTAATCAGTTGCGGCCAATATAAACCGGTGGCCTTTGGATGATGGAGGATCGATTGGGCCAACTATGTCGGTGCCTCAAACTTTGAAGGGCCATGACACTACCGTAGGATGCGGCGGGTTAGGATACTTGTGGATGAAATCACCGTAAATTTGGTAGAGATGACATTTCTTCACATGCTCTTCGCAATCCCTTATCATGGTAGGCCAGTAATATCCCAGCCGTTTGATTTGAAGCCGCATTTTAGGGCCGGACCGGTGAGCTCCGCAGACACCTGAGTGAACTTCTTTCATGACATTTTAGGCTTCGACCGATAACAGACACCTGAGCCAGAGTTGGTCATATGATTTGCGGTGTAGCGTATTATTTACAAACACATATCGGAGAGCTCTCTTCTTCAGCTGAACTCTCGCAGATTTTTCTTCGGGCAGCTTATCGCATCGGAGGTACTCTATGATGGGCTCTCTCCAATCGAGCTCGTCTTGAATGATCAGAGCTTCTTCGGCAGGATTGTTCCTTTGTTCTACGCTTTCTTCCTTTCGTAACAAGACTGGAGGCAGAATTTGCCGGATTCTGACTATGATCAGAATTTCGTCCATGTTGGGTGTTCAGTTGATAAAACTGCACATTTGTTATTACATTTTTCCTACTATTTCTATACTAGAAAAGGTGTTTATTATAATATATGATACATATGAGGGTTTATCTGTAAAAATACTATTTTTCATGTGTTGATATATTATAAATAACATTTGGTAGGAAAATGTATGCAAAAATATCATTGACCAAATCTTAATGTTGAAATTAATATCTCAATAAAACAAATTCTACCAATATTATTTGTGGAGTTGTGCAGAATTTTCAGGGCTAAAATCAAGAGAATCAAAGTTATTAGGAGCAAACCTGCCTAATTAATAAAGCAAACTAAGAAATCAATTCTGGCAGAATCAAAGAAAAGATTTTCAATTTCCAGAGGTTCCAGAGATTGCCACATGTCATAAAGAGAAAAACCCAGAACCAAATCATTGGATCGCACCAAAGGGCCGCGGATCCGCGGCCAAACCCCCCTGTTGGCCGCGGATCCGCTGCGTGCCAGAGGAGTTGTGAGCTGGGATTTTTTCTGTTGAATCTTAACCTCTAGCTTCCAATTTAGGAAGCTAGGGTTCTGGCTTTGGGACTATAAATAAATACCGAGAGCCTCTTGGAAAAATCATCAAGCCGACGAGATCATGAAGTCCAAGCCGGCTCACGCATCCAGGCTGATCATCAACGGTTCATCTACCTCCTTAGAAGAGATCGAGAAGCAAACTAGTATTTGTAATCATTTTCTAAGGAAACAAAGTGTAATGAGTTTTGTTGATTAATAAAGGTAGTTCTTTTTCTTATTCTATTTCTTTGTAGTTTCATTATGAATTCTCTCTCCATCTCTTTTTCTCCCAACATGCGCGAGTAATTCCCCGCTTGTTAGGGTTCGTAGGATTATGGTAGGTTAATGGATGCTGAAAATCCTTAAACTCTTTTTATGTCATATAAAGTTTATAAACTTTATCAAAAGAATCATTAACATCCTAATCGGGCGCGCTACCAATTCATTGTTAGTCTCGACCGCGATTAGAGATTAGATTAATGATTGATTTGGTAAAGGCTAGATATGAACGGAGTTCCGTGTCGAGATAGGGGTTAAGAGTGGGATTCCTTTTCCCTCCAGAAACCCTAATCTACATGCATCACTGTCGTTCTAGTTTTAAATCTATTAAAGGATAGAAAGAGTAATCTTTAATTAATCATCCATAACTACTAAATCCTAACGAACCCTACAAGCCCCCTTCTTATATAAACTTACATCCGTAGTTAATCTAGATCTATATTTTTCATCTTTGTTTAACGTAGATCTAGATCCTACAACCATTCTACAACATTCTTATTTCTTCCTCCTCTCTTTCTCAACACATCTAAAGTAAGAATAAAAGGTTCAACGTTTCCCTGAGGACGACCCGTACTCACCTCGGTCTAGCTACACGCGACACCGTTCTGATTGCGGTTAACTACTACATACACATAAATTCTACATCAATCAAATGGCGCCGTTGCCGGGGATACGTGCGTAATTTTTTTAGTCTTACTATTTGTGTTATATCATAATTAAAATAAAACTGCAAATCGTATATTTAACGAAGTGTGTGACATTTCTGCAAGGAGATCTGGAGTCACAGACTTGAGGAAACAGGAGACAGAGACATTCATTGAGATCCAGAGGAGTACAGAAGGCCACGTCGTAAAAATAATCACCTGAACCCTCATCCACGTGGCGGATCCGCGGCAAGAAGACCCTTGTGGCGGCGGAAACGCGGCACAACTGAGGATTTAGGGCTTCAATCTTCTCTGGTAAGATTCTAACCTCTTTCTCTCTCCTCTCAAATCCAATAAAATCTCTTTTCTGCAGGATTCTTTGCAAAATATCGCCGCTCAAAAATCTTTCTGCAAAGTTTTGTGATTGGTTTGTTTTGCATATTTTAATACGGACTTTAAGGGGCAAAGACCAAATCCAGATTAGGTGGGGATTTTATCACCTTTCCTAAGCCCCACAAATCACAAACCGAGCATCTGCATCAACCCTACATTAATTTAAAAAATATCTAGACCAGACTTTAAGGACTGTCGCGCTCAATAAGGACAGAGGAAGGTCGTGGGTAATCTATCGCTTATCCGCATTACTTTTGTGGTGTCTAGGCAAGTGTGTCTAAGGTAAGTGGTTACTTAATTAGGACTACTACTTACGTAGTGGACAACCTCCCACTTACCTGGCTACAAGAGTAGTAAAGAGGCGGTAGAGGATTGATCCTACGGCTTGTCCTTTAGAAGTCTAGGAGCGGTCTAGAGACTGGACCTAGGTAACCTTAGTTCTAGGATTGTTTGTGCATTATTGAGTGATTTGTTTTAAGCCCCACTTTTTCAAAACAGACCAATTTTAAATCACACACACGCTGCCACTTGCACTAAACCCGTTTAGTGCATGCTCGGCTGGACACGGGATTCTAGTGCCCGTCTTGTCCGCGTTCCTGCTATCGACGCCGAAGTCGGTACTTATTCATCTTCTTTCCCCCCACCACACACCATGACCGAGATGGACGGCGCTCCATCAAATTATAACACCACGCTGTCACCGCCCGTAGGTGAGCAGAATCCACCGTGCATCTCTCTCCAAGAAAGATGTTATCCTATCCGTGGTCCCCTTCCTACTTGTCTATCTATTCCACCAGCTAACGGGGATAATTTTGAAATTAAACCCCACTACATCAATCTGTTGCCCAAATTTCACGGGCTTGATTCGGAAGACGCGTACGTTTTCATCACTAAATTCGAAAACGTATGCGCAATGATGGGTACTTCACAACTGACTGTGGATGCTATGCGCTTGCGTCTTCTCCCATTCACTCTGTGCGACTTGGCAGAAAAATGGCTTTATAATACTACCGCACACTCTATCACTAATTGGGATGAATTCGTAATAGTATTTCTTAAGAAGTTTTACCCAAACCATAAGACCGCCCGTGTTAGAAGCGAGATCAACCAGTTTACCCAGCTTCCCAATGAACCATTTTGGAAGTGCTTTGAACGTTTCAAGGATCTGCTTGTCCAATGTCCTCATCATGGAATCAATAGATGGGATTTGTGCCGAAGTATATATGAGGGCATTAATCCAGCAACAAAGCAGATGCTTGAAACAATGTGTCAATGCAATTTCATGTCTAAAGATGACGGTGAAGTATGGAAATATCTGTAAGACCTCGCTGAAAACACTCTACAGTGGGAAAGCGTAAGACCACCTTCATCTAGGGGAGGTATTCATCAGCTCGATGTTTTCATCGCAGTAAAAGCCGAAATGACAGCGATGCAGAAGAAACTCGATGCTATTGAGAACAAATTCTCATCATTCTCCCTAAATCAGGTAACGCTTCCTAAGACCGTCTGTGGTTGCTGTTCAGATCCTTCACACTTAACGGAAGAATGTCCCGTGAATACATCGTTTCAAGGTCACGAGCAAATTAATGCTGCTTTTCAGCAGCGACCTAGAAACGATCCTTATTCTTCCACGTACAATCAAGGATAGAGGAATCATCCTAATTTTGCTTGGAACCAAAACCAACAAAGCAATTATCAAAGACCTCCTCCACAGCAACCACAACCACAAAGTCAGCACCCCTTTCAGTCACAAAATTTTCAAAATCTGGCCAACACTTCTGTACCGCAATTGGTCGGTACTGATAAATCTTCACTCGCACAAACTTTGGATTTGTTTATGAAACATTCCATGCAAATGTCGGCTGATATGAAGTCTTCTATTGATACCCTAACGAAAGACTCCGCCTCCCACGGTGAGAGTATTAAATCAATAGAAAATCAAATTGCATAGTTGAACGCCGCAATGAGTGCGAGAGAGAAAGGGAAACTCCCATCTCAACCCCTACCAAATCCTGTCCACTCACAAAGTTATAATGTGAGTGCCATTACTACGTTGAGATCGGGAAAAGTGCTGAATAACCGAGTGGGTGAGTAATGTGATGATGTTAGTGACACCAATGATACCCCATCTTCTTCTTCTTCCCTAATTCGTCTAATCTCCCACCTTCATCCAAGCCTATTCTCCGTTTTCCCCAAGACTCGAACCCTTCGCCCATTTCCTCGAATCTACCTAAAATGATCCCCACTCCAATTCCGGGATCCACTCCATCCCCACAATCCTCTCCAATGTTGGACCAAACCCTTATTGATAAAGCACCTTATCCAAACAGGTTAAGGGGCAACAGACCAAGTCCACAAATGGAGAAGATTGTGGAAATTTTTAAGCAAGTTAACATAAACATTCCTCTTCTAGATGCTATTCAACAAGTTCCGTCTTATGCGAAAATCCTAAAGGACTTGTGCACTAGAAAGAGAAAAGTTCAAGTACCTAAAAAAGTTTTCCTTGCGAGTAATGTGAGCACTGCTTTTACACAACAACTACCCAAGAAACGAAAAGACCCCGGAGGTCCTACAATTTCTATTTCCATTGGGAGTAAAAATATCAATCGTGCTCTACTCGATTTAGGTGTTAGTGTTAACTTGCTACCGTATTCTGTTTATGAGCAATTAGGGATCGGAGAGTTAAAACCGGCACATTGCACTTTTCAGATGGCCGATCGATCTATCACCCAACCTAGGGGTGAGCTAGAGGATGTGTTAATCAAAGTCGGGGAATTTATATTCCCTGTGGACTTTATTGTTTTAGATACACAGCCTGTGGCAAACCTACGCAATCAAATCCCGGTGATACTCGGTCGACCCTTCCTAGCAACTTCCAACGCAGTAATCAATTGTAGAAACGGCTCTATGACCCTATCCTTTGGAAAGAAGTCAATTGAGCTTAACATTTACAAGTTGGGAAGTGAACCCTCCGAACCCTATGCTCATGTGTGTTCTGTCGAATTAATGGATGTCGACAGCAGCGAATTTGATCGACCTCATGCTACTGACTCTTTTCATATGTTGTTGTTTGACCCAACCATGTATTATACATACACGGACTCTTCCACCGAGTTGTCCGGGTCAACATCTAATGCTGATGAGAAACTTTTTATAGAGTCTGACGATCACCCTGTTTTTCCTGATGACATTATTCTTCGGGGTATCGATGAAAGCTTTGAGGAAATTTTCGCTGATGAACTCGCATTTTTAAAAGATACGGGTGTTGAGATGAATCAACTCCAAGATAAAGAAATTGAACCTCCACCCCTTCTTCTGGACAATCATGATAATGCGAGTAATCCATCATTACTATCACTGTGTCGTCTCTCCAAATTGAGACGCAATCATTTTCCATTACACCTCTTATCACCTCCCCACTTCTTCACGTCGAAAGGTGACATGTTCTTCCACCAACCTTAGTGCTTCATCGATAAATTTTTTGAATGGTTGGTGTTGACTTTCGGTCTTTGCAAAGCTTGGCATTGACCAATAACTTTGACCCCCTCTTGTGATTTTCAAAACTTAACATTGTTTAACTTAAGTTTGGGGGGGGGTATATTTTGGCTCTTGAAAGAAAATGATTTTTACAAAATTATGAACCAAAAAGAAGTTTGGGGGAGGATTTCACTTTCATTATTTCTTTCCCCCTTTTCCTCCCAAGTCTACAGGTTTTTGAGCTTAACGGATGACATCAGTGAGGACGCTGCTGTAAACAGGTTTGGGGGAGGTTTGTGCTTATTTACACATCAATTTGCATCATATTTTGCATAAGCACAACATTTTCAAAAAATTTTAAAAATTTTCTTTTATAACAAAAGAGTAGAAAGTGAAAAATTACATCCAAAAGATAGGAATAGTTTAAGAAAACCAAGAAAATTAGAAGTTTTCTTAAACGAACTAGTAATAAGTAGTTATGAGCTGTTGTCCCAAGGGTTAGTAAGATGAAAGAAGTCACTAATCTGAGGATAACAATAAGTCTGAAAAATAGTTTCTATTCTGGAAGCCAAACATTTGAATGTTGATACCCTACTACACGCACTTACACACGTCTTGAAACTCGGGATAGTAGAGGATACCTTGAAATGCTCTTGTCTAAAAGCCAAAGTATGAAGGAAATAATAAATGAAGAAAATATAAAAATGGTGAAAAGAAAAATGAACACTGGTTTTGTTATCGCCAAGGCAGCAATAAAAAAATATAGCGAGGGTGCTTCATCACCTAGTGCCTTAGACCAACTGGTTTGGGAGTCACTGCTAAGCCTTAGGTGGTGCAAGACGAGGAAAATACTAATCAGCAAGCACATAAGTAATCGGTCGGTTAGTACCTCAAGAAGTATTAACGGTCGCATGAAAATGTGTGAGCAAATCCATATAAATATTCATCAAATTAAAAAGTACTGAGGTAGATGGACAAGAATATGATAGCTTGAATTGAATTCTCTGAGTGTAGGGATGTTCTATTCACACACGTAGGGGTATATGATCGATGTTTGGATGAAAGGTAGGAATGAAGAATTAAGACGATATTTTATTGAGGGATGAAGTTATTTCTAACATCTTTTTATGACTATTAAGATAGGGCTCATGACAACTGAAAAGCTAGTGTAGTTGGAAACTCTAAATTTTCAAAGTATTTCTTTTATGGTTCTTATCTTTATATGTAAATTTCACCATCTCTCTTTTATTATACGATTTTGTGGGTGTAATCCGCTGAAAACCCTAAGGAGACAACACTCCTCCTACTAGGGACACCTAGAGGTTTAACGGCTTGTTGCACGTGCTCAGTGCAATCGTGTTGCCTACGAAAGTATGCTTAGTTTTCTCTTTTCTTTTTCTCCTTCTCTTGAATAAATTAGTTTGCTCGGGATTATCAAAGATAAGTTTGGGGGTATTTGTTCAGTTGATAAAACTGCACATTTGTTATTACATTTTTCCTACTATTTCTATACTAGAAAATGTGTTTATTATAATATATGATACATATGAGGGTTTATCCGTAAAAATACTATTTTTCATGTGTTGATATATTATAAATAACATTTGGTAGGAAAATGTATGCAAAAATATCATTGACCAAATCTTAATGTCGAAATTAATATCTCAATAAAACAAATTCTACTAATATTATTTGTGGAGTTGTTATGCAGAATTTTCAGGGCTAAAATCAAGAGAATCAAAGTTGTTAAGAACAAACCTGCCTAATTAAGAAAGCAAACTAAGAAATCAATTCTGGCAGAATCAAAGAAAAGATTTCCAATTTCCAGAGGTTTCAGAAATTGCCACGTGTCATAAAGAGAAAAACCCACAAACCAAATCATTGGATCGCACCAAAGGGCCGCGGATCCGCGGCCAAACCCCCCTGTTGGCCGCGGATCCGCCGCGTGCCAGAGGAGTTGTGAGCTGGGATTTTTTTCTGTTGAATCTTAATCTCTAGCTTCTAATTTAGGAAGCTAGGGTTCTGGCTTTGGGACTATAAATAAATACCGAGAGGCTCTTGGAAAAATCATCAAGCCGACGAGATCACGAAGTCCAAGACGGCTCACGCATCCAGGCTGATCATCAACGGTTCATCTACCTCCTTAGAAGAGATCGAGAAGCAAACTAGTATTTGTAATCATTTTCTAAGGAAATAAAGTGTAATGAGTTTTGTTAATTAATAAAGGTAGTTCTTTTTCTTATTCTATTTCTTTGTAGTTTCATTATGAATTCTCTCTCCATCTCTTCTTCTCCCAACATGCGCGAGTAATTCCCCGCTTGTTAGGGTTCGTAGGATTATGGTAGGTTAATGGATGATGAAAATCCTTAAACTCTTTTTACGTCTTATAAAGTTTATAAACTTTATCAAAAGAATCATTAACATCCTAATCGGGCGCGCTACCAATTCATTGTTAGTCTCGACCGCGATTAGAGATTAGATTAATGATTGATTTGGTAAAGGCTAGATATGAACGGAGTTCCGTGTCGAGATAGGGGTTAAGAGTAGGATTCCTTTTCTCTCCAGAAACCCTAATCTACATGCATCACTGTCGTTCTAGTTTTAAATCTATTAAAGGATAGAAAGAGTAATCTTTAATTAATCATCCATAACTACTAAATCCTAACGAACCCTACAAGCCCCCTTCTTATATAAACTTACATCCGTAGTTAATCTAGATCTATATTTTTCATCTTTGTTTAACATAGATCTAGATCCTACAACCATTCTACAACATTCTTATTTCTTCCTCCTCTCTTTCTCAACACATCTAAAGTAAGAATAAAAAGTTCAACGTTTCCCTGAGGACGACCCGTACTCACCTCGGTCTAGCTACACGCGACACCGTTCTGATTGCGGTTAACTACTACATACACATAAATTCCACATCAATCATTGGGATCAGCCAGCTCTTTGGCTAGGTGAGCGAGTATGTCGGCTTTCCCGTTCAACGCCCTAGAAACTCTCATCAGTTCAATATGAGTGAACTGTTTCATGAGTTTCACCACCCGGTTTCTGTATCGAGCTAACTCGGGCTTATATATCTTGTAGTCGCCACTCACTTGGTTGACGACAAGCTGGGAGTCACAGCAAACCCGTAGCCGAAGGATTTCCATTTCTATGGCGAGCTCCAGACCAGCTATCAGAGCTTCGTACTCAGTCTCGTTGTTTGTGCGAAGCTCGGTGAGAGAGAAAGAACGTCGTAGGGTTCCCATCGATGGCGTGATGAACACTAACCCTATCCCTTCTTTTATCTCCGGGATGCTTGACTTGCTGGAGGTCCTTATCGACGAGGCTCCATCGAAGTATAGCTCCCAGAATGGCTCGTTATCCTCGAGGTGCAACACTTGTTCGTCAGATAACTCGCAATCTAGCGGTGACCCTTCCGGCATGGGATGAGCAGCGAGGAAGTCGATGAGGACTTGCCCTTTTACTTCTTTCTGAGGAGTGTGGATTATGTCAAACTCAAGCAGCATGACATCCCATCTTGCCATTTTGCCGGCAAAGCATGTTTTGGTCACTAAATGTTTGAGCGAGTTGACTTTGGAGATCAGCATAACTCGATGAGCGAGAAGATAGTGCCTTAACTTCTTCACGGCGAAGATCAGAGCCATGCATTGCTTTTCGATCGGCGAATAGTAATATTCTACCCCGACTAATGTTCGACTGAGGTAGTAGAGGGCATTTTCTTTTCCCTCCTCGTTATCCTGGGTAAGGAGCGCTCCAAGTGACTCATCTAGCGCGGCTGTGTAGAGAATAAACAGTTTATTTGGAATGGGAGCAGCAAGTACTGGAGGGTGCAGTAGATACTATGTGATACTTTCGAACACCTCCTAACATTCGGCGTCCCAGACAAACGGAGCTCTTTTCTTCATGAGCTTTGAGAAGGGCCTATATCTTCCCGATAGGTTCAAGATGAATATTCGTATGTAAGCGAGCTTACCTTGAAAGGATCTTAGCTGCGTTAGATTCTTCGGAGGAGGCATCTCCATGATGGTCTTTATCTTTGATGGGTCAATTTCGATCTCCCGATGTCGGACTATGAAGCCCAAGAATTTTCTCGATGATGCGCCAAAAGCGCACTTTAGAGGATTCATTTTCAGATCGTGTTCCCTTAGTCTGGTGAAAATGGTTCTGAGGTCTTGGATGTGATCGGCATTGGATTTAGTCTTGACGACCAAACATCAACATAACATTCGACTACTTTATGGATTAAGACGTCAAAGATCTTGGTCATTGCCCTTTGATATGTGTCACCTGTGTTCTTCGGTCCAAACGGCATCACTTTGTAACAGTATATGCCAATCGGGGTTCGAAATGCTGTATGCTTCTAATCTTTAGGTGACATTTTTATCCGATTGTACCCAGACGAACCATCCATGAAAGTTAACAGCTTGTAATTTGAGGTGTCATCGACCATCATTTCCATGACCGGAAGCGGGATATCATCTTTAGGGCATGCCTTGTTAAGGTCCTTGAAATCGACACAAACCCGAATCTGCCCATTTTTCTTCTTTACTGGGACGATTCATGCGATCCAGTCTGTGTATTTCTCTTGTCTGATGAAGCCGGAATCGATGAGTTTCTTGGTTTCCTCAACGACTTTTTCCTCCAACTCCCTTCTCATTCTTCGAGGAGCTTGTTTGACTGGCTTGGCATCAGAAGAAATAGCCAGCTTATGCATGAACACTTCAGGGGAGAGGCCAGGCATTTTTTGTATGTCCATGCAAAGCAGTCAATGAACTCGCGCAGCAGGGTGATTATCTGCTTTTTCATTTCCTCTGACAAGAGCGAGCTGATGTAGGTTGGCCTTGGATAATCGGGCGTCCCCAAATCAATCTTAGTTAACTCGTCGAATGTTTTCTGTCCACCATCTTCGAGCTCTTGAGGGGATTCTTCTGGCTTGGCTAGCTCGCCGTCATCATTCGACTCTTTACTGGCTTCGCTAACGTGGATCATATAGAATGGTTTGGCGTCGGGTTGAATATAACCTAGGCCTCGTCTATCTGGTACCCGCCCCTCGATGAGCGATCGGACCCGAGGCAGGTGCCATAGCCTCTCATAAAACTTTTCTTCGAAATATGTCTGGTATAACCGACATCCACACCTTTTAAAATATTCCCGCATCCCGGACGCATAATATCTGGGGTTTAAGACAGCTCTTATGCCTTTCTCATAGGGAAGGCACGTTGCGGACAAATCGACCGGGTGCACGATAGGGTTCGACCCATAAAACAGGATGCCCTTCTGTCCGCTATTTCTTCCGGGGACGTAGACTAGAGAACTTTGAGATTTTGAAGCTTTTGAAAGAAGGCCCATTTGTAGGGTTCCTAGGCACACTCAAGAGCTTCCACAAGGCATCAACCATGCCAAATTCAAATTTTCCGGTGCCTAAGAAACCCTAATGCGATCGTTAACTAGAGATTAGGCGAAACCATATGTGAATAAACTACTTTACTCTAAAGTGAAAGAGATTACAACCTTTGTAGATCCGGTCCTCCACTTCCTTAGCTCCGTGATGATGTCCCTCCGCTGCGATCATCGGATCCCGGACTCTAGCGAAGGTTTCGTCGAAGAAATGATCGGGCTAGGTCGTCGATTTTGATGCCGAAGATGATCTACGTCGAGGCAGCACAAGATCAAGCTCCAACTTCACCAAGCCATGAAACTTGTGAAGAAAACACCCTATACTACTTGGCAAGTGGTAGAGGATGAAGAAATAGGAAGTGGGTTCACTTTAGAATTGGATTTCTCACTCTTTTTCTCAAGTCACCATTGAAGCTAGCAAGCTTCTTTCTTCTTGAAGAAGAAGAAGAAGAAAAAGATTATATGATAAGAATAATAAATAAATGGAAATAAAGTCATTCTTATCATTTTAGCAACCATGGTTAAGTGTAGAGAATAAACTAAGGTTAGGTGAATGGTTAGGTTTAGGAAAGAAACAAGAATGGTCAAAGCTTCTTGAAGCTTCAAAGAAACAAACAAAAGAAGCAACCATTTCTTTTCTTGCCCTAAAAATAAATAAATAAGATAAATAGTTAAGAAAAGATAAAAAAAACCCTAACCATTCACTTAAACATGGTTTAAAATAAACATACACCCAAGCTTGCATGTATCATCAAACATGATACAATCAAGTGCACAAAAATATATCACATATACAATGTGCACATCAAGTGAGAAAATCCATTTTAAGTGAACCAATACTAGTTAATACAAAGTAATATATCAAGTATATAATTATACATTAAATCATTAAATCAACACTTGATTTAACGATCCGGTCATATCGCACATGACCGACTAATATCCAATGTATCGACTTATCGAATCAATCCTCGATTCAATAACTAGGTTATATCGCATACAACCAATCGATACATTCATCGCGAGAATAAAATACGGTATCACATACACGCATTATTCTCGGTCCTGCACATATCTCATATGCGCTCCTATTTCGTTTCGCTTGAGCCAGGAAACCTCTGTGTAGGACTCTAAAGACTCGTCAATACGCCGGCAGCAGGTGATGATCATATCAAACACCCACAAGCCGCAAATGGTCTGCTAAACGTAACGGCCACCCGGGTATTGAGCGATCAGAAGATCGACGAGCAAGCCCGCTCACACTCCTGTGAATCCAACCAGTAACACTTACCGTACAGTCCGGTCTGTTCGTCTGATATGTTGCATATCTCGCCTAGGGGTGGTAAACGTCAGACCCCAGCAGCTCGATAAGTCGTGTCGATATGAGGTCTATAACAGTTCGAGAAACTACTGGCAACACTTACCAGTAAATCTCAGCAACCCTGGTCGGGGATTTCCGGTTATAACCAATCGAACACAGCACAACATCAACTCCCTATACCGGGAGAGACGAATCCCCTCCTATCGCTCATTGCCTCCATGTGATTCGGGAATGTACCCAAAAACCACCGTTTTGCATGCCCTCTTGGACGTGGTAAGGTGGAAATCAAAGCACAGTGGGAATCACACAAGACTCTATGACGATCTCGGGTCTACAGACTAACCTGTACCAGTGTCACCAGAGAACTGCCATCTGACGTGAGGTATAATACCATCTGGGAGTTCTCGGCGAGTCCGTCCAGTGTACCCAGTCTCCACTGAGCACCCGTATATCATCTCTGATGTCAAACACCAATGGATATGGGATCATCCATCGCCCATCTGTATGGGTCGAGAAGGTATACGCTAGTCTACTCTGGTATATCGATGCCCCGTCTCGATACACCCACGACTAGGGACCTTGAAGGATGTACTTATGGACTACCATGTCCCCACTAGTATGATCCGCATCATAGTCCAGGTAGTCAAGTACACATCTTAAGGGCTTTACCAACATGTAACAGAGAGACAATCAGTGTACACGTTGAGGTAAAGAGCAACCAGATAGCATACTATCATGTCGAGCAAGAAAGTCCTCCCTATATATGTCCAAGCATCCACTACAATATACATCCTATGTATAGTAATGGCCTCTAGGGCATACATATAACTAACACCGTTATCAGAAATGATTCTTCTTGGTGTATCGAAGCGGTATAGAATATTATGTTTGAAGAACGTCAGAATATCTGCTATTTTGACTTCTTTTAGCGAGACAGCTTCAGCCTATCTAGAAAAGTAATCAGTTGCGGCCAATATGAACTGGTGGCCTTTAGATGACGGAGGATCACTTGGGCTAACTATATCGGTGCCCCAAACTTCGAAAGACCATGACGCTACCGTAGGTTGCAGCGGGTTAGGATGCTTGTGGATGAAGCCATCGTGAATTTGGCAGAGATGATATTTCTTCGCACGCTCTTCACAATCCCTTATCATGGTAGGCCAGTAATATCTCAGTTGTTTGATTTGAAGCCGCATTTTGGGGCCGGAATGGTGAGCTCCGCAGACGCCCGAGTGAAATTCTTTCATGACTTTTTGGGCTTCGGCCGATGACAGACACCTGAGTCAGAGTTGGTCATATGATCTGAGGATTTCGATAGAGTTAAACTCCCAAAACAATTTTATTTGGAGTTAAACTCCCAAAGGATTTTATTTTGGAGTTAAAACTTTTAAAAGGATTTTAAATGAAGTTAAACTCCAAGGGGATTTTGATGGAGTTAAACTCCCAAAGGATTTTATTTCGGAGTAAAACTCCCAAAGGATTTTATTTTGGAGTTAAACTCCTAAAAGAATTTTATTTGAAAAGAAAACTAAAAGGGGTTGTCACGCCCCGCTTCCCAATAGACGGAAATGGTACGTGGCGAGACCCGCGACGTATTTATTTCGAGAAAGTTATTTCTCGGAATAAATACGCTAAGCGTAAAAGAAGCAATATAAAAATGACAAGATAATTAACATGAGATTTATAATTCAACAACTTTATTTACATTCCACTTGATTCATTTACAATACATGATTTCAACTGAAAGAAAAATACAAGAATGGAAATGCCTAAACAAGTGGCATACATAAACTGAGAAAAAGATAACTAATCTAGGCCTGGGTCACGATCTGATCGTGCTCCTCCTCTGAGATGTCTACCTCCTCAGTCTCCACAGTATCTGATGAACATTCCAAGAAAACAAAGGTGGGTGGAATGCCCATCAGCGAACTTTCGCTCGGTAAGTCCCCAAGAAATGAAGTGAAATATAAAGTGTAATGATAAAGAAAGTGTATATCATGAACAATTGATTATGAGGTATGGTGTCTCAGCATATCATTTTATGTAAACATGGAAATTTTATTTAGCATGCAGTTCTTTCGTAATATATGTGAGCAACTATGGTAATATATATGACAAGTAGGTAAACATGACAGTATAGCATGAGTATGGCGAACAAATATAACATGTCCGTATAGTGTAGGTATGGTGAACATGCAGTGAATGTAAGTGTCTTAACAGGTCTCTATTTGGATACACTAATTTAACGTAAATTCAAGGGTGAATATCAACCAATATCAAGAGTGTTCTCAAACTCAACAGGTTGTAATCCAGGGGTAAGGAACTACGGGCCCGAATCAAGTATTAGTAACGGGACTTCAACTTAGTGTTGAAGTATTCCAAACTCAACAAGCTGTAATCCAGGAGCAAGGAAACACGGTCCCTCATGATAGCTTGTTTGTGTTAGTAGACATAGATTCATGATCTAGTGGGACTCCTGAGATTTAGTTGGATTCACGCATGAACTACCCCAACACACCATGTATTCTACATTACCGATAAATTTACAGGCCTTGCTCGAATCCATGAATACCTCAAGTGGCAAGATTGAGTCGATGTCAATTATTCATGTCAATTATTCATGTTTTCATGTCAAGTTGTATTCATGGTTCGAGTAAAGTAATAGTGTTCTAATATTCATATTTTGATTTAGTCAAGTTCAAGTGTTCTGATTCATGATCAAGAGTCAGGTATACTTGTTTGGGTTAGGTATTGATTTCGTGTGTTCAAGCTCATGATCAAGTATTCGTGTTTTCTTTTGATGTTTGAATTCAAGTATTCATGATCAAGTATTCATGTTCGGTTTTAGATTCAGGTTTGAGTTTGGATTCAGACTTGAGTTAGACTCAGACTTGAGTCAGACACTTGTAAACTGATTTAGATCCTGAATTAGGTTTGGGAGTCATCAGTAACTGCTGCACATGGACGGCAGGATTTGTGTCTTTTTCCAAGACAATTACCATTGATAACTCCATTAAGTTTTTCTACCTTAAATATACAAGCACTCACTTTTTCCGGCTCCCTGGGGCTCAAGAGAATTGATCCCGCTTAAACCTATATTTACTAAAGTCCTTAACTGTTGTTTTATATAATTCGAGGGGGTTTTATGAAAATATTTTTAATATAATTAAAAATAAACCTCGAGAAGTTATTTATATTATTTAGGGTTTGTATGGATGTAAATTTTAAGGATTTGAGGTATTTTAGTGATAATTACATAGCTTGAAAAGTTCATGGTATTTTACTGTAAAGCTTGACTTTTGATGGTATCTTGATGGTATTTTGATGAAACTTGTAATTTTTTCATTTGAAAAACTTATAAGTTTATTATATTTTGGAAATATATGGATTTTTTAATATTTATATAATTATTAAAAATTAAATTTTTTTATTTAAATAGAAAATTGCGTTTTTCTTAAAAAACCGTATTAAAAACCTTTCGAGACCGAATGCTCCATGAGGAGGTCTCCATCTCGCTCTACTAGCCCAAGGATGTGTGATAATCCGCACCATCCAATAGCGGGTCCCATAAAAAGATAGTAGAGGTATATTTGCAAAGGAATTTAAAATACAATTTAAAAGAAATCCGGTTTTTATAGTAAATGGTATTTTAATGTAATATTCTATTCGTAACAAAAATACGTTCAAAGGATATCGTAGAATGGACACCATGTGTGTACGTAAGAGGTAGGTCGTTACCTCGTGAATTTTCCTAAAGTTATGTTTAAGCAAAACAAATAAAAATGATATATACAAACTTCATGGTATTTTAATATAAATGTTGAGTTAAAGTTATTTTGCTTGATATTTTTGATTAAAAAATTGGTTCTAAGCATTGGTTTTATATTAATAAATATGGTGTAGGAATATGAATGAAGAATATGTAAGAAAAAGTGGAATTATAGAGTTTTAGAAGAAGATGTCGGTATTAACTCCACTTCCGACATATGTTTTGAAAATGAACTTTTAAAGAAGGGGAATGAGGATTGGAAGAGACTTACCACCTGGTTATATTAAGAAGAGGTAGGAGAAGAGATAGTTGTCATCGTGGCATCACAGGATCTCCGGAATTTGCGTCGGTCCTCGCCGGAAGTTGATAGCTTGCTAACTCCTCTTTTACTCCACTTGTACTTAAGAAATTTTGAGAATTTTGGTTAGGAATGTTTAGAATTATATTGAGCCAAAGGGTGGGGTGGTATTTATAGTATGGAATTAGGGTTTTGAAATTAAAATGGTGAATTAAAATGCATTAAAATGATGATAAATGGGGAATTGAAGGGTCTCTGTTTGATTGCAGAGCAATCAAACAGTGCAGGAGATTTAGGGGTAGGGGAAGGGTCGTGTGTGCAAGGCACGTGCATCATTTGCCACGGAAGGACCGTCGGTGCTAGCCGAAATGCCTGTTTGGCCGGTCGATTTGGTGAGTGGGGCCATCGGATTTGTGCCACGTGTTCACACCAGTGTTAACACCCTTTTGCACATGTTTGATTTTTTTGTCTTTTCATTTTTGTGTGTATTGTACGTGTAAACTTTTGGGCTTCCAAAAAGTTTAAAAGAAAAATTAGAAAAAAAATAATGCATCAGATGGGAATCGAACACACATGCTACGTTACAGCAGTGCAAGGGATTTACCGGTGAGCTACAAGTGGCTTCTTGCTATTCTTAAACAAAATTAACTTATAACTTGTACTCAGGCTGTGAAACTCTATTCTGTATTTTAACAGAAGAATTTCCGTATTAAGGTTTCAGAGTCGTTACAGGTGTCTCTTGAAGTTTCAAGATCTACGTCTTGGGTGATGAGAAGGGACCTTTTTTTCTCTTTGAGCCTTGGATACATCCCAAGGTGAGGTTTATTTTTTTTAGAGATGGGTCTTCTTCTTCCTCCTCTTTTTTTTGGATCTTGGAGAAGGGTGGTAAGATTTAAAATCTCCCCTTCTAGGGATTTTATGGGATATTTGGACTCCCTTTCAAAGGTTTTATGGTGGAAAACTATTTTCTTTTAAGAAAACAAGAGTTAAACTCTTAATTTAATTCAAAAAAAGAAAGAAGGGGGAGGCTTTGAACCTTGAAGAAGGAGGCACAAAACCCTAAATTAATATGGGAAGAATCTTGTTTATTATCATTCATCATGATGCCTTATATAGGCTTTATATTTTACATATGGCCTCTTGGGCTTTTCAAAATAGCACATGTGCCTTTCCCATGCCATGTGCTTTCTTTCTTTTGCATATAAGCCATGGGCTTATGCATAATTTGGGTTTGTTGCCCATTTGTATTATATTTATTCATAGAAATTATATTAAGCCTATTTATGCTTTAACAATTATTCCTTAGGCATGGGGGGCCGACCTCTTCATACTTGTGCTCGACTTGGGCATGGGCCCACTTGCTTGGACTTGGGTTCGGGCTTGGGCCCACTTGGTTTATGGTTGATTTTGACTTTGACTTGGTTAACCGGGGTGTAACTTTTGACCCCAACACTCTTTATTCATAGCGACGAGCCAATGAGCTGACTCATAGGATAAGATAGCTTCTTGATAACTCGTAGGATCGCTACTATCAACTGTCTCTGCAACAGACAGTGCATACGCCATTAGATCATCATAGCCACATCTCTGTGGCAGTCTAATGTCCCTTCGTTGTCAGTCCCGAGCGAGTAGATATTGCTCATCTTGTGACTGATCTTCATCAGACGATAGTGAAGGAGATATCTTCTGAGAACTCAATCTTTCACCGAACTCAAATTCAACGCTCGGCTCGTCCTTCCTTGTATCGTCTTGAATTGGAGATTCCGTGTTCTTCAGTTTCAACATAGCAGACTCGTCCAAAGTGACATCTCTGCTAATAATAAAATTTGGCGATTTATGATTTGGACACCATAACCTATAACCTTTGACCCTGGTGGCATAACCAAGAAAAATGCATTTCTTTGCTCGAGAATTTAACCTTCCTTCACGACAATGCGCATATGCAGGAAAACCAAACACTTTAAGTGTAGAATATTCGGCATGCTTCCTAGACCATACATGCTCCGGTGTTTTACTATCAAGCGCTGTGTGAGGTGATCGATTCATCACGTAGCATGCCGTGTTTACCGCTTCTGCCCAAAACTCCTTACCGAGTCCTGCATTCGATAACATGCACCGAGTTTTCTCCAAAAGAGTCTGATTCATGCGCTCCGTGACTCTATTTTGCTATAGTGAGTGGACAAAGGTATGATGCCGAAAGATACCTTCATTTTTGCAGAATTCATTGAAATCTCCACCATAAAATTCTAATCCATTGTCCCTCCTTAACCTCTTAATCTACTTACTTGTCTGCTTTTCAATCAATGTCTTCCATTATTTGAACGTATAATACACATCATTCTTGTGCTTCAAGAAGTAGACCCAAACCTTTCTCGAATAATCGTCGATGAAAGTAAGCAGATGGTTTGCACCGCTTTCTTTGGAAGCAACTTGAGAGGATCCCCAAAGATCTGAATGGATACAGTTAAAAGTACCTTTTGTGTTGTACACCGCCGTACTGAAGCTAACTCGTTTCTGCTTCCTAAAAAATGCAATGCTCAACAAATTTCATTTTCGATGTATTTTGACCACATAGTAGACTCTGCTTCGATAACTCGACCATACTTCACTCATATGCCCGAGCCTCATGTGCCATAATCTGGTAGCATCTGAATCTGACATATATTTAGATGATGAAACTGCTGCCGACCCGGTAGTTGTCAAACCATGCAATACATATAAGGACCCCGTTTTTAGGCCCTTCATAACGACGAGAGCACCTTTACTGACTTTCAAAACTCCACCTTCCGCGGAGAACTTATAGCCATTAACGTCGAGTATACCTAATGAGATGAGATTCTTCTTCAAGTCAGGAACATGCCTAACTTCTATTAATATTCTCACAACGTTATCAAATATCTTGATTTGAATCGTCCCCCTACCAATAGCTCGACACGAACTATTGTTACCAATCAAAACCACTTCACCATCAACGGACTCATAGGTGGAGAACAAATCTCTATTGGGACATATATATAGGAACAACCTGAATCCACAATCCATTCATCCTTGGATCGATGTGTTGTTAAGAACCACAAGTAGATCTCCTTCTCCTTCGAAAATACTAGCTTCAGCTGAAGACTGCTTCTTTTGATTGTCATCCTGCTTCAACTTGTTCTGCAATTTGAAACAATCGACTTTTAAGTGCCCTGTTTACCGCCGAAGACTGGACTGAGACGCGGAGAACGTCTAGCCTGAATTTGGGGGCAGATGTTATTTGGACATATCCATCCACTTCTCCGAAAATACCAAGTTGATTTATGGCACCATATATCGGAGGTTTGGATAGATGCGACCGATGTAGCAGACTTTATTAGATTCTTCCTCATTTGTGAGTTTTTTTATTGTGGGGACGCTCTTCTATGCAGGCGCAAGCCCCTGCAGTTAATTACGTTATCGTGTTGTGATAACCAGTTTCTCCTGCTCCGGTAGGTCACTTCGTGTCGTGTGTTATTTTTGTTTATTTTGGTTTCCCGTGGATTGTATACGGAGACTATTTTATGTCGTTGCCTGTAGGGCGCGGATTAGTCCAAATGCGTATATTTAAGAATTTGGGTTTTGAACTTAGGTTGTATGTTCCATTAGTTCAAAGGATATTTTGTTTTATTTAAGGACCGTTAATCTAATTTTAGATTAAGACCGACTTAAATATATAAGCGTTTGGGCTTAATTTATTTTAACTAAGGTGTTTGGAACTAAGCTCAACTTAGCAATATTTTCATAATCATTAAATTTTATTAAGATCCAACAACAGAGCATTTGGGCTCAGCTGGAAGAAAACTTCAGAGACCTAGCCAATTTGGGCTCGGTCTTGGGCTTTTTCCCTCTATTTAGAAGTACTAAGCACTTAATTGCTGCCCTGGCGCTCACGCGTGTATCACGTGAAGCGCTCATACATAGGCGTTGCCTAATCGGTGCTAAGCATTTATTCGTTTTGACTATATGTATAGTGCTAAACACTTTATACTGCGTTCACGTGAGAAACACGTGAGGCGCCAAGTCTTCACTTTTGGTCGCTTCATGTGGGAAGCACGTGAGGCGTTGGGTTTATGTTTTTTTGGGCGTTCACATGGGAAGCATATGAGGCGGTGAATTTCTGTTTTAGAGATTTAATCTTTGTTAATGGCATTTTGGCCATTAATGACCATCGAGATCTCCATGTTTTTAAAGATCTGGGATCGGTTTTCTTGGAGAACTAAGTTCTTCTGTTCATTTTATAAGAATTAAGCTCTTTGTGTAGGGTTAAAACCCTGTTTTAAGAGAAATTAAATTCCTAGAACATGTTTCTTTTCTCTCTTTTCCTTTTTATCTTGTTTTCCCCCTAGATTTTGAGTCTGAAGAACAAAATCTTCCCAATGAGAATTAAATTCTCAACTTGTGGAAGATTTATCTTACGGATCTCAGATCCAAAGAAACAACTAAGTTCTTTTATGAAGTGTTAAACCCTTGTTTTTTACTTGTACTAGGCAAATGAGATATATTTTTATCTCTGCTTTTTGTTTACCTCGGGTTTGGAAGAGGTAGAAGCTTTTCTTTTAGCAAGAGTTGGGGTTCCTTCTATATGTCCCCTTCCCCCCTTTTTTGAGGTCTTAAGTTCTTTATATAGGGATTGTAAACTGTTGATCAGTTTGAGAAAATCTCTCATTGAAAAATACCAATTGATTTAATTGGTCTCAAAGAATATTCAGGGAATTTATCCACCGCTGGATGTTTGATCCAGTAAATTTCTGTTGAACAGAATATATTTTTTTTTGTTTTTAACAAGGTTAGAGAAATATTCTCCCATATATAGAATTTAATTCTGTTAAACGGTGATTTTTAATCACCATTGAATTTTTGATCCAAGAGCACTCCGTTTAAAGTAGCACATCTTTCTTTGTTTAGAAAGACCAAGGAGATAATTTCCCCTAATATAATTTAATTCTATCATTTGATGATTTTTTTTAATCACCATTGGATTTTTGATCCAACGGCTCTCTGTTTAACAGAGAATATCTTTCTCTTTTAGAAAGATCAGGGGACATATTCTCTCAAAATAGAATTTAATTCTATATACAATTCAATTCTATCTGAAGCTAGTGCTTCAGAAAGGTATTCTCACGTGTTTAACACGTGACCCCGGTGTGGGTTATAACCTGTTTATTTTTAGTGCTCATATGCTTTGCATATGAACGCTCACGTGTTTACCACATGAGGCTAGTTTGCCCCTTTGTTTATTCATTTTCAACGCTTATATACTTCACATATATGCGCTCACGTGTTTAACACGTGAGGCCAGTTTGGTCTTTTCTTATTTGTTTTCGGCGCTTATATGCTTTGCATATGAGCGCTCACGTGTTTAACACGTGAGGCCAAATTGTGGGAATTCTTTTCTTATTTCCTTTCTCCCCCTTCTTTTTATAAGGGAACATGCCCCTTCTTCTTACAATAGTTGTAGGTCAAGTTTTTATTCTTGAACTTCGACCTTGACTTCTTCTTGTTACCTTCTGGATCTCTCTTCTCCGCTCGCCTTCGAACAAATAAGCCTGAAGATTGACCATCGCCTTCGCTAGAAGTTAACTCCTTGTCGATCTTCTCCTTGTTCATCAAATTTTCTTTGACATTCTTGATTGAGATAGTATCTCGTCCATAGACCATGGTGTCACGAAAGTGATTATAAGAGGATGGCAAAGAACATAACAATAAAAGTGCTTAATTTTCATCATCAATCTTAATATCGATCTTACCCAGATTTGTAACGATCGAATTAAACTCACTGATATGAGATTTGTTAAGAGAGCCTTCTGACATATAAAGTGTGTAGAGACTCTGCTTCAATAGAAGTCGATTTGTGAGAGACTTCTTCAAATATAACTCCTCTAACTTCAACCACAAACAAGCCGCCGTCTTCTCCATCAAAACTTCTTGTAAAATTTCGTTTGTCAAACACAATTGGGTAACCGTGAGAGCCTTTTCATCTAACTCCTCCCATGCTTCCTCCATTATAGTGGAAGGCCTTGAATCCTTCCCAAGAATCGCCTTCTTCAAATTATTCTATGTCAATACGGCAATCATACGTACTTTCCATAGACAAAAGCTCATATTCCCATCAAACTTCTCAATGTCGAACTTCATAATCGTTGGAGACATGATGCAGGATCAAAAGAACCCAAAAAAATCCAAAATCACAATCTAAGAAGATGGGGGAGAGGACACAAACGTCGTCACCCATCGTAAACCTAGATCGTAAGATCGAAGACCTAACGGTTCAAACAAAACAAATCCCTAGTAACAAAATCACCCAAAGAACCACAACGCAGCTTTGATACCAATTTATTGCGGCAAATACGATCACGAAGTAATAAAAAATGATAGAGAGAAGCAAGCAAATAAACAAAAGCAATAAAAATAAAACACAAACCAAAAGACACAATATTTACGTGTAAAACCCTTGCGGGAAAACCACGGGCAAAGGAGAACTTCTTTACTAATCGAAAAAATATGGAGGATTGCAATGGTAGATTAACTCTCACAAAATTTCTAATAAAGAACCCTAGCCTTCTCTTTCTTAATTTTGATTACAAAGGAGTTAACCCAATTAGGGTTACAAACTACAATATATATAGTATGAGATAAATCTGATTAGAAATAGGAATTCCAAATATCCGGCTAAGACGCGCGCAGACGTCTGAAGAAGACTTGTCAGACGTCTGCCAAGTACACAGAGCGGAGCCAGAAGTCTGAAGAAGACTTGCCAGATGTCTGCCCAAAAATATGCCCAATGAACAGAGCGTCGACAAACGTATGAAGCTTGTTTACCGCCGAAAACAGAGACGAACTGGGATTGAACGTCTTTCCTGAATTTAGGGGCAGATGCTATTTTGGACATATCCATCCACCTCTCTGAAAATACCAAGTTGATTTATGGCACAGTATATCGGAGATTTGGACAGATGCGACCGTTGTAGCAGACTTTATCAGATTCACCCTCATTTGTAAGGGTTTTTTAATTGTGGGGACGCTTTTCCCAGCAGGCACAAGCCCCTACAATTAATTACGTTATCGCGTTGCGATAAAAACTTTCTCCTACTCCAGAAGGTCACTTCGTGTCGTGTGTTATATTTTGTTTGTTATGGTTGCCCGTGAATTGTATACGGAGACTAATTTATATCGTCGCCCGTAAGGTGCGGATTAGTCCAAATCCGTATATTTTAGATTTGGGTTTGAACTTAGTATTCCATCAGTTCAAAAATATTTTGTTTTGTTTAAGGACCGTTAATCTATTTTTAGAATAAGATAAACTTAAATATATGAGCATTTGGGCTCAATTTATTTAACTAAGAATACGTTAGTCTTATTTGAGACTATGATTAGCTTAGCAATATTTTAAGGATCATTAAATTTTAGTTAAGATCCAACAATAGGGCATTTGGGCTCAGTTGTAAGTAACTTCAGAGATTTGGCCAATTTGGGCTTGGTCTACTTAATCTTTTTCCATTTATTCAGAAGTGGTAAGCACTTGTTTGGGGCTCTGTTTGCTCGGCTTTGGGCTGTCTCCCTTTATTCAGAAGTGCTAAACACTTATTTATGGCTCTGGCTTTCACGTGGGAAGCAAATGAGGCACTCAGATATGGGCACTACCCAATCAGTACTGGGCACTTAGTCATTTTGACTAAATTTATAGTACTCGGCACTTTTATACAGCGCTCACGTGTGTTTCATGTGAGGCGTTGAGCGTTATGTTTTGGGCGCCCACGTAGGAAGAACGTGAGGCGTTGAGTTTTCTATTTTGGGCGCTCACATGGAAAGCACGTGAGACGCTGAGCGTTCTGCTTTGAGCGCCCACATAGGAAGCATATAAGGCGCTGAGCTCCTTTTGTTTGGCGCTCAGGTGGAAAACACGTGAGGTGCTGAACTCAGTTCTTTTAGAGATTTAATCTCTGTTAATGGCGTTTTGGCCCTTAATGATTACCAAGATCTCTGTTTTGAAGATATGGGATCGTTTTTATTGGAGAACTAAGTTCTTCTGTTGTTTTAATAAGAATTAAGTTCTTTTGTGTAGGGTTAAACCCTTATTTTTAAAGAATTGAATTCCTAGAACGTATATTCTTGTTCTCTCCTTTTCATTTATTCTAGTTCTTTCCCCTAGATTCCGAGTCTAAAAAACAAAATCTCCCCGATAAGAATTAAATTCTCAACTTATGGAGAGATCTGCTTTGCAGATCTCAAATCAGAGGAAGAACTAAGTTTTTTTTGTGAAGGGTTAAACCCTTTTTTTTGTTTTATACTGGGCAAAGGAGATTGTTAATCTCTTCTTATTTTTACCTAGGGTTTGGAATGATCGAGGATCTTCTTCTTTGAGAGGAAAATTGAATTCTCAGTTTTGTGCCTTCTGTTTTTTTAGAAGCTTCAGGGGTCGATCTTGTATACGAGACTTGAAGTCTCTGTTCCTTTATTTAGTAGAGGCAAATTGTTAATTAGTTTGAGAAAATCTCTCATTTGAGAGATACCAATTGATTTAATTGGCCTCAAAAATTGTTCTGGGGATTTTATCCACCGTTGGATTTTCGATCCAATGAATTTCTGTTTAACAGAATATATATTCTTGTTTTAAACATGATTAGGGATGTATTTTCCCATATTCAGAATTTAATTCTATCAAACGGTGATTTTTAATCACCATTGGATTTTTAATCCAAGGGTGCTCTGTTTAACAGAGAATATCGTTCTTTGTTTAGAAAGATGCAGGAAAATATTTTCCATATTAGAATTTAATTCTATCATTGGATTTTTGATCCAACCGAGAATATTTTTCTCATTTAGAAAGATTAGCGAGATATTTTCCTCTAATATAATTTAATTCTACCATCGGATCTTTGATCCAACGACTCTGTTTAACAGAGAATGTCCCCAGTTTTTAGGGAAATATTCCCCATATAGAATTTAATTCTACCTTTTTTAATTTGGGCACTGGTGCTCACGTGTTATGCATGTGGGCGCCGCCTAAGAATTTAATTCTTATATAACAAGCGCTCATATGCCTTGCACGCCGGCGCTTATGTGTTTCATGTGAGGCGCCAGTATAGGATTTTTTAATCCTAATAAATACTGGCGCTGGCGCTCACGTGTTAAACATGTGAGGCGCTGCCTGATTGATTTTTTTAAAATGTAATTTTTTATGAGGGAACAAATGCCCTCCACCGTTGTTCTCACGTGTTTTTCATGTGAGTGCAACGGTGCACAACTTTAGACCATCTGATCTGCCTTGGGATACGAAGAATCTGAACCGACCCCTATCCCTTTAAATAGGGCTTCGACCCCTAGGTGACTGCTGCGCTTTCATCTTCTTTCTTGAGAATTTTATTCTCCATTAGAGTTTAGCTCTGTTTTCTTGAAACTTAGTTCTTCACCCTTTTCCAGATCTACATTGTAGACCTACTCTGCCAAAATTTTCTTTGGTAAGAGTCTTCTCCTTGGAAGATTACTTCATTTTTAATTATAGATCTTAGCTCTAAAATATTTCCTTTGAAAATTTACCGAACTTAGTTCTGATCTTTTTTAGATCTCTTTCCCCTTTGGAGATTTTCTTGAGATTTTATTCGGAGGTTTGCTCTGGAGATTTATAACAGAACTTAGTTCTGATTGGATCTTTTCCCCAAAGGTTTGCTCTAAGAAATTTTCTATAGAACTTAGTTCTGATTTCTAGATCTTTTTCTCTGTGGGGAGTTTCTTGAAATTTTAATCAGAGCTTTGTCTGGCAATTTTCCACAGAACTTAGTTCTGATTAGATCTTTTTCCCTTTAGGGATTTTCTTGAGATTTTAATCAGAGTTTTGCTCTGGCAATTTAATATCATATCGCTCTTAGGGATTTTCTTGGATTTTCAGTTTAATAAAGCTTTGCTCTGAATATCAAATCCCTTTGGGGATTTTCTTGAAATTTTTGGTATTTTATACCATTTTGATAAGCAGAGCTCAGCTCTGTAATTTTATTATTATTAGAAACAGCCTTAAGGATTTTTTTTAGATTTCTCCATTGAGCACATGTCCCAATCATTAAGGAGCCGCTATCTCAATTCTGTGGGGCCTACTAGTTTTTTAAAGCTTAGTGATGCTAGCGGTTTTTATTGCTAACTCTCCACTGGTTTCTTTTCAGGTACCATGGCTAGTCATTTATACGATATCGAGAAAATTATCTCCTGTGAAGAAATTCGTATACAAGGTCGCTTTCAAGGCTAGGAGTATACTGATGCCCAATGTGATGAGGTGATGCGTCGCTTTGATGATCACAATGGTCGATTGCTCCCCCGCCGTTCTGCCCTTTGGAAGATTATCGTTGGATCGATCTGGGAAGCATTTCCTGAGCTTGATGAGGCTATGCCGCTCGAGACACTTGATGATGCTAAAAACAAGGTGCATTCAGTATTTTTAATGGGCCTAATCTCGAAGAAGCGGAGAGATGATCTTATCACTGTTTTACATCGCGTCTTCCAACAGAAAGCGATAATATCCGCATACCAGAGAATGGAAGACATCAGCGGGGATCCTGAAGCTTGCATTCGGGAGAAGACGCATAAGAAGATGGTCAATGAAGTTCGAAGCGCTTTACTCAAACTTGCCTTTAAGTTTGAGAACCCATGTCCGAAATTTAGCGTCTTACCATTGTAGACCATTGATGATGTTTGTTTCTTTTTTTTTTCTTTTGTGATAATCCTCATTACCAATGTATAAATTTCTTTGAATCATAAATGACAAGCCTCTTTCCCCTTTTTTTCATTATGCCAACGCTCACATGCCTTTCACGTGAGACGCTGCTATTGAATTTAATCCTATAAAAGACTAGCGTCAGCGTTCACATGTGCTTCACGTGAGGCACTGCCTTATTATATGAAGGAATCGTTTCATCTTCTTGTTCTTCTTTTTTTGAGTCACCACTTTCTTTTCCAATGCCTTCTTTTTGTCAGAGCTTAGAAATAGTTCCACCATTCACAACATTTTCTGTGCCGAGACTTAAATGCTTCTCTTTATAATCTGAAGCAGTGCTCATCTTCTCCTTCACAGAGAAAGAACTACTTTAACATGGCTTACAATCGCCCACATTCTCTTCGACGGCCATGGGAGAATGCCCATCGAGGAGATTATTCCTCGCTTCGCTGCTCGACTGGCGAATCCCGATCTCACGGATGATCAATGCAATACGGTGATGCACGAGCTCCTGATTGGTAGAGGGTCTCCTCTCCCCTCCGGCTCTATTTGGTTTCGGTTGATTTTCTTGGCCATCCTTAACAGCATTCCCCCTCATTCGGCGGAGATGACTCTAGCGATGCTCGACGTAGCAAAGGACAAGATCGACTGCGTTCAAGAGACGTGCTTGATTTCAAAGCCTCTGAAGGACGGCTCGATTCATATGCCGAGTCAGATCCGGGCTCGGCTGGCTATCATGTCTTCTTTTGCCGACGAGCATGGCACTGATAGATGGGGAGGGACTTTTCGTGAGAATCGTCGTTACGATATAGTAGAGCAGGCAGAGAGGGAGTTAGAGAACTTTGTTTATTGTTTTATTAACCCCTATATCTCTGATCCCATATTTGGTGATCTCTTCCTTGTAAAATAAGATGTTTATTTAAATGCATTTCTTTTATCGTTGACTGCTGAATGTTTCATCCTCAGCACATATTCATATGTGCATCTCACCCATTTCGGAGTCTCTAGTTTATTCACTCATTTCGGAGTCTCTAGTTTATTCACCCATTTCAGAGTTTTTGATTTATTCATTCATTTCGGAGTTTCTTTAGTTTATCTCACTTAGGTTTACAGGCAAACTTGCCCTAACTTTAGATGTAGATTACCCTTATTCTTTTATTATAGGGGTTAGTCCATCGTACCGTCGCGTTGGCCGATGTATTCCTCGATATGCAGTTCCTTAGGTTTCTATTCGAGTAGCCCCGCGACTGTCGTGTCTCTGATCCCTTCTGAGGCTGGACAAGACGTCTTCAAGTAATCTTCTTAGGTTGGAATGTTTGTATTATCGTCGGAAGAACAAGCGTTAGATATTTGTCGGGGCGCTTTTTACTTGAGCTTAGGCTTAGTTTGAAGCCCCGATGAGTCATAACCGCACCCTTCGAGGGTGGGATGATCTTCAATGGTCTTTAGGCTTTGTATGTATTGCCGTTAAGACCCGAATCTACGAATATGCCGTCACTTCGTTTTTTCTTTGATGATGTCACGTCGATTCTTTGCTGAAATAGGGAAGACATCCGTATGATCTCTATGCTGTATGTATTGCCATCGAGGTCTGGAGCTAGGGATATGCCGTCACTCCAATTTTATTTGACCCTTGGGTCTTGGTTGACGTCGCGTCTGCATCTTGCTGGCATGAGAAGTATCGGGGATAGGATTGAAGATTTGGAGCTAGGATTTTGTCGTTGCTCCATTTTTATTTTGGCTCCTTGGAACTTTGTTGATGTCGCATCTGCATCCTGTCGGAATGAAAAGAACGTGAATATGATCTCTAAGTTGTAGATGTTGCCATTAAGATCTGGAGCTAGGAATTTTCCATTGCTCCACTTTTATTTTACCCTTGGGTCCTTTGTTGACGTCGCGTCTGCACTGAGAAGGAACGTCGAGCTGGAGCTAGGATTTTGCCATCGCTACGTTTTGATTTGGCTCCTTGGAGCCTTGTCGACACCACGTCTGTACTCCGCTGGAGTAAAAAAGATTTAAAATTTGTCTCTAAGCTGTGGATGTGCCATCAAGACTCGGTTCTTCTTTTGACGAAGCAAGGTGGGAAAATATAGTTCCACTTTAATTTGTGCCCATGGATTGTGTACAAGAGTCAGTATAGAAATACTTACAGGGCAGAAAAGTTTATATATATATATATATTATTTATTTCCGCGATGTTCTATCTTTTCAGTTTTTTATATCGTGAAAGTCGCGATTGCCCGATCATTTCGGCTGTTTTTCGTGGTGCCCAATCATTTCGGCTATGTCATTTTTATTTTTTACTTGCTATTTCGCGGTGCCCAATCTTGGCATCAACATCGCTACAACTGGAATATTACCAGGAGCGAATCATCATTTGCCTTGAGAGGACTTAAAATTTGATACCTATTTAGGTATCAGCATCACTACAACTGGATATTGCCATGAGCGGATCATCATTTGCCTTTGTCAATTTAGACAAAGGCGGCTTAGCAAACAGGGTTAGGATCCTGTCGACTAAGGCTTTTGACTTTATGAGCCGTAAGGGTCTCATAAAGATATTTCTCCCTATGAGTCGTGAGGATCTCATAGGTGTGTTTTTTCCTTAGGAGTCGTAGGAATTCCTAAGTGTGTTTTCTCTTGTAAGTCGTAAGGATCATACAAGAGTGCTTTCTCCTTATAAGTCGAGAGGACTTATATGTGTCGTTCACCATATGGGGATATTTTTTTTCCATTGGTGGGACTTTGTAGGGAATATATTTATTTATGCCCATGGATTGTATACAAGAGTCTATATTGGACCACTTGTGGGGCGGAAAAGTTTGTGGGTTTTGGTGGTTTAAGAACAGATTTGGATTTCTGTAACCTAAGGCTTTTGAATTCTATAAGCCGTAATGGTCTTATAGAAGGTATATTCTTCTTACAAGTCGTGAGGATCTCATAAGTGCATTTTCTCCTTAGAAATCGTGTGGATTTCCAAGTGTGTTGCTCCTTTGCGAGTTGTCATGCCCCACTTCCCAGTAGACAGAAACGGTGACGTAGCAAGCCCGCAACGTATTTACTAAGAAAATACGTTAAGCGTAATTAAGCAATATAACAATGTGCAAGAATAACAAAACTAATAAAATGAAACAGCAGCTTTATTTACATTCCACTTTGCATACAACTGTCTAAAAATAAAAGATACAATAAAACCAAATGCCTAAACAATGGCATACTGAAAGTATATGCAGGCTGGAAGGAGCTAGTAGTCTGGCTGAGCAGCAAACTGGTCCAAGTCCTCCAGGCTCGGCTCTATCTCCTCAGAGTCCAGTCCTCCCGACGAACATTCCAAAGAAATAAAATAGAGAGGAATGTCGTCAGCGAACCAGCGCTCGGTAAGTCCCAAAAGAAGTAAGAGAAGATAGTATATAATGTGAATAGAAACCAAATGAACAGAGGACATGTAAAATTGTATATGATCATTCACAAGTATATGATAATTATTCTAACGTAGTTATTTATAGTTTGATAAAGAAGGTATTCATGTATACGAGAGGAGTCCATCTTACCCCGTGGACTATGGTAACATGTAGTACAAGGCCCCGTCAGAACCCACGGGACAACGGCATGTGAATTCATGTAGGTGTCTTTTAAAGTGACCTCTCGTACCACGATATACGTTCCGTACCAATCTACCCCTTTATCCCCGCGTATTGTATTATATAAATTAAGATTATAGGTCTTGGCTAAATCCATGGATATAAAATGTACAAGTTCATGTTCAAGATGTAATCAGGTATTCAGGTATTCATGTCAAGTTCATGTCTAGTTATAACCATGGTTCGGTCAAGTCGAGTCAAGTATACAAGTTTGAGTTTGATATTTGAATTCGAGTATTCAGGTTCATGATCAAGTATTCAAGTTCATGTTTGATTTTGGATTCTAGTTTGAGTTTGGATTCAGATTGAAGTCAAAAACTTGTGAATGGATTTAGCTCTTGAAATTCTTAGGTTCGGGAGTAATCGGCAACTGCTGCACATGGACAGCAGGATTTATGTCTTTTTCCAAGACAATTTCCATTGATAACTTCGTTAAGTTGTCTAGCCTGAATAGGCAAGGACTCACTTTCTCCGGCTCCCTGAGGCTCAAGAGAAATGATACCGTTTAAGCCTATATTAATTTTATAGTCCTTAAAGTATTGTTTTGCATATCTCGAGGGAGTTTTATGAAAAATACTTTAATATAGTGTAAAATTAAACCTCGATGGTGATTTATAATATTTAGGGTTTTCATGAACATGTATTTTAATTTGTTGTGGTGTTTTGGTGATAACCTAGCCTTTTGAAAGTCTATGGCACTTTTATGAAAAATAGCTCTTTTAGAAACTTGATGGTATTTTATTAAAATTTTAATCTTTCATTTTAAAAATATAGTTTCATAATATATTTTTATTGAAAATACGGATTCATAGTTCTATATAATTTTCCAAATTTTAGTTTTTATTTAGAAATTCGTATTTCTTAAAAACCGTATTTTTATTTTCTTTCGAGACCAAATACTCCGTGAGGAGTTCTGCATCTCGCTCTATTATCCCAAAGATGTGAAATAATGTGCACCATCTATTAGCGGGCACCCTAATGAGGGTTGTAGAGGCGTAATTGCCAAGGATTACAAAACTACCGATTAAAAAAAACCGTTTTGAAAGGTGTGGTATTTTAATGAAAAACTTATTCTTTATGAACCATATATCTAGAATACAGTACTATGAAACCATGGTGTGCGTGTGGGGTAGGTCGTTACCCCGTGAAAATTCTAAGGATGGATATACTAGTTATCGAAAAAGGGTTATACTAAAGTTCATGGTATTTTAATGAAAAGTTCGTTACATGATTATTTCACATGAAAATTTTGGTTAAACTCAAAACTAAATGATTGTAAACAAGGTTACAAGTAGTGCGAGAAAGTTTGTTTGACCTATTTTTGCTAAAAAAGGGAGTGCAAAGGTTAAAATAATATGTATCGGAGTTAACTCCAATTTACCGACATGTTTTTTAAAAGATGGTTTGAGATGAAAGAAGAAGAGAAAAGAGGGGACTTACTCGCTGTGCAGCATTGGGAAGAGATTAAAGAAAAAGTGAGGGGATTCCGTGGTGTCGCGGAAGCTCCGGAAACGACTTCTATTTTCGACGAAAAGAGTTTGGTTGCTAACTCCACTTGCACTTAGGAACTTTTGGGATAATTTTGATGGAAATTTTCAAAATAGAGGGGGGCTAGGGCAAGGGGTGGTTATTATAGTGAAGAATTAGGGTTTGAAAATGTGGATTAAAAGAATTAAAATAGTGTTAAACGGTGAATTGAAGAGTCTCTGTTTGATTGCAGGAAAATCAAACAGTGCAGGGGAGTTGAGGAAAGTTGAAGGGACGAGTGTGCAAAGCACGGAGTCATTTGGACTCAATCGAACCGTCGACGCCGGCCATATTGAGGAAATGGGCGGTCGGATCTTGATGATCCGTCTAGAGATTTTTGCCACGTGGTTTAGTCAGGGTTTACTCCTATTTGCGCATGTTTGATTTTTCTGAAACTTTTCGTTTCTCCGTGAATTGCACGTGCAACTCTTGGGCTTTCGAAAAATTAAAAAGAAAAATCTTTAAAAAATAATTGGGTCTGATGAGATTCGAAAGCACAGGCTATGTCGCAGCAGGGTAGAGGTTTTACCAGTGAGCTACAACTTGTTTCTTGCTTTTATTGAACAAAAATAACTTATAACTCTTATACAGACTGAAATACCCTTTCCTATACAATAAACAAGAAATTTTTGTACAGGGGTTTCCGAGTCATTACATTCTACCCTCCTTATAAAAATTTCGTCCTCAAAATTTACGTAAAGGACTAACTTTCGAATAGCTGAAGGTATCGTATACGCATATCGTCTTCTAGCTCCCATGTCGATTCTTCTGGTGAGTCTTTTCTCCACATCACCAGGACCAAGTTTACCTCCTTGTTCCGCAATGTCTTCACTTTTTGGTCCAGGATCTTGACTGGTTGTTACTCGCAGGTTAGGTCAGTCTGTACCGTAAGCTCTAAGTGATCAAGTATATGGATGGGATCGCTCACATATCGTCGTAGCTGGGATATGTGGAACACGTTGTGCACTCTTTCTAATGACGGTGGAACTGCCAAACGGTATGCCACTTCTCCAACTCATTCGAGTATGTCGAACGGTCCTATATACCTTGGACTTAGTTTACCCCTCTTGCCAAAACGTATCACTCCTCTGTTTGGAGAGATCTTCAAGAATATATACTCTCCGGGTTGAAAATCCAGGTGTCGACACTTTGCATATGTCCAATGTTTCTGTCGGTCATGGGCTATGCACATCCTTTCCCTGATCGTGCAAACTACATCTACAGTCGCCAGAATCATCTCTGGTCTAAGGAATTCACGATCTCCTACATCGTCCCAACTCAGCGGGGAACGACACTTCCGTCCGTAGAGTGCTGTGAATGGTGCCATCCCAATACTTGCCTGGTAGCTGTTGTTGTATAAAAACTCCACAAGATGTAGGTGATCTTCCCATATACCTATGAAGTCTGACATACAGGCTCTCAGCATATTTTCTAATATCTGAATTGTTCGCTCAGACTGTCTGTCCGTTTGTGGATGATACGCCGTGCTGAAATTCAGACTTGTTCCCAGGCTAGCTTGTAGACTCTGCCAGAACTGTGATCGGAATCTCATATCATGATCGGAGACGATGCAAACAGATACTCCATGTAATCTCACGATCTCTTCCATGTACTTCATTTCTAACGACTCGGTTAACTAGCCAACTCGTAATGGAATAAAGTGAGCCGACTTAGTGAGTCGAACTACAATAACCCAAATCGCGTCATTACCCTTTGTGCTGCAAGGGAGAGCAGTCACGAAGTCCATGGTAATTTGCTGCCATTTCCATTCTGTCATGCCCCGCTTCCTAATAGACGGAAACGGTGACGTGGCGGGCCGCAACGTATTTACTAAGAAATAAATACGTTAAGCGTAATTAAGCAATATATATAAAATGCACAAGAATAACAAGAGATATAGAATAAACATCAACTTTTGTTAATATTCATCTTTACAATACAACTGCTTTGAAAAAGAAAGATACAAGGATATAAAGCAATGCCTAAACAGTGGCATACAAACTGAAAGTAAATACAAGGAGAGCTAGAAGTCCGGCTGGGCAGTGAACTGGCCCAAGTCCTCCTGGTTAGGCTTGATCTCCTGAGAGTCCGGTCCTCCTGACGAACATTCCAAAGAAAAAAAGACAGGAATGTCGTTAATGAACTAGCGCTCGGTAAGTCCCAAAAGAAGGAATGGAATATAACAAGTAATGTGAAATGGAACTGGTAAGTTGTACATGTATATGCTTGTTATTCTAACGTAGTTGTTTGTAGCTTGGTACAGAAGGTATTTGTGTATACGAGAGGAGTCCATCTTACCCCGTGGACTATGGTAACATATAGTACAAGGCCGCGTCAAAACCCATGGGACAACGGCACGAGAGTTCGTGTAGGTGTCTTTTAAGTGACCATCTCGTGCCACGTTAACACGTTCCGTACCAATCTACCCCGTTATCCCCGTGTAATGTATTGTATAGGTTATATTTACAAGTCTTGCCGAAACCATAGATACAAGTTGTTCAAGTAGTCAGGTTTAGGATGTAATCATGTATTTAAGAAGTCATGTCAAGTTATAACCATGGTTCGGTCAAGTCAAGTCAAGTATTCATGTTTGGTATTGATGTTTGAATTCAAGTATTCAGGTTCAAGTTCATGTATTCATGTTAGACTTTGGATTCATGTTTGAATTGGACTCTGATTTAAGGTTGGATTCAGATTTGAGTTAGACTCAGCCTTGAGTCAGACACTTGTAACTGATTTAGATCCTGAATTAGGTTCGGGGGTCATCGGTAACTGTTGCATATGGACGGCAGAATTTGTGTCTTTTTCCAAGAAAATTACCATTGATAACTCCGTTAAGTTTTCTACCTTAAATATGCAAGCACTCACTTTCTCCGGCTCCCTGGGGCTCAAGAGAATTGATCCCGCTTAAACATATATTTACTAAAGTCCTTAATATTGTTTTATATAACTCGAGGGGGTTTTATGAAAAAATATTTTTTATAAAATAAAAATAAACCTCGAGAAGTTATTTATATTATTTAGGGTTTTCATGGATGTGAATTTTAAGCATTTGAGGTATTTTAGTGATAATTACATAGCTTGGAAAGTTCATGGTATTTTATTGTAAAACTTATCTTTTCTTGGTATTTAGGTGAAACTTGTAATTCTTTCATTTAAAAAAATGTAAGTTTATTATATTTTGTATGGATTTTGTAATTTTATATAATTATTAAAAAATTAATTTTATTTATGTAGAAAATGCGTTTTTCTTAAAAACCGTATTTAACACCTTTAGAGACCGAATGCTCCGTGAGAAGGTCTGCATCTCGCTCTACTAGCCCAAGGATGTACGATAATCCACACCATCCAATGGAACAAGAGTGTATGTGAGGGGTAGATCATTACCCCGTGAAGTGTTCCTAAGGTATGTTTAAGCGATACTAAAAAAGATAATATTAAAGTCCGTGATATTTTAATGAAAAACTTAAGTTAAAGTTATTTTGCATGGAATTCTAGGTTAAAATTTATTCCAAACATTTATAAATAAGATTACAAGTTTTGTGTAAAATTTGGATGAACAATATGTAAGAAAAAGGGGAGTTTTAGGGTTTAGAAGATTGATATCGGTATTAACTCCACTTACCGATGTTCGTTTTAAAATAAATTTTTAAAGAAGAGAAAAGAAGATTGGAAGGGACTTACAATTAGATTAGCTCAAAGAAAGGTTGAAGAAAGAGCGTTGAACTTTGTGGCGCCGCGGAATCGCCGTAATTTGCTTCGATCCTCGTCGGAAGTTGATCGCTTGCTAACTTCTCTTTTACTCCACTTGTACTTAAGAAATTTTGAGAGTTTTGGCTAGAATTTTCAGAATGATATTGAGCCAAAGGGTGAGGTGGTATTTATAGTGGAGAATTAGGGTTTTGGAATTAAAATGGTGAATTAAAATGCATTAAAATGATGATAAATTGGGAATTGAAGGTGCTCTGTTTGATTGCAGGGCAATCAAACAGTGCAGAGGAGTTAGGGGTAGGGGAAGAGTCGAGTGTGCAAAGCCCGGGCATCATTTGCCACGGCTGAACCGTCGGCGTCGGCCCAAATCAAATTTCCGCCGGCCGATCAGTGGAGTTGAGTCGCTGGATTTGTGCCACGTGTACAAGTCAGTGTTTAAACCCTTTTGCACATGTTTGATTTTTCTGACTTTTCATTTTTATGTGTATTGCACGTGTAAACTTTTGGGCTTCCAAAAAGATAAAAAGAAAAATCAGAAAAAATAATGTGTCTAATGGGGATCGAACACAGGGGCTACGTCATAGCAGTGCAAGGACTTTACCAGTAAGCTACAAGTTATTTCTTACTGTTATTTAACAAAATTAACTTATAACCCAATCTCACGCTGCATAACTCATTTATGTATATTAAACTGGAAAATTCTGTATAGTAAATTAAGAGTCGTTACATTCTACCCTCCTTATAAAAATTTCGTCCTCGAAATTTTCATTTACATAGGGACTAATTTACAAATAAGTGAGGGTATATTGCACACATGTCTTCTTCTCGTTCCCAAGTTGATTCTCCTGGTGAATCTTTTCTCCATATCACTCGGACCAAGTTTACTTCTTTGTTCCTGAGTGTCTTTACCTTTCGGTCCAGGATCTCAACGAGTTGTTTCTCACAAGTCAGGTCAGTCTGGACTGTGAGCTCTGAGTGATCAAGGATGTGGCTAGGGCCGCACATATATCTTTGTAGCTGGTATATGTGGAACACGTTGTGCACTCCTTCCAATGAGGGTGGTAGTGCCAAACGGTATGCCACTTCTCCGACTCGTTCGAAAATATCGAACGGTCCTATGTATCTGGGACTGAGCTTACCCCTCTAGCCAAAGCGGATCACTCCTCTGTTTGGAGAAATCTTTAAGAAAACATGATCTCCAGGTTGGAACTCCAGATGTCGGCTCTTTGCATCTGTCCAATATTTCTATCTGTCTTCGGCTATGCGCATTCTTTCCTTGATCGTGCAAACTACGTCTACAGTTGCCACGATCATCTTTCGTCCGTAGAGTGCTGCGAATGATGCCATTCCAATACTTGCCTGATAGCTGTTGTTGTATGAAAACTCCACAAGGTGTAGGTGATCTTCCCACGAACCTCTGAAGTCTAACATACAAGCTCTTAGCTTTTCCTCCAGATGCTGAATTGTTCGCTCGGACTGTCCGTCCATTTGTGGATGGTAAGCCGTGCTGAAGTTCAAACTCGTTCCCAGGCTAACTTGTAGACTCTGCCAAAACTGTGATCGGAATCTGGTATCCCGATCGGAGACGATGCAAAATGGTACTCCATGTAAGCTCACAATCTCCTGCATGAGTTTCATGGGTATAAAAAATAGTACATTTTGAAGAGTTAAATCACTTTAGATTCATGCTCACCTCCATGTACTTCTTTGCTAACGTCTCGGTAGATTGGCCAACTTGAAAGGGAATAAAGTGAGCCAACTTGGTGAGTCGATCCACAATAACCCATACTGCGTCATTACCCTTCGTGCTGTGAGGAAGGGCAGTCATGAAGTCCATGGTAAAGTGCTGCCATTTCCATTCTGGAATTGGTAACGACTGAAGTAGACCAGCAGTTCTGTGATGTTCAGCCTTCACTTGCTGACACACTAAATACTTAGATATGCTTCTGGCTACTTCTCGCTTCATTCCATGCCACCAGTAGTGTTGCCGTAGATCCTTGTACATTTTTGTACCGCCGGGGTGTACAGAATAAGGAGAGATGTGAGCTTCTTTCATCAACTCTTCTCGAACTGGGCTGTTCGGTACACACAATCGACTTCCATATCTCAAGGATCCGTCTTCATGGATGATGAAGTCGGTTCGAAGTCCACTTTCTACTTGTTCTTGGATCTTTTGTAGCTTGGCATCATTTACTTGAGCTGCCTTGATATAATTGACAAGAGTAGACTGGACTTTGTAAGTTCATCAAATACGAAGCGTTGCCTGGCATAACTACTTCGATCGCCAATCCGTGCAATTCCTGCTGTAGCTTCCGCTGAGCGGTGAGATTCATTGCTAATGGCTGGCGGCAAAGTGCATCAGGAACTACATTCACCTTCCCGGGTGTAAGGTTCCTAGGCACTCTTACAAGGGTCTATAAGACATCAACCATGCCCGAATAAAAATTTAGACGTGCCGAACAACCCAAAACTAGGATCTTTGCTAGATTATTAGGGTTAAACATGCAAGTAAACATCTTTACAACTATGAGAGAAGGATTACAACCTTTGTAGTCCGCTCCTTCGCTTCATAAGCTCCGAGTAGAACTCCCTTTGCCGCAATCCATGATCTTCAGGACTCAAGAGAGGCTCCACAACCCGAATGATCCATACTTGCTTGTAGTCTTCCTTTTCTCCGATGATCAACCTCGAAGTTCCTTTAACTCAAGCTCTTTCTCATTAATGAGGTGAACACCTTAATCTAATTGGCTAGATTAGATGAGGATGATGAAGTAGGATTTATACTCTCTTTTATTATCAAATTCTCACTCTAATTCATCACTAAAGAAAAACCTAGAAAGCTTTTTCAAAGCTCAAGGAAGAAGAAGAAGAATGAATCCTTTTTGTGATGAATAATGAAAAAGATATTATGATTACAAAATGCAACCATGGTCAAAGATGAAAAGGCTAACCAATGTAGAGACTTAACTAGGGTTAAGGGTGTGGTTTGGGTTTACAAATATCTCACAAAAATATCAACCATAATATCTTTGCAAGAAACAAAAGAAAACCTTCTAGAAGGTTCATGAAAGAACTAACCCAAATCAAACCATAACCATGTTTAATCTCCACTAATCATGTTGCATTAGTAATTATAATATGTTACAATATTATATATCACATATATAATATATTTTGTAACAAAAGAAAATAATATAATTAACATATATCGTATATATATCAATGTATTATCCGGTGAGAAAATGAAATAATAAATCGAGCCAATATTAGATAATGTAATGCAATATATCATATATATTATTATATATTAAATTATCGAATCAACACTTGATCCGACAATCCGGCTATATCGAATATAACCGACTAATATATCATGTACCGATTCATCGAATCAACACTTGATCCGATGACCCGGCTGATATCAAATATCGCGAGAATATAATACGGTATCTCATATCGTATTATCCTCGGTCCTGCACATATCACATATGTTCTCCTACTCCATTTTGCCTGAGTCAAGAAAGCTCTGTGTAGGACTCTAAAGAATCATCAATACGCCGGTAGCAGGTGATGATCATATCAAACACCCACAAGCTGCAAGCAGTCAGCTAAACGTAACAGCTACCCAGGTATTGAGCGATCAGAAAATCAACAAGCAAGCCTGTACATTCTCCTGTGAATCCAAACAGTAATACTCCCGTACAGTCCGGTCTCTTCGTCTGATATGTTGCATATCTAGTCTAGGGGTGGTATACGTCAGACCCCAGTAACCGATAAGTCGTGTCGACGTGAGGCTCATAACAGGTCAAGAAACTACTGGTAACACTTACCAGTAAATCTCTATATCAGCCCTGGCCAAGGACTTCCAGTTATAGCCAATCGAACACAGCACAACATCAACTCCCTATACCGGGAGAGACGAATCCCCTCCTATCGCTCATTGCCTCCATGTGATTCGGGACTATACCCAAAAGCTACCGTTTTGCACGCCCTCTTGGACGTGGTAAAGTGGAAATCAAAGCACAGTGGGAATCACACAAGACTCTATGACGATCTCGGGTCTACAGACTACCCTGTACCAGTGTCACCAGAAAACTGCCATCTGACGTGAGGTATAATACCATCTGGGAGTTCTCGGCGAGTCCGTCCAGTGTACCCAGTCTCCACTGAGCACCCGTACACCATCCTTGATGTCAAACACCGATGGATATGGGATCATCCATCGCCCATCATATGGGTCAAGATGCGTATACGCTAGTCTACTCTGGTGTATCGATGCCCTGTCTCGATACACCCTCGACTAGGAACAGTTATAGGATGTACTCGTCGACTACCCTGGCCCCACTAGTATGATCTCATCATAGTCCCAGTAGTCGAGTACATATCCTAAGGGCTTTATCAACATGTGAGAGTAAGACAGTAAACTAATATAAGTCAACATGTTAAGATAAAGAGAAACCAAATAGCATACTATCATGTCGAGCAAGAAAGTCCTCTCTATATATATCCAAGCATCCATTATAATATACATCATATGTACAACAATGGCCTCTAGGGCATATATATAACTAACACCGGGATGATACTGTAGGTTGATGTCGAAGTTCGCCATGAGTTCTAGCCATCTTCTCTGCCGCATGTTCAATTCCTTCTGAGTAAATACATACTTCAGATTCTTGTGGTCAGTGTATATATCTACTCTTTCTCCCAGAAGATAGTGGCGCCAAATCTTAAGTGCGAAGATAACGACTGCTAACTCCAAATCATGTGTTGCATAGTTGCGCTCATGAACCTTCAGCTGTCTCGACGCGAAAACCATAACTTTTCCATGCTGATGTAGAACACATCCTAATCCCTTACCGGACGTATCACAATGTACGATGAATCCTCCAGATTGATCCGGTATTACAAGGATAGGAGCTGAAGTTAATCTTGATTTGAGTTCTACAAAAGTGTTTTCACATGCTTCTGACCACACGAATTCTCCATCTTTACGTGTGAGCTGGGTCAGGGATGCTGCAATCTTCAAAAAACCTTCAATGAATCTTCGGTAGTATCCTGCTAATCCCAAGAAACTTCGTATATCCTTCACCGTCTTTAGTGTCGGCCACTCGCTGATAGCTGACACCTTAGCTGGATCTACTAAGATTCCTTCGCCTGAAACGAAATGTCCGAGAAATCCGACTTGATCTAGCCAAATTCACACTTGCTGCACTTGGCATAGAGTTGATGCTATCGTAATGTCTCCAGGACAATCCGTAAATGCTCGGCGTGTTCTTTCCGATTCTTTGAATACACCAGGATGTCGTCGATGAAGATGACAACGAACCTGTCTAAGTACTTTCGGAAAACTTGGTTCATCAGATTCATAAAAATAGCAGGTGCATTGGTCACTCCAAATGTCATCATGAGATATTCGTAATGACTATAGCGAATCCTAAACGCCATCTTCGGAATGTCGGACTCTTTGACCTCCACCTGATGATAATCCGAACGAAGATCTAGTTTCAAAAATACACAAGACCCACTTAGCTGATCGAAAGATCATCGATGCGCGGTAGTGGATACTTATTCATAATCGTCACATCGTTCAGAGTTCAGTAATCTACACACATCCTGTATGAACCTTCTTTTTTCTTCACGAGCAAAACTGGAGATCCCCAACTTGAAATACTGGGACGAATCTAACCTTTCTTCAGGAGTTTGTCCAATTGAGTGCGGATCTCCTTCAATCCCTCAGGACTTAACCAGTACGGGGCTCTGATTACTGGTTGCGCAGCAGGTATTAAGTCAATGCTGAATTCAAGAGCTCGATCGGGAGGCAAACCTGTTATGTCTTCAGGGAACACATCCTCAAACTCTCGAACTACCTCTGGCTTTTCTTCTTCCGCCGGTAGAGTAAACACTTCTGCATTCTTTGGTTTAGCACGGAAGATTCATGGTTCCAACATTCAATCTCCACTTTTGAAGTAGAAGACTGGGTGATCTGGTATCTCAAATACTACCCTCCTTTGACGACAGTCAATCGTAGCATAGAAAACTCCCAGCCAGTCCATCCCCAACACAACATCGAAATTTGGGATGTCTGGTTCTTTGAAATTCACGCAGAATTCTCTTCCACAAACTACAACTGGACACTAATCAAATCCCATAGTTGCTTTTAATACTCCATTCCCGGAACTAACATTCCAGCTTGAAATGAGTCGCTTCACGGGAATTGCATGCGTTCTCACGAATCGTTGCGACATGAAGCAGTGCGACGCTCCAGTGTCGAACAGTGCTAAAGCAGGTAGGGAGGCTACTAGTATAGCACCTAAGTTATGTGAGGTTGGTTTTAGATATAGGAGAAATATAGTGATATACAAGAATTGAAAAGATGAAAGGATTGGGAATTACCAGTGATTATTCCCCCAATACAGAGAGTATTGTCCGCTCTGGCCGAAGCCACACGGTTTTGTCCTTCGGGATGAACTGGACCCGACCAGGGGCCACTTCCCAGGAGGTCACCCATCCCAGGACTTCCCTGGCCCGAGCACGCTTAACTACGGAGTTCTCAAACTCCTATAGTGCCAGTTCACTTAAAATGCGCCTCTGTATTGAAGAGAGGTATCATTCCATTTATAGTACAGATCTGACCTCTTTCGGAATGTATTCCGAAGATTCCCCATGTTCTACAGTGGGTCCCCATGCTTATCTGGTATAAATGGGTATACCAGATAGTACCTGGGGTATTACATTCTCCCCCACTCAGAACAATGGTTCGTCCTCGAACCACAGACCTACTATTGAGGAACCATCTCTGATACCATTCTGTCACGACCCACCCCCAATACAGAGAGTATTGTCCGCTCTGGCCGAAGCCACACGGTTTTGTCCTTCGGGATGAACTGGACCCGACCAGGGGCCACTTCCCAGGAGGTCACCCATCCCAGGACTTCCCTGGCCCGAGCACGCTTAACTACGGAGTTCTCAAACTCCTATAGTGCCAGTTCACTTAAAAGGCGCCTCTGTATTGAAGAGAGGTATCATTCCATTTATAGTACAGATCTGACCTCTTTCGGAATGTATTCCGAAGATTCCCCATGTTCTACAGTGGGTCCCCATGCTTATCTGGTATAAATGGGTATACCAGATAATACCTGGGGTATTACACATTGGTCACTCCAAATGTCATCATGAGATATTCGTAATGACTATAGCGAGTCCTAAACGCCATCTTCGGAATGTCGGACTCTTTGACCTCCACCTGATGATAATCCGAACGAAGATCTAGTTTCAAAAATACACAAGACCCACTTAGCTGATCGAAAAGATCATCGATGCGCGGTAGTGGATACTTATTCTTAATCGTCACATCGTTCAGAGTTCAGTAATCTACACACATCCTGTATGAACCTTCTTTTTTCTTCACGAGCAAAACTGGAGATCCCCAACTTGAAATACTGGGACGAATCTAACCTTTCTTCAGGAGTTCGTCCAATTGAGTGCGGATCTCCTTCAATCCCTCAGGACTTAACCAGTACGGGGCTCTGATTACTGGTTGCGCACCAGGTATTAAGTCAATGCTGAATTCAAGAGCTCGATCGGGAGGCAAACCTGTTATGTCTTCAGGGAACACATCCTCAAACTCTCGAACTACCTCTGGCTTTTCTTCTTCCGCCGGTAGAGTAAACACTTCTGCATTCTTTGGTTTAGCACGGAAGATTCGTGGTTCCAACATTCAATCTCCACTCTTGAAGTAGAAGACTGGGTGATCTGGTATCTCAAATACTACCCTCCTTTGACGACAGTCAATCGTAGCATAGAAAACTCCCAGCCAGTCCATCCCCAACACAACATCGAAATTTGGGATGTCTGGTTCTTTGAAATTCGCGTAGAATTCTCTTCCGCAAACTACAACTGGACACTAATCAAATCCTATAGTTGCTTTTAATACTCCATTCCCGGAACTAACATTCCAGCTTGAAATGAGTCGCTTCACGGGAATTGCATGCGTTCTCACTAATCGTTGCGACATGAAGCAGTGTGACGCTCCAGTGTCGAACAGTGCTAAAGCAGGTAGGGAGGCTACTAGTATAGCACCTAAGTTATGTGAGGTTGGTTTTAGATATAGGAGAAATATAGTGATATACAAGAATTGAAAAGATGAAAGGATTGGGAATTACCAGTGATTATTTTGCCAGTGGCTTCGGCTTCCTCAACCGTCATTGTGAAAGCCTGACGTCTGGGCACATTCCTCCTTGCTGGAGGCACATTCTTCTGTCCTTGGGACATGTTTCTCTTCCCTTGAGGCACGTTTCTCTGTGCCTGGTGGAATTGACGAGGAGACTATGCGGGAGGTTCACGTGGAGGTAGTGCAGGTAGGGCTAGTCGAGGTGCAGGAGCCTGAATGGCTGGTCATTGCGGAATCGTGATTGCAGGTATTGGTGCTGGAGCTGGGTTGAGTCGATATGGATATGCTCCTATGGCGTGAGTAGATGCACCACAAACCAAACACATGCCATTTGCACGCCTGCAGATTTTCGCCAGGTGTCCATTCCTCTTGCAGTAGAAACAAAAGTCTGGACTGGGCCGGTTAAATGATCCTCCTGGTCTCCTCGGTGCAAATGTTGGCCTGGAAGAGGCTCCTCCTGCCATCTGAGTGGAAGGGTGTTTCACACCAGCAGTCTGAGGTCTGCCCTTCTTCTTCACAACTGTCTCATATCGTCGGGCAGCTTCAGAGCAAGCTCATGGGTTGGGAAATCCCTTGTAGCGAGTGCAACTTGATTTCCGTGTCCAACCTTTGCTGAAATTGTCGGTCCTAGATCTCAGTAGTAGTAATCAGGTGTACCGCGAACCTGTTATGGTCTTGTGTTAGCAGTGTGATAAGTGATATCAGGAATTTGAATTTGAGACAATATCTTACCTGCTAAGCATGGTAAACTCAGTATCGAATTCATCCACGGACTTGCTCCACATCGAGCCTTGTTGTAAGTGGATGAACTGTTGTTCCATGTCGAAACGGGTAGTCTCAGGGAAGTATTTTGCATTGAACATATCGCGAAACGTCTTCCATTCAATCGATTGGGCGAGACGGCTTTCTTCAGCCTTCCACCAGACTCTGGCGTTATCTGTTAGTTGCAGCTTCGCAAATCTCACCCAAGCAATCTCTGACACTTGTGCTGCTGCTAGATCATCTTCTATCGACTGAGCCCATTCTTCCGCCTCTAGTGGGCTCTCTTTTCCTGAGAAATGTTTCGGGTGCAGTGCCCGGAATTGCTTGACTCCGGGTGTCTCGGCTTCTGGGCGATGCATGAGGAAAGCAGTCTACTGCTACTGACCCTCCAAGAGGCTCTTGATTGCCTCAAACAGTACCGTTTTCTTGTTGGTAAGAGCTGCAACGGTAGGTGGTGGTGGTAGAGTAGGCGGTGGAGTGTTGCCATTGACGTTCGTGCTCGTGTTGTTGGGAGAATCCATGACCTTGATAGAAAAGGAAAGGTTAGGATAGATTCAAGGAATTTGAAATGTAAGGAATGTATAGTTGCTAATTCTTATAATTCTTGTGATATATTACTTAGGATTCTATGCAGAACTGACCTGCATAGGCCGCTAACAAAACCTGTCATGCCCCGCTTCTCAATAGACGGAAACGGTGACGTGGCGGGCCGCAACGTATTTACTAAGAAATAAATACGTTAAGCGTAATTAAGCAATATATATAAAATGCACAAGAATAACAAGAGATATAAAATAAACAGCAACTTTTATTAACATTCATCTTTACAATACAACTGCTTTGAAAAAGAAAGATACAAGGATATAAAGCAATGCCTAAACAGTGGCATACAAACTGAAAGTAAATACAACGAGAGCTAGAAGTCCGGCTGGGCAATGAACTGGTCCAAGTCCTCTTGGTTAGGCTCGATCTCCTGAGAGTCCGATCCTCCTGATGAACATTCCAAAGAAAGAAAAGACAGGAATGTCGTCAGCGAACTAGCGCTCGGTAAGTCCCAAAAGAAAGAATGGAATATAACAAGTAATGTGAAATGGAACTGGTAAGTTGTACAGGTATATACTTGTTATTCTAACATAGTTGTTTGTAGCTTGTTATAGAAAGTATTTGTGTATACGAGAGGAGTCCATCTTACCCCGTGGACTATGGTAACATGTAGTACAAGGCCCCGTCAAAACCCACGGGACAACGGCACGAGACTTCATGTAGGTGTCTTTTAAGTGACCATCTCGTGCCACGTTAATACGTTCCGTACCAATTTACTCTGTTATCCCCGCGTAATGTATTGTATAGATTATATTTACAAGTCTTGTCGAAACCATAGATACAAGTTGTTCAAGTAGTCAGGTTCAGGATGTAATCATGTATTCAAGAAGTCATGCCAATTTATAACCATGGTTCGGTCAAATCAAGTCAAGTATTCATATTTGGTATTGATGTTTGAATTCAAGTATTCAGGTTCAAGTTCATGTATTCAGGTTAAACTTTGGATTCATATTTGAATTGGACTCTGATTTGAGATTGGATTCAGGTTTGAGTTAGACTCAGCCTTGAGTCAGACACTTGTAACTGCTTTAGATCCTGAATTAGGTTCGGGAGTCATCGGTAACTGCTGCACATGGACGACAGGATTTGTGTCTTTTTCCAAGACAATTACCATTGATAATTCTGTTAAGTTTTCTACCTTAAATAGGCAAACTCTCACTTTCTCCGGCTCTCTGGGGCTCAAGAGAATTGATCCCGCTTAAACCTATATTTACTAAAGTCCTTAATATTGTTTTATATAACTCGAGGGGGTTTTATGAAAAAATATATTTTATAAAATAAAAATAAACCTCGAGAAGTTATTTATATTATTTAGGGTTTTCATGGATGTGAATTTTAAGGATTTGAGGTATTTTAGTGATAATTACATAGCTTGGAAAGTTCATGGTATTTTACTGTAAAACTTGTCTTTTGTTGGTATTTTGGTGAAACTTGTAATTCTTTCATTTTAAAAATGTAAGTTTATTATATTTTGAAAATATATGGATTTTGTGATTTTATATAATTATTAAAAAGTTAATTTTATTTAAGTAGAAATTACGTTTTTCTTACAAACCATATTTAACACTGATTGATGTGAAAGAAGTGTGTTTGTAGTAACCGCAATCATTAACAGTGTTGCGAGTGGGTAGCCGAGATGAGTACAGGTCATTTGCAGGGATGCGTAGAACTTTTAATCTTGCTTAGACGAGTTGATTGAAAGAATAGGGAGAATAGTTTCTAGATTAATATTAAATACGGATGTAGAATATATAAGAAGAGGGCTTGTAGGGTTCGTTAGGATTTAGTAGTCATGGATGACTAATAAAGATGACTCCTTTTATCTTTTGATAGATTTAAAACTAGATAGATAGTAATGAATGAGGATTAGGGTTCTTTGAAGAAACTAGGGTTTCCCTACTATTGACCCTTGTCCCTTCTTTGATGTCTAGCCCTTAACAAAACAATTGTTAATCTAATCTCAAATCGCGGTCAAGAGTATCAATAAACTGATTGCGCGTCTAATTGGGATGTTAACGATTCTTTTGCTAAAGTGTATAAACTTCATAAGATTTAAAAGAAGTTAAAATATTTTCTCATCTATTGTTCTACCCTAATCCTACGAACCCTATCAAGCGGAAATTACTCGCGCATGATGGAGATAGAAGAAGAAAGGATAGAGAAGGAAATCATAATGCAGAAATTAGATACGAAATAATTAATCTAATGATCTACTTTTATTAATCAACTTCATAAGTACAATTCTTCGAGTTTAGATTACAAGAGGAAGAAGAAGTTGCTCTCGATCTCTGCCTCGTAGGAAGTAGATGTTCCGTCGAAACTCACGTCGCTTTATCACGTCGAATCGCGGACCTGTCGTGGATCACTTGTTCTTTGACGGTGATTTGCTTCGTGTTAAAGGTGATGATTTCTAACTTTAGCTCTCGGTCCTTTATATAGCCCTGGAATTAGAAACCCTAGATGCCAAGTATTAGGGTTTGTTTTTGCAATCCTACTCAAAAAATCCCAAACCCTAACTCCTTAGAACGGCCGCGGATCCGCCGCAATATGCACGATTTGGCCGCAGAAGCGCGGTGGGTTGGAGAGATCATGGTTCCAAACTTCTGGGGCCTTCTCATAGTGACACGTGGAGATTTATGTTATGTCTGGATTCTTTAAATATTCTCTGAGTCTCTGCCAGTATTGATTTTATGATTTAATTAAATTTCATCGGCAGATTTTTGATTCCCGAAATCCCGATCTCCTGACCTGAGCTAGATCTTGCACAATATCTCTATGAATAATTTTAGTAATATTTGTTATAGAGATATAATCTTAATCATTTTAAATGGTAATAAATCTTTTAAGCAATTTGATTAAGATTATTTGAATAATATGCATAATAAAAATATTATATGCATATATTTTCCTTTATAATGTTAATTATAATATATAAACTTATGGTAAATAGTATTTTGCAGATAAACCCATATATGTTCTATATTTATAATAAACACCTTTAAATATTTAAGAAAAGTAAGGAAAATGTTATATCAAACGTGCGATATTTTCGACTGAACAAATACCCCCAAACTTAATTTTGATCGTTCCGCGCAAACTAGTTATTCAAGAGAGTGAGAAAAAGAAAAAGAAAAACCTAAGTAGCACACTTTCGTAGGAAACACGATTGCACTGAGCACGTGCAACAAGCCGTTAAACCTCTAGGTGTCCCTAGCAGGAGGAGTGTTGTCTCCTGAGGGTTTTCAGCGGATTACACCCACAAAATCCTATAATAAAAGAAAGATGGTGAAAGTTACATACAAAGATAAAAACAATAAAAGAAAGAACTTGAAAATAAGAGTTTCCAACTACACTAGCTTTTCGGTTACCATGAGCCCTATCTTAATGGTCATGAAAAGATGTCGGAAATCACATCATCCCTAAAAAAACATCGTCTTTAGCCTTCCTCCCTACCATTCTTCCAAACATCGATCATATACCCCTACGTGTGTGTAAAAGACATCCCTACACTTAGAGAATTCAATTCAAGCTATCATACTCTTGTCCATCTTCCTTAGTACCTTTTTTAGTCGGTGAGTATTTTCGATGGAACTGCTCACACATTCTTCACACGACCGTTAATACTTCTTTAGGTACTAACCGACTGACTACCAAATGTGCTTGCACATTTAAGCGTATATCCTCGTCTTGCAACACCTAAGACTTAGCGGTGGATCCCAAACCAATTGGTCTAAGGCACTAGGAGATAAAGCACCCTTGCTATATTTTTTTATGCTGTCTTAAGTAATTACAAAACCAGTGTTCATTTTTCTCTTCAACATTTATATTTTTTATTCATATTTTTATTTTTCTTCATACCAAGGCTTTTTAGACAAAAGCATTTCAAGGTATCCTCTAGTATCCCAAGTTTCAAGATGTGTGCAAGTGCGTATAGTAGGGTATCAACGTTCAAATGTTTGGACTCAAGAATAGGGACTATTTTTCAGACGCAGATCTATTCTCAGATTAGCAATTTCCTTCATCTTACTAACCCTTGGGACAACAGCTCATAACTACTTATTACTAGGTTCGTTTAAGAAAACGTCTAACTTTCTTGTTTTTCTTAAACTTTTCCAATCTTGTCGTATGCAATTTTCACTTTCAAACTTTCATTATCAAAAAATTTTGTGCTTATATTTATGATAATGCAAAATAATTCGTGAATAAGCACAAACCTCCCCCAAACCTGTTTGGAGCAGTGTCATCACTGATATCATCTGTTAAGCTTAAAAACTGTAGACTTGAGAGGAAAAGTTAGTAACGGAGACATGAATAAATGACAGTGAAATTCTCCCCCAAACTTATTTTTGGCTCATAATTTTGTAAAATTTTATTTTCTTTCAAGAGCCAAAATATATTTTTCTCCCCTCCAAACTTGAGTGAAACCGTATTAAGCATTTAAAATTATAAAAATGGGGTAAAGTTATTGGTCAATATAAAGCTTTACAAAGACCAAAAATCAACACCAACAATTCAAAGATTTTATCAATGTAGCACCAAGGTTGGTAGAAGAACATGCCACCTATAGACGTGAAGAAGTGGGGAGGGGATAAGCGGTGGAATAGAACGAATTTACGTCTCGGTTTATAGAGACGAAACAGTGATTGTGGATTACTCGCATTCTCGTTGTTGATAAGAAGAAGGGGTGGTGGTTCAACTTCTTTGTGTTGGGGCTGATTCATCACAACTCCCATATTTTCTAAGAATGCGAGTTCTTCAGCGAAGATTTCTTCAAAGCTTTCATCGATATCCCGAATAATAATCTCATCAGAAAGAACGGGATGATACTCGGACTCTATAAAAGGTTTATATTTAGCGTTAGATGTTGATCCGGACAGCTCGATAGAAGGGCTCGTATGTGTATAATAAATAGCAGGGTCAAACAACAACGTACTAGCGGAGTCAAGATCAGAATCGTGAAGCTGTTCAAATTCGCTGATGTCCGAATCGATCGCTTCGACAAAAAATACTTGAGCATAGGGTTCGGAGGGTTCACTTCCCAACTAGTAATTGTTAAGCTCAATTGGCATCTTCCCGAAGGATAGGGTCATAGAGCCATTCCGACAATTGATTATTGCGTTGGAAGGTGCAAGAAAAGGTCGACCTAAAATCACCGGAATTTGGTTTCGTGGGTTCACCATAGGCTATGTATCTATAATGATAAAGTCCACAGGGAATATAAATTCCCCAACTTTGATTAACACATCCTCTAGCTTACCCCTAGGTTGGGTGATAGATCGATCTGCCATCTGAAGAGTGCAGTGCGCAGGTTTTAACTCTCCGATCTCTAATTGCTCATAAACAGAATACGGAAGCAAGTTAACACTAGCGCCTAAATCGAGTAGAGCATGATTGATATTTTTACCCCCAATAAAAATAGATATCGTAGGACTCCCGGGGTCCTTTCGTTTCTAGGGTATTTGTTGGGTAAACGCAGTGCTCACATTATTCGCTAAGAAAACTTTTTCAAGCACTTGAATTTTTTTCTTCATAATGCACAAGTCCTTTAGGATTTTCGCATAAGACGGAACTTATTGAATATCATCTAGGAGAGGAATATTTATGTTAACTTGCTTAAAAATTTTCACAATCTTCTCCATTTGTGGACTTGGTCTGTTGCCTCTTAACCTGTGTGGATAAGGAGCTTTATCAATAAGGGTTGGGTCCAACATTGGAGAAGATTGTGGGGATGGAATGGATCCCAGAATTGGAGTTGGGATCGGTTTAGGTTGACTCGAGGAAGTGGGCGGAGGGTTCGAGCCTTGTGGAAAACGGAGAATAGGCTCGGAAGAAGGTGGACTATACGAAATAGGGTTAGAAGAAGTAGAAGCCGGGGTTTCAATTGATTCCTCATCATCAACCTGTTCACCGACTTGGTTGTTCAGCACTCTTCCCGATCTCAACGTGGTTACGACACTCACATTATAACTTTGTGAGTTGCCAGGATTTGCTAGGGGTTGAAATGGAAGTTTCCCTTTCTCTCTCGCATTCATTGCGGCATTTAACTGTGCAAGTTGTGCTTCTATCGATTTAATGCTTTCATCGTGGGAAGTGGTGTTCTGCATTAACGTTTGGATAGAAGACGTTAAACTATCCGTCGTTTGCATGGAATGTTTAATAAACGTATCCATGCTTCGTTCGAGTGTAGAGAGTTTTTCCGTACCAGCCGTTTGGAAAGAATTATTATAAGATGTAGAGTTATTAGCCGAATTTTGAAAAGTTTGCGGTTGAAAGGGGTGCTGACTCTGTTGTGGTGGTTGTTGTTGCTGTGGAGGAGGCCTTTGATAGTTATTTTGGCTTGGGAATGGATTTTGATTTTGTGTTTGGTTTTGGTTCCAAGCAAAATTTGGATGATTCCTCCATCCCTGATTGTACGTGGTGTAGGGTGTTTTCTGTCACCCCATTGAGATGGGAATATGCGCGCGCTGGTCAGGCGGAGTACAGATTCCCTCTGCCTAGGGTAAGCTGGGGTTTATTAATTATGGGGATCCGAATCTCCGGCAGCCGCGGACTAAGCTGTCGTTAATTACCCCTCGCATTTGGAGCGAGAGAACCTCCGATTGACGGGTTAAACTGGTCATGCGAACTCAATGTGTAGTGTCGTGTTTTGAAGGGGTTTTGGGATATATCGGGGGCCCCGCAGAGTTTTTACGAGTGTCCCGCTACCCGGATAGCGGGCTGGGGGTCAAGGAGGCTAGCAGCCCCCTTGCGGGGTGCAGGGCAGCGCCGCGTTAGAATTTTTTTTTCTAACGGGAACAGTGTGGTGGAGTATGTGTGTGTGCATATATGTATATATACATATATATAAAGGAAAGGGCATCCATAGGATGCGTGGGAGAAGGCGCCAGCACTTCACGTGAGCGGCACGCGGGCGCTGTGCGCCAGAGCGCAGCGCACCATATGCCTGGCACACGGGCGCTGTGCGCCAGAGCGCCAGCGCCCCACGTGCCTGGCACGCGAGCGCTAGGCGTCAGCAGCAAAAGGGACTTGGTCCCTGCACTGAGAGCTGTGCTCCCGATTTGACTTATGGAGTTGAACTCCTGACAGAGATTAATTTAGGGAGTTAAACTCCAATGGATCTTGAATGGAGTTAGACTCCTAAAAATATTTAGAAATGATCAAAGGGGGCTGCTTTATTTCTCCCCTTTGGCCCTGGATATTCCCAAGATGGGATTTCTGGAGATGGGTCTCCTTCTTCTTCCTCTCGGCAGGCCGGATCTTGGAGAAAGCGGGTGTGATTTAAAAAAATCTTCCATTTTTGAGATCTAATAGAAAATCTGAGTTCCCTTTTTGGGTTTTGTGGTGAAAAACTATTTAGTTTTGGGAAAGGAAGTGTAAAACTCTTGATTTAATTGAAAAAGGGGAAGAAGGTTTAGAACCTTAAGGAAGGAGAAGGAGGCACAAAAAACCCTAGAGTTTGAGAGAATGAAAAAGTGTCTTTTATTCATCATCATGTTGCCTTATATAGGCTTACACATTTACATACAGCCCCTTGGGCTTTACAAAATGGAATTTTGCTCATCCCTTGACTCATGTGCTATTTCTTTTTGCACATAAGCCATGGGCTTACAAAAATTTGATTTTATGCCCATTTTTCTTACATTCATGCATAAAAAATTACATCAAAATTATTTATTACATGATTTTTATTTTGGCATGGAGGGGGGCCGGCCGCTTCATGTTCGGACTCGACTTGGGCATGGACCCACTTGATCTGGGCTTGGGCCCAGTTGACTTGGGGTTGACCTTGACTTTGACTTGGTCAACCGGGGTGCAATTTTCGACCCCAACAAAGTGCCCCCATCAATAAATGCACACCACATATGTGGGTCGTGTGCATGAAATTGATGGATCTTCTTTCGTGTGGAGGCGACTTGCTTTGGTTCCCACTTTTTAGGATGCACTGCCCTTTTTACGACATGGACGGTCGACGCTTAACGCGTCTCCGAGACGGAGTGTCCGTAGTAGACATTTCCTCGGCACGGAAAGATTTGGTTCCCGCTTTGTAGGAAGTCTGCACTGCCCTTTTTACGACATGGACGGTCGACGCTTGACGCGTCTCCGAGACGGTGTGTCCGTGGTAGACTTTTCCCTGGCCCGGAGCGATTTGGTTCCTGATTTGTGGGAAGCATGCACTGCCCTTTTTACGACATGGACGGTCGACGCTTGACGCGTCTCCAAGACGGAGTGTCCGTGGTAGACTTTTCCCTGGCCCGGAGCGATTTGGTTCCCAATTTGTGGGAAGCCTGCACTGCCCTTTTTATGACATGGACGGTCGACGGCACTGAGTGGCGTCGTTCGACTTGTCCCCGGCACGGAGTGTCGCTGATCGACTTGTCCCCGGCACGGAGTGTCGTTGGCTGTTCGACTTGTCCCCGACACGAAGTGTCGCTGATCGACTTTTCCCCGGCACGTAGTGTCGCTGATGTTCGACTTGTCCCCGGCACGGAGTGTCGCTGGTCGACTTATCCCCGGCACGGAGTGTCGCTGGTCGACTTATCCCCGGCACGGAATGTCGCTGGTTGTTCGACTTGTCCCCGGCACGGAGTGTCGCTGATCGACTTGTCCCCGGCACGGAGTGTCGCTGATGTTCGACTTGTCCCCGGCACGGAGTGTCGCTGATTGACTTGTCCCCGGCAAAGAGTGTCGCTGATGTTCGACTTGTCCCCGGCACGGAGTGTCGCTGTTCGACTTGTCCACGGCACGGAGTGTCGCTGGTTGTTCGACTTATCCCTGGCGAGTAGTGTCGCTGTTCGACTTGTCCCCGGCACGGAGTGTCGCTGATGTTCGACTTGTCCCCGGCATGGAGTGTCGCTGGTCGACTTTTCCCCGGCATGGAGTGTCACTGGTCGTTCGACTTGTCCCCGGCACGGGGTGTCGCTCGTCGACTTGTCCCGAGGCGGAGCATGATTCCAACAGGGAAGGTAGATATCCCGAGGCGAAGCATGATTTCGACACGGGGTAAATTCTGGGATGAAACATGATTCTGCCGCAGAGATTGTTGATTTGACTTGATTTGTGTTGACATCAGCATCGCTACACTGGAATATGGTACCAGGAGCGAATCATCATCTGTCATGAGAGGATTTGGGGATTTGGTTTTGGTTTGGCATCAGCGCCGCTACACTGGAATATGGTACCAGGAGCGAATCATCATTTGCCTTCGCTTATTGGGAAGCGATAGCATAGGAGACAGGTTTAGATCCCTATCACCTAAGGCTTTTCAATTTTATGGGACGTAAGGTTCCCATAAAAGCATTTTCTCCCTACGAGTCGAAGGGAGTATTTCCTCCTTAGGAGTCGTGGGGACTCCTAAGTGTGTTGCTCCTTTATGAGTCATAAGGATCTCACGCGGGAATTTTCTCCTCACAAAGCCGAGAGGACTTTGCGAGTGCATTTTATCTCTTTTTCACGAGTTTGCGCCCTTTCGGGTTTTCACAAACTCGCCGGCAGTCCTGCTGTTTTTACTCATGGAGCCCTTTCGGGTTTTCATCCGTGCCCATTTTGCATATGGACATACCCCCCTTTTTTCAATCTTCATCGCTGGTGGGACTTTGAATGTGGTCTCGCCGGTAAAACTTAGGAGAGATAGGGGTCATTTACGCCCGTGGATTGTATACGGTTTGGCAGGATCTATGATCCAGACCGTAGGGCCAGAAGAATTTCGGGACTTTGTCGGCGTCTGCATCGCTGTGCTGGAATATGGTACCAGGAGCGACTCATCATTCGCCGTTGGGGTATGGGATTTAGAATTTGGTTGGCGTCTGCATCGCTGCACTGGAATATGGTACCAGTACCGACTCATCATTCGCCACTTGGGGATTTGGATTTTGGTTGGCGTCTGCATCGCTGCACTGGAATATGGTACCAGGAACGACTCATCATTCGCCGTTGGGGTATGGGATTTAGAATTTGGTTGGCGTCTGCATCGCTGCACTGGAATATGGTACCAGGAGCGACTCATCATTCGCCACTTAGGGATTTGGATTTTGGTTGGCGTCTGCATCGCTGCACGGGAATATGGTATCAGGAGCGACCCATCATTCGCCATTGCCTATTGGGAAGCGATGGCTTAGGAGACAGGTTTAGGTCCCTATCACCTAAGACTTTTCAATTTTATGGGCCGTAAGGATCCCATAAAAGCATTTTCTCCCTACGAGTCGTAAGGATCCCGTAGGTGCATTTTCTCCTTAGGCGTCGTGAGGACCCCTAAGTGTGTTTTTCCTTTGTGAGTCGTAAGGATCCCACGAAGGCGTTTTCTTCCGAGTCGTAAGGATCTCGCAAGCTTTGTTCTCCTCATGTATCGTGAGGACACATGAGTGGATTTCCTTCATTTCCAGTTTAATGACTTAGGGGTCATCTATTTCCAGTTTAACGACATAGAGGTCATCTGTTTCCAGTTTAAAGACTTAGAGGTCTATTGTGCCCAGTTTAACGACTTAGAGGTCATCTGTTCCCAGTTTAACGACTTAGAGGTCTATTGTGCCCAGTTTAACGACTTAGAGGTCATCTGTTTCCAGTTTAACGACTTAGAGGTCATCCGTTTCCAGTTTAACGACTTAGAGGTCATCTGTTCCCAGTTTAACGACTTAGATGTCATTTGTTTCCAGTTTAAAGACTTAGAAGTCTATTGTGCCCAGTTTAACGACTTAGAGGTCGTCTGTTCCCAGTTTAACGACTTAGAGGCCGTCTATCTAGTTTAAGGACTTGGTGGTCTGTCGTTCCCAGTTTAACGACGTGGTTGTCATCTATTCCCAGTTTAAAGACTTGGTGGTTTGTCGTTCCCAGTTTAACGACGTGGTGGTCATCTGTTCCCAGTTTAACGACTTAGAGGTCATATGTTCCCAGTTTAAAGACTTAGGGGTCTATCGGATTGATTTGGTTTGGGTAAGGGTCGGCATCTGCATTGCTGCACTGGAATAAAGCCAGGAGCAACTCATCATTTGCCTCTCCCTGTTGGGGAGCGATGGCTTAAGAGACAGGTTTAGGTCCTTATCACCTAAGGCTTTTCAATTTTATGAGCCGTAAGGGTCCCATAAAAGCATTTTCTCCCTACGAGTCTGTCACGACCCGAAATCCGACTCGTGACCGGCCCTTAACCACGCAACGTCTACAGGCGTAACGTGACTAAGTAAGCCGAACCCAGAAATCAAAACCATTTAAAAGTAGTGAGTGTTGAAAACATTTGATTAAAACATTTAGAAAACCTTGAGTAGTTTAATGAAGTTCTTTAACGTTAAGTTATCATTTTAATAATTTTGGCAGCATTTCCTTTGTAAAACTAACCCCGAAATCGGATACAAACAGGATATAAGTGAAAATGATACAGGATATCATAAAGCATCCCAAACGGGAGCAATAAGTAAAAACATCGCAGAATAATAAAACTGCATATATAAAGTCGGCTCCCACGAGCTCGACACTAGAATACAAATAATATACATCATCGTCCTCACACTGTCTCTAAGTCAAGTACATATAAGGTAGATGGAGAATACTAGATACAAAAGTGTGTACAATAGTAGTAACCAGATACTACAACCCACCTAACAGCAAAACAGCTCTCGCACCAACTGTAGTGGTATCTGTAGCCAAAAGATGTAGGAAGGCAGCCTGCCGTGACTACTGTTAGGGCAACCTGCAAATACTGTGGTACAACGGGAGTGAGTTGCCAACTCGTGAATAGAGATAACATATAAAGGTAATCGCGAGCATGCACGTACTGCGCTACTCTATCCTATGCCAGCAGATAAAGTCTATATGCGATAAGCAGTATGTACATAATCATGCAAGTTCTCTGTCAAGTAAAATAACTACAGGATGAGATACATAATAATAAATACTGAGTATGGGATGAAATAACATCTACACGGAATGTTAACGTGGAAAAATAATCGGTACCCACCAATGCACCCAAATCCCAACAACTCAGGAGCCGGCACTCCCATCGGCCCTCAAATCCTGTAAATCTCTGAGAATCACGAATGCCCAACATCGGCACCCAAATATCATAAATACTCGTGTCCAGTATCGACACGCAAATCCTCATATATCGGGCTTCGTCAGTCCGGATCAGCCCACGGGCTCCGTCTGCGGTATCGGCCCTCGGCCCCGGCAGTACAGGTCATCCCGCATCCATCTATCGACTCTGGTCAGTATCCTCCGGATAACCGCCAGGTCCAACCAATCACCGGTAGGTAGTGGTCCCACTGCCAGGCTCATCGTCTACTGCACGACAGATCCGTTCTCGCCCCGGGGTACCATACCGGGTCCACCATGTACCCGCAATCGACCTCATCCAACTCCTCGATTCGGGTTCACAAGTCACACGTCTCAAAACCGAGAAAACGCATGGTGGACGCACTGAAATATCATATCAAGAGGAACCGGGTTTTTAAAACAGTGCATATTTTCTTAAATAATCTCACGGCCCTCAAATCCAGAAAACACATAAAATCCAAAGCCAGTGCGCAAATCCATGCGATGTAATATATGCAATTTCTACCAAAATCAGCTTATCTAGGTAGGTACAGTTGAATATGCATGGGTATAGATATGTCAATGGGTATGTGCACGAGTAACAAAATCATGTCAGATCTCATAGAAGATGAGCTACAGTATAATGATCATGGCAATTCTACAGTGTGAGTGTCATGGCAATTACTAACGGTGTGTGTGTAACATGCAGATTAGTGCTCGTGCAACATGAACCGTTAGTAATAGTGTGGTGTTCTATCAATTCTAGTTTATATTAGCAGGGAATGCGGTATGTAACAAACAGTAGCCATGTAGGTAAATGCAATATGTAGCTATATAAGATCCTATCAGCCTTGACGCATAACGCCATGCGGGCGATATCCCCGTAGATGTTAAATCTACTCACCGTAGTCTCGCGCTATATATAGCCGACGACTTGTTTCCCCTTCTTCGCGGCATCCGTCGTACTCGCCTGCGAACCTAGAATTACACAATATATCACACATAAGCTCAAAACCATACAAACACGACATTTAAAGTCAAACTAGAAACCCGCGTCGCATACCAAGCGTGCGTGTACGCGATACGCCACAACGTGTGATTACGCGCCTGCAGCTACCTCGACGCGTCGCGATAGGCAGAACACCCCGAACCCACACACGTATCACGCGTGTCGCGAAGATTTAAAATACGGGAAATAAGGTATTTAACTCCAGATTTTGATACAGTATAAATTTTATAAAAATATATATATCACAGTTCAACAAATAACAGCAGACTCCTGCTGTCCAAACCCCAACCCCCAAATCTCTCATCTGGCCGCAATTTGCGGCCAGAAGGCTTTTTCCGGCAGTCTGGGTAGGGAGGTGGGCTTCCGGGTTTCGTGTGTGCACTCTATACCCCAAATACATGCTACAGTAATTACAGATTTAATTTAGAACAACTTGGGTAGCAGCAGATTCAACAGAGCCCTATTTCTAGTTAAAAACCACATTTTAGCACTAAAAAGATGCTTTATGGTATTTTTGTGAAACCTGAAGCAAACCCATGTTTAAAATCACACTAATAACACATTACCAAGCTAAGCAAGCCCTAAAAAGGTTATTTTAACAAAAACTTCACTAAATCCCTTCATTAGCACTAAAAATGCACCAAAATGTGATATTTTGCTAAAAATACGACAAGTAATGAAATGGGGTGCTAAGTGTGAGATAATTACCTTCAAAAGACCTTATAAAAACCCAAAAGTTCCAGCTCTAGCCTCAAGTGTACAGATTTGCCTCCAAACACCTCAAAAGATCATTTTTCCCAAGGTTTTGTGAAGGAAAATGGTTGTTTTGGTGTAGGGTTTTGTGTAGATTCCAAATGGGAAGTGAAAAGAGAAGAAGAGATGAAGAAAAGGCTATGGTTTCTGCTGGAAATCCTGCAGAAATTCTGAAATGAGGAGAAGAGAGATAAGAGAGAAGGAAATGGTCAACTAAAGTCAAATTCCTTACCTAACACCATGCTCCATTTTCTATTTGAATTTTGAATTATAAAAAGAGTTTGACTTAGCTAAAATGGGAGGGGGATTAAAATGAACCATGCAAGAAGGAAATGGTTACATGCAAACACTTACAACCTAAGTCCCAAAAGTGTGCTAAGTGTGCATGTGTGCAATTAACACAAAAATTTCCAATTAGGGTAACACGACTAAAATATAAATAGTAAACCCTATATATATATATACATATAAATATATGTATATAACACTTCACAACACAATTATCACTAATTAAAAAGGAAAATAAGATATTCGGGTTTTTATGAAAAACACGCAAAATTTCTAATTATCGCGAAAATATCCTAAACGAATTTCAAGGCGTTACAGAGTCGAGAGGATCTTGTAGGTGTACTTTCTCCTTATGAGTCGTGGGGACCCCCTAGTGTGTTTTTCTTTTGTGAGTCGTAAGGATCCCACGAAGGTGTTTTCTTACGAGTTGAGAGGATCTCGTAAGTTTTGTACTCCTCATGTATCGTGAGGACACATGAGTGGGTCTTCTCAAATGGAGCATAATTCCAAGGGCGGAGACCGGCCGCTGGACGGGTAATTGCGGTGCGGCATGGGTATGATGAGAATTATTTGAGCCCGTGAATTGTATACGGTAGTCAACTTGGGGACCAACCGTAGGGCTGGAAGAATTTTGGGAAATTGAATTTTGGTTGGCGTCTGCATCGCTGCACTGGAATATGGTACCAGGAGCGACTCATCATTCGCCGTTGGGGATTTGAGTTTTGGACGGCTTCTGCATCGCTGCACTGGAATATGGTACCAAAAGCGACCCATCATTCGCCGTTTTTTTTATTACCGCAATTGGACGGCTTATTGTGAAGGTCGCGATTGCCCTATCATTTCAGCTTTTCTTATTGCGAAGGTCGCGATTGCCCTATCATTTCAGCTATTTATTAGCGGTTGCCCCATCATTTCGGCTATTTATTCGCGGTTGCCCCATCATTTCGGTTTTATTCTCATCTTTATTTTTACTCGCTGATTTTTATTACGAGTTGTCCTATCATTTCGGCTTTTTATTTTTTTTATTATTATTATTATTTATTTTTGTTTTATTTACACATTTTTACATCCCCAGTTTAACGACTTAGAGGTCGACTGTTGATCTGTTCCCAGTTTAACGACTTAGAGGTCATCTGTTCCCAGTTCAAAGACTTAGGGGTCTATCGGATTGATTTGGTTTGGGTAGGGGTCGGCATCTGCATTGCTGCACTGGAATAATGCCAGGAGCAACTCATCATTTGCCTCTCCCTGTTGGGGAGCGATGACTTAGGAGACAGGTTTAGGTCCCTATCACCTAAGGCTTTTCAATTTTATGAGCCGTAAGGGTCCCATAAAAGCATTTTCTCCCTACGAGTCGAGAGGATCTCGTAGGTGTACTTTCTCCTTAGGAGTCGTGGGGACCCCCTATTGTGTTTTTCCTTTGTGAGTCGTAAGGATCCTACGAAGGTGTTTTCTTACGAGTCAAGAGGATCCCGTAAGTTTTGTACTCCTCATGTATCGTGAGGACACATGAGTGGGTCTTCTCAAATGGAGCATAATTCCAAGGGCGGAGACCTGCCATTGGACGGGTGATTGCGGTGGGGCATGGGCATGATGAGAATTATTTGAGCCCGTGGATTGTATACAGTAGTCAACTTGGGGACCAACCGTAGGGCTGGAAGAATTTTGGGAAATTGAATTTTGGTTGGCGTCTACATCGCTGCACTGGAATATGGTACCAGGAACGACTCATCATTCGCCGTTGGGGATTTGAGTTTTGGACGACGTCTGCATCGCTGCACTGGAATATGGTACTAGGAGCGACTCATCATTTGCCGTTTTTTTACCACGATTGCTCTATTATTTCAGCTTTTCTTATCGCGAAGGTCGCAATTGCCCTATCATTTCGGCTATTTATTCGCGGTTGCTCCATTATTTCGGCTTTATTCTCATCTTTATTTTTACTTGCTGATTTTTATTGCGAGTTGCCCTATCATTTCGGCTTTTTATATTTTTATTTATTTATTATTTATTTATTTTTGTTTTATTTACACATTTTTAAATCCCCAGTTTAACGACTTAGAGGTCGATTATTCCCAGTTTAATGACATGGCGGTCAGCTGTTTCCAGTTTAACGACTTAGAGGTCATCTGTTTCCAGTTTAACGACTTAGTGGTCATCTGTTTCCAGTTTAAAGACTTAGAGGTCTACTGTTTCCAGTTTAACGACTTAGAGGTCATATGTTTCCAGTTTAACGATGTGGTGGTCATCTTGCTTATCCGAGCTCCTCGAACTTTGATCTTGGCGGAGTTGTGTTGATGACCGTAACTCTGTAGTTTGTCGGTACATCTGACGACTGTGGGGCTTTCCCAAGTTTGTATTGGTTCTCCACCCAATCTTTGAAAATATAGCAGTCTCGATGGTATGACTCACCATTCTATGATATGGGCAGTATATGGGATTGCTGGTCATGTTCATTTCATGTGGCCTCTTTGGAACAGGCAGTTGCAGACCGTTGTTCAAGACCCGCGAATATTTTGCGGACTTCATCCCTCCTGAAGGAGTATACGTTCTTCTTTCTCTTCATTGGAGTAGGTGCCTTTACTGATGCTGGTCCTTGAGGCCGATCAGTCTTTGGTTTGCCCTTTTCAGATAATGGCACATGTCTGAGAGAATCAGGTTCCCGAAGGGCTCCGGTCTCCATTTGTATGAAATCGGCGGTCGTAGCTTGACTGTTTGCTAACACGCCTTTAGACAGTTCTATCTCTCCCGTCTTGTATTGCTTTTCGACTCAATCTTTAAAGACGAAGTAGTCCTCAATGGCATAACTTATCACTCTGTGATAAGGGCAATATTTTGGATTGTCGGTCATATTCGCTTCTTGCGGTCTCTTTGATTCTGGTAGTTGTAGACCGTTTCTTAAGGCGTCCTTGAATATCTTATGGACTTTGTCCCTTTTGAAGGAATAGACCTTATCCAGTTTCTCTTTCAGAGGCGATTCCCCTTCGGTGTATGTATTGGAGGGACTGGAGGCTGATCGCGGCCGTTTTTCGTGAAGGCGCTCCGCTTTTAGGCTGAAGGGGGTATCAGTAGGCTGCCTCCGGATATCAATCCCTGGCTCATGAACCAAAATTTGATTCTGTTGTAATTGCAATCGGGCAACTCGGGTCGCGAGATCTGCCGCGACGTTTGCCAATTCGTCGAGCTTAGACTGTACCTTGGCTAACTTCTTATCCCTGTCCCGAAGCTGCCTCTGAAGCCATCGGAATAATGCTTGTTCTGTAGTTCCGGTTATGACAACCGGGTCATCCTTATTTCCTGAGCTCAATTCCGCAGGAACCCCGGGCTCTTTTGGCTTATCTGCCTGAGCGAGCTCTTCATCATTTAGACCGAGTCGACGTTGGGTAGCGTCCACCATATCATCACCATGGCTGTGAAGCATAGGAGGGTTCGTTTCTTCATGTCCGACCATGTAGACAGTGTGGACCTCATATCCAGCCGTCTCTTTATCTTTGGCGGGGTAACCCCGTTCTTGGAGCCTCATGAAGCTCAGCCTAGCATGAGCCCTAGCCCTTTTATTGGCTCTGTATCTGAGCCTTTTCTTCCTTAGCTTCTCGATTTTTAGGGCTTGGCGGGCATCTGTTTTCTGGGAAGCCACCATGAGTCGATTGATAGGGAGCTTAAAGAAGATACCCGATCGAGCAGTTGTCAAGAGTACCGCTGGAGCTTGCTCGAGATGCCCCGTTGCTTCATTGACGTTGATGGCCTTGCCCCCAGCTGGAGCAATGTAGAGTTGTTCGGAAACGGATTTGTGCTTGGGCTGAGGTGCCCTCGTGACCATGACATTCGGCCTCTTCCCTTTTGAGACCGGTTTGTCTGTTACCGAAGCTTGAAGTGCAGGGATGGCATTAGCCGAGACAAACAGAATAGACCCAAATTGTAGCAGCAGTTCTTCCCACTGTTGTCCGAGACTTGCCGGGAGGACCGTCCTGGCGTCTATCTTCATCGTGTAGGAGACGAGAGCTGAGCTGATCCTTAGAGTCATTTTGTTGCATCCGGAGATTGCAATTTGAAATTTGTTAACCTGCACAAAGAAACATGATTTCAGTACAGGCAATCAATGTATATGTTGATTGAGTTCGCTTGGATATTTAACCCGAAATATGGGAGGAGAGATCGGTCCCACCGGGCGTGCCAGAATCTGTAGGGTGTTTTTCGTCACCCCATTGAGATGGGAATACGCGCGCGGTGGTCAGGCGCAGTACAGATTCCCCCTGCCTAGGGTAGGCTGGGGTTTATTGATTGTGGGGATCCGAATCTCCGGCAGCTACGGACTAAGCTGCCGTTAATTACCTCTCGCATTTAGAGCGATAGAACCTCCGATTGACGGGTTAAACTGGTCATGCAAACTCAATGTGCAGTGTTGTGTTTTGAAGGGTTTTGGGATATATCGGGGGGCCCGCAGAGTTTTTACGGGGGTCCCGCTACCCGGATACCGGGCTGGGGGTCAAGGGGGCTAGCAGCCCCCTTGCGGGGTGCGAGGCAGCGCCCCGTTAGAAATTTTTTTCTAACGGGAACAGTGTGGTGGAGTGTGTGTGTGTGTGCATATATATATATATATATATATATATATATATATAAAGGAAAGGGCATTTATAGGATGCGTGGGAGAAGACACCAGCGCCTCACGTGAGCGGCACGCGGGCGCTGTGCGCCAGAGCGCCAACGCCTCACGTGAGCGGTACGCGGGCGCTGTGCGCCAGAGCGCCGTGCCCCACGTGCCTGGCACGTGGGCGCTGTGCGCCATAGCGCCGCGCCCCACGTTCCTGGCACGCGGGCGCTGGGTGCCCGAGCGTCAGCGCCCCACGTGCCTGGCACGCGGGCGCTGGGCGTCAGCAGCAAAAGGGACTTGGTCCCTGCACTGGGAGCTATGCTCCCGATTTGACTTATGAAGTTGAACTCCTGACAGAGATTAATTTAGAGAGTTAAACTCTAATGGATCTTGAATGGAGTTAGACTCCTAAAAATATTTAGAAATGATCAAAGGGGGCTGCTTTGTTTCTCCCCTTTGGCCCTGGATATTCCCAAGATGGGATTTCTGGAGATGGGTCTCCTTCTTCTTCCTGTCGGCTGGCCGGATTTTGGAGAAAGCGGGTGAGATTTAAAAAAATCTCCCCCTTTTGAGATCTAATAGAAGATCCGAGCTCCCCTTTTTGGATTTTGTGGTGAAAAACTATTTAGTTTTGGGAAAGGAAGTGTAAAACTCTTGATTTAATTAAAAAAGGGGAAGAATGTTTAAAACCTTGAGGAAGGGGAAGGAGGCACAAAAACCCTAGAGTTTTAGAGCATGAAAAAGTGTCTTTTATTCATCATCATGTTGCCTTATATAGGCTTACACATTTACATATAACCCTTTGGGCTTTACAAAATGGCATTTTGCTCATCCCATGACTCATGTGCTATTTTTTTTGCACATAAGCCATGAGCTTACAAAAATTTGGCTTTATGCCCATTTTGCTTACATTCATGCATAAAAAATTACACCAAAATTATTTATTACATGATTTTTATTTTGGCATGGAGGGGGGGCGGCCGCTTCATGTTCGGACTCGACTTGGGCATGTGCCCACTTGATCTGGGTTTGGGCCCACTTGGCCTGGGGTTAACCTTGACTTTGACTTAGTCAACCGGGGTGCAATTTTCGACTCCAACACGTGGAAGAATAAGGATCGTTTTTAGGTCATTGCTGAAAAGCAGCATTAGTTTGTTCTTGACCTTGAAACGGTGGACTTAAAGGACATTCTTCCGTTAAGTGTGATGGGTCGGAACAGCAACCACACACGGTTTTAGGGAGTGTAACCTTGTTTAGGGAGGTTGAAGAGACTTTGTTTTCTATAGAGTCGAGTTTCCTTTATATCGCGGCCATTTCGTCTTTCACTGCGATGGAAACATTGAGCTGATGGATACCCCCGAGATGATGTTGGTCTAACGCTTTCCCACTGTAAAGTTTTTTCAACGAGATCTTTCCGGAATTGCCAAGCTTCCCCATCGTCTTTGGACATGAAATGGCATTGACAAATGCTCTCAAGCATCTGTTTTGTCGCTGGATTAATACCCTCATATATAATTCGGTAAAGGTCACATCTATTAATTCCGTGATGAGGGCACTGGACTAGCAGATCTTTAAACCGTTCAAAGCATTTCCAAAATGGTTCATTGGGAAGCTGGGTAAACTGGTTAATCTCGCTTCGAACACGGACGGTCTTGTGATTGGGATAAAATTTCTTAAGAAATGCTATAACGAATTCATCCCAATTGGCAATAGAGTGTGCGGCAGTGTTATAAAGCCATTTTTCTGCTAGATCACACAAAATAAAAGGGAGAAAACGTAAGAACATAGCATCCACTGAAAGTTGTGAAGTGCCCATCATTGCGCATACGTTTTCGAATTTGGTGATAAAAACGTATGCGTCTTCAGACTCGAGCCCGTGAAATTTGGGCAACAGGTTGATGAAGTGGGGTTTAATTTCAAAATTATCCCCATTGGCTAGTGGAATACATAGACAAGTAGGAAGGGGACCGCGTATCGGGTAGCATCTCTCTTGGAGAGAGATGCGCGGTGGATTCTGCGCACCTACGGGTGGTGGCAGAGGTGTGTTGGTAAAATCTGATGGAGAACCATCCATCTTGGATGTGGTGGGTGGAGGGGTAAAAGAAGATGAAGAAGTACCGATTTCGGAGTCGATAGCAGAAACGCGGACAAGACGGGCACTAGAATCCTGTGTCCAGCCGAGCATGCACTAAGCGGGTTTAGCGCACGTGGCAACGTGTGTGAACGATTTTTAAATGGTTTGTTTTGAAAAGTGCGCAACACGTGCGACGCACGTGCTCCCGCCAAGTGTGCAACACGTGCGACACACGTGCGCCCGCCAAGTCCGCAACACGTGCGACACACGTGCGTCCAACACGTGTGGCTCACGTGCACCCAACACGTGTGACGCACGTGCGTCCAACACGTGTGGCTCACGTGCACCCAACACGTGTGACGCACGTGCGCGAACGCAAAGAAGCCTTTTTCAGCAGATAGGAGTTTAAGCTCCAACATGTTCTCCCCCCTAATGAGTGGGACATGGTTCAAAGGGTACATCCCTCCACACCTTCGATACATGGCGCCGTAATCTCTCAGCGTCGTCGGAGAGGTGGTGGGTCCCAACGACCAATGATCCCTCTTTCCAAATATAGAGGAGGAACCCCCCATAAGCTTCTAAATAAAAAAAACTAAAGCAGAAAACTTCAGAAAGGAACAAAGAAGAAGATCTCCCTCCTCAAGAAACTCTAGGTAAATAAAAAAAAGATAGATCAAAATATCTCATTTACCTATTGAAGGGTTTAACCCTTTTAAAAGAACTTAGTTCTTTCTCTGGATTTGAGATCCACAAGACAAGTCTCCCACAAGTTAAGAATTTAATTCTCATCGGGAAGAAATTGTTCTTGAGAATCAAAGATTCAGAAAAGAACTAGGAATTGAATTCCTCAAAACAAAGCATATAAGGAAAAGAACCCAACGCCCAGCGACCCACGTGCCCCTTACGTGGACGCCACAGAAGAAAAGAGTGCTTAGCACTCAATGAGCGGCGCCCAACGCCCAGCGCCTCATGTGTCCCTCACGTGGGCGCCACAGAATGGAAGAGTGCTTAGCACTCACTAGGCAGCGCCTAGCGTCTTACGTGCTTCGCACGTGGGCGCCATAAAGAGTGCCTAGCACTCCATACAAAGACAAAAAGGGATAAAGTATTTAACACTTATTGGGCAATCCCCATGACTAACAGCCCACATGATTATATGTGAGCGTCAGGACTTATATAAGTGCTCAGCCCTTTTGTACAAAAAGGGGACTGATCATACAGAGCCCAAACAAGTGCTTGGCATTTTTCAAAAAAAAAACTGAATGGACCAAGCCCAAATTGGATAGGTCCACTGAGGATATAACCACCCTGATTTAGACCAACCGAGCCCATGTGCTCATGATTTCCCAAACTGATCTTAGTCCCAAATACGACTATTGATCTTCCAACTGATGATATCCAAAACGATACTCATCCCACATCCTCTCGAGAAAATCTTAGTCTCAAAATATGACTAATGATTTCTGGGTTTACCACTAACTCCTTTTTCCCTCAATTATGGGAATTGGTTCAAGGGTACATCTCTCCATACCTTTGATCCACGTCGTTGTAATTCCTCAACGTCTTCGGAGAGGTGGCGGGTCCCGACAACCAACAGCTTTTTGGTGCACTGATGTGTACACCTCAAATCAGACCGCACCCCAAACTGGGTGCATCCCATATCATCGTTGTTCATCCCGTCACGTAACAAATACACGTGAGCGTAAGATGATCAACGGACCGAGACGTCCTTAAACTAAAATCTCACCTTCAAAATGGTGATCAACGGACCGAGACGTCCTTAAACTAAAATCTCACCTCCAAAATGGTGATCAACGGACCGAGGCATCCTTAAACTAAAATCTCACCTCCAAAATGGTAATCAACGGACCGAGACGTCCTTAAACTAAAATCTCACCTCCAAAATGGTGATCAACAGACCGAGATGTCTTCAAACTAGAACTTCGCCTCCAAAATGGTGATAAATGACCGAAACGTCCTTAAACTAAAACAATGGAGCCCAAATGCTCTTTTGTTGGATCTGAAATAAAAATGATCCTGAAACCCCGTTAAGTGGATCTTAGTCTCAAACTGGACTAATGTATCCTTAACAAAAACAAATCGAGCCCCCAAATGCTCACATACATTTAAGTCGATCTTAATCTCAAAATAGATTAACGATCCTTAAATAAAAAAAAACCTAAATCTAAGATATACAGATTTGGACTAATCCACGCCCTACGGGCGACAACATAAATTAGTCTCCGTATACAATCCACGAGCAACCAAAACAAACAAAAACACACACGACACGAAGTGAACTTTCGGAGCAGGAGAAAGTGGTTATCGCGATGCGGTAACATAATTAACTGCAAGGGCTTGCGCCTGTAGGAAAGAGCGTCCCCAAAATAAAAAAAAACCTTCGCAGAACGAGGGGGAATCTGACGAAGTCACGCTACAACGGACGCATTCGTCCAAACCTCCAATATACAGTGCCATAAATCAACTTGGTATCTTCAGAGAGGTGGACGGATAAATCCAAATAGCATCTGCCCCCAAACGATCCATCCCGGTTCGTCTCTGTTTTCAGCGGTAAACAGATTCTAGCGCGGCTGGTGGGACCCTTCTCCAAGGCTCATATGTTTAAGTTGATCTTAATCTCAAACCAGATTAATGATCCTTAAATCAACCCAAGCCCAAATCTAAAATACACGGATTTGGACTAATTCGCTCCCTACGGGCGACGACATAAATTAGTCTCCATATACAATCCATGGGCAATCAAAAACACACACGACACGAAGTGAACTTCCGGAGCAGAAGAAAGTGGTTATCGCGATGCGATAACATAATTAACTGCAGGGGCTTTCACCTGCAGGGAAGAGCGTCCCCACAATCAAAAAACCCCTCGCAAACGAGGGGGGATCTGACAAAGTCTGCTACTACGGCCGCATCCGTCCAAACCTCCGATACACGGTTCCAAAAATCAACTTGGCATTTTCGGAGAAGTAGACGGATAAATCCAAATGGCATCTGCCCCCAAAATTCAGGCCATTTGATTGATCGTTTGAAAGTGTTCGTAAAGTAGTAACTGCAATCAATAACGGTGTCGCTAGTAGCTAGCCGAGATAAGTACGGGTCGTCCGCACAGATGCGTGTAACCTTTATTCTTTATTTAGACGAGTTGATTAGAAATAGGGGAGAGTGATTCTAGATCTATGTTGAACATGGATGTAGAATTTATGAAGAAGAGGCTTGTAGGGTTTATTAGAATTTAGTAGTAATGGATGATGAATTAAATATGACTCATTTTATCTTTTAATAGATTTAAAACAAGATCGATAGTGGTGAATGAAGATTAGGGTTTTCGGAGGGAATAGGGTTCCCACTCTTAACTCTTATCTTTTCATTGACCTCTATTCATGTCTAGCCTTTACCAAAACAATTGTTAATCTAAACTCAAATCGCGGTCGAGACTATCAATAAATTGGTAGCGCACCCGATAAGGATGTTAACAATTACTTTGCTAAAGTTTATAAACTTTATAAGATGTAAAAGGAGTTAAGAGATTTTCTCATCCATTGATCTACCCTAATCCTACGAACCCTAGCAAGCGGAGAATTACTCACGCATGGTTTGAGAAGAAGAAGAAAGGATAGAGAAGGAGATCGTAATGTAAATGCAGAAAGTATTGCAGAAATTAAATGCAAAGTATTAAACTAATGATCTATATTTATTAATCAACGCTACAAGTACAAATCCTTCGAATTTATATTATAAGAAAGAGTTGCTCTCGATCTCTGCCTCATAGGAAGTAGATGCTCTGTCGATAATCACGTCGCTCTATCACGTCGAATCGTGGGCCTGTCGTGGATCTCTTGTTCTTGACGGTGATTTGCTTCGTGTTCAAGGTGATGATCATGTACTAAGTGGGTTTAGCGCACGTGGCAGCGTGTGTGAACGATTTTTAAATGGTTTGTTTTGAAAAGTGTTGGAAGTGAGACAAATTATACAAAAATGCACAATCAACTCTAGAACTAAGGTCACCTAGGACAAGTCACTAGACCGCTTCTAGACTTCCAAAGGACAAATCGCAGGATAAATCCTCTATCAACTTTTTATTACTCTTGTGGTCAGCTGAGTGCTAGGTAAGTGGGAGGTATCCGCTATACGAATCACCGAAAATAGCGGGCCTAATTAAGTAACCACTTTTCTAGATACACTTGCCTAGACACCACAAAAGAAATGCGGATAAGTGATAGATTACCCACGAACTTCCTCTGTCCTAATTGAGCGTGACGGTCCTCAGAGTCTCGGTCTAGATATTTTATAATTAATGTAGGGTGATGCGGATGCTCGTTTTGTGATTTGTGGGGCCTAGGAAGGGTGATGAGATCCCCACCTAATCTGAATTTTGGTCTTACCCCTTAAAGTCCGTTTTTTTAAATATGCACACACAAACCAATTACAAAACACGCAAAAAGATTTTTGAGCGGTGATATTTTGCAAAGAATCCTGCAGAAAATCAAATTATTGGATTTCTAGAGGAGAGAGAAAGAGTTGAGGAAGTTACTAGAGAAATTTAGGGACCAAACTCAACAAGACCGCCGCAGTTCTGCCGCCGTTTGCATGCAATAGTCGCGGTTCCGCCGCGCAATGGTGGGTTCTTCTGTCAAAATTTTCTACAGTTCCTCCTTTTCTTCTCTGGTCCTCTTTGAAAGTCTTGAATCTCAAATTCCTCGTTCCAGTAATTCCAGATATCCTTACAAAAATTCACACAATAATCGTTAAATATGCAAGTTGCGGTTTTGATTTTTATTTTATGGATCGGATAAGAATTCAACCCGAATAGCAAGGAAAAAAAATTACGCACGTATCCCCGGCAACGGCGCCATTTGATTGATGTAAAAGAAGTGTGTTTGTAGTAACCGCAATCAATAACGGTGACGCGATTAGCTAGCCGACATGAGTACGGGTCGTCCGCAGGGATGCGTGGAACTTTTAATCTTACTTTAGACGAGTTGATTGAAAGAATAGGGAGAATAGTTTCTAGATCTATGTTAAATATGGATGTAGAATATATAAGAAGAGGGTTTGTAGGGTTCGTTAGGATTTAGTAGTCATGGGTGACTAATAAAGATGACTCCTTTTATCTTTTGATGAATTTAAAACTAGATAGATAGTGATGAATGAGAATTGGGGTTCTTAGAAGAAACTAGGATTTCCCCACTATTGACCCTTGTCCCTTCATTGATCTCTATTCATGTCTAGCCCTTAACAAAACAATTGTTAATCTAATCTCAAATCGCGGTCAAGACTATCAATAAATTGATAGCGCGCCCGATTAGGATGTTAACGATTATTTTGCTAATGTTTATAAACTTCATAAGACTTAAAAGAAGTTAAAATATTTTCTCATCCATTGTTCTACCCTAATCCTACGAACCCTATCAAGCGGAGAATTACTCGCGCATGATGGAGATAGAAGAAGAAAGGATAGAGAAGGAAATCATAATGCAGAAATTAAATACGAAATAATTAATCTAATGATCTACCTTTATTAATCAACTTCACAAGTATAATTCTTCGAGTTTAGATTACAAGAGAAAGAAGAAGTTGCTCTCGATCTTTGCCTCGTAGGAAGTAGATGTTCTGTCGAAACTCACATCGCTTTATCACGTCGAATCGCGGACCTGTCGTGGATCACTTGTTCTTTGACGGTGATTTGCTCCGTGTTAAAGGTGATGATTTCTAACTTTAGCCCTTGGTCCTTTATATAGCCCTGGAAGCAGAAACCCTAGATCCTAAGTATCAGGGTTTGTTGTTGCAATCCTACCAAAAGAATCCCAAACCTTAACTCCTTAGAACGGCCGCGGATCCGCCGCAATATGCACGATTTGGCTGCGGAAGCGCGGAGGGTTGGAGAGATCATGGTTCCAAACTTCTGGGGCCTTCTCATAGTGACACGTGGAGATTTATGTGATATCTGGATTCTTCAAATATTCTCTAAGTCTCTGCCAGCATTGATTTTATGATTTAATTAAATTTCATCGGCAGATTTTTGATTCCCGACATCCCGATCTCCTGACCTGAGCTGGATCTTGCATAATATCTCCATGAATAATGTCAGTAATATTTGTTATAGAAATATAATCTTAATTATTTTATATCGTAATAAATCTTTTAAGCAATTTGATTAAGATTATTTGATATGATATGCATAATAAAAATATTATATAAATATTATATGCATATATTTTCCTTTATAATGTTAATTATAATATATAAACATATGGTAAATAGTATTTTGCAGATAAACCCAAATATGTTTTATATTTATAATAAACACCTTTAAATATTTAAGAAAAGTAAGGAAAATGTTATATCAAACGTGCGATATTTTCGACTGAACAAACACCTTTCGAGACCGAATGCTCCGTGAAGAGGTCTGCATCTCGCTCTACTAGCCCAAGGATGTGTGATAATCCGCACCATCTAATAGCGGGTCCCCTAAAGAGGGTTGTAGAAGCATATTCGCAAAGGAATTAAAATACAATTCAAAAGAAAATCGTTTTTAAAGTGGGTGGTATTTTAATGTAAAATTTTCTTCGTAACCAAAATTCACACAAAGGTATCGAGCGATGGAACAAGAGTGTATGTGAGGGGTAAGTCGTTACCCCGTGAAGTGTTCCTAAGGTATGTTTAAGCGATACTAAAAGAGATAATTTTAAAGTTTATGGTATTTTAATGAAAAACTTAAGTTAAAGTTATTTTGCATGGAATTCTAGGTTAAAATTTATTCTAAACATTTATAATTAAGATTACAAGTATTGTGTAAAATTTGGATGAACAATATGTAAGAAAAAGATGAGTTTTTAGGATTTAGAAGATAGATATCGGTATTAACTCCACTTACCGATATTCATTTTAAAATGAATTTTTAAAGAAGAGAAAAGAAGATTGGAAGGGACTTTCAATTAGATTAGCTCAAAGAAAGGTTGAAGAAAGTGAGTCGAACTTCGTGGCGTCGCGGAATCGCCGGAATTTGCTTCGATCCTCGCCGGAAGTTGATCGCTTGCTAACTCTTCTTTTACTCCACTTGTACTTAGGAAATTTTGAGAGTTTTGGCTAGAATTTTCAGAATGATATTGAGCCAAAGGGTGGGATGGTATTTATAGTGGAGAATTAGGGTTTTGGTATTTAAATGGTGAATTAAAATGCATTAAAATGATGATAAATTGGGAATTGAAGGGGCTCTGTTTGATTACAGGGCAATCAAACAGTGCAGAGGAGTTAGGGGTAAGGGAAGTGTCGAGTGTGCAAAACCCGGGCATCATTTGCCATGGCTGAACCGTCAGCACCGGCCTAAATTGAATTTCCGCCGGCCGATCAGTGGAGTTGAGTCACTGGATTTGTGCCACGTGTACAAGTCAGTGTTTAAATCCTTTTGCACATGTTTGATTTTTCTGACTTTTCATTTTTATGTGTATTGCACGTGTAAACTTTTGGGCTTCCAAAAAGTTTAAAAGAAAAATCAGAAAAAATAATGTGTCTGATGGGGATCGAACACAAGGGCTATGTCACAGCAGTGCAAGGGTTTTACCAGTGAGCAACAAGTTATTTCTTGCTGTTATTTAACAAAATTAACTTATAACCCAATCTCAGGCTGTATAACTCATTTCTGTATATTAAACTAGAAAATTTTGTACAGTCGTTACATATTCTGGGATTGGTAACGGCTGAAATAGACCAGCAGTTATGTGATGTTCAGCCTTCACTTGCTGACACACCAAACACTTGGCTACGCTCCTTGCTACTTCACGCTTCATTCCATACCACCAGTAGTGTTGTCGTATATCCTTGTACATCTTCGTACCGCCGGGGTGTACCGAATACTGAGAGTTGTGAGCTTTTTTCATCAACTCTTCTCGAACAGAGCCGACCGGTACACATAAACGGCTTCCATATCGCAAGGATCCATTTTCTTGGATGATGAAGTCAGTCCGTAGTCCACTTTCTACTTGTTCTCGGATCTTTTGTAGCTTGGCATCATTTACTTGAGCTGCCTTAATCTAATTGACAAGAGTGGAATGGACTTGTAAGTTTATCAAAGATGAAGTATTACTTGGCACAACTACTTCAATCTCCAATCCATGCAGTTCTTGTTGTAGTCTCCACTGAGCGGTGGGGTTCATTGCTAATGGATAGCGACTAAAGGCATCGGGAACTATGTTCACCTTTCCAGGATGATACTGTAGGTTGATGTCGAAATCCTCCATGAGTTCTAGCCATCTTATTTGCCACATGTTGAGTTCTTTCTGAGTAAATACGTACTTCAGACTTTTGTCGTCAGTGTATATATCCACCCGCTCTCCCAAAAGATAGTGGCGCCAAATCTTGAGTGCGAAGATGACGGCTGCCAATTCCAGATCATGTGTTGGATAGTTGCGTTCATGAACTTTTAACTGCCTTGATGCAAAAGCCACAACTTTTCCATGCTGATGTAGAACACATCCTAATCCTTACCGGACGCATCACAATGCACATCGAATCTGCTAGATTGATCCGATATTACAAGAATAGGTGCAGAGGTTAACCTCGACTTGAGTTCTTCAAAAGCCTTTTCACATGCTTCTGACCACATGAATGCTTCATCTTTACGTGTGAGCTTGGTCAAGGGTGGTGCGATCCTTGAGAATCCTTCAATGAATCGTCTGTAGTATCCTGCTAAGCCCAAGAAACTTCTTATATCTTTTACCGTCTTTAGTGTAGGACACTCGCTGACAGCTGACACCTTAGCTGGATCCACAGAGATTCCTTCGTCTGAAACGATATGTCCGAGAAATTCGACTTGATCTAGCCAAATTCACACTTGCTGTACTTGGCGTAGAGCTGATGTTGTTGTAATGTCTCTAGGACAATCCATAAGTACTCGGAGTGCTTTTTCCGATTCTTTGAATACACCAAGATGTCGTCGATGAAAATAACAACAAATCTGTCTAAATACTCTCGGAAAACTTGGTTCATCAGGTTCATAAAGATGGCAGGTGCATTGGTCACCCCAAACGACATTACGAGATATTCATAATGACCATAACGAGTCCTAAATGTCGTCTTCGGAATGTCGGACTCTTTGACCTTCACCTGATGATAACCTGAACGAAGATCTAGCTTTGAAAAGACACAAGATCCACTTAACTGATCAAAAATATCATCGATGTAAGGTAGTGGATACTTGTTCTTAATTGTCACTTCGTTCAGAGCTCGATAATTCACACACATCCGGTGAGAACCTTCCTTCTTTTTCACTAGTAACACCGAAGATCCCCAACTTGAAGTACTGGGACGGATCCAACCTTTCTTCAGAAGTTCGTCTAAATGAATACGGATCTCCTTCAATCCCTCCGGACTTAACCGATATAGAGCTTTGATTACAGGTTGTGCACCAGGTTGTAAATTAATACTAAATTCAAGAGTTCGATCGGGAGGCAAACCTGATATGTCTTCAGGGAACACATCCTCGAACTCTCGAACTACCTCGGGTTTTTCTTCTTCAGCCGGTAGTGGGAACACTTCTGCATTCTTCAGTTTAGCACGGTAGCTTCCTGGCTCTAAGGTTCTATCTCCACTTTTGAAATGGAAGACTGGGTGATCTGGTATCTCAAATACTACCCTCCTCTGACGGCAGTCAATGGTAGCATAAAATACTCCCAGCCAATCCATTCCCAACACAACATCAAAATTTGGTATGTCCAGTACTTTGAAATTTGCGTAGAATTCTCGACCTCAAACTACAACTGGGCACTGATCATATCCCAAAGTTGCCTTCAAGACTCCATTCCCGGAACTGACATTCCCGCTTGAAATGAGTGGCTTCACTGGAAGCGCGTGCGTTCTCATGAATCGTTGTGACATGAAGCAGTGTGAATCTCCAGTGTCGAAAAGTGCGAAGCTCAAGTGTCGAAAAGTGTGAGTGCGGGAAGGGTGGCTACTAGTATAGTACCTAAGTGGCATGTAGTTGTGTTTAGATATAGGGAAAGTATAACGATGCACAAAAATTGAAAGGTTGAAAGGGTGGGGGAATTTACCGGTGATGACTTGTCCTGTGGTTTCGGCCTCCTTGACCGTCATTGTAAATGCATGTCGTCTCGGTACATTCCTCCTTGCCGGAGACACATTTCTCTGTCCTTGAGGCATGTTTCTCTATGCCTGATGGAATTGACGCTGAGGCTGCGCAGGTGGTCCACGTGGAGTTGGTGCAGGAAGAGCTAGACGAGGTGCAGGTGCCTGAATGGCTGGCCTCTGCGGAGCTGTAATTGCGGGTCTGGGTGCTGGTGCTGTGTTAATACGATATGGGCATGCTCCTATAGCTTGAGTAGATGCGCCACAAATCAAACACAGGCCATTTGCACGTCTGCAGTCCTTTACCAAGTGTCCAATTCTCTTGCAGTAGAAACAGAAATCTAGACTGGACCAGTTAAATGATCCTCCTGGCCTCTTAAGTCCAAAAGTCGGCCTAGAAGAGGCTCCTCTTATCATCTGGGTAGCAGGGCATTTGATTCCGGCTATTTGAGGCTTACCCTTCTTCTTGACCACAGCTTCATAACGGCGTGCTAACTTCAATGCGAGTTCATGAGTTGGATAGTCGTATGTGGCTAAAGCCGCATGAATCTACGAGTCTAAGCCCTGTTGGAACCGTTTAGCCCGAATCTCATCCGTCGGGATCAAGTGTGCCACGAACTTGATAAGATATTGATGTCAAGATAGAGATGTGTTTTATTGAACAGAATATGATACGAATTCTTTACCAGCTAAGCATGATGAATTCGGCATCATATTCATCCACTGATGTTGCCCACATAGATCCTTGTTGTAGGTGGAAGAACTATTGTTCCATTTCAAAGCGAGCAGTCTCAGGGAAAAACTTCATATCAAACAGATTGCGGAACGTCTTCCACTCTATTGGTTATGTGAGACGGTTTTCCTTTGCTTTCCACCAGACTCTTGTGTTGTCGGTGAGCTGGAGCTTGGCCACACGAATCTAAGCAATGTCTGGTACCTGCGCTGTTGCAAGGTCGTGCTCGATACTTTGGGTCTATTCTTCAGCTTCAAGAGGACTTTCTTTTCCTGAAAATTTCCTTGGGTGTAACGCACGAAATTTCTTTACTCCAGGTGCTTCGGCTTCCGGGCGGTTCATAAGAATAGCAGTCTACTGCTGGCCCTCCAGAAGACTTTTGATGGCTTCTAAAAGCATAGTCTGTTCATTGATTGGAGCAGCAATTGTAGGGGGAGGTGGTAAAGTAGGCGGTGGTGTGTTGCCATTGACATTGGTACTGGAGTTGTTGGGAGAATCCATCACCTTGATAGAAAAGGAAAGGTTATGATAGATTCAAGAAATTTAAAATGCAAGGAATGTATAGTTGCTGATTCTTATAATTCTTGTGATATATTGCTTAAGACTTCATGCAGAACTGACATGCATGGGCTGCCACCAAAACCTGTCATGCCCCGCTTCCCACTAGATGAAAACGGTGACGTGGCAAGCCTGCAACGTATTTACTAAGAAAATACGTTAAGCGTAATTAAGCAATATAACAATGTGCAAGAATAACAAGAGTAATAAAATGAAACAGCATGTTTATTTACATTCAACTTTACATACAACTGTCTAAAAATAAAAGATACAATAATAAAAGCAAATGCATAAACAATTGCATACTGAAAATAAGTGCAGGCTGGAAGGAGCTAGTAGTCTGGCTGAGCAGCAAACTGGTCCAGGTCCTCCGGGCTCGGCCCTATCTCCTCAGAGTCCGGTCCTCCTGACGAACATTCCAAAGAAAGAAAACAGAGAGGAACGTCGTCTGCGAACTAGCGCTCGGTAAGTCCCAAAAGAAATAAGAGAATATTGTATATAATGTGAATAGAAACCAAATGAACAGAGGACAGGTAAAATTGTATATGATCGTTAACAAGTATATGATGGTTATTCTAACGTGGTTATTTATAGTTTGATAAAGAAGGTATTCATGTATACGAGAGGAGTCCATCATACTCCGTGGACTATGGTAACATGTAGTATAAGGCCCCGTCATAACCCACGGGACAACGGCACGTGAATTCATGTAGGTGTCTTTTAAAGTGACCTCTTGTACCATGATATACGTTCCGTACCAATCTATCCCTTTATCCCCGCGTATTGTATTGTATAAATTAAGATTATAGGTCTTGGCCGAATCCATTGATGTAAAATGTACAGGTTCATGCTCAAGATGTAATCATATGTTCAGGTATTCATGTCAAATTATAACCATGGTTCGGTCAAATCGAGTCAAGTATACAAGTTTGAGTTTGATGTTTGAATTCAAGTATTCAGGTTCATGATCAAGTATTCAAGTTCGTGTTTGATTTTGGATTCTAGTTTGAGTTTGGATTCAGATTGAAGTCAGAAACTTGTGAATGGATTTATCTCTTGAAATTCTTAGGTTCGGGAGTAATCGGCAACTGCTGCACATGGACGGCAGGATTTGTGTCTTTTTCCAACACAATTGCCACTGATAACTCCATTAAGTTGTCTAGCCTGAATAGGCAAGCACTCACTATCTACGGCTCTCCAAGGCTCAAGAGAAATGATACCGCTTAAGCATATATTAATTCTATAGTTCTTAAAGTATTGTTTTGCATATCTCGAGAGGGTTTTATGAAAAATACTTTAATATAGTTTAAAATTAAACCTCGAGAGTGATTTATAATATTTAGGGTTTTCATGAACATGTATTTTAATTTGTTGTGGTGTTTTGATGATAACCTAGTTTTTTGAAAGTTTATGATACTTTTATGAAAACTAGCTCTTTTGGAAACTTGATGGTATTTTATTAAAATTTTAATTTTTCATTTTAAAAATATAGTTTCATAATATGTTTTTATTGAAAATACGGATTCATAGTTTTATATAATTTTCCAAAATTTAGTTTTTATTTAGAAATTCGTATTTCTTAAAAACCGTATTTTTATTTCCTTTCGAGATCGAATACTCCGTGAGGAGTTCTGCATCTCGCTCTATTATCCCAAGGATGTGCGATAATCCACACCATCCATTAGCGGGTCTCCTAACGAGGGTTGTAAAGGCGTAATTGCCAAGGATTACAAAGATACCGATTAAAAGAAACCCGTTTTGAAAGGTGCGGTATATTAATCAAAAACTTATTCTTTAAATGAACCATATATCTAGAATTAAATAAGAATTAAAACTCTCATATAGCGCCGCACGTGCTCCTCACGCAGGCGCCAGTGTGCAAAGCACAAAAGAATCTATTAAATAAGAGTTAAAACTCTCAGGTGGTGCCTCACATGCACAATACGTGAGCGCCGGCGCCCAGGTAGAATTAAATTCTACTCTTTGTTAAACAGAGATGTTAGATCAAAGATCCAACGGAAATGATAAATCATCAAAAATGCAGAATTAAATTCTGTCGGGAGAAACATTCCCCAAATTTTTCTAAAAAATAAGAAAGATACCTTTGGTTGGATCATAGAATAAAATTCTATTTTGGGATATATTCCCTCAATCTTTCTAAACAAGAAAGATTACCCTCTGTAAAACAGAAACCCTTGGATCAAAGATCCAATGATAGGTAAAATTCCCAAAATCAATTGGAATCTCTCAATGAGAGATTTTCTCAAAACTAATTAACAAATTGCCTCTACTATATAAAGGACCCAAGACTTCAAGTGTGATATAGAGGAACCCCCCATAAGCTTCTGGAAAAAAAAGAGACAGAAAGCTTCAAAAGGAACAGAGAATTAAATTCTCAAGGAAGAAGATCTCCCTCCTCAAAACTCTAGGTAAATAAAAAAAATAGGGATCAAAACATCTCATTTACCTATTGAAGGGCTTAACCATTTTAAAAGAACTTGGTTCTTTCTCTGGATCTGAGATCCGCGAGGCAAGTCTTCCACAAGTTGAGAATTTAATTCTCATCGGGAAGAACTTATTCTTGAGAATCAAAGATTCAGAAAAGAACCAGAAATTGAGTTCCTCAAAAACAAAAGCATACAAGAGAAATCTGGTTCTTATAAAAGAACTTAGTTCTTAAAAATGAAGCTTGATCCTAGATCTTCAAAACAAAGATCCTGGTGATCATTAATGGGCAAAAATGCCATCAACAGAGGAGAAAAGAATTCAGCGTCCCACGTGCTTCCCATATGGGCACCTCTAAAAGCGCCTAGTGCCTCATGTGCTCCTCACGTGGGCGCCATAAAAGAGAAGAGTTCTTAGCACTCATTGGGCAGCGCTCGGCGCCCAGCGCCGCACATGAAAATCATGAGAACGCCATAAAGTGCTCAGCACTCCATAAAAAAAAGAGCCAAACGGCTGAGTGTTTAACACTCATTAGGCAGCGTCCAACGCCTCACGTGCTCCCCACGTGGGCGCCGCAAAAGAGCAGAAAAAAGTGCTTAGCACTGTTTTCCCCCAATCAGCGCAAAGCTCTGTTTTGAATTTCAAAATTCAAAAATTGAAGCAACGCTTCAGATCCCGTGCGCTGCGTGCCACGTGTCAAAAGCAGACACACCAGCGCGAGGAGCGTTGTGCCCTAGGCAGCGCACCCCAATCAGAGCAAAGCTCTGTTTCAAAATTCAAATTTTAAAAGTTGAAGCAACGCTTCAGATCCAGCGCTCTGCGCTGCGCGCCACGTGTCAAGAACGGGTGCGCTAGCGCAATTGCGCTGCGCTCTGCGCTGTGCGCCACGTGTCAAACGTAGGTGCGCCAGCGCCAAGAGCGCCAGCGCCAAGTGCGCCAGCGCAGGAATTAAAAGAATTCCCCACCGTTAGATCAAAAGATCTAATAATAATAAATTATTAATTAATCAGAATTAAAATTCTGTTATGGAAAGATTTTCCAATCTATTAAAATAAGAAGATTATCTTCTGTAAAACAGAAGCCTTAGAATCAAAGATCCAACGGTGGGAAATATTCCCAAATCAATCAGAGAAAGATCTCTTCAACTAATTTAACAAATCAATTGGCCATATATAAAGGCCCCAAGACTTCAAGTCTCATATAGAAAAAACCCTCTGCAAGTTTTGAGAAAAAACTCAAAGAGAAAGAAAGGCAAGCCTTTGAAGAAAGAAGATCATTTCTTCATCTTTAAAGGTAAAGAATTAATTCTTGAACAACAGAGATGAAATCATCTCGTAAAAAGAAGAAACATCTTCTAAAAAGATCTTAGATCTATAAAAAAAAAAGACCAAGGTCTTTGATTAAACATAAAGGATTAAAAGATCTAATCATAAAAATATAAAAAGAAGTATTTTACTTCATTCACAGATCTTTTGATCTATAAAGGCAGAGCCTTTTAATAAAAACAAGAACTTTGGTTCTTGGATCTTGAGGCAAGGCCTCCTTTGAAGAACATAAACTTGTTTTTTGATCTTAAATTTGATTTGATGCGCTTTGCGCTACTGGAAAGTGCTTTGCACTCATGAACTGCGCCTTTGCGCTCCTTGGACCGGCGCTCAGCGCCAAAACATGCCACGTGTCAACCACAGACACAGCTTACGCTCCTGAAAACAGCGCACTGCGCTCTTGGGTTGGCGCTCAGCGCTAAGCGCGCCACATGTCACTCACTGGCGCACCCACAAACCAGCGCAGCGTGATGATAAATTAAAAGCGCAGTACGCTAACAAACTAACGCTTAGCGCTAAGCGACACGTGTCACCTTCATGTGCGCTAGCGCAACGCGCTCTTTAATTGGCGCAAAGCGCCTGATGCGCCACGTGGCGCGCTGTCAGAACATACTTTGTTCCTGATAAATGCTATGCATTTAATACCAGACAAAATATCAGAGCTCAATGCTTGGCATTATTAAAAGGGCATGGCCCAAACAAAGGCCTAACGGGCAGAACAAAAATAAAATGTTAAACATTTTTTAACTGGACTTAGCCAATTTCTGGCCATAAGTCCTCAATTTAAATTGAACTGAGCTCATCTGCTCTTCCAATCAATTTACACCCGGTTCGAGGGTACATCTCTTTACTTTTCTGATATCTGTCGTTGTAATCCTTCAACGTCGTCAGAGAGGTGACGGGTCCCGACAACCACACATTGCTATGGACTGTGGGGTCCTTAAACTCATGGACTATGATGTCCTTAACCTCGACCGTGATGTCTTAAAACTAATATCGGACTGTGGAGTCCTTAAATCCACGGACTATGATGTCCTTAACCTCGACCGTGATGTCTTAAAACTAATATCGGACTGTGGAGTCCTTAAATCTACGGACTATGATGTCCTTAACCTCGACCGTGATGTCTTAAAACTAACACCGGACTGTGAGGTCCTTAAACTCACGGACTATGATGTCATTAACCTTGACCGCAATGTCTTAAAACTAACAATGGACCGTAATGTCATTAAACTAAACAACAGAGCCCAATTGCTCTCTTGTCGGATCTAAACGATCCCGTTAAGTCGATCTTAGTCTAAAATTAGACTAACGTGTCCTTAACAAACGATTAAGTTGATCTTAGCCTCAAATAAGGCTAACGTATCCTTAAACACAACCCCCCCAAACCCAAATCTAAGAAAGATACGGATTTGGACTAATCCACGTCCTACGGGCGACAACATAACTTAGTCTCCGTATACAATCCACGGGAAAACGAACACAAAACAAACACCCACGACACAAAGTGACCATCTGGAGAAGGAGAAAGTTGTAACCGCGATGCGGTAGCGTAATTCTCTGCAGGGGCTTGCACCTGCAGGGAAGAGCGTCCCCACAATCAAAAACCCCTCAAGCGAGGAGGAATCTGACAAAGTCTGCTACGTCGGCCGCATCCGTCTAATCCTTTGATACATGGTGCCATAAATCAACTTGGCATCTTCGGAGAGGTGGACGGATAGGACCAATTAGCATCTACCCCGAATTTTAGGCAAGACAGACCTGCGCGGTCGCGTCTCCCGGCTTCCAGCGGTAAACAGATTCTGGTACGCCCGGTGGGACCTTTTCCTCTTTCCACTCCACACTTCGTGTGTCGTGTTCGCGAACCAATCGCGGTTTGCTAATGGTTGCCCTTGGGTTTCGAGGTACTAAGATTTGGCGTTTTTCTTGGTGTAGAAAGCAAAGGATCAATGGTGTTCACCTGCTCAAAGTGTTCCACATGCAACTGCAACCCACGTCCTGCCTCAACTGGGGGCATAGCCTACGGGCCCCAAGCTTCTTCCCTATTCACGATGCCCGTGGAACAGGTTACTCAAGCCACCACAGGGCTATTTTTCGGGACCATGCTCCCGCCAACAAGCTTCGCCGCTCCCGTGCCTGTACCAGAAGCTCCCAAGAAGTCGATCTTCGATCGACTTACAGCTAATGCGACCCCTCTCAACGGGTCGTCCAGCACCGGCGCCTCGATCTTCTCCAGATTGAGCCAAAATTCAGGTGGATCCACGATGAAGCCTGCACCTCAAGAAAAGGTTATTCCGAAGAGAGTAATCAACACTGCTCCTGAAGTCGTTAAGGAGGCTTCTGCTGCCAAGGGGTCGGTCTTTACAAGACTGACTATCCCAACTCCCACTCCCGTTCCTGCTACACAAAGGACATCAGTCTTCAACAGACTGACACCAGCAACAGCCCCTCACCTGAACAGGGGACAAGACAAAGCCATCCCCGTCATCGAGCCAACTCCATCAGCTCGACATACTCGACGTCGCCACTGGTGCCGAGTGAGGAAGGCGGAGGCAACTCCCCTTCTGGGCTAACTCCACCAGCCCCAACGGCGGAAATTAATGCTGCTGTTCCAACTGGGAACAGCTTTGAGCTGCTGAATAAGGTGCGTAGGAATTCTCCTACCGCCGTACTGAAAAGATCTCCTCCTCTGATGGAGAATGTTGTGGAAGCAAAGCCATAACAGTCCCCTCAGTGGCTGTCCTCCAAGATCTACAAAGTCTGGCGGCAGGTCCGGAACTCAGTGGTTGATCAAGATTACCCTCGCCGACAAAAAAGGGTGAAGGTTCAACAAGAAGAAAGCCATCCTGCCAAGCCACGAAAAGCTATCTGGGTGCCTACTGCGATGGCCCCTTCAACTTTGACCGCTCATAAGAAGAGACGGCCGGAGAAGATCCCCGTGCCTGCGACAAATGTCAAAGGCACTGAGCCCAAACGCCCTAAGTCTAGGGGCATGGTGGTGCATACTATTTACATGGCATCCGGGAAGGAGGATAGCCGCATTTCTACAGGCCACCGACCACCCACCTGATCCATCACAAGAGCTCAGGAACAGCAACAGCAGAAGCTTCAGGAGATGCTGACTGCCATGGCTGCACTCACCAGGCCAAAAGAAAGCCCGGAGGCGTCATCGGAACAACATCATGAACACGAGACTAATGCTGAATTCCTTCGGAGAATGCTCGAAAAGAAGGACAAGGAGGCTGCGGAATAAGTGGCCAATATAAAGCAAATGGCTCTTCTGTTCCAAGACATGGTGGGTATGATGATCCAGCAAGACCCTCCAGCTGAAGATCCTCCGATTATCCTCGAAGACGGCAGAGGAGAAACATCAAATCCGCCTCCTGCTCTTTCAGCAGCCAAAGAGGAAACTATCTCCAAGGCCGCCATGGATGATTATATTGCTCAACAAATACGAGTTCACCAGGCAAATGAAGTGGCTGGCCAGGTCGTGAAGACTAGGCGACCGTATCCAGGCTGGTATGATCAGATAAAATACCCGCCGGGATACACAATCCCCAAATTCCATGTGTACAAGGGGACGGGCAATCCCCACCAGCACGTCGCCCAGTTCAGAGCTCTGTACGGCAACACCGGAGGCGATGACAAGCTTCTGCTCCGCCAATTCGTCGGCAGCTTATCGGAGACGGCATTTGAATGGTACTCCGAACTTCCAAACGACTCCGTCAATACTTTCGCGGAAATGGAGTTGTTATTCACCCAGCGATTCACGAGTGCCAGTGAACGCACTCCAATAACGGCGTTGATCAATGCGAGAGTAAAGCCGGGCAAAACTTGGGTTCAATATGCAATCCGATGGCGGAATCTGTGGTCAAAGTGCGAACAACGCATCGAAGAAGCACCAGCGGTGGGCATGTTCGTGGGCACTCTAGACCCTCATGCAACTATTTCACAGTTCATGATGTTCTTCAAACCGATGGGTCACAGACCATCTCCTCCGAAACCAGAACCGCGGAACGAAAAGGGTAAAGGGAAGGCGATCTTCGTTGCAAACACCCAACAGCAGCCCAGTGCCCCAAAGCTAGCGGATCAACTAGAGGAGAGACGACGCTATTACAATGAGAAAATGAAGCGTCTTTACTCATTCCTATGGGACAAAACGAAGAGGCTGTTCGAGCTGGCTATGCGCAACAGGCTTATCAATTTGCCGAATCCATGGCGACCACCGCAACCCAACGAAGTGAATAATCCCAATTATTGCCCTTACCATTAAACGCTAAGCCATCCGATCGAAGATTGCTTCGTCTATAAGGGGTGGATCGAGGATCAATACCTGCAGGGCATGTTTGCACTGTCTGAGAAGTGGAAAGTAAACCCACCACAACCGCACACTCCTAAGAAGACGGACACACCGGGGGCAACATGCTCTTTTGTTGAAGAAGCTCCATGGGAGGTCGTGCTTTCAGCCAAAACCAAAAGGATGCTGAATGATCTCGAGACATGCCCGGCGATCAGGTGGAAGAACCCGTTGGAACCCCAGATCATCGAAGGGATGCTGAAGCCGCGCCCAACTCCAAAGATTGGTGGTGAAAGCCAAAGTACTCACACCCAGCCACCGAAATCTTCGAAAAAGAAGAAGAAATCCAAGAAGCCCGTGAAGCCTGGCAACAAGTGCACGAACCTACAAAAATAGATTGACGCGCTGGAAGAGTACAACCAGAAGGCGCGAACCCCAATCACGCTTCAAGAGTTCCTCGGCCATGTCCTTGAGAACGAAGATGATGGAGAAGACTCGTCGGATGGATCTGAGGATTACGTAGCAAGTTGTCGTGCGATCTCTCACTCGTCTACAGACGGTGAAAAAGCTCCCTGCACAGAGAGACTGGGGGCAGGTCCCGAGCCGGAACTTCGATGGCCGTCGGACGAAATGATCGACGCCTTCCTGAATGAGATTCATCTGAAAAGTAAAGCCAATCGGGAGCGTGAGATGGCCATATTTGAAAGAGCCCAACGCCGGCGACTAGACGAAAGAGTTGAGACACTCCCGCCGAATCAAGGAACATCCGTCGCGGATAAAAACAAATTCAAGATGAGGAAAAGGTTCGCAAAAGTCATATCAATGGGAATGAAGCTACCACCCTCCGAAAGAAACACTCCCGGTGAAGCAGAGATGCATCCTAGCTACTGCTCATATCATCGAAAGATTTCGCACCCTACCGAAGAGTGCGACGCTTTTAAAAGATGGTGGCAGGGATATGTTGCTCACCGGCAACATTTTAAGCGGATGAAACGCAAAACTCGTCGGGAGCAAAGAAGTGCGACTGAGGAGGAAAAAAGAAATACCGGTAACTGTCGCATGGTCAACACCGGGGGATCGCAGATTCTCACTTTTGGAAGCGACTCTGACGAAGAGATGGCTCTTAGCCCTCTCTTTAAAGAATCCACATTGGGGAAGGAGGAAGAACCGAAGGCCTGTGAAAACATTCAGCTGCGCAATCGTACGCTTCCAGAAAAGAATCTCGGGTCCACGAGTAGAAAAGATAAGGGAAAAGAAAAGATCTCCGAGGATATTGCCCTGGACGACTAAGTCATGAAAGAACTGACCGCCAAGGACCAGCCAAAGAAGAGTAAGGTCGACTATAACGTTCTGGCGCACTTGAGGAAGTTACCCTCGCAGGTCAGTATTCTCGACGCCCTTTTACTATCCAAAGAAGCGAGAGATTTACTGATCAAGGCACTACAAGAACCAGAGCAATTCCAAGCTTTTATCGCTAAAGAAAAGATGAAGGACGAGCTGGAGGAAGTACACACAGCCGATATCACCTTCGGCGACGAAGACCTCCTCCTTGGGACGTGCGAGCACAATCGTCCCCTCTATGTCTCAGGGTACTGCCACGATATAAAGATAGGCAAAATCTTGGTCAACAATGGGTCTTCCGTCAATCTCCTCAACGTGCGAGTGTTGAAGGAAATCTGCATGAGCGTCCAGCATCTCGCTCGTGATAAAATCACCATCTCTGGTTTTGACTCCCAATCATCACGGACTCTCAGGTCTGTGATATTGACATTACGATTCGGGTTACTTGTCACGGATATTAAATTTCATGCTATTGACGCCAAGACATGCTATAACGCTTTGCTCGGCCGACCTTGGTTACACGAGTACAACATCATCCCTTCTACACAACATCGGTGTATGAAATACTTTAAGGATGGTCTCGAGTATACCGTAACAGGAGAGCTGAATCCATTCTCTGTGAACGAAGTCCGCAAGTACGAAGATGCAAAATACTTTTTACCAGATTTCGAGGACACGGAGAGATGTCACAAACCGGAGAACAAAGCTGTCACCATCATTCCAGTCTTCGGGAGTGATGCTGAAGAAGAGGAAGCGATAGTTTATTCAGGTCCACCCCAGCACAACAAGCCAGGACCGTCCGCTCCTATGTTGATCTTTGGCAGCGACTCGGAAGATGAGGCAGCGTAGATGGTTGGAGCTAATGGCTGACTACGATCTTGATCTTAAGTACCATCCGGGAAAGGTTAATGCCGTACCGGATGCGCTTAGTCGGTTACCAGCAATTCAGGTGTTAACTACGCAGAAGGAGATCGTTGCAGATTTTCGAAGATTTGACTTGGAGGTTGTGCTACCGCATTCTATGGGACAGTTGATGCAGCTGCAAGTATAGTCATCGTTGATCGAGAATATTAAAGCGGCACAATCGCAGGACCCTAGACTGCAAAAGTTTCGAGGACAGGTTGAAGCCGGACTACGAACAGATTTATTGATCCATGAAGATGGTTCGTTGAGGTATGGTAGCCGTTTGTGTGTGCCAAAGCGGGATATTCGTTAAGAGCTTATGAAGGAGGCACACAGTTCAGCTTATTCTGTACATCCAAGACGCACAAAGATGTATCGAGATATTCGACAGCACTTCTGGTGGGAAGGCATGAAACGGGAGATTGCTCGCTTTGTGGTTAAGTGCTTGGTGTGTCAGCAAGTGAAGGCTGAACATCAAAGGGTTGCTGGTTTATTGCAACCACTTCCGATTCCTCAGTGGAAGTGGGAACATATAACCATGGATTTCGTGACGGCTTTACCGCGGAGTCCAAAAGGCAACAATGCAGTATGGGTAATTGTGGATCGATTGACCAAGGCAGCTTACCTTATTCCTTTCCGGGTTGGTCAATCAATAGAGACTTTGGCTGAGCGGTACATGCAAGAGATTGTAAGATTGCATGGAGTACCGGTGAGCATCGTGTCCGATCGTGACACTCGGTTCTTATCACACTTCTGGAGGAGTTTACCGGAAAGTTTGGGGACTCGATTGAAGTTTAGCACAGCATATCATCCTCAAACTGATGGTCAGTCGGAGAGAACGATCCAAACTCTTGAAGAAATGTTGAGAGCATGCATGTTAGACTTCAAGGGTTCTTGGGAGGATCATCTACATTTGGTGGAGTTTTCTTACAACAACAGTTTTCAGGCAACTATCCAGATGGCTCCGTTTGAAGCTTTGTATGGTCGTAAATGCCGTTCACCTGTTTGTTGGAACGATGTCGGTGAACGAAGATTATTGGGACCAGATTTGGTTGTGCAGACCGTTGAGAAGGTTAACACTATCAGGAATCTTATGAAGGCAGTACAAGACCGACAGAAGAGTTGAGCAGACACGTCCAGAAGACCTCTAGAATTCGCCGTGGGTGATTTGGTATTCTTGAAAATATCACCGATTAGAGGGGTGATTCGTTTTGGGAGTCGAGGAAAGCTTAGTCCTCGATTCGTTGGACCCTTTGAGATCGTGGAGCGTGTTGGTGAGGTAGCGTATCATTTGGCGTTACCGCAGTCCTTGGCGAATGTGCACGATGCGTTTCACGTATCTCAACTACGAAGGTATGTTCGAGATGAAACGCACGTATTGGATCATTCGGAGCTAACAGTACGAGAAGACTTGACTTTTGAGGAGCGACCGATTGAAATCGTGGATCGAAGGGAAAAGGTTCTTAAGAACAAAGTGATCCCTCGTGTGCTTGTTTCTTAGGGTAATCGCTGGCATGGAGAGTCCACTTGGGAACGAGAAGATGAAATCCGGCAGAAGTTTCCTCACCTTTTCTTGTAGTTATCTATCTATGTATTCTTGGAATTTCGAGGACGAAATTCTTTTGTAGTTGGGTATAATGTAACACCCAAGCCCAATGCTACTAATTTCTGTTACTGTTTGAGCGTAGGGTGTCACGTATTTCCTTTAGCTTGCTTGTTTGTTGCTTACTGTAAATTTTTACCCGGTAAAGTCATTTCTGCATATAACAATTTTTGGCATCTAAAATAAAATTAAAAATATTCATCTTGGCCTACTTGACACCCCTAACCCCGTGGTAGCGTCCGTGCATCGTGTTCTCGTCCCGTTCAGTGAAACGGGCGAGTTTGGATGGCTACGTGCACGTACGTGTGTCCGTTTTGGGGGTATGCTTTTTAATCATAAGACACTTAATTTTAAAATTTGGATCCCGCTTAAAATCCTACTATTTCAATTTCAAATTTTTGGACCCGACCCGGGCGCGATTTGGAAATGTTTTATTTAGCGTCAAAATCCCAAATTTTAATATTTTAAAACCTTCGAATATTTCCTAACTTATAATATATTTTACTGTTCAATCATAATCCTTAAATCTTTTATATTTTTTCTTAACCAACATTTTCCCCATTCAGCCAATCAGAAACCCCCAAATCTTTCGTGGGCCAGTTCCCATTCTCTCTCTCTCACCGTCTCTCTTTCTTTCTCTATCTCTCTCTCTGTCCCCCTCAAATCTTTTCCTCTCTCTAATATTTTAAAAACTTCTTCCCTCCTCCATATTTTTTCACGAGAGCACAGAAGAACCCCGTCGTGCGCTGCGCAGCCGCCTCGCCCCCGTCGCCGCCGCAACCCCATCTCCGGTGACACCAGCACCAGCACCCACGCCTCATCTCCCTCGTCTCAACCACAGGCCCACTTCCTCCTCCCTTCTCCCGGTGCACCCCGACCAGACACGTGACCGCCTGCACCCTAGCCGTGCCCTCGCCGCCGCAGCCCCGATGCCGGCGCTAGCATCACCTCCATCCTCGCCTCCTCTGCCTCGCCTCGCCCGCACCCTCCTTCTTCCCTTCTTTCCAGCACCCTGCAGCTTCTCTGCGGCCACCAGCGACCACCCCTGCACGCGTTTGCGTCGCCCGTGGTCGTCGCCGACGATCGTCGGACCCCCTGTGGACGCCTCTGTAAGCCTTCTCTCCCTCTCCTCCTCTTTCCTTTCCTTCTTTCCCCTCTGTAGAAATTTTCTTGATTCGGCAGAATTTCCCCCGCGGTCACTGTAGGCCACCGCCGGAGCCCGTCGACCTCATCGTCGTTCTCGCGTCTCCTCTCTGTAGCCACAGAGCAGTATCTGGTAAGCCTCTTCTTCTTCTTCTTTATTTTTTCCCTTCCTTTCTTGTTGCAAGTTTCTTGACATTCACTGTTCACATTCTCGCCGGAATCCGGCCGTGCTGACGATGTGACCCGACATTCCAGCGAGGTATCCCGACCCGCGTGGTTCCATTGTTCGTTGTTTGGGTTCAATCCGTGAACCGTGCGCACGTCGCGAGTTTCCCCGCCGACGTTTACGTTCCGTTTTTCCCGGTTCGCGACCCGTCGAGGCAAGTACCCCTTGCTACATGCTATACAATATTTACATATATATTATGACACCCCAGAACCTGTAAAGTTAACTTGGTACGATCACTTCTCATTTTCGGGTACAGTATTGCGTTATATCATTTTTACCGTTAAACTTGGAACCTACAATTTGCAAATTGAACCTAATAACCATATCTACCTGTTTAATCCCATTTTTAATGTTAATGTAGCTTATGGCATTGATCCCTGTAGTTCTGTTCCATTCGGACACTCGTATGCTTTTAACCTGAAATAGCTGTACTGAACCGTTACATAGATCACTGCACCTCTAAGGGTTCTTAAACCTGTTAACATGACTAAACGGCTATACTTGTCTTACTGCACTCTTGTAATCATCTCTATAACAAATTTGATAACTGTATTGCAAATTGAATGAAACTGCCTATTACTTAATTCATTGCTTATCTCATGTTGTTGATACCCATGCTAGATTATATAACTGATTGTGAGCACACCCACGATATTGTTTACATCTTGACCTGACATTGCTACACATATATATTGATATACCTGACATGGTACCGTATACTGTTGACTTGACCTGATGTACCATGACCCGACCCGTTACCTGATCTTGTGTCTAATGCCAACAAACCTGACATGCAGTCCTCATGGACCGTTCCTGTTGTCTATCCAGACAAACCTGCTTTTACCTGATCCTGTGTTGGCATTAGTTCTTGATTACTGAATACCTGACTTGACATACATAACTTGGGGGTATGGGAAAATCAAAGGTGAAACCTGACTTGTAACTCAACAGTTCACTACCTGTTCTGATCAGTCTTACAGGCTAGGCCAGCCCCGGAGTGATGATGCTGACATCACTCGCCCATCCTGCTACCTGTTACTGCCTAGCGGTATGTCTCGGATTCAGCCCGAGAGTCTTGACCGTGGTCCCGGGCACGCACGGGATACTATTGAGTTACATCGACGATTCATCAATTGATTTCAAAGACTTTAGAATAGAAAACCTGATAGAACAGTTTAGTTTACCCACTGCACACCACCCTGCACTGCTTTGATTCATATTATTGTTACTCTAGTTTTATTCATGTTCATATTGCATTGCCTGCTACACTGTTCGTATTATATTACTTGATGACATGACGCGCTGACGTCTGGGTTTTGCATGGCCCAGATTCCGTACCGCTGTTGCAGTCCGAGCAGGAGAACTTCAGCCAGCAGGCTGAGCTGTGAGTTCAGTAGTAGTTAGTTTTATTTCCTGCATTTATTTCCTGATGTGAGCCCGCATTATGGGACATACATTTCTGTTATTTGTATTGGATCATTTGCTTCCGTATTTTTTTATTATTGACTCCTGTTACTCTGGATTGTGGACATGTTTTAGATAGTTTTATTTTGTTCTTGATATCTCTACAGCCGTAATGTGACTGTGGATGGATGCTTCCTACCCACAGGTAGCATGGTTGGCTATGTCACATGCCCATTTTAGCGTACTCTGGGAAGCAAGGCGTGACATGGTTCTTTTGGTATCAGAGCCATAGGTTAGTTGGGTTAATTCTTTTGTAGTTGGGTATTGTACCCAATACACGAATCAGAATACCTGTGTTTAGGAAACATGTCCTGCCACCTTGCCGTTTAACTATTCTTGAATCACATTCTTCCTGATTACATATTTTACGATGTGCAAACTTCCTTTGCATATCGACTCGAAAACCTGATTCCTTGTTATCTCTAGGACTTAGACGACTTGGGTGGAGTTATGTAATTGTGGCTATGATACCGCGGCATAGTTACAATGCGGTACTCTATTTATGTATCTTGGAGTTCTAGCCTTGATCTATATTCAGAATCTATCATCATGCTAATGTTGGGTATTTTGATTCCAGGAATATGGCCGGTAAGAATTTGAAGATGTACCAAAGACGTGCGGACAAAGCCGCCATGCGTAGAGTGATAAGGGGATTGCTGGAGAATCTAAAGAGACAGACCGAGCTGAAACCGGCGTCTGCACTGAACCAAACGTCTGTACGTAGAAGTGTTCCGGTGAACAGACGCAGCGTAGCACCAATGAAGAAAACAGTTGTGGGTGATCGGAAAAGGAGCGTGATTTGTAATTACTGCCATGTACCCGGGCATGTGCGAAAGGATTGTCATAGGAGGCTGGGACTCTGTTTTGGTTGTGGAGCGGCAGATCACGCCGTTAGTGCTTGTCCGTCGAAGCTTCGTATAAGGGATGATATTCAGAAGCCTCCGCAGAGACCGTTCCAGGGACAGAAACAGCTGACTCAAGGACCTAATCAGGCTCGAGCTTTTACCTTGACAGCTGAAGAAGCTAAGGCGTCAGGAGAAGTCGTTTCAGGTATTCTACTCGTTCATGGTTTTCCCGCATTAGCATTATTTGATTCTGGTGCATCCCATTGTTTTATGTCATCCAAGTTTGTGACTACACACTCGATTACCTGCATGACCCTGTCTACTTTCTGGGACATACACACTGGGAATGGGAAAATCATATCTAGTAGGGAATGTAAAGATTGTACAGTTGTTGTGTGCGGACGAGAACTTTTTGCAGATTTCTTGGTGATTTATACGGGCAGCTACGAAGTTGTCTTGGGAATGGATTTTCTTGGCACTTTCCACGCTCACATTAACTGTAGGGCAAAGAAAGTAATTTTCCAGATTCCCGGACATCCTGAGTTTACCTTCACTGGAGGAAGCAGTTCTGTCGGGCCAGTCGAGTTTAGGGATATGCCGACAAACAATACTCTTGCAGCAATGGAAGTGGATAGTAGTGAAAAGCCGGCTGTTGTTCGTGATTTTATGGATGTGTTTGAAGATATATCGGGTTTACCGCCGAAACGAGATGTGGAGTTCGCAATTGATCTTATTCCTGGTGCAGCGCCAGTATCCAAAGCGTATTATCCAATGGCACCAGTAGAGTTGGAAGAAGTCAAGAAACAAGTTGCTGAATTGCTTGAGAAAGGTTGGATTCGAAGCAGTAACTCGCCTTGGGGAGCTCCAGTTCTTCTAGTAAAGAAGAAGGATGGCACAAGAAGGATGTGCATCGACTATCGAGAATTAAACCGGGTGACTATTAAGAACAAGTACCCTATCCCTCGCATTGGAGAACTTTTTGAGCAGCTTAGTGGCGCGAGGGTATTCTTGAAGCTGGATTTGCGATCCGGATATCATCAGGTTCGAGTGAAAGAAGAAGATATTTGCAAGACGGCGTTTCGAACTCAGTACGGACATTACGAATACTTAGTGATGCCCTTCGGAGTAACGAATGCGCCGGCAGTATTCATGGACTTGATGAACCGAATCTTTTCACCTTTCTTGGACCCGTTTATTGTGGTGTTCATTGACGATATTCTGGTTTACTCGAAGATTTTTGAGGAGCATGCTAAGCATTTGAAGATCGCACTACAGACATTGAGACAAGAGAAGTTATATGCGAAGATGAGTAAGTGCGAGTTTTGGCTGGAGGAAGTAAAGTTTTGGGGCATGTTGTGTCTGGCGATGGAATTGCCGTCGATCCAGATAAATTGCAGCAGTTCGAGACTGGCCGATTCCAAGGAATGTTGTGGAGATAAGAAGTTTTATTGGACTCGCCGGGTATTACAGAAGATTCGTGGAGAACTTTGCTCGTCTGGCGGAGCCGTTAACTAAGCTTACGCGCAAGGAGGTACCTTTTGCATGGACGGACAAATGTGCGTTGGCTTTTGAGACGTTAAAGCAGAAGTTGATAACCGCCCCTATTCTGACCGTGCCAGACAATTCCGGAGGAGTGGTGATTCACAGCAACGCATCTGGGAAAGGATTGGGATGTGTTCGATGCGGCATGGTAAGGTTGTAGCGTACGCATCGAGACAGCTGAAGACCCATGAGAAGAATTACCCAACGCACGACTTGGAGCTTGCGGCAGTGATTTTTGCATTGAAGATTTGGAGACACTACCTTTTAGGCGGAAGGGTCAAAGTTTTCACTGATCATAAGAGCTTGAAGTATGTATTCATACAGAAGGAGCTTAACATGAGGCAGCGTAGATGGTTGGAGCTGATGGCTGACTACGATCTTGATCTTATGTACCATCCGGGAAAGGTTAATATCATACCGGATGTGCTTAGTCGGTTACCAGCAATTCAGGTGTTAACTACGTAGAAGGAGATCGTTGCAGATTTTCGAAGATTTGACTTGGAGGTTGTACTACCGCATTCTACGGGACAGTTGATGCAGCTGCAAGTACAGTCATCGTTGATCGAGAATATTAAAGCGGCACAATCGCAGGACCCTAGACTGCAAAAGTTTCGAGGACGGGTTGAAGCCGGACTACGAACAGATTTATTGATCCACGAAGATGGTTCGTTGAGGTATGGTAGCCGTTTGTGTGTGCCAAAGGGAGATATTCGTGAAGAGCTTATGAAGGAGGCACACAGTTCAGCTTATTCTGTACATCCAAGAGGCACAAAGATGTACCGAGATATTCGACAGCACTTCTGGTGGGAAGGCATGAAACGGGAGATTGCTCGCTTTATGCTTAAGTGCTTGGTGTGTCAGCAAGTGAAGGCTGAACATCAAAGGGTTGTTGGTTTATTGCAACAACTTCCGATTCCTCAGTGGAAGTGGGAACATATAACCATGGATTTCGTGACGGCTTTACCGCGGAGTCCAAAAGGCAACAATGCAGTATGGGTAATTGTGGATCGATTGATCAAGGCAGCTCACCTTATTCCTTTCCGGGTTGGTCAATCAACAGAGACTTTGGCTGAGCGGTACATGCAAGAGATTGTAAGATTGCATGGAGTACCGGTGAGCATCGTGTCCGATCGTGACACTCGGTTCTTATCACACTTCTAGAGGAGTTTACCGGAAAGTTTGGGGACTCGATTGAAGTTTAGCACAGCATATCATCCTCAAACTGATGGTCATTCGGAAAGAACGATCCAAACTCTTGAAGAAATGTTGAGAGCATGCATGTTAGACTTCAAGGGTTCTTGGGAGGATCATCTACATTTGGTGGAGTTTTCTTACAACAACAGTTTTCAGGCAACTATCCAGATGGCTCCGTTTGAAGCTTTGTATGGTCGTAAATGCCGTTCACCTGTTTGTTGGAACGATGTCGGTGAACAAAGATTATTGGGACCAGATTTGGTTGTGCAGACCGTTGAGAAGGTTAACACTATCAGGAATCTTATGAAGGCAGCACAATACCGACAGAAGAGTTGAGCAGACACGTCAAGAAGACCTCTAGAGTTCGCCGTGGGTGATTTGGTATTCTTGAAAATATCACCGATTAGAGGGGTGATTCGTTTTGGGAGTCGAGGAAAGCTTAGTCCTCGATTCGTTGGACCCTTTGAGATCGTGGAGCGTGTTGGTGAGGTAGCGTATCATTTGGCGTTACCGCAGTCCTTGGCGAACGTGCACGATGTGTTTCACGTATCTCAACTACGAAGGTATGTTCGAGATGAAACGCACGTATTGGATCATTCGGAGCTAACAGTACGAGAAGACTTGACTTTTGAGGAGCGACCGATTGAAATCGTGGATCGAAGGGAAAAGGTTCTTAAGAACAAAGTGATCTCTCGTGTGCTTGTTTCTTAGGGTAATCGCTGGCATGGAGAGTCCACTTGGGAACGAGAAGATGAAATCCGGCAGAAGTTTCCTCACCTTTTCTTGTAGTTATCTATCTTTGTATTCTTGGAATTTCGAGGACGAAATTCTTTTGTAGTTGGATATAATGTAACACCCGAGCCCAATGCTACTAATTTCTGTTACTGTTTGAGCGTAGGGTGTCACGTATTTCCTTTAGCTTGCTTGTTTATTGCTTACTGTAAATTTTTACCCGGTAAAGTCATTTCTGCATATAACAATTTTTGGCATCTAAAATAAAATTAAAAATATTCATCTTGGCCTACTTGACACCCCTAACCCCGTGGTAGCGTCCGTGCATCGTGTTCTCGTCCCGTTCAGTGAAACGGGCGAGTTTGGATGGCTACGTGCACGTACGTGTGTCCGTTTTGGGGGTATGCTTTTTAATCATAAGACACTTAATTTTAAAATTTGGATCCCGCTTAAAATCCTACTATTTCAATTTCAAATTTTTGGACCCGACCCGGGCGCGATTTGGAAATGTTTTATTTAGCGTCAAAATCCTAAATTTTAATATTTTAAAACCTTCGAATATTTCCTAACTTATAATATATTTTACTGTTCAATCATAATCCTTAAATCTTTTATATTTTTTCTTAACCAACATTTCCCCATTCAGCCAATCAGAAATCCCCCAATCTTTCGTGGGCCCGTTCCCATTCTCTCTCTCTCACCGTCTCTCTCTCTTTCTCTATCTCTCTCTCTCTCTCCCTCAAATCTTTTCCTCTCTCTAATATTTTAAAAACTTCTTCCCTCCTCCATATTTTTTCACGAGAGCACAGAAGAACCCCGTCGTGCGCTGCGCAGCCGCCTCGCCCCCGTCGCCGCCGCAACCCCATCTCCGGCGACACCAGCACCAGCACCCACGCCTTATCTCCCTCGTCTCAACCACATGCCCACTTCCTCCTCCCTTCTCACGGTGCACCCCGACCAGACACGTGACCGCCTGCACCCTAGCCGTGCCCTCGCCGTCGCAGCCCCGACGCCGGCACCAGCATCACCTCCATCCTCGCCTCCTCTGCCTCGCCTCGCCCTCACCCTCCTTCTTCCCTTCTTTCCAGCACCCTGCAGCTTCTCTGCGGCCACCAGCGACCACCCCTGCATGCGTCTGCGCCGTCCCTGGTCGTCGCCGACGATCGCCAGACCCCCTGTGGACGCCTCTGTAAGCCTTCTCTCCCTCTCCTCCTCTTTCCTTTCCTTCTTTCCCCTCTGTAAAAATTTTCTTGATTCGGCAGAATTTCCTCCGCGGTCACTGTAGGCCACCGCCGGAGCCCGTCGACCTCATCGTCGTTCTCGCGTCTCCTCTTTGTAACCACAGAGCAGTATCTGGTAAGCCTCTTCTTCTTCTTCTTTATTTTTTCCCTTCCTTTCTTGTTGCAAGTTTCTTGACATTCACTGTTCACATTCTCGCCGGAATCCGGCCGTGCCGACGACGTGACCCGACGTTCCAGCGAGGTACCCCGACCCCCGTGGTTCCATTCTTCGTTGTTTGGGTTCAATCCGTGAACCGTGCGCATGTCGCGAGTTTCCCCGCCGACGTTTACGTTCCGTTTTTCCCGGTTCGCGACCCGTCGAGGCAAGTACCCCTTGCTACATGCTATACAATATTTACATATATATTATGACACCCCAGAACCTGTAAAGTTAACTTGGTACGATCACTTCTCATTTTCGGGTACAGTATTGCGTTATATCATTTTTACCGTTAAACTTGGAACCTACAATTTGCAAATTGAACCTAATAACCATATCTACCTGTTTAATCCCATTTTTAATGTTAACGTAGCTTATGGCATTGATCCCTGTAGTTCTGTTCCATTCGGACACTCGTATGCTTTTAACCTGAAATAGCTGTACTGAACCGTTACATAGATCACTGCACCTCTAAGGGTTCTTAAACCTGTTAACATGACTAAACGGCTATACTTGTCTTACTGCACTCTTGTAATCATCTCTATAACAAATTTGATAACTGTATTGCAAATTGAATGAAACTGCCTATTACTTAATTCATTGCTTATCTCATATTGTTGATACCCATGCTAGATTATATAACTGATTGTGAGCACACCCACGATATTGTTTACATCTTGACCTGACATTGCTACACATATATATTGATATACCTGACATGGTACCGTATACTGTTGACTTGACCTGATGTACCATAACCCGACCCGTTACCTGATCTTATGTCTAATGCCAACAAACCTGACATGCAGTCCTCATGGACCGTTCCTGTTGTCTATCCAGACAAACCTGCTTTTACCTGATCCTGTGTTGGCATTAGTTCTTGATTACTGAATACCTGACTTGACATACATAACTTGGGGGTATGGGGAAATCAAAGGTGAAACCTGACTTGTAACTCAACAGTTCACTACCTGTTCTGATCAGTCTTACGGGCTAGGCCAACCCCGGAGTGATGATGCTGACATCACTCGCCCATCCTGCTACCTGTTACTGCCTAGCGGCACGTCTCGGATTCAGCCCGAGCGTCTTGACCGTGGTCCCGGGCACGCATAGGATACTATTGAGTTACATCGACGATTCATCAATTGATTTCAAAGACTTTAGAATAGAAAACCTGATAGAACAGTTTAGTTTACCCACTGCACACTACCCTGCACTGCTTTGATTCATATTATTGTTACTCTAGTTTTATTCATGTTCATATTGCATTGCCTGCTACACTGTTCGTATTATATTACTTGATGACATGACGTGCTGACGTCTGGGTTTTGCATGGCCCAGATTCCGTACCGCTGTTGCAGTCCGAGCAGGAGAACTTCAGCCAGCAGGCTGAGCTGTGAGTTCAGTAGTAGTTAGTTTTATTTCCTGCATTTATTTCCTGATGTGAGCCCGCATTATGGGACATACATTTCAGTTATTTGTATTGGATCATTTGCTTCCGCATTTTTTTATTATTGACTCCTGTTACTCTGGATTATGGACATGTTTTAAATAGTTTTATTTTGTTCTTGATATCTCTACAGCCGTAATGTAACAGTGGATGGATGCTTCCTACCCACAGGTAGCATGGTTGGCTATGTCACGTGCCCATTTTAGCGTACTCTGGGAAGCGGGGCGTGACAAGTACTACGCTTGACGAGTCACGGCCTAGGTTAATGATAGATGACGACCACTATGTCCGCTCGCTATCTTTCTAAGCCCAAACTCTATAAGTAGTAACCGGCTTACTTTACAACGGACCGAAACGTCCTTAAACTAACAACGGACCGAAACGTCCTTAAACTAACAGCGGACCGAAACGTCCTTAAACTAACAACGGACCGAAACGTCCTTAAACTAGCAATGGACCACTATGTCCTAAAACTAGCTGTTGACCGAGATGTCGATAAACTACGGTGGATTGCAGCATCCCAAAGCTGATACAAAAATAAAAAAAGAGAAAAAAAATATAGTAAAAAAATAATAAAAGAGAAAACGGTATGTCCATAAGCAAAATGGGCATGGATGAAAACCCGAAAGGGCTCCGTGAGTAAAAACAGCAGGGCTACCGGCGAGTTTTGTGAAAACCCAAAAGGGTGCAACCTCGTTAGAAAAAAAAAGAATAAAAAAAAAGAAAAGAAAACGGTATGTCTATAAGCAAAATGGGCACGGATGAAAACCCGAAAGGGCTCCGTGAGTAAAAACAGGGCTACCGGCGAGTGTTTGTGAAAACCCGAAAGGGCGCAACCTCGTTAAAAGACACTTATAGGGTCCTCTCGACCTTGTGAGGAGAAATCACCCGCGTGAGATCCTTACGACTCACAAGGGAGCAACACACTTAGGGATCCCCACGATTCCTAAGGAGAAATTACACTTGCGAGATCCTCACGACTCGTAAGGAGAATCCTCTTATGAGACCCTCACGGCTCATAAGATTTGAAAGTCTTAAGCTACAGAGACCTGAACCTGTTCTTAAGAAACCCCCACAACCTCCAATACTGCCCTACAAGCGGTGCAACACTTACCCTTGTATACAATCCACGGGCGCGAATAAACATTTCCCTAACCAAGTCCCATCCGTGACTAGGGATATGTTCGCACGGTGAACAACCCTTGTGAGTCCTCTCGACTTATGAGGGGAAAACTCTCTTGTAAGATCCTTACGACTTACGAGAAGCCATACACTTAGGAGTCCTCATGATTCCTAAGTAGAAAAACACACCTACGAGATCCTCACGACTTGTAGGGAGAAATACCTTTGTGAGACCCTTACGGCTCATGAAGTCAAAGCCTTAGTCGACAGAATCCTAACCCTGTTTACTAAGCCACCTTTGTTCGACATCGACAGAGGCAAATGATGATTCGCTCCTGGAAATATCCCAGTTGTAGCGGTGCTGATGCCGAAATCGGTGTCTGATCCCAAGCTTGCGGTAAAAAGCTAGCGAGCCACACAAGCATACAAAATAACCGAAATGATGGGGCAAGTTGCAACAAAATCAGCAAGTAAAAATGTATGCATGCAAAATAGCCGAAATGATTGGGCACCGCGAAAAATAGCCGAAATGATTGGGCAATCGTGACCTTCGCGATATAAAAGCTGAAATGATAGAGCATCGCGGAAAGAATTGAAAAATAAAAATGAAATTTATGCCCTACAGGTGATATCACATCAATCCCTGTATACAATCCAGGGGCGCAAACAAAGAAGGAATCACACTCCTCCTCCCCAGGTTTCATCAGAAGAAGAAGCCAACCCTCGACGGCTCACAGATAACCTGGAGATCATCTCAATATTCGTCTCATTACAACAGACACAACATCAAGCAAAGCGGAACAGCGGCAACTCCCAGTTCCATGACTCGGCGGTGTATAGATGGCCGAGAGTTTAATTCCGACTCCATGAAATGCGGATAAAGTCAAAATTCCTGGCTACGTGGAACGCGAATTATGTCACTTCTGGCCCCGTGGAAAACGTCCAGAGCGGATCCTGGTTCTCGCAGAGCACGGCAGTGAACCCGTGTGAAGCATCCAGAGCGGAGCCTAGTCCTCGCCGAACACGGCAGTGAACCCGTGGGAAGCATCTAGAGCAAAATTCCTGGTCACGTGGAACGCGGATAACGTCACTTCTGACCCTGTGGAAAACCTCCAGAGCGGATCCTGGTCCTCGCAGAGCACGGCAGTGAACCCGTGTGAAGCATCCACAGTGAAGCCTGGTCCTCGCCGAACACGGAAGTGAACCCGTGGGAAGAATCCAGAGCAAAATTTCTGGTCATGTGGAACGCGGATAACGTCACTTCTGACCCCGTGGAAAACGTCCAGAGCGGATCCTGGTCCTCGCAGAGCACGGCAATGAACCCGTGTGAAGCATCCAAAACGGAGCCTAGTCCTCGCCGAACACGGCAGTGAACCTGTGGGAAGCATCTAGAGCAAAATTCCTGATCACGTGGAACGCAGATAACGTCACTTCTGACCCCGTGGAAAACGTCCAGAGCGGATCCTGGTCCTCGCAGAGCACGGCAGTGAACCCGTGTGAAGCATCCAGAGCGGAGCCTAGTCCTCGCCGAACACGGTAGTGAACCCGTGGGAAACATCTAGAGCAAAATTCTTGGTTACGTGGAACACGGAATACGTCACTTCTGACCCCGTGGAAAACGTCCAGAGCGGATCCTGGTCCTCGCAGAGCACGGCAGTAAACCCGTGTGAAGCATCCAGAGAGGAGCCTGGTCCTCTCCGAACACGGCAGTGAACCCGTGGGAAGCATCCAGAGCAAACACCGGACTGTAGAGTCCTTAAATCCACGGACTATGATGTCCTTAACCTTGACCGTGATGTCTTAAAACTAATATCGGACTGTGGAGTCCTTAAATCCACGGACTATGATGTCCTTAACCTCGACCGTGATGTCTTAAAACTAACAATGGACCGTAATGTCCTTAAACTAATTTTACCTTAGTTCAAGGGTACATCTCTTCACTCCTTTGATATTTGTCGTTGTAATTCCTCAACGTCTTCAAAGAGGTGACGGGTCCCGACAACCACATATTTCATGGACTGTGAGGTACTTAAACTCATGGACTATGATGTCCTTAACCTTGACCGTGATGTCTTAAAACTAACATTGGACTATGAGGTCCTTAAACTCATGGACTATGATTTCCTTAACCTCGACCGTGATGTCTTAAAACTAACGACGGATTATGGAGTCCTTAAATCCACAGACTATGATGTCCTTAACCTCGACCGTGATGTCTTAAAACTAATATCGGACTATGAAGTCCTTAAACTCACGGACTATGACGTCCTTAACCTCGATCGCGATGTCTTTAATCTACGGTATTCTGGAAAACGTCCAGAGCGGAGCCTGGTCCTCGCCAAACACGGCAGTGAACCCGTGGGAAGCATCCAGAGCAACCCCTGACTCCGTGAAATGCGGATAAGGACAACTTCACCCATCACTTGTGGGTCCTTACGACTCGTAAGGGAGTAAATTCTCTTGTGAGATCCTTACGATTTTCAAGAGAAAACACACTTAGGAATTCTCACGATTCTTAAAGAGAAATTACCCTTACGGATCCTCTCGATCGGTAGGGAGAAAATTCTTTATGAGACCCTCACGGCTCATAAAGTCGAAAAGTCTTAGGTGACAGATCCTAACCCTGTTTTCTAAGCCATCACCACTCTAAAAAGAATCCAAAATTGACAGTTATTTGCTATCTACAGATCCCACTTGCTAAAATCACATTGCAACAACACAGCAAGGAGAAGAAAGCAACAGTATAACAAAAAGAATGTCTTTATTCATGAAACTCAATTGAATACAAGATACATCGTATAAAGGAATAAAAAAATAGATACATATTATTCAGAGATTACAAGTGTATGATACAAAGGCAGCTACTGAGAAGGAAGCGTTTTCAACAAGTCCGCAAGTTGCTCCCGCGCTTCTTTCAGCGCCTTCTCATGATCAGCCGCCGTGGCTAGCTCCAATTCAATTCGAGTCCTTTGCTGCAAGAATGATGAAATATTCTCATCAATTTCCCGCTGGGCAGCTTCGTGACTCTGCGTAACCCGATCGATAGAGTCGAGCTTCCGTCTCAATACAAGCTCGTTCGAGATACATCGCTGCAAGGTATCAAAGACGGCTTTCAGTTGTGCAACGTTCGCTTCGACATGGGCGCGCAACTGGATAGACTCAGCGGAAGCCTCCTCGCATTCCTTCCGCCTCAAGGTCGCTTCTTGTTCGAAATGGCATAGGAAGGACGCGCTCTGCTCGACCCATGCGACCCGCTGGGAGTTCAAAGCTTGAGTCTCAGGGGCAAGATGCATAAGTTCAAGCTGATGCAGACAGGCCTCGATCTTCCTGCAGTGACTAACCCAAGACTCGACGACGCCTTCATTATGGAAATTTACAAGTGTCTCCAGCATCGGATTGATCTCGGCAGCGAAATCTGCGGCAGATGTAGGAGCTTCCGCATCAAGCTCCTCGACGTATTCGCTCAACATGCGCAGACTCGTCACAGCACCCTTTGAGGATGGACGTCTGGAGAAGAGGCCTTGTTCACACCATAATATTGCATTATTATATTCCCCATTCTTATTCGTTTTATAAATAAACAGGTGCTTTTGACGCATGTCTGCTACATATTACAGGTTACAGGTTCTTGGATCTAAAACAGTGAAAACAGTAAAAGACGACGTAAAAGTGAGACTTTGACCAATAAACAGAAGACTCTTGATCAAGCCTACATAAAGACCAGTACACAAAGCAAGGTTCAAGACGTCGACACAAAGCGAACGGTTAGAAGTCCACTACAATGTTCACTGGAAAATCTGGAAGAGAACCAGAAGCTATTTTGAAGAAAGAATGAAAGAAATAAGAAGACCAAAGATCCAGAAACCATCACCCAAAAGCCCAGACTTCAAGATCATCAATGGGCCGCGGAACCGCGGCCCAACCCTTGTTGCGGCCGCGGATACGCGGCCATCTAGGGCCCAAAGTGCAAATAAATTTTACCATATTTTGTTGACGACTTTGACTAGTCAACCTAGGGTTATTTTGGTAAATGTAGACATGCGGATCAATTGTAACCTAGGGTTTCCTATCCTCTATAAATAGGAACTCTAAATATTGTATTTGTTTATGCCTCCCTATGCCTCTTTCTATGAATAAAATTTAGAATTCTTTTGGAGAGCATCGATACCTCTTTTCATTTCAGAAATTCAGATCTGACAAGTCTTGTGTTGATGTTTGGAGAGAGCCATCTGTAAAGTAAGTAATTAATTTCAATTCTTGCCCTAGGTAATTTTTCATTCTCTGCCCTAGTATAAATTTAATTCCTTGCCCTAGTTAGATAGTTAGATCTTTAATTCAATTGCCCTAAATTAATTTAGTTCTTAGATTTAATTAATCCATTCACACTGTTTGGAATTAACTCGTAAGAGCGATTAGGAAATTCACAACATCCCTGTGGACCGACCCGTACTCACCGGCTAGCTACAAGCGACGCCGTTCTTGATTGCGGTAATAGATAGTTTTTGAGATTAATCAAATGGCACCGTTGCCGGGGATGGCGTGTTATTTCCTTTTTGCAATTTCGGGTTAATCTTAATTAAAAAATCATAAAAACTGAAAAATCAAAAAAATATAAAAATTTATCATTTTGTCATTTTGTGAAGGGTATCTTTGTTTGAATTTTGTAGGATCTACAATCAAGTTCGGATCTGGAAATCTCCAGAGATCAAAACAGTAAATATCAAATCTGAACAAACAGAGGAATATCATAATAGACAACAGAAGAAATTTGGAGGACCGAGTCAAAAAGTCAACCGCGGCGATCTGGTGAAAAAAAAATGCCGAAGCCACCAACCCGCGGCGGATCCACGGTCGAAAAGGGCAAATTGCGGCGGTTCCTCGGTGGAGGCGACGGATTGGTTCCCCAAAAAAGGGCAGAAGCGCGGTATAAAAAAAACAAAAAAAACTGTAAGTCTTCTGATCTCCTTCTCTGCAAATCTCTGATATCTCCTCTGAAAAATCTCCTGCAGAATTCTTTGCGCTTAAAAATCTTTCCCCTTCCAATAACAAATCTTGTGCAGGATTCTTTGCGCCGCGCATAAAATAAAAAATTGATTGCAAGTGGTTGTTACTGTTTTGCATATATTTAATCGGACTTTAAGGGGCTTGAGACCAATCCAGATTGGGTGGGGATTTCATCACCCTTTCCAGGACCCCAGAAATCACATAAGGCATTTGCATTGACCATATCTTAATTAAAAAATACTAGACTCAGCCCTAAGGACTTCGAGCTCAATAGGACAGAGGACTAGTTATAGGCATCGGCCGTTAATCCTAACCTGACTTTGCGGTGTCTAGGCAAGTGTGTCCAAGGCGAGTGGTTACTTAATTAGGACCGCTACTTGTAGCGGGGAGCCTCCCACTCACCTGGCACTTACCTGGCCGCAATTGGCGGTGAAGAGGCGGTTTGAGGTCCTATTTCTAGCCCTTTGGAACAGTTAGGAGCTGTCTAGCTGACCTAGGTGACCTTAAATCTAGGCTTGATTATGCATTTCTGGTTGATTGCATTTGTGTCTAAGCCCTCTATCGAAAATCTTTTTTTTGCAAAAAGTTACAAATAAAAAAAAAGGGGAAATTTTTATAAAAAGACTTGCAACTTTTGTCGCTAAGAAATCCGTGCACCCTAATCTTCTTTCTCTTCTCTTTCTTCTATCATGGGTACCCTACATCATAAATCTCTTGCCGAACTTTGGTATCCCGAACTTAACTTTTCTTCGTACGTCAATTGTTTCGGTCGATTTAAGGAAGACCCCTTCGTGCCCAAAATTTCTTTGAAAGATCAAATAGAAGCGTCTAGAAGAAACAGTTCGACGTTGCAACCCACTTTGTGTCAACCATGTCAACTTTTACCACTTTCATATGTTGATACCACTTTTTCGAGTCCAGCTGTAACTCCTAAACCGATGTCCATTGCTGAGCATATTGCTCAATCTCGTAGCCGATCTTTCACCCCTCTCCACACATCTAGTTCTAGGGATCAACAAGTCCATTCACCTTTTTATCCACATGTTGACCCTACTCCTGTCCAACCATCCAATTCCTACCAGTCCTACCCGACTTTCCCACCTTCACTAGACACTGTTTCTACACAGCCATTTGGGAGTTTCACGTATCCAAACAATTTCGAATCTTTTACCGAAACCCTTTCACAACCCATGTCTAGTTTGGAACAGTCGTTGGAAGCATATATTTTCGCAACAAACAAAATGGTGAGGAATGTGGATGCGTCCGTAGCCGTCCTTATACAACCTAGTGAACCGGTCGCTAGTTTCCCGCAAGCTCTAAATTTTTCAATGTATGAGGAGGCGGTTGGACAGAGTACGAATTTGAGAGGATTTCCAAATCAAACCTACCCATACCCAATTGAAGCCCACAACTCCGGTTTTCCATCGATTGTCCCAAATGATTTTCAAGTTACAAATGAAACATCTAATGAGTTGTGTGATTTTGTCGTGCTTGATTTGCCAGATTGTGAAGAACCCCTTTCGAGTGAAACCACACTTAATCCTTTCGAACTTTACACCTCCACTCTAGAACCTAAATTGATAAATATCCATGCTTTTGATGAGGTGTCAGAAAAAATAGATTTTCACTTGATTGAGGATATCGACGCCGGGAATATTTCGGATGATGAACCTGTCGATTTGATTGAAATTTTATGTCCAATTCATCATCCCGAGTCATTAAATGTTTCTCCCGAACTTCATATGCGTCTTGATTTTGATGATAATGGCATGGATGAGTTAAATATTGAGGAGAATTATGAGGATAGTATTGAGGAGAGTATTGAGGATAATATTGAGGTTGAACCATTTTTGTTTGATGTGTCGGATTTTCTAATTCATCCTCCTGAACCTTTAACTGTTATATCACCCTCCCTCCTTTCCATCGTTCCGACCACGCAAAATATCACGCTTGAAGACTGTGCGCTTGAAAAATTTCTCTTTGAATCTGACACAGTTCTCACAGACGATAACACTTACGAGTGTTTCACTTTTTCGGACGATGTTGATGACTCACCGCCCGAGTTTGAGTCCTTTACATTTTCAGATGAGTTAGTTGAACCATCAGACTCGGTTGCTTACAGTCGTTTCGAACCATTGTTGGAATCTTTTCAGTTCGAGACAGTTTACTACGGTGAGAATGAGACTATCCCTAATTCACTCCCTTTCGTCCTTCTTATCATTCCGACCATACAAGAGACCATTACGCTTTCATCTCCAATACCAAGTTCGGCGTACCCATGCTTTCTTGCGAATCTTGAGGGATTTGACCCCATTTCTCGACGGGTTGATAGGTTAACACAATCGCTTTTAACACATCGGTCATCACAAATTGCGCTAATTTATTCACTCGATTTACACCCTCAAGATTGTACTCCACTTCTTTCTCTGTTCCGCCCTTCTTCTCCTCCACCGAGACCATATTCCACTCTTCTTCCCACACGGTCTCGTGTGCTTCTCATTTCTCTTCTTTCCACTCCCTCCTTTCACCAACTCTACCATTACCACGATAAGAGTTTTGAATAGTTGGTGCTAACTTTTGGCTTGTGTAAGGCCTTATTTAGTTTGGGGAGGACCTTGTTGTATATATGTATATATATTTTTTTTGTTTTCTTTTTCTATAAAAAATAATAAAAAATTCAAAACATTAAAAAATATAAAATATTTTATAAATAAATAAACAGGGGAGTGCCGACATTTTGACCCTCTTGGTGTAGCATGACAGTGAGGACACTGTCAAGTTTAAGTTTGGGGGTATGCTCGGTACGTTTTCTTTCTTCGCATTCATATGTATATTTTTTCATTTGCACACTTATTTGAAAACCCATAAAAATTGAAAATTTTCAAAAATTATAAAAATTATTGTATTCAATTTTGGCCTTATTTTGACTCGAGTTTGACAGATAGGTTAACTAGCTAGGAACAACTAGATCTTAGATTTAGTAAATTAAAAACCCTAAAAATAACCTTCCTTAAAATTTAAAGGTAGAAAGTATATGTCTTTGTAGTTTATTTAGAAATAGGCAAATTTTGAGTTCACTTTTTGGGCTAAGTCAAAACAAAGGAAAAGTATTGATATTTTTATTAGAGTATAAGTTTGAAAAATAATTTCTAGCTTAAGTCTAGATTCTGAAAATGTATACCCTACAAATTGCACAAACATGCACCTTGAAACTTGGAATAGTAGAGGAGACCTTGAAATGCTCTTGTCTAAAGTCCTTAGTATGATGAAAAGAAAAAAAAATATACAAGTGTGAATAAAGAATAAAAAAATGAACACTGGTTTTTATGATTACTTAAGGCTGCAAAAATAGAAAAATATTTAGCGAGGGTGCTTCATCACCTAGTGCCTTAGACCAACTGGTTTGGGAGTCACTGCTAAAAAGTCTTGGGTGTTGCAAGACTAGGAAGTACGCTTTAATGTGCAAACACATCTTGTAATTGGTTGTTGGTACCTCAAGAAGTATTAACGGTCGCATGAAGGATGTGTAAGCGAAATTCATTTAAAAATTCACCAATTAAGAAGTGCTTTAGACAACGGACAAGAGTACGATTGCTTGATTTGAATTTCCAAGTGTAGGGGTGATATATACACACACGTAGGGGTATGTGATTGGGATTTAGATAAGAGATAGGAATGAAGAATAGAACTTGTATCTTTAGTAGAGATGATAAAAATTCCTAAGTGGAGATGGAACCCTAGAAGGAAAACTTAAGAAATGCCGAAAGCTAAATAAGTCCATAGAACATATATAATCTTAAGTTAAATGATGAGGAAGTGTGAAGAATATGGGTGGATAATTTACGAGTCGACGATAATAGAATTCCTTGTTAGAAAACCTAATTGGAGAATTAAAGTCGAAAAAACCAAATTGATAGGATTTTGTGGGTGTAATCCGCTGAAAACCCTCAGGAGACAACACTCTTCCTACTAGGGACACCTAGAGGTTTAACGGCTTGTTGCACGAGCTCAGTGCAATCGCGTTTCCCTGCGAAAGTGCGGTTAGGTTTTTGTAGAGAATAAAAAAATAAGTTTGCTCGAGGACGAGCAAAAGATAAGTTTGGGGGTATTTGTTCACACCATAATATTGCAATATTATATTCCCCATTCTTATTCGTTTTATAAATAAATAGGTGCTTTTGACGCATGTCTGCTACATATTACAGGTTACAGGTTCTTGGATCTAAAACAGTGAAAACAATAAAAGACGACGTAAAAGTGAGGCTTTGACCAATAAACAGAAGACTCTTGATCAAGCCTACATAAAGACCAGTACACAAAGCAAGGTTCAAGACGTCGACACAAAGCGAACGGTTAGAAATCCACTACAATGTTCACTGGAAAATCTGGAAGAGAACCAGAAGCTATTTTAAAGAAAGAATGAAAGAAATAAGAAGACCAAAGATCCAGAAACCATCACCCAAAAGCCCAGACTTCAAGACCATCAATGGGCCGCGGAACCGCGGCCCAACCCGTGTTGCGGCCGCGGATCCGCGGCCATCTTGGGCCTAAAATGCAAATAAATTTTACCATATTTTTTTTACGGCTTTGGTAAATGTAGACATGCGGATCAATTGTAACCTAGGGTTTCCTATCCTCTATAAATAGGAACTCTAAAGATTGTATTTTTTTATGCCTCCCTATGCCTCTTTCTATAAATAAAATTTAGAATTCTTTTGGAGAGCATCGATGCCTCTTTTCATTTCAGAAATTCAAATATGACAAGTCTTGTGTTGATGTTTGGAGAGAGTCATCTGTAAAGTAAGTAATTAATTTCAATTCTTGCTCTAGATAATTTTTCATTCTCTGCCCTAGTATAAATTTAATTTCTTGCCCTAGTTAGATAGTTAGATATTTAATTCAATTGCCCTAGATTAATTTAGTTCTTAGATTTAATTAATCCATTCACACTGTTTGGAATTAACTCGTAAGAGCGATTAGGAAATTCACAACATCCCTGTGGACCGACCCGTACTCACCGGCTAGCTACAAGCGACGCCGTTCTTGATTGCGGTAATAGATAGTTTTTGAGATTAATCAGGCCTGCCGGCATCATAAGGCGAGATTCGAAAGAGGCCGGAGTCGAAGCGACCGCTGCAAAACAAGTCACGATCAGATGACGGATCTAGAAATATAAGAGATTCATGAACAATGGAATTTACTATACCAGCTGCAGCAGGTAGCAAAGCCGGGAGGACCGGTGGCGCAACTAATCTCACATCTCCTCCTTCAATCTGTAGCACTGCAATCAGGGCAAAGAAGAATCAAAAATAATTTCATTATCGGTAAAAGAAAGAGCATTAATTGAAAGTTATATTCACCAGCGCCACTGGATGAAGCAATCTCCGACGGGAAGGAGAAGTGGGGATGCAGCACCCGGTACAGGTGGTCAAAAAGGACTCTTGGAAAAACGCGATAACGCAACGTCGGTACATGAATTATATGCCCGAGGGATAAGACTAATAGGTTACAAATCCATACCTTCCAGCATTTGCGACGGTGCGAGAGAATGTAGAGAGGTGGTCACCGTCAGGGCGGTAACTGACGGCGCTGTCTCGAGTAGCTTGATTTCAGCACCAGCCGCACCTGCATTAGAAGCAAGATAAACTTTATTAGGAAAGATTGCAGAATAAAAAGAAGGGCGGTGACCTAAAATTTACCTGATGAGTCGCCAGCCGGAGCCGTGACGAGGGCGTCACTTAATGCAACGGTGGCGTCTCTCTCCTCCATTGGGGTGGTCTCACCTCACTTCATCCCCTGACTCCACAGGAGCCGTTGTCACGATCGCGCGCCAGGAGACGACAAGGAACCGTAGGTAGGGAGAGCGATAATCGGAGCGGTGCCCGACTCTTGAGAAAGAGCGGCCATCTCGGGCCCAGCGATCGTACCCATTTCGCCCGCTACCACCTCTGGCTCAGTGGTCGCAGCCGTCTCGTCCATCGCTGCCTTAGGCTTGTCCGTAGCAGCCATTTCGTCCACTGCTGCCTCAGGCTCGGCCGTAGCAGCCGTCTCACCTGCCGCCACTTCAGGCTCGGCATTGGTAGCCATCTCGGGTATAGCAGTCGTGACTGTCTCGTCAGCCACTATCTCGGGCCCGGCAACTATGGTTACATCGCCTACCGTCGCCTCGAGTTCAGCAGCTACCTCCTCCACCGCCCCCTCAGGCTGAACGGTCGCCGCCACTCCTTCAGTAAGGCTCGGCCCTGCAGGACAAGATATATAAGAACTGATAGTTTAAAGTTTTGACAACGAAGCCTCAAAACACATTACCTGAGGTTGATTTACCGTTGGCTTCCCGAGCTGCACGTGCCGCCCGTCTATGAGCAGTAGACAAGGCAACAGGGAGCTCCTCTGAAGGAGTAGCAGCAAGAGTAACGGCGCTTGAACCTGCTCCCGCAGCCAAAGCGGCACTATGCTCCCTTGCTGCGCGCCTCAGGCGCTTCCTTTCCTCTCGGGCCATCACGATAGACCTTTTAGAAGCCTCCTTCAGCAAGGCGTCGTCGTCCTCATTCAGGGTTACCTCCAGAGCCGTCAAGACTTCCATCATCGGTTTTTTAAGCAGGGCCTCTTGCGGCAATGCCGAAGAGGCCGGGACTTCGGTATCTGGCCCGGGGAGAATTTCCACATCAGCTTGCGGGATAGGCCTTGTGGTCCTTGCGATAAGACAAAGAGAGGATCAGATTACTTATGAGAAATGGAAGCAGAAACATAGCGAACCGAAATGTACCAAGGCCTAAGGATGCTCTAAGTCGTTCCTACTCCTCGAAAGTCTTAAGAGAAGTAGCGAAAGCTTCTTCGGTAGAAATGCCTATTAAAGAAGGAAAAGCGTTAGTCAAAGACAATGATAGAGGTATGATGCATTGACGAAAAATACAACTAATGATTACCTGATTGCGCGAGTTTAGCCAACCACTCGTCGCGTCTTGCCAATCGCTCGGAAGCTGCGATGGCAGTCGCCAGATCAGTGTCATCTGGCGGCATAAATAGGCCGTTGTTGGTCCCGTACTCGCTCAAGCCCTCGCTATAAGGAGCATGAGGTTCCTGACCCAATACAACGTCAGCAGAGAGGATCGACTTCTTCTTCCTCTTCTGCGCGCGAACTCCGGTCGCAGCCAAAATCAGCTTACGCTTCATGGGCACTTTGGGACGGCGGGTCCCAATATCCGAGCCCACGCCGGATTCGGGTGAAACCACGTTTACCGTCTCCATGGGAGCACGGGGCGCTGATGGCACGTCCACGGGATCACGGGGCAATCCATGCGTAGGGCTTAACACACGTGGAGGCTCAACTACAGCATCTCCTCTTAGTGGAGGAGGGACAGGGGTCCTTCGCTTTAAAGGAACGTGGCGATCGCTGGCGGGGGGCGCACTCTTGCGATCGAGCAGCAGTCGCTTCTCTTCCCTGATGACAGCGCCCATCGCGTGTTGATACCAGGCCCCGTATACGTTGAGGGCCCTTGGAATGCAACTCGGCTCGCTAATGAAGAAGTGGGAGCCCGTATTTAACCGCATAAAGTGATGCAGTACACTCCGTATTCCCTCTCTGGTGGCCGCAGGCTCTTCCAAAAACGCCTCCAGTGGGACCCCCTGGTTATAACTTAGCTGCTGGGCAAAACGATAGGGGTTGTATCTCATAAAAAGTGCCGCATCATTTTGCCTGAATACGAGGAAGCCCGGCCTGATGGAGTATAGATGTAGAATCTCTCGAGCTTTCAACACGGAGGCCCCGTCCTTGAAATTGTTGCGCAATGCCAGCACAGTCTTGGAAGTTTCCTGGCCGATTGTCAGGACCTTTTCCGTGAAAGACATACCCGCTCCGACCGTGCGCGGACGAAGAAGCAACCCCCTAGCCTCCCGCTAAGGCGGATTCACAATAGAAGCGTCGATCAGCCGCATAATTCTTAGGAATCTATACTTCTCGTAAAACGAGGGTCTTTTATGAATACCAAACACCCCGAGCATGTGCATTTCCATCCACGAAGTAAAGTAGTGCATCGGGAAATTGGCGACTTGCACCCCCGGTTCAGTTGTGTCTGCCGCCACATTAAGACCATGGTATAGGTGGGCCAACCCGGCAATCCCGATGGCCAATTGTATGCCAGCCACCATTCGATGTACTGGGTAGAAGACGGATGGCCTTATATAGCGAGGGTGCATGGGGAGCGCGAACCAGCACAACCATAGCCCCAGAAACCCGAGAAAGAAAGTCTCCTCGTCGATGCCCGGAGCAGTGATTTCCGACAAAGGGATGATTGCGGCATCGGGGAGATAAAAGCCTTTTTGATCCTCTTCCAGTACTGGTCGATGATCTAAGCCAAAGCCGAAGGGATCGTCGAGCTTGGCAAATTTTTCGCCCCGTTGCGATAGAATCTCCGGTCGAAGAAAACGGGCAATGAAGTCTGCGAAACTAACTCCCCGGCCTCCGGATTCCAAGAAAAGACTCTCGTACATATTCAGCTCCTTTATTAGACTCGAAAACTGGTGCTGAATAGCGTTCTCTGGCGTTAGGTCCATCACCAACGGCTTGGTGGCAAAAACGTATTCATCCGGAGGAAGCAGCTGCTCATAGTGCTCCCCCCTCACCGGCAGACCGAAAATCTCAGCAAATTCTTCTAGAGAGATGGAAACTTCTCTGTCCATAAGAAGAAAGGTATGGGTGGGGATTTTTCATTGCTCCACGAACGCCTTAATCCACCATGTCGGAGGAGCAGAATACTGGAACAGCGAGCCATAAACTGCAGGGTATAGACCGATCTTCAGCAGGTGCACCTTCTTCGCTGACAAAATGTACCTGGCCCACTCCAGATACCCGGCCGAATGTCGAGGGGACAACCCGATGTTGTAGGGTTATCGCCAAGGGCGCGACTCGCCCTGGCATATGCACCGCCCCAAAATATCCAAAGCTGCCGGCAGCTGCATGGGTATGGCAGCAATCGAAGGTTGAAGAAGACCCTCCGAAGTCCAATTAACGACCTCCACGGCATAGTTCACCGGGGGTACATCTGCATACGAGATCGATGAGATCGGATCCGATGGCGTCGCACAAGAGAAGCTTCGGCGGCCATTGATAATTTGGTCGTACCACCTACCCCACAGGTGAAGCTTTTTGTATTCCGGGTCATAGTCCCTAATAAGCGCAACAACCTCCCGGTCTACCGGTGCTTCAGGGAATCCTCCCTCTGAGCGGAAAAATGGGAAAGAAAGATCAGAAGACATGTCGCCTGTAAGAAAGGACGAAATTCAATTATCAGTGTCATAATTTAATTTTAAAAATCCCAACGCTCGGTACTTTAAAATCTGTACCACACTGCAATGCAGTTGAGAGGGGATCAAAGGGGGAACCACAAAATCCAGATGACAATGCATCAATTAATAAGACAGCATTATCATTGGATGAGACTGTCGGTTAATGAGGAAATCCTCAAAGAATATTCTCATTGAATGAGAAATCCCTCGGGAGAAGGAGAAAATCTCCCTTTCAGAGCAAAACTCTATAACAGAGTGACACTTGTCAAACTCTGGTCACGAGGGAATAAAATTCCTTAAAGAGCCTAGCTCTGTAATGATGATGGAAAATCCATCAAAGATTAATGAAAATTAATTCTTAAGAATTAAAATTCTGGGATCTTAAAGATCCATGAAAAAACTCTTAAGAGTTCTTCATCAAAAGATCAAAAGATCAATATATTATCAAGAGAGCAGAGCTCTGACTCATGGGCTAAGAAACCCTAAGAAAAGATCTGTTTAGATCTATGGGTTCATGAGAGCAAGGCTCTGTTTATGAAACCCTAAAGGGGTTTTCTTTAGATCAAAAGATCTATGAAGAGCAAGGCTCTGTTAATGGGTAAAAACCCTAATTTATTAGAATTAATTTAATTTAATTTTACCTAAATTTAGTAAAGTTTTAACTCTTGAAAGTTCTTGAACAAAAGAGCAAGGCTCTGAATAAAATTCTTAAGAAGAAGGTGAAGATAATCTGAGGACCAAAAGGTCCTATTTATAGGCGCTGAACCGCCTCCTCAACTTCTGAGTTGATCCAAAGGCTCAGATGTTGCCACCGCTGCACTCACGTGTGCGCAACGGTGGGGGGCATTTGTTTTCCCCCAATCAGAGCAAAGCTCTGTTTTGAATTTCAAAATTCAAAAATTGAAGCAACGCTTCAGATCCCGTGTGCTGCGCGCCACGGTCAAAAGCAGACACGCCAGCGCCAGGAGCGCTGCGCCCTACGCAGCGCATCCCAATCAGAGCAAAGCTCTTTTTCAAAATTCAAATTTTAAAAGTTGAAGCAACGCTTCAGATCCAGCGCTCTGCGCTGCGCGCCACATGTCAAACACAGACGCGCTAGCGCAGTTGCGCTGCGCTCCACGTGTCAAGCATGGGAGCACTAGCGCAGTTGAGCTGCGCTCTGCGCTGCGTGCCACGTGTCAAGCACAGGTGTGCTAGCACAGTTGCGCTGCGCTCTACGCTGTGCGCCACGTGTCAAACGTAGGTGCGCTAGCGCCAAGTGCGCCAGCGCTTGAATTAAAAGAATTCCCCACCGTTAGATCAAAAGATCTAATAATAATAAATTATTAATTAATCAGAATTAAAATTCTGTTATGGAAAGATTTTCCAATCTTATTAATACAAGAAGATTATCTTCTGTAAAACAGAAGCCTTAGGATCAAAGATCCAACGGTAGGAAATATTCCCAAATCAATCAGAGAAAGATCTCTTCAACTAATTTAACAAATCAATTGGCCCTATATAAAGGCCCCAAGACTTCAAGTCTCATATAGAAAAAACCCTCTGCAAGCTTTGAGAAAAAACTCAAAGAGAAAGAAAGACAAGCCTTTGAAGAAAGAAGATCATTTCTTCATCTTTAAAGGTAAAGAATTAATTCTTCAACAACAGAGATGAAATCATCTCGTAAAAAGAAGAAACATCTTCTAAAAAGATCTTAGATCTATAAAAAAGACCAAGGTCTTTGATTAAACAGAAAGGATTAAAAGATCTAATCATAAAAATAAAAAAGAAGTATTTTACTTCATTCACAGATCTTTTAATCTATAAAGGCAGAGCCTTTTAATAAAAACAAGAACTTTGGTTCTTGGATCTTGAGGCAAGGCCTCCTTTGAAGAACATAAACTTGTTCTTTGATCTTAAATTTGATCTGATGCGCTTTACGCTACTGGAAAGTACTTTTCACTCATGAACTGCGCCTTTGCGCTCCTTGGACCGGCGCTCAGCGCCAAAACATGCCACGTGTCAACCACAGACACAGCTTGCGCTTTGCGCTCCTGAAAACAGCGCACTGCGCTCTTGGATTGGCGCTCAGAAACAAGCGCGCCACGTGTCACTCACTGGCGTACCCACAAACCAGCGCAATGCGCTCATAAATTAAAAGCGCAGTGCGCTAACAAACCAGCGCTTAGCGCTAAGCGACACGTGTCACATTCATGTGCGCTAGCGCAACGCGCTCTTTAATTGGCGCAAAGCGCCTGATGCGCCACGTGGCGCACTGTCAGAACATACTTTGTTCCTGATAAATGCTATGCATTAAATACCAGACAAAATATCAGAGCCCAATGCTTGGCATTGTTAAAAGGGCAGAGCCCAAACAAAGGCCTAACAGGCAGAACAAAAATAAAATGTTAAACATTTTTTAACTGGACTTAGCCCAATTCTGTTGGATATAGTGCCCTCAAGGCAATTATCATAGTCGCGGACTTGTGATTATGATGATTGAGTGAGGACCTATACAGATAAAACAGTCTTACTCAAGATGATAGTATGCTATCTGGTTTGTCTTTATCATCATATACATGTTGATAGAGCCCGTAGGATTCTTGCTTGACTGCCAGCATTGTGATGGCGATCACATATGTGTGAGCTGGGGTCTAAAAGCACATCCTTAAATGTACCTAGTCGTAGGAGTATCGAGACCGGGCATCGATACTCCAGTGTAGACTAGTGTATACTGATCGAGACCTCGACGAGGGGCGGTGGCCAGGTCTCACAAGCCATTGGTGTTGGTTTGTTCACCTAAGATAGTATGCATGTGCTCATTGGGTTATGAGTACACTGGACGGACTCGCCGGGAATCTGCTAGTTGGTATTATACCTATTGTCAGATAGCAGTTCCCAGGTGACATGTGTACAGGTTAGTCTGTCGACCTGAGATCGTCATTTGTCTCGTGTGAGTTCCCACTGTGCTTTGATTACTCCCCTACCACGGCTCAAAGGAGTCGTGGAAACAAGTTTTAGTTGGATACAGTCCCAAGCCACATGGAGGCAGTGATCGGATCGTCGGGGATTCGTCTCTCACGGTATTGGGGGTAGATGTCGCGTTGTGTCCGGATGGCCATCACCATAAATCCGTGGCCACGGTGGACGAGAATTATCGATCCAGGATCGATAGTTTCTCAGGTGGTGATGGGTTTCATACCGACACTAAATATCGCGTTGTTGGGGGTCTGACTTTATCCACCCCCCTAAATTCGATATGCGATACTCTTAGACGAACAGACCGGACTGTACGGATATTGTCACTGTCAGGCTCAGTGGGGGTTCAGGATGAGTTTGCTCGTCGGCCTCCCTTTCGCTCAATACCTGGGTAGCCGTTACGTACAGCTAGTGCCGCTGACGTGCTTGTGGTTAAACCCACTGCCAGCGTATTGACGAGTCTTTAGAGTCCCACACAGAGGGTTTTCACGGTTCAGGCGATATGGTGTACATGAGGTATGTTGATACATACAGGTGTCCGATTAAATATGTGTACATGCTGCGCAGACTTTAATCGGACGGTTGATAATACTAGCGGCTTAGGATTAAACCAGTTTATTAAATCAGGTTTTGATTTAATAATTTACGTATGTATTTATATATATATGTATTCTAGTATTATTGTTCACTATTCATTTTCTCTCTTGGCTATTCGTATTTTTGTACGGATACGCGTATATGTATTTCGGTACATGTACCGGGAAGTATTCCGTATTTTATACGGAATAGCTTCTAGAAGATTCCACCTCATTATTGATTTTCCACTTATGGAAAATTCGTTTGTTTCATAATGAGGTGGAGGGTGTGAGGTGGCATGTGCATAGTGTTGAGCATGGTTTTATGCATGTAGCAAAGGATGGGCACTTATTTGTTTAATGGTTAATTTGGATATGATATTTTTTCTTTAATGGAAATGAGAGAGTGAGAAGGGAGCCGGCCATTATTGGGGTGGGGATGGATTTCATTTGGGTTTTTACATGAAACATTATGCTAGCTCTCACTCACTCTCTCATGCTCCAAAAAGAAACTTAACCATTTTCCTTTGTTCATGCAATAGCCTCATTACCTCCTTCATCTTCTTCTATGGTTGCTCCCATGAGCACATGGATGAGAGAAAAATTGTAGTGACACTTCCATACACCCCACACTCCATAGCTAGCGACTTTGGAGCGTAGGTTACCTCGTTTGTCGAGGTTGGAGCTTACGCCGTTTCCCTCGGGTGGATAATCGGAGACGAAGGAAGACCGGCAACCAAACCACATCAACGAGCCGTTAGGAGCTTGGAATGAAGACCGAAGGACACGGATCAACTCGGTATAATGATTCTAACTCTTAGTTAGTTTGCTAGTTTAGGGTTTAAGGTCGATCCGGAAATCGGGTAGCGGTAGCGCCGGTTTAGAAAATTTTCGTTCCGCATTTTGGCCGCGTTTTGACAGCCGGGGCACTGCCGGGACCCTACATGGTATCAGAGCCACCCTTTAAACCCCTTACTAACTTGGTTAGACATGCTTAAAAGATCGATCGACGGATTTTACCGAAATCACGATTTCATTTTTCAGTTTTCTGTCGATTTTCAAAAGTGTTCAAAAAATTATTTTAAGTAGATTAAAAATCCGTGCAGGCGATTCTAAGGGTACAGATAAAATTTGAGCCCCTGAAGCCTCTAAAGCGTCGCGGACCCGCCGCACTAACCCCCTTTTGGTGGCTGATCCGTGGCCATTTAGTGGCGACGGGATTCCAAATTTTTACTGTAGCCCCCTGATGTGAAGTTGTTATTTTTGTGATATTCTGTTTTGGGCCAGCTTTCAGTAAAGTGTTGTTTTGCTATTGGTGCCAATTTGGAACCTTGTCGATCGATATTTTAAGTGGGCGTTTAACAGTACATACATTATATTCTGCGACTGTGAATGTCACTTGATCGGTAAACTCGTCTAATTGCTATATGTCTTTTAGACGGGTTTGCGAACGTGACATTCGTGTTGATGTTCTGTGATGTGCTGTGATGTTGGTTGGATCGTCGTGGTGGATAGCTGTGGTGCAGTGGTAGTACAGTTTTATTTCATTTGTACATTTGATATTGCGGGACGAGCGTCCGACATGTGGACTGCCGTCACTGCCAGTTTGTATATTATTCTTTTGGGGCACGACCGGGCTGAGGTCGATGTCACCCTTGTATATTATTTTATTTTCTGTACTAGGATTACCCCGCGGTGGAGTGCACGAATAGCCGGGTTCTAGAGGGCAACTGGTCCGCATCTCATGGCGTTGGGACGAAGGGAACCTTACTCTAGAATTGGCGGGCTGTTCGCCGCACTCGTAGGGGGTATAGGTTGACCCAGGAGGGGTGCCCAAGTTACCAGATTCCGTGAAGTGATGGGTGGTCCATTCACGTTGCTGAAGGGGGCTGCCTCACTTCTGGTTTTGGCGGGTAACTTACCACGCTCGTAGGGGTCTAGGTTTCATTGCACAGACTATCCACACGACAGGGAACGTCGAGTCTCACTTGCGGCTCAAGTGAAACTCGGGGCTCCAGATTATCCACCATTCTGTATTGCTTCTGTGATGTTGCTTTATATCATGCCTGGGACGAATGTTATATATATATATATATATATATTTATATATACTAGTAGATGTTGTATATGTTTTGTACCCGCGCTAGCCCAGTCCCCGCTCTGTCGTTAGTTAAGTAACCTAACGGGTGATGACGGGACCCAGTGGCGAATGCGGATGGCATATACGTACATTTTATTTTCGTTCTTTTCTGGTGTGATTAATTGATGGGACTGCGTTGATTCATATCAATGCAAGGATAAACAAACCTATATATATGATGTTGTTGGAACCAAGTTTTTAAAAACTGACATTACAGACGTACACTTTTGCTTTGCACAGTGGTATTCGGTCATGAATATCCAGCACCTCATTCGACGAGGCAAGGGCCGAGATCCCTTCATCGGGAGTGACCCCTTAAGTAAAAGTTTGCGTCAACGTAATAACTTCACTATCGTCGATTACTTTTGCTTTGCATCGTGGTATTCAGTTTGGGATATCCTGCACCCCATTCGACGAGGAAAGAGCCGAGATCCCTTCATCGGGAGTGACCTCTTTAGCAAAAGTTTTCGCCACTGTATATTTATAAAAACCACTTGGATTCCTTCAACGATATCAAGTTCGTTACGTTAAAGGTTTTCGCCAAAAACCAGTCGTAGCCCTCCGTCATTTCTTACAGGTATTACTTAGTATTCATGCTGTGTATGTTGACCTCTGTCAAGGCACTGTGCTTGGTAGCTGGGTAATGCTTGTTTGTTGCATAGATATGCGATTATTTAGGACAGTCGCACGGTCATGTTGACCTCTGTCAAGGGCTCGTGCGGGTGGGTCTAAGTTAATCCAGGACAATGACGGGTTGAACTTGACTTGCGACTTATGATATGTTGACATCTGTCAAGGTCATAAGCCGCTTGGGGTAAAAATCATATCGGGAGTTTCAAACATACAGGAAACTTGCCAAGCCTGCGCATACCTTCTGGAGTGTGGTGACTTGAGTGGCTTCCATCAAGTCATCATGCGATGATAGTTGGATCCCGATTCCCACTGATGAGTAGGATTACTCCTCGGGTGATTCCGACTAATTCTCCTTTTGGGTTTGGAGGAGAATTCGAAGAAACAGTGGGAGCCATCCAGATTAGATAAATTGATCAACCATTCTGTTCTAGGTGAGAGTGCACGCTGAGTGTTTCTTCTCTCTCTCTCTGGCTGCGACGATGACCCGACCTTTGACTAAAACTCATGAAACCAAATTGACCGAACCTTCTTAAAACACTTTGACTTTTGGAATGTCACAGTGTCGCATACATCATTGCCACTTCTATATAACCTTTGCTTTTCTCCAGAACACCTCGTATCACTGCGAATATCTACTTCCATTGGATAAATCCATCGTATAGTTACATACGAACTCGAAGGAAATTTTTCGGGGATGGATTCTGGTTCTGGAGAGAAAGAATATGATTATTCGATTGTCTTTTCCCTTTACCTTCTCTCGGGTTGTGAGGGCTCCTAGGATTAGGAGAGGGTACACCTATTGAGCTTATTGGATAGTCTTCTTCCAAACTATAGGCAGGTGCCGAACGGTAGGGAAGGAAGAAAACCAATTAAGCTTAAGTGTAGTGTACAGAAGGTAATAAATAAAGACATATAAAGGGATTAGAATAATGGAAAAGGAAATTGCGACCACCATCATTCACGACAAAGACCGTGTATACCCCTGCCACTCCTACATTCACTTTACATTTCTCCAGAACACCTCGTATCACTACGAACATCCACTTCCATTGGATAAATCCATCGTATAGTTACATACGAACTCGAAGGAACTTTTTCGAGGATGGATTCTGGTTCAGGAGAAAAAGAATAGGATTATTCAGATGTCTTTTCCCATTACCTTCTCTCAGGTTGCGAGGGCTCCTAGGATTAGGAGAGTACACCTATTACGCTTATTGGATAGTCTTCTTCCAAACCTTAGGCTGGTGCCGAAAGGTAGGGAATGAAGAAAACCAATTAGCGTAAAGGAGGTGTACAGAAGGTAATAAGTAAAGACATAATAAAGGGATTGCAGTGAGAGCAGGTAAGTATATGGTTACTGTCATGATTCAGGATAATGGAAGAGGCGTTACTAGGAATACCAGTTAACCCTTTTGAAACATTTTCATGTTTCAGTTTTACTGTGCAATGTTAATTGATAACTATTTTCCCAATTGGAATCTAACTCCAGGGTATGTATTTACCAGATCAGTTTCTCACATCTGTACATTATTACGGATGGTGAGTGGGAGTAAGATATTGGGAATTGGGTGATTAGATCCTCATTATATCGGAATTCGTTGTAATTGGTGATATTTGAGGAAATCATCTGGTTTTTGCCGGATGGCAAATATTTGGTTTTGAATATCCGTTGTTATGCACCAATTTCAAACTGATATATCTGTACATTTATTTTATAAAGTGAGATATAACTTTTTTGATATTGTGTCTATGACATTTACCTATATCAGTTGGTGATTAGGTAAGGTGCATTCAACAGCGGTGTAACTCTTCTTAACCAAAGTACAGGTTTTCAATCTACGACTCACAGAGTTTGAGTTATTGGACTCAGGGGACTTATACAAAGTATTGTATGTTGTCCAGTGTCCGTTAGGACAATGGGGTTGGTACTCGTACTATATTCTGTTTACTTATGACTTCTCCAGTTCTGGACATGTATTTCGTTGAAATGCAAGGTCCAGATATTCAGAAGTTATAGGTATAAGAATAAAATAGAGAACCGTTTGTTGTAAATATCAGTATTCTTCGAGGAAGTCGAAGATATAGATACTTGTGTTTGGTATTCAGTTAATAATAATGGTTTTGAGAACTTGCTTCTTTTTTTCAGGTTACTCATATGTAGATGCACTCCTAGATGAGTAATGTTGATTGTCCTCTTTCCATTTGGTTGATATGCACTAGAGACAGATGCATGATTTTGAATCTGGTTCAAATTAGATTAGTGCTTTTGTTTCTATATTAGATTTATATAGAATCAATTTATATCTTAACGATGTTAAGTATAGGGAGTTGTCTGGCTGATGCTTAAAACCAGAATCCGGATAAACTCAAGGCACGTTTCAGTAATGGCAGTTTATGGGTTATCCCGGGTTTTGACGAGGGCTAACTTTCTACCATCAGGAAGATCAATATTTATATTGTTCTTGACTCGCCACAGTTTTAGTAAAATGGATTTTTTCAGAAAAGCAATAATGGGAGTATGGTAGAATTGGAAGTGATTCCAGAACCATAAATGATTACTGAAGATTTAATAGAACCTAAAGATTCGATTGTTTTCGACGTTCCATTAGCCACTCCGCAGATTTGGTGGGTAACCTCAGGCACCCGAGAGGTAATTCGATCTTCTCAGTGACGGTGATAGGGAGGTTCTTGTTTACCCAGACTTACCATTGCTGCTGTTCTAGACTATAAGACCCAGCAGGAGGATGAGTATAGTGTCATTCTAAACTAGTTTTAGAAGTGCACGTGTATATGACTCTGCCAGAAAGTTGTTGTAATCAGTGGGAGCAGCGGAAGCATAATGGGCAAGTAGCTTGTGTCTATTTATAGACTAAGGCAGGTATAGTGGATATAGATCATCTAATTTTGATGTGACAGTCATAGGCTTTGACTTCATCAGAATGGGAGATGGATCTGGCAAGAAGGTAGTAGAGAGTGATGTCCAGGTATTGGGATGACATGCACTTAATAGGAAGAGATATTCCTATACTACGATCGGTTATACTGTGGTTGTCACAAAGTTGTTTCTCCACAAAGGATATGGATATAATATCAGGTTTTCTGGTTACTAGATCTATGGTTTTAGATCTAGATTTGGGAAGTATCCTAATCTGGGTACTTTGACATTAAATGGACGACTCCTGGCATGGTGGTGTACCTGCAGGTGATGGAGTCACCCTCTCTAAAGGTGTTTTACAGACTAAAGGAGAGAGGGGTCTGCATGATTAGCACATCACTTGCTTATGCAATTGAGTTAATCATGAAATGTCAAGTACCACACCAGATATTGCTTCTGCACAAGATGCAATAAGCAGATATATTAATCCAATCCTGGAGAAACATTGGGAAGCAGTTATTGAACATAAATGGATGTTCTAGGGATATGATAACGACAGCTTCCTTCGGGAGACGATTATCATTTCAGGCTTCCAAGGTGACCTGGATGACAGAGTGACTGTCAGAGTTATAGTTTTCCCTCTTTTGAGGGACAGTATGTTGGACAGGTGGTCCAAGCGGAAACTGAGGAAAGGCATGGCGCAGGATACTGATTAAATTCAGTGGTCGATATAGTCTAAGTAGTTTGCTGGATTTAGAGTTCATTTGTGAACTGGGTCCCATCAGACATCCAGACAAATTCTAAGACAAGTATTACTCATTTTGGGAGATAGTTTTTTCCGCGAAGTTGAGATTAAGAGAGATACAGAAAGAAACATTGGAGCGGATCCACTCACTGATGCTATTTCTCGAACGCAATCATTTTCGCAAACGGGCTTTGCGAAACTGATTAGTAGAGAAGTTGGGTGTTCGGTATCACACAGGCTGTGAGTATGCGACATCGCAATAATTGACCTTAAGTGCAAGTGGGAGATTGTTGGATATAGTGCCCTCAAGGTAATTATCATAGTCGCGGACTTGTGATTATGATGATTGAGTGGGGACCTATACCGATAAAACAGTCTTACTCAAGATGATAGTATACTATCTGGTTTGTCTTTATCATCATATACATGTTGATAGAGCCCGTAGGATTCTTGCTTGATTGCCAGCATTGTGATGGCGATCACATATGTGAGAGCTAGGGTCTATAAGCACATCCTTAAATGTCCCTAGTCATAGGAGTATCGAGACCGGACATCGATACTCCAGTGTAGACTAGTGTATACTGATCGAGACCCCGACGAGGGGCGGTGGCCAGGTCTCACAAGCCATTGGTGTTGGTTTGTTCACCAAAGATAGTATGCAGGTGCTTATTGGGTTATGAGTACACTGGACGGACTCGCCGGGAACCTGCTACTTGGTATTATACCTATTGTCAAATAGCAGTTCCCAGGTGACATGTGTACAGGTTAGTCTGTCGACCTGAGATCATCATTTGTCTCGTGTGAGTTCCCACTGTGCTTTGATTACTACCCTACCACGGCTCAAAGGAGTCGTGGAAACAGGTTTTAGTTGGGTACAGTCCCGAGCCACATGGAGGCAGTGATCGGATCGTCGGGGATTTGTCTCTCCCGGTATTGGGGGTTGATGTCGCATTGTGTCCAGATGGCCATCACCATAAATCCGTGGCCACGGTGGACGAGAATTATCAATCCAGGATCGATAGTTTCTCAGGTGGTGATGGGTTTCATACCGATACTAAATATCGCGTTGTTGGGGGTCTGACTTTATCCACCCCCTAGACTCGATATGCGATACTCTTAGACGAACAGACCGGACTGTATGGATATTGTCACTGTCAGGCTCTGTAGGGGTTCAGGATGAGTTTGCTCGTCGGCCTCCCTTTCGCTCAATACCTGGGTAGCCGTTACGTACAGCTAGTGCCGCTGACGTGCTTGTGGTTAAACCCACTGCCAGCGTATTGACGAGTCTTTAGAGTCCCACACAGAGGGTTTTCACGGTTCGGGCGATATGGTGTGCATGAGGTATGTTGATACATACAGGTGTCCGATTAAATATGTGCACATGCTGCGCAGACTTTAATCGGATAGTTGATAATACCAGCGGCTTAGGATTAAGCCAGTTTATTAAATCAGGTTTTGATTTAATAATTTACATATGTATTTATATATATATGTATTCTAGTATTATTGTTCACTATTCGTTTTCTCTCTTGGCTATTCGTATTTTTGTACGGATACGCGTATATGTATTTCGGTACATGTACCGGGAAGTATTCCGTATTTTATACGGAATAGTTTCTAGAAGATGCCACATCATTATTGATTTTCCATTTATGGAAAATTCTTTTGTTTCATAATGAGGTGGAGGGTGTGAGGTGGCATGTGCATAGTGTTGAGCATGGTTTTATGCATGTAGCAAAAGATGGGCACTTATTTGTTTAATGGTTAATTTGGATATGATATTTTTTCTTTAATGGAAATGAGAGAGTGAGAAGGGGGCCGGCCATTATTGGGGTGGGGATGGATTTCATTTGGGTTTTTACATGAAACATTATGCTAGCTCTCACTCACTCTCTTATGCTCCAAAAAGAAACTTAACCATTTTCCTTTGTTCATGCAAAAGCCTCATTACCTCCTTCATCTTCTTCTATGGTTGCTCCCATGAGCACATGGATGAGAGAAAAATTGTAGTGACACTTCCATACACCCCGCACTCCATAGCTAGCGACTTTGGAGCGTAGGTTATCTCGTTTGTCGAGGTTGGAGCTTGCACCGTTTCCCTCGGATGGATCATCGGAGACGAAGGAAGACCGGCAACCAAACCACATCAACGTGCCGCTAGGAGCTTGGAATGAAGACCGAAGGACACGGATCAACTCGGTATAATGATTCTAACTCTTAGTTAGTTTTCTAGTTTAGGGTTTAAGGTCGATCCGAAAATCGGGTAGCGGTAGCGCCGGTTTAGAAAATTTTTGTTCCGCATTTTTACCGCGTTTTGACGGCCGGGGCGCTGCCGGGACCCTACAAATTCTGGCCATAAGTCCTCAATTTAAATTGAACTGAGCTCATCTGCTCTTCCAATCAATTTACACCCGGTTCGAGGGTACATCTCTTTACTCCTCTGATATCTGTCGTTGTAATCCTTCAACGTCGTCAGAGAGGTGACGGGTCCCGACAACCACACATTGCTATGGACTGTGGGGTCCTTAAACTCATGGACTATGATGTCCTTAACCTCGACCATGATATCTTAAAACTAATATCCGACTGTGGAGTCCTTAAATCCACGGACTATGATGTCCTTAACCTCGACCGTGATGTCTTAAAACTAATATCGGACTGTGGAGTCCTTAAATCCACGGACTATGATGTCCTTAACCTCGACCGTGATGTCTTAAAACTAACACCGGACTGTGAGGTCCTTAAACTCACGGACTATGATGTCCTTAACCTTGACCGCAATGTCTTAAAACTAACAATGGACCGTAATGTCCTTAAACTAATTATCGACCGCAATGTCATTAAACTAAACAACAGAGCCCAATTGCTCTCTTTTCGGATCTAAACGATCCCGTTAAGTCGATCTTAGTCTAAAATTAGACTAACGTGTCCTTAACAAACGTTTAAGTTGATCTTAGCCTCAAATAAGGCTAACGTATCCTTAAACACAACCCCCCAAACCCAAATATAAGAAAGATACGGATTTGGACTAATCCACGTCCTACGGGCAACAACATAACTTAGTCTCTGTATACAATCCACGGGCAACCGAACACAAAACAAACACCCACGACATGAAGTGACCATCTGGAGAAGGAGAAAATTGTTACCGTGATGCGGTAGCATAATTAACTGCGGGGGCTTGCGCCAGCAGGGAAGAGCGTCCCCACAATCAAAAACCCCTCAAGCGAGGGGGAATCTGACGAAATCTGCTACATCGGCCGCATCCGTCTAAACCTTTGATACATGGTGCTATAAATCAACTTGGCATCTTCGTAGAGGTGGACGGATAGCACCAATTAGCATCTGCCCCGAATTTCAGGCAAGATGGACCTGCACGGTCACGTCTCCGTGTTTTTAGAGGGGAACAAGCACTCCACAAGCAGCCCAAAACGGCTGAGTGCTCAACACTCATTGGGCAGCGCCCAGCGTCTCACGCGCTCCCCACATGGACGCCATAAAGCATGCCTAGCACTCCATATAAAGACAAAATAAGTAAAAGTGTTCAACACTTATTGGGCAATGCCTGTGACTGAAAGCTCCACATGATTATATGTGGGCGTCAGAACTCATATAAGTGCTCAGCACTTTTTTGCATAAAAAAGAGATACTGCATAAACAGAGGCCAAACAAGTGCTTAGCACTTTTTCAAAAAAAAGGGAGACTAAGCAGACTAAAACCCAAATTGGCTAAGTTGCTAAAGTATTGCAACTGAGTCCAAATGCTCTGTTGCTGGGTCTTAAATAAAGAAGATCCTAAAATGTTGTTAAGTGGATCTTAGTCTTAAATTGGACTAACCTTAACAAAAAAATCAATCGAGCCCATATGCTCTTGATTTCCAAGGTCTCAAATATGACCAAAAATTCTTGAGTCCACAACAGCCCCTTTCCCCTAAAATACGGGATTTAGTTTAAGGGTACATCTCTTTACACCTCTGATACATGTCGTTGTAATTTCTCAACGTCTTTAGAGAGGTGGCAGGTCTCGACGACCAATAACTTCTTTCGTTGATGCACTTCCAAATTGACGTGCACACCTCAAATCGGATCGCACCCCAAATTGGGCGCATTCCATGTCTCCATTGTTCATTTCGTCACGTAACAAATACACATGCGCGCAAGATGAATAATAGACCGAAATGTCCTTAAATTAACATTCGCCCCCAAATACGGCAATAATGGACCGAAATGTCTCTAAACTAAAACTTCGCCCTAAACATGGCGATAATGGACCGTGTGGTCTTTAAACTAAGATAATTGAGCCCAAATGCTCATATGTTTTAAGTCGATCTTAATCACAAATCAGATTAACGATCCTTAAATCAACTCAACCCCAAATCTAAAATATACGGATTTGGACTAATCCGCACCCTACGGGCGACGACATAAATTAGTCTCCATATACAATCCACGGGCAATCAAAACCAAAACAAAACACATGACACGAAGTGAACTTCCGGAGCAGGAGAAAGTGGTTACCGCGATGCGGTAACGTAATTAACTGCAGGGGCTTGCGCCTGCAGGGAAGAGCGTCCCCACAATTAAAAACCCTTCGCAAAATGAGGGGGAATCTGATGAAGTCATGCAACAAAGGCCGCATCCGTCCAAACCTCCGATATACGGTGCCATAATTTAACTTGGAATCTTCGGAGAGGTGGACGGATAAATCCAAATAGTATCTTCCCTCAGAATTCAGGCCGGACGTCCCGACGTCCCGATCCGTCTTCCAGTGGTGAACAATGATTGTTTCACATGAAAATTTTGGTTAAACTAAAAAGTAAATGATTGTAAACAAGGTTACAAGTAGTGTGAGAAAGTTTGTTTGAACTATTTTTGCTAAAAAGGGGAGTACAAAGGTTAAAATAACATATATCGGACTTACTCGCTGTGTAGCGTTGGGAAGAAGGACCTTCATTGTTCGGCTCGAACTTCCTCCATTTTGCACGATTGGGGATCAACGGTCTTTTAACAACCAGCGCGAGTTCGCCTTGGAGGAATGTTCTCGGCCTGGTCAGTCTTTCATATGACCAAATCATCCTTGCCTTATAAGCTTCCAGGTTTTGCTCTGCTATAAGGCGGGTTTCGTCAAGGGCGTCGAGCTCCTTAAGCCTAAGATGAGTATTTTCTTCATCTGTAAGCTCATATTGAACCGCTACTCATATAGAGAGAAGTTCTATTTCCAATGGGAGTACTGCTTCCGTGTCGAACATCGGTGCATATGGTGTTGCATTTGTGGCCGTCTTGAACGTTGTTCGGTACACCCAGAGAGCTTCATGCAGCTTTTCGTGCCAGTCTTTTTTATTTTTGGACACTGTCTTTTTTATAATCATGGTCTGGGTTGTTTCCCACAATAAAATAGTAAGGCTTTGTTCAAAATTTGAAAGGGCAGCGCCTCACGTGCCTTGCACGAAGGTGCCAACGCCAAGAATTAAAAACTCTAAGGCAGCGTCTCACGTACCTTGCACGAGGGCGCCAGCGCCAAGAGTTAAAAACTCTGAGGCAACGCCTCACGTGCCTTGCACGAGGGCGCCAGCGCCAAGAGTTAAAAACTCTGAGGCAACGCCTCACGTGCCTTGCATGAGGGTGCCAGCGCCAAAAGTTAAAAACTCTTAGGCTACGCCTCACGTCCCTCGCACGAGGGCGCCAGCGCCAGAACTAAAAACTCTCTGTTCGACAGAGCCATTGGATTAAAAATCCAACGGAGATGATAAATCATCAAAATACAGAATTAAATTCTGTTGAGTAAATATTCCTCAAATATTTCTAAACAAGAAAGATTACTCTCTGTAAAACAGAGCACCGTTGGATTAAAAATCACCTATCTGCAGAATAAATTCTGTATGGGAAAATAATTCCCTAATCTTGTTAAAAACAAGAAAGATATCTTCTGTAAAACAAAAGTCCTTGGATCAAAGATCCAACGGTGGATAAAATCCCCAAATTAATTAAAGATCTCTCAATGAGAGATTTCTTTAACTAAATCAACAAACTTGCCTCTATTATATAAAGGACCCAAGACTTCAAGTCTTGTACAGAGGAACCCCCCATAAGCTTCAAACTTAAAAAAAAGAGCAAGCAAGAAGAAAGCTTTAAGAGGGAAGAAAGAAGAATACCTCTCTTCGAGATAAATAAAAATAATAGAGATCAGAGCATCTTATCAGCATATCCAAGGGTTTAACCCTTATGAAAGAACTTAGTTCTTTCTCTTGATCTGAGATCCATGAGACAAGTCTCCCACAAATGAGAATTTAATTCTCATAGGGATGAACTTGTTCTTGGGGATCAAAGACGCAGAAAAAAACAGAGAATTGAACTCTTCAGAACAGAATATACGAAGAAAACCTAGCGTCCAAGCGCCTCACGTGTCCCTCACGTGGGCCCTGCTCAATAGAGAGTGCTTAGCACTTAATGGTTGGCGCTCAGCGCCAAGCGCCTCACGTATCCCTCACGTGGGCGCTGCTCAATAGTGAGTGCTTAGCACTCAATGGTTGGCGTGTAGGGCTACGCCAGCGCCCCGACCATCAATCCGTGGCCAAACGCGGAACAAAAACTTTTGAAAACCGACGCTAACAGAACCCTAATCGACGGATCGTACCATTAACCCTATACTAGTTCTATAAAAAGAGTTTGGAGAGGTTATACCGATCGATCCGTACCCTTAAGTCTTCGACCTCTGTCCCAAGCTCGTTGCGGCTGTCTCGATCAAGTTCGATCTCCGGTGTCCTCACATCGAAGAGGATCCACGTCGAGGATTAGTAATACGGGCTCCTGCTTCAAAACCGAAGCAACTCGGGCATCCAGTTTTCCAGCCTAGATACCCAAGATGAAGTAGAGAGTGTGTGTGTGAATACTTTGTCTCAAAACACCCAAGGATTCTCAACTCATGAGAGGGAATGGGTGGAGATTAAAGAAGAATCCAAGTGAAGAAAAGTGTGAGGCAAAGAGTTTTAGCCAAGTCAAGAAAATGTGTGTCTCTTGTTTTCTTGAGTTGTGAGGTATTTGTGATAAGCAAGCAAAGAAAAATCCCACACAAATATCTCACCTCATGAATCACACAAGACCCAACACCATGCCACAATCAATGCACCATGCCAAGACTTGCACTCACACTTTCCATCACTACAATATTAAACATTTAAAGAAAACCCTAAATGTTTAATCAAAAAGAAAATGGCAACTTCTAAAGTTATCTTGTAACGAATTACAAGAATACCCCTCATCTGTATATACATACCCGCATCCGCATTCCGACTGAATACGAATACTACGAGGTGAAAATAATCCAACAATATAATACTAGGATCCGGCTTAAACCAAAACCCACTAGTATTATCCGTCCGATCATAATCCGTGCACAAGTGCACGTATATGATCGAACCCTGCCATAAAACCATACGGCCTCTACAACGTTTCGCTCGAACCAGGAAAACCCTCTGTGTGGGACTCTAAAGACTCGTCAATATGCTGGCAGTGGGTTTTACCATAAGCACGTCAGTGGTACTAGCTATACGTAACGGCTACCCAGGTATTGAGCGAAAGGGAGGCCGACGAGCAAACTTATCCTGAAACCCTACTGAGCCTGACAGAGACAATATCCGTACAGTCCGGTCCGTTCATATATGAGTATCACATGTCGAGTCTAGGGGGTGGAGAAAGTCAGACCCCTAATAACTTGACATTCAGTGTCGGTATGAAGCTCTATCACCACCTGAGAAACTATCGATCCTAGATCGGTAATTCTCGACTACCCCGGCCGAGGATTTCTGGTGATAGCCATCCGTGCAAAACGCGACATCAACCCCCAATACCGAGAGAGACGAATCCCCTGACGATCCGCTCACTGCCTCCATATGGCTCGGGACTGTACCCAACTAAAACCTATTTGCACGACTCCTTTGAGCCGTGGTAGGGTAGTAATCAAAGCACAATGGGAACCAACAGACACCAATGTCTTGTAAGACCGGCCACCGCCCCTCGTTAGGGACTCGATCAGTATACACTAGTCTACTCTGGAGTATCGATGCCCAGTCTCGAAACTCCCACGACTAGGGACACTTTAAGGACGTGCTTATAGACCACCCAACTCCCATGTTATGATCGCCATCATACTGCTGGTAGTCAAGCATGAATCCTATGGGCTCTATCAACATGTAATAGTGATCTGTAATAACACCTGAAGCATGTACACGATGATAAAGACAAACCAGATAGCATACTATCATCTCGAGTAAGACTGTTCTACCGATATAGGTTCTTCGTCAATCATTGCAATCACGTGCCTGTGATCCAATAATTGACTTGAGGGCACTATAGCCAACATGGCGCTCAGCGCCAAGTGCCTCACGTGGGCATTGTTCAATAAAGAGTGCTTAGCACTCAATATTTGGTGCTCAGCGCCAAGCGCCTCACGTGCCCCTCACGTGGGCGCTATTCAACATAAAGCGCTTGTACTCATCAGCCATCGCCCATCAATTAGCACCTAGCGCCTTGCGTGCTCCGCATGTAGGCGCCATAAAAAGTTTTTAACGCTCCATAAAAACATAAAAAGGGAAAGTAAAGTAAAGTATGAGCGTCAGAACCCATATAAATGCTCAGCATTGTTTACACAGAAAGGGGACTGAACCCAAGCAAGTGTTTAGCACTTTATTTAAATGAAATGACAAAGACTGAGTGGGCTGAGCCCAAGGTGACCAGATCCCTAATTCAGATCAACCGAGCCCATGTGCTCATTATTTTCCAAATTGGTCTTAGTCCCAAACACGACTACTGATCTTCCGACGGATGTTCATTTCACATCTCCCCTCAATCCGAAAATTGGTTCAAGGGTACATCTCCTCACACCTCTGATATATTTCGTTGTAATTCTTCAACGTCTTCAGAGAGGTGGTGGGTCCCGACAACCAACAGCTCTTTGGTGCACTCACGAACAACAACAGACCGTAACGTCCTTAAACTAAAACAATAGAGCCCAAATGCTCTTTTGTTGGATCTGAATGATCCTAAAACCTCGTTAAGTAGATCTTAGTCTAAAATTGGACCAACGTATCCTTAACAAACATTTAAGTTGATCTTAATCTCAAACGAGATTAAGATCAACTTAAATCAAACCAAACCCAAATCTAAGAATATACGGATTTGGACTAATCCACGCCCTACGGGCGACAACCTAAATTAGTCTCCGTATACAATTCACGAGCAACCAAAAATAAAACAAACACACACGACATGAAGTGAAATTCTGGAGCAGGAGAAAGTGGTTATCACGATGCGATAACGTAATTAACTGCAGGGGCTTGCGCCTGCAAGGAAGAGCGTCCCCACAATAAAAAAAACCCTCACAAATAAGGGGGAATCTGACGAAGTCTGCTACAACGGCTGCATCCGTCCAAACCTCCGATACACGGTGCCATAAATCAACTTGGCATCTTCGGAGAGGTGGACGGATAAATCCAAATAGCATCTACCCCTAAATTCAGGCAAGACGACCTACGCTGTTTCGTCTCCGTTTTCGACTGTAAACAGATTCTAGCACGCCCGGTGGGACCTTTTCTTCTTTCCATTCCACACTTCATGTATCGTGCTCATGAACAAATCGCTGTTTACTATGGTTGCCCCTGGATTCGAGGTACTAAGATTTGGTGTCTTGCTCCTGTGCAGAAAAGTAAAAGATCAATGGCTTCCAGCTGCACAAACTGCAACAGTGACTCCCGCTCCGCCCCGACTGGAGGAGTGACTTACGGGCCCAATGTGGCCTGCATCTTTTCAATGCCAGTGGAACAGGTGACTCAGGCCACCACTGGATTGTTCTTTGGGACCATGCTTCCGCCAGCAAGTTTCAGCGCCCCAGTACCATCATAGGAGGCTCCAAAGAAGTCGGTCTTCGATCGGCTTGCAACCACTGCGGCCCCTCTCAACGGGTCGTCCAAGTTTGCCGCCTTAATCTTCGACAGGCTGAGCCTAAGCTCAAGTGGGCCCGCAAAGAGGCTCGCAATACCTGAAGGGGTTATCCCGAAACGGATAGCCGTTCAAGCTCCAGCGGATAAAGTCGTCGACTGGGCTTCTCCTACTACAGGATCGGTCTTCATAAGATTGGCCATTCCAACTCCTGCTACGGTCCAGGTCATCAAAAAGGCTTCCCCTACCAAAAGGTCGGCCTTCGAAAATTTGACCGCCACATCTCAACAGACGTCAGTTTTCAACAGGCTGGCACCAGCAGTAGCCCTTCACCAAAGCAGGGGGCATGACGAAGCCACTTTCATGATGGAGGCAATCCCATCTGCAAGGCATGCTCGACGTCGCCACTGCCGCCGAGTGAGGAAAGCTGGGGGAAACTCCCCCTCTGGACTTACCCTACCAGCTCCAATGGTGGAAATTGACGCTGCTGTTCCAACTGGGAACAGCTTTGAACCGCTAAGGAGAGTGCGCAAGAAATCCCTAACCGCGGTGATAAAGAAATCTCCGCCACCTGTTGAAAACATGGTACAGGCGAATCCGGAACAGCCTCCTCAACGGCTGTCCTCCAAGATCCACAGGGTCTGGCGGAGAGTCTAAGACTTTGTAATAGATAAAGACTACTCTTGCCGACTGAAGAAAATGAAGGCTCGGCAAGAGGAGAACCATCCCGCCATCATACCACGGAAGGTATTGTCTGCATGTGTGCCCGCTGCAACAGCCCCCTCAACTTCGACCTCCTACAAAAGGAGAAGGACGGAGAAAATCCCCATGCCTGCGGCAAATTTCAAAGTCAGTGGATCCAAACGCCCCAAGTCTGGGGGCATGATCGTGCACACAGTGTACATAGCTTCCGGAAAAGAGGAGAGCCGCGCTTCCGTGAGCCATCGGACGCAAACTCGGTCGTTGACGAAAGCTCAGGAGCAGCAACAAAAGCTCCAAGAAATATTGATGAAAATGTCAGCACTCACCGGGAAGAAAGAAAGTCCGGAAGCAGCGTCCGACCAGCGCCAAGAGCAAGAGACAGATACGGAATTCTTGCGAAAGATGTTGGAGAGAAAGGATAAAGAGGCCACGGAACAAGCGGCTAATATAAAACAGATGGCGCTTCTGTTCTAAGACATGGTTGGGATGATGATCCAGCCGGAACCTCCAGTCGAAGACCCTCCGATAATCATCGAAGACGACAGAGGGGAAACGTCAAACCCTCCTCCGGCTGTCTCAGCAGCCCAGGAAGAGACAATCTCCAAGGCTGCCCTTGATGAATACATAGCTCAGCAAATACGAGCTCATCAGGCAAGTGAAGCGGCTGGTCAAGTCATCAGAACTGGGACCTTAGCCAGGCTGGTACGATCAAATCAAGTACCCGCCGGGATATACGATCCCTAAGTTCCATGTGTATAAGGGGACGGGCAATCCACACCAGCACGTTGCTCAATTCAGAGCTTTGTGCGGTAATATTGGAGGCGACGACAAACTGCTGCTTCGCCAGTTTGTTGGAAGCTTGTCGGAGACGGCATTTGAATGGTACTCCAAGCTCCCAAATGACTCTGTCAAAACATTCACGGAGATGGAACTACTGTTCACGCAGCGGTTCACGAGTGCAAGCAAGCGCACCCCGATCACGGCATTAATCAACGCCTGGGTGAAGCCAGGAGAGACCTGGGTTCAATACACAATTCGATGGCAACCTATGGTCAAAATGCGAACAGCGCATAGAAGAAGCTCCTGCCGTGGGCATGTTCATGGGGACCCTTGATCCTCAGGCAACTATATCCCAATTTATGATGTTTTTCAAGCCGACCACCTTCCAGGCCTTGATTGACAAGCTGGCCCAAATGGACCAGATAGGCCATAGGCCATCCTCTTCAAAAACGAATCTCCGAAATGAAATGGGCAAAGGGAGAGCGACCTTCGTTTCCAATGCTCAACAACAACCGAGTGACCCGAAACCAGTTGCTCGCCAAAGCAACACGCGCCGATCCCTCGAAGAGAAGTTGAGACGTCCTTACTCGTTTCCCCGTGATAAAATGAGGAGACTGTTCGAACTGGTGGTGCGCAACAGGCTCATCATTCTGCCAGATCCGAGATGCCCACTGCAGCCTGGTGACGTCAACAATCCCAACTACTGCCCCTACCACAGAGTAATGGGCCACCCAATCGAAGATTGCTACGTCTTCAAAAACTGGGTTGAGGACCAGTACCAATAAGGTAAGTTTGCGCTGTCCGAAAACTGGAAGGTAAACCCGCCACTGCAGCACGCTCCTAAAAAGGTGTATACGCCGGGGGCATCATGCTCATTCGTAGAAGAAGCTCTGTGGGAAGTTTTCCTTTCGGCTAAAACTAAAAGAATGCTGAAGGATATTTAAGCATGCCCGGCAATCAGGTGGAAAAGCCCACTGGAGCCCAAGATTATTGACGGGATGCTGAAACTGCGCCCAACACCGAAAGTTGGTAGCGATGGGCAAAACACCCAGGTCAGGCCTTCAAAATCTTCGAAGAAAAAGAAGAAGACCAAGAAACCCGTGCAGCCTGACAACAAGACCACGGACTTGCAGAACTACATTAACTCGCTGGAAGAATACAACCAGAAGGCACGGACCCCAGTCACCCTCGAAGAGTTTCTCAACCATATCCTTGAGAACAGAGATAGTGACAATGACGAGGGAGATGACTCGTCAGAAGAACCCAAGGATTATGTAGAGAGTTGGGACATGGTATCTCACTTGTCGTTAAAAGACGGAGAAGCTCCCTCGGCGTCAGAAAGCAACGTAGAGGAACTGGGGGCAGGACCGGCGTCAGAATCCCTGGAGCTGTCAGAAGACCCAATTGACAGGCTGCTAAACAAAGCCCTTCAAAAGAGCAAAGCTGACCAAGAACGTGAAACGGCCATATACGAAAAGGCCAAGCGTCAGCGCCAGGATGAAGAAGTTGCGGCAAGGAAGAGTCACAAAGTACTCCAACCAGATCGAAGCACACCCGTGGCAGACAAAAGCAAGTTTAAGACGGGGAAACGGTTCGCCAAAGCCCTGTCAATGGGAATGAAGCTACCAACTTTCAAGGGGAATACTCCTGGGAGTACGTACCTCGATGAAACGGATGTACATCTGAACTACTGCTTATACCATCTGAGGGACACACACCCCACCGAAGAGTGCAATGCCTTCAAGAAGTGGTGGCAAGGATACATTGCCCACCGACCACACATCAAGCGGATGAAGCGCAAAGCCCGTCGGGAGCAGAGAAGCACGACAGATGAGCGTGAAGGAACAACCGGTAACTGTCATATGGTTGATACCATTTCGACAAAAGGAAAATCTCAAGTTCTTACATTCGGGAGTGATTCTGAGGAAGAAATAACCCTCGACCCTCTCTTCAAAGAATCTACCCCTGGAAAAGAAGAGGAGGATAAGAACTGCGAGAACATTCAGCTGCGTAACCGTACGTTGCCTGAAAAGAACCTCGGGCCTACAAACAAAGGTCCAAGCAAAAGAGACAAGGGGAAGTAAAAAGTCCCTGAGGAAATTGCCCTTGATGATAGAGTCGTCAAAGAGCTCGCAGCCAAGGACCCGCCTAAGAAAAACAAGGTGGTTTATAATGTCCTAGCATACCTGAGGAAGGCCCTCACAATTGAGCATTTTGGACGCCCTTCTCCTGTCTAAAGAGGCACGAGATTCTCTGATCAGGGCGTTACAAGAGACCGATCAGTTTCAAGCCTTCCTTGCAGAAGAAAATATGAAGGACGAGCTGGAAGAAGTTCACACAGCTGACATTACATTCGGCGATAAAGATCTCCTACTTGGAACATGTGAGCACAACCATCCTCTATACATCACCGGGTATTGCCATGACATGCAAAATTCTGGTTGACAACGGGTCCTCCGTCAACCTTCTCAATGTGAGAGTGTTGAAGGAGATTTGCATGAACGTTCAGCACCTGGCTCGGGATAAAATTACCATCTCCGGGTTTGACTCCCAGTCATCACAAATTCTCGGGTCTGTAATATTGACGTTACGCTTCAGGCTGCTCGTCGCTGACATCAAATTTCATGTCATTGACGCCAAGACTTGCTACAACGCTTTGCTCGGTAGGCCTTGGTTACACAAGTACAATGTCATCCCTTCTACACAACATCGGTGTATGAAGTATTTCAAAGACGGCCTCGAGTACACCGTGACGGGGGAACTAAATCCATTCACCATAAATGAAGTCCGCAAATATGAAGACGCCAAGTACTTCTTACCAGACTTCGAAAACATGGAAAGATGTCGTAAACTGGAGAATAAACAAAAAGTCGTCGCCACCATCCCGATCTTTGGGAGCGATACCGAGGAGGATAAAGAGATAGTCTTCTCAGGGCAACCCTAAGGCAGCAGGCCAGGACCATCTACTCCTATTTTGGTCTTTGGCAGTAACTCTGAAGACGATGCCAACACAGTGTTCTCCGTCCGCCCGTCAATGCAGACCTTCGTTGGAGCTGATCAGAGTTTACAAATTACCATGGTTCTGCGGCAGCATTACAGGGAACTTGATGCACCCGATACATACGGCGTGCAAGAACTGCAGACCTTTTACGTCCCTCCTAGGCGGAGAGATGAAAAGGTGATCCTCTTTTATCAATCCACGGAGACCAAAATGGAGAAAGAAGTCTGGCATGGTGCCGATCTTGTGCTTGACAAGCTTCAACCAATCCGTCTGCCCAGGTACTACGCGGAGGGATTGAAGAGGCTATTAAGATGCTAAGGTGTACCCTTCAAACAGACCGCTCGACAAGCACAGTTCTACAACAAGATTTGGGACATTCTCGGGACTCAGCGAAAGATGCCCAACGGGAAGATGGAGATGACTGGACTTGGAAACGTTCGGTCCAAGAAACAGGAGCGACTCCATGGCTGTCGTGTCATAAATGACTCCAGTGGAGAAGGGAATTCTCTTCCAGATAGCGCTGATATTGAACCAGAGCAAAATCCCGCCGTAAGAATACCAAGTCCGTCATTCGAAGAACAGATGACAGGCTAATTAGGGAAGCGGGTCAAAAGTTTCGGGATGACCACAGCTGCGAAATGGCCATTTATGAGAAAGCCAGGACGCAACGTCTCATTCAGCAGTCCACGGAAAGAGAAGACTACGATGCCCTTCACCCTCAGCCCGATGTGCGCTCTCGTGGCAAGAAAAAAGCCCGACGCAGAAGCAACAACAAGGTGAAGAACGAGAATGACGTTCAAAAACAGCGAAGCGGATCCAAGAAGCCACGCGATCGAGAAAAAGTCAGCTGGAACCCATCTTTTATGAAGAAGATAGGCCGGGAGTACTCGTTCCCTCAAGATAAGACGAGAAAAATATTCAACCTTGTCATGAAGCATCAAATGATGACGCTCCCGAAGTCTCGGTACCCCAAACAGATGAACAAGGTCTATCACCCGGATTATTGCTCCTACTACCAAGTAATAGGACATCTGCTTGAAGACTGCTTCACCTTCAAAGACTGGGTTGAAGACCAGTATCAGCAAGACAGGTTCGCTCTATCTGACAGTTGGAGGGTAACCCCACCAAAAAAGCATGAGCCAAAAGCAACCTATATAGCGAGAGTAGAACCAGATCAACATCGGTCTTGGAAACGAACTCATACCTGCCACGTGATAACAATCTCAAAGGAAGGAGAGCATGAGAATATGGACAACCTCTCCCATTGCTTCGCAGATGAGGATGAGGACGAGATGATCTCAGAATTTCCACCAGCTCTAAAATAATTAGAAGATGAGATATACGCCACGGCAGACAATCTGAGAAAAATCAACTTGGGGACGGCAAACGATCCGAGGCCAACGTTCGTCAGTGAGCTGTTGTCTAAAGAGCAGGTGGCTACACTAAAAGACGTGCTTATGCAGTATAAAGACTGCTTTACATGGAACTACTCCGAGATGCTGGGATTAGATCCAGAAATAGCAGTGCATAAATTAGCTATATCGCCGGACGTTAAGCCAGTCAAGCAGGCGCCAAGAAGAATGCGGCTCGAACTTGAAATGAGTATCAACGCCGAAGTCAAGAAGCTAATTGACTCCGGATTCATCCAAGAAGTTCAATACCCCGACTGGATTGCCAATATCGTTCCGGTAATGAAGAAAAATGGGACAATACGCATCTGCGTTGACTTCCGAGAACTCAACAAAGCTTGCCCGAAAGATGACTTCCCAGTGCCTGTTACCGAGCTGATGATTGATAACACATCTACCCATGAGGTCTTCTCCTTCATGGATGGATCTTCAGGGTATAATCAAATAAAGATGCATCCCGAAGACCAAAAGCATACTGCATTCCGGACTCTGCTGGGCATATTTTGCTATAAAGTGATGCCCTTTGGTTTGAAGAACGCTGGCGCTACCTACCAGAGGGCCATGACAAAGATCCTTGATGACCTCATACATGAGATTTTCGAATGCTATATCGACGACCTTGTGGTGAAAATCAAATCGTACTAGGAACGCTGGGAACATCTGAAAATAGTGTTCCAGCGCCTTCGGAAGTACAACCTGAAGATGAATCCTCTGAAATGCGCATTTGGAGTCTCCTCAGGCAAATTCCTAGGATTCATCATACGACATAGAGGCATCGAAATAGACCCATCGAAGATCAAGGCGATTATGGAAATTCCCTCGCCAAGAACTCTCAAACAATTGTGGTCTCTCCAAGGAAAGCTCGCGTATATCCGATGGTTTATAGCCAACCTCTCCGGAAAATGCCGCCCCTACAGCCATCAAATGAAGAAGGGGACCCCATTCATTTGGGATCGTAAATGGCAAAATGCACTGGACGAAATCAAGCAATATCTGCATAACCCGCCGGTACTGACCACTCCGGTAAAGGGAAAGTCCCTTATCCTGTACACAACAGCCCTTGAAGGTTCTTTAGGCGCGTTATGGGCACAAGAGTGTTCCCCTCCGAACGGCGGCACGCAGGACTGCGATGTCCTGGTGCTGAGATTCGGGGCAGATGCTAATTGGTGCTATCCGTCCACCTCTCCGAAGATGCCAAGTTGATTTATGGCACCATGTATCGAAGGTTTAGATGGATGCGTCCGATGTAGCAGACTTCGTCAGATTCCCCCTCGTTTGAGGGGTTTTTGATTATGGGGACGCTCTTCCCTGCAGGCGCAAGCCCCTGCAGTTAATTACGCTACCGCATTGCGATAACAACTTTCTCCTTCTCCAGATGGTCACTTCGTGTCGTGGATGTTTGTTTTATTTGTGATTGCCCGTGGATTGTATACGGAGACTGAGTTATGTCGTCTCCTGTAGGGCGTGGACTAGTCCAAATCCGTATTATCTTAGATTTGGGTTTGGGGGTTTGGTTTGAGGATACGTCAGCCGTACTTGAGGCTAAGATCAACTCAAACGTTGGTTAAGGATACGTTAGTCTAGCTTTGAGACTAAGATCTACTTAACGGGATCGTTTAGATCCGATAAAGGAGCGTTTGGGCTCTATTGTTCCAGTTTAGGGACATAGTGGTCCATCGTATGTATGACCGTCGGGACCCGTCACTTCTCTGACGACGTTGAAGAATTACAACGACGGATGTCAGAGGAGTTCAGAGATGTACCCTCGAGCCAGAGTTAATTGGGGGGATTTATAGTCCACTATGTTTGAAGGTTTAAGGATACGTTAGCCATCTTTGAGGCTAAGATCAACTTAAACGGGATCGTTTAGATCCGAAAAAAGAGCATGCGGGGGCTCTATTGTTCTAGTTTAAGGACGTTGCGGTCCATGGGTAGTTTAAGGACATTGCGGTCCATGGGTAGTTTAAGGACATTGCGGTCCAGGTTAAGGACGTCGTAGTCCATGGGTTTAAGGACCCCACAGTCCGGTATGTGCTCTGGATGCTTCACACGGGTTCACTGCCGTGCTTGGCGAGGACCAGGCTCCGCTCTGGACGTTTTCCGCGGGGTCAAAGAGTGACGTTATCCGCATTCTACGTAACCAGGAATTTTGCATTAGACACGGGTTTAAGGACCCCGCAGTCCATATCAATGTGTGGTCGTCGGGACCCGTCACCTCTTTGAAGACATTGAGGGATTACAATGCCAAATATCAAAGGGGTGAAGAGATGTACCCTAGAACCGGAGTGGATTAAATAGTCCTTGGCCTAATTTGGGATCAAGACCAATTAATTATATTATGAGCCCATTAGCCTAGTTGATTACGAATTGAGGACTTATGGCCAGCTTGGGCTAAGTCCAATCAGGAGAGGCTTTGCCTCTATCCATTTAGCCAATTGGGCCAAAGCCTAGTGTTAAACATTATATAGCAATCAGTGTTGAACACTGGGAATGAGGTTGACAAGTTAGTGTTTAACACTAAAAGATAATTGGTGTTAAACACCAGCAACAAGGCTTTTCAAATTAGTGTTAAACACTAAAACAGATCAGTATCAAACACTGGCAACAGAGATCTCAAATTAGTGTTAAACACTAAGGTAGTCAGTGTTGAACACTGCAAATAAAGTTTTTTGATTAGTGTTGAACACTAAGGCCCAACAGTATTTTAACACTGGGTTCGAGAGTTTCAATTTAGTGTTAAACACTAAGGCAAGAGGGGTCACGTGGCGACACGTGAGAACGCCCTCCCTTCATTTGTTCTTCTGAGACTATTGCATCTTTTAGAGCATCACGTGCCATCACGTGACGGGCATTCAAATGCTTATACGTTAAAGCTTCTGTCTAGGGTCACGTGGGTCACGTGGGGCACTGCTTCAAGGGGCTTTCTGTAGATCTTTTGGGGGGGTCACGTGGTGACACGTGACCCTGCCTCTATGTATGTTGTTTAGAGGATCTGTTAATCCTTTCCAGGAATTAAATTCCTCGTAGGGTTAAACCCTGACAGTAATTTCAGAGGAATTAAATTCATACTTTCTTTTGAAGATTTATATTCTGAATAGAGTTGGACTCCGAATTTTCTGTAGGAATTAAATTCCTCATAGGGTTAAACCCTAATAAAAGCTTTTAAGGAATTAAATTCCCACTTTCTGTTAAGTTATGATCAAGGGAATTAAATCCCCGCTGTTCCAACAGAACTAGGTTCTTAATTAGGGTTAAACCCTGTTTCTTTTTGTTCTGAAGGAATTAAATTCCCATAACACAGGGTCAAGCCCTAGTTTTATTTTATTTTAAAGGAATTAAATTCCTATAGTTCTGTGAGAATTAAATTCTCGTGCTTCCATTCCCTCTCTATGTTTTGGATCTGCATGGCAGGATCTCGACCCATTGAGAATTAAATTCTCAACCTCAAGGGGAGATATGCACTTTGCAGATCCTTTATCAAAGAGAGAAGAAATATATTCTTCTGTTTTATATATCAGAGTTAAACTCTGTTGAGAATTAAATTCTCTTTTCCTTCAAGGAGCCTTCCCTTTCTTACCTAGGGTTTTCTTTTGCAGAAGATCCAAGTTCCTCGAAGTATCAAGGCTCTCTCTCTTTTCTTCCCTCTGTATGTATCTGTCTCTATCTCTCTCCATCCCTGTGTCTCTTGGCTCCTATTTATAGGAGAAGCAGCCGAGTCAATTAGTTTTTTGACGAATCTTCATTGAGAGATTTGATTTGCATCCATCATTCGTTTTTGACCTTTGGATTATTGGGTGAATTTTATTCACCATTGGATTTCAAGTCCCGGGGTTCCCCTTTGTTATTTCGGTTAGATTTAGAGGGGAAATCTTTCCAAACCCGAGATTTTCCCATAGATAAATGATATTCAATCATCTTTAAATCTTTAATTCGATTGATCCCAGATAATCGCTTTCCTTTGGAAAGATTCGAATCTCCTTCAGAATTTAATTCTGTCAACGAAATGGGCTTTGAAAGCCGGTCACGTGTGACCACGTGACCCATGGTCACGTGTGGGCACGTGACCCCCTTGGAACGAGCCTTCCTCTTTCTTTTTGCGCTCTGTCTTCTGGTTGCTGCTTAACCGTCACGTGCCACCACGTGACCCCGGGTCACGTGCGAGCACGTGACCCTTGTCTGAACTCTTTTTCTTGATTTAACTGGAGAACAATTCTGATGTTTTGATCATCACGTGCCGACACGTGACCCTGGTCACGTGGGAGCACGTGACCTCTTCTGAAGCTTTTTCCTTGATTTGATCAGGAAGCGTTGGGTCTTTGCTGCTGGCTTTTAAATGTCACGTGCCGACACGTGACCCAGGTCACGTGGGAGCACGTGACCCTTACTGAAGCCCCTCTCTTTGATGTAGTTGGGAAACTGAACTTGCTTTGCCGGTACTTTTGGGTGTCACGTGCCAACACGTGACTGCTGGTCACATGTAAGCACGTGACCCTCTTCTGAAGCTTTTTCCATAAGCTTTCCTGATTTTAAATCAGGAAACAAATGCCCCCACAGCGTTGTTCTCACGTGTCAGCACGTGAGTGCAACGCTGTCACCTCTTGCAACCGTTGGATTCCTTTAGGGATCTGGGGAGATGAAACGTTTCCATTGCCTTCTATAAATACCTCTGTCTCTTCATAGGAGCCTTCATTTTGCTCATCTTCTTCCTCTGAGAATTTTTTCTGAGAATTTAATTCTCTTCTTCCAGAGCTTAGTTCTCTGTCTTAAAATATTTTTAGAGTTTAACTCTGTTTTAAAGGGATTCTTCCTCCTCAGGTAATGATAATCGAAGCACCTTCGTTTTGACAAAACTCTCTAGATTTTAAATCCATATCAAGGGTTTCACAAAGAACCCATTTTTCTTCAAGTACTTTAACCAAAATATGAGACCACTTAACCTCCCACGGTAGATCTCTTAGGGTTTAGATGATCCTTAGGGAGATGATGATGGCGGTTCAAATCCATGGAATTTAATTCCATTCAAAAATGTTTCTGGGAATTTAATTCCCTTTCCTTAATAAGGAATTTAATTCCAATGAAGAACTCGATTTCTTCACACAGAGGCTTCCTGGGGTCTCTTGGCCCGAGGTTGTTCTTCTGCAATTAATGAAATGGTGGTTTTCTAATGATTCTCATGACCTTTATTTCAGGTATCATGGCTGCCCATCTGTATAGACTTGACGAGATCATTTCCTACGGGAATATTCGTGCACTGGGCCGTAGTCAGAACCAGGAGTTCACCGATGCTCAATGTGCCGAGATCATGAGCCGCTTTGACGAGTACAACCATCGGCTACTCCCCCGTCGCTCTTCTCTTCTGAGGCTGATCGTGCTGGCGATCAGGGAGGCTCTCCCTTTATTCTGTGCTGGTGTGCCGCTTGGGGCGTTGGACGCCGCCGAGGATAGAGTACACTCGGTGTATCTGATGCACTTGATCTCAAAGAGAAGGCGGGATAATCTCATTGATCTCCTGCATCAGATTTTTCAGCAATCAGCCATACTTGCCGCCTACCGAAGGGTAGAGGACATCCGCGGGGACCCCGATGCTTGTGATCGTGAGAGGAAGCATACTCGGGAGGTTCGAAATGCTTGGAAGATCTTGAATAAAGTTAATTTTGAGTTTCTCAACCCATGCCCCGCATCTGAAGTTTTACCATTGTAAATGTGTCCTCTATATTTTGTATGAACCTCTTGAAGTATGAGTGACAAGTGTTATTATGTCTTTCCATGTTTGCATGCCTTTTCTCTGGGATTTTATCATTTTGCTACTGTTGTTGTTTGTGCTTTTAATATGCAGGGTACTACTCCATATATTTTCTTTTAAGTGTACATCAGGTTTAGGCCTCACGTGTTCTGCACGTGGGGTCCCTTAATGGGGCTGTTCACAAAATTTTCCCATGCCGTATTTTCAGTGCAGAGAAAGGGCCTTGGAAATAATTGCATCTCCTTGATTTTAGATGCCTTTCCTTTTTTTGGCCTTGGAAATAGCTTTACCATGCAAGATTTTCCGCGCATAGCACTTAATACACTTCCTTATATATGAGGCTATAGCTTTCTTTTCCCTTTACGGAGAGATTTATTATTATTATTATTTTTTGTAACTTGTCTTGAGAGACAAACGAGTGCCATGGCCTGCAATCGTCCGCATGCTCGTCGACAGCCATGGGAAGTTCCTATCGAGGAGATGCTCCCCCGTTTTGCTGCTCGGTTGGTGGATCCCTTCCTTACCGACAACGAATGCGACTCAGCCATGCATGAACTCTCGATCCGTAGGGGGTCCCCCTCCCGATGGGTTCTCTCTGGCTCCGGATGATCCTCACGGCCGTGCTCGCCGACATTCCTCCTCACCCGGCAGAAATGACCCTGGCGATGCTTGATGCGGCGGAAGAAAAGCTCGAGGGCTTTCATGAGGCGTGCCTGATTACTCAGGCTTTGAAGGACTGCTCAATTCATCTGCTGAGCGAGATAAGAGCCCGACGGGCTGTTATGTCTGCTTTTGCGGACGAACACGGCGCCAATCGATGGGGAGCGACTCCTCGTGAGAACCGTCGCTTTGATGTGCTGGAGAAAGCAGAGAGAGAGATGGAGAATTTTGTCCTCTGCTTCATTAACCCTTGTGCCGTTGATCCCATATTTGGTGACCTTTTCCGTTAGCGTAGAACATTTTTAAATTAATCCCTCCTTTTTTACGCTTTATGCCAAAATTCCATGTAGGCTTGATGCTAGTATGTATGTTTCCGCTTGCATAAATAAATTTTGTATTCTTCTCATGAGAACTTTCTTTAATTGCAAATGCTACCATCACTTTCCTGCGCATCAGACCTTTTTAGGCATTATGAATGTTCATGCGATTGCAAATGCTATTATTATTAATTTTTTTTTTTTTGGAATACTCATATGATTGCGAACGCATGCTTGAAATATGTCGGAAACCTTTCTTGTTGCCTTTCACGTCAGGTGATGTGAGCGCGTTTTAGATCGATTATTCCCGTCGACTGGAAGCCCATTTATACGGTCTTGTAAATGTCTTGTTTCTAAGGCCGCAGTCACGAAAGCGAGCTTACGTGGCCTGATAGAGCGACACGTAGCGAACATATTGTTGTGCGAGAAAAGGGCTCGGCCGCAAATTTTCGGAGAGGGAATTGGCTTCTAAGGCGTTGAGCGAGCTTCAGGCCAGCCTCACAGCCAAGGCCAACAAAGCATACGAACTCTGGCGGGCGCTTCAGGAGTCCATAAAAGAGGCGGTGGCTCTCGATAAAGCTGCCATGTTCACTCTTGAGAGGGTCAAGGCTCATAAGGCCACTGAGAAAGAGCTTGAAGCCCGGCTCGCTTCGTATCAGGCTCAGCAAGCTCAAGCGGAGGCTCGTCTTTTGGAGATCTTGCGTCATGAAGCCGTGGTCCAACAAAAGCAGGATGAGCTGACCAAGTTGCTGAATCGCCCGCCGGCTTGAAACATTTGTATCTTTTCCTTTTTTTTTTGTACATACTCATGGATGAGAGTATTTTCTTTTTGTTTCTTTCATGAATTGTACTTTGTACCCATTTTGGTTTATGAATAAAGATACATTTTTCTTCTCAATGATGTGTCTTCTTTGAATGTATTCTGCGGATATTCTATCTTGATCTCCTTGCAGGACAGCAATGGCTCAGGACTCAGGGTTAAGATCTGCTTCCTAAGGCTTTTGTATCTTATGAGCCACGAGGGTCTCATAAAGAGTTTTTCTCCCTACAGGTCGAGAGGATCCCATAGGTGTGAGTTCTTCTTAAGAATCGTGAGGATTCTTAAAAGGGTTTTCCCTTGAGAGTCGTAAGGATCCCACAAGAGAGTTTTTCTTCCTTACAGGTCGTGAGGACTTGTAAGTGTTAGATGCGGTCACCCTTGTCCGTGTTTTACGGAATTAGGGGTTTCTCCAGGTATTGTAATTTAAAGACGTCGCGGTCAAGGTTAAGGACCTCATAGTCCGCGGATTTAGGGACTCCACAGTCCGATGTTAGTTTTAAGACATCACGGTCAAGGTTAAGGACCTCATAGTCCGTGGATTTAGGGACTCCACAGTCCGATGTGTGGTTGCAGGGACCCGTCACCTCTTTGAAGACGTTGAGGAATTACAACGCCAGGCATCAAAGGAGTGAAGAGATGTACCCTTAAACCAAGGCAAAATCTGTAAGGAATCGGGGTGGTTGATCGTTAGTTTTAAGACATCACGGTCGAGGTTAAGGACGTCATAGTCCGTGAATTTTAAGGACTCCACAGTCCGGTATTTGCTCTGGATGCTTCACACGGGTTCACTGCCGTGCTTGGCGAGGACCAGGCTCCGCTCTGGGCATTTTCCGCGGGGTCAAAGAGTGACGTTATCCGCGTTCCACGTAAACAGGAATTTTGCACTAGATGCTTCACACGGGTTCACTGCCGCGCTCGGCGAGGACTAGGCTCCGCTCTGGATGCTTCACACGGGTTCACTGCCGTGCTCTGCGAGGACCAGGATCCGCTCTGGACGTTTTCCACGGGGTCAAAGAGTGACGTTATCCGCGTTCCACGTAACCAGGAATTTTGCACTAGATGCTTCACACGGGTTCACTGCCGTGCTCGGCGAGGACTAGGCTCCGCTCTGGACGTTTTCCACGGGGTCAAAGAGTGACATTATCCGCGTTCCACGTGACCAGGAATTTTGCACTAGATGCTTCACATGGGTTCACTGCCGTGCTCGGCGAGGACTAGGCTCCGCTCTGGACGTTTTCCACGGGGTCAAAGAGTGACATTATCCGCGTTCCACGTGACCAGGAACTTTGCACTAGATGCTTCACACGGGTTCACTGCCGCGTTAGGCGAGGACTAGGCTCCGCTCTGGACGTTTTTCACGGGGTCAAAGAGTGACATTATCCGCGTTCCACGTGACCAGAAATTTTGCACTAGATGCTTCACACGGGTTCACTGCCGCGTTAGGCGAGGACTAGGCTCCGCTCTGGATGCTTCACACGGGTTCACTGCCGTGCTCTGCGAGGACCAGGATCCGCTCTGGACGTTTTCCACGGGGTCAAAGAGTGACATTATCCGCGTTCCACGTGACCAGGAATTTTGCACTAGATGCTTCACACGGGTTCACTGCCGCGTTAGGCGAGGACTAGGCTCCGCTCTGGACGTTTTCCACGGGGTCAAAGAGTGACATTATCCGCGTTCCACGTGACCAGGAATTTTGCACTAGATGCTTCACACGGGTTCACTGCCGCGTTAGGCGAGGACTAGGCTCCGCTCTGGATGCTTCACACGGGTTCACTGCCGTGCTCTGCGAGGACCAGGATCCGCTCTGGACGTTTTCCACGGGGTCAAAGAGTGACATTATCCACGTTCCACGTAACCAGGAATTTTGCTGAATATATCCGCATTTCACGGGATGGAGGTTTGACTGTTGGCGATATGTATACCACCGAGCCATGGAACTGGGAGTTGCCGCTGTTCCGCTTAGCTTGAAGTTGTGTCCGTTGTTACGAGACGCATGTTGGGCTGATCTTTAGGTCGCTTGTGGCCCGTCGAGCTTTAGCTTCTTTCTTTGGTGAAACCTGGGGGAGGGAGGTATGTTCCCTTTTTGTTTATGCCATTGGATTGTATACAGGGTGTGATGGAACATCACCTGTAAGGCATACATTTTATTTTTATTTTATTTCTTTTTCCGCGGTGCTCTATCGTTTCAGCTTTTATATCGCGAAGGTCGCGATTGCCCCATCATTTCGGCTATTTTTCGCGGTGCCCAATCATTTCGGCTATTTATTTCATTTTTACTCGCTGCTTTTTATTGCGAGTTGCCCAATCATTTCGGCTATTTTTCATGCATACATTTTTTTACTTGCTGATTTTTATTGCAAGTTGCCCCATCATTTCGGCTATTTCGTATGCACGTATGGCTTGCTAGCTTTTTCGCCGCAAGCTTGGATTTTGGACACCGATTTCGGCATCAGCACCGCTGCAACTGGGATGTTGCCAGGAGCGAATCATCATTTGCTTCTGTCGATATTGAACAAAGGTGGCTTAGTAAACAGGGTTAAGGGTCCTGTCGACCAAGGCTTTTGACTTCGTGAGCCGTAAGGGTCTCACAAAGGTATTTCTCCCTACAAGTCGTGAGGATCTTGCAGGTGTATTTTCTCCTTAGGGATCGTGAGGGTTCCTAAGTGTATGTTCCTCTGTAAGTCGTAAGGATCCTACAAGAGGGTTTTCTCCTTATAAGTCGAGAGGAATTATAAGGGTTGTTCACCATGTGGGCATATCCCTAGTCACGGGTGGGACTTTGCTGGGGAAATGTTTTTTCGCGCCCGTGGATTGTATACAAGGGTCAGTATTGAGCCTCTTGTAGGGCAATATCGAAGGTTGTGGAGGATTTGCTTAAGAACAGGTTTAGGTTTCTGTAACTTAAGATTTTCAAATCTCATGAGCCGTGAGGATCCCATAAGAGAATTCTCCTTACGAGTCGTGAGGATCTCGTAAGTGTATTTTCTCCTTAGGAATCGTGAGGACCCCTAAATGTGTTGCTCCTTTGTGAGTCGTAAGGATCTCACGCAGGTGGTTTCTCCTTACAAGGTCGAGAGGACCCTACAAGTGTCTTTTAACGAGGTTGCGCCCTTTCGAGTTTTCACAAACACTCGCCGGTAGTCCTGCTGTTTTTACTCACGGAGCCCTTTCGGGTTTTCATCCGTGCCCATTTTGCTTATGGACATACCGTTTTTTTTTTAATTCTTTTTCACTTCTTTTTTTTTTACAAGGTCGCGCCCTTTCAGGTTTTCACGAACGCTTGCCGGCAGCCCTGCTGTTTTTACTCACGGAGCCCTTTCGGGTTTTCATCCGTGCCCATTTTGCTTATGGACATACCGTCTCTTTCTTTATCCTTTTTCATATATATATTTTTTTTATTTTTTCTTTCTCTCTCCTCTTTTTTTTATCTCGTCAGCCTAAAGATGCTGCGGTAGTAGTTTTAGGGACGTTTCGGTCCGTCGTTAGTTTAAGGACGTTTCGGTCCGTCGATAGTTTAAGGACGTTTCGGTCCGTCGTTAGTTTAAGGACGTTTCGGTCCATCGTTAGTTTAAGGACGTTTCGGTCCGTCGCTATGGGAAGGCCGGCTGCTGCTTGTAAAGTCTGAGCCTAGGAAGATAGTGAGCGGACATAGTCGTCGTCATCTATCATTGACTTAGGCTGTGGCTTATTAAGCGTAGTATTTCTTTAAGAAGTGGCCGTTTATTGGCCTGAAAGGCCTTTCACCATGCATGTCCATGAGTAGGTAGGCTCCACCCTGGTAGACCTTGTCTATGATGTACGGGCCTTCATAGTTTGGCTCAAATTTTCCCCGCTTGGCACGATTAGGGATCATAGGTCTTTTGACCACTAGTACGAGTTCGTCTTGGCGGAATGTCCTCGGCCTGGTCAATCTTTCGTACGAGCGCGTCATCTTTGCTTTGTAGGCCTCTAGATGTTGTTGCGCTATGAGCCGGGTTTCGTCGAGGGCATCAAGCTCCTCAAGCCGAAGGTGAGCATTTTCTTCGTTCGTCAGCTTGTGGTGGACTGCTACTCGTAGAGAGGGTAACTCTATCTCGAGGGGGAGCACTGCTTCCGTCCTAAATACCAACGCGTACGGCGTTGTGTTCGTGGCCGTCTTGAATGTAGTTCGATAAGCCCAAAGGGCTTCTTGCAGCCTTTCGTGCCAGTCTTTCTGATTCCTGGAAACGGTCTTTTTTATGATCTTCGTCAAGGTCTTATTGAAGGCCTCGGCCAGACCGTTAGCTCGTGGATTGTAAACCGAAGAATATCTCCAGTCTATATTGTGCTGCTGTGTGAAGCGGCTAATCTTATGGCTTCGGTAGGCCGGCCCGTTATCGGAGATAATCCGCCGTGGAGTTCCGAACCGATAGATGACTTGCGTCTTGAAGAAATGGAGGATATTCTCCGTCTTCACTTCCCTCAGTGGTACTGCTTCTGCCCATTTGGAGAAGTAATCAGTTGTCGCCAGGATAAAACGGTGTCCCCGGGATGATGCTGGCTCAATGGGGCCGACTATGTCAGTCCCCCACATTTCGAACGGCCAGCTAGCCACCGTTGGGTGTAGTGGATTCGGATGTTGGTGGATGAAGTCTCCATGAATCTGGCATGAGTGGCATTTCTTCGCATACTCGAGGCAGTCCTGGATCATCGTGGGCCAGTAGTAACCCATCCGTTTAATTTTTAACTTCATCTTTGGGCCTGCTTGGTGAGAACCGCAAAGTCCGTCATGAACTTCCTGAATGACTCTTTCTGCTTCGTCAGGTCCTAAGCATCTCAGCCATAGAGAATCAAACGATCTTTTGTATAGAATATCGTTGACGAAAGCGAAAGATAGAGCTCGTTTCATGAGCTGATGTCTTGAGGACGCTTCTTTGGGCATTCGGTGGGACTTAAAGTAGTCTATGAAGACTTCCCTCCAGTCTTCGGCCTTCTCATGGTCTTTTATTTGTAGGGTCGTCTGCTCAGTCGCTCCCTTTTCTTCGCATGATTCCGGAGATATTTCTGCCGGGGCGAGCACTCGACGGCTTTGTACCACGATTCTGACGTCATCGAGGTTCTCGTCAGCCAGTTCTTTAGCAAGTTTAGCCAACGCGTCTGCTTTGCTGTTTTCCGCCCGCGGTATGTTCTCCAAAGTATAGGAGGGAATTTGGGTCAATAGTTGTTGCACCTTTTCGCCGTACCTCACCAACTCCGGCTTGCACGTTTGGTAGTCACCATTTACTTGACTAACGACCAGCTGAGAATCCCCGTATATAAGGAGGTCTTCAATTCCCATGTCGATGGCGATCTCGAGGCCTGCTATCAGAGCCTCGTATTCAGCTTCATTGTTTGTCCTCGGCTCTGTTAAGGAGAAGGCGAAGCGCATTATCCCTCCTTGTGGAGTTGCAAAGATGAGGCCTATCCCCGATTTGATCATTGGGATACCTTGTTTCTGTTTCTTTATGGAGGACGCTCCATCGAAATAGAGTTCCCATCGGGTGCTTCCGCCGCTAATCGCATCAAATGCATGCTCGTCCGGTTGATCACAGTTCAGAGGAGAATCGGCCGGTATCGGGTGCTCAGCGAGGAAGTCGGCAATGGCCTGGCCTTTCACTGCCTTGAGAGGTTGATACGTTATCGAGAACTCCATCAAGAGCAGGGCCCACTTAGCGAGTCGTCCCGTCAATATGGCTTTCGACATCAAGTATTTAAGGGGATCCACTTTTGAAATGAGACGGACTTCATGTGCCAACGCATAGTGCCTGAGCTTTGTTATCGCGAAGATTAACGCCAAGCAATGTTTTTCAATGGGAGAGTAGTTGCTTTCTGCCCCCAGTAGAACTCGACTTAAGTAATAGAGTGCCCTCTCTTTCCCCTGATCGTTCTCTTGTGCCCATAACGCGCCCAAGGAACCTTCGAGGGCGGTCGTATAAAGAATGAGGGGTTTTCCCTTGACCGGCGCGGCCAACACCGGAGGGTTCTGCAGGTACTGCTTGATCTCGTCTAGTGCACCTTGACATTTGTGATCCCAAGCGAATGTAGTTCCCTTTTTCATCAGGTGGCTGTAAGGACGGCATTTGCCCGAAAGATTACCGATAAACCGCCGGATGTATGCGAGCTTCCCTTGGAGAGACCGCAACTGCTTGAGGGTTCTTGGCGGAGGCATTTCCATGATCGCCTTAATCTTTGACGGATCTATTTCAATACCTCGGTGTCGAACGATGAATCCCAGAAATTTGCCCGAGGAGACTCCAAACGCGCATTTGAGGGGATTCATTTTCAAATTATATTGCCGAAGGCGTCGAAATACAGTCTCCAGATGCTTTAAATGATCTTCGTATGACATGCTCTTTACTACGAGGTCATCGATATAGCACTCGACGACGTCGTGTATGAGGTCATCAAAGATCTTTGTCATGGCCCTTTGATAGGTAGCGCCAGCGTTCTTTAGACCAAAGGGCATGACCCTGTAGCAGAATATACCCAAAGGGGTGCGGAAAGCGGTGTGCTTCTGGTCTTCGGGATGCATCTTTATCTGATTGTATCCTGACGAACCATCCATAAAGGAGAAAACCTCATGAGTGGACGTGTTATCTATCATTAGCTCGGTTACCGGCACCGGGAAATCATCCTTTGGACAGGCTTTATTGAGATCCCTGAAATCCACGCATATGCGTACCGTCCCATTCTTCTTCATTACCGGGACGATATTGGCGATCCAGTCGGGATATTGGACTTCTTGGATAAATCCAGAATCGATCAGCTTCTTGACTTCGGCGTTGATGCTCATCTCAAGCTCGAGTCGCATCCTCCTTGGCGCCTGCTTGACTGGCTTGATATCTGGGGATATTGCTAATTTATGCACAGCAATCTCCGGATCTAATCCTGGCATCTCGGAGTAGTTCCACGCGAAGCAGTCTTTATGCCGTAGAAGCACGTTCTTTAACGCAGCCACCCTCTCTTCGGATAACAGCTCGCTGACAAATGTCGGTCGCGGGTCGTCTGCCGATCCCAACTCAATCTTCTTGAGGTTATCTGCAGTAGTATGTATACCATCTTCCAGTTCTTTCGGAGCGGGCGGAAATTCTGAGATCACCTCATCATCGCTGTTCTCAAAGTACCGGGGAAGGTCATCTACGTTCTCGGGCTCTTCTCCTAATATCGTAATCGTATAACAAGTGTGAACCCGCTCCCCGGACTGAGGTGGACCCGGTTCTGCTCTTGCGGCCTTGGGCTCGTGCTTTTGTGGTGGCGTTACCTTCCAGCCGTCGGATAAAGCGAATCTGCCCCGTTGGTACTGGTCCTCGACCCAGTTCTTGAAGGTGAAGCAGTCTTCGGCAGGATGTCCTATGGCTTGGTGATAAGAGCAATAACTCAGATGAGAAGCCTTGTTAGCTTGCTCAGGATGTCTAGACTCTGGAAGCGTGATCATTTGATATTTTATAGCAAGGTTGAGTAACCTCTCCGTCTTGTCTCGGGGGAAGGAGTACGCTCGACTCATCTTCTTCATGAGGGACAAACCCGAGCCGCTTCTTGATTTATTTCCGTCTCTGCGTCGGGCCTTTCGTACAACGGTTGACGAGGATAAGTGTCTTTGTCTTTTGCAGCATGTTGAAATAGACGTTGCGTCCTGGCCTTCTCGTAGATGGCCATTTCGCGGTTGTGGTTTTCCCGAGCTTTCTGACCTACTTTCATGATAGGCTTGCCCATTCGTTCTTCCAACGACGGACTCGGCGCTTTAATCGCGGGGTCTAGTTTTGATGAGGGTTGGCATCTCCTGACAGGGCGTCCTCCTCTTCATCAAAGGTATATATAGCGCAGCTGCTGTGAGCCCGTTCCCGTTTTCCGGCTCTTGCGTATCCAAGCCCGAGTGTTTCCATCTTCCCGTTGGGCAATTTGCGTTGAGTCCCGGGGACATCCCAAATCCTGTTGTAGAGCCGAGCCTGCCGAACAGTCTGTTTTAAGGGTATTCCTTGGCGCCTCAGTAGCTTCTTCAATCCATTTGTATAGTATCTGGGCAAACGGATGGGTTGGAGCCTGTCAAGTGTAGCATCCGCGCCATGCCAGATCTCTTTCTCTATTTTCGACTCTGAGGATTGGTAGAATAGGATCACCTTCTCACCCCTTTGCCTGGGAGGGACGTAAAATTTTTGCAGGTCCTGCACATTATTAGCCTGAAGCGTGTCGAGATCCTTGTAGTGTTCTCGCGGTACCATGGTGATTTGCAAACTATGGTCATCGCCATGGGGTGCTTGTATTGACAGCCGATTGGAGAACACGGCATTAACTTCATCTTCTGAATCACTTCCGAAGACCAACATGGGGGCAGGCGTCCCCAGGTTGTTGCGTTGAGATGGCCCTGCATAAACTATCTCTTCATCTTCTTCGGTATCGCTCCCGAAAACAGGGATGGTGGCGGCGGCTTTGTTCTCCGGATTGCGACACCTTTCTGTATCCTTGAAATCTGGCAAAAAGTACTTCGCATCTTCGTATTTGCGGACTTCGTTCACGGAAAACGGGTTTAACTCACCTGTTATGGTATACTCGAAACCATCCTTAAAGTACTTCATACACTGATGTTGTGTAGAAGGGATGATGTTGTATTCGTGTAACCAAGGACGACCGAGCAAGGCGTTGTATCAGGTCTTGGCGTCAATGACATGGAATTTGATGTCTGTGACAAGAAGTCCAAAGCGTAATGTTAGTATCACAGATCCGAGAGTCCGTGACGATTGTGAATCGAAACCGGAGATAGTAATTTTGTCACGAGCGAGGTGTTGCACACTCATGCAGATTTCCTTCAACACCCGAACATTAAGGAGGTTGACGGAGGATCCATTATCCACCAGGATCTTGCCTATCTTGATATCATGGCAGTATCCGGAGACATATAGGGGACGGTTGTGGTCGCACGTCCCGAGAAGGAGGTCTTCATCACCGAAAGTGATGTCGGCCGTATGCACTTCCTCCAGTTCATCCTTCATCTTTTCAGTGGCGAGGAAGGCTTGGAATTGCTCAGGTTCTTGTAACGCCTTAATTAGTGAGTCTCGCGCTTCTTTTGATAATAGGAGAGCATCGAGAATGCTAAGCTGAGAAGGTAGCTTCCTTAGGTGCACGAGGATGTTATAGTCCACCTTACCCTTCCTAGGAGGGTCTTTGGCAGCCAGCTCTCTCATGACTTGGTCATCTAAAGTGATATCTTCAGTGACCTTTTCCTTTCCCTTATCCTTTCTACTTACGGGCCCGAGATTCTTTTCTGGGAGTGTGCGATTGCGCAGCTGAATGTTCTCGCAGATCTCCGATTTCTCCTCTTTCCCTAAAACAGATTCTTTGAAGAGAGGGCCCAGAGCCATTTCTTCATCAGAGTCGCTCCCAAAGGTGAGAACTTGTGACCCCCTGGCGTTTACCATGTAACAGTTGCCAGTAGTTCTGTCGTGCCCATCGACAGTACTTCTTCGCTCCCGACGGCTTTTGCGTTTCATGCGCTTAACATGTTGCCGACGAGCAACATATCCTTGCCACCATATCTTAAAGGTGTCGCACTCCTCCGTGGGGTGTGAGATTTTCCGATGATATGCGCAATAATCAGGGTGCCTCTCCACCCCATCATGTGTGTTTCCTTCCGAGGGTGGTAGCTTCATCCCTCGACATGGCTTTGGCAAACCTTTTTCTCGTCTTGAATATCTTCTTGTCTACTTCGGATGCCTTTCGCTCTGGCGGAGGTAGTTCAACTCTTCCGTTCAGTCGCCTGCGTTTGGCTCCTTCTGAAGCGGCCATCTTACGCTCCTGATCCGCTTTACTTTTTAGGCGAATCTCGTCTAGAAAAGCGTCGATCATTTCGTCTGTTGGCCATGCACGCTCTGGTACAGGCTCTGCCTCCAGTTTCTTAATGCCGGGAGTTTTCCCATCATCGGTAAACGAGTGGGAGATTACGTTACAACTCGCCACATATCCTTCGGATTCATCCGACGAGCTCTATCCATCATCTTCCTCTTGAAAGATGTGGTTGAGGAACTCTTGCAGCGTGAGTGACAGGAGTTCGCGCCTTTTGATTGTACTCTTCCAGTGCGTCGATTTGCTTCTGCAAGTTCGTGTGCTCGTTTCCAGGCTTCACGGACTTCTTAGATTTCTTCTTCTTTTTCTTCGAAGATCTTGACAGTTGGGCGTGAGTATTTGGGCTCTTATCGCGAGTCTTCGTAGTTGGGTGGCGCCTTAGCATCCCTTCGATAATTTGAGGTTCAAGAGGGTCCTTCCATTCGATCGCAGGGCACGCATGAAGGTTTCTCAGCATTCTTTTGGTTTTAGTTGATAGCACGACCTCCCATGGAGCTTCTTCAATAAAGGAGCAGGTTGCCCCCGGTGTATCTGCTTTCTTAGGAGTATGCGGTTGTGGTGGGTTCACCTTCCACTTTTCGGACAGTACAAACTTCCCCTGGAGGTATTGATCTTCAATCCATCCTTTGAAGACGAAGCAATCTTCAATCGGATGGCCTACCGTTTGATGGTAAGGGCAATAGTTAGGGTTATTCACCTCAGTGGGTTGCGGCAGTCACCTTGGATTTGGTAGGCTTATAAGTCTGTTGCGTATTGCCAGCTCGAATAACCGTTTCGTCTTGTCTCGTGGGAACGAGTAGGGACGCTTCATCTTCTCATTATAATACCGACGTCTTTCCTCCAGTTGATCTGCCGGTTTCGGGGCGTTAAGTTGCTGTTGGGCATTCGCAACAAAGGTTGCCCTTCCTTTACCCTTGTCGTTCCGAGGTTCCGACTTCGGGGGAGGTGGTCTATGACCCATCTGGTCCATCTGAGCCAACTTGTCGATTAAAGCCTGGAATGTGGTTGGCTTAAAGAACATGATAAACTGGAAGATAGTTGCGTGGGGGTCTAGGGTTCCTACGAACATGCCCACTGCGGGTGCCTCCTCAATGCGTTGTTCACATCTCGACCACAAGTTCCGCCAGCGTATAGCATACTGGACCCAGGTTTCGCCTGGTTTTACCCTGGCGTTAATCAGTGCAGTTATTGGAGTGCGTTCGCTGGCACTTGCGAATCGCTGAGTGAATAACAACTCCATTTCAGCGAACGTTTTGATAGAATCGTTCGGTAGTTCCGAATACCATTCGAACGCAGTTTCTGATAGGCTGCCCACGAACTGACGGAGCAACAGTTTATCATCACCGCCGGTGTTACCGCAGAAGGCCCGGAACTGGGCAACATGTTGATGGGGGTTGCCGGTCCCCTTGTACACGTGGAATTTTGGTATCGTATAGCCTTGCGGGTATTTGATTTGGTCGTACCAGCTTGGATACGGCCGCCCCGTTTTCACGACTTGACCAGCTGCCTCAGCCGCGTGATGAACCCGGATTTGCTGGGCTATGTAGTCAACCAAGTCCGCCTTAGAGATTGCCTCCTCCTTGGCCGTTGAGAGGGCTGGTGGTGGATTTGACGTTTCTCCTCGGTCGTCTTCAAGAACGATTGGGGGATCCTCGGCGGGTAAGTCCTGCTGGATCATCATTTTTATCATATCTTGGAAGAGAAGGCCCATACGTTGTATGTTGGCCGCTTGTTCAGCAGCCTCTTTGTCCTTTTTCTCCAGTATTCGGCGAAGAAATTCAGCGTCGGTTTCTTCCTCCTGGCGTGCGTCTGAGGACGTTTCTGGGTTTTCTTTTGGCCCGGTGAGTGCGGCCATAGCATTCATCATTTCCTGAAGCTTTTGTTGCTGCTCCTGGGCTTTCGTCACGGATCGGGTTAGCGGTCGGTGGCCCGTAGAAGTGCGGCTTTCCTCCTTTCTAGAGGCCATGTAAACAGTGTGCACCACCATGCCCCCAGACTTAGGGCGTCTGGGCTCAGTGCTTTTAGCCGTCGTTGCATGCTGGGGGGTCTTCTCTGGCCTCCTCCTTTTATGAGCCAGTTGATCAACAGCCTTTTGGGGTTTAGCCTGGTGACCAGCTTCCGGTTGGATTTTCAGCTTCTTGTGCTGGCGGGAGAAGTTTGGATCGATGATCGAGTCTCGGGCCTGCCGCCAAACCTTATAGATTTTAGAAGACAGCCGTTGAGGAGATCGGGGCTGTTCGGGTTTTATTTCCACAACCTTTTTTAATGGGGGAGGAGACCTCTTCAGCACTGCAGTAGGAGAATTCCTTCGCACCTTATTTAGCATTTCGAACCTGTTCCCAGTTGGAACAGCAGCATTAACTTCTTCCACCGGGGCTGATGGAGTTAACCCGGAGGGGAAATTGCCCCCAGCCTTCCTTACTCGGCGCCAATGGCGACGTCGAGCGTGTCGAGCGGCCGGCGTAGGGTCAGCGGTAAGAATGGTTTTGTCTTGCCCCCTGTCTGGGTGGGGGGTCGCTGTTGGTATTAGCCTGTCAAAGACCGATGTCCTTTGGGCAGCAGGAGCGGGAGCTGAGGCAGTCAATCTTGTAAAGACCGACCTTCTGGCCGGAGAAGCTGCCTTGACGACTTCGGGGGCAGGAGCGGCCACCTTCTTAGAAGCAGCCTTCTCTGAGATTGTAGGCCCCATGATGAGTTCGCAGGATTTCTGGTCCAATCTAGAGAAGACCGAGGCGTTGACGTTGGGCGACTCGTTGAGAGGAGCCGCAGCAGGGGTAAGACGATCAAAGACCGACTTCTTGAGAGCTTCCGTTGTCAGCACTAGAGCGGTGAAGTTTGTCGGCGGGAGCATGGTCCCAAAGAACAATCCTGTGGTGGCGCGAGTGACCTGTTCCACGGGCATTGTGAATAGCGAAGCAGCTTGGGGTCCGTAGGCTATACCTCCTGGCGAGGCAGAGCGTTGGTTACAATTGCAGTCTGAGTAGTTGGAGAGTTTCACGGAAGTAGAAGCCATCGATCCTTCGCTCTCTGCAATAAGCGAGACGCCAATTCTTAGTATCTTGAAACCCAAGGGCAACCAATAGCGAACCGCGATTGGTTCACGAGTCACGACACACGAAGTGTGGAGTGGAAAGAGGAAAAGGTCCCACCGGGCGTGCCAGAATCTGTTCCCCTCCGAACGGCGGCGCGCAGGACTGCGATGTCCTGGCACAGAGATTCGGGGCAGATGCTAATTGGTGCTATCCGTCCACCTCTCCGAAGATGCCAAGTTGATTTATGGCACCATGTATCGAAGGTTTAGACGGATGCGACCAATGTAGCAGACTTCGTCAGATTCCCCCTCATTTGAGGGGTTTTTGATTGTGGGGACGCTCTTCCCTGCAGGCGCAAGCCCCTGCAGTTAATTACGCTACCGCATTGCGATAACAACTTTCTCCTTCTCCAGATGGTCACTTCGTGTCGTGGATGTTTGTTTTATTTGTGATTGCCCGTGGATTGTATACGGAGACTGAGTTATGTCGTCGCCCGTAGGGCGTGGACTAGTCCAAATCCGTATTATCTTAGATTTGGGTTTGGGGGTTTGGTTTGAGGATACATCAGCCGTACTTGAGGCTAAGATCAACTCAAACATTGGTTAAGGATACGTTAGTCTAGCTTTGAGACTAAGATCTACTTAACGGGATCGTTTAGATCCGACAAAGGAGCGTTTGGGCTCTATTGTTCCAGTTTAGGGACATAGTGGTCCATCGTATGTATGACCGTCGGGACCCGTCACCTCTCTGACGACGTTGAAGAATTACAACGACGGATGTCAGAGGAGTTCAGAGATGTACCCTCGAGCCAGAGTTAATTGGGGGGATTTATAGTCCACTCTGTTTGAAGGTTTAAGGATACGTTAGCCATCTTTGAGGCTAAGATCAACTTAAACGGGACCGTTTAGATCCGACAAAAGAGCATGCGGGGGCTCTATTGTTCTAGTTTAAGGACGTTGCGGTCCATGGGTAGTTTAAGGACGTTGCGGTCCATGGGTAGTTTAAGGACATTGCGGTCCATGGGTAGTTTAAGGACATTGCGGTCCAGGTTAAGGACGTCGTAGTCCATGGGTTTAAGGACCCCTCAGTCCGGTATGTGCTCTGGATGCTTCACACGGGTTCACTGCCGTGCTTGGCGGGACCAGGCTCCGCTCTGGACGTTTTCCGCGGGGTCAAAGAGTGACGTTATCCGCATTCCACGTAACCAGGAATTTTGCATTAGACACGGGTTTAAGGACCCCGCAGTCCATATCAATGTGTAGTCGTCGGGACCCGTCACCTCTTTGAAGACATTGAGGGATTACAATGCCAAATATCAAAGGAGTGAAGAGATGTACCCTAGAACCGGAGTGGATTAAATAGTTCTTGGCCCAATTTGGGATCAAAACCAATTAATTATATTATGAGCCCATTAGCCCAGTTGATTACGAATTGAGGACTTATGGCCAGCTTGGGCTAAGTCCAATCAGGAGAGGCTTTGCCTCTATCCATTTAGCCAATTGGGCCAAAGCCTAGTGTTAAACACTACATAGCAATCAGTGTTGAACACTGGGAATGAGGTTGACAAGTTAGTGTTTAACACTAAAAGATAATTGGTGTTAAACACCAGCAACAAGGCTTTTCAAATTAGTGTTAAACACTAAAACAGATCAGTATCAAACACTGCAACAGAGATCTCAAATTAGTGTTAAACACTAAGGTAGTCAGTGTTGACACTGCAAATAAAGTTTTTTGATTAGTGTTGAACACTAAGGCCCAACAGTGTTTTAACACTGGGTTCGAGAGTTTCAATTAGTGTTAAACACTAAGGCAAGAGGGGTCACGTGGCGACACGTGAGAACGCCCTCCCTTCATTTGTTCTTCTGAGACTATTGCATCTTTTAGAGCATCACGTGCCATCACGTGACGGGCATTCAAATGCTTATACGTTAAGCTTCTGCCTAGGGTCACGTGGGTCACGTGGGGCACTGCTTCAAGAGGCTTCTGTAGATCTTTTGGGGGGGTCACGTGGTGACACGTGACCCTGCCTCTATGTATGTTGTTTAAAGGATCTGTTAATCCTTTCCAGGAATTAATTCCTCGTAGGGTTAAACCCTGACAGTAATTTCAGAGGAATTAAATTCATACTTCCTTTTGAAGATTTATATTCTGAATAGAGTTGGACTCCGAATTTTCTGTAGGAATTAAATTCCTCATAGAGTTAAACCCTAATAAAAGCTTTAAGGAATTAAATTCCCACTTTCTGTTAAGTTATGATCAAGGGAATTAAATCCCCGCTGTTCCAACAGAACTAGGTTCTTAATTAGGGTTAAACCCTGTTTCTTTTTGTTCTGAAGGAATTAAATTCCCATAACACAGGGTCAAGCCTAGTTTTATTTTATTTTAAAGGAATTAAATTCCTATAGTTCTGTGAGAATTAAATTCTCGTGCTTCCATTCCCTCTCTATGTTTTGGATCTGTATGGCAGGATCTCGACCCATGAGAATTAAATTCTCAACCTCAAGGGGAGATGTGCACTTTGCAGATCCTCTATCAAAGAGAGAAGAAATATGTTCTTCTGTTTTATATATCAGAGTTAAACTCTGTTGAGAAATAAATTCTCTTTGCCTTCAAGGAGCTTCCCTTCTTACCTAGGGTTTTCTTTTGCAGAAGATCCAAGTTCCTCGAAGTATCAAGGCTCTCTCTCTTTTCTTCCCTCTGCATGTATCTGTCTCTATCTCTCTCCATCCCTGTGTCTCTTGGCTCCTATTTATAGGAGAAGCAGCCGAGTCAATTAGTTTTTTGACGAATCTTCATTGAGTGATTTGATTTGCATCCATCATTCATTTTGACCTTTGGATTATTGGGTGAATTTTATTCACCATTGGATTCAAGTCCCGGGGTTCCCCTTTGTTATTTCGGTTAGATTTAGAGGGGAAATCTTTCCAAACCCGAGATTTTCCCATAGATAAATGATATTCAATCATCTTTAAATCTTTAATTCGATTGGTCCCAGATAATCGCTTTCGTTGAAAGATTCGAATCTCCTTCAGATTTAATTCTGTCAACGAAATGGGCTTTGAAAGCCGGTCACGTGTGACCACGTGACCCATGGTCACGTGTGGGCACGTGACCCCCTTGGAACGAGCCTTCCTCTTTCTTTTTACGCTCTGTCTTCTGGTTGCTGCTTAACCGTCACGTGCCACCACGTGACCCCGGGTCACGTGCGAGCACGTGACCTTGTCTGAACCTTTTTCTTGATTTAACTGGAGAACAATTCTGATGTTTTGATCGTCACGTGCCGACACGTGACCCTGGTCACGTGGGAGCACGTGACCTCTTCTGAAGCTTTTTCCTTGATTGATCAGGAAGCGTTGGGTCTTTGCTGCTGGCTTTTAAATGTCACGAGCCGACACGTGACCCAGGTAACGTGAGAGCACGTGACCCTTACTGAAGCCCCTCTCTTTGATGTAGTTGGAAACTGAACTTGCTTTGCCGGTACTTTTGGGTGTCACGTGCCAACACGTGACTGCTGGTCACGTGTAAGCGCGTGACCCTCTTCTGAAGCTTTTTCCATAAGTTTTCCTGATTTTAAATCAGGAAACAAGGAGAACGATCAGGGAAGGAGAGAGCTCTCTACTATTTGAGTCGAGTTCTCCTGGGGGCAAAAAACAATTACTCCCCCATCGAAAAGCATTGTCTGGCATTGATCTTCCCGATAACGAAGTTTCGGCATTATGCCTTGGCACATAAGGTCCATCTCATATCAAAAATGGATCCTCTCAAATATTTGATGTCAAGAGCCATACAAACAGGAAAGCTTGCCAAATGGGACCTCCTCTTAATGGAGTTCTCGATTACATATCGACCTCTTAAGGCAATGAAAAGCCAAGCCATCGCCGACTTTCTCGCTGAGCATCCGATACCTGCCGACTCCCCCCTAAATTGCGAGTTGCCGGATGAACATACGTTCAACACAATCGAAAGGGAGAAGGAAGTAAATAATGCCCGATGGGAACTTTACTTCGATGGGGCATCTTCCATGAAGAAGCGAAAGCAGAGCACCCCCATAATCAAAGCTGGGGTAGGCCTTATCTTTGTGACTCCACAAGGAGGGATAATGCGTTTTGGCTTTTCCTTAACGGAGAAAAGAACAAACAACGAAGCGGAATATGAAGCTTTGATAGCAGGTCTTGAGATCGCTGTCGACATGGGGATCGAAAACCTCCTCATATATGGAGACTCCCAGCCGGTCGTTAGCCAAGTAAATGGCGACTGCCAGACGTGCAAGCCAGAATTGGTGAAATATGGTGAAAGAGTGCAGCAATTGCTGACAAAAATCCCCTCCTACATCCTGGAAAGCATACCGCGTGCGGAAAATAGTAAGGCGAATGCGTTAGCCAAGCTTGCTAAGAAACTGGCTGACGAAAATCTCGATGACGTAAGGATCATTGTGCAAAGCCACCGGATTCTCGCACCAGCAGAAATATCTCCGGAGTCGTCTGAAGAAGAAGAAACGGACAAACAAGCAGCCTTCCAAATAGAGGATGAAGAAAAAGCTAAGGATTGGAGAGAAGTCTTCATAGACTACTTCAAATCCCATTGAACACCCGAAAACGCACCTTCGAGACATCAGCTCATGAAACGAACTCTATCTTTTGCCTTCGTCAATGATACTCTATATAAGAGATCGTTCGACAGTTTGTGGTTAAGGTGCCTGGGATCAAAAGAAGCAAGGAGAGTCGTCCAAGAAACTCATGACGGACTCTGCGGTTCTTATCAAGCTGGACCAAAGATGAAGCTGAAGATCAAAAGAATGGGTTACTATTGGCCCATGATGATTCAGGACGGCCTTGAATATGCAAAGCAGTGTCACTCGTACCAAATTCATGGGGACTTCATCCACCAGCATCCGAATCCGTTACACCCAACACTGGCTAGCTGGCCATTCGAAATGTGGGGAACCAATATAATCGGGCCTATCGAACCAGCATCATCTAAGGGACATCGGTTCATTTTGGCAACAACGATTACTTCTCTAAGTGGGCAGAAGCAGTACCGCTAAGGGAGGTGAAGATAGAGAACATCCTCCATTTCTTCAGGACACATGTCATTTACCGGTTCGGCACTCCGCGACGGATCATCTCGGATAATGAGCCGGGATGGAGAGAGCTCTCTACTATTTGAGTCGAGTTCTCCTGGGGGCAAAAAACAATTACTCCCCCATCGAAAAGCATTGTCTGGCATTGATCTTCCCGATAACGAAGTTTCGGCATTATGCCTTGGCACATAAGGTCCATCTCATATCAAAAATGGATCCTCTCAAATATTTGATGTCAAGAGCCATACAAACAGGAAAGCTTGCCAAATGGGACCTCCTCTTAATGGAGTTCTCGATTACATATCGACCTCTTAAGGCAATGAAAAGCCAAGCCATCGCCGACTTTCTCGCTGAGCATCCGATACCTGCCGACTCCCCCCTAAATTGCGAGTTGCCGGATGAACATACGTTCAACACAATCGAAAGGGAGAAGGAAGTAAATAATGCCCGATGGGAACTTTACTTCGATGGGGCATCTTCCATGAAGAAGCGAAAGCAGAGCACCCCCATAATCAAAGCTGGGGTAGGCCTTATCTTTGTGACTCCACAAAGAGGGATAATGCGTTTTGGCTTTTCCTTAACGGAGACAAGAACAAACAACGAAGCGGAATATGAAGCTTTGATAGCAGGTCTTGAGATCGCTGTCGACATGGGGATCGAAAACCTCCTCATATATGGAGACTCCCAGCCGGTCGTTAGCCAAGTAAATGGCGACTGCCAGACGTGCAAGCCAGAATTGGTGAAATATGGTGAAAGAGTGCAGCAATTGCTGACAAAAATCCCCTCCTACATCCTGGAAAGCATACCGCGTGCGGAAAATAGTAAGGCGGATGCGTTAGCCAAGCTTGCTAAGAAACTGGCTGACGAAAATCTCGATGACGTAAGGATCATTGTGCAAAGCCACCGGATTCTCGCACCAGCAGAAATATCTCCGGAGTCGTCTGAAGAAGAAGAAACGGACAAACAAGCAGCCTTCCAAATAGAGGATGAAGAAAAAGCTAAGGATTGGAGAGAAGTCTTCATAGACTACTTCAAATCCCATTGAACACCCGAAAACGCACCTTCGAGACATCAGCTCATGAAACGAACTCTATCTTTTGCCTTCGTCAATGATACTCTATATAAGAGATCGTTCGACAGTTTGTGGTTAAGGTGCCTGGGATCAAAAGAAGCAAGGAGAGTCGTCCAAGAAACTCATGACGGACTCTGCGGTTCTTATCAAGCTGGGCCAAAGATGAAGCTGAAGATCAAAAGAATGGGTTACTATTGGCCATGATGATTCAGGACGGCCTTGAATATGCAAAGCAGTGTCACTCGTACCAAATTCATGGGGACTTCATCCACCAGCATCCGAATCCGTTACACCCAACACTGGCTAGCTGGCCATTCGAAATGTGGGGAACCGATATAATCGGGCCTATCGAACCAGCATCATCTAAGGGACATCGGTTCATTTTGGCAACAACCGATTACTTCTCTAAGTGGGCAGAAGCAGTACCGCTAAGGGAGGTGAAGATAGAGAACATCCTCCATTTCTTCAGGACACATGTCATTTACCGGTTCGGCACTCCGCGACGGATCATCTCGGATAATGAGCCGGGAAGGAGAGAGATCTCTACTATTTGAGTCGAGTTCTCCTGGGGGCAAAAAACAATTACTCCCCTATCGAAAAGCATTGTCTGGCATTGATCTTCCCGATAACGAAGTTTCGGCATTATGCCTTGGCACATAAGGTCCATCTCATATCAAAAATGGATCCTCTCAAATATTTGATGTCAAGAGCCATACAAACAGGAAAGCTTGCCAAATGGGACCTCCTCTTAATGGAGTTCTCGATTACATATCGACCTCTTAAGGCAATGAAAAGCCAAGCCATCGCCGACTTTCTCGCTGAGCATCCGATACCTGCCGACTCCCCCCTAAATTGCGAGTTGCCGGATGAACATACGTTCAACACAATCGAAAGGGAGAAGGAAGTAAATAATGCCCGATGGGAACTTTACTTCGATGGGGTATCTTCCATGAAGAAGCGAAAGTAGATCACCCCCATAATCAAAGCTGGGGTAGGCCTTATCTTTGTAACTCCACAAGGAGGGATAATGCGTTTTGGCTTTTCCTTAACGGAGACAAGAACAAACAACGAAGCGGAATATGAAGCTTTGATAGCAGGTCTTGAGATCGCTGTCGACATGGGGATCGAAAACCTCCTCATATATGGAGACTCCCAGCCGGTCGTTAGCCAAGTAAATGGCGACTGCCAGATGTGCAAACCAGAGTTGGTGAAATATGGTGAAAGAGTGCAGCAATTGCTGACAAAAATCCCCTCCTACATCCTGGAAAGCATACCGCGTGCGGAAAATAGTAAGGCGGATGCGTTAGCCAAGCTTGCTAAGGAACTGGCTGACGAAAATCTCGATGACGTAAGGATCATTGTGCAAAACCACCGGATTCTCACACCAGCAGAAATATCTCCGGAGTCATCTGAAGAAGAAGAAACGGACAAACAAGCAGCCTTCCAAATAGAGGATGAAGAAAAGGCTAAGGATTGGAGAGAAGTCTTCATAGACTACTTCAAATCCCATCGAACACCCGAAAACGCATCTTCGAGACATCAGCTCATAAAACGAACTCTATCTTTTGCCTTCGTCAATGATACTCTATATAAGAGATCGTTCGACAGTTTGTGGCTAAGGTGCCTGGGATCAAAGAAGCAAGGAGAGTCGTCCAAGAAACTCATGACGGACTCTGCGGTTCTTATCAAGCTGGGCCAAAGATGAAGCTGAAGATCAAAAGAATGGGTTACTATTGGCCCATGATGATTCAGGACGGCCTTGAATATGCGAAGCAGTGTCACTCGTACCAAATTCATAGGGACTTCATCCACCAGCATCCGAATCCGTTACACCCAACACTAGCTAGCTGGCCATTCGAAATGTGGGGAACCGATATAATCGGGCCTATCGAACCAGCATCATCTAAGGGACATCGGTTCATTTTGGCAACAACCGATTACTTCTCTAAGTGGGCAGAAGCAGTACCGCTAAGGGAGGTGAAGATAGAGAACATCCTCCATTTCTTCAGGACACATGTCATTTACCGGTTCGGCACTCCGCGACGGATCATCTCGGATAATGGGCCGGCCTACAGAAGCCATAAGATCAGCCGCTTCGCACAGCAGCATAAAATAGATTGGAGATACTCTTCGGTCTATAATCTCCGAGCTAACGGTCTAGCTGAGGCTTTCAACAAGACCTTAACAAAGATCATAAAGAAAACAGTGTGCAGAAATAATAAGGACTGGCACGAGAGACTACATGAAGCTCTCTGGGCCTATCAAACCACGTTCAAAATGGCCACGAATACAACGACATTCGTGTTGGTATTCGGCACGGAAGCGGTACTTCCCTTGGAGATAGAACTACCCTCTCTACAAGTGGCGGTTCGATACGAGCTGACGGATGAAGAAAATGCCCATCTTTGGCATGAGGAGCTCGACGCCCTCGATGAAACTCGTATCATGGCGCAGCAAAACCTAGAAGCGACGCGCTCATACGAAAGAATAACCAGATCGAGAACGTTCCGCCAAGGCGAACTCGTGGTAGTCATAAAAAGACCTATGATCCCCAACCGTGCAAAGCGAGGGAAATTAGAGCCAAACTACGAGGGTCCGTACATCATAGATAAGGTCTACCAAGGTGGGGCCTACTTGCTCATGGATATGCATGGCGAAAGACCCTTCCGACCAATAAACGGCCGGTTCCTTAAGAAATACTACGTCTGACAAGTCACGACTCAGGTTAATGATAGATGACGACGCTTGTGTCCGCTCGCTGTCTTCCTGAGTCCAGACTCTACAAGTAGTATCCGGCAAAACTTCGCCCCAAAAGCTGGTCCTGGACCGAGATGTCCCTAAACTAACAATGGACCGAGATGTCCCTAAACTAATACGTAGCCTCAAGCACGGCGATAAGGGAATTCAAGTTCGCAAGTCCCAGCGGCAAGGACTGCAACTCAAATCCCGCTGGCTACACAGTTACCCCGGTGGCGAAGTCCCCCTTAAGTGCCATTGGTAAACAGAGGGGTAAATATAAAATTTTAAAAAAAAAACGGTACGTCCACAAGCGAAATGGGCACGGATGAAAACCCAAAAGGGCTCCGTGAGTAAAATAACAGCAGGGCTATCGGCGAGTTTGTGAAAACCCGAAAGGGCGCAATCTCGTTAAAATAAAAACTCCTACAAGGTCCTCTCGACCTTGTGAGGAGAAAACACATGCGTGAGATCCTTACGACTCATAAAGGAGCAACACACTTAGGGATCCCCATGATTCCTAAGGAGAAATTACACTTACGATATCCTCACGACTCATAAGGAGAATTCCCCCCTATGAGACCCTCACGGCTCATATGATTCAAAAGCCTTAAGATACAAGGACCTGAACCTATTCTTAAGCCATCACACTCCCCAAATTGCCCTACAGGCGGTCCATATTGACCCTTGTATACAATACACGGGCACAAATAAACGTTCCCTCACCAAGTCCCACCAATGACGAGGAATGTCCTTATATGGTGAACGACACTTGTAAGTCCTCTTGACTTATAAGGAGAAAATATTCTTATGAGATCCTTACGACTTATAAGAGAACACACACTTAGGGATCCCCATGATTCCTAAGGAGAAAATACACTTACGAGATCCTCATGACTCGTAGGGAGAAGTACCTTTATGAGACCCTTACGGCTCGTAAAGTCAAAAAGCCTTAGTCAACAGGATCCTAACCCTGTTTGCTAAGCCACCTTTTTTCAAATCGACAAAGGCAAATGATGATTCTCTCCAGGCAATATCCCAGTTGTACCGATACTGATGCCTAAATCGGTATCAAATTCCAAGTCCTTTCACGGCAAATGATGATTCGCTCCTGGCAACATTTCAGTCGCAGCGATGCTGATGCTAAGAGTGGTATCAGATCTCGAGTTCCATACTCGCAATAAAAATCAGCGAGCAAAAAATGCATATGAAATAGCCGAAATGATGGGGCAACTCACAATAAAAATCAGCGAGCAAAATATATACATATAAAAACAGCCGAAATGTTTGGGCAACTCGCAATAAAAGGCAGCGAGTAAAAAGAAAAAAACAGCCGAAATAGTTGGGCACCGCGATAAAACAGCTGAAATGATTGGACAATCGCGACTTTCGCGATATAAAAAGCTGAAATGATAGAGCATCGCGGAAACAAAAAAAAATGAAACTTCTGCCCTGCAGGTGAGTCCACATCGATCCATGTATACAATCCATGGGCACAAACGAAAAGGGAACCACATTTTCTCACTGGGCTCTGTCAAAAGGGAGAGTCAAATCTTGATGGTTCATCGACAGCCGAGAGATCAACAACGGCGTTTCCTCAATACAGCAGGATGCGGACGTAACGTTAACAACCGACCCCAGGGTCAAAACAACGGAGCCATGGCAAAATCCCTAGTTCGCAGTCTCGACGGCAACATCTACAGCCTAGAGATCAACAACGGCGTTCCTTCTCACTCCAGCAAGATGCAGACGCAACGTCAGCAAATGGAGCCATGGCAAAGTCCCTAGTTCCAAATCTCAACGGTTCATAGACAGCCTAGAGATCAACAACGGCGTTCCTTCTCACTCCAGCAGGATGCAGACGCGGCGTCAACAACCGACCCCAGGGTCAAAACAACGGAGCCATGGCAAAGTCTCTAGTTCCGAGCCTCGACGGTTCACAGACAATCTAGAGACAGCCTCGACATTCGTCGCAATATAGCAGACACAATGTCAACAAACGAAGCAAAGGAAGATCCCTAGCTTCAGGGACTTGACGGCAACTCAAATGAAACCTGAAATACTATTGGAGATTATCCCACACTAGCGCGGAGTGGTCATGACTCATCGAGGCTCCCCAAACTGAGCCCAACCACAAGTAAAAAGCGGCATGGAAAATCCCTAACGCTTGCTCTTCCGACGGTAATATGACCTGGAAGATTACTTGAAGACATCTTGTCCAGCCCCCGAAGGGATCAGAGACACGACAGTCGCAAGGCTACTCGAACAGCAAAATTGCGTATTGGAGAATGCATCAGCCAACGCGACGGTACGACTAACAAAAACCCTAGTACCACAGACCCTAAAGGACTTCTGTCGTAAAGAGCAGAGGTTAACTGTGACGTTAGGACATTCTTGCGAGAACTTCTCGATTCGTCTCGACTCATAGGGAAAACAATGTTCCTGCGAGAACTTCTCGACTCGTCTTGACTTGTAGGGAAAAACATCTTCATGAAACCCTCACGGATTATGAAGGTGGAAAACCTTAGGCAACGGGGATATCAACCTGTTTCCTAAGCATTGTGGCCCTGCAAGTAGGTCCAAGATGGACTATTGTATACTATCCACGGGCCATATTCTCCAAAGTCGAATATCGACAAGGAGGAAAAAACCCACTTACGAGTCCTCTCGACTTGTAAGAGGGAAAATTCTCTTGTGAGATCCTTACGATTCTCAAGAGAAAACACACTTAGAAGTCCTCACGACTCCTAAGGAGAAAATACACCTACGGGATCCTCTAGACTCGTAGAGAGAAAAGTCTTTATGAGACCCTCACGGCTCATAAAGTTGGAATGTCTTAGGCGGCAGATCCAAATATGTTTCCTAAGCCATCGCTGCCCTGCAAGGAGGTCAAGATGGACTATCTACGAGCCACATTTGCCAAAGTTACATGCCAATATGAAATAAAATATATCTTTTATTCATGAATTCAAGTAAATACAAGATATATTTCATAAAGGAATCAGAATGAATACACGTTATTCATGAATCACAAGTTTACAGTTGGTACAAGAAAAAAGGTACAATGACAGTTATTAACGAGGAGGCTTCTTCAACAAATTGACAAGCCGCTCACGCGCTCCTCTTAATCCTTTCTCGTGGTCCGCTACTGTAGCCAATTCCGTTTCAATTTGATTCCATTGCCGTAAACAGGATGAAAGCTTTTCATTAGTTTCTAGCATGGCAGTTTCACAGTCCTGCGTGATCCGCTCGGTGAAGTCGAGCGTCCTCCTTAACATCAACCCGTCCAATATACATCCCGGAGGTTGTCGTAAATAGCTTTTAACTGTGCAGCATTCGCTTCAACCTGGGCACGCAACCGAACGGATTCGCTGGAGGCCGCCTCATGTTCTTTTCGTCTCAGGGCCGCCTCTTGTTCAAAATGGCGAATGAAAGGAACACTATGCTCGACCCACGCAGCCCGCTAGGAGTTCGAGGCCAACACCTCAGGAGCGAGACGCTTGAGCTCAATCTCGTGCAGGCAAGCCTCGATCTTTCTGCAATAATCAACCCAATAGCCGACGAGATCTTCATCATGGAAGTTCACGAGTGTCGCCAGCATTGGATTGACTTCAACGGCAAAATCCGTAGCAGAAGAAAGGGCCTCAGCATTGAGACCTTCGATAAACTCGCTTAACATTCGCCGGCTATTTGCGGCGCCCCTGGAAGATATGCGTTTAGCGAAGGGCCCTGCGGGCATTGGAATGCGAGACTCAAAAGGAGCTGGAGCCGGTGCAATTGCTGCAAAATGAATTACGGTCAAATTTCGACTCGGGAGATAAAGAAAACACATAAGGGATGGAGTCTATTATACCACTGTGGCAGGCGGCAGAATGGGGAGTACCGGAGGCGCGACTATTCTCTCGTCTCCTCCTCCGACCCGTGACTTTGTGATCAATATAAAGAAGACTTAGCAACAATAAGTTTATTCATAAAAGAAGGGGGAACATTAGCTAAAGAATATACTAACCAATACCAGAAGGTGGAACGATTTCCGACTGAAAGGAAAAATGCGGGTTCGACACCTGGTATAAATGGTCGAAAAGGACTCCTCCAGAGTTGCGACAATATACAGTCAATATAAAGAGGATTGTATCCACAGTGAAACAAATAAGTGAGAAACCCATACCTTCCATGATTTGAGGGGCACAGAAGAAAGCGAGGGGACAGCGACCGTCAGAGCAGCGACCAGCGACACTTCTTCAGACGGCATAGCCTCAGGGTTCACCGCGCCTATGCTCAAGACAAACGAAATATCATCAGAAGGGCTGAACAAGATTGAAAAACTCGAAAACAACAACCCAAGGACTACCTGATAGATCATGGACCAAAACCGCGACGGAGGCGTCACCAGGTGTAACGGCTTCTTCACTCTCTCTCAGGGGAATAGATTCCGTGCCCATAGCTTCATCCCCTGACTCGACGAGGGCCGTCGTAACACTTGCAACACTCACCGATACCAAAGAGCCACAAGGAGAAAGAGCAGCAGTCTAGACGGTCCCAGATTCCCGAGAAAGAGTAGCCACTTTGGGCTCTGTAATCGTCAACGTTTCACCTGCCATACCATTGCCAGGACTTGGCCCTGCGTGAAAGAAAATGCGTTATGTCAAAATTTGAGGACCGGGTTCTAATAAAAGACTGGGCGTTATGTTACCTTGGAGTAGCTTTTCAGTTTCTTCCTGAGCTGCGCGTGCAACCTGTCTATAGGCGGTAGACAGGGCAGAGGGAACATCCGCCGAAGGAGTATCAGCAAGCGGAATACTTCTTGAGCCTGCACCTACGGCCAAAACGGCGTCGCGTTCCTTCGCCGCGTGCTTCCTGCACTTCCTTACGGTCTGAGCAGTGAGAATGACCTCCTCAAGACTTCCGGCAAGGGGACGTCGTTGTCCGAACTGAGCTCTGCCTCTGGAGCCGCTACAGCGTCTATCATAGGCTGCTTCAGCAAATCCTCGTGCGGTGACTTTGGGAAGGCCGTGGCCACAGTAGCTGGCTCTAGAAGTTTTGCTGCATCACCACCCGGGATCGGCACTGCACTTGGAATAACCTGAGTTGAGGTAGTTCCTGCAATAAGGTGAAAGAGAGGGTCAGAGCACGAATAAAAAGAATAAAGGTATAATGAAGCAACTTATACCAAGACCCAAAGAAGCGCGGAGCCTCTCTTCCTCCTCAAACGTCCTGAGGGAAGCCGCGAAAGCCTCTTCGGCAGAAATACCTGTTGAAGAAAAGAACGTTAGTAAAAGCATAATAAAGAGAAAAGGGATAAACGCAGAAGAATATAACTACAGTATACCTGATTTCGCGATAGAAATCAACGCCGCTTCCTCGCGAGCCAGTCGTTCAGAAGCCGCGAGGGTAGCCTGTAGATCGGTGTCGGTCGCAGGCGTGTCGAACAAACCATCTTTGGTGCCATATTCGCACAAGCCCTCGCTATAGGGAGCATGGGGCTCCTGTCCAAATACGATGTCGGCAGAAAATAGAGACTTCTTCTTTTTCTGCGAACAGACACCAACGGTCGACGATAAGTGTTTTCGCTTGACAGGCATTTTCGAGCGACGGGTCCCGATCTCCGAACCAACGCCAGATTCTGGGGATGTTGCAGCTACCGCATCTATGGGAACACTGGGTTTAGGCTTTTCAGGGAAGGCACGCGGGACCACAACCGTAGTGACTTCTCTTAAGGAGGGACGAACGGCGGTCCGTCGCTTTAAAGGGACCGCTGGGTTACCAGCTGGGACAGCATCCTTATGATCAAGTAATAGCCACCTTTCTTCCCTGATAACAGCACCCGTCGTATGCTAGTACCACGCCACGTAAGCGTTCGAAGCTTTCGGCACATAGCTCGGCTCGCTGATGAGAAAGTTGGACCCCCGTATTTAGTCGCATAAAGTGGTGCAGCGCGCTGCGAATACCCTCTTCTGTAGCGACCGGCTCGGCTAAGAATGCCTCAAGAGGGACACCCTGATTGTAGCCCGACTGTTGAGCGAAGCGGTGCGGGTTATACCTCATGAACAGTGCCGAGGCGTTTTGCCTGAACACTAAAAAGCCCGGCCTAATAGAATACAAGTGCAGGATTTCCCGAGCCTTCAACGTAGGAGCCCCGTCTTTGAAAGTGGCACGCAGCGATTGCACCACCTTAGTAGATTCCTTGTCGATAGTTAAGACTTTATCGACAAAGGTCATGCTGTCCCCAACCATGCGTGGGCGGAGGACCAGTCGTCGAGCTTCTCGCTGCGACGGGTCTAACGCAGAAGCATCAAGCAGATACATGACCCGAGGAAAGTTGTAGCTATCATAATAGCGGAGTCGTTTATGAACACCGAAAGCACCTAGCACATGCATCTCGATCCACGACGTGAAGTAGCGCAACGGGAGATGTACGGGCTTTACCCCCGGCTGAGTAGTGTCTGCCGCTAAGCTCAGTCCATGATATAGATGAGCCAGCCCGGCGATCCCAACGGCCACACGCCACCTGCAATCATGCGGTGGGCTGGATAGAAGACAGACGGCCTCATGTAGCGGGGATGCGTTGGAAGCACAAACCAGCTCAACCATAGGCCGATGAACCCTAGAAAGAACATCTCTTCATCGACGTCTGAAACAGCGAGCTCTGCAAAAGGGACGACCGAGGTGTCTGGAATGAAGAAATTTCTCAAATCCGCTTCCGCCGTCGGCTGGTTATCCAAACCGAAACCAAATGGGTCATCAAGCTTGGCGAATTTCGCGGCTTGTTTTGACAAGACTTCTGGGCGAAGAAAGCGGACGATGAAATCTGTGAAGCTGACTCCGTGCCCTCCAGACTATAGAAACAGACTCTCATAAATGTTCAACACCTTGATTAGGCTCGGGAACCGATGTTGAATGGCATTCTCTGGAGTGAGACCCATTACCACTGATTTGGTGGCAAAGATGTACTCATCAGGGGAAAGTATCTCCTCGTAATGTTCCCCCCTGATGCGCAGGCCTGAAATTTCCGCAAACTCCTCTAAGGAAATTGAAACTTCCCGATCCGATAGAAGAAATGTATGAGTCGGGATGTTCCATTGTTCCAGAAAAGCCTGGACCCACCATACATGAGGCGCGGGATGTTGAAAAAGAGATGCATAAATTGCAGGATACAACCCGAGCTTCAACAGCAGCGACTTCTTGGCCGACAGGATATACCGAGCTCACTGCAGCTATCTGGCTGAATGGTGAGGAGTCAAACCTATCATGCATACTTATACCCAAGGGTGCGACTCATCTTGACATATGCACCGCCCCAAAATATCCAAAGCCATCGGCGGCTGTACGGATATTGATTCCATAGAAGGCTGAAGGCGACCCTCCGAAGTCCAGTTGACCTCCTCTACGGCATAATTCACTTGAGGCGAATCGGCGTAATGAATTGCTGAAATTGGCTCTAAGGGTGCTGCATAAGAAAAACTGCACCGACCCCGAATGATCTGATTATACCATGACCCCCACAAGTGAAGAGACTTCTGCTCCGGGTCATGATCTTTAATAAGTGCGAAGATTTCTCGATCCACGGGCGCGTTGGCAAAGGCGCTCTCTAAACGTACGAAAGGGACGGAAGAGTCGAAGGCCATTGCACCTGCACAAAAGGAGAAGGTTCAGCTATCGGTGTTATGATTCAGAAATCGGAACTTTAACATTCTGCGGGGCCCACAAAATCGAGGTGACGTCCCATCATTGATAGGACAGTCACTCATTAAGAATGGAATCCTAAGAGGATTCTCATTTAATGAGAAACCTCATTGGGCTAAGGAGTTAAACTCCCTCGAGAGCTGTGCTCTGCCAACAGAATTCACATCTGTCAATTTTAATTAAGAGGGGAATAAAATTCCCCAAAAATTTCTGAAGAGCTATGCTCTATAAAGATGATGGAGGTAATCTACCAGAACCCTCAAAAGCAAAGCTTTTTTTTATAGGGTAAAACCCCAAGATCTTTAAGATTTGCAAAACAAATTCTAAGAGTTCTTCATGGAAGATGAGCAATGTTCTAATTAATGGGTTAAGCAACCCTAAAATACATCTTAAGATCTACGATCTAAGAAGAGCAAAGCTCTGTTAATGGGTTCGATTATAATCCTTACCAAATTTTTAGGCAGAGTTCTAACTCTAGAAAGGATTTCTTTGGGCAGAGATCTAAGCTCTGAAACGAGAATTAAATTCTCAAAAAAAGGAGGACAAGAGAAGATGAACAGCAGTCATCTCAAGGACCAAAGGCCCTACTTATAGGCATAGGAAGACGATTCAACTTCCAAGAAGATCCAACGGTGGAAAAGCTGCCACCGCTGTACTCACGTGTGAGGCACGTGAGCGCAACGGTGGGGGGCATTTGTTTCCCCCAATAAAAGAGCAAGGCTCTGTTCAAAATTTGAAAGGCCAGCGCCTCACGTGCCTCGCACAAGGGCGCCGGCGCCAAGAGTTAAAAACTCTTAGGCAGCGCCTCACGTGCCTCGCACGAGGGCGCCGGTGCCAGAACTAAAAACTCTCTATTCGACAGAGCCATTGGATTAAAGATCCAACGGAGATGATAAATCATCAAAATGCAGAATTAAATTCTGTTGAGGAAATATTCCTCAAATCTTTCTAAACAAGAAAGATTACTATCTGTAAAACAGAGCACCGTTGGATTAAAAATCCAAAGGTGATTAAAAATCATCTATCTGCAGAATAAATTCTGTATGGGAAAATATTTCCCTAATCTTGTTAAAAACAAGAAAGATATTTTCTGTAAAAAACAGAAGTCCTTAGATCAAAGATCCAACGGTAGATAAAATCCCCAAATCAATTAAAAATCTCTCAATGAGAGATTTCTTTAACTAAATCAACAAACTTGCCTCTACAATATAAATGACCCAAAACTTCAAGTCTTGTACAGAGGAACACCCCCCCCCCCATAAGCTTCAAACTTTAAAAAAAAAGAGCAAGCAAGAAGAAAGCTTTAAGAGGGAAGAAAGAAGAATACCTCTATTCGAGGTAAACAAAAATAATAGAGATCAGAGCATCTCATCTGCATATCCAAGGGTTTAACCCTTATAAAAGAACTTAGTTCTTTCTCTGGATCTGAGATCCATGAGACAAGTCTCCCACAAAATAGAATTTAATTCTCATAGGGATGAACTTGTTCTTGGGGATCAAAGATCCAGAAAATAACAGAGAATTGAACTCTTCATAACAGAATATACGAAGAAAACCTAGCGTCCAAGCGCCTCACGTGTCCCTCACATGGGCGCTGCTCAATAAAGAGTGCTAAGCACTCAATGGTTGGCGCTCAGCGCCAAGCACCTCACGTGTCCCTCACGTGGGCGCTGCTCAATAGAGAGTGCTTAGCACTCAATGGTTGGCGCTCAGCGCCAAGCACCTCACGTATCCCTAAGCGGGCGCTGCTCAATAAAGAGTGCTTAGCATTCAATGGTTAGCGCTCAGCGCCAAGCGCTTCACGTGTCCCTCACGTGGACGCTGCTCAATAAAGAGTGCTTAGCACTCAATGTTTGGCGCTCAGCGCCAAGCGCCACACGTGCCCCTCATGTGGGCGCTATTCAACATAAAACGCTTGGTACTCATCAGCCAGCGCCCAGCGCTTAGCACCCAGCGCCTCACGTGCTCCGCATGTGGGCGCCATAAAGAGTGTTTAACGCTCCATAAAAACAAAAAAGGGAAAGTAAAGTAAAGTATGAGCGTCAGAACCCATATAAATGCTCAGCATTGTTTGCACAGAAAGGGGACTGAGCCCAAGCAAGTGTTTAGCACTTTATCTAAATGAAATGACAAAGACTGAGTGGGCTGAGCCCAAGTTGACCAGATCCCTAATTCAGATCAACCGAGCCCATGAGCTCATTATTTTCCAAATTAGTCTTAGTCCCAAACACGACTACCGATCTTCCGACGTATATTCATTTCACATCTCCCCTCAATCCAGAAATTCGTTCAAGGGTACACTCCTCACACCTCTGATATATGTCATTGTAATTCTTCAACGTCTTCAGAGAGGTGGTGGATCCCGACAACCAACAACTCTTTGGTGCACTTCCGAACAACAACAGACCGTAATGTCCTTAAACTAAAACAATAGAGCCCAAATGCTCTTTTGTTGGATCTGAATGATCCTAAAACCTTGTTAAGTAGATCTTAGTCTAAAATTGGACTAACGTATCCTTAACAAACATTTAAGTTGATCTTAATCTCAAACGAGATTAAGATCAACTTAAATCAAACCAAACCCAAATCTAAGAATATACGGATTTGGACTAATCCATGCCCTACGGGCGACAACCTAAATTAGTCTCCGTATACAATCCACGGGCAGCCAAAAATAAAACAAACACACACGACATGAAGTGAACTTCATGAGCAGGAGAAAGTGGTTATCGCGATGTGATAACGTAATTAACTGCAGGGGCTTGCGCCTGCAGGGAAGAGCATCCCCACAATAAATAAAAACCATCACAAATGAGTGAGAATCTGACGAAGTCTGCTACAACGGCCGCATCCGTCCAAACCTCCGATACACGGAGCCATAAATCAACTTGGCATCTTCGGAGAGGTGGACGGATAAATCCAAATAGTATCTGCCCCCAAATTCAGGCAAGACGACCTACGCGGTTTCGTCTCCGTTTTCGGCGGTAAACATGGGTTTTGTTGAAGGTTTCGGCTAGACCGTTGGCCCGAGTATTATAAACTGAAGAATATCTCTAATCTATTTTATACTGCTGTGCGTAGCGGCTGATTTTATGGATTCTGTAAGTTGGTCCATTATTCGAGATAATCCGTCGTGGAGTGCCGAACCGATAGATGACATGGGTTTTAAAGAAGTGGAGGATATTCTCCATCTTCACCTCCCTTAGTGGTACTACTTCTGTCCATTTAGAGAAGTAATCGGTCATTGCCAATATAAACCGATGTCCTTTGGATGACGTCGGTTCGATGGAGCCAATTATATCGGTTTCCCACATTTCGAACGGCCAGCTGGCCACTGTCGGGTGCAGCGGATTCGGGTGCTTACGTATGAAGTCCCCGTGAATTTGGCATAACTGACACTGCTTCTTATATTCAAGGCAATCCTGAATCATCGTGGGCTAATAGTAACCCATTCTATTTATCTTCAACTTCATCTTCGGACCAGCCTGATGGGAGCCGTAAAGTCCATCGTGTATTTCTTGGACGATTTTCTTTACTTCCTTCAGCCCTAGGCCCCTTAACCATAAGAGGTCGAACGATCTCTTATATAGGGTATCATTGACGGAGGCAAAAGACAAAGCTCGTTTCATGAGCTGATGTCTAAACGACGCATTTTCGGGCGTTTGTTGGGACTTGAAGTAGTCTATGAAGACTTCCCTCCATTCCTTGACCTCTTCTTCGTCCTCTATTTGAAGGGCTACTTGTTCGGTCGTTTCTTTTCCTTCGGATGGCTCTATTAGGTCTTCCGAAGATATATCTGTTGGCGTGAGGACGCTACGGCTTTGCACGATGATCCTTACATCATCAAGGTTTTCATCGGCCAATTCCTTAGCCAATTTGGCCAACACATCAGCTTTGTTGTTTTCCTCTCGCGGTATGCTTTCCAGTGTATAGGAAGAGATTTATGTCAGCAATTGCTGCACTTTTTTGCCATACCTTATTAGCTCTGTCTTGTATGTTTGATAATCGCCGTTTACTTGGCTAACGATCAGTTAGGAGTCTCCATATATGAGGAGGTCTTTGATTCCCATATCGATAGCGATCTCAAGGCCGGCTATTACAGCTTTGTATTCAGCTTCGTTGTTAGTCCTTGGCTCCGTTAAGGAGAGGGCGTAACGCAATATCCCTCTTTACAGGGTCACCAAGATAAGGCCCACCCCAGCTTTGATTATGGTGGTGTTTTGTTTTCGCCTCTTCATGGAAGATGCTCCATCAAAGTAGAGTTTCCATTGGGGATCATTTTCTTCTTTCTCTTCTTCGATTACGTCGAACGCGTGTTCGTCTGGCAACTCACAATTTAGGGGAGAGTCGACTGGTATCGGATGCTCCGCGAGAAAGTCGATGATGGCATGTCCTTTCACCGCTTTGAGGGGTCAATACGTTATCGAGAACTCCATCAGGAGGAGGGCCCATTTGGCAAGTCTTCTTGTCAGTATGGTCTTTGATATCAAATATTTGAGAGGATCAACCTACAATATGAGGTAGACATCATGTGTCAAGGCATAATGTATGAGCTTCGTTATTGCGAAGATCAGCGCCAAGCAGTACTTTTCAATGAGTGAGTAGTTGCTTTCTGCTCTCAAGAGAACTCAACTTAAATAGTAGAGAGCCCTCTCCTTTTCTTGATCGTTCTTTTGTGTCCATAGTGCGCCTAGTGAACCCTCGAGGGCTGTTGTATATTGGATAAGGGGTTTTCACTTAACCGGAGCGGCCAATACCGGCGGATTTTGCAGGTATTGCTTGATTTCATCTAGTGCGTTTTGGCACTTCTGATCCCAGACGAACGGGGTCCCCTTCTTCATCAGATGGCTGTAGGGACGGCATTTTCCGGAGAGATTAGTTATGAACCGCCGAATATACACGAGCTTTCCTTGGAGAGATTGCAGTTGTTTGAGGGTTCTTGGCGAAGGCATTTCCATAATCGCCTTGATTTTTTAGGGATCGATTTCGATGCCTCGGTGACAAATGATGAATCCCAGGAATTTTTCTGAGGAGACTCAAAACGCGCATTTCAGAGGGTTCATCTTCAGATTATACTTCCGAAGACGTTGGAACACTATTTTTAGATGCTCCCAATATTCCTCATGAGATTTGCTCTTCACCACAAGGTCGTCGATGTAGCATTTGACGATCTCGTATAAGAGGTCATCGAAGATCTTTATCATGGACCTTTGGTAGGTAGCACCGGCATTCTTCAAGCCAAAGGGCATCACCTTATAGCAGAATACGCCTAACGGTGTCCGAAAGGCGGTGTGGTTTTGGTCTTTAGGATCTATTTTTATTTAATTATACCCTAAGGATCCATCCATGAAGTAGAAGACTTCGTGTCACGCCCCGCTTCCCGGTGTACGGCGAAGGGGACGAGACTGGTCCGCTACGTATTTACTGTGAAGTAAATATGCTAAGCGTATCTAAGCAATATAAAGTAAATACACAAGAGAAAAAAGATATGAACTGAACAGCAACTTTATTTATTAACATTCTTTTATACAATGCATGGAAAGTAAATACATGGAATAAAGCGATGCCTAAACAATGGCATAACAGAAATGAAACAGTACTGAAATGGAAAGTGTACAATGACTAGAGCTCGGGATCTTTACTGAACTGGTCCAAGTCTTCAGCAGTGGGCTCGATCTCTGCAGTGTCCAGATCACCTGACGACATTTAAAGAAGAAAGAAGAGAATGTCGTCAGCGAACAGGTCGCTCGGTAAGTCCTAAAGATAAGAGGAGAAATAAAATAGACAGAGAGTAAGAGAGAGAGAGAGAGAGAGTATCTTTTACAGTTTTATTATATTGTTATATTGTTGTATTTAGTGTTAACGCTGTTGTTTGTAACTTGGTACAGAAGGATGCCAGTGTTTACGAGAGGAGTCTCACTTGCGCTGGAGATTAAGGTATCAGAAACTCAAGAAACCGTTGGGCCACGGTACAACAGAAACGGAATATATGTTAGGTGTCTTATGGTTGCAGTCTCGTGCCACTTCTAACACCTTCCGTACCAATCTACTCCTTAAACTCCGTAGTGTTTTGATTGTAGTGTTGTATTGTATTGTATAGATTGTATAGTTGGATAACTGACCAAAACCATGATATCAGTAAACGGATGTAACTGTATAATCATGTAAATGGAGATCATGGAAATGGAATGTATATCCATGGTTTGGTTCAGTCAAGTTGTATAGATTGATAATTGGATTCATGGATTCATGGATTCATGTTGGATTGTAATATTGTAGATTGTAGATTGTAAATTGTAGACTGTAGATTGTAGATTGTAGAATGTAGATTGTAGATTGTACTCGAATCATATTCAAGTCAGATTATACTGAGACTCAAACTGAGTCAGACAATTAGAAATGTAAATCGAAATCCTGATTATTTCTTAATCCTATATTTACTAGGGTCCTTAGGGTAAGTTATAAAACTTGAGGGGGGTTTATGTAAAATACTTTTATATATTTTTCAAGATACTCCCCAAGTATTTATTATTCGTCTTTAGGGTTATAATAAATGTACATTTTATATTGTGATATTTCTAGTGAAAATATCCTATTTTCATAAATAGAGGTATTTATGTGTAATATTGATTATATTGAATTCATGGTATTTTAGTGTAAACCGATTCTTGTGACATTTTTAGAAAAAAATGGAATATTTATAATAAGTCAAATTAGATATTTTTGAGTTACATATACATATATTTATATGAAAATAAATTTTAATATATTTATTATAATCTAGAAATCTCATTTTTTTCTTAAGATATCGTATTTAAATCTTTCGAGACCGAATGCTCCTCGCGGAGATCTGCATCTCGCACTACTAAGCCCGAGAATGTGCGATAATCCGCATCATCCCGAACGGGTTCCCCAAAGTGGGTTGTAGCGGCGCATTGCAAAGATTTGTTTAAATACTAATCTTTAAAGAAAAACGGTTTTATTAAATTAATGGTATTTATTTGCAAAAGATGTCGATTTCCAGTATTCTATGGTTTAGATTGTTCCTAGTTGGAGACAAGTTGTGAGATATCTCTCAAATCGCCTCTTCACCGCCAATTGTGGCCAGGTAAGTACAAGTAAAGAAAGGAGGGGTCCGCTCACGAATCGCCGTGAGACGAGCCTTTTAAAGTTACCTTTCTCACTTGTCTAGCCTAGGCACCACAAAATAAGGTTTAGATAAACGACTGAATGCCCACAACCTTGCTCTGTCCTAATGAATGTGACAGTCCTTAATTGGCTCAGTCTAGATATATTTTTTATTAGTTCAAAAGTTATTTATTTATAAAGATGTATCAATACTAAATCTTTTAGAATTGGTTTTTATTAAGTAAAGGGTATTTAAATGAAAATATTTGTTTTCCCGTATTCTAAGTCCTCGAGGTATCGTGTTATGTTTGTATATGAGTGTGTGAGGAGGTAGGTCGTTACCTCGTGATCTACTTAAAGATATAGCAAGTTTAATGGAGTTAAATGTATAATTGAAACAATGTGGTATTTAAGTGAAAAATACGATAAATGGAAATAGCTATCATTTTATGAATTTAAACTTGATCAATTTAGTTGATTAGTGTTTAATAGTCAATATGAGAGTGTTTAAGCATGATTGAAATAACGAGAAGTGAAGTTTATAAGAAAACCGAATCAGAAATCGGAGTTGTTCCGATTCCGTCGGGTTTGTAAATCCGTATTATTTTTTTTGAATAGAAAAGAGGGATAGAAAATGGGACTTACGGTTTTGGACAATCACGAGAGTGAGATGGAAGAAGAGGAATCGCCGGTGCGTCGATTCGTCGCCGAGAGTTCCTAGCACGATCGCCGGAAGTTCGCCATAGATTTCGCCGGAGCTTCGCCTTTCGCTCGTTTTCAAAGTACACAAGATTCTTGGATATTTTTAGAGAGTTGGTTCAGAATTTTGGGGTGAGAGGGTAGAGGGTAGGGGTGTATTTATAGGGTTAGGTTAGGGTTAGGGTAGGTGTAGGGTTTTAATTTAAAAAATGTAAAAATGTATTAAAAAATCATTAAAAATGGAGTAAAGGAGGTTTTAAAAGCTCTCTGGAACCGATCTGAGTAATTGGAGTGTGCAGGAGGGTTGAGAAAACCAAAAGCTATATTTTTCATGTTGACGATTCGGCCGATCGGCCGACTCGATCGAGTCGGGGTCTCGGAAGATGGGGGGTCCCCGGAGGTAGTCACTGGTGCATTAACATTTTCATGTGTAGTGGGAAAAGTGGGAGTTATCACGTGTGGATTGTTGGGCTTCTATAAAATTGAAAACAAATAAATATAAAAAAAATAATGTGAGGTATGGGATTTGAACTCTGGTGGCTTGGTTCAGCAGTGCAAGCTATTACCAATGAGCTACAAGCTCCTTCTTGTAATTACGGGGTGAGATAAATACTTAAAATGGCAACAGCAATATTAAATACTCCAAGTATACTTTAAATTTAAATCAAATTTATGTACACTAAAAATGGAATTGTTACATTCTTTTAACTTGTAATTAAAAAGCAAATTAATTACTTATATCTTGTGCTCACGCTAAAATACCCCTTTATGGATTTTGAAAAAAAATATTTGAAAAAATTTTTTACAAGAAAATTATGGTTGTTACATTCTACCCTCCTTATAAAAATTTCGTCCTCGAAATTTGTAAAAGGAAAGTGTAACAGATTTAAGAAAAGTGTGGTGACTGAAGTACTGATAGTGCATGACAGGTTTAAAAAAATGTGAAAATGTGTGAAGGAATGAAAGAATGCGAAAGTTTTGGTAAGATTGTAAAAGAGGTGAGGAAATTTTGGGTTTGGACAGATTCAAAGTATATGATTCAAAGAATATAAAAGATAAGATTCAAGGAACATGATTGTAAAGAATGTTTTAGTTGCTGGTTCTTGTGTTATATTGCTTAGGTTGTTCACGTAGAACAGAATTACATGGCAGTGTTCCATACAACTCTGACCTGCATGGGCCACCAACAAAACCTGTCACGCCCCGCTTCCCGGTGTACGGCGAAGGGGACGGAACTGGTCCGCTACGTATTTACTGTGAAGTAAATACGCTAAGCGTATCTAAGCAATATAAAGTAAATACACAAGAGACAAAAGATATGAACTGAACACCAACTTTATTTATTAACATTGTTTTGTACAATGCATGGAAAATAAATACATGGAATAAAGCGATGCCTAAACAATGGCATAACAGAAATGAAACAGTACTGAAATGGAAAGTGTACAATGACTAGAGCTCGGGATCTTCACTGAACTGGTCCAAGTCTTCAGCAGTGGGCCCGATCTCTGCAGTGTCCAGATCACCTGACGACATTCAAAGAAGAAAGAAGAGAATGTCGTCAGCGAACAGGTCGCTCGGTAAGTCCCAAAGATAAGAGGAGAAATAGAATAGACAGAGAGTAAGAGAGAGAGTATCTTTTACAGTTGTATTATATTGTTATATTGTTGTATTTAGTGTTAACGCTATTGTTTGTAACTTGGTACAGAAGGATGCCAGTGTATACGAGAGGAGTCTCACTTGCCTCGTAGACTAAGGTATCAGAAACTCTAGGAACCGTTGGGCCACGGTACAACAGCAACGTAATATATGTTTGGTGTCTTATGGTTGCAGTCTCGTGCCACTTCTAACACCTTCCGTACCAATCTACTCCTTAAACTCCGTAGTGTTTTGATTGTAGTGTTGTATTGTATTGTATAGATTGTATAGTTGGATAACTGACCAAAACCATGATATCAGTAAACGGATGTAACTGTATAACCATGTAAATGGAGATCATGGAAATGGAATGTATATCCATGGTTTGGTTCAGTCAAGTTGTATAGATTGATAATTGAATTCATGGATTCATGAATTCATGTTGGATTGTAATATTGTAGATTGTAGATTTTAGACTGTAGACTGTAGGTTGTAGATTGTACTTGAATCATATTCAAGTCAGATTATACTGAGACTCAAACTGAGTCAGACAATTAGAAATGTAAATCGAAGTCCTGATTATTTCTTAAACCTATATTTACTAGGGTCCTTAGGGTAAGTTATAAAACTTGAAGGGGTTTTATGTAAAATACTTTTATATAGTTTTCAAGATACTCCCCAAGTATTCATTATTCGTCTTTAGGGTTATAATAAATGCATATTTTATATTATGATATTTCTAGTGAAAGTATCCTATTTTCATAAATAGAGGTATTTTTGTGTAATATTGATTATATTGAATTCATGGTATTTTAGTGTAAACCGATTCTTGTGATATTTTTAGAAAAAGATGGAATATTTATAATAAGTCAAATTAGATATTTTTGAGTTACATATTCATATATTTATATGAAAATAAATTTTAATATATTTATTATAATCTAGAAATCTTATTTTTTCTTAAGATGTCGTATTTAAATCTTTCGAGACCGAATGCTCCTCGCGGAGCTCTGCATCTCGCACTACTAAGCCCGAGGATGTGTGATAATCCGCACCATCCCGAACGGGTTCCCCAAAGTGGGTTGTAGCGGCGCTTTGCAAAGATTTGTTTAAATACTAATCTTTAAAGAAAAACGGTTTTATTAAATTAATAGTATTTATTTGCAAAAGATGTTGATTTCCAGTATTCTATGGTTTAGATTGTTCCTACTTGGAGACAAGTTGTGAGATATCTCTCAAATCGCCTCTTCACCGCCAATTGTGGCCAGGTAAGTACAAGTGAAGAAAGGAGGGATCCGCTCACGAATCGCCGTGAGACAGACCTTTTAAAGTTATCTTTCTCACTTTTCTAGCCTAGGCACCATAAAGTCAAGTTTAAATAAACTACTGAATGCCCACAACCTTACTCTGTCCTAATGAATGTGACAGTCCTTAATTGGCTCAGTCTAGATATATTTTTTATTAGTTCAAAAGTTATTTATTTATAAAGATGTATCAATACTAAATCTTTTAGAATTGGTTTTTATTAAGTAAAGGGTATTTAAATGAAAATATTTGTTTTCCCGTATTCTAAGTTCTCGAGGTATCGTGTTATGTTTGCATATGAGTGTGTGAGGAGGTAGGTCGTTACCTCGTGATCTACTTAAAGGTATAGCAAGTTTAATGGAGTTAAATGTATAATTGAAACAATGTGGTATTTAAGTGAAAAATACGATAAATGAAAATAGCTATCATTTTATGAATTTAAACTTGATCAATTTAGTTGATTAGTGTTTAATAGTCAACATGAGAGTGTTTAAGCATGATTGAAATAACGAGAGGTGAAGTTTATAAGAAAACCGAATCGGAAATCGGAGTTGTTCCGATTCCGTCGGGTTTGTAAATCCGTATTATTTTTTTCTGAATAGAAAAGAGGGATAGAAAATGGGACTTACGGTTTTGGACAATCACGAGAGTGAGATGGAAGAAGAGGAATCGCCGGTGAGTCAATTCGTCGCCGAGAGTTCCTAGCACGATCGCCGGAAATTCACCGTAGATTTCGCCGGAGCTTCGCCTTTCGCTCGTTTTCAAAGTACACAAGATTCTTGGAAATTTTTTGAAAGTTGGCTCAGAATTTTAGGGTGAGAGGGTAGAGGGTAGGGGTGTATTTATAGGGTTAGGCTAGGGTTAGGGTAGGTGTAGGGTTTTAATTTAAAAAATGTAAAAATGTATTAAAAAATCATTAAAAATGGAGTAAAGGAGGTTTTAAAAGCTCTCTGGAACCGATCTGAGTAATTGGAGTGTGCAGTGGGGTTGAGAAAACCAAAAGCTATATTTTTCATGTTGACGATTCGGCCGATCGGCCGACTCGACGAGTCGGGGTCTCGGAAGATGGGGGGTACCCGGAGGTAGTCACTGGTGCATTAACATTTACATGTGTAGTGGGAAAAGTGGGAGTTATCACGTGTGGACTGTTGGGTTTCTATAAAATTTAAAACAAATAAATATAAAAAAATAATGTGGGGTATGGGATTTGAACTCTGGTGGCTTGGTTCAGCAGTGCAAGGTATTACCAATGAGCTACAAGCTCCTTCTTGTAATTATGGTGCGAGATAAATACTTAAAATGGCAACTGCAATATTAAATACTCCAAGTATACTTTAAATTTAAATCAAATTTATGCACACTAAAAATGGAGTTGTTACATTCTTTTAACTTGTAATTAAAAAGCAAATTAATTACTTATATCTTGTGCTCAGGCTAAAATACCCCTTTATGGATTTTGAAAAAAATATATTTGAAAAAAATTTGTACAGGAAAATTAGGGTTGTTACATTCTACCCTCCTTATAAAAATTTCGTCCTCGAAAATTATAAAAGGAAAGTGTAACGGATTTAAGAAAAGTGTGGTGACTGAAGTACTGATAGTGCATGACAAATAACAAAGTGGTGCAAGGGTTTAAAAAAATGTGAAAATGTGTGAAGGAATGAAAGAATGCAAAAGTTTTGATAAGATTGTAAAAGAGATGAGGGAATTTTGGGTTAGGACAGATTCAAAGTATATGATTCAAAGAATATAAAAGATAAGATTCAAGAAACATGATTGTAAAGAATGTTTTAGTTGCTGGTTCTTGTGTTATATTGTTTAGGTTGTTCACGCAGAACAGAATTACATGGCAGTGTTCCATACAACTCTGACATGCATGGGCCACCAACAAAACCTGTCACGCCCCGCTTCCCGGTGTACGGCGAAGGGGACAGAACTGGTCCGCTACGTATTTACTGTGAAGTAAATACGCTAAGCGTATCTAAGCAATATAAAGTAAATACACAAGAGACAAAAGATATGAACTGAACAGCAACTTTATTTATTAACATTGTTTTGTACAATGCATGGAAAGTAAATACATGGAATAAAGCGATGCCTAAACAATGGCATAACAGAAATGAAACGGTACTGAAATGGAAAGTGTACAATGACTAGAGCTCGGGATCTTCACTGAACTGGTCCAAGTTTTCAGCAGTGGACCCGATCTCTGCAGTGTCCAGATCACCTGACGACATTCAAAGAAGAAAGAAGAGAATGTCGTCAGCGAACAGGTCGCTCGGTAAGTCCCAAAGATAAGAGGAGAAATAGAATAGACAGAGAGTAAGAGAGAGTATCTTTTACAGTTGTATTATATTGTTATGTTGTTGTATTTAGTGTTAACGCTGTTGTTTGTAGCTTGGTACAGAAGGATGCCAGTGTATACGAGAGGAGTCTCACTTGCCCCGTAGACTAAGGTATCAGAAACTCTAGGAACCGTTGGGCCACGGTACAACAGCAACGTAATATATGTTTGGTGTCTTATGGTTGCAGTCTCGTGCCACTTCTAACACCTTCCGTACCAATCTACTCCTTAAACTCCGTAGTGTTTTGATTGTAGTGTTGTATTGTATTGTATAGATTGTATAGTTGGATAACTGACCAAAACCATGATATCAGTAAACGGATGTAACTGTATAATCATGGAAATGGAGATCATGGAAATGGAATGTATATCCATGGTTTGGTTCAGTCAAGTTGTATAGATTGATAATTGGATTCATGGATTCATGAATTCATGTTGGATTGTAATATTGTAGATTGTAGATTTTAGACTGTAGACTGTAGGTTGTAGATTGTACTTGAATCATATTCAAGTCAGATTATACTGAGACTCAAACTGAGTCAGGCAATTAGAAATGTAAATCGAAGTCCTGATTATTTCTTAAACCTATATTTACTAGGGTCCTTAGGGTAAGTTATAAAACTTGAAGGGGTTTTATATAAAATACTTTTATATAGTTTTCAAGATACTCCCCAAGTATTCATTATTCGTCTTTAGGGTTATAATAAATGCATATTTTATATTATGATATTTCTAGTGAAAATATCCTATTTTCATAAATAGAGGTATTTTTGTGTAATATTGATTATATTGAATTCATGGTATTTTAGTGTAAACCGATTCTTGTGACATTTTTAGAAAAAGATGGAATATTTATAATAAGTCAAATTAGATATTTTTGAGTTACATATTCATATATTTATATGAAAATAAATTTTAATATATTTATTATAATCTTGAAATCTCATTTTTTCTTAAGATGTCGTATTTAAATCTTTCGAGACCGAATGCTCCTCGCGGAGCTCTGCATCTCGCACTACTAAGCCCGAGGATGTGTGATAATCCGCACCATCCCGAACGGGTTCCCCAAAGTGGGTTGTAGCGGCGCTTTGCAAAGATTTGTTTAAATACTAATCTTTAAAGAAAAACGGTTTTATTAAATTAATAGTATTTATTTGCAAAAGATGTTGATTTCCAGTATTCTATGGTTTAGATTGTTCCTACTTGGAGACAAGTTGTGAGATGTCTCTCAAATCGCCTCTTCACCGCCAATTGTGGCCAGGTAAGTACAAGTGAAGAAAGGAGGGATCCGCTCACGAATCGCCGTGAGACAGGCCTTTTAAAGTTACCTTTCTCACTTTTCTAGCCTAGGCACCACAAAGTCAGGTTTAAATAAACGACTGAATGCCCACAACCTTTCTCTGTCCTAATGAATATGACAGTCCTTAATTGGCTCAGTCTAGATATATTTTTTATTAGTTCAAAAGTTATTTATTTATAAAGATGTATCAATACTAAATCTTTTAGAATTGGTTTTTATTAAGTAAAGGGTATTTAAATGAAAATATTTGTTTTCCCGTATTCTAAGTTCTCGAGGTATCGTGTTATGTTTGCATATGAGTGTGTGAGGAGGTAGGTCGTTACCTCATGATCTACTTAAAGGTATAGCAAGTTTAATGGAGTTAAATGTATAATTGAAACAATGTGGTATTTAAGTGAAAAATACGATAAATGGAAATAGCTATCATTTTATGAATTTAAACTTGATCAATTTAGTTGATTAGTGTTTAATAGTCAACATGAGAGTGTTTAAGCATGATTGAAATAACGAGAAGTGAAGTTTATAAGAAAACCGAATCGGAAATCGGAGTTGTTCCGATTCCGTCAGGTTTCTAAATCCGTATTATTTTTTTCTGAATAGAAAAGAGGGATAGAAAATGGGACTTACGGTTTTGGACAATCACGAGAGTGAGATGGAAGAAGAGGAATCGCCGGTGCGTCAATTCGTCGCCGAGAGTTCCTAGCACGATCGCCGGAAGTTCGCCGTAGATTTCGCCGGAGCTTCGCCTTTCGCTCGTTTTCAAAGTACACAAGATTCTTGGAAATTTTTAGAGAGTTGGCTCAGAATTTTAGGGTGAGAGGGTAAAGGGTAGGGGTGTATTTATAGGGCTAGGCTAGGGTTAGGATAGGTGTAGGGTTTTAATTTAAAAAATGTATTAAAAAATCATTAAAAATGGAGTAAAGGAGGTTTTAAAAGCTCTCTGGAACTGATCTAAGTAATTGGAGTGTGCAAGGGGGTTGAGAAAACCAAAAGCCATATTTTTCATGTTGACGACTCGGCCGACTCGGCCGAGTCCAGCCGAGTCGGGGTCTCGGAAGATGAGGGGTCCCCAGAGGTAGTCACTGGTGCATTAACATTTTCATGTGTAGTGGGAAAAGTGGGAGTTATCACGTGTGGACTGTTGGGCTTCTATAAAATTTAAAACAAATAAATATAAAAAAATAATGTAGGGTATGGGATTTGAACTCTGGTGGCTTGGTTCAGCAGTGCAAGGTATTACCAATGAGCTACAAGCTCCTTCTTGTAATTACGGTGTGAGATAAATACTTAAAATGGCAACAGCAATATTAAATACTCCAAGTATACTTTAAATTTAAATCAAATTTATGTACACAAAAAATGGAGTTGTTACATTCTTTTAACTTGTAATTAAAAAGCAAATTAATTACTTATATCTTGTGCTCAGGCTAAAATACTCCTTTATGGATATTGAAAAAAAAATATTTGAAAAAAATTTGTACAGGAAAATTAGGGTTGTTACATTCTACCCTCCTTATAAAAATTTCGTCCTCGAAATTTGTAAACGGAAAGTGTAAAAGATTTAAGAAAAGTGTGGTGACTGAAGTACTGATAGTGCATGACTAATAACAAAGTGGTGCAAGGGTTTAAAAAAATGTAAAAAATGTGTGAAGGAATGAAAGAATGCGAAAGTTTTGGTAAGATTGTAAAAGAGGTGAGAGAATTTGGGTTAGAACAGATTCAAAGTATATGATTCAAAGAATATAAAAGATAAGATTCAAGAAACATGATTGTAAAGAATGTTTTAGTTGCTGGTTCTTGTGTTATATTGCTTAGGTTGTTCACGCAGAACAGAATACATGGCAGTGTTCCATGCAACTCTGACCTGCATGGGCCACCAACAAAACCTGTCACGCCCCGCTTTCCGGTGTACGGCGAAGGGGACGGAACTGGTCCGCTACGTATTTACTGTGAAGTAAATACGCTAAGCGTATCTAAATAATATAAAGTAAATACACAAGAGACAAAAGATATGAACTGAACAGCAACTTTATTTATTAACATTGTTTTGTACAATGCATGGAAAGTAAATACATGGAATAAAGCGATGTCTAAATAATGGCATAACTGAAATGAAACAGTACTGAAATGGAAAGTGTACAATGACTAGAGCTCGGGATCTTCACTGAACTGGTCCAAGTCTTTAACAGTGGGCCCGATCTCTGCAGTGTCCAGATCACCTGAAGACATTCAAAAAAGAAAGAAAAGAATGTCGTCAGCGAACAGGTCGCTTGGTAAGTCCCAAAGATAAGAGGAGAAATAGAATAGATAGAGAGTAAGAGAGAGAGTATCTTTTACAGTTGTATTATATTATTATATTGTTGTATTTAGTGTTAACGCTGTTGTTTGTAGCTTAGTATAGAAGGATGCCGGTGTATACGAGAGGAGTCTCACTTGCCCCGGAGACCAAGGTATCAGAAACTCAAGGAACCGTTGGGCCACGGTACAACAGCAACGGAATATATGCTAGGTGTCTTATGGTTGCAGTCTCGTGCCACTTCTAACACCTTCCGTACCAATCTACTCCTTAAACTCCGTAGTGTTTTGATTGCAGTGTTGTATTGTATTGTATAGATTGTATAGTTGGATAACTGACCAAAACTATGATATCAGTAAACGGATGTAACTGTATAATCATGTAAATGGAGATCATGGAAATGGAATGTATATCCATGGTTTGGTTCAGTCAAGTTGTATAGATTGATAATTGGATTCATGGATTCATGTTGGATTGTAATTTTGTAGATTGTAAATTGTAGATTGTAGACTGTAGATTGTAGACTGTAGATTGTAGATTGTACTTGAATCATATTCAAGTCAGATTATACTGAGACTCAAACCGAGTCAGAATATTAGAAATGTAAATCGAAGTCCTGATTATTTCTTAAACCTATATTTACTAGGGTCCTTAGGGTAAGTTATAAAACTTGAGGGAGGTTTATGTAAAATACTTTTATATAGTTTTCAAGATACTCCCCAAGTATTTATTATTCGTCTTTAGGGTTATAATAAATGCATATTTTATATTGTGATATTTCTAGTGAAAATATCCTATTTTCATAAATAGAGGTATGTAAATCCCCGTTTCCGCGTAAATAATAGTTTCTTATTTTCGGAAATTCCAGTGGCTTCCTTTCCCTTCATATTTTGGATTGGTTGTTTAAACCTAATAATTATATCTTTCCAAACCCTAAAAGTTAAAACCCAAGATTTAAAACTAATTTGGAAAACCAAACTCAAACCAAAAGTTAAAAACAAACAGACTATTTTACCAAAACCCCAGCCCAATTGGAAATCCCCATTTAAAATTTAGAACTTAAACGCATTTTCCAAGCCCACATTTTAAATAAATACCTTAATAAATATTTCCTTCTAAGCCCACTCTTGTTTTTTATAAACCCTTTAAAATTCAGTCCTCGGCCCATTTCCCTTCTCAGCCCACACACAAATTTTTGGAATTTCTTTTTTAGCCGGCCCTTTCTTCAACTGCAGCCACGAGAATTTATTTTAGAAAAAAAAAAAAATTTGTGCCGGCCCACTCCCTTAACCCAAGCCCGCTTCCTCCTCTTCAGACCCGACCCCTGTTCATCTTCCATTCAAAAAAAAAAATCCCAACGGCTACCTCCATTAACTCGCGCGCGATCCCAGCTCCTCGCCGCGCTTCACGCCCACGCCCACGCACCCGTCGTGCGACGTTACCCCCTAGCACTCCTCTCTCTTAACCGTCGCCCTCACCTCTCTCTCCCTCTCACCAACTCCATCGCAGGAAAAAAAATACTCCCACCCCTCTCAAAATTCCTCTCGAACCCATTTTGCCCGACCACTCGTCGCCCCATCGACGGCGACAACACCTCGACAACACCTCGACGACCCTCTCTCAGCCTCCCTCCTTCACCCTCTACGACTCCACATTCATCACCCGAGCCCCGCCAGTCCTCACCTGCACACAAACCCACTTCAACTTAACTCGACCACCTTACCCCTCGACGCCGGCGAACTCCCCAACACATCGCCGGCCTCCCAACGACCTCCATCTCCTCAGCATCATCACCATCACCACGATCCCCAGCCCACTGTTTAACCTTTTCCTTCTCCATAAACTCCAAAACCCAAATTGCTAACATTTCCTCACTGTGTGTGCACTGTGCGCGTTGCCGGAGCGACGCCGTCGACCGTCGGCAACCCCAGCACACCCCGGGAGACCCACAGGGCACCATTCTAGACTTCCAGCAGGCAAAGACGACTCCGGGAACTCCGACGTAAAACCCGTGCTCGATCGAGGCTCGCGCGAACTCGTTCCGCGGCGTACGACGCGCGTTCGTGACGACACTGCAGCCGTACGATCCCGAGGCGTTCTCCAGGCAAGTGTTTACTTGCTTCATGCTAAATTATTAGTGGTACAACCCTAAAATCATATGAATTGAAACTTATCGAATAACTAAATATATTGTGACGTATGTGTTCGATGTATGATCCCAATGGAAACATTTGTCTAATTTGATGGCAACCGATACGTTCTGTTGGCCCTTTTTATGATGTATAACGTGTGCGAAATTCGCTGGAAAATACGATTGTTCGTGACAAAAAGTGATACCCCCATATATGTTGTTTAAACTAGAATTCTCTCGTACCTGAAAACGAATAAAATCACCATAAATCATGTACATATTGGAAAGATGAGTTCGAGGGCTTAAATCGAAGCCGATTTGACGAACTTTAATCCCACACAAATTTCTGATCATTTCTGTTTTGTAACCATGGAGATATTCGGATCGGAACACGACTCTGGACTGCAGTCCAGAGCGTTTCTGATTGGTGTGTTCTGTCTAAAGTCCTGCGTCCCCGTGTTTCCTGAAATCGCATGATACGGAACTTTCAGTAGTTATAAGATGTACCTGTTAGTGAAAGAAAACAAGTGGTTTCATTCCGATTCATCGCAGTTTGTTATTTTAAACTTATTTTAAAAAGGCAGAACGTAAAGCTGTTCAGAACACTTTCTGAAACGACATTTGAGATTGAAATGTGTATAACTTTCAACGTACAGATGAGACTGAGGATCCGTCTGTTGCGTTGAATACTTTATCGAAAACCCTAAATTTCATCTAACTGTGACATCGCTAAATTCTGAGCCCAACTGAGCGCAATTCGTGTCGCGAAACAGACGTTCAGTTCTGAAATTGAAATTCCAGCCGCGAACACTTAAACTGAAACAGTTATATCTTGAAAACCGAAACTCCGATTGAACTGAAACAAATTTTGATGAATTGCTGACTGCTTGTTCTATATATCTTACCTACATCATTTTTGCTGAATTCGTAACATATTAATTCGTGCAATTTATTTTAGTTCATAACATGCATGCTAATTCATAACATACAGAGCTTATTGGTAGCATACAATACATATATCATACCCCTGTCATATACACAGTGTTAGTGCGTGTGGACATTGCATTATCGTGTGTGATAGATGTTGGTTTAGGAGTGATGAGTACACCAATGGAAAGTGAACATTCGTGACAGTGATTGATACAGTGGATAGTGATGAAACCGTGTCATTGGTATACTTGTACACAACTAGATCAATATCATAAATAGTGTAACCTGGGGAAAAAGGGGAAATCAAAGTGGAAAGAGTATCGTATTTAGCGGGACCGTGTTTAGAGGATGATCATTCGAACCGTGATACTTATACGTGTAGGACAGGATCTAGCGATCCGGCTGACAGGGTTATGTCCCGGGCATGTGGGCCGTTGTCTCGGGTATGTACGAGACTCCTGTTAAACATGATCCTCCTTCCACTATGTGATTTCAAACATGACCTAGAGACCGATAGGGACACATAACATATTCTGCATCATATTGTGACATAGTGACTACTTGCATTATTCTCATACCAGTATTACCTCATTTACCTGTTTCATCTGATTATAATAATATTATTATTTGTGTCGCTCTGACGACCTGAGTATGCATGCTCAGATTCCGCGGGAGGACCAGCACTGGAGACGGATCTATCCTTCGAGTTCACAGAGATATAGTCTGGTGTACTCCCTATCTTTATTGCCTTTCTTAGAGTGATCGTGATATTGAACTTGGTTAGTTATTGTTCTTATTATTTGTAATTTGTGAACAATGGGAATTTTAATGTAATAAATTAGTGATGTGATTCCTTTAATACTGTGCTTTATTTACTGATTACCATGTAGTGCTAGAAGCCGAAGTGTGACTACGGCAGGATGATTCCTTGACCGTAGGAGCATGGCTGGCCTAGTCATCCCTCGTTTTCCGTATTTTGGGAAGCGGGGCGTGACAAGGTATTTATGTGTAATATTGATTATATTGAATTCATGGTATTTTAGTGTAAACCGATTCTTGTGACATTTTTAGAAAAAGATGGAATATTTATAATAAGTCAAATTAGATATTTTTGAGTTACATATACATATATTTATATGAAAATAAATTTTAATATATTTATTATAATCTAGAAATCTCATTTTTTCTTAAGATGTCGTATTTAAATCTTTCGAGACCGAATGCTCCTCGCGAAGATCTGCATCTCGCACTACTAAGTCCGAGGATGTGCGATAATCTGCACCATCCCGAACGGGTTCCCCAAAGTGGGTTGTAGCGGCGCTTTGCAAAGATTTGTTTAAATACTAATCTTTAAAGAAAAACGGTTTTATTAAATTAATGGTATTTATTTGCAAAAGATGTCGATTTCCAGTATTCTATGGTTTAAATTGTTCCTAGTTGGAGACAAGTTGTGAGATATCCCTCAAATCGCCTCTTCACCGCCAATTGTGGTCAGGTAAGTACAAGTGAAGAAAGGAGGGATCCGCTCACGAATCGCCGTGAGACGGGCTTTTTAAAGTTACCTTTCTCACTTGTCTAGCCTAGGCACCACAAACTCAGGTTTAGATAAACGACTGAATGCCCACAACCTTGCTCTGTCCTAATGAATGTGACAGTCCTTAATTGGCTGAGTCTAGATATATTTTTTATTAGTTCAAAAGTTATTTATTTATAAAGATGTATCAATACTAAATCTTTTAGAATTGGTTTTTATTAAGTAAAGGATATTTAAATGAAAATGTTTGTTTTCCCGTATTCTAAGTACTCGAGGTATCGTGTTATGTTTGCATATGAGTGTGTGAGGAGGTAGGTCGTTACCTCGTGATCTATTTAAAGGTATAACAAGTTTAATGGAGTTAAATGTATAATTGAAACAATGTGGTATTTAAGTGAAAAATACGATAAATGGAAATAGCTATCATTTTATGAATTTAAACTTGATCAATTTAGTTGATTAGTGTTTAATAGTCAACATGAGAGTGTTTAAGCATGATTGAAATAACGAGAAGTGAAGTTTATAAGAAAACCGAATCGGAAATCGGAGTTGTTCCGATTCCGTCAGGTTTGTAAATCCGTATTATTTTTTTTGAATAGAAAAGAGGGATAGAAAATGGGACTTACGGTTTTGGACAATCACGAGAGTGAGATGGACGAATAGGAATCGCCGGTGCGTCGATTCGTCGCCGAGAGTTCCTAGCACGATCGCCTGAAATTCGTCGTAGATTTCACCGGAGCTTCGTATTTCGCTCATTTCCAAAGTACACAAGATTCTTGGAAATTTTTAAAGAGTTGGCTCAGAATTTTAGGATGAGAGGGTAGATTGTAGGGGTGTATTTACAGGGTTAGGCTATGGTTAAGGTAGGTGTAGGGTTTTAATTTAAGAAATGTAAAAATGTATTAAAAAATCATTAAAAATGAAGTAAAGGAGGTTTTAAAAGCTCTCTGGAACCGATCTGAGTAATTGGAGTGTGCACGGGGGTTGAGAAAACCAAAATCCATATTTTTCATGTTGACGACTCGGCCGACCGGCCGAGTCCGGCCGACGGCGCCGGCCCGACTCCGGCCGAGTCGGGGTCTCGGAAGATGGGGGGTCGCCGGAGGTAGTCACTGGTGCATTAACATTTTCATGTGTAGTGGGAAAAGTGGGAGTTATCACGTGTGGACTGTTGGGCTTCTATAAAATTTAAAACAAATAAATATAAAAAAATAATGTGGGGTATGGGATTTGAACTCTGGTGGCTTGGTTCAGCAGTGCAAGGTATTATCAATGAGCTACAAGCTCCTTCTTATAATTATGGTGTGAGATAAATATTTAAAGTGGTAACTGCAACATTAAATTCTCCAAGTATACCTTAAATTTAAATCAAATTTATGTACACTAAAATTGGAGTTGTTACATTCTTTTAACTTGTAATTAAAAAGCAAATTAATTACTTATATCTTGTACTCAGGCTAAAATACCCCTTTATGGATTTTGAAAAAAAATATATGAAAAAAATTTGTACAGGAAAATTAGGGTTGTTACACTTCGTGAGTGGACGTGTTATCGATCATTAGTTCGGTAACGAGTACTGGGAAGTCATCTTTCGGGCACGCTTTGTTGAGGTTCCAAAAGTCCACGCAGATGCGAACCGTCCCATTTTTCTTCATCACTGGAACAATGTTAGCGATCCAGTCAGGATATTGAACCTCTTGGATGAAACCGGAATCGATTAGTTTCTTGATTTCAGCATTGATACTCTTCTCAAGTTCGAGCCGCATCATTCTTGGTACCTGTTTGATTAGCCTTATGCCTGGCGATATGGCCAATTTATATACCGCTACTTTTCGATCTAGACCCGGCATTTCAGAGTAGTTCCATGCAAAGTAGTCTTTATACTGCATAAGCACGTCTTTCAGTGTGGCTATTTGTTTTTCAGATAGCAGCTCACTGACGAATGTCGACCTTGGATCATTTTCTGTCCTTAAGTCGATTTTTCTTAGGTTGTCTGCCGTGGTGTGTATCCCATCTTCCAGCTCTTTCGGTGCTGGTGGAAACTCTGAGATCACCTCATCCCCGTCGTCATTGGCGAAGCACCCGAAGAGGTCACTCATACTCTCAGGCCCTCTCTCTTTTGAAAGTGTTATCATATGGTAAGTACGAGTATGCTTCCCTTTTGCGGTTGAGCTGGTTTTAAATTAACGGTGTAGGTCCTTTTTGGCTCGTGCCTTCGCAATGGGCTTATCTTCCAACGGTTGAATAAAGCGAACCTGCCTTGTCGATACTGGTCTTCCACCAATCCTTGAACGTGAAGAAATCTTCAACGGGGTGACCTACTTCTCGGTGGTAGGAGCAATAATCCAGGTGATAGACCTTATTTATTTGTTCGGGATGCCGAGACTCGGGAAGTGTGATCATTTGGTGCTTCATGATAAGGTTGAATATTTTCCATGTCTTGTTCTGCGGGAAAGAGTATTCTTTCCCCCATCTTCTTTATAAAGGACAGACCCCAATCAAGCTTTTCTCAATTGAACGGCGTCTTGGACCCGCTTTGTTGTATTCGAACATTGCTTGCTTTCTTTGCCCTGTTTTTACCTTTACTTCGGAATTTTCCCCTTTCGCGAGAATACATAGCGGGCTGGGGATGAAGATCGTTACGGTCTACCTCCGTCGCAGGTTGCTGACAGAGACGCTGCGTCTTGGCCTTTCATAAATAGCCATTTCGCGGATGTGGTTGTCCCGGCTCACTTGACAAACTTCTTTTATTATCTTGTCAATTTGTTCTTCGAGCAACGGACTTAACGTTTTCAAAGCGGGATCTCGCTCCGATTTAACGTCATGGCTACTTGGAAGAGTGTTTTTCTCTTCACTCGAGCTGTTTACGACGTGGTAACTGTAGATTTGCTCCTGTTTCGTGGACCAAATGTATCCCAGCCCAGTTTTCTTCATCTTCCCGTTGGGCTTTTTTCGCTGAGTCCCGGGAATATCCTAAATCTTTTTTGTAGAATTGAGTCTGCCGAACCGTTTGTTCGAGAGGTACGCCTTGGCGCTTTAACAGTTTCTTCAATCCCTCCGCATAATATTTTGGCATACGGATGGGATAGAACCTGTCAAGAGCGGGGTTGACACCATGCCAGACTTCTTTTTCTACACTGGTCTCCGTAGAATTGTAGAAGAGGATCTCCTTTTCACCTCTTCGCCTAGGAGGCTTGTAGAAGATTTGCAATTCTTGTACGCTGTATGTATCAAGCACATCAAGTTCCTTATAGTGTCGAGCGGAGCCATTGTAACTTGTACATTTTGATCCGTTTCGGCGAAAGTCTGTATCGACGGGCGAATGGAGAAAACAGCATTAGTTTCTTCCTCTAAATCGCTGCCAAAGACCAGGATCGAGATAAATGGTCCAGGCTTATTGTTTTCTTTTTGGGGTTGCCCCGACTAGACTATTTCTTCATCTTCCTCAGTGTCGTTCCTAAAGATCGGGATAGTGGCCGCAGATTTTTGTTTACTCTCCGGCCTGTGGCACCTTTCAGTATCCTCGAAGTCTGGAAGAAAGTACTTTGCATCTTCGTATTTCCGGACTTCATTTACGGAGATTGGATTTAGCTCTCCCGTGACGGTGTACTCCGAACCATCCTTAAAATATTTCATACATTGATATTGTGTAGAAGGGATGATATTGTACTCGTGTAAGCAAGGCCTGCCGAGCAAAGCGTTATAGCAAGTCTTGGTGTCAATGACATGAAATTTGATGTCAGTGACGAGAAGACCGAAGCATAGCGTCAGTATTACGGACCCAAGCGTTCGTGATGACTGTGAGTCGAACCCGGAGATTGTAATTTTATCTCGGACAAGATGCTGAACGTTCATGCAAATTTCCTTCAGCACTCTCACATTGTGAAGATTAACGAAGGACCCGTTGTCGACAAGGATTTTCCCTATCTTGATATCGTGGTAGTACCCGGTAACGTATAGTAGTCGATTATGTTCGCACATACCGAGGAGTAGATCTTCATTGCTGAATATGATATCAGCCGTGTGGACCTCTGCCGGTTCGTTTTTCATCTTCTCTTCTGCGAGGAAAGCTTGGAACTGATCGAGCTCTTGTAATGTCTTGATCAGGGAATCTCATGTCTCTTTGAACAGGTGGAGAGCATCCAATATGCTTAGCAGCGAGGGTATTTTTCTCAGATGTGCTAAGCCGTTGTAATCCATCTTGTTTTTCTTATGCGGGTCTTTTGCGGTGAGCTCTTTGACTGCTTCTTCATCGAGAGAAATTTCTTCGGGCATTTTCCCTTTTCCTTTGTCCTTTTTGTTCAAACCTTTGTTTGCAAGTCTGAAATCCTTCTTAGGTAGCATACGGTTACGCAGCTGAATGTTTTCACAATTCTTCTCCTCCTCTTCTTTTTTCGAGATGGAGTCTTTAAAGAGAGGGTTGAGAGACGTTTCATTCTCGGAATCGCTCCTGAACGTGAGAACTGGAGGTTTTTCTCCTTCTGAACTGGTACCAACCATATGAAAATTGCCAGTCGTTTCTTCATGCGCGTTCGTCTCGCCGTTCCTACGTTGACGAGTGCAAGCTTCGCGTTTCCCCTTCTTGAAGTGTTTTCGATGGACAACATATCTTTGCCACCACTTCTTGAAGACACCGCATTCCTCGATAAGATGAGCAACCCTTCGATGATATAGACAGTATTTTGGATGCAAGTCTTCTCGGTTGGAGTATGGGACTCCAGGAATGTACTTCATGATAGGTGGAAACTTCATCCCCATTGACAGGCTTTGGCGAACCGCTTCTCAGTTTTGATCCTGCTCTTATTTGTTGCAGATGTGCTTTGGTTTGGTCGGAGCGCTTTACAACTCGTTCTTACCGCAGATTCTTTATTCAGACGCTGACGCTTAGCCTTTTCATATATGGCTATTTCGCGTTCTCGGTCATCTTTGCTCTTTTAAAAGACTTCGTTTAGCAACCTCTCAATCTGGTCTTATTCTGGCAATTTCGGGGATTTTAGCGCCGATTCTGCCCCCAGTTTCTCCACGTCGTTTTATGACGCTGAGGAAGCTTCTTCGTCATATAACGATGAATGGGAGACCATGTGGCAACTTGCTACATAGTCTTCCACTTCTTCTGATAAGTCATTTCCCTCATCATTGTCACTGTCTCCGTCCTCAAGAATATGCTTGAAGAATTCTTCCAGCGCGTCTATGTATTTCTGAAGCTCCGTGCGCTTGTCGTCATACTCGGCAAGCTGCACGGGTTTCTTGGTCTTCTTCTTTTTCTTAGAAGTCCTTGAAGGATTGACTTGGAGGCTTTTCCCCTTGTCAACAACGTTCGGTATGTGTAACGACTCTATTTTAATATACAGAAAAAATTCAAAGTTAATGTACAAATGGAGTATTTGTAAATCCTGAGCACAAGTTATAAATTTGATTTGTTTTTAAACAGCAAGAAAGCACTTGTAGCTCATTGGTAAAGCCTTACACTGCTGTGACATAGCCCATGTGTTCGAATCCCCCCAGCCATATATTATTTTTGCTGATTTTTCTTTTAAACATTTTGGAAGCCCAAAAGTTTACATGTGCAACACACGTAAAAATGAAAAGTCTCAGAAATCAAACATGTGGAAATTGTTAATTAAACAGACCCCGACACATGGCAGCAATCCCACACCCCATCTCACCAAGATGGCCGACGAGATTGAGCTCTGGGCCCCCCCCCCCCGTCCCTAATGCCTTCAAATTTTCCGTAGCACCCCTTGGACTCCCCCCACTACTCCTCTTCTGTTTAATTTTTCCTGCACATTAACAGAGAATTAAAATGAGCTTTAAAATCAAATTTTAATGCATTTTAATTCTCATGTTTAATACCCTAAACCCTAATTCTACCCTATAAATACCACCCTACACCCTAGTCCTCTTCATTCTGAAATCTAGCATCAAAACTCTCAAAATTTTCTAAGTCCAAAAGGTTGTACAAGTGGAGTTAGCCCAAGGTCAAGTTCCGGCGACGTTTCGGGACAAATTCGGCGACACCGCGACTCCACGATGCTTTCAAAATCTTCTTCCATCCCTTCTCTTTACCCTAATTCAGTAAGTCCCTCTACTATCTTCTTTTCACCTCTTAAAACTTCTTCTTTTCAATATTGTCGGTAAGTGAAGTTATACCGACATCCATCTCTAAAACTTCTTAAACTAACAATTTTTCTTAAGAACTGTTTATCTAAATCATTTTACTTAGTTTGTTAAACATTAAACTATAATTAGAAATAAATTTCAATTCAAAACTCCATATAAAAACACTTTTATTGCACTTTTACGGTTAAATACCACAAACTTTCTATTTGACATTACTTCATCATATTACTCATATTACCTTTAGAAAACTCACGAAGTAATGACCTATCTCATCACAACACTCATCATGACATAACACAATTGCCTATTTACAATATTTTTGGGACTAATACAATTTTACGATAAAATACCCTAAACTATTAAAAACCGTATTCTTTAAGATTGTTTTAATTAAATTCCATACAATTATGTCCTTACAACCCATTTTGGGGAATCCGATTTGGTTGGTGCGGGTTATCACACATCTATCGGACTAGTAGAGCGAGATGCAAACGTCCTCACGGAGCATACGATTTCGATGGAATTTTTATTACAATTTTTAAGAAAACGTGATTTCTATTTAATAAATAAATTCTATTTTAATATATATATATATATATATATATATATTATCAAAATATTTATTTTAAATATATTTAATAATTCCATGTTTTCTAAATAATAAAAAAAGAATCACAAAAGTTCATGAAAATACCATCAAGAATCAATACAAGTCAAATTACATGAAAATGCCCTATACTATTAAAGTTAGGTTTATATCCAGTAGACTATCTCATCACTATTAAAATTGCATCTATGAAAACCCTAAAGACGATAAATAAATACTTGAGATTTCTTTTGAAAATATATCAAAACTATTTTTCTTAAAACCCCCTCAAGTTTATTAATTTATAATAAGGACTCTAGTAAACATAGCTTTAAGCAGGACCAATTCTCTTGAGCCTCAGGGAACCGTAGAATGTGGGTGCTTGCCTATTTAAGGTAGGCAACTAAAACGGGGCTATCAATGGTAATTGGCTTGAAAAAAGTCATAAATCCTGCCGTCCATGTGCAGCAGTTACCGATAACTCCAAAACTAATTCAGGACTTCAATTCTGCTTAAGTGTCTGACTCAGTCGGAGCCTCGGTCTAATCTGAAATCAATCCATCCATGTATACAATTCAATATAACTCCAATGCAACATGAATCCTTTTATCCAGAATACAATCTATATCAACATGACTTGATTTGACCGATCCATGGATATACATTTGACTTGTCTACATGACCATCCGTTTATATCCTTATCCGTTTACATGAACAATTGATATCATGGTTTCGGCAAGTCTTATATTTACAAATCACTGCTAAACAATACAATAATACATTACGGGGTTTAAAGGGGTAGATTGGTACGGAATGTGTTTAAAGTGGCATGAGATGGTCAAGTGGCATGAGACGGTCACTTTAATACACCTAACCTGAATATCCATTGCCGTTGTCCCGTGAGTTTTGACGGGGCCTTGTACTCCTTATACCATAGTCCACGGGGTAAGCTGGACTCCTCTCGTATATACTGGAATATTCTGTACTAAGCTACAAACAACTGCGTTAATATAACTATCAACATTATACCAGTTATATTCTCATTACCTGTTCAGTCTATTTTCATCTCTCTTTGGGACTTACCGAGCAATTGCTCGCTGACGACATTCCTTTTCTATTCTTTCTTTGGAATGTTTTCAGGAGGACCCGACTCTCTGGAGATCGAGCCCAGCTCAGTAGATTTGGAGCAGTTCGTCGACGACCCAGAGCTCTAGACACTTGTATATACTTTTATTTTCAGTTTCATGCCATTGTTTAGGCATTGCTTTCCAGTCTTGTATTTACTTTCCAACATTTTATTGTAAAGAATATTTAATAAATAAAAAGTTGATGTTCATTTACACCTCATGTCTTTCTTGTGTACATTTACATTATATTGCTTATATACGCTTAGCGTGTTTACTTCTGAGTAAATACGCCGCGTGACCCATCACGTCTCCTTACCATACTCTGGGACGCGGGGCGTGACAATGTGGGACATGGTTTCAATATCCTTTCAATAATTTCAGGTTCAAGTGGGCTTTTCCAACTAATTTCCGGACATGCTTGTAAATCCTTCGGCGTTCTTTTAGTTTTTGCTGAAAGAGCTACTTCCCATAGAGCTTTCTCTACAAGCAAGCATGATGCCCCCTGTGCGTCCACCTTTTTAGGAGCGTGTTTCTGGGGCAGGTTTACCCTCCAATGATCAGACAATGCGAACTTTCTCTGCCGGTACTGGTCTTCAATCCAATTTTTGAAGATGTAGCAATTCTCAATTGGGTGGCTCATTGTTCTGTGGTAGGAGCAGTAGTTAGGGTTGTTGACGTCACCGGGTTGCGCTGGACGCCGCGGGTCTGGAAATGTGATGAGCTTATTACGCATTGCCAGTTCAAACAGTCTTCTCGTCTTGTCGCGAGAGAATGAGTAAGCACGCCCTAGCCTTTCTTCCAAGAACGGGCATGAATGCACGTTGTTTTGGCGAGCAGACGGTTTTAGGCCACTCGGTTGTTGTTGCGTATTGGCAACGAAGGTCGCTTTCCCTTTACCCTTATTATTTCGAGGGTCCTTATTTGAGGAGGAATGTCCATGGCCCATCTGATCCATCTGAGCTAGCTTGTCTATCAGCGCCTGAAAGGTTGTGGGCTTGAAGAACGTCATGAACTGGGATACGGTCGTAAGAGGATCGAGGGTCCCGATGAACATGCCCACGGCAGGAGACTCTTCAATGCGCTATTCGTATTTAGACCATATGTTTCGCCACCGGATCGCGTATTGGACCCAAGTTTCTCCCGGCTTTACCGTGGCATTGATTAATGCCGTGATCGGAGTGCGTTCGCTCGTGCTGGCAAACCGTTGCGTGAACAGTAGTTCCATTTCTGTGAAGGTTTTCACGGAGTCATTGGGAGCTCCGGGTACCATTCAAAGGCTGTCTCTGACAAGTTTCCGATAAATTGGCGAAGCAACAGTTTGTCATCGCCTCTAGTATTGCCGCATAGTGCTATTAATTGTGCGAGATGCTGGTGAGGATTGCCCGTTCCTTTGTAGACATGGAACTTGGGGATTGTATATTCCTGCAGGTACTTGATTTGTTCATACCAGGCCGGATATGGTCGTCCGGTTCTGACGAGTTAGCTGGCGGTTTCATTGGCCTGGTGAGCTCTTATTTGCTGAGCGATGTAGTCATCCAGGGCCACCTTGGAGATGGTTTCTTCCTTGGCCGCTGACAAGGCTGGAGGAGGATTTGATATTTCCCCTCTGTCATCCTCGATAACTATTGATGGATTTTCGGCCGGGGGTTCCGGTTGTATCATCATTCCCACCATATCTTGGAATAGAAGAGCCATCTGCTTGATGTTAGCAGCTTGCACTGCAGCTTCCTTATCTTTTCCTTCCAGCACCCATCGCAAGAACTCTGTATCGGTCTCTTGCTCTTGGCAATGTTCAGCCTCTTTGTCCGGACTTTCTTTTTGTCCGGTGAGTGCCGTCATTTTGTTCAGCATTTTTTGGAGCCTTTGTTGTTGCTCCTGAGCCTTTGTCAGTGACTGAGTTTGAGGTTGGTGATCCGCCGACGCAGGGCTCTCTTCTTTCTTTGAGTCCATGTAGACCGTATGTATGGTAATGTCCCTAGACTTGGAGCGTTTAGATCCATCGCCTTTGAAATTTGCCGCAGGCGATAGGATTTTCTCCGGCCTCGTTCTTTTATGAGAAGTCGGAGATGAAGGGGCCATTGTGACAGGCACCCGTTTAGAAACAACCTCCCGTTGTATGGTGGAGGTATGGTCTTTTTCTTACCGGCCATTAGATCTTTTAGGTCGACGAGAGTAATTTTTGCTAAGCAAAGAGTCTTGGAATTTTTGCCAGACCCTATGTATTTGTGAAGAGAGACGTCGATGAGGATGCTCTGGCTATCGCAGCATAGGGACCTCTACTGACGGAGGTGATTTCTTCAGCACCGTTGTCGAAAAGTTCTTGCGGACTCTTCTGAGCAGATCAAAACTGTTCCCGGTTGGAACAGCAGCGTTGATATTCACCATAGGAGCTGGTGGGGTGAGCCCGGAGGGAGAGTTGCCCCCATCTTCTCTCACTCGGCGCCAGTGGCGACGTCGAGCATGCCTTGGAGTGGGAATTGCCTCGGTTTTGGAAACGTCTTCGTCATGCCCCCTGCGTTGCTCAGGAATTTCGGTTGGTATCAGCCTATTGAAGACCGACGTCCTTGTTGGAGTTGGAGCGGGGTTGGCCAATCTTTCGAAGACCGGTCGTCTTTGAGGGGAAGCACTTTTATCGGCCTCACCCGCAGCATTTACGGGCCCGCTTGAGTTCTTCCTTAGCCTGTTGAAGACTGAGGGTTCAGGGTTTGACGGCTTGCTGATAGGAACCGTCGTAGTTGCCAGCCGATCAAAGACCGACCTTCTGGGAGCTTCTCCTTGTAGCTTTGAGGCGCCAAAGCTCACAGGCGGGAGTATGATCCCGAAGAACAGTCCGGTAGCGGTTTGTGTGACCTGCCCCACCGGCATTGAGAAAATGGAAGCCGTGTTAGGCCCATATGTCACTCCTCCAGCTGGGACAGAATGGGAGTCGCTATTGCATGAGGTGCAGTGGAAGCCATTGATTCTGTACAAAATCGAGACACCAAGTTTTAGTATCTCGAGTCTAGGGGAAACCAATATATAGTGAACCGTGATTTTATTCGCGAAACACGACACACGAAGTGTGGAGTGGAAAGAGGAAGAGATCCCACCGGGCGTGCCAAAATCTGTTTACCGCTAAAAACATAGACGAACCGGGATTGAACGTCTTTCCTGAATTTGGGAGCATATGTTGTTTTGGACGTATCCATCCACCTCTCCGAAGATACCAAGTTGATTTATGGCACCGTATATCGGAGGTTTGGACAGATGCGACCGTTGTAGCAGAGTTTATCATATTCCCCCTCATTTGTGAGGGGTTTTTGATTGTGCGGATGCTCTTCCCTGCAGGCGTAAGCCCCTGCAGTTAATTACGTTATTGCATTGCGATAACAACTTTCTCCTGCTTCAAAAGGTCACTTCGTGTCTTATGTTATATTTTGTTTGTTATGGTTGTCCGTGGATTGTATACGGAGACTAATTTATATTATCACCCGTAGGGCGCGGATTAGTCCAAATCCGTATATTTTAGATTTGGGTTTGAACTTAGCTTGCATGTATTCTATCGGTTCAAAAATATTTTGTTTTGTTTAAGGACCGTTAATCTGTTTTTAGATTAAGATCAACTTAAATATATGAGTATTTGGGCTCAATTTATTTTAAGTAAGGATACGTTAGTCTTATTTGAGACTAAGATCAGCTTAGCAACATTTTAAAGATCATTAAACTTTAGTTAAGATCCAACAACAGAGCATTTGGGCTCAGTTGAGACTTGGTCAATTTGGACTTGGTCTGCTTAGTATTTTTCCTTTTATTCAGAAGTGCGAAGCACTTGTTTGGGCCTCTGTTTGCTTAGCCTTGGGCTGTCTCCCTTTATTCAGAAGTGATAAGCACTTATTTGTGGATCTGGCGCTCACGTGGGAAGCACATGAGGCGCTCAGACATGGGCGCAGCTCAATCAATGCTAGGCACTTAGTCATTTTGACTAAATTTATAGTGCTCGGCACTTTTATACAGCGCTCACGTGTGTTTCATGTAAGGCGTTGAGTCTTCTGTTTTGGGCGCTCACGTGGGAAGCACGTAAGGCGCTGAGCGTTCTGCTTTGAGCGCCTATATGGAAAGCACGAGAGGCGCTGAGCTCCTTTTGTTTGGCGCTCACGTGGGAAACACGTAAGGCGCTAAACTCCTTTCTTTTAGAGATTTAATCTCTAATAGTAGTGTTTTGGCCCTTAATGATCACCAAGATCTCTATTTTGAAGATCTGGGATTGTTTTTATTGGAGAACTAAGTTCTTCTGTTCTTTTAATAAGAATTAAGTTCTTTTGTATAGGGTTAAACCCTTGTTTTTAAAAGAATTGAATTCCTAGAACATATGTTCTTTTTCTCTCATTTTTTTTAATCTAGTTCGTTCTCCTAGATTCCGAGTCTAAAGAACAAAATCTCTTCGATGAGAGTTAAATTCTCAACTTGTAGGGAGATCTGCTTTGAAGATATCAAATCAGAGGAAGAACTAAGTTCTTGTTTGTGAAGTGTTAAACACTTGTTTTTTTTGTTTTATACTAGGCAAAGGAGATTGTTAATCTCTGCTTTTCTTTATTTAGGGTTTGGAATGATCGAGAATTTTCTTCTTTGAAAGGAGAATTGAATTCTTAGTTTTGTGGCTTCTATTTTTTTTTGAAGCTTCGGGAGTCGATCTTCTATATGAGACTTGAAGTCTCGGTTCTTTTATATAGGAGGGACAAATTGTTAATTAGTTTTTGAAAATCTCTCATTTGAGAGATACCAATTGATTTAATTGGCCTCAAAAATTGTTCGAGAGATTTTATCCACCGTTGGATATTTGATTCAGTGAATTTCTGTTTTACAGAATATATATTCTTGTTTTTAACAAGATTAGGGATGTATTTTCCCATATAAAGAATTTAATTATATCAAACGGTGATTTTTAATCACCATTGGATTTTTAATCCAAGGGTGCTCTGTTTAACAGAAAATATCTTTCTTTTTTTAGAAAAATGCAGGGAAATATTTTCCATATTAGAATTTAATTCTATCAATGGATTTTTGATTCAACCGAAAATATCTTTCTCATTTACAAAGATTAGGAAGATATTTTTCCCTAATAGAATTTAATTCTACCATCGGATTTTTGATCCAACGGTTCTGTTTAACGGAGAATGTCTCCAGTTTTTAGGAAAAAATTCCCCGTGTAGAACTTAATTCTACCCTCTTTAATTTGGACGCTGACGCTCACGTATTATGCACGTGGGCGCCGTCTAAGAATTTAATTCTTATATAATAGGTGCTCAGGTACCTTGCATGTCGGCGCTCACGTGTTTCACGTGAGGCACCAGTATAGGATTTTTAATCCTAATAAATGCTGGCGTTGGCTCTCACGTGTTAAACACGTGAGGCGCCACCTGATTAATTTTTTTTTAAATGTAATTTTTTATGAGGGAACAAAGCTTAAGCTTCAGACGTCTGGATCCTAGCTGAAACTGAATCTGACTCTGGCAATACTCCGTGAACGCCGAATTCAATTGGGAACTTCTAAAGATAAAAAATACGAGGTAAACTCAACAATCTTGATGCAAGATTGCAATTATATGGAGAAAATAAGCCCAAACCACCTCACTCTTTCGGCTTACAAATGTCCTTCCAGTTTAGAGTAAATTTTTTTGAATTGCCCCACAAAAATCCACGACCAATAGATTCCACGTTTTTAAAACACTTTTTGGAAGGTTGAAAGTTTGAGACCAATATATTTGATAAGCAAGAAGAGTAGATCAAAGTAGCTCAAACCGATCGGCCATTGAGAAATGTTTGAACTTCCATCCGCTAAGTCTTGATGTCATTTTATCTAGCAGTGGTTGACACATGGTTGCACTAAGACTTCTAGAAGAAAGCGGAAGGCCAAGATATGTAAAAGGGTTTCATCCCAAGTGTTTGAAGAATCAACGGTTTGAAGCTCGAAACCACTGTAGATGCGAAATAGAAATTGCTTTTCACTAATAGAAAAAACCACATTAGTGAGGAACAACATTTGCGAGGGACAAACATCCCTCGGCAATGTTTACACTATCAACCGAAATTTCCCTCCTGCTTATATTCTTTCGGCAATAATATATTTTTAAAAGGGAAAAAATATATTACCGGGGGAAATTATAAAAAGCGTAAGTTTAATTGGACCTAAACATAACGAGGGAAACATTGCCGAGGGATATATCCCTTGGCAATAGTTGCATTAGCTACCGAAGAAATGCCAAGGGAATATTGCTAATGCGACTATTGCCAAGGGATATATCCCTCGGCAATGTTTTCCTCGTTATGTTTAGGCCCAATTAAACTTACGCTTTTTATAATTTCTTTCGGTCTTTCCCTCGTAGAAATAGATCATTCTCGAGAGAATATTAGCAAGAGGGACAATTCGCTTGATAGTGTACACATTACCGATGGAAGTTGTCCCTCGCTAATATAGTTTTTTCTACTAGTATTTATTCCTATTTGCTTGTAGACCATAGATGCTTTCGAAGGAATTGAGTACGTCATGCAGAGTTATGACCGACTCTGTATTGCTTTTTCCAAAAACAAGAATATCATCAGCATAAAGGATATGAGAAATACCAAGAGAGCTCCTATCGATAGTCCTAAATTCACTGGAATCCACCTTTTCTGGCAAAAGTGCAGAAAAAGAAGCCAACACCAATGTGAATAAATAAGGTGAAAGAGGGTCACCTTGTCGAAGACCGGAAGTGGATCCAAAATAGCCATGATGTGAGTCATTCAAATTAACTGAGAACATTGACTTATTTATGCAAGCATAGATCCATTTGAGCCACATTGAAGGAAAGCCCCTTTGATCCATTATATGCAAAAGAAAATCTCTATTAACAGAATCAAATACTTTATGCAAATTGATTTTTGCACAAAACCCCTTTTGTGCATTCTATTGGTGAAAATCATGAATTAAATTGGAAGCAAAGAAAAATATTATCTTCAATACTCCGACCATATATGAAAACATTTTGGCTAGAATGGATGAGATGTAGCATAATAGAATTGAGTCTCAAGGCAAGCATTTTGGCGATATATCTAAAGGCAATTACAAAAAAAGATGGGCCTATATTTGGAAAAAGAATATGGACTTTTTGTTTTGGGAATTAGAGAAATTAAAATAGAGTTGGCACATTGTGGTGGCTTGGCCGTATTGAAAAAACAAAGAATAGTTTTTGTCACCAAGTTTCCAACGACGGGTCAAGCCTTTTAAAAGAAAGTATTATTGAATCCATCTGGTCCCAGAGATTTTAAAGGATTGGTATTAAAAACTATATTTTTTATTTCCTCGTTGATGAAGGGTTTGGAAATATTATGAATGTCTGTTTCCTAAAGTTTGGGACCGTTGTCAACAAAGAAAAAGGAATATCGATGAGATGGGTTAAGAAGTTATTTGTAAAAGTACATGGTTTTGGAAGCAATGATAGAAGGATCGAAAGTGAATGAACCATATTCAAGTTGGATAGAATTGATGTGATTGGAGCAATGCCTTATACACATATCCGCATAGAAAAATCTATTTTCTCATCACCTAATTGAAGCCAATTGACTCTTGATTTTTTTTGAGAATAGATTCTTCGAGTTGTACAAGATGATTGAGCTTATTTGAGGCATTTCTTTCTAATGAGCAAAGATTGTAGTTTGGATGTTGAAAAGGTGATTTCCCGCAATTTTGATTTTCAAATGAATATCTTAAAAACATTGTTTGCTCCAAAGTTTCAATGCAAACTTAACATCTTTAAGTTTCTTGCAGAGAATAGAAATGGGATCACCGGTATGGAAACATTTCCAAGCATTGTCGACGTTAAAAATTTTTGGATGATCAACCCAAATATTTAAGAACTTAAAAGCTTTAGATGTGGAAGCAACAATGGCATTAGTGACATGTATTGGAGAATGGTTGGAAATACCCGGTTCTAGTAAGTTAGCAATGACATTCGAATAAGTTTCCATCCAAATAATATTATAAAAGGCTTGATCAAGTTTTTCCGTAATACGGTCGATAGGGTTATGATTACTCCAAGTAAAATTGAAACCCATAGATGCCATATCATTGACTCAACAAGAAAAAAGGCAATCGTTGAAACTGTTCATAAGGGAAGAATTCGCCGGATTATCACCTACTTTCTCATGTGCAAAACGTACAATATTGAAGTCTTCAACAAGTAACCATGGTTTATAAATTGAAGACGAAGCAAGCACAAGATCATTCCAAAGCCGAATGTGCTCCAATTCATCATTTTACCCATACACCACGGACAAAAGGAAATCATGAAAACCCCCTCAGACATTAAGATAGAGAAGTTGGTCCGTTAAAGAAATGAGATCGCTAGAATACCTCTTTTCATCAAACTTAACCCAAATTCGTCCATGAGTAAACTCAAAATTATTGAAATTGTTGAAGAATGCTTCATCTTGAAATAAATTGAATTTAGCTATCTTGTTGATATTGTGTGTGCGTTTTTTAATGGGTTGATTAGTCCAAGTATTATATATCACGTGGCCTTGACTATTTCTTTGCTTCAGGCTACTTGAAACCCTTTATCAATCAGTCTATTTTTAGATTATTATTAGCCATAATTATTTATAAGTGTTTATAACAAATAAATTATTCGGTATTTGAATGATTTTGTATGAAAGGTGATTGTAAATAAATAATGTGTTTGGATGAAAAAATAGATAAGTGATTATTGAGTGTAAAATGACCAAAATGCCGTATCATTAATGCTATCTTAAAATTTGGATGAAAAGATAAGAGGTATTATGGTATATTACTTGGTCAACTTTACTGTTCCATAATCACGTATGGAATAAGCTAGTAATTCCTAGTTTATTTTTAAGTGGGAAAAGATATCGTTTTTAAGATAGTCTTGATGAGGCCCATGGTAAAATAAACACTTATTGAATAGCGAAAGAGAGAGCCAAACACACTGTGATGAGATCCATTTTGATGTGAATTTTAATTACATGTCGACAAAAAATAATCCAATCCAAACGTACCTGCGAGATACTTCCTTTTTAAAACTTTTTGGAAACATTGTATGGGAAAAGTATTTTCGTGTGAACTGGAAGGAGAGCTTTTTGTTCTTACGTATTCAAGGTTATATTAATGAGACGTGATTTGTCCATTGACCGGGCCCCACCAGCAAGGGTCCATCTAAACCGTCCCAATTGTCAATTTGTCACTAAAATCTCCCTCTATGGTCCCACTAATAATTTAAGGGATATTTTCATATACCCATCCAAAACTTTCATAATTTGATAAAATATATCCAAACTTTGGTGTTTTTAAATGTCACACCCAAAAATTGAAATTAAACTAAAAACAACATTTTGGTTAGGTCTTGTTCGTTATCATAGTGTTGTTTTTGGTTTAAATTTAAATTAAACAAAAATTGAAATTAAACTAAAAATTGAAATTTAAGGCTGGATTTGGAATTGAGAAATGATAAGAAAACAGTTAATAAGGATAGGTAAGAAATTATGGACCCTAATTTAACCTAAGTCAGCTTAATTACCCAACTTAAACTAACAGAAGTTAACATAGTGTTGTTTTTAATTTAATTTTAATTTTAATTTTTGTGTGTGGTATTTAGAAATATCAAAATTTGAGTGTGTTCTATTAAAATATGAAAGTTTTGGAAATGGTATATCAAAATAACTAGTGATTTAATTTTTATAGCAAGCAGCTGCCTGTACAAACAGGTCATATACGAATTTACCCTAAAGCTTGTTAAATTTTAGGGGGAAATGGAGCTAGGCCGTGAGGCCAAAAACAACAGGTTTTAAGCACAGCGGTAATTTACACGTGGGATGGATGTATCTTTCGAATTTCAATGAATTTAATTTTTTTTCATAAAAAATGTAATAATATAGCTCAGGTAATTACTATGTGATGGGTTTTTCTATAATAAGCCATGGGGTTGGTTGCGGTTATGAATCTTGATTTGATTTTTTTTGGGTTTTTTTTATTGATTTTCCTTAAAGAGTGGGAATGTCACATCACCAATAAATTTCAAAATTTAAGAGCCCCTTCCATGAACGCCATAATAGTAGAGATATATATAAAAAATTCAAAAACTCCCTATACTAAAAAAAATTGCTTTGTTTTATTAACAATATGTTCCATCAATATTACCCGATAAAAGAAATTGTTACACTTGTCTTTTAAAGTCAAATATTTATGAAGCTGGTTTTACTGGCAAAACGGCTTACTATAAGTTATACCAAATCTGTACTATATTTATGTTAAAATTTTACAATTAACCTAAACTTATAAGTCTATTGGTAAAACTACTACATCTGTTTATAAATTAAAGACTAAATGGCAAGAAAAAGTCCTAACATTTACTCCAATGGTAAGAAATACGCTTGACTTTCTAAAACGAGACTAAAAGTTTGCAAAATTAAAATTGAATTGATTCCCAAAATACCATTTATTTAAATATTTAATTAAAATATTTATATCAAAGGTTTTTATAGATACCCATAAAATTCTATGCAAATTTGATGTACACCTATTATTCTTTGATATTACCTACGCCTCTGAAAAAATTAAGATTTTTTAAAACATAAAGCAGCATTAAATGATGATTAATTCTGACAAAAATCAATAAAATAAATGTCAATATTCTCACAATCCATTCTTATTCCTTACATGCTTTTAAATTCCCAAAACAAAAATTGCTTGATCGAGTTAGATTTTGTTATAAGTTTTGATTGATCTATGTGTTCTATTTTGTAAGTGTTGATTAATTTGGATTTTTTATGTTAGGATTTGACTAAAGTGCCTTACCTGACCCGTCCTTTCATAATTCTAGATTTCTTTTGAGTTAGAATTTTAAAAAATCCCGGTTCTTTTATGTTAGCGTTAAGAAACAAAAAGCTTATAAAAACAAAGAGAGAGAGAAAAGAATTAGAATGAATGACTCTTAAGGATGAGAAGAAAGAAGATGAAGGTGCGGTTTTTATGAGACCGTGAATCTTGTGATGAATGATGACAATAATGATGAGAGAAAAGTTGGCATCTGAAAATAAATTAAATTAAAAAAAGAAACTCGACAGTCGCCTAACAAGTTTGTTGGCATTTTAAAAAACTTAAAGATTTTTGAAAGATATGAGTAATATCGAAAAATAACGAGGGTATATAAGAAGGAGAGAAAAAGAAATAATTTTTAAATTAAATATTTATATAAACGACATTTTGGGAATCAATTATAGCCGAGATGAGTAAAGTGCTGGTTTTAGAAAATTAGATGTACCTGTTATTGGAATAAATGCTAGGAGTATTTCCTGCCGTTCAGCGAAAAATAAATATAGCACTATATAAAATAAATATATTACTTTAAAAGTGATGCAGTAGCTAATTTAAAAAGTTTATAGTGGTACAAGACATCACTTCATATACTATGACGAATAAAACAAAATAATCTTCTAACTTGGAGAATTTTTGACAATTTTTTTTATCCAGGGACTAAACACAATATCCTAATGATTTTGAGCCATAGAGACCTCAAACCGTTTTCAGTAAATTTAATAGTTCCATGAATAGGCCGGCTGCAAATTTTATGATTGGAAGATACCAAAACGACTAATAAATAGCAGTAGTAATATAAAACGCACTCCTAAATAAATAAATAAATAAATAGACAATCAATGAGTGTAATAATATTAATAACATTAGCAAAATTAATATTTTTGAAACTCGTATGTTATTTTGATTTCTCTCAATATTTTTTCTTTCCTTTTTCAGCTATTTTCTCTCTCAGATCCAGAGATCTCTCGATCACTATCTCTCTTTCCTCTCTCAGATTTCCTCATCGTCGCCGATTCAGAGGTAAATCTCATATCCTCGTCGATTGTTTTGGATTCCATCTGGATGCTGAGTCTTCGAGCTTGTGTTACTATGCGGCGTTTTTTGTTCGTTTATTTTTTAAGTATTTTGCTAAATTTGGTTGTTTTAGCTGAATTATGAGGTAGAGATGCTCGAGTTGCTCCAAGGATGATTCTTTGTTTGTTTTGGCCGTCTATGTTTTTTTTTGAACCTTTTTGATTAGGTGTGGATTCTGAAAAAAATCTACCAAATTCATAGACTGAGATCAAAACCTGTTCGTTTTCTCATTCCTGTTTTCAGTTGATGAACTATCGATTCCACATTTTGTTTTGAGGATAATAATATATAAATTTTTTTTGAAAGACTCTGGCTTTGAGTTGTAGGTCTTGTTACTAAAAATCTTATCAACAAATTTGATTGTGTGTTCAATGAAAAAATATTGGTGTAGATTTTCATTTAGAAAGTTTGGTTTGAAATTGACTTTATGATAACTTTAATAGCCTTTAAATAGAAAGTATCATATTTCTGGGGAAGGTTGGAAGGTTACAGAATCTCTTCCTTTTGCTGCAGACTAATCAAATTACCAACAACTTTAAAATTAAAATTATGTAGCTGTTGAAAATTATTAATCCTAGCTTATCACAAGCTTTTCATGAAGCCAATTAGATGCCACTTGATACTTCCGAGATTTATCTTACGATCAATTCCACTATCTTTCCTCCTAGTCAATACATTATCCTTGAATTATGTTGAGAATTTTTTATGTCTGGAAACTCCTACAGACTTGGTAAAAAAATAGATTGGAAGGATGTTTGATTTCATACATGATGAATTCCTTTCTTTCTTGCTGTTGCAGCGATCTTTGTGCGCTAATTAAAGGACATTCGGTAACTAAAATTAGTTATTGGTTGACTACCAATGTCTCCTAAGTGGTGTCGATGGAGCTGTTGATGAAGAAGAGGTGGTGTTGATGATGATGGTATCATAATGAGGCTCATCAAATGAAGAATCCTCAGTCCTGGCAGGTAGGAATTGGGAAATTCTTGATCATGCTAGCGCCACGCCACAAAGGAACTTCGAGAAGGCCTGTATGGATAATCCTTTTGGTCGGTTTGGTGTGTGTCTCACTGATCGCAGCTTATATCTACCCGCCGGGTCATAATTCACCTTGCTACTTCTTTTCTTCGAGACTTTGCAGCCCTTTTAAGGACTGGCTTCCTCCGCTGTCTGCAAGAGTTCTCTCTGATAATGAGCTTGCTTCCCATGTTGTGATACGAGACATCCTTTCGCTGCCGTCTGTACCTGCAAAGAAACCTAAGATCGCTTTCATGTTCTTGACACCTGGATCGTTACCGTTTGAAAAGCTGTGGGAGAAATTTTTTCTGGTAAAGTTGTTTAACTTCACCAATCATCTATTTGTTTTATATAAATTTGCATGCCAGTAAGATATAGCCATAAAAAGTCTCTATTCTTAGAACCAATGCCATTGGTGATGCATTGCCACCATTTTTCAAGAAAATGTCAATAGCTGTCCACAATCACCCCACAGTTAAGAATAAACTATTAGCGATAATTTTATTCCGATATATTAAGGTTCATTTTCTTGATTTATTTTGGATCTATACTTGTCTCAGTTGATCTCAAATGCATCTACCCTTAACTCGAAGCAATTCATAATTACTAAAAATATCTATATTTAGTTGAAAACTGTCTACACTTAATTAGAATTTAAAATTGTCCACATTTGACGCAATACCATCTATATTGACACAATACAGATTTGTAGTTAACGCTAAACTGTCTGTACTTAACTTAAAAGTATCTGTACTTAGCTGAAAGCATCTTAGTTGGAAACTGGCTATAATTAACTTTCAAATATGTATACTTTACTACTGAACAGTGCATGATTAACTCAAAAATGTGAGTAGAAAATGAAATTGCTTACGTTTATACGTAACCATTACAAAGCCACTTGATTGCTTGCAATCTATGAGATCAAAATAGCCAAAATACAGAATCAAATGAGACGAAGTTTTTGTTTGTTGTTCAGAACCTTACGAAATGAAAAGGAAAGCATGTTATATATGCTGCATTGTTCAAACCTGATTGGACCACCCAAAAAAGGCTGCTGATTAAAAAGAATATGCAAAAAATATTTTGAAGATATTTGTATTGTGTTTGGCAAATATGCAAAAAATATTAATGCTGTAGATTAAAAAGAATGGAGATAGAATAATCATGAATAAATCCTATATAGAGAATATACGTGGATGAACATAGTTTGAGCCAATAAATGGATTTGTTATTTTTTTTAAAAACCTTAACTAGCTGTTTAATGTCCATATTTTGAAGATGACATTGTCAAATCTTAAAGAACTCTTCTTGAACTTCTTCTACTTCTTCTCGAGCTCTAGGTTGGCATACGATTTATATTTGACCTAGGCTAGCCAATGTTCATGTAATGTATCTGAACCAGGTCCTATGCAGCACGGATTCAAATGCGGGATATGATACGATACGGATTCGCGGATTCACAATTTGCCAGAAACCTAAGATACGGAATACGTTTTTATATCGATTTTAAATTAACTAAATATAAATATATATTAAGGTTTGCATACCAATATATAATAATTTGAATAAATAATGGCATCATGTTTGATATTCAATGCACTTTCAAACTTTTGAGTGCCTTAATTTTCGAGAGATGGAGAAGATGCGTCAATTCTAGGGACGTTGGTGAGACATTTATAAGTCCGAGCGAATATGAGAGTTTCCGAGAGTTTCGGACTCCGATACGCGGTCGGGGACTATTCGTGAGGCATATACAAGTATCCGTGCTTCATAGACCAGGTCATTACTTGACATGTGTTTCAACTCGTACTTCAATGCCTAGAATAAACACTTACCAGGGAGGCTCCATGTGTTGATCGATATAGCTATATACCTGTTTTTTGTATATGATGTTAACTGAGCCTTCTACCAGATGTAAATCACAGAATATTCTCAACACCCTTTTTCTGAATTCTACAAGGATGGTCATTACTAATAGAATTTCATGGCATAATTAGATTTACATTTGAAGTATGTATTTACAGGGCCATGAGGGAAGATACTCCATTTATGTACATGCATCACAGGAGAAACCAGTACATGTGAGTCGCATATTTCTTGGTCGAGACATTCGCAGTGAAAAGGTATTGGACCTTTCGTTTCCTCTCAATCTAGCTTCACCTTTTCTTGTTCCAGAAACTTATTGTATAATTAAACATTGGATATGCTTAATCACATAGGCGAAAGATTTGAGCATGCTCGTGTTGAACTGACCACAGACAATCATTTAGTTGTTTGCCAGTGGGTACATGGTGTCTTTAGGCAAGAGAGTGGTATCTCTAGTTGTTGTGCATTTTTAAGGGTAAACATCTTAAAGGAGTTATTAAATACTTCCTAAGCAGGTGTATGACTGCGAATGCGGCATATAGCATTTCATTGTATTCTAGATGTGTGTGTGTAGACTCTGTACGAGAACAAGAAAAAATTAAAACGGTGATCCTCGCCTGGCAAATAATTGTCCTTTCCTTTGCCGTATGGTTTTCTATGAATGCGTGTCTTGCAGTTTAGCGTAGAGCTATAAGTGTACAGCTATAATTGGTAGTTCCGTAGATGCAAGATTTTAGAACATGAATCTAATTCTTTTTTGCAAGAAAAAAGGAATCTAATCATCCGTAATGAGAGAAAAACACGAATCAAATATTGCATTGTCAGTTGATTCATCATTCAATTTTGTTTGTTTGTTACTAGATTGAGTTTTTGGTTAAAATCTGTAAGCTATCGAATCTACTAGGTTAGGCTATTAATATAGACCATATTGGTCATTTTAGTTTTCTGATTTTTGAGTTGAACTTCTGAATTAAGATCTTGACCATTTGACATTTTGAAAAGTTTGCTGGTTGAGTTGTGCACTTCTAGGCTATGATCCGGACCTAACTGTGTAATGCATATAACGTTCATGCAGGTGGTCTGGGGGAAAATTTCTATGGTTAATGCAGAGAAGAGACTCCTGGCAAATGCATTAATAGACGCTGATAATCAGATTTTCATTTTGCTTTCTGATAGGTGATTGCAATCAACCAGAGTGAAGTATGAATTATTTTCTTATAGCTTACATATTGACTATGAACTATTTTATTGCAGTTGTGTACCATTGCATAATTTTGCTTATGTGTATAGTTATCTAATGGAAACAAATGTCAGCTTTATTGATTGGTAAGCTTCATTTACAGCATATAATTTATTTTTATTTTGTTTATGGCAACATTTGGATGCAAGCTGTCTTTCTAACTTTTATTGCCTTGAACCTCCAGTAATAACCTCTATAACATTTAATCTATTTTTTCTTGTTGTATCATAATCTTTATTAATGTAACCATTTGTTTTTTCCTTGCTGATTTTGCTTAATTACCAGTTTCAAGGATCCTGGCCCTCATGGAACAGGCAGATTTTCTCCCAACATGTTGCCTGAGGTTCCAGAAGAGAAGTTTAGGAAGGGCTCCCAGGTAAAATTTAGTGCTTGCAAGAAAATTTATGAACCCATTTTCTGAACTCAATATGAAGCTTAGTTGTATTTTTTTTTTATGGGCTTGGATTTATTCTGCAATAAATAGGTCAGGTAATTTCTGCATACTTAACCAAATCGACCATAATTAACCCAAGTAGCAATACAATCATAAGACGGGTTATGGTTTCATCACAAAGACACAAGTCTGTCCAAACACCTATACCAAACAAATATTACCATAAAAATCTAAATTTATATCAAGAAAAAAGAAACTAGTAACTGAAGAATATGTGATACATTGTATGTAACCCAAAGTATATACTCAAAATAAATAGTTATATTAGAATCACTTTCTATACTATCTAACATGATGCCCTATAACTGGGGACGGTCATGCACAACTACAAAGAAGGTTCTCTTAGATTGATGCTGTTTCCAATATAACTCATTTAAGCCATTATTATGCTTGGATTAGTTTCGCCAAAACTTTTCCATTTTTGTTCTCAAAACCTTGTTTGGGATAAATATGCTCACCGGAACTGTCTGAAGCTTCTTTGATTACATCATCTGTCTTTGGAAGTTTGTATGGTGTGTACAAGATAGACTTGGCTCCTTTCAGAAGGATTTGGAGCCAACCCTTTTCCCTTCAGATTCAGTATATGTTGTTCAAATTGGAAACTCATTATTCATCTTGCTCTAGACCATTAAGAGTGCATAAATAGAACAAATAATCATCAGTTTTTTAGCCCATCCCATCACAAAATAGGAGCTTGAGAATAACTAGTTGCTTAGATTTATGGATTGGAGCATATTAATTGACAGTCCAAACATTCCACCATAATTTTGCTTTGGCATGGAAGAATATAGATCTAATAAACCTGCAGTCAACTAACTCTCGTTTTACTTATAAAAAAACCTGCAGTCAACAACTGTATGGTGTATGCTTTTGTGTCCATTTTATGAATAGAATATAAAAACATATTATTATATCACTATATCCTAAGATATCCTAAGGAACGTCAATGTGATAAAGCTTGATTTCAATTCAGTAAATTACACTAAAATACCCTAAATCTGCACTTTGAAGAGATATTTTTAATAAAATGCAGTTCAGGTATTTTACTGTAATAAAAAACTTTAAGGTATTTTAGTGAAAAAATGTGATTGTTAAAGAGTATTTTAGTGTAATTTACCCTTTTCAATTTTGGGTTGCCCATCATAGTTTTTGAATTGGGAATGGTTCCAGATCCCTAGAAGGAGCTGATTTTTTCTCTTTCTACACACACATGCACACCAATGGAAATATAATAGCTCTGTATAAGAATTCTTACTCATTTTATCCATTTTGCAGTGGTTCACAGTCAAGCGGCAGCATGCTTTGTTAATTTTGGCAGACAGCCTATATTACATGAAATTTAACCTCTATTGCAGGGTACGTTTTTGCTATTAACTAGTCCTTTTATTTGTTTTGCATGGGGTTCCTAAAGAACAGAGGATTGGTATATAAACTGCCAAGACTAAATTGTATACAAAACGGAGACAGCTTTCTCAACATCAACAACTAGGCCCTTATCCGAACCTTTAGGGTTGTCTACACAGATCCTTCTCTTCATTCAGATTTAAAGACCTTAACCTTTAGACTTTTCAAAACTATAGTTTACTGCTCATTTAGACTTTAACCTTTTTACTGGTCTTAATCCATGCTCAACAAGAACTAGGCACCTGCCCCTTTCTTTCTTTTGGGTTGAGATACAGATGCATCCTAGTCTTTAGAGCAATAAGGTTAGCATTACAAGGTTTGAACCCCATATCTCTTGCACAACAAGAAGAGTCCTTACCCCTGGATATATTGGCTTCTATGAAGTACAGATACTTTTATTTACTCGTTGTGTATGTGTCCGACACGTATTGAGTCTATTGACACTCGACACTCTGTTCGACACAATTAGGCCGTGTCGGCCCAAATTGGATGTGTTGGACACTACTAGATAACATAGGGGATTGAGAATTTAAAATGTGGAATTACGATTGTAAAAAGCCTTATAAAGCTCCGTTATTGCCCCGCTTTAGCGGAAAGCGGCCACCAAGCGCTTCACTTTTGCATAAAGCGCCTTTGTGCTTTGTTAATGGCTTGAAACTCCTGCTTTGGCTCGCTTTATGTGCTTGAAAACCCCGCATAAATCCGCTTTTAAGCATTTAAATGGAATGCGGTCATCATTTTATTAAAAATTGTAGATTATCATATTAAGTGATCGAATAATTAAATCTCATTATCGTCTCTAGTCTGCAACAGCATCTCTTTCATACCTTATGTGGATGAAAATTTCTTAAAATTGTTCAATATACTTCTATTATTGCATACAAACTTTATAACAATAAAATATCTTTGTTATGTTTATATTATTCTGTTTCTAAGAGTTTCTATTAATCTAATTTTCCATCATTATTTTATTTACTATTTAAAAACGTCTTGGCGTGTTTTGTCACTAAAGCTAAAGCCCTGCCCTTCACAGCATTTGTGGAATATATGTATGGATAACTTTGATATCTTCCAGAATAAATAATATTAAACATTTCAAATATCTCTCATGACGAACTAGAGCTGGGAGTAAGGTCCAAATTGATGTAAATGGAGTCGGCTTTACAAAAGTCGGCTCTAATTGGTGAGGGTTAATTCTTTGTTAGTTTAACTTATGGATTGTTTCTCAACCAAAAAAAGGATCTTTATGGATTGTATTCCTATGTTCTACTTTTGGTTTATATGAGTACCTGGTTGTGCTCAAGAAAACCTCTCATGTCCTTAAAGTTATACTTGTACATATTTCTTCTCACAGTTTATTATATTTTCTTTAATATATATTAATTAAATATATATTAATAAATTATATAACCATGTCCATGTGTCATCCTTTTTACAAATTTGCCATGTCCCGTATCGTGTCCGTACCTGTATCCATGTCCGTAACTGTATCATGGTCGTACCTGTATCCGTGTCTATCTCCGTATTCGTTTCGTGTCTGTGCTTCATAGATTGGCATTCACATATGGGACACACTCTGACAGTCTTCTCTCTCTTTTTCTTTCCAATTTGCAGAAGAGTAAGCCAGAAATTGCATGGCCTTTCATATTGTCGTAAACAATCCGGATACAATACTTTAATGGATTAATTTTTACTAGAATTTTATTTCATAGGAAATAAGCTGATCTTACTACTTGTTTTATGTTTCACAGCCAGGTATGGAAGGACGCCGCAATTGCTATGCTGATGAACATTACTTGCCAACCTTATTTTATGTTAGTATATTAGACCACCGTCTTTTTGGGGTGCCCCTAAATTTTAAACACTGCATTTTTGGTTCAATTTCTTACTATATGAACCATAATAAACTTTCAGATGGTTGATCCTACTGGGATTGCAAATTGGTCTGTGACACATGTAGATTGGTCTGAAGGGAAGTGGCATCCCAAATCATATCGAGCAAACGATGTTACTTATGAACTTTGGAAGAACATTACAGTATGCTATTTCTCTTTCTATGTTCTTTTTACTTCTTTCGATGCAAATTTGATGCTTTGTGAGATTTAGTGATGCCATTTGTCTAATCTGGGTACTATCGGCAGTCCATCGATGAGAGTGTTCATGTCACAAGCAATGAAAAGGTGACCAATTCAAATTCTGAATTGTTGCATTTTCTTTCTTCCTTATGCTTCTAAATTTGAATTAGCACCTAATTGAAGTACATGTACTTTAATCAGTTCACTTATCATCGGAGAATATGATGTAATTTGACGAGTTTTTAATTTAAATTAAAGGTTGTGAAGGATAATTCACCCTAAACAACGTGGTATTCACCCTTTATCGTGAATTTGGATCGGTTGATAGGATGTGTAAGTGTTCTGAAACTAGAAAGCTTAATTTCAGGAATTTGTTTCCTAAGTAAAAAGAAACCTCCAGAGATATATGATTTTATATGACAACGTGATTATCATCAAACAAAGGCTTTGTTTTGTATCTTTGTTATCTGGACATTTCTAGTTGATCAAATCCCTCATCCCTTGGATGCACACACATTAGACACCGATAAGAACAGAGTCATGTAACAGAGACAATCATACATAACTTTGCTGTTTTTTATGACATTATAATTATACCCTAGTTTTATATTTTGTTTGAATGTGAACATGTTCTGCAAATTTTAAAACCTATGTATGTGCATACATGTGGAATTATAACCATAACCTGTGTCAGTGCTGCTGCTAGTTGGTGTTGAGTAAAGACACTCTCAATTCAAATAAATAATAAATCGTAACAAAAAAAAAAGAAAATATAATACCATTGGAGCATTAATCCCATTAACATAAAGCGAATTCATAACAACTTCTCACTTGTAGGAATATCTCAGCATCCGCCTAAATGATGATGTTGTAAATAGATATTTGGATAAAGGCTACATTATCGTGAGGATGTCTCTCTTTTCCTTTTAACGTGTGATAGAATATTTATAAAACATACTAAACGTGTTTTTTTGTTTCGAACCAGAAAGTGGTAATGCGGAAACCGTGCATGTGGAATGGGATGAGGAGACCATGCTATTTGTTTGCCAGGAAATTTTACCCTGAAACACAGGATAATTTGATGCATCTGTTCTCGAACTACACGGCAATTCGATGAGGGGCTCTCAAGTCGTAATTCTTTAGTTTCATAATTTTTTTATAGCGATCCTGTGAATCATGAAAAAACCACAAGAGCAGAGGAATGAGGTTTGTTTCCTTAGATTCATATATGCCTGTAATTCTCTTTTAAGGCAATCCATTCTTCTCCTATAAGGGGGATCTTTTTTTAAGATCTCTTTAGTTTGATTCTTCTATCAAAATTTTCCTTGTTTTGTTTTAAATTTTTATTTCTTATGATTTTTACAATCTGCCTGTAACTCATGAGGTGATGCATTTTTGTAAGAGTGTGATGATTGGAAATTTATAAAGCTTTTTTTTATATAGTAAGAAATATGATGGCATGCTGTGTCTGGTGATTAAAATTGCATATGGATCAATGTCTTTCAATTTTAATCCTGATTTATAAAAAAAATCGTTCATTAATGATGAAGTTATGGAAAAAAGACATTGTATGTGATCCATTTTATACCTCTTACTGTGAATTATCTCTCTCTTGGTTTCTTTTATTTTTTATTTTTAAATTTTAATAGACATCAATTTTTCTCTGCAACTCTCTATTTCTAAAATATCTTTATTTTATATTTTCTTAAAGCCATCACATATTGAGTATTTACACCGGGTTAACATCCGTCTCTTTCTTACTGAGTAATATTTTTTTTTACCACCAATGAGTCATAACTCAGTTGGTATTGGCATTTTCACTATTGGGAAGAGTACGGGGTTCGAATCTCAAGAACCTTAAGAAGGGAAGTGGCCACAAATTAATACTTTCGGGGAAAATTCATGGGCATGGGTCCTTTAGGTGTTTGTGTGTTATGTGTGGGTGAGTGTGTTGTGTATGTTGTATGTATATGTGTTAGGGTTTAGTGTAAAAAAAAGGAGAATATATTTCTTACTAAACTGGTGGGCTCCACATAGAGTGTGGGGGTTATGAATGGTCACATAGGTGGAAAAATCTTCTCTTGCAAGCCTTTTTAGAACTCTTGGATGAGCTTTTCTTACACAAAAGGGTCACAAAAGGAAAGCTCATTTAAGTCTTTGCAAAGGCTTGCATAGTGCAAACCCTCGCATATTGGATTTTTCCTATACAACGGGATTGTTTTGACTTAAAAACCTATCCTAGATATGTAGTTTAATCATTAACCCGGTATCCTGTACAGTGGCGGATCAAGCGGATTTTGGTCAGCTAGGGGAATTTTTATTTTTTTTAAAAATGAACTCAGTTAAATAGCATATTACATATTTGAAATTGAATAATAAACTCCAACTATTTTAAATAACAACATGACAATAATGTTATTGTAACAAATTTAACAGAGTCGACGGTGTTTCTCTCTACCGCTTGTTACAACAGACGTAGGGTCTTTTTCTAACAAAACGCAAGACAAGCTTGAACATGGGTCTGCCACTGCCTATCTATAGGACTGGTAGGCTAATGCTTTTCTTTCTCATTAGGGCCTGCAGGTTGTAGGATTATGACAGAATTGGATCGTGGAATCCAAAAATTTGAGAGAATTCCATAATTTTATGTTTGGTTGTGGGATTTGGATTTGTAGAATTCTTTTGTTTTTTATGGAGGGCCCACTACAAAATAAGGACCATGAATCCTAAAAAATTTGGAAAATTTGCAAGGATTTGGCACTATTTATTATACTTTTAGATGGGACCTGGATACTTTATTTATGTAATAATCCTCTCTCTATCTCTCTCTAAAATCCTCAAATCCAAATCTCACTTTCTTTTCACCAATCAAACAAAAATTACATGGATCTACAAATCCAATACCAGGAATCCATTACCAACAAAACAACAAATTACCAAATCCAGAAATTTTCACCTTCCTATTTTGAAATCCAAATTTCATAATCTTGCAACCAAACAGCCCTAAGGAAACATGTGATAAAAATAGGGTTTAAAGGGTAGGTTTGTGTGTCATAGGATTTTTTTTGGGACAGTAGAAAGGGTATATAGCTTCTTTACTACAATCTATTTATTACTCTAATACTAAGTTGGGTTGGTCAATCAATAAACAACAGTTCAGTTGCTATGGACACTTTCTCTCTTGGGGACAGTGCGGGGTTGAACCCCAGAGAAAAAGAAGTGGCCACAAATTAACACTTTCATGGGTCCCTTGGGTGCGTATGCTTGTGTGTGTGTGGTGCGTGAACATGCTGTGTGTTTGTGTGCTTATGTTAGGGCCTACAAGCCAGTGCCCAAAAAAAAGTTGGATTGGTCAAGATTTTTTTTGCAAAACAAAGCATTATTTTTAAAATTTCCCATTTTACCCTTCCCTTTATCTATATTTATTTCTATAATCTTTTCCTTTCTTCATTTCCAAAAGGTCCATGGAGCCGAGAACAAAGAAAAATTTATGTGTGAGCTATATCTATTTTAATTATTTGGTTTTGATTTGATTTTATTTCATTACCCTTAAAATTTATTTCTCAAAAATTTCCCTTAATCAAAACCAATCACTCAAATTTTTTTTCATACATTTTGATTCTAATCTTTCAAAAATGTTCATGTCTCCATGCTTGTATTTGAGAATTTTAAATCGTAATAATCCCATACATGCAATTTATATGGTTGTCATAATTATTTTTGGTATCTACTAAGAAATCACAAATTGTATAGTACTTATCTTATGAAATACCAAAAGCTTTTGTGCAATTGTTAAATGCTATTAAGATCAAAATTGTCATATAATATTTCTTACAAAAAAACTAGTTATATGCTTTTTCCATCCTGCATTGCTTACATGATAAGTCATAGCAAATGTCTGTGTGTAGATTCGTTTATAGAAAAATTATATTTGTCTCTAAATAACAAAAAAATAACCAACAACCATATATCATTTTTCAAATATAATAAAACATATCTATAAAAAAGTAATATCTGTATCTTTTTCTCAAATGTAACAAAAAATAAGATATTCGATTAATTTTTATCCCAGGCCTTAGGTTTGGGACCAAAGTCTAGTACAAATAAAAGTCGGGGGGTTTTCTAATAATAATGTAGCCTGAGGCTGAGGATGGAGTGGGGGTCAGTGAAATCGAATGAACGGCCAAGATGGACTACCTATCTACAACCAACGGATTAGATCACGCGGAAGAGCATCGGCGCCAAATGCTACACACGCTCACTCTCACTCTCTCAACCGCCAATTCAATCAAAATCGAATCGAATCGATGGCTTCGTCGTCGTCGTCGCTTGTGCTCTCTCTCCACAACAACAAGCCCTCGAATCGACGGCGGTCCATAACATCCCATCTTCCAAATCTCAGGAGGATCCGGACCGTACACGCGTCCGCCACCGCGGCGCCGGTGGCCGCTGCCCCCGGCGACCTCGTCGCTTTCATCCTCTCCAAGGTTCGATTCCTGAACTGGGGAACTCTAGGTTTCTTTCAAAATAAAATCAATTGGTGAATTAATGAATTAATTAAATGTGAGGGATTATAGGTGAAGGGAACGGATCGAGGAGTGTTGCTGCCGGTGGAAGGGCACAAGGTGGTTGCTGACGTGGCCCAACAACTCTCGGATTACTGCGTCGATCAACCTGTTACATGCCCCCTCATTTTTGGAGGTAAAATTTTGATTTCTTTTTTCTTTCTTTTCCTGAAAAAAACTAGGAATTTGTAATTTTTGTTTATATGCATTTAGTGTTGTCTGTAATGTGTAAGTGCAAATCCAATTGAAAAATTAGTAGTCGAAACTGGAAAAATCATTTATTTATGTGCATATGCTTTACTTATCAAGCCAGGAGAAGTACAACTGTCAAGTCGATTAAAATAGAAGCATAAGAAAATCCGATGAAAAGTAGTCGCATGTGTAAGAAGTTGAGGTTGTTTCTATTATGGATAAGATTAGTGACAATTGCTTGTGATAGTCTAGACATTTTGCCATTGAAACTGATGAGTGCACCGATTCAGGATACAAACCAGTGTTACCATAAATCACTGAAACATTAGCAATTTGTGATTTGGAACGGTCATTTCCAATCGGGAAACACTAGCGATCCAGATTGGAAGAATCGTCGTTTTGATCTAATTCATTAAGAACTTAAGTTAAATAGGCATAAAGTTGGCCCTGTGTTAATTCTTTAATTATACTAAAAATATATTTAATTATTTTTCAAGAACTTATATATATACACACACACACACACACACACACACACACACACACACACATTCACATACAAACAATCCCAAAAAATCCCATGTTCTATAGCAATTCATTCTCCGTTATGTACAAGTGTGTCGAAGAAAACGATCCCTATCGTACCACATTTCATGACAAATAGCGTTCCATATTCCTGTTTTCGTTCTGCAAACTGAAACATTTTGCGTTCTAGGTAATATATATACATGTAACATATATACAGACTTGGTCTTAGTTGGAGCAGCATGACTTACTTGATAGGAAAAAAGATGAAAGAATGATATTGTGGTTGCTAAAATTTAGAACTGGTTGCCCCTTAATGAACAGAGTAGAATCTAGAGAAGGTTTTGATGTAGTTTTATCCACAGCATTGATTGAAGGCTTGAAGCAATCTGCTAACTTTACCTACACGTGGTTGGCTTTTTACATACGTGAAATATAAATGCCTCTTTTCTGTTCCCAATGCCTTTGATATTCAATAACTTCATCGCTGGTCATAAATTGATTGAGGACTTGCTATTTGGGGGAAATTTCCTGAAATTTTATCATGTCATTTGTGTATGTACTCAGAATGGGATGTAGAATACTGCTCTGTGCCAACATCGCCTGGAGGAGGTTATCGGAGTGCGATTGGTCGCCTTATATTCAAAACAAATGAAATGGTGCAGGTCGTTGAAGCCCCAGATATCGTGAGAAATAGGGTTTCTTTCTCTGCTTTTGGATTCCTTGGTGGAGAAGTTTCATTGAAAGGTAACGGCTAAAACAACATCATTACTTTGGTAGAAATTTCGGTTCCATCTTCCTACACTGCATGTTTAGCCACTATTTGTTTTATACTATATCAGCTCTGCCTCCAGATCACCTTTTCTTTTTTAATGTACGATTTCAGTTGCTTCTTTAGGTTTTTTTTTATTCCAATCTTGAAATTTTGGAGGATTGCTCTTCCTTCATTAAGCCTACAACTTTGGTCAAGCTGCCTTAAAATTTTCGCCATTGCTGATCTCGTTTTGACATAGAAGATTCGTTCAGCATTATGAGTTCGGAAGGCTTAAGTAGTAGGACTTAGAACCACTCTTGTACCTTCTAAAATTCACATTCTTTAAATGCCTTCAAGTTTCATGTCAAGTTTTGCCTGGACACTGAAGTAAACTGGATACGGACTTCAGACATAACAAGAAGTTATGTCGTTTAAGTTGATGGGCTTTGCAAGCAGAGAGTTTCTTGGTTTTTCCCTCCAAAAAATATGAACAAATATGTAGTACCCATAAAAGAATTTGGAGAAGCTATTTAATAGTGAAAATATATTTTGATGTTTTTCCATTTGGATGCCTGTGGACACAAACATTACAACAACTAAAGCTATAAAGATGGTCCTGACAGCTGATTGTATCTTTGACCAAGAATGTTCATGGATCGCATGGATAGGTTGTGAATAATCTGTGAACAGTTCATAAACATTTTTTCAAGTTGTTCGAGTAAATTAGTTAGCCATGAGCTAATTTGGAGAATCATTTAAGTGAGAAATAACTGTAAGCTAGTTTAGTTCCATAGATTTTCAATGCTAATGCATCAGGGTCTGAAATTTATAGATGAGTAAGTATAAGCACAGTAAATATTTCATGAAGTGTCTGAACTTTATTTCTGTTTGGCTAAATTATAGTTTCATGAATGAAACACAATGGATACTGAAACTATGCACATATCAAGTTGTGGGATTCTTATTGAACTTATATACTTGGCTGTTTTCTTCTTTAATATGCCACTGAATAATATGATGTTTTTATTCTTGTCAGGTAAATTGAAGGCATTGGATGATAAATGGATCCAAGTTATATTTGAACCCCCTGAACTCAAGATTGGATCGCTGGGGTTTCAGTATGGAGGTGAGAGTGAGGTTAAGCTGGAGATAACCTACATCGATGACAAAATAAGGCTAGGGAAGGGATCCAGAGGATCTCTTTTCGTCTTTGTAAGAAAATGATCACTGCAAAAAAACAAAAAAAATTGTGTCGAGAGAATATATATATATATATATATATATATATATATATATATATAGAGAGAGAGAGAGAGAGAGAGAGAGATTAATGGAGGGAAGAGGCCATAGGAGGGGATTCCCTCCTATGGCGTCGAAAAAATACCCCCTCCCGAGTTTTTTCCGATGATCGGCACCCACCATCTTCATCGTCATCATCTAAGATGTGGATACACCAAATTTCATGTGATTCTACAACCTTTTCACCGTTGATTTAGTTGGTGCAAAATTAATGGTTTACCAACAATAGAACTTTTTACATTGCTTATTCAACGGTGAAAAAGTGGTGAAATCACATGAAATTTGGTGTATGTACATCTTAGATGATAACGATGATGATGATGGATGCCGATTGTCGGAAAAAATGGTGGAAGTTGTATTTTTTCGAACGCCATAGGAGGAAATCCCCTCCTATGGCCTCTTTTCTCCATTATTCTCATATATATATATATATATATATATATATATATATATATATATATATTGTTGCAAATGGAAGAGTGTAATGTGTAATTCATAAGCAGGAGCTTGTATTTTTAACATCAGGCAAGATATAAGATAAACTTTTATTGGCAGCTGATCTGTTTTCTTCCCCAGTTTTTCTTATTTTTAGGTTACATGACAAGTATACATGTTTCGTTCGGTTTTGAAATACAATGATGTTCCCTTGTCTCCCCCACAACTTGTTCTGTGATTATATCTGAACCCATACTAGTGGCATAGACTCTGGAAATAGTGAGTGTATGCATCACATGTTGCACATATTAGCAAGTCTATCAGTTTTATTTCAAGCGGCTATTTTGTTCTAAGAAAGTATTATTTTTGTCCGAGCAGGAACATGAAGGAGCAGGAACATGAAGGCTCGGAATGATGCAAAAGTCATAAGCATCATGCAACAACTCAGCAAGCTTGATGATTGGGTAGAGGTATGGACTCAAAACTTTCTAATCATTCCAATACATTTAGCTTCTTAAAATCTAAGGTTCAATTTACTTGTGATTGTTCAAGTTTAACATGCTGAACTTCTTTCAGTGTTTTCATAACATCCAGTGATTACATACTAAAATCAAGCACATTTGCAGAATTCCATAATAAGGAAAAATGATTTCGAATGTGAACCAACCACATAATTGTAATTAGGAAATTAACTTAATGGAGGTAACATTTTAATCTACATACACGATGCACAAATAGCAACTACTGTATGATGTCTGATACATATTTTACATTACCACAGCATGCACGCTAAATGGCATACCGACAGTTCTACTTATTTTCATCCTTGGACACCAATATTTCTCTTCTTAGCACCCTCCATGAGCTCGTCGATCAAATAGCTCAAATCAACGTAAGATGACCCCCCTTCCTCCACTGCCGCTTTTTCGCCTTCGCTTGATACTCTTTGGCCTTTCTCCTCCTCTCTAAACTCTCTTCTCCTCTCATTAATGCTTCCACTGAGATCTTCACAGCCTCCTTATCAACAACGACATTACTCGCTACTTTCAACATCTTCACCCCAATCCCTAACACCTCCACCACCAGCTTCTCATGAAGGAATTGTTCCGAGTCAAGCGGCCATGCAGCCATCGGCAATCCTGCACTCACTCCTTCCAGTATCGAGTTCCATCCACGGTGTGTCATGAACCCTCCAACCGCGGGGTGGTTTAGAATCTTCACTTGCGGGGCCCACCCTCTTATAACCCACCCCTTCCCTTCTATCCTCTCCTCGAATCCTCTCGGCAATGCGATATCTTCGTTCCTCAACGCCCATACAAACCGATGGCCTGCTACCTCCAATCCCCATGCCATCTCATTTATCTGGTCGGTCAAAAAAACACAATTCACTCCCAAAGCAAATGTAGATGACCGTTGCATGATCCTGTGAGCTTAGCAATTCTAGTACTTGCTGGTGGTTGTTTTTGTAGTTGTCATTATTGCTATCATCAAGACCTACAGGCCCAACACACCATATCTTCTTCGTGCTTCTAAGAAATTCCACATACCACGGCTCTAGATCGTAAAAGGTATTCAAGACCGTGCCGAAGCTCTTCGTCTCAGCGTCTCGAAACATATCAAGCGCAAAAGGATGGTCGAAGGAGGGCGGTAGCTTGGCCTTATTCAACTCAACCGTGTGTGGGATGCTGCTGCTGTCATCGACAGGTACCTCAAACGGGGTAAAATCATCGGTGATCGTAAGATGCGGTTTGTTCTTGTATAGTAAGTTGCATATTGAATTGGAGAAGGCACCACAGGAGTTGAAGATGAGCCTGGGTATGGATAGAGAGTTGGCGAGGTCGGTGGTCCAAGTGTAGACCCAGTCGGAGATCAAGAAGTCGGGGCGGTGATGGGGGAGGAGATTGGCAAAGGTTTTTGGAGGAGACCGATGGCTTTGAAGAGGTTGAGGATGTGGAGAGAGTGGGGTTGGGGGAGTGATGATGTTTTTTCACAACCTAAGGGGAGGTTTGTTTCTTCGGTGGAGGGGAAAGGAAGGAGTAGAAGGTTGATTTTGACGTTGAGGGCGAGAAAAGGGTGGATTAGGGCGGCATTGGCCGGAGTTGTGACAATGGTCAATTTGATGCCCCGTTGAGCGAAAAGACAAGCCATGTTAGCCATTGGGAGTATGTGGCCTCGAGCGAGGAAAGGGAGGAGGAAGATGTGGAGTCAACGATCATCATGAGATGAAGCCATTGAAGTGAGCAGCAGCAATTTTGATTAGTATGGTTCGGTTATAGATATAAGGGGATTAGTGTGCAGCAATATCTAGGTCATGCGAAATATGTTTTTGCAACTGGGACATGCAAAAGAGATTTGCAATGGTCACAAATTAAGGAACATGCAAAGATTGTGGGTTGTAGTGTAAAAATTCATCTTGATCATTTTTTGCAGGATTCAAAAACATGAATATTCGACTGTTGCTGGTAATATAAATTTGGTGTGAATCGTCATGAAACACATAAGAAAAGTAAACACGTTTTGCTTGTGCAAATGTAGAAATAAATATAATAACTTATCATGAAGCATAACAATTAATTTATTTTCATCAAACCCAGTTTACAGAAACTGATTACATGACAAGAGCATATTTACATTTAAAAAGCAAATGATGATGACACACTTGTTACACAGGAGGGAAAGAAACACATCAACTTAGAGATGTTTCAGAGACAAATCTCTGATATATATTACACACGTGACCCGAGTCAAGAAAAGAAAGACACGTGAAAATGTGATCCCAATGCGAAAATGTGATCCCTATACGCTCCCCATACTCTTAATTTTCGTCAATGATCCAAGAGTTCAAGCCATTGACAAAATGCCCTGAGCATTGCGCGCTGCTCGAGAGGTTCTTTGCTCGCAAAAATGGGCATCATGAATGAGCGGATTACCGGAACGAATCGGTGGAGAACCAGAGTAATAGGGCGGCGAAGCCTGAAGATTATCACACCACACATACGCAAACTTTAATATATACATTCTTATTTCAATTTGCATCAAGTCGAATTAATAATGGATACGCCTGTTTTCGGATGTTGAACAATCCGGTAAAGTTTGAATGGGAGAAGTTACGAGCGCGAAAGAGTAACCCTCACTTACCTTGCCGATAAGGATGTTGGAGAGATCAGCAACACCTCGCAGCTCATTGGACTCTCCATTTGACCTATTATAATGTTACACTCTTGTCAGCATCATTAAGAGAATGAACCCAACAAATAACAAATTGATGAGAGCCTTTTTTTCATTTTCATCTACTTTGGAATATGTTTTATTTCGATTTAGGTTATATTTGTGCCCTCATAGTTAAACATAATTTCATATAGCAAATTTATAATCTTTTCCCTTTCTTTTGACTTTTACGCATTCTACGAGAATCTGGAGAATGCCAACGGGTCATCATCTAGAACTATGACAAGCCTGGGAATTTGGCACTTGGACATAGGATTGACATCGGGTCGACTGGTCGTAAAACTTTGTGAGGTTTTTACCTTCTTAGCTGACCCTACTTGAATGGGAAAAGGCTTAGATGACGATGATCAAAAAGCAACTTACACTTGCAAGTCTCAGCAATTATTGATATAAGTAATGGCAGATGAATGGAAATGGTAAGTGGTACCTGCAGGCATTATGATGTTTCCTTGGTTTAGGACACATGAGGGGTTGATTCCTAGCGGAGCATTTCTCCATCATGATAGCGGTCCTCAACTTGCCAAGCTCGTTCATTTCTTCCACCAGATCTCTTCCACCTATGTTATAGCTGTACCCTGCTGCTTCACAAAATTAAGTATATAGAGCGAGTTAGACTATGCTACACTCCACTACACGATTTGGAATTTTCAGCCATTAGATTTGCTATTAAGATTTGCGCAAACAATAATATCATGAATAATATAAATGAGAGATTTCCTTCCTTAATGATTGCCCAAAACCCAAAATGAATCCAACGGCGAAAAAGTTGATAGGATTTGTTTCTAAATCTTATCATATAACAACTATAGATGAGATCAGACTTTAAAAAAAACAAAGGAAAAAAATAGAGGGTAATGACGAAACCTGGCAAATGCTCCATGACACTCTTGAGATGTTCCATGTGACTCCTCCCTCTCTCTCTCTCTCTCTGCACCTCAAGGAGAGCTATAGCCTGAATCCTTAAAGATTTGAAGAGAGAGAGAATGAGAAAAAGAGAGCGAGAGCAAGGAGATGTCAGTCTCCTCCTCCTCTTTCTCTTTCTCTCTCAGAAACAAATAGTGAAGAGGAGAAGAGAGGAAGATTGATAGAAAAATGGGAATTTGTAGCACACTTCTGTGCAGACAGAATTACGAAAATATCCCTGAATTTATTACAAAGGGATTGATTGGAATCTAGGACAGAGAGAGAGAGAGAGATGGGATAAGGATCCAATCTCTTTTTCAAAATAAAAAGGGCCGGAATTAATTTAATTATTAATTACTAAAATAAATGGAAGAAGCTTCGAAAGAAATATCTTTGACGATAGAGAGCGATTGGATGAGAGCGGTACACGTTACAAGCGAGCGTTGTATCCCATCTCCTCCCCTTTTTTGTGCTTTTTATGCTGCTGACTCACTAAATTCTCTGTCCATTCCATTAAAAAAAATTCTTTTCTTTTAAAATTGTTTTCTTAATTTGCTTTAAGAATCATTATCTTATGACCTTATAATTACTCTATTAAGAACGGGGGAAATGGATTTAAGGTCTTAGTTTTGAAAAACAATAGGTTTAGATTTCGGACCCAAAAAACAAGTTGTAAAAAATCTCATAACTTAAAAGATACTTGTGTTTTAATCCCTATAGTACATTAAGTATTGTTTTATGTCAACATTGTCCATTTGAGGTAAACTACTATATTTACCTTTTAAAGTACTATAGTTATTTTTTAAAGTACTGCATTTGAAAGCTCATAATGCCCTTGCAGCTGCAATAGCGGCCGATGCGGAATCGAAAAAACAAAAAATTTAAAAAGAGCACTAGAAACTAATTCATAGCGATCGTTCAAACACTAAACTAGAAAACAAAGCATGCAAGGTTTAGGGATTACAACATTTGTCTCGTGTCCACCCAATCGTGAAAGATCCCTCCAAGCTGCTTGTAGGTCGTCGGGAACAAGCTTGAAAAACGACCGTCCTTACCGAAGATGATCCACCTGAGCGAACCGATCCAAACTCCAATTTCACCTAGTGAAACAACCGACACTCCAAACTTGATAGAAATGGAGAGTGGGGATGTAGCAATTTTCCACTATCATTTTCACTCTCAAACTCAAGCTCAAAAGAGCAAATGAAGAAGGAGGATGAAGAGGTCGCCATAACAAAAATGAGTAAAGTGTGGAATACATGAGAGAATAGAATGAAATGACTTCATAATATTTTTCCACCGTCAAATAAAAATATCACAACCATTTTCAGCATAAACAAATGAAGCTCATCTCTCTCTACATTTCCACAACCATATCCAAACTCACCTCACCCTCCACCTCATTTCCAATAGAATTTCTAAAAAGAATTCAAATAATGAGGTTTTCTTCTTCTAGAAGTATTCTGTGTATGGAATACAACCCAGAATACGTATCAAAATATATTTACGTGTATCCGTATAAAAATACGAATAGCTAAGAAAGAGATAATGAATAGTGAACAATAACACTAGAATATATATATATATATATATATATATATATATATATAGAGAGAGAGAGAGAGAGAGAGAGAGAAAGAGAGAGAGAGAGAGAGTGTAATGGAGGAAAGAGGCCATAGGAAGGGATTTCCTCCTATGGCGTCGAAAAAATACTCTCTCTCATTTTTTCCGACGATCGGCACTCACCATCTTTATCGTTATCATCTAAGATGCGGGTATACCAAATTTTATGTGATTCTACAACCTTTTCACCGTTGATTTAGCAATATAAATAGTTCTATTGTCAGTAAACCGTTAATTTTGAACCCACTAAATCAACGGTGAAAAAGTTGTAGAATCACATGAAATTTGGTGTACCCACATCTTAGACGATAACGATGAAGATGGTTGGTGCCGATCATTGGAAAAGATGAGGGAGGGTGTATTTTTTCGACGCCATAGGAGGAAATTTCCTCCTATGGCATATTTCCTCCATTATTCTTATATATATATATATATATATATATATATATATATATAAAATCAAAACTTGATTTAATAATCCGGCTTAATTATAAACCGGCTAGTATTATCAACCGTCTGATTAAAATCAGTGTAGTAAGTACACGTATTTAATCGGACCCCTGCACGTATCAATATACGGCCTCTATATCATATCGCCTGAACCGGAAAACCCCTCAATGCGGGTCTCTAAAGATTCGAAGTGATTTACCGGATAAATCCAAAACCACAAGTACGTCAGCGGCACTAACTATACGTAACGGCTACTCAAGTATCTACCGAATGGGAGTTCAACAATCAAGTCCATTCGTACCCTACTAAGCCTGAATGTGACAATCTTTGTACAGTTCGGTCTCTTCGTCTAAGAGTATCGCATATCGGATTTAGGGGTGAATAACGTCAGACCCCTAATAACCCGATAAGTCGTGTTGGAGTTAAGCTTGTTGGGGTCAAAGTTACACCCCGACTGACCAAGTTAAAGTCAATCAACCCAAAAAACCAAGTGGGCCCAAATCCAAGTCAGGACCAAGCATGGAAAGGGCCGGCTCCATATTTACCACCGAAAACAGAGACAGAACCGAGATGGTTCATCTTGCCTGAATTTGGGGGCAGATGCAATTTGGATTTATCCGTCCACCTCTCCGAAGATGTCAAGTTGATTTATGGCACCGTGTATCGGAGGTTTGGATGGATGCGGCCGTTGTAGCAGACTTCGTCAGATTCCCCTCGTTGTGAGGGGTTTTTGATTGTGGGGACGCTCTTCCCTGTAGGCACAAGCCCCTGCAGTTAATTACGTTATCGCATCTCGATAACCATTTTCTCCTGCTCCAGAGGTTCACTTCGTGTCGTGTATGTTTGTTTTATTTTTGGTTTCCCGTGGATTGTATATGGAGACTAATTTATATTGTCGCCCATAGGGCATGGATTAGTCCAAATCTGTATATTCTTAAATTTGGGTTGGATTTGATTTAAGGATCGTTAATCTCGTTCGAGATTAAGATCAACTTAAATGTTTATTGAGAATACGTTAGTCTAATTTTAGACTAAAATCTACTCAACGGGGGTTTAGGATCATTCAGATCCAACAAAAAAGCATTTGGGCTCTATTGTTTTAATTTAAGAACGTTGCGGTCCGTAGCTAGTTTAAAGACGTTGCGGTCCGTTGTAGTTTAAGGACGTTGTGGTCCGTTGTAGTTTAAGGACGTGTACCCTTGATTTGGGATGTACTCATCGATTTGGGAGTGCACCAAAGAGTTGTTGGTTATCGGGACCCAGCACCTCTCTGAAGACGCTGAAGAATTACAACGACATGTATCAGATGTGTGAGGAGATGTACCCTTGAACCAATTTCCGGATTGAGGGGAGATGTGAAATGAATATCCGTCAGAAAATCAGTAGTCGTGTTTGGGACTAAGACCAATTTAGAAATAATGAGCACATGGGCTCGGTTGATCTGAATTAGGGATCTGGTCAATTTGGGTTCAGTCCACTCAGTCTTTGTCATTTCATTTAAATAAAGTGTTAAACACTTGCTTGAGCTCAGTCTCCTTTTTGTGCAAACAATGCTGAGCATTTATATGGGTTCTGACACTCGTTCTCCGCCGAAAGCCGGGAAGACAAACGTCTTGCCTGAATTTGGGGGCAGATACTATTTGGTTTAATCCGTCCACCTCTCCGAAGATGCCAAGTTGATTTATGGCACCGTATATCAGAGGTTTGGACAGATGCGGCCGTTGTAGCAGACTTCGTCAGATTCCCCCTCGTTTGTGAGGGTTTTTTTTTATTGTGGGGACGCTCTTCCCTACAAGCACAAGCCCCTGCAGTTAATTACGTTACCGCATCGCGGTAACCACTTTCTCCTGCTCCACAAGGTCACTTCGTGTCGTATGCGTTTGTTTTCTTTTTTGGTTGCCCGTGAATTGTATACGGAGACTAATTTACGTTGTTGCCCGTAGGGCGTGGATTAGTCAAAATCCGTATTTTCTTAGATTTGGGTTTGGGTTGGGTTTAAAGATCGTTAATCTCATTTGAGACTAAGATCAACTTAAACGTTTGTTAAGGATACATTAGTTTAATTTTAGACTAAGATCTACTTAACAGGATCATTTAGATTCAACAAAAAAGCATTTGGACTCTATTGTTTTAGTTTAGGGACATTGCGGTCCATTGGGTTTAAGGACATCATAGTCCGTGACAGTTTAAAGACGTCATAGTCTGTAAAGTTTAAAAACATCATAGTCTATGAGTTTAAGGACCTCACAGTGCATAAAGTTTAAGGACATCATAGTTCATGAGTTTAAGGACCCTACAGTCCGTAAAGTTTAAGGACATCATAGTCTACTTTAAAAATATCATAGTCTGTCTGGTTTTGATTCAACCGTTTGGGGATGCACCAAAAATTATTGGTTATTGGGACCCTCCGTCTCTCTGAAGACGTTGAAGAATTACAACGATATATATCATAGGTATGAAGAGATGTACTCTTGAACCAATGTTGGTTGGGAGATCTGTAGTCAAGTTTGGGACTAAGACCAGTTAAAAAGATTTATGAGAATATGGGCTCAATTAATCTAAATGACGGATCTGTGGCCAACTTGGGCTCGGCCCACTCAGTTAAAATGTTGGACATTTATTTGGGCTGGACTCTTTTTATTTAATAATACCGAGCATTGGTTTGGGTTCTGACAACTTTTTATCTTTTGTTGAGTGTTGAGCACTCATTATAGCTCCGGGGCTTTATTTAAAGAACAATTTATGTTCCTTCAGCGCACACGTGAGGAGCACGTGGTGCGCTTGGTGCTGAGCGCCGGATTTAGAGCGCTAAGGCACTTCCTGTGAAAGAGCGCACACGTGAGGAGCACGCAGTGCGCTGAGCGCCAGACTTGGAGCGCTGATACGCTTCTTATGAAATAGCGCACACGTGAGGAGCACGTGACGCGTTTGGCGCTGAGCGCCAGTGTTAGAGCGCTAAGACGCTTCCTGTGAGATAGCACACATGTGAGGAACACGTGGTGCGCTTGGCGCTGAGCGCCTGTTAATGAGTGCAGAGCGCTCCTTGTGAGATAGCGCATACGTGAGGAACACGTGGCGTGCTTGGCGCTGAGCGCCAGTTAACGAGTGCTAAGGTGCTTCTTTAAATTGGAGCGCTAGGAGCGCTGCGGCGCTGTACGCCAGCCTTGGAGCGCTGAGGTGCTTCTTTTCAATTGGAGCACTAAGGCTCTTTTTAGGCAACTTTGATCAGTTCTGCGCTCTGAGAATTAAATTCTCATTTATAAGAGACTTTATTTCGTGAGTCTAAGAACAAAGTTTTTATTTTATAGGAGATGTTACAATCTCTTATTTTTTTATAAAAGACCTTGTCTTTGTGGATCTGTGATCCAAGGAAAATTAAGTTCTTTTCTCCTCCCCATTTATGATGAGATACTATGATCTCTTTTTGTGAAAGACGTCTGTCTTATATATCTATGATCTTGAAGAAGAATTAGGTTCTTCTTCTTTTTACGAGATGATTTTATCTCTTTGTTTTATTTATCTTGAAGAAATTCTTCTTCCGAGAACTTACTCTTCTTTTTGAAATTTCTCAAAGTTTGGGGGGGGGGTTCTCTCTATAAGACTTGAAGTCTTGAGTCCTTTATATAGGGGATGCTGATTCAGTTGAAGAGATCTTTTCTCTAATCGATTTGGGGATGTTCCCACTGTTGGATCTTTGATCATAGGGCTTCTGTTTTACAGAAGGCAATCTTCTTATTTTTAAAAAGATTGGGAAAATCTATTCCCACACAGAACCTATTCTGTATCTTGGTGATTTTTAATCACTATTGGATCTTTGATCCAACGGTGCTCTAATTTACAGAGCGCAATCTTTCCTGTTTGGAAAGATTTGAGGAGTATTTCCTCAACAGAATTTTATTCTGTAATTTGATGATTTAATCATCTTAGTCGGATTTTTGATCCAATGGTGGAGAACATTTAGTTCTGGCGCTTGGCGCTCTCGTGCTTTGCAGGTGAGCGCTGCCTAAGAGTCTTTGACTCTTAGCATTTGGCGCTCAGCGCTCTCGTGTTTTGCACGTGACGTGCTGCTTCAGAGTCTTTGACTCTTTAGTGCTGGCGCTCAGCGCTCTCGTGCTTTGCACGTGAGGCGCTGCCTCAGAGTCTTTGACTCATGGCGCTGGCGCTCAGCGCTTTCGTGCTTTGCACGTGAGGTGCTGCCTTAGAGTCTTTGACTCTGTAGTGCCGGTGCTCAGCACTCTCGTGCTTTGCACGTGAGGCGCTGCCTCAGAGTCTTTGACTCATGGCGCTGGCGCTCAGCGCTCTCGTGCTTTGCACGTGAGGCGCTGTCTCAGAGTCTTTGACTCATGGCGCTGACGCTCAGCGCTCTCGTGCTTTGCACGTGAGGCGCTGCCTCATTACTGAAGGTGTCTTTTCACCTTCTTTCTCCACTTTTCCTGAGTCAAGCTTCTCTTTCCTAGAGGTTGGAAATAGTTCCATCATGCACAGCATTTTCTGTGCCTAGACTTAAATGTCTCCCTTCATATTCTGAAGCAATGCTTCTCTTCTCTCTCACTTTTTAGAGAATCATTTTGACAGATAAAAGATATGGCTTGTAATCGCCCACATGCTCGCCGTCAGCCATGGGAGGTGCCCATTGAGGAAATTTTTCCTCGTTTTGCTGCGCGCTTGGTGAACCCTACTTTTACGGATGACCGATGCGACCCGGTGCTGCACGAGCTCTTGACTCGTATAGGATCTCCTCTCCCCATCGGCTCCACTTGGCTCCGGATGGTTTTCTTGTCTGTGATCAATGATATTCCTCCTCCTCCGGCGGAGATGACTCCGGCAATGCTCGACGCTGCGGAAGACAAGATCGAGTGCTTCCACGAGGCACTTTTGATCACCACAGCTGTGAGGGATCACTCTGTTCGGCTGCTAAGCCAGATACGGGCTCAGCGGGTCGTCATGTCTACCTTTACTGATGGGTGCGGTGCTGACTGATGGGTAGCTACTCTTCGTGAAGATTGCCGCTTTGTCAAGGTGGAGAAGGCAGAGAGGGGGTTAGATAGTTTTATCCATAGTTTTGTAAATCCCTATACTTTAGATCCCATGTTTGGTGATCTATTTCCTGTAGAATAAAAGGTTCAATTAAATGCTTTGTTTTTGTCGTTGAACATATGTTCTTCCCCTGATGTGTGCATGTGCGTATATGAATAAGCCTGGTTTCACACATATCTATAAACGAAACCTAAGCCGGCATAAACAGGAACAAATAGCTCTTGGCCGAAGATTTTTGCGGGAACAAATGCCCCTACTATTTTGCCCACGTAAGTATATACATGGGTGAAGTAGTGCAGAGTAATTCATAGCGTATGGCCAGTTTCGGGTTGGTATATAATTTTCAGAATCTTGATCTGAGAAGATAACGAGCGGACACAAGCGTCGTCATTTATCATTGACTCAAATCTCAACTCTTAAGGGATGTAGTTCCAAACCCTCAGCCCCATGAGCTGCACCCTTCTATTTCTTTATTTCTTACTCTGGCATGAAGTAGTTTATATGTACATGAGTAACTTCTCCATTTCAGTGGCATGTAGCTTTGGCGAGTGTGGCCCATATATGGTAGATAGCAGTCCATCTTGAACTCTTTATAGGGTAGCGATGGCTTAGGAAACAGGGTTAGGATTTGTTGCCTAAGAATTTTCAACTTTATGAGCCGTGAGGGTTTCATAAAGATTTTTCTCCCTACGAGTCGAGAGGATCACGTAAGTGTATTTTCTCCTTAGGAATCGTGAGGATTCCTAAGTGTGCTATCTCTTGAGAGTCGTAAGGATCTCACAAGAGAATTTTCCCCCTTACAAGTCGAGAGGACTCGTAAGTGGTTGTTTCCCCCTTTGTCGAGATTCGACTTTGGAGAGTGTGGCCCATGAATAGTATGCAATAGTCCATCTTGGACCGACTTGCAGGGCCCCAGAGCTTAGCAAACAGGACCTTATCCCCGTTGCCTAAGGCTTTGCCCTACGAGTCGAGACGAATCGAGAAGTTCTCGCAAGGACACTAATTTCCTCACGAGTCGAGACGAATCGAGAAGTTCTCACAAGGGTTTCCTAACGTCACAGTTAACTCCTGCTAATAGAAGTCCATTAGGGTCTGTGGTACTAAGGTTTTTTTTACCCGTCGCAACGTCGCATTGGCCGATATATTCCCCGATATGCAATCTTGTTATTCGGGTAGCCCCGCGACTGTCGTGTCTCCGATCCTTTCGGGGGCTGGACAAGACGTCTTCAAGTAATCTTTCAGGTAATATTACCGTCGAAAGAGCAAGCGTTAAGGTATTCCATTTCGCTTTTTACTTAAGGTTAGGCTCAGTTTGGGAGCCCCGATGAGTCATGACCACTCCGCGCTTGTGTGGGATGATCTCCGATAGTCTTTTCAGGTCTCATTTGAGTTGCCGTCAAGACCCTGAAGCGGGGGATTTTCTTTAGCTTCGTTGGTTGACATTGTGCCTGCAATATTGCGTCGAATGTCGAGATTGTCTCTGGGTTGTCTGTGGACCGTTGATATTTAGAACTAGGGGACTTTGCCATGGCTCCATTGTAGTCTCTAGGCTATCTGTGAACCGTCGAGATTTGGAACTAGGAGACTTTGCCATGGCTCCATTGTAGTCTCTAGGCTATCTGTGAACCGTCGAAATTTGGAACTAGGGGACTTTGCCATAGCTCCGTTGTAGTATCTAGGCTATCTGTGAACCGTCGAGATTTGGAACTAGGGGACTTTTCCATGGCTCCGTTTGTTTATGTCGTATATTCCTTCAAAGACACTGATTTCTCTGCGGGTCGACGCAAATCGAGATGCTCTCGTCAAGGATGCCGATTTCCCTGAATAGAGATTTTTGCCAAGGACACTGATTTCCTCGGGGTTGAGACGAATCGAGAGATTCCTGCAAAGACACTGATTTCCTTGCGGGTCGACGCAAATCGAGATGTTCTTGCCAAAGACGCTGATTTCCCTTAATCGAGAGGTTTTGCCAAGGACACTGATTTCCCTGGGGTTGGTTGACTTGTTTCCGAGACAGAGTTATTGGATGACGTATTTCCGACACGGGGTCATTTGATGACGTGTTTCCGCGATGGGGTCATTTGCTGACGTGTATCCGATACGGGGTCATTTGATGACGTGTTTCCGCGACGGGGTCATTGGATGACGCTAGGTTGTCTGTGAACCGTAAAGTCTTGGAACTGGGGAATTTGCCGTGGCTCCGATTGGTGATGTCACGTCCGAATCCTGCTGGAATGAGGAGGAACACCGTTGTTGTTCTCTAGGCTGTAGACGCGGCCATCGAGATTTGGAACTAGGGACTTTGCCGTGGCTCCGATTGGTTGTGACCCTGAGGTCGGTTGTTGACGTTACGTTTGCATCCTGCTGGAGTTGAGAAGGAACGCCGTTGTTGGTCTTCTGGGATGCAGATGTTGCTGTCGAGATCTGACTTTTCCCTTTGACAGAGTTTGTTGGGACACGTGGTTCCTTTTCGTTTATGCCTCTGGATTGTATACAGGGGTCAGTATGGACTTACCTGCAGGGAAAAAATTTCATTTCATATATATTTTTGTTTTCTTTCCGCGATGCTCTATCGTTTCAGCTTTTTGTATCGCGAAAGTCGCGATTGCCCAATCATTTCGACTATTTTTCGCGGTGCCCAATCATTTCGGCATTTTTTTCTTTTTACTCGCTGCTTTTTATTGCTAGTTACCCAATCATTTCGGCTATTTTTGTATGCATATATTTTACTTGCTGATTTTGTTGAAAGTTGCCCCATCATTTCGGCTATTTTGCATGCATTTTTTTAGTACGGAACTCAAGATCTGATACCAATATTAGCATCAGCATCGCTGCGACTGGAATATTGCCAGGAGCGAATCATCATTTACCGTGAAAGAACTTGGAACTTGATACCGATGTAGGCATCAACATCGCCACAACTGGGACATTGCCAGGAGCGAATCATCATTTGCCTTTGTCGATTTAAACAAAGATGGCTTAGCAAACAGGATTAGAATCCTGTCGACTAAGGCTTTTGACTTCATGAGTCGTAAAGGTCTCATAAAGGTGTTTCTCCCTACGAGTCGTGAGGATCTCGCAGATGCATTTTCTCCTTAGGAATCGTGAGGATTCCTAAGTGTGTGTCTCTTATAAGTCGTAAGGATCTTACAAGAGTGTTTTCTCCTTATAAGTCGAGAGAACTTACAAGTGTTTATTCATTAAATGAGGGCATTCCTTGTCGTTGATGGGACTCGGAAAGGAAATGATTATCTGCGCCCGTGGATTGTATACAAGGGTCAGTATTAAGCCGCTTGTAGGGTAGTCTAGGAAAGGTGATGGCTTAAGAACAGGTTCAGATCCCTGTAGCTTAAGGCTTTTGAATCTTATGAGCCGTGAGGGTCTCATAAAAGGGTTCTCCTTACGAGTCGTGAGGATCTCGTAAGTGTAATTTCTCCTTAGGAATCGTGGGGATCCCTAAGTGTGTTACTCCTTTGTGAGTCGTAAGGATCTCACGCAGGTAGTTTTTTCCTTACAAGGTCGAGAGGACCTTGCACATGTCTTTTAACGAGATTGCGCCCTTTCGGGTTTTCACAAACTCGCCGGTAGCCCTGCTGTTTTTACTCACGGAGCCCTTTCGGGTTTTCATCTGTGCCCATTTTTCTTGTGGACATACCTTTTTTTTTACGAGTCTGCGCCCTTTTGGGTTTTCACAAACTCGCTGGTAGCCCTGCTGTTTTTACTTACGGAGCCTTTTCGGGTTTTCATCCATACCCATTTTGCTTATGGACGTATCTTTTTTTTTACGAGGTCAGCCCAAGAATGCTGCGGGTTTGTAGTAGCTTAAAGACGTTTCGGTCAGTAGTTATTTTTAGGACATTTCGGTCCATTGTTGCCATATTTGAGGCAAATTTGCAGTTTACGGACTTTTCGGTCCATAGTAGCTTTGAGGCGAAGTTTCGCTGGATGCTCTATGAACAAGTAGCTTTCTCCTTGATAGACCTTGTCACATAATCCAAGGATTTTGGCACTGCTCCTGCCCCCAGCTCCTCTACATTATCTTCTAATGCCGAGTGAGCTTCTTTGTTACTTAGAGATGAATGGAGATCATGTGGAAACTTGCCACATAATTTTCGGGTTCCTCTGATGAGTCGTCTCCCTCATCATTGTCGTTATCTTTACTTTCAAGGATGTGATTGAGAAACTCTTGAAGCGTGACTGGGGTTCGCGCCTTCTGGTTGTATTCCTCCAGCACGTCAATATAATTTTGCAGATCCGTGCGCTTGTCGTCAGACTGCGCGGGCTTTTTGGTCTTCTTCTTTTTCTTCGAAGACTTTGACGGCTGGGCCTGGGTGTTTTGCCCATCGCTATTAACTCCCAATGTTTGGTGGTAGGGGCGATAATTGGGACTGTTAACGTCACCGGGTTGCAGTAGACGTTTCGGCTCCGGCAGGGTAATGAGCCCGTTGCGCACCGCCAGTTCAAACGGTCTCCTTGTTTTATCCCGAGGGAATGAGTAAGGGCGGCTCAACTTCTCATCGAGGGATCGCCGCTTGTTGCTTTGGCGAACAACCGGTCTCGGGATACTCAGTTGTTGTTGAACGTTGGCGACGAAGGTTGCTTTCCCTTTGCCCTTTTCATTTCGAAATTCCTTCTTTAAAGAGGAAGGCCTATGACCCATCTGGTCCATTTGGGCTAGCTTGTCAATTAAGGCCTGGAAAGTAGTTGGCTTGAAGAACATCATGAATTGAGATATGGTCGCTTGCGGATCGAGGGTACCCATGAACATGCCTACTGCAGGAGCTTCCTCTATGCGCTGTTCGCACTTTGACCATAAGTTCCGCCACCGTATCGCGTACTGAACCCATGTTTCGCCTGGCTTCACCCTGGCGTTAATTAGTGTGGTGATTGGGGTGCGTTCACTAGCGCTTGTGAACCTTTGCGTAAACAGCAGCTCCATTTCTGCAAATGTCTTGACAGAGTCATTCGGGAGTTTGGAATACCACTCGAATGTTGTCTCCGACAAGCTGCCAATGAATTGGCGAAGCAGTAGCTTATCGTCACCTCCGGTGTTGCCGCACAGAGCCCTGAATTGAGCAACGTGCTGGTGTGGAATCCCCGTCCCCTTATATACATGGAATTTAGGGATCGTATACCCCGACGGGTATTTTATTTGGTCGTACCAACTCGGATAGAGTCATCCAGTCTTAACAATTTGGTCGGCCGCTTCGCTCGCCTGATGAGCTCGTATCTGTTGAGCGATATAGTCATCCAGGATGGCTTTGGAGATGGTCTCCTCTTTGGCTGCTGATAGAGCCGGAAGAGGGTTTGATGTCTCCCCACTGTCGTCTTCAAGGATAATCGGGGGGTCTTCAGCTGGAGGATCCGGCTGTATCATCATCCCGACCATATCTTGGAATAAAGGCGCCATTCGTTTTATGTTGGCCGCTTGTTCCGCATCCTCTCTGTCTCTCTTCTCGAGAATTCTGCGGAGGAACTCAGCATCGGTTTCCTGTTCTTGACGCTGCTCTGACGACGTATCCGGGTTTTCTTTTGGCCCAGTGAGTGCGGCCATCTGTGTTAGCATCTCATGGAGTTTTTGTTGTTGCTGCTCCTGAGCCTTTGTCACTGATCCGGTGAGAGGTCGATGGCCCGTGGAGATATGGCTATCCTCTTTCCCGGATGCCATATAAATAGCGTGCACCACCATGCCCCTAAACTTGGGGCGTTTAGGTTCAGTGCCCTTGAGATTCGTCGCAGACACAGGGATTTTCTCCGGCCTTCTCCTTTTGTGGGCGGTCGAAGTTGAGGGGGCCGTTGCAGCGGGCACCCAAGTAGACGACACCTTCTGTGGTACAATAGGGTGGTCGCTCTCTTGCCGAACTTTCATCTTCTTCGGTCGGCGGGAGTAGTCTTGGTTGATCACCGAGTCTTGGACCTATCGCCAGACCTTGTGAATTTTAGAGGACAGCCGCTGAGGGGGCTGCTCCAGCTTTGCCTTTGTAGCGCTCTCCACGGGTGGAGGAGATTTTTTCAGCACGGCAGTTGGCGAATTCCTGCGCACCCTGTTAAGTGGTTCAAAGCTGTTCCCAGTTGGAACAACAGTATCAATTTCCACCGTTGGAGCTGGCGAAGTCAGTCCAGAAAGGGAATTGCCCCCAGCTTTTCTCGCTCGGCGCCAGTGGCGACGTCGAGCGTGTCGAGCAGACGGGACCACCTCTGCTGTTGGATGAGCCTCTTCATGCCCCCCGCTCTGATGAAGGGTTGCTGTTGGTGCCAGCCGATTGAAAACTGATGTCCATTGAGTGGGGATGGCCAACCTGTCGAAGGCAGACTTTCGAGCTGGGGAAGCAGCCTTGGTGACTTCGCCTGAAGCGGGAGTTGGAGTGGATAGTCTAGTGAAGACTGATCCCTTGGCAGGGGAAGCCTCTCTGATGATTTCGTTCACTGGAGCAGGGATGGCTATCCGTTTCAGGATAACCCCTTCAGGTATTGCAAGTTTTTTTATGGGCCCATTGGAGTTTTAGCCCAATATGTTAAAGACTGAAGCGTTGGATTTGGGCGACCCGTTGAGAGGGCTTGCGGTAGTTGTAAGACGATCAAAGACCGACTTCTTTGGAGCTTCTTGCGATGGCACTGGGGTGCTGAATCTTGTTGGTGGGAGCACGATCCCAAAGTGGTGACTCGAGTCACCTGTTCCACCGGCATGGCGAAGATGGAGGCTGTTTGGGGCCATAAGTCACTCCTTCGGTGAGGACGGAGTGGGAGTTATTGTTGCAGCTAGTGCAGTTGGAAGCCATTGATCTCTGCACGGGAGCAAGATACCAAATCTTAGTATCTCGAATCCAGGAGCAACCGCATTAAACCGCGATTCGTTCGCGAACACGACACACGAAGTGTGGAGTGGAAGAGGAAAAGGTCCCACCGGGCGTGGCAGAATCTGTTCTCTGCCGAAAGCCGGGAAGACAACGTTTTGCCTGAATTTGGGGGCAGATGCTATTTGGTTTTATCCATCCACCTCTCCGAAGATGCCAAGTTGATTTATGGCACCGTATATCGGAGGTTTGGACAGATGCGGCCGTTGTAGCAAACTTCGTCAGATTCCCCCTCGTTTGTGAGGGTTTTTTTTATTGTGGGGACACTCTTTCCTGCAGGTGCAAGCTCCTGCAGTTAATTACGTTACCGTATCGCGGTAACCACTTTCTCCTGCTCCAGAAGGTCACTTCGTGTCGTATGTGTTTGTTTTCTTTTTTGGTTGCCCGTGGATTGTATACGGAGACTAATTTATGTTGTCGCCCGTAGGGCGTGGATTAGTCCAAATCCGTATTTTCTTAGATTTGGGTTTGGGTTGGATTTAAGGATCGTTAATCTCATTTGAGACTAAGATCAATTTAAGCGTTTGTTAAGGATACGCTAGTCTAATTTTAGACTAAGATCTACTTAACAGGATCATTTAGATCCAACAAAAGAGCATTTGGACTCTATTGTTTTAGTTTAGGGATATTGCGGTCCATTGGGTTTAAGAACATCATAGTCCGTGACAGTTTTAAAACGTCATAGTCTGTAAAGTTTAAAGACATCATAGTCTATGAGTTTAAGGACCTCACAGTCCATAAAATTTAAGGACATCGTAGTCCATGACTTTAAGGACCCCACAGTCCGTAAAGTTTAAGGACATCATAATCCAGTTTAAAAACATCATAGTCTGTGTGGTTTTGATTCAACCGTTTGGGGATGCACTAAAAATTATTGGTTATTGGGACCCTCCATCTTTCTGAAGACGTCGAAGAATTATAACGACATATATCAGAGGTACGAAGAGATATACCGTTGAACCAATGTTGGTTGGGAGATCTGTAGTCAAGTTTGGGACTAAGACCAGTTAAAAAGATTTATGAGCATATGGGCTCAATTAATCTAAATGACGGATCTGTGGCCAACTTGGGCTCGACCCACTCAGTTAAAATGTTGGACATTTATTTAGGCTGTACCCTTTTTATTTAACAATGTTGAGCATTGGTTTGGGTTCTGACAACTTTTTGTCTTTTGTTGAGTGTTGAGCACTCATTATAGCTCTGGGGCTTTATTTAAAGAACAGTTTATGTTCCCTCAGCGCACACGTGAGGAGCACGTGGTGCGCTTGGCGCTGAGCGCCAGATTTAGAGCGCTAAGGCGCTTCCTGTGAAAGAGCGCACACGTGAGGAGCACGCGGTGCGCTGAGCGCCAGACTTGGAGCGTTGATGCGCTTCTTATGAAATAGCGCACACATGAGGACCACGTGGCGCGCTTGGCACTGAGCGCCAGACTTAGAGCGCTAAGGCGCTTCCTGTAAGACGGCGCACACGTGAGGAGCACGTGGTGCGCTTGGCGCTGAGCGCCAGTTAATGAGTGCAGAGCGCTCCTTGTGAGATAGCGCACACGTGAGGAACATGTGGCGCGGTTGGCGCTGAGCACCAGTTAACGAGTGCTAAGGTGCTTCTTTAAATTGGTGCGCTAGGAGCGCTGCAGCGCTGTGCGCCAGTCTTGGAGTGCTGAGGCGCTACTTTTCAATTGGAGCGCTAAGGCTCTTTTTAGGCAACTTTGATCAGTTCTGCGCTCTGAGAATTAAATTCTCATTTATAAGAGGCTTTGTCTCGTGGGTCTAAGAACAAAGTTCTTATTTTATAGGAGATGTTACAATCTCTTATTTTTTTTATGAAAGACCTTGTCTTTGTGGATCTGTGATCCAAGGAAAATTAAGTTCTTTTCTCCTCCCCTTTTATGATGAGATGCTATGATCTCTTTTTGTGAAAGACGTCTGTCATATAGATCTATGATCTTGAAGAAGAATTAGGTTCTTCTTCTTTTTACGAGATGATTTTATCTCTTTGTTTTATTTACCTTGAAGAAATTCTTCTTCCGAGAGCTTTCTCTTCTTTTTGAAATTTCTCAAAGTTTGTGAGGGAGTTCCTCTCTATAAGACTTGAAGTCTTGAGTCCTTTATATAGGGGAGGCTGATTTGTTGAATCAGTTAAAGAGATATTTTCTCTAATCGATTTGGGGATGTTCCCACCGTTGGATCTTTGATCCTAGGTCTTCTGTTTTACAGAAGGCAATTTTCTTATTTTTAACAAGATTGGGAAAATCTTTTCCCATACATAACTTATTCTGTATCCTGCTGATTTTTAATCACCATTGGATTTTTGATCCAATAGTGCTCTAATTTACAGAGCACAATCTTTCCTATTTGGAAAGATTTGAGGAGTATTTCCTCAACAGAATTTTATTCTGTAATTTGATGATTTATTCATCTTAGTTGGATTTTTGATCCAATGGTGGAGAATATTTAGTTCTGGCTCTTGGCGCTCTCATGCTTTGCACTTGAGCACTGCCTCAGAGTCTTTGACTCTTAGCGCTTGGCGCTCAGCTCTCTCGTGCTTTGCACGTGATGTGCTACTTCAGAGTCTTTGACCCTTTAGCGCTGGCGCTCAGCGCTCTCGTGCTTTGCACGTGAGGCGCTGCCTGCCTTAGAGTCTTTGACTCATGGCGCTGGCGCTCAGCGCTCTCGTGCTTTGCACGTGATGCGCTGCCTCAGAGTCTTTGACTCTTTAGCGCTGGCGCTCAGTGCTTTCGTGCTTTGCACGTGAGGCGCTGCCTCAGAATCATTGACTCATGGCGCGAGCGCTCAGCGCACCCGTGCTTTGCACGTGAGGCGCTGCCTCAGAGTCTTTGACTCATGGCGCTGGCGTTCAGCGCTTTCGTGCTTTGCACGTGAGGCGCTGCCTCATTACTGAAGGTGTCTTTTCACCTTCCTTCTCCATTTTTTCTGAGTCAAGCTTCTCTTTCCTAGAGCTTGGAAATAGTTCTATCATGCACAGCATTTTCTGTGCCTAAATTTAAATGTCTCCCTTCATATTCTGAAGCAATGCTTCTCTTCTCTCTCACTTTTTAGAGAATCATTTTGACAGAGAAAAGATATGGCTTGTAATCGCCCACATGCTCGCCGTCAGCCATGGGAGGTGCCCATTGAGGAAATTTTTCCTCGTTTTGCTGTGCGCTTGGTGAACCCTACTCTTACGGATGACCAATGCGACTCGGTGCTGCACGAGCTCTTGACTCGTATAGGATCTCCTCTCCCCATCGGCTCTACTTGGCTCCGGATGGTTTTCTTGTCTGTAATCAATGATATTCCTCCTCCTCCGGCGGAGATGACTCTGGCAATGCTCGACGCCGCGGAAGACAATATCGAGTGCTTCCACAAGGCACTTTTGATCACCACAGCTTTGAGGGATCACTCTGTTCGGCTGCTAAGCCAGATACGGGCTCAGCGGGTCGTCATGTCTGCCTTTGCTGATGGGTGCAGTGCTGACTGATGGGTAGCTACTCTTCGTGAAGATTGCCGCTTTGTCATGGCGGAGAAGGCAGAGTGGGGGTTAGATAGTTTTGTAAATCCCTGTACTTTCGATCCTATGTTTGGTGATCTATTTCCTGTAGAATAAAAGGTTCAATTAAATGCTTTGTTTTTGTCGTTGAACACATGTTCTTCCCCTAATGTGTGCATGTACGTATATGAATAAGCCTGGTTTCACACATATCTGTAAACGAAACTTAAGCCGGCATAAACAGGAACAAATAGCTCTTGGCCGAAGATTTTTGCGGGAACAACACTCATACTTTACTTTACTTTACTTTTTTTTATTTTTATGGAGCATTAAACACTCTTTATGGCGCCCATGTACAGAGCACGTGAGGCGCTAGGTGCTAAGCGCTGGGCGCTGACTGATGAGTACCAAGCGCTTTGTGTTGAATAGCGCCCATGTGAGGGCCACGTGGGGCGTTTGGCGCTGAGCGCCTAACATTGAGTGCTAAGCACTCTTTATTGAGCAGCGTCCATGTGAGGAACACGTGAGGCTCATGGCGCTAAGCGCTAACCATTTAATGCTAAGCACTCTTTATTGAGCAACGCCCACGTGAGGCGCTTGGCGTTGAGCGCCAACCATTGAGTGCTAAGCACTTTTTATTGAGCAACGCCCACGTGAGGGACATATGAGGCGCTTGGACACTAGGTTTTCTTCGTATATTCTGTTCTGAAGAGTTCAATTCTCTGTTTTTTTCTAGATCTTTGATCCCTAAGAACAAGTTCATCCCTATGAGTATTAAATTCTCATTTGTGGGAGACTTGTCTCATGGATCTCAGATCCAGAGAAAGAACTAAGTTCTTTTATAAGGGTTAAACCCTTGGATATGCAGATGAGATGCTCTGATCTCTATTATTTTTATTTACCTCGAAGAGAGGTATTCTTCTTTCTTCCCTCTTAAAGCTTTCTTCTTGCTTGCTTTTTTTTTTTTAAAGTTTGAAGCTTATGCGAGGGTTCCTCTGTACAAGACTTGAAGTCTTGGGTCTTTTATATAGTAGAGGCAAGTTTGTTGATTTAGTTAAAGAAATTTCTTATTGAGAGATCTGTAATTGATTTGGAGATTTTATCCACCGTTGGATGTTTGATCAAAGGACTTTTGTTTTACAGAAAATATCTTTCTTGTTTTTAACAAAATTAGGGAAATATTTTTCCATACAGAATTTATTCTGCAGATAGGTGATTTTTAATCACTATTGGATTTTCAATCCAACGGTGCTCTGTTTTACAGAGAGTAATCTTTTTTGTTTAGAAAGATTTCCTCAGCAGAATTTAATTCTGCATTTTGATGATTTATCATCTCTGTTGATCTTTGATCCAACGGCTTTGTCTAACAGAAAGATTTTAGTTCTGGCGCTGGAGCCTTTGTGTGAGGCATGTGAGGCGTTGTCTCAGAGTTTTTAACTCTTGGCGCTGGCGCCCTCGTGCAAGACACGTGAGGCGCTGCCTCAGAGTTTTTAACTCTTGGCGCTGGCGCCCTCGTGCAAGGCATGTGAGGCGCCGCCCTTTCAAATTTTGAACAAAGCCTTACTCTTTTATTGGGGGAAACAAATGCCCCTCCACCGTTGTGCTCACGTGGCTCACACGTGAGTGCAGCGGTGGCAGTTTTTCCACCGTTGGATTTTCTTGGAAGTTGAATCGTCATCCTGTTCCTATAAGTAGGGCCTTTGGCCCTTGAGATGACTATTGTTCATCTTCTCTTGTTCTTCTTTGAGAATTTAATTCTCCTTTCACAACTTAGATCTCTGCCTAAAGAAATCCTTTCTAGAGTTAGAACTCTGCCCCAAAATTTGGTAAGGATTACAATCGAACTCATGAACAGAGCTTTGCTCTTCTTAGATCGTAGATCTTAAGATGTATTTTAGAGTTGCTTAACCCATTAATTAGAACATTGCTCATCTTCCATGAAGAACTCTTAGAGTTTGTTTTGCAGATCTTAAAGATCTTGGGGTTTTACCCTGTAAAAAAAAGCTTTGCTTTTGAGGGTTCTGGTAGATTACCCCATCATCTTTACAGAGCATAGCTCTTCAGAAATTTTTGGGGAATTTTATTCCCCTCTTAATTAAAGTTGACAGATGTGAATTCTGCTGGCAGAGCACAGCTCTCAAGGGAGTTTAACTCCTTAGCCCAATGAGGTTTCTCATTAAATGAGAATCCTCTTAGGATTCCATCCTTAATGAGTGACTGCCCCATCAATGATGGGACGTCATCTTGATTTTGTGGGCCTCTCTTTGTCCCTTTCTTCTGCATTGCAGTGCGGTACAATTTTTAAGTACCAAGTGTTAGAGTTCAGAACATAGCGTTGATAACTAACCCTCTTCTCTCTTTATGTAGGTACCATGGCTTCCGACTCTTCTTTCCCTTTTGTTCGTTCAGAGAGAGCCTTCGCCGACGCGCCCGTGGATCGGGAAGTCTTCGCGCTTATTAAAGATCATGATCCGGAGCAGAAATCTCTTCACCTATGGGGGTCGTGGTACAATCAGATTATCCAGGGTCGGCGCAGTTTTTCTTGTGCACCGCTCTCAGAGCCCATTTCAACAATTCATTACGCCGATTCGCCTCGAGTGAATTATGCTGTAGAAGAGGTCAACTGGACTTCGGAGGGTCGCCTTCAGCCTTCTATGGCATCAATACCCATACAGCCGCCGATGGCTTTAGATATTTTGGGGCGGCGCATATGTCAAGGCGAGTCGCGCCCTTGGGGACAAGTCCATATGATAGGGTTAACTCCTCGCCAATCAGCCGGCTACTTGCACTGGGCCCGGTATATCTTATCAGCCAAGAAGTCGCTGCTGCTGAAGCTTGGGCTATATCCTGCCATATATGCTTCCCTCTTCCAATATCCTATACCTCATGTATGGTGGGTTAAGGCTTTTCTGGAACAGTGGAACATCCCAACCCACACATTTCTTCCATCGGACCGGGAAGTCTCAATTTCGTTGGAGAAATTTGTGGAAATTTCAGGCTTATTCGTCAGAGGGGAACATTACGAGGAAATACTTCTCTCCTGATGAGTACATCTTTGCCACCAAATCAGTGTTAATGAGTCTCACTCCGGAGAATGCCATTCAACATCGGTTCCCGAGCCTAATCAAGGTGTTGAACATTTATGAGAGTCTATTTTTAGAGTCTGGAGGGCACGGAGTCGGCTTCGCAGATTTCATCGCCTTTTTTTTCGCCCAGAAGTCTTGTTAAAACAAGCAGCGAAATTCGCTAAGCTTGACGACCCATTTGGTTTCGGTTTGGATAACCAGCCTACGGCGGAAGCGGATTTAAAAAATTTCTTTATTCCAGACACACCGGTCATCCCTTTTGCAGAACTTGCTGCTTCAGACATCGATGAAGAAACGTTCTTTCTGGGGTTCATCGGCCTGTGGTTGAGCTGGTTTGTACTTCCGATGCACCCTCGCTACATTAGGCCGTCCGTTTTTTATCCGGCCCACCACATTGTCATAGGGACGTGTGTGGCCGTTGGGATTGCAAGGTAGCTCATCTATATCATGTCCTGAGCTTAGTGGAAGACACTACTTAACCAGGGGTAAAGCCCGTACATCTTCCGTTGCACTACTTCACGTCGTGGATCGAGATGCACATGCTAGGTGCTTTCGGTGTCCACAAACGACCCCGCTTCTATGATAGCTACAACTTTCTTTGGGTCATGTATCTGGTTGACGCTTCTGCGTCAGACCCATCGTAGCGAAAGGCTCGGCGACTAGTCCTCCGCCCGCGCATGGTTGGGAACAGCATGACCTTTGTTGATAGAGTCTTGACCATCAGCAAGGAATCTACCAAGGTAGTGCAACCGTTGCGTGATACTTTCAAAGATGGGGCTCCCACGTTGAAGGCTCGGGAAATCCTGCACTTGTATTCTATTAGGCCGTGCTTTTTAGTGTTCAGGCAAAATGCATCGGCACTGTTCATGAGGTATAACCCGCACCGCTTCGCTCAACAGTCGGGCTATAATCAGGGTGTTCCTCTCGAGGCGTTCTTAGCCGAGCCGGTCGCTACGGAAGAAGGTATTCGTAGCGCGCTGCACCTATTTATGCGATTAAATACGGGGTCCAATTTTCTCATCAGCGAGCCGAGCTATATGCCGAAAGCTTCGAAAGCTTATGTGGTGTGGTACCAGCATGCGACGGGTGCTGTTATCAGGGAAGAATGTCGATTATTGCTCGATCACAAGGATGTAGTCCCCGATGGTAATCCATCTGTCCCCTTAATGCGACGGACTGCCGTTCGTCATTCCTTGAGGGAAATTACTACATCCATAGTCCCTCGAGTCTTCCCTGAGAGGCCTTAATCTGATGTTCCCGTAATTGCGGTAGCCGTGGCATCCCCAGAATCTGGCGCTGGTACGGAAATCGGCACCCGCCACCCGAAAATGCCTATCAAGCGCAAGCTCTTGTCATCGGCCGCTGGTGTCCGCTCGCAGAAAAAGAAGAAGTCTCTATTTTCTGCCGATGTCATATTTGGCCAGGAGCCACATGCTCCCTACAGCAAGGGTTTGTGCGAATACGGTACCAACGAGGGTTTGTTCGACACTCCTGCGACCGATACTGATCTTCAGGCTGCCCTCGCAGCTTCCGAGCGACTGGCACGCAAGGAAGCGGCATTGATCACTATCGCGAAGTCAGGTATACTTTAGTTATATTCTTCCACGTCTATCCCTTTCTCGTTATTATGCTTTTACTAACGCTCTCTTCTGCTGGGATACTTACGACGGCAGCAAGGTTTCGGGAGGTATCATCCATGCCAAGTTAAAATTTTGCCATTGAAGATAACCCTAAACCTAGGAACTTTAACTAGAGAATCAAACAAAAGCTAGCATGTTAACACTTTAACATATAAGAGTTGGGGATTACAAGCTTTGTAGTCCGTTTCTTCACTTCATAAGCTCCGTGTTGAGCTCCCTTCGCTGCGATCATCAAGTACCCGGACTCTAGAGAGGCTCCATGAAGAGAAAGATGCAAGCTTGCTTCCAATCTTCAACTACTAAGATGATTTACCTTGAAGAATCTCAAACCCAAGCTCTTGCTTCATTAATCAAGTATTAGCAAAGCAAACACCCTAATCTAAGTGGCTAGAATAGATGAGGATGATGAAGTAGGAATTTTGCTCTCTTTTGTTTTCAATTTCTCACTCAAAATTATCACAAACCCAAAAGCTAGTAAGCTTTCAAGAGGAAGAAGAAGAAGAAGAAATCCATTTGTGATGAATAATGAATTATATGTTGTGGTTACAATTGCAACCATGGGTTAAGAATGAAAGGCTTAACCCTTGTAGAGAATAAACCATAGGTTAAGGGTTTAGGTTGGGTTAACAAATATTTTCACAAAATATCAAGCTAGACGATAAAAGGCAAAGCTTCATGAAGCTTCATGAAAGCTTCATCCAAAAGCTAACCCAAAAGCTAACCCTAATCCAAACCCTAACTTAGTTTAAACTCAACAACCATATTGCATTTGTAAGCCTAACATATTACAATATTATATATCACATATATAAAATATATAGTAACAAAATAAAATAATACAATTAACATATATCGCATATACATTAATGTATTATCCAGTGAAAAAATGAATCAATAAAGCGAGTTTATATTAGTTAATGTAACATAATATATCACATATATAATTATACATTAAATTATCGAATCAACACTTGATCCGATAATCCGGCTATTCTACAAATAATCGACTAATAAAACAAGTATCAGTTCATCGAATCAACACTTGATCCGATGACCCGGCTATATCACATATACCCGGCTGATATCACATATCGCGAGAATCTAATACGATATCGCATACACGTATTATTCTCGGTCCCGTACATATCACATATGTACTTCTACTCCGTTTTGCCTGAGCTAGGAAACCTCTGTGTAGGACTCTAAAGAATCGTCAATACGCCGGTAGTAGGTGATGATCATATCAAACACCCACAAGCTGCAAGCGGTCAGCTAAACGTAACAGCCACCCATGTATTGAGCGATCAGAAGATCAACAAGTAAGCCTGTACATTCTCCTAAGAGTCCAATCAGTAACACTCCCGTTCAGTCCGGTCTCTTCGTCTGATATGTCGCATATCCAGTCCAGGGATGGTAAACATCAGACCCCAGTAACCGATAAGTCGTGTCGATATGAAGTCCATAACAGTTCGAGAAACTACTGATAACTCTTACCAGTAAATCTCAGCAACCCTGGCCAGGGATTTCCAGTTATAGCCAATCGAACACAGCGCAACATCAACTCCCTATACCGGAAGAGACGAAACCCCTCCTATCGCCCATTGCCTCCATGTGATTCGGGACTGTACCCAAAAGCCACCGTTTTGCACGTTCTCTTGAACGTGGTAAGGTGGAAATCAAAGTACAGTGGGAATCACACAAGAATCTATGACGATCTCGGGTCTACAGACTAACCTGTACCAGTGTCACCAGAGAACTGCCATCTGACGTAATGTATAATACCGTCTGGGAGTTCTCGGCGAGTCCGTCCAGTGTACCCAGTCTCCACCGAGCACCCGTATACTTTCTCTGATGTCAAACACCAATGGACATGGGACCATCCATCGCCCATCTACATGGGTCGAGAACCTATACGCTAGTCTACTCTGGTATATCGATACCCTGTCTCGATACACCTACGACTAGGAACATTTGAAGGATATACTTAGCGACTACTCTGTCCCCACTAGTATGATCTGCATCATTGTCCTGGTAGTCAAGTACTCATCCTAAGGGCTTTATCAACATGCAATATAGAGACAATCAGAATACATGTTAAGATAAAGAGCAACCAGATAGCATACTATCATGTCGAGCAAGAAAGTCCTTCCTATATATGTCCAAGCATCCACTACAATATACATCGTATGTACAATAATGGCCTTTAGGGCATACATATCACCAACAATCTCCCACTTGCACTAGGGCCATCTGTTGTGGTATTGCATACCCAACAATCAGCTGTGGTTGAAATATCTCATACTCAACCATCCCATAAAAGTCTCTACTGGAAAATAGGCCTTTGTGAGTGGATCCGCGCTGTTGTCCTCTGTGTCTACTCTCCTAACCTCGATCTCCCTGGAGATCAACCATCTCCATGATCAGGTGATACTGCCTAAGAATATGTCTGGATCTCTGATGGAACGGGGGTTCCTAGGCATAAGCCACAACTTCATTGTCACACAATGGTAGGAACGAAGTTCATCTCATGAATATATATATATATATATATATATATATATATATATATCCAGACTGCCTCTTTGGTAGCATCCTTGGTAACGATGTATCTAGCCTTTAATCGTCTAGTTTGCCACGGTATCTAGCTTAGAACTCTTCCAACATACCGTCCCTCTATTGCGGGTAAAGACAATGCCTGTGACTGACATTCAATCGACCTTACCACCCTAGAAGCTTTCCAGTGATTATCCCCAGGATCGATTGATACCATCTCACTACACCTAGTGAGAATCCTAACATCCAATTAGATCTATCTCATAGATCTAAAACCCAGTATTTAGGACATATCACCTTGATCCTATATGGAGAATCCTTGTGATAAGAGGAGATTGACCGAGCGTAGCATAGGAAACTCCTTCCCTATCAAAAGTATGTTATCCACGTATTGTATGAGAATCACCACCATACTCCCTAGTACCTTTTTGTATATACTAGGCTCATCTACCATTTTGATGAAGTCAAATTCTTTTGACTACCACATCAAAACAGACGTTCCAACTCCGCGATACCTGATTTATCCCATAAAACAACTTCCACATGTTTCCGCTACTCCCACTGTCTACGAATACCTCTGGCTATGTACTTATAGACGCTCTCTTCTAAATCACTATTTAGAAAAGCAGTCCCGACACCCAACCGCCAGATATCGTAGTCATGGTATGTAGCAGTGGCAAGTAAGATTTGGATGGACTTAAGCATTACTTTGAAAGTCTCAACTTTTCCATGTACACCAAGTAATCTTCTCAAGATATACTTGCTCTTGATGGGGATTTAACCCTTCAGATAAAGCAACTAAAGTCCACACTTTGTAGGTGTATATGGATTCCATCTCAGATTACTTAGCATCCAGCCATTCCTACAGAGTCCCCACTCTTGATGGCCTGCTTGAAACTAGTTGGGTCATCATCTCATGATGCAATTCTCGCTCCCACTGTCATAGAGAAAACCGAAGTATCTCTCAGGTGGGTGAGGAACCCTACCAGATCGGCGGAGAGGCTAAGGTTCGTTGGGAGATATTAAATTCTCCGGTTCTACCAAATCATCAGCTGTAGTTTGTATAGTTGGAACTCCTTCCAGTTCTACCTCATAACCATTAATTTCTTCACAAGAAATTCCCTTTCCCAAAGGTGGCATGCTGAGAAACAAAACACATTTTGTTTCTCGGTTCGGTAGAAGATATTCCCTTGCAAATGCTTGGGATATCCAACAAACTTCCACAGAATTGACCTTGTCTCGAGTTTGTCTGGATTTTGCTTTTGACATAGGTCGGACAACCCTAAATCTTAACATACTTAAGAGATGGGCTCTTCCCATACCATATCACATATGGAGTGGTAGGCACCTGATTTGATTGGAACTCTATTCAATAGGTATGCAACTTCTCAAGTGCATAACCCCCATTAGAAAATAGGCAACTCAGTAGTACTCATTATAGAGCACACCTTATCACATAGGGTGTGATTGCTCCGTCCCGATACACCGACGAGCTGTGGTGTATACAGAGGAGTAATGCTGAGAGAGAATCTCATTCTCCTTTAGAATAGTCCAGGATCTCTGTGCTCAAGTATTCTCCTCCCTGATCACATCAAAGGACATAATACTTATACCCGTTTTGGTTCTCTACTTCTGAAGTACAAAGAACCAATCCTGGAATGTGTAGACAAGGGACCTTATACATCATCATGTATCAATCCCAAGAGTTCACTAACTCTTTCTCTGTTTCCAATAAACAGAGCTATAGTTATCTTATCTTTGTGACATGACTGGCAAGTTTTACAAAATGTAAATTCAAACTAATTTAAATATGTATCTAAATGTAACTTAGCTAGTCGGGTCATATTGATATGACCTAGTCTACAATACCTCAAGAAGGATTCGTTCATTTCTGAACTCTTCCTCTTGTGTGTGTTCGGTACGTTAAGAACTGTGGTTTGATTTAGAACGTCTATGCTTTTAGATAACGTGCCTGAACCGATCAACTCTTGATATAGGAAATGTTCAAAACATTATCCAACAATACAAAATTATATCCTTCTTTATCTCAATAAAGAGACTGATATGATGTTGTATATCAGGTTCGGTATTTAATAACATTCGTTCAGAATCAATGTATTTGGTAATATAGAGTGATAACTGCCAACAGACTTGGCTGCAACACTTGCACCAATTTTAACTCTTAAAACTTATCACCCTTTCTCAGTTCTCTATCTATCTATCTGTAGCCCATGTAACAGATTACATTTACGGGATCCTGATCCCGTATCTCATACCCAGGACGTAAACGATACTAAGAAACAGTTCTTGGTAATGAATACACCCGAAGAAGATGCATCAGTATGCACTTTCTTCATTTGGGCAGCACGGGAATTCTGGTAATCCCCAATTTCCTGCTCGGTCTTATAACAGTTATAAGTTGGAGCGGGACCAACGTTCCCAAGCGCAGTATAACAAGCGGGTTCGGTCAATACATCCGTATTATTATCTTGATTAAGGCGTGACATGGTCGCTACCTGGAGAGAGAGAGAGAAGAAAACACTCAACGTATGCTCTTGCAAGATTAGATTAGTTATTAATATATCTAATCAGGATGGCTCCCACTGTTTTGGTCAAATCTTCCTTCAAACCCTAAAAGGAAAGACTAGCCAGGATTAATTACACCCTACAAGTTCGCCAATTTTTCAGCCAGGCCAGTGCCGGTACTTCGAGGGAGGTTCCCCGTGCTTTCGTACGGACCTAGTTAAAATAAACCTCGTTTTTCCAGAGGCATAACCCTGTTGACACCTTTCTAGACACTTACTTGATCGGCTAACTGTAATGTGTAAAATTCTCCCAGGAGTAACTCTTACTCTCAGTGGGTATCGGGATCCAACTATCTCATAGGAGATATGCAATCTCATTGCAAATTTCAACACTTGAAATTTCCGATAAAATTTTACCCTTAGCAACTTATGACCTTGGCTAAGATCAACAAATCATAAGTGCTAGCCAAGTTCAACCCGTCATTTCTCGATTGAATTAAACCCACCCGCACGACCCTTGGCTAAGATCAACAAAGTCGCACGACTACCCTAACTCAATCGCATCATATGCTTTTGCAGATAAGCATAAATAGCTACCGCACACTACGCCTTGACAAGGTCAACAAACGCAACACGAATACTATGAAGTACTTATCTGAAATGACGGAAGGTTACGACAGGTTTTTAAGAAAACCCTTTGCGTAATGAACTTGATATCGTCGTAGAATCAAATGATTTAAAATGAAGTGTTTTTGAGGCTTTTACTAGTTTCGCTAAAGAGGTCACTCCCGGTGAAGAGATCTCGGCTCTTTCTGTCACGCCCCGCTTCCCAAAAGAAGGTGAAGGATGACGTGGCAAAGTCCGCAACTCAACTGTATTGAAGGTGGTCTACTCAATACAGTTACGTTAAGCGTATGAATATATAACATGCAGGATGTGTACCAAAACAAAAATAATAAAAGCGAAAGGCATTTATTTCCATTAACCAAACTTTATTACATCCCAAAAGAAAGAGTAAAATAAACTAAGTAGTTTAATTATATCAAAGGAGAAACAAAAGTCCTAAACATATGGGTAACAACAAAAATTAAATTTAGCTAATCTTCCATCGTCCAGTCTGCATAATCTTCATAAGCTGGCTTCACACCTTGATCCTCGCCATAATACTCATTCTTATCTGACGGACATTCCAAAGATAGAGGAAGAAAAGAAATGTCCGTCAGCGAGTTATACTCAGGTAGGATTGCTTCATAAGAAAGTAAAGGTATAGAAACGAACAGGTGTATATAATGAATATGATGTACATGTGTATAAAGGTATGAGGTTATATACAAATTAGATATGTGAAGATGAGTAGGTTGTGTGAGGTATATGTTTGGTAAAGGTTCAAGTCAAGTCAAACGGATATTCAGCCTAAGAGTTAGATCAAGTTAAACAAGGTGTGTATGGATGGGATTGATGGGTGATCATACTCGTATCCTTGAGGTATCTCATGACTAGCTGGAAGCAGTATGAGCTGGTGCTCGTGTCTGAGATGGCAATTAATGTGGTAGCGTGAACATCCCCGAAAGGTGTCCCATGACTACGATGGAGTTTTGTCTAGCGTGAATATCACTCAAGTGCACAGGTATTACCACCCTTCAGTTCCATAATAAACAACAAGTCTAAACTGGTAAAATATCCATATCCAAGATACTGAATAACTCGTGTCTCAGAAAGAAAGGTGGATGAGATAACATGTAGGTATAGCATATGATATGAGTTTAGTGTTGAGTATCAATAGGTATTGTAAACGTTTTAGTTTGTTAAACAAGGGTCCGAGTACTCGCAATTATTCCGTTGTGACTATGGAACAACAACTAGGGAAGTGAAATGTACCGTTTCACTTCCCGGGATCATGATCGAGTAGTAGGGGAATCCGAGTTCCGAATCTCCTTGCCTAATCAAACTACCCATCCCCGTGGTTCAGTATAAAGGTTTGGACGAATTAGAGTTAGTGCGTATACCTCTAGGCATGGAATTTCCACATTGTATAGTCGTTCATATTTTGGACTGGTCACCCGGAATATCGGGATCTTCATATTTGTATAGTCGCCCATATATTGGACCGGTCACCCGGAATATCGGGATCTTCATATTTGTATAGCCGCCCATATATTGGACTGGTCACCCGGAATATCGGGATCTTCATATTTGTATAGTCGCCCATATATTGGACTGGTCACCCTGTCTGCAAGGATCTTCATAATAAGTATTCCATACCTAGGTCCGCGCATTCTAACCCTAACCGTATCATATATCAGGTATGTCATAAACTGGAATTTAAAAAGTATTGATCTCGTTTAATATGGCCTTCCACAACCACTCGTTTTATTTTCTAAAGTTCGTAAAGTATTTCGTGTCATCTTAGCGAATGCTTAGTAAAAAGAATAATAGTGTTTAATTATTTTTATTACTTCTAAGAAAAACCATGAGATTTGGGATATTTATCATTTTGGAAAAATATGATGTTTTACGGAAAAATATCCTTTCGATAAAAGGTTGTGGTGTTTATTTGAAAATATTTTTCAAGAGATTTTTATAAGGACAAGTTGCAAGAGGTTTTTATTTGAAAAACTAGACTGCTTCTAACTGTTTCAAAAGGGCAAGTTGTGAGGTCATCAAATCGCCTCTTCACCTCCAATTGTGGCCAGGTAAGCACAAATAAGGAAAGGAGGGATCCGCTTACGAATCACCGTGAGACGGGCCTTTTAAAATTATCTTTCCCACTTGTCTAGCCTAGGCACCACAAAGTCTGGTTTAGATAAACGACCGATACCTACAACCTTTCCTTTGTCCTAAATTGGTGTTATTTGAAAATTTCCTTTTAATAAGGTACTAGATATTCCTTTTGAAAAGATATCATTATACGGATTATGGTCCTTGTTGAAAATGGCCCTTTAATAAAGGTCGAGGTATTTAAATGAAATTATAGTGTTTTAGATTCGGGGTAACGTTTTAGAAAATACGTTCGTTTTGGAAATACCATAAGCCGTTATTTAAATTTAGTATTTTCTTCTTTAAAAAGGTTGAAGGGGGTTTAACAACATTATAGTAGTTGATGAAAAAGTGTAAGTAAAATATATGTATGTCGTATCTAAAATATTTATTTCACATATCTTATCTCTTATGGATATTTTAAAAAAATATAACATTTAAATTAAACGAGGGTATTTTCTGGAAGTAACCTATTTCGAGATCATTTTGATAGTATGGGTAAGTGTGGGTATGTCAGAGGTGAATTGACAATTCATGGGTTATGTCATTAAGCATATCAGATTCCAGGTAGTATGAGAGTGCAATATATTTTTGTGTACAGAGGAAATTAAACACCGTTTTAAAATATGTGTTAACATTATCATTATTGAGTGTACAAGGAATAGGCATGCACGAATATTATAACAACATTTTAAATAGGGGTTGGAACTAGGTTATTGAGAAGAAGGTGACAAGAAAAGGGGAGAGAGGTGGATCCTACCTTTGGTTTGAGTTGGATGCCGACGGTGGAAGACGTAGGCTTGTGCAAAATTCCTCAATAGCTCCACGCCCAGATTTTTCCTCGGCGATTGGGTGGAGTCGTAGCGTCGGCGTCATTGATACGAAGGCGCTGGTATTTTTTTCAGAATTTTTGGAGTTCTAAGGTGTGAGAAATCAGTGTTTGAAGGTGTCTATTTATAGCGTTTCATTACCAACCAAAAAAATCCAAAAACTGTTAAAAAAATCACCAAAATCCGCACCCCCAATCATTTTAGAATCATTGGCTCATGATTGCCGCCGCCGCCAGAGCTTCTTGGCCGTTGGATCTGCATCCAACGGCTCACAAGCCGCCGTCCCAGCGCCGCCCTCGACCACGTGTCATGCGTGGGGGGATCACGCGGTTTCGCGTGGTCCCCACCACGTGGCGCGTCGGTGGGTTTCTGGCCGTTGGATCTTACGATCTAACGGTCCAGGATCAAGGGGAATTTATTTTTTTTAAAATATTTTTTTAATAAAAATAATAACTGTTTATTATTTTAAAAATTGAATTCGGCTTTTAAAAAATTGTTAAAAATAGTTAGAAATGCGGGAAAATTATGGAAAAATTTCAGAAAATATATTTTACTGTTATCTTAAGTATAAAAATAATTTTGCGCTAAAACTAAGTAATATAACCATTCCTATGGTTTTAGCTAGTTATTAAAATTATATAATATCTAGTTTATCCTTTAAAATATTTTTAATTACGAATTAATTACTTTAATTGATAATAAAAATATGTAGATTATTTTAAGGCATTATAAAATTTTATTAAAACATTTTAATCCTATAAAAACAATAAGTAGATTTTAGAAAATTCCTTTAATCATATTCAATTCTTTGAAAATTATTAACATTACTTTAAAAATTATTATTCTATAAAAGAAACACGTAAATAATTATTTGATAGTAGAAATTTAAATAAAATATATTTTATTAGGTATTAGAAATCACGGTCGTTACAATCTACCCTCCTTAAAATAATTTCGTCCTCGAAATTTCAGGAGGTAGGTCAAGAAAAAGAACTCAGTAAGAAGGGATTATCGCGGTTAAATATTTTTGGGTCTCGCTCTCTCGTCCTGTTTGCTCACTTCCGTGTATGTCTGCTTAGTAGTTCTTTCCTCATATAGCTCTAGCCAGCTGGATTATCTTGTCTCTCTCAAGGTTTCATCCTTCTGGTATCCCGACCGGTTGCTACTTGTAGATTACGCCAACCTTTCCATAATCTCGGAATGATCAAAAGTATGGTTAGGGTTGCCAGCATACCCTCATAGCTGTGAGATATAAAAGTATTATGCATGCCCTCCATAGAAAATAGCAAAGCTAGTCTATACACAAACCCACCGTCTCCTTCCAAGTTGTTAAACGGCCGATGAGTCGTGGGCTGAGCTTTCCACGCTCGCTGCATTGTATCACCATCTCCACTTTTTTTCCTACAATTATGACAATCTTACAATTCTCCATCTTCAGGGTCGTCCCAATCGATCTGCACTTCTCCCATATAAAACTTGACCCCTCTTATCCGCTTCATGTGTTTTAACCACCCGTGTTCCCATGTTCTCCTTAGAGTAGTGTTTCTATATCTTAAAGATGAAAATTACCCTTACCAGTTCTAAATTTGAACATGATAGTTGCGTCCACAAGTTGTTAGTTGTCTTGACGCATATGCAACTATATCGCTGCGCTGATACATCACATTACCAAGTCCCCTCTCCGAAAAATCGTTATGGATGTTTAAAACTTCTGGATTTGCTAAGAATTGCAAGAATGGCTGTGCTAGTTACGATCTACCCTCCTTAGAATAATTTCATATTTGAAATTTTCAAAGGAGTGACCACTACTAGGCACGGAAATCAGTAATGTTGTGAGGAATCCTCTTTGCTGCATGTGTCGCTCCCGCGAGTTGGTGTATCACTTGATGCATGGAAAGTCTCTGAAGGGTTTAGGTATAAAGAATTGGAAATGTAAAATCAGTAGTTGTTTCCAGATAGAAAAGTTTGGAAGTTGAAGGGAGCTTGTGAATTGATGGAAAACTTGCGAGATATAACATAAAGGCAACTAGTCGAAATTACGAAAACTAGAGGAATTATAGTGAGTCCAACTAAGATTTGCATCGAAATATAAATAAGCATGGTATCAAAAGAAAGGTTGAAAAAGAAAAGAGTATCTCTGCTGTCTTGCCACATGGTATCAGCCTTCTCGGCTGTCATGGTGAAAGTCTGACGTTTGGATCCATTCCTTTGCGCTTGCTGAAAAACACGCTCCTGTGATGGCAAGGGTGGTCCTTTTAATGATGCCCCTTGCCCGTTTGGTTTAGTGGCGGAAAGTGACCGGTTTCCCTGGGTTGGTGCCATATAGTTAGCCGGCTCGTTGACGGGGCCTGATTGTCTCCCTCTCTAAGGACAGTCCCCAATGGCATGATCCGGAGACCCACAGACTATGCAAAATTTGTTCAAAATGCTACAGTCTCTCCTGTAGTGTCCGGTCCTACCACAATGGTTGCATATAACGGTTGGTTTTCCGAAGATAGTTGGTCCTGCTGGCCTCTTAGCTTGTTGTTTCCCGTTGGATCTGGAAGATGATCCTCCAAGAATTTGATTGGCTGGTTGCTTAAAGCCAGACAAACGGTCATCTTTCCTTATCCGTCTCTCAAAATCTTTTCTTTCCGATCTAGGATCTCCACTGGTTACTGTTCATAGGTTAGGTCAGTCCCTACGGTGATTTCAGAATGATCCAAAATGTGACTGGGGTTGCTGACATATTTCCTCAATTGAGAGATATGAAAAACGTTGTGTACGCCTTCCAGAGAAGGGGGCAAGGCTAGACGATACGCAACCTCTCCAACTCGTTCGAGAATATCGAAGGGACCTATGAACCGAGGGCCGAGTTTCCCGCGTTACCCAAAACGTATCACTCCCCGGTTAGGAGAAATCTTCAAAAACACGTGTTCTCCTGGTTGGAACTCTAGTGGCCTTCTCTTCGCATCTGCCTAATGCTTTTGCCGATCTTGTGCTATGCGTAATTGTTCTCTGATATCACCTCCACTGTCTCGACAATTATCTCGGGGCCTAGAAGTTCTCTATCCCCAACATCATCCCAACTTAACGGTGACCTACACTTTCGTCCATTCAAAGCGGCGAAAGGCGCCATGCCGATACTAGACTGCTAGCTATTGTTGTAAGCAAACTCTACCAAGTGCAGGTGATCTTCCCAAGATCCTTTAAAATCCAACATACAGTCCCGGAGCATATCTTCGAGAATTTGAATAACTCTTTCTGATTGGCCTTCGGTCTGAGGATGGTAGGCGGTACTGAAACTCAGATTCGTGCCCAGACTCTCTTGTAGGCTTTGCCAAAACTGAGATCTGAAACGTGTATCTCGGTCGGACACGATGCAAATCGGTACGCCGTGCAATCTGACAATCTCCTCCATATACCTTTTTGCAAGGCTTTCGGTTGATTGACCCACTCGAAAAGGAATGAAATGCGCCGACTTGGTGAGTCGGTCCACAATCACCCCTATAACATTGTTTCCCTTAGAGCTGCGAGGGAGTGCGGTCACAAAATCCATAGTAATGTTTTGCCATTTCCATTCGAGTATTGGTAACGGCTGTAATAGACCTGCCGTCCAGTGGTGTTCGGCTTTTACTTGTTGGCAAACAAGACATTTGGATGCACTCTTGGCTATCTCCCGCTTCATCCCATGCCACCAATAGTTTTGCCTGAGGTCCTTGTACATCTTTGTTCCTCCCGGATGAACAGAGTATGGAGAACTATGTGCCTCTTTTAATAATTCCTCTCTCATCTCCCCCTTAGGTGCACAGACTCTACATCCATATCCCAAAGAACCATCTTCGTGGATGATGAAGTCCGTCTGCAGATTTGCGTCCACTTGTTCTCTGATCCTTCGCAACCTCGGGTCCTCTATTTGAGCTGTCTTGATCCGTTCGACTAAGCTTGAGTGAATTTTCAAATTCATGAAGGATGTAAGCATTCCGGGCATTATCAATGAGTTGTAGTTTGGCAATGTTCACCCACGCGTCCTTCAGAATTTGGTTGCACCGAGGTCGTTGATTGTTCCCTTGAGCCATTCCTCAGCTTTTAAGGGAGTTTCCTTCCCCGAAAAAGTCTTAGGGTGGAGTGATCTGAACTGCTTCACTCCCGCCGAACCTTAAGAAACCGGGGTTAGTGCCTTACTTAATATCTCTGCTTGTTGCTGCCTACTTTCTCGTAGCTCCTGATGAAGGGCAGCCGTCTGCTGCTGCTGTTGCTCCAATAGTCCTTACATCCTTTATAGCATAGCTGCTTGCTGAGCAGCGGCTTCATTGACCCCATTTCCCCTTCGGTTGCGGTCATGGTGTCGTCCGGCCATTGATGATCAGAATAGGTTAGGTTATAAACAGGCTGATGGATGAGACAAGATAATAGCTTACATGGAAGAACAACAATCAATGCAAGAGAGAGACTAATAAGAAGAGCAAGAGATACAAGAGAGATTTTTGGCTCGAAACTGAGATTTTATTATCCAACTTCAATAAGGAGAGTACAACCGAAAAGTACGGACATGCCCTTAATGTTCTTACATTCGTTTTATTCGGCCAAAGAAAAGGAAAAGACTAATTAATCTCGATTATGAAAGTTCAATAAGTGGTGATAGGTCCTCGCACTAAGAAAGGTACGGCCATTCCCACGGTGCCTTGTGGGGACAACTGCCTGAGTTTCTTCGGTCTCGAGTTCCACCTCACTCGAAACTTCGTCCTTCGACTCATCCTCGGCAGGAGCCTCGCCCTCCAATTCCCTCTCTATAGGGTCTTGTTCCTTTACAGGAACATCCTCATCCGGATCATATTCCATAAGATTCTCTTCCGCCGTAATAGCTTCTCTTTCTGGCCCCTCCTCTATATGCTCCCCTTCCATGGTATCTTTTTTCTTCGTCTTCGGAGTCATTGGCCATCATAGGCTCCGGAGTTGCAGCATCGAATTCTTCATCTTCCGATTCGCTGTCGGAAATAACCGCCTGAGGGTCTACGAATTCGTCGTCTGAATCTCTAGTTGTAGCTTCAAAAGTAATATCGGACATGTCATCCTCATTGGAAAGATTTTACATGACCAGAAGGAAAGGTCATGGTCAGGGTACAGAATATCAAGGAAGGGACAAGAACATAGGAAAACTATGAAATCGGTATAGATGGATGAGATTCACAAATATAATAAGTCGGTTAACGGTTTCATTTTAGTACATAAGAGGATCTGCATGGGCCACTACAAAAACCTGTCACGCCCCGCTTCCCAAAAGAAGATGAAGGATGACGTGGCAAAATCCGCAACCTAACTGTATTGAAGGTGGTCTATTCAATACAGTTACGTTAAGCGTATGAATATATAATATGCAGGATGTGTACCAAAACAAAAATAATAAAAGTGAAAGGCATTTATTTCCATTAACCAAACTTTATTACATCCCAAAAGAAAGAGTAAAATAAACTAAGTAGTTTAATTACATCAAAGGAGAAACAAAAGCCCTAAACATATGGGCAACAACAAAAATTAAATCTAGCTAATCTTTCATCGTCCAGTCTGCATAATCTTCATAAGCTGGCTTCACACCTTGATCCTCGCAATAATACTCATTCTTATCTGACGGACATTCCAAAGATAGAGGAAGAAAAGAAAGGTCCATCAGCGAGTTATACTCGGGTAGGATTGCCTCATAAGAAAGTAAAGGTATAGAAAAGAATAGGTGTATATAATGAATATGATGTACATGTGTATAAAGGTATGAGGTTATATACAAATTAGATATGTGAATATGAGTAGGTTGTGTAAGGTATATGTTTGGTAAAGGTTCAAGTCAAGTCAAACGGATATTCAGTCTAAGAGTTAGATCAGGTTAAACAAGGTGTGTATGGATGGAATTGACGGGTGATCATACTCGTATCCTTGAGGTATCCCAGGACTAGCTGGAAGCAGTATGGGCTGGTGCTCGTGCCTGAGATGGCAATCAATGTGGTAGCGTGAACATCCCCGAAAGGTGTCCCATGACTACGATGGAGCTTTGTCTAGTGTGAATATCACTCAAGTGCACAGGTATTATCACCCTTCAGTTCCAAAATAAACAACAAGTCTAAACTGGTAAAATATCCACATCCAAGATACTGAATAACTCGTGTCTCAGAAAGAAAGATAGATGAGATAACAGGTAGATATAGCATATGATATGAGTTTAGTGTTGAGTATCAATAGGTATTGTAAACGTTTTAGTTTGTTAAAGAAGGGTCCGGGTACTCGCGATTATTCCGTTGTGGCCACGGAACAACAACTAGGGAAGTGAAATGTACCGTTTCACTTCCCGGGATCATGATCGAGTAGTAGGGGAATCCGAGTTCCGAATCTCTTTGCCTAATCAAACTACCCATCCCCGTGGTTCAGTATAAAGGTTTGGACGAATTAGAGTTAGTACGTATACCTCTAGGCATGGAATTTCCACATTGTATAGTCGTCCATATTTTGGACTGGTCACCCGGAATATCGGGATCTTCATATTGTATAGTCGCCCATATATTGGACTGGTCACCCGGAATATCGGGATCTTCATATTTGTATAGCCGCCCATATATTGGACTGGTCATCCGGAATATCGGGATCTTCATATTTGTATAGTCGCCTCATAATAATTATTCTATACCTAGGTCCGCGTATTCTAACCCTAACCGTATCATATATCAGGTATGTCATAAACTGGAAATTTAAAAAGTATTGATCTCGTTTAATATGGCCTTCCACAACCACTCGTTTTATTTTCTAAAGTTCGTAAAGTACTTCATGTCATCTTAGGGAATACTTAGTAAAAAGAATAATAGTGTTTAATTATCTTTTATTACTTCTAAGAAAAACCATGAGATTTGGGATATTTATCATTTTGGAAAAACATGATGTTTTACGGAAAAATATCCTTTCGATAAAAGGTTGTGGTGTTTATTTGAAAATATTTTGCAAGAGATTTTTATAAGGATAAGTTGCAAGAGGTTTTTATTTGAAAAACTAGACTGCTTCTAACTGTTTCAAAAGGGCAAGTTGTGAGGTCCTCAAATCGCCTTTTCACCGCTAATTGTGCCCAGGTAAGCACAAGTAAGGAAAGGAGCGATCCGCTCACGAATCACCATGAGACGAGCCTTTTAAAATTACCTTTCCCACTTGTCTAACCTAGGCACTACAAAGTCTGGTTTAGATAAACGACCGATGCCTACAACCTTTCCTTTATCCTAAATCGGTGTTATTTGAAAATTTCCTTTTAATAAGGTACTAGATATTCCTTTTGAAAAGATATCATTATACGGATTATGGTCCTTGTTGAAAATGGCCCTTTAATAAAGGCCGAGGTATTTAAATGAAATTAATAATTTTATGAAATTATAGTGTTTTAGATTCGGGGTAACGTTTTAGAAAATACGTTCGTTTTGGAAAAACCATAATCCCTTATTTAAATTTAGTATTTTCTTCTTTAAAAAGGTTGAAGGGGGTTTAACAACATTATAGTAGTTGATGAAAAAGTGTAAGTAAAATATATATATGTCGTATCTAAAATATTTATTTCACATATCTTATCTCTTATGGATATTTTAAACAAATATAACATTTAAATTAAACGAGGGTATTTTGTGGAAGTAACCTATTTCGAGATCATTTTGATAGTATGGGTAAGTGTGGGTATGTCAGAGGTGAATTGACAATTCATGGATTATGTCATTAAGCATATCAGATTCTAGGTAGTATGAGAGTGCAATATATTTTTGTGTACAGAGGAAATTAAACACCGTTTTAAAATATGGGTTAACATTATCATTATTGAGGGTACAAGGAATAGACATGCACGAATATTATAACAACATTTTAAATAGGGGTTGGAACTAGGTTATCGAGAAGAAGGTGACAGGAAAAGGGGAGAGAGGCGGATCCTACTTTTGGTTTGAGTTGGATGCCGACGGTTGAAGACGTAGGCTTGTGCAAAATTCCTCAATAGCTCCGCGTCCAGATTTTCCTCGGCGATTGGGTGGAGCCGTAGCGTCGGCGCCATCGATACGAAAACGCTGGTATTTTTTTCAGAATTTTTGGAGTTCTGAGTTGTGAGAAATCAGTGTTTGAAGGTGTCTATTTATAGGGTTTCATTACCAACCAAAAAAATCCAAAAACTGTTAAAAAATCACAAAAATCTGTGCCCCCCATCATTTTAGAATCATTGGCTCATGATTGCCTCCGCCGCCAGAGCTTCGTGGCCATTGGATCTGCATCCAACGGCTCACAAGCCGCCGTCCCAGCGCCGCCCTCCGCCACGTGTCACACGTGGGGGGATCACGCGGTTTCGCGTGGTCCCCACCACGTGGCGCGTCGGTGGGTTTCTGGCCGTTGGATCTTATGATCAAACGGTACAGGATCAAGGGGAATTTATTTTTTTTAAATATTTTTTTAATAAAAATAATAACCGTTTATTATTTTAAAAATTGAATTTGGCTTTAAAAATATTGTTAAAAATAGTTAAAAATACGGGAAAATTATGGAAAAATTTCAGAAAATATATTTTATTGTTATCTTTAGTATAAAAATAATTTTGGGCTAAAATTAAGTAATATAACCATTCCTATGGTTTTGGCTAGTTATTAAAATTATATAATATTTAGTTAATCCTTTAAAATATTTTTAATTACGAATTAATTACTTTAATTGATAATAAAAATATATAGATTATTTTAAGGCATTATAAAATTTTATTAAAACATTTTAATCCTATAAAAACAATAAGTAGATTTTAGAAAATTCCTTTAATCATATTCAATGCTTTGAAAATTATTAACATTACTTTAAAAATTATTATTCTATAAAAGAAACAAGTAAATAATTATTTAATAGTAGAAATTTAAATAAAATATATTTTATTAGGTATTAGAAATCACGGTCATTACACTTTCCTTATCGAATAAGGTGCAGGATATTTCACAAATACCACTATGCAAAGCAACAAGTAGAAAAACAATCAAAAGACAAAACCGAGAGTTGTAGCATCTGCCAGTTATTGCTAAAGAGGTCATTCCCGATGAAGAGATCTCGGCTCTTTTCTTATCGAATAAGGTGCTGGATGTTCTACAAGGAATACCGCTATGCAAAGCAACAACTAGAGCTATCTGTTTTTGAAAATTCGATTCCACAATATCTTTAGGTTTCTTTTATTTCATTAATCTCATTAAAGAAGTCCCATTTTTATTATGCTTCACAAGTATCACGTTTGAAACGAAATCAATAATATACAATATATATCTCATATATATAATATAAACATTCGTCTTAGGCAGTAATATGATCTCATCACAGAACATTGCAGCAGAAGAACATATATGAAATATTGGATATACTAGGATGTCCGTATTTTATTGCGAGCCTGTATAAAACACGGATTCTACGGTCGTGATGAATAGCCAATCCCATACCCCTAGACCCCTACGAGAGCGGCAAGCAACCCTACCAATTCTAGAGTTAGGAGACCCGGTCTCGACTCCTCGATATGGTCTCTCACTGGACCCTAGAACCCGGTTACTTGTGCTCCCCGCCTTGGATCTATCCTAATGCGGAAAAGTAAATAATATACAATGGTGACATCATCCTCAACCCAGAAGTGCCCCAATAAAAGAATATTACATACAAATGAATTTTACATGAATGAAAATAAAAACTCTCATCTCACATAAAACCCCCGGCTATTCAGAACACGACGATCCCATATAACATATCACAGCAACACATAATATCTCATATCATCAACGTAAGCAAGTATGCGTATCCCGATTGTCGTTGATGTACAGCAACGAAGCCGGCAATACCCCACATACTACACTTACGGTCGCAGAAAAGAAAGTGTAAAACTATAACAGTTGGAATTCGCAACCTCCTTAGACATCACATGCCTAACCAAATGAATTCCTTAGACATAGCATGCCTAACAATTATAAACCCTACATTTTAATCTCGATATCGAAAACACTTTTCAATATCTAGTCGGGCAATTCAACAAGATTCCCGACATCCAGATCGAATGCTCGTCGGAAACTTTAGTAGACGGCCGCACCCCCCGATGCGGTCGACGAAGTGCACTAAGGCGGAACACCGCTGCCGCGAGCACCCAAACGGATGCTTTTGGCGATGGGGTTCTCCTACAGTCACTTGGTCGGGGCTTTGGGGCTTGGCTATCTATTAAGTTTACCTGGCGAGTATTCGCGTACGCTACGTGATTGCAACGGACTTTTGATCGCATCAAAATCCCGAGGCAACCGATCAAATGAGACTAAACTGCTAGATTTATAACATTCAAATTAGTTATCTCATAACTACATTTGTGGATTCCAAATATTATATCACATTATAGAGAAGGTTAGACGATGTTAAATATTCTGATCGAATCAACAAACACCCAAAATTTCCCTATTTGCTCAACACTTGAACTTAGTTTAAAAGCATCCATCACATGCCACGGTACCAATGGTCCAGCAGTAGAAGGGTCAAACCAACGCCTCACATGTGGCAACGCCGAACTGCCACAAACCCCAGGGTTTAGAGGCGGTTCAGACAGTCACATAATCGAGTTAAGGTTTCGTTCTTCTAGAGGGTCCACCGCGTTATTTGCACGACTTTGAATGTTCTTTAACTAAGGAAAAATTCAACACTTGGAAATTTTCCGGCAGGGGAAAAAGTGAGTTATTGATATCCGTTCGAAATTTTTAACACTGTCTAAACAATCATGAAACCAAGCTAGAATTGCGAATACGAAACACTCTGAATTACCTTTTGAGTAAATAAACATCTCATGCAAATTTAGCCAAAATAAACAACACCAAAAATACCAAACCCCAGAGACTTGACCATGACCCAAACCTGGAGCCCAAAACCTACTGGGGGGCCGGCCTGCTCGGAATTTTTGGCCAAGTGATCGGCCAAAATCCTAGCAGGGGGTGGGGTTTGGGCCGTGTTCACTATGTATCACATACATGATTCTGCACTTGTTTGGAAAATTTTTAGAGCTCATTTTAAATTCGACAGAAACAAGGGTTTGGCATCAGGTGTTTTGTAGTTGTTTTGGTTTCGTAATCCTACACTTATCCGTCTAATTCTCTAGCTAGGCTCTGATACCACTGCTGGGATACCTACAATGGCAGCAAGGTTTCGGGAGGCATCATTCATGCCAAGTTAAAATTTTTCCATTGAAGATAACCCTAAACTTAGGAACTTTAATTAGAGAATCAAACAAAAACTAACATGTTAACACTTTAACATCTAAGAGTTGGGGATTACAACCTTTGTAATCCGTTCCTTCGCTTCATAAGCTCCGTGTTGAGGTCCCTTCGCTGCGATCATCAAGTACCCGAACTTTAGAGAGGCTCCATGAAGAGAAAGATGCAAGCTTGCTTCCAATCTTCAACTACTAAGATGATCTACCTTGAAGAATCTCAATCCTAAGCTCTTGCTTCACTAATCAAGTATTAGCAAAGCAAACACCCTAATCTAAGTGGATAGAATAGATGAGGATGATGAAGTAGGAATTTTGCTCTCTTTTGTTTTCAATTTCTCACTCAAAATCATCACAAACCCAAAAGCTAGTAAGCTTTCAAGAGGAAGAAGAAGAAGAAATCCATTTGTGATGAATAATGAATTATATGTTGTGGTTACAATTGCAACCATGGGTTAAGAATGAAAGGCTTAACCCTTGTAGAGAATAAACCATAAGTTAAGGGTTTGGGTTGGATTAACAAATATCTTCAGAAAATATCAAGCTAGATGACAAAAGGCAAAGCTTCATGAAGCTTCATGAAAGCTTCATCCAAAAGCTAACCCAAAAGCTAACCCTAATACAAACTCTAACTTGGTTTAAACTCAACAATCATGTTGCATTTGTAACCCTAACATGTTACAATATTATATATCACATATATAATATATATAGTAACAAAATAAAATAATACAATTAACATATATCGCATATACATCAATGTATTATCCAGTGAGAAAATGAATCAATAAAGCGAGCTTATATTAGTTAATGTAATGTAATATATCACATATATAATTATACATTAAATTATCGAATCAACACTTGATCCGATAATCCGGCTATTCTACAAATAACCGACTAATATAATAAGTATCAGTTCATCGAATCAACACTTGATCCGATGACCCGGCTATATCACATATACCCGGCCGATATCACATATCGCGAGAATCTAATATGGTATCGCATACACGTATTATTCTCGGTCCCGCACATATCACATATGTGCTCTTATTCCGTTTTTCCTGAGCCAGGAAACCTCTGTGTAGGACTCTAAAGAATCATCAATACGCCGGCAGTAGGTAATGATCATATCAAACACCCACAAGCTGCAATCGGTCAGCTAAACGTAACAGCCACCCAGGTATTGAGCGATCAGAAGATCAACAAGCAAGCCTGTAAATTCTCCTATGAATCCAATCAGTAACACTCCCGTACAGTCCGGTCTCTTCGTCTGATATGTCGCATATCCAGTCTAAAAGTGGTAAACGTCAGACCCCAGTAACAGATAAGTCGTGTCGATATGAGGTCCATAACAGTTCGAGAAACTACTGATAACTCTTACCAGTAAATCTCAGCAACCCTGGCCAGGGATTTCCAGTTATAGCCAATCGAACACAGTGCAACATCAACTCCCTATACCGGGAGAGACGAAACCCCTCTTATCGCCCATTGTCTCCATGTGATTCGGGACTGTACCCAAAAGCCACCGTTTTGCACGTTCTCTTGAACGTGGTAAGGTGGAAATCAAAGCACAGTGGGAATCACACAAGACTCTATGACGATCTCGGGTCTACAGACTAACCTGTACCAGTGTCACCAGAGAACTGCCATCCGACGTAAGGTATAATACCGTCTGGGAGTTCTCGGCGAGTCCGTCCAGTGTACCCAGTCTCCACTGAGCACCCGTATATTTTCTCTGATGTCAAACACCAATGGACATGGGACCATCCATCGTCCATCTACATGGGTCGAGAAGGTATACGCTAGTCTACTCTGGTATATCGATGCCCTGTCTCGATACACCTACGACTAGGAACATTTGAAGGATGTACTTAGCGACTACTCTGTCCCCACTAGTATGATCTGTATCATAGTCCTGGTAGTCAAGTACCTATCCTAAGGGCTTTATCAACATGCAACATAGAAACAATCAGAGTATATGTTAAGATAAAGAGCAACCAGATAGCATACTATCATGTCGAGCAAGAAAGTCCTCCCTATATATGTTCAAGCATCCACTGCAATATACATCGTATGTACAGTAATGGCCTCTAGGGCATACATATCACTAACATCTTCTTCAACAGGTATTTCTGCCGAAGAGGTTGTCGAGGCTTCTCTCAGGACGTTCGAGGAGGAAAAGAGGCTCCGCGCTTCTTTGGGTCTTGGTATATATTGCTTCATTACACCTTTATTCTTTTTATTCGTGCTTTGACCCTCTCTTTCACCTTATTGCAGGGACTACCTTAACTCAGGTTATTCCAAGTGCAGTGCTAATCCTAAGTGGCGATGCAACAAAACTTCTAGAGCCAGCTACTATAGCCACGGCTATCCTAAAGTCACCGCAGGAGGCTTTGCTGAAGCAGCCGATGATGGACAACGGAGCGGCTCCGAAGGCAGAGCTCGGTTCGGACGACGCCGTCCCCTTGTCGGAAGTGTTAAGGAGGTCAGTTCTCATTGCTCAGACTGACAGGAAGCGCAGGAAGCACGTGGCAAGGGAACACGATGCCGTTTTGGCCTTAGGTACTGGCTCAAGCAGTATCCCGCCTGCTGACACTCCTTCGGTGGATGTTCCCTCTGCCATGTCTACCGCCCATAGACAAGCTGCACGCGTGGCTCGGGAAGAAACTGAAAAGCTACTTCAAAGTAACGTAACGCCCAGTCTTTTATTGGAACTCGGTCCTCGAATTCTGACATACGCATTTTCTTTTACAGAGGGCCAAGTCTTGGCGATGGTATGGCAGGTGAAACACTAGCGATTATAGAGCCCGAAGTGGCTACTCTTTCTCGGGAATCTAGGACTGTCCAGACCGCTGCTCTTTCTCCCTGTGGTTCCTTGGTATCGGTGGGCGTCGCAAGCGTTACGACGGCTCTTGTCGAGTCAGGGGATGAGGCTATGGGCGCAAAATCTATTCCCCCGACAGAGAGTGAATAAGCCGTTACACCTGGTGACGCTTCCGTCGCAATTTTGGTCCACGATCTATCAGGTAGACCTTGGGTTGTTGTTTTTGAGTTTTTCAATCCTGTTCAGCCCTTCTAATGATATTTCGTTTGTCTTGAGCAAAGGCGCGGTGAACCTTGAGGCTATGCCGTCTGAAGAAGTGTCGCTGGTCGTTGCTCTGACGGTCGCTGTCCCTTCGCCTTCTTCTGTGCCCTGTCAAATCTTGGAAGGTATGGGTTTCTCACTTATTTGTTTCACTGTGGATACAATCCTCCTTGTATTGACTGTATATTGTCGCAACTCTGCAGGAGTCCTTTTCGAACCTGCATTTTTCTTTTTAGTCGGAAATTGTTCCACCTTCTGGTATTGGTTAGTATATTCTTCAGCTAATGTTCCCCCTTCTTTTATGAACAAACTTATTATTGCTAAGTCTTCTTTATATTGATCATGGCGTCATGGGTCGGAGGAGGAGATAAGAGAATAGCCTCGTCTCCGGTGCTCCCCATTCTGCCACCTGCCACAGCCGGTATAATAGACTCCATCCCTTATGTGTTTTCTTTATCTCCCGAGTCGAAATTTGACTATAATTCATTTTACAGCAATTGCACTGGCTCCAACTCCTTTTGAGTCTCGCATTCTAATGCCCGCAGGGCCCTTCACTAAATGCATATCTTCCAGGGGCGCCGCAAATAGCCGGCGAATGTTAAGCGGGTTTATCGAAGATTTCAATGCTGAGGCCTTTACTTCTGCTACGGATTTTGCTGTTGAAGTCAATCCAATGCTGGCGACACTCGTTAACTTCCATGATGAAGATCTCGTCGGCCCTTGGGTTGATTACTGCAGAAAGATCGAGACTTGCCTGCATGAGATTGAGCTCAAGCATCTTGCTCCTGAGGTGTTGGCCTTGAACTCCCAGCGGGCTGCGTGGGTTGAGCATAATGTTCCTTTCATTCGCCATTTTGAACAAGAGGCGGCCATGAGACGAAAAGAACATGAGGCGGCTTCCAGCGAATCCGTCCGGTTGCGTGCCCAGGTTGAAGCGAATTCTGCACAGTTAAAAGCTATTTTTGACAACCTACAGCGATGTATTCGGACGGGTTGACGTTAAGGAGGATGCTCGATTCACCGAACGGGTCACGCGGGACAGTGAAGCTGCCATGCTAGAAACTAATGAAAAGCTTTCATCCTGTTTGCGGCAGCGGACTCAAATTGAAGCGGAATTGGCCACAGTAGCTGACCACGAGAAAGGATTGAGAGGAGCGCGCTGGCGGCTTGTCAATTTGTTGAAGACGCCTCCTCCTTAATAACTGTCATTGTACCTTTTTTCTTATACCAACTGTAAACTTGTGATTCTTGAATAACGTGTATTCATTCTGATTCCTTTATGAAATGTATCTTGTATTCACTTGAATTCATGAATAAAAGACATATTTTATTTCATATTGGCATGTAACTTTGGCAAATGTGGCCCGTAGATAGTCTATCTTGACCTCCTTCCAGGGCAGCGATGGCTTAGGAAATAGATTTGGATCTGCCGTCTAAGACTTTTCAACTTTATGAGCCGTGAGGGTCTCATAAAGAATTTTCTCCCTACGAGTCTAGAGGATCCCGTAGGTGTATTTTCTCCTTAAGAGTCGTGAGGACTCCTAAGTACGTTTTCTCTTGAGAGTCGTAAGGATCTCACAAGAGAATTTTCCCCTTTACAAGTCGAGAGGACTCGTGAGTGGGTTTTTTCCCTCCTTGTCGATATTTGACTTTGGAGAATATGGTCCGTGGATAGTATACAATAGTCCATCTTGGACCTACTTGCAGGGCTACAGTGCTTAGAAAACAGGTTGATATTCCCGTTGCCTAAGGCTTTCCACCTTCATGATCCGTGAAGGTTTCATGAAGTTGTTTTTCCCTACGAGTCGAGACAAGCTGAGAAGTTCTCGTAGGAACATTGTTTTCCCTATGAGTCAAGACGAATCGAGAAGTTCTCGCAAGAATGTCCTAACGTCACGGTTAACCTCTGCTCTTTACGACAGAGGTCCGTTAGGGTCTGTGGTACTAGGGTTTTTATCCGTCATACCGTCACGTTGGCTGATGCATTCCTCGATGTGCAATCTTGCTGTTCGAGTAGCCCCGCGACTGTCGTGTCTCTAATCCCTTCGGGGGTTGGACAAGACATCTTCAAGTAATCTCCCAGATCATATTACCGTTGGAAGAGCAAGCATTAGGGATATTCCATGCCGCTTTTTACTTGAGGTTAGGCTCAGTTTAAGGAGCTTCGATGAGTCATAACCACTCCACGCTGGTGTGGGATGATCTCCGATAGTCTTTCAGGTTTTATTGAGTTGCCGTCAAGATCCTGAAGCTAGGGATCTTCCTTTGCTTCATTTGTTGACATTGTGTCTGCTATATTGCGATGAATATCGAGGTTGTCTCTAGGTTGTCTATGAATTGTCGAGGCTCAGAACTAGGGACTTTGCTGTGGCTCCGTTGTTTTGACCCTAGGGTCGGTTGTTGATGTCGCGTATGCATCCTGTTGGAGTGAGAAGGAACGTCGTTGTTGATCTCTAGGCTGTAGATGTTGCCGTCGAAACTAGGAACTAGGGACTTTGCCATAGCTCCGAGGTAGTCTCTAGGTTATTGATGAACCGTCGAGACTTGGAACTAGGTATTTTGCCATGGCTCCATTTGTTTTGACCCTGGGATCGTTTGTTGACACCGCGTCCGCATCCTGCTGGAGTGAGGAGAAACGTCGTTGTTGATCTCTAGGCTGTCTGTGAACCGTCGAGATTTGGAACTAGGGACTTTGCCATGGCTCCGTTTTGTTGAAGTCGCGTCTGCATCCTGCTGGAGTGAGAAAAAACGTCGTTGTGGATCTTTAGGATGTAGATGCTGCCGTCGAGACCTGGCTCTCCTTTTAATGGAGCCTGATTGGAAAATGTGGTTCCCTTTTCGTTTGTGCCCATGGATTGTATACAGGGGTCGATGTGGACTCACCTGCAGGGCAGAAATTTCACTTTTTTTCTTTGTTTCAGCGATGCTCTATCATTTCAGCTTTTTATATCGTGAAAGTCGCGATTTCCCAATCATTTCGGCTGTTTTTTTCTTTTTACCCGCTGCTTTTTATTGCGAGTTGCCCAAACATTTCGGCTATTTTTATATGCACATATTTTGCTCGCTGGTTTTTATTGCGAGTTGCCCCATCATTTTGGCTATTTCATATGCATTTTTTTCTCGCTGATTTTTGTTGCGAGTATGGGACTTGAAATCTGATACCAATCTTGACATCAGCACCGCTGTGACTGGAATATTGCCAAGAGCGAACCATCATTTGCCATGAAAGGACTTGGAATTGACACACGTTCAGGCATCAGAATCGCTGCGACTGGAATATTGCCAGGAGTGAATCATCATTTTCCTTTGTCAATTTGAACAAAGGTGGCTTAGCAGACAGAGTTAGTGTTCTGTTGACTAAGGCTTTTTGACTTTACGAGCCGTAAGGGTCTCATAAAGGTATTTCTCCCTACGAGTCGTGAGGATGTCATAGGTGTATTTTCTTTTTAGGAATCGTGGGGATCCCCAAGCGTGTGTTCTTTTATAAGTCATAAGGATCTTATAAGAGAATTTTCTCCTTATAAGTCGAGAGGACTTACAAGTATCGTTCACCATATGAGGACTTGGTGATGGAACGTTTATTTGTGCCCGTGGATTGTATACAAGGGTCAATATTAGACCGCTTGTAGGGCAAATTGGGGAGTGCGATGGCTTAAGAACAGGTTCAGATCCCTATATCTTAAGATTTTTCAATCTTATGAGCCGTGAGGGTCTCATAGGGGGAGTTCTCCTTACGAGTCGTGAGGATCTCGTAAGTGTAATTTCTCTTTAGGAATCATGGGGATCCCTAAGTGTGTTGCTCCCTTGTGAGTCGTGAGGGTCTCACGCAGGTGTTTTCTCCTTACAAGGTCAAGAGGACCTTGCAGGTGTTTTTATTTTAACGAGATTGCGCCCTTTTGGGTTTTACAAACTCGCCGGTAGCCTTGCTGTTTTTACTCACGGCGCCCTTTCGGGTTTTCATACGTGCCCATTTCGCTTGTGGACGTACTGTTTATTTTTATTTTTTTTACCCCTCTGTTCGCTAATAAAACTTATGGGGGACTTCGACACCGGGGCAGCTGTGCAGCCAGCGGGACTTGAGTTGTAATTCTCACCGCTGGGACTTATGGACTTAAATTCCACTATAGCCGTGTTTGAGACGACGTATTTAGTTTAAGGACATTACAGTCCATTGTTAGTTTAGGGACATCTCGGTCCATTGTTAATTTAGGGACATCTCGGTCCAGGGCTAGCTTCGATGCGAAGTTTTGCCGAATACTACCTATAGAGTTCAGACTCAGGAAGACAGCGAGCGGACACGAGCGTCGTCATCTATCATTAACCTGAGCCGTGACTTGTCAAGTGTAGTATTTCTTAAGGAACCGGCCGTTTATTGGCCGGAAGGGTCTTTCGCCATGCATATCCATGAGCAAGTAGGCCCTACCTTGGCAGATCTTGTCTATGATGTATGGACCCTCATAGTTTGGCTCGAATTTCCCCTGCTTTGCACGGTTGGGGATCATAGGTCTTTTGACAACTAGCACGAGTTCGCCTTGGCGGAATGTTCTTGTCCTAGTTAGTCTTTCATATGAGCGCGCCATCCTTGCTTTGTAAGCTTCCAGTTTTTGCTGCGCTATGAGACGAGTTTCATCGAGGGCATCGAGCTCCTCAAGCCGAAGATGAGCATTTTCTTCATCTGTCAGTTCATATCGAACTGCTACTCGTAGAAGGGTAGCTCTATTTCCAAGGGAAGTAACACTTCCGTGCCGAATACCAACTTGAATGGCGTTGTATTCGTGGCCATTTTGAACGTGGTTCTATACGCCCATAGAGCTTCATGCAGTCTCTCGTGTCAGTCCCTTTTATTTCTGGACACCGTTTTCTTTATGATCTTCATCAAGGTCTTGTTGAAAGTTTCAGCTAGACCGTTAGCTCGGGGATTATAGACTGAAGAGTATCTCCAATCTATATTATGTTGCTGTGCGAAGCAGCTAATCTTATGGCTTCTGTAGGCCGGCTCATTATCCGAGATGATTCATCGCGGAGTGCCAAACTGGTAGATGACATGTGTCCTGAAGAAATGGAGGATATTATCCGTCTTCACCTCCCTTAGCGGTATTGTCGCTGCCCACTTAGAGAAGTAATCGGTTGTTGCCAATATGAACCGATGTCCCTTGGACGATGCTGGCTCAATGGGCCTGATTATATCGGTTCCCCACATTTCGAACGGCCAACTAGCCGGTGTTGGGTGTAACGGATTCGGATGTTGGTGAATGAAGTCACCGTGAATTTGGCACGAGTGACACGGCTTCGCATATTCGAGGTAGTCCTGAATCATCGTGGGCCAATAGTAACCCATTCTCTTGATCTTCAGTTCATCTTTGGCCCAGCTTGATGGGAACCGCAGAGTCCGTCGTGAGTTTCTTGGACGACCCTTTTTGCTTCTTCTGGTCTCAAGCATCTCAGCCACAGACAGTCGAATGATCTCTTATAAAGAGTATCATTGACGAAGGCGAAAAACAAGGCTCGCTTCATGAGCTGATGTCTTGACGATGCATCCTCGGGTGTTCGATGGGATTTGAAGTAGTCTATGAAGACTTCTCTCCAATCCGTAGTATTTTCTTCGTCTTCTATTCGTAAGGCTGCTTGCTTGGTCACTTCATTTCCTTCAGAAAGCTCCGGAGATATTTCTGCTAGCGTAAGAATCCGACGGTTTTGCACAATAATCCTTACGTCATCAAGGTTTTCGTCATCCAGTTCTTTAGCGAGCTTGGCTAACGCATCCACCTTGCTATTTTCCACACGCGGTATGCTTTCCAGAATGTAAGAGGGAATTTAAGTCAGTAGTTGCTGCACTCTTTCGCCATATTTTACCAACTCTGGTTTGCATATCTGATAGTCGTCATTTACTTGGCTAACGACTAACTGGAAGTCTCCATATATGAGGAGGTTTTCGATTCCCATGTCGACAGCGATCTTAAGACCCGCTATCAAAGCTTCGTACCCAGCCTCATTGTTCGTTCTCGGCTCTGTTAATGAAAGGGAGAAACGCATTATCCCTCCTTGCAGAGTCACGAAGATAAGGCCCACCCCAGCTTTAATTATAGGGGTGTTTTGCTTTCGCTTTTTCATGGAAGATACTCCATCGAAGTAGAGTTACCATCGGGCATTATTTCTTTCCTCCTCCCTGTCGATTGCATCGAACGCGTGTTCATCTGGCAATTCGCAATTTAAGGAAAAGTCGGCTGGTATTGGATGTTCAGTAAGAAAGTCAGCGATGGCCTGGCCTTTTACTGCCTTGAGGAGTCGATAGATTATCAAGAACTCCATCAAGAGGAGGGCCCATTTAGCAAGCCTTCCCGTTAGTATGGCTCTTGACATCAAATATTTGAGAGGATCCACCTTTGATATGAGATGGACCTTATGCGCCAAGGCATTATGTCGAAGCTTCATTATCGCGAAGATCAGTGCCAGGCAATGGTTTTCGATGGGGGGGTTAGTTGTTTTCTGCCCTAAGAGAACTCGACTCAAATAGTAGAGAGCTCTCTCCTTTACCTAATCGTTCTTCTGTGCCCATAGCGTGCCTAGAGAACCTTCAAGGGCTGTTGTGTACAGGATGCGGGGTTTTCCCTTGACCGGAGCGGTCAGCACCGGCGGGTTCTGCACATATTGCATGATTTCGTCCAATGCACTTTAGTATTTACGATCCCAAACGAACGGCGTCCCCTTCTTGATTAGATAGTTGTAGGGGCGGCATTTCCCGGAGAGGTTAGCTATGAACCGTCAGATATAAGCGAGCTTTCCTTGGAGAGACCGCAGTTGCTTGAGAGTTCTTGGTGAGAGCATTTCCATAATCGCATTGATCTTTGATGGGTCTACTTCGATGCCTCGGTGTCGTACGATGAATCCTAGGAATTTGCCTGGGGAGACTCCAAATGCGCATTTCAGAGGGTTCATTTTCAGATTATATTTCCGAAGACGCTGGAACACTATTTTCAAATGGTTCCAATGCTCCTCGTACGATTTGCTTTTCACCACAAGGTCGTCAATGTAGCATTCAACGATCTCATGTATGAGGTCATCAAAGATCTTTGTCATGGCCCTCTGGTAGGTAGCGCCAGCGTTCTTCAGACCGAAGGGCATCACTTTATAGCAGAATATGCCCAGCGGGGTCCGGAAGGCGGTGTGCTTTTGGCCTTCAGGATGCATCTTTATTTGATTATAGCCTGAAGATCCATCCATGAAAGAGAAGACTTCATGGGTGGACGTGTTATCTATCATCAGCTCGGTAACCGGTACGGGAAAGTCATCCTTTGGACAAGCTTTGTTGAGGTCCCGAAAGTCCATGTAGATGCGTACCGTCCCATTTTTCTTCATCACTGGGACAATGTTGGTGATTCAGTCAGGATATTGAACTTCTTGGATGAAATCGGAGTCGATTAGTTTCTTGACTTCGGCATTGATGCTCATCTCGAGTTTGAGCTGCATTCTTCTTGGCGCTTACTTGACTGGCTTAACATCCGGCGATATAGCCAATTTATGCACAGCTATTTCAGGATCTAATCCCGGCATTTCGGAATAGTTCCACGGGAAGCAGTCTTTATACTGCATAAGCACGTCCTTTAGGGTGGCCACCTGCTTTTCAGACAGCAACTCACTGACGAACGTTGGCCTTGGCTCGTTTTCTGTCCCCAAGTCGATTTTCCTCAGATTGTCCGCTGTGGTGTGTATCCTATCTTCCAGCTCTTTTGGCGCCGGTGGAAATTCCAAAACCACTTCGTCCTCATCCTCATTTGCGAAGCACCGGGAAAGGTCATCCATATTCTCGTGCTCTCCTTCTTTTGATAGTGTTATCACATGGCAGGTACGAGCTCGTTTCCAAACTCGATGCTGATTTAGACTTTTCCCTCGCAGTGTAGGTTGCTCTTGGCTCATGCTTTCATGGTGGGGCTACCCTCTAACTGTCGGATAGAGCAAACCTGCCTTGCTGATACTGGTCTTCAACCTAGTCTTTGAAGGTGAAGCGGTTTTCAAGAGGATGTCCTATTGCTCGGTGGTAGGAGCAATAAGCCGAATGATGGACCTCGTTTATGTGCTCGGGGTGCCGAGACTCCAGGAACGTCATCATTTGATGCTTCATGATAAGGTTGAATATTTTCCTTGTCTTATCTTGAGGGAAAGAGTATTCCCGACCCATCTTCTTCATAAAAGACGGATTCCAGCTGAATTTTCCTCGATCGCGTGGTTTCTTGGATCCGCTTCGCAGTTTTTGAACGTCCTTCTTATTTTTCACCTTGTTGTTGCATTTGCGTCGGGACTTTTCCTTGCCACGAGAGTGCACAACAGGCTGAGGATGAAGGGCACCATAGTCTTTTCTTTCTGCAGACTGCTGAGCAAGACGATGCGTCCTGGATTTCTTGTAAATGGCCATTTCGCGGCTATAGTCATCCCGAACCTTTTGACCAGCTTCCCTTATTAGCTTGTCAATTTGTTCCTCGAATGACGGGCTTGGCATTTTTACGGCGGAATCCCGCTGTGGTTCGATATCGACGCTATCTGGAAAAGCATTCCCTTCTCCTCCGAAGTCATTTATAACATGGCAGCCATGGAATCGCTCCCGTTTCTTGGACCGAACGTATCCAAACCCGGTCGTCTCTATCCTCCCGTTGGGCATCTTTCCCTGAATCCCGGAGACGTCCCAAATCTTGTTGCGATCTGTTTGAAGGGTATGCCTTGGCATCTTAATAGCCTCTTCAATCCCTCTGCGTAGTACCTGGGCGGCCGAATTGGTTGAAACCTATCAAGCGCAAGATCGGCACCATGCCAGACTTCTTTCTCCACTTTGGTCTCCGTGGATTGATAGAAGAGGATCTCCTTTTCATCTCTCCTCCTAGGAGGGACTGTTCCCTCATAAAATATCACGAAAAACCCTAATGGGGCATTACGTACTCACATGTGACCAAGGGTCACGTGCTGACACGTGTTGGTTTCCTGGGGACTCTGTTATAATAGAATTGAGTTCTAATCAACGAGAGTCACGTGCCCACACGTGATAAGCCTTTAAACCCACTGAAGGAATTAAAACATATAATAAAACAATGAGGAAAAACCCCAATGGGGCGACACGTGTCCACACGTGACCAAGGGTCACGTGTTGACACGTGATGATTCCTGAGCCTTTTAAAACAGCAGAATTAAATTCTGGTTAAAATGTTAATCAAAGGGGGCCACGTGTCAACACGTGATGGGTTCATAAGCTCTTTTAATAGAATTAAATTCTGTTTAAATGATCAAACAGTGGAATCACGTGCCAACATGTGATAGGCTTTTTAAGCCTTCTGAACTATAGAATTAAATTCTAATTAAGAAGGAATTGAGAACCCTAATTGGAAAATATCTCTCTAAATCTTTCCAAAGAAAAAAGAAAAAGATTGTGCTCTATAAAGTGGAGCACCGTTGGATTAAAAATCACCAATTTATAGAAAGATTCTATACAAGGAAATATTTCCCTGAAATTCACCAGGAATAACAGATAAAGGATATTTTGGATTAAAAATCCAATGGTGAATAAAATTCACTGAGTGATCTAAAATATCATGTTGGTTACAAAATCAATTAAAATCTTTCAATGAAAGATTGACTAAACAAACTAATTCTTTTTTTTCTCCTATAAATAGGGGCCAAGAAGAGAAGAGGGGGATGGACTTTTTTTTTGGAGATATACAACAACAGAGAGAAAAAAGAGAGGATAATTTAATTCTCAAGAGAGAGAAAGAAGATCTCTTCAGAGAAAAAAAACCCTAGGTGAAAAAGAGAAAGAGATCTAAGCTCCATAAAACAAAAAGAGAATTTAATTCTCAAAGAGTTTAACTCTTCTAAATAAGAACTTAGCTCTTCCTTTGGTTGAAAATCTGCAGAAGCAAATCTACCCACAAGTTGAGAATTTAATTCTCATCGGGGAGATTCTGCCATGCAGATCCAAAACTTAGAGGGAGAATTAAGTTTAAAGAATTTAATTCTTCCAAATCCATAGGAATTTAATTCCTCCAAATGTAACTAGGGTTTAACCCTACATAAGAATTTAATTCTTCCATATACATAGGAATTTAATTCCTCTAAACAAAATTAGGGTTTAACCCTACCAACGAATTTAATTCTTAAACAAGGGACTTAAAACTCTCCATGCACGTAAAGAAGTCAGTATCCAATCTGATGACGTGGCAACACGTGACCTTCCCTTCGATGATCAGAAAAGAACGAATGAGACATGGTCACGTGTCCCTACGTGACCCTTAAATAGACTCCTCAAGATGAGAAAGAAAAAACTTGGAGGCAATGCCTCACGTGCTCACACGTGACCCTCAAAACAAAAGGGAACAAATCCAAAAGCAGTACTAATTTATGGTGCCTCATGTGTCCCCACGTGACCCCTGACAAACTCCTCTTTAAAAAAGAGAAGATGGAAAGAACTGAAGGATTAAAATCCAATACATGGGCGCCCTCACGTGTTCCCACGTGACCCCTAGCATATCCCTTTAATATCCAGTGCATGGATGCCCATCACGTGCCCACACGTGATGGCCTGGAAGATTGAAAGTGTTTAACACTTATTTAAATATTCTGAGAATAAAATAAAGGAAGCTTAGCCCAATCCTAGGGCGCCTCACGTGTCCTCACGTGAGAGCTTCATCTTTTTAGTGCTTAACACTATTTTAAGCACATCAAGTGGGAACACGTGATCGCCAAATATGTGCTAGTGTTTAACACTATATTCAAACTGGTCTTAGCCTAAATTGGCTGAGTCTTCCAGAGGCAAGACTCCCCTCCAACTGAACCTCAAAATTGATCAGTTCATATGATATGCAAAATAAAGGCCAGAACTATAATGAATGGTTGGTGCTCAGCCAAAGACAAAATGTTGTCAGAGCCCCAAACCCCTGTTTAGCATTGCTAAAACTGGAATTAGCCCAAGATTGGCCATAAGTCCTCAATTTAGATTAATTAAGCCCATACGCTCATAAATCTTTCAACAGATCTTAGCCTCAAATTGGACTACAGATCTTTCAACCAAAATTGGTCAAAGGGTACATCTCTGAACCCCTCTGATATATGTCGTTGTAATCCTTCAACGTCTTCAGAGAGGTGACGGGTCCCGGCAACCATACATTTCACAGACTATGACGTCTTTAAATTGGACTGTAGGGTCTTTAAACCCATAGACTATGATGTCCTTAATCTCGGACTGTGGGGTCCTTAAACCCATGGACTATGATGTCCTTAACCTCGGACTGTAGGGTCCTTAAGCCCATGGACTATGATGTCCTTAACCTTGGACCACCATGTCCTTAAACTGGTAATCGACCGTAATGTCCCTAAACTAAACAATAGAGTCCAAATGCTCTTTTGTTGGATCTAAATGATCCCGTTATGTTGATCTTAGTCTAAAATTAGACTAGCGTATCCTTAACTAACGTTTAAGTTGATCTTAGTCTCAAATGAGACTAACGTATCTTTAATCCCAACCCCAAACCCAAATCTAAGAAAATACGGATTTGGACTAATCCACGCCCTACGGGCGACAACATAAATTAGTCTCCGTATACAATCCACAGGCAACCAAAAACAAAACAAAACCCATGACATGAAATGACCATCTGGAGAAGGAGAAAGTGGTTACCGCGATGCGGTAGCGTAATTAACTGCAGGGGCTTGCGCCTGTAGGGAAGAACGTCCCCACAATCAAAAACCCCTCAAGGAAGGAGAATCTGACAAAGTCTGCTATATCGGTCGCATCCGTTTAAACTTTCGATACATGGTGCCATGAATCAACTTGGCATTTTCGGAGAGGTGGACGGATAGCACCAATTAGCATCTGCCCCTAAATTCAGACAAGACGGACCTACGCGGTCGTGTCTCTGTGTTCGGAGGAGAACAGATTCTGGCACTCCCGGTGGGACCTTTTCCTCTTTCCACTCCACACTTCATGTGTCGTGTTGCGCGAACGAATCGCGGTTTGATATGGTTGCCCTTGGGTTCGAGGTACTAAGATTTGGTTTTGCTCTCGTGCAGAAAAAAGAAATGGCCTCTAACTACTCCGGCTGCAACTGCAACTCACGTTCCACCTCATCTGGAGGTGTAACCTACAGGCCCCAAGCGGCCTCCCTATTCAAATTGCCAGTGGAGCAAGTAACTCAGGCCACCACTGGGCTGTTCTTTGGGACCATGATCCCACCGATGAGCTTCAATGCCCTGCTGCTGTCGCAAGAAGCCCCAAAGAAGTCGGTCTTTCATCGACTTACTACTGCCGCGGCCCCTCTCAACGGGTTGACCAATTCCACTGCCTCAGTTTTCAACAGACTAGGCCAGAACGCCAACAATCCCGCGATACCTGAAGCAGCCATCCCAAAGCGGATAGCCATCCCGGCTCAAGCGGACGAAATTACTAGAGAAGCTTCTTCTGCCAAGAAGTCGGTCTTCACAAGGCTGGCCGTTCCGGCTCCCGCTCCAGGCGAAGTCCTCAAAGCTGCTTCCCCCGCCCAGAGGTCTGTCTTTGACAGATTGGACATCGCTTCTCAACGGAATCGGTCTTTAAGAGGCTGACGCCGGTGACAACCCTTCGCCAAAACATGGGGCACGATGAAGTCACCCCTATAGCTGAAACAATCCCATCCGCACAACATGCTCGCCGTCGTCACTGGCGATGAGTAAGGAAGGCCGGGGGCAGCTCCCTATTTGGACTGATTCCGCCAGCTCCCATGGTGGAAATCAATGTTGCTGTTCCAGCTGAGAACAACTTTGAACCGCTTAGGAGGGTTCGCAAGAACTCTCTGACTGCCATGCTGAAAAGATCTCCTCCACTTATGGAGATTGCTACAGAAAAGAAGCCGGAGCAGCCCCCTCGGTGGCTTTCTTCCAAGATTTACAAAGTTTGGCGACAGGTCCAGGAATCGGTGATTGACCAGGACTACACTCGCCGGCCAAAGAAGTTTAAAGCTCGGCAAGAAAATAGCCATCCCATGGTACCACAGAAGATGCCATCCGTCTGGGTAACCGCTGCAACGGCTCCCTCAACTTCAACCGCTCACAAGAGAAGGAGGCCGGAGAAATCCCCCGTGACCGCGGCGAACTGCAAGGATGCTGAATCCAAACGCCCCAAGTCTGGGGGCATAATAATACATAACGTTTATATGGCTTCCGGAAAAGAGGAAAGCCGTGCTTCTACGGGTCATCCACCGCTTACTTGATCGATAACAAAGGCTCAGGAGCAACAGCAGCAGAAACTTGAGGAGATGCTAACTGCAATGGCTGCACTCACTGGGCCGAAAGACAATCCGGAGACCTCAGAGCAGCGTCAGAAATAAGAAACTGATGCTGATTTCCTCCGAAGAATGCTCGAGAGGAAAGAAAAAGAGGCCGCGAAACAGGCGGCTAACATAAAACGAATGGCTCTTTTGTTCCAAGACATGGCCGGGATGATGTTACAGCCGGAACCTCCAGCTGAAGACCCCCCGATTATCATTGAAGACGACAGGGGGGAGACATCGAACCCTCCTCGGGCTCTTTCAGCAGCCAAGGAGGAGACTATCTCTAAGGCCGCTCTGGATGATTACATCACTCAGCAAATACGAGCTCATCAGGCGAGCGAAACGGCCGGGCAAATCGTTAAGACTGGACGACCCTATCCAGGCTGGTATGACCAAATAAGGTACCCGCCGGGATATACGATCCCTAAGTTCCATGTATATAAAGGGACGGGCAATCCACATCAGCACGTTGCTCAGTTCAGGGCTTTGTGCGGCAACACTGGAGGCGACAACAAACTGTTGCTTCGCCAATTCGTTGGTAGCTTGTCAGAGACAGCATTTGAGTGGTATTCGGAGCGTCCCAACGACTCTGTCAAAACTTTTGCAGAGATGGAGCTACTATTCACCCAGCGTTTCGCGAGTGCTAGTGAACGCACCCAAATAACGGCATTGATCAATGCCAGGGTGAAACCTGGAGAAACATGGGTTCAATACACAATACGATGGGGGAATTTATGGTCAAAATGTGAGCAGTGCATCGAAGAAGCGCCGGCAGTGGGCATGTTCGAGGGCACTCTTGACCCTCAAGCAACTATTTCCCAATTCATGATGTTCTTCAAGCCGACCACGTTTCAGGCCTTGATTGACAAACTGGCCCAAATGGACCAGATAGGTCATAGACCGTCTCCTTCAAAGCCGGAGCTACGAAATGAAAAGGGCAAAGGGAAAGCGACCTTCGTCGCAAATGCTCAACAACAGCCCAATGGCCCAAAACTAACTGATCGCCTGGACGAGAGACGGCAATTCTATAATGATAAAATAAGGCGCCCTTATTCGTTTCCCCGGGACAAAACGAGGAGATTGTTCGAGCAAGCAATGCTCAACAGGCTCATCAATTTGCCAAATCCAAAACGCCCATTGCAACCTGGTGAGGCTAGTAATCCCAATTATTAGCCCTATCACCAAGCGATAGGCCATCCGATTGAATATTGTTTCGTCTTTAAAGGCTGGATTGAGGATCAATACCAACAAGGCAAATTCGCCCTGTCTGAGAAGTGGAAAGTAAGCCCGCCTCAACCGCATGCTCTTAAAAGGACGGACATACCGGGGGCATCATGCTCTTTTGTCGAAGAAGCTCCATAGGAGGTCGCTCTTTTAGCCAAAACAAAAAGAATGCTGAAAGATCTCTAAACATGCCCAGTAATCAGGTGGAAGAATCCACTGGAACCCGAGATCATCGAGAGAATGCTGAAATCGCGCTCAACTCCAAAAATTGGTGGTGATAGTCAAAGCGCTCACACCCAACCATCAAAGTCTTTGAAAAAGAAGAAGAAGACCAAAAAGCCCGTGAAGTATGGTGACAAGCGCACGGACCTGCAAAAACAGATTGACGCGCTAGAAGAGTATAATCAGAAAGCGCGAACCCCGGACACACTCCAAGAATTTCTCAGCCACGTCCTTGAGGACGGAGATGACGACAATGGAGAAGACTCGTCGGGTGAATATGAGGATTATGTGGCAAGCTGCCATGTGATCTCTCACTCGTTGGTAAACGATGGAGAAGCTCTGGATGCAGAGAAACCGGGGGCAGATCCTAAGCCGGAACTTCTAGGACCATCAGATGAAATGATCGATGCATTCCTAAACGAAGCTCTTTTGAAAAGTAAAGCCAACCGGGAGCGTGAGATGGCCATATTTGAAAAGGCCAAACACCGGCGACTAGACAAAAAGATTGAGACATTCCCGCCAGATCAACGTACATTTGCCGCAGATAGAAGTAGGTTCAAGACGAGGAGGAGGTTTGCCAAAGCCATATCGATGGGAATGGAGCTGCCACCCTCCGAAGGAAATACTCCTGATGAAGCGGATATACATCCTAGCTACTGCTTATATCATCGAAAGATTGCGCACCCCACCGAAGAGTGCAACGCTTTTACAAACTGGTGGCAGGGATATGTTGCTCACCGACAACATTTCAAGCAGATGAAACGCAAAACTCATCGGGAGCAAAGAAATACGACCGAGGAGCGTAAAAGAACTACCAGCAACTGTCACATGGTCAACGCTGGGGAATCGCAAGTTCTCACCTTTGGGAGCGATTCTGATGAAGAAATAGTCCTTGGCCCTCTCTTCAAAGAACCCACATCCGAGACGGAAGAAATGAAGACCTGTGAAAATATTCAGCTGTGCAATCGTACGCTGCCTAAAAAGAATCTTGGGCCCGCGAACAGTGGGTCGAATAGAAAAGATAAGGGGAAAGAAAAAGTCCCTGAGGATATCGCCCTAGATGACCAAGTCGTCAAAGAGCTGACAGCCAAGGACCCGCCAAAGAAAAACAAGGTGGATTACAACGTTCTGGCACACTTGAGAAAGCTACCTTCGCAGCTAAGCATTCTCGATGCCCTCTTGTTATCAAAAGAAGCAAGAGATTCTTTGATCAAGGCACTGCAAGATCTCGAGCAATTCCAAGCTTTCCTCGCCGAAGAAAAGATGAAGGACGAGCTGGAAGAAGTGCACACAGCTGATATCACCTTCGGCGATGAAGATCTCCTCCTCGGGACGTGCGAGCATAACTGTCCCCTTTATGTCTCCGGATACTATCATGATATCAAGATAGGAAAAATCCCGGTGGACAATGGGTCCTCCGTCAATCTCCTCAATGTAAGAGTGTTGAAGAAATAGCCATAAATAAAGAAATACCAATACCAGTTACATTATTTGCACCCAAAACACAATAAATCAAGAAATAGCCATAAATAAAGAAATACCCAAAAGAACTGGTATAAATGAACTAGGGTGTTACATTATACCCAACTACAAAAAAGAATTTCGTCCTCGAAATTCCCGGAACAAGAAAAGAAAAACAAATAAACATGAATCTACAAGAAGAGGTGTGGAAACTTCTGTCGAATCTCGTCTTCTCGTTCCCAAGTCGATTCTCCGTGCGAGCGATTTCCCTAAGAAACAAGTACTGGAGGGATAACCTTGTTCTTGAGGACCTTTTCTCTTCGATCAACAATCAACATCGGTCATTCCTCATAGGTCAAATCCTCCCTTACAGTCAGCTTCGAATGATCTAGCACGTGTGTTTCATCTCGAACATACTTACGGAGTTGAGATACATGAAACACACAATGAACATTCGCCAAAGATGGTGGTAACGCCAATCGATAAGCCATTTCTCCAACACGCTCCATAATCTTGAAAGGCCTCACGAATCGAGGACTAAGCTTTCCTCGACTCCCAAAACGAATCATTCCTCTAGTCGGTGATATTTTCAAGAATACCAGATCACCAACAGCAAACTCTAGAGCTCTTCTCGATGTATGGGCCCAACTCTTCTGCCGATCTTGTGCTGCCTTCATATGATTTCGGATAGTATTAACCTTCTCTACAGTTTGCACGATCAAATCTGGTCCTAACAATCTTCGTTCTCCAATATCGTCCCAACAAACAGGTGAGCGACACTTGCGACCATACAATGCTTCGAAAGGAGCCATATGAATAGTCGCCTGAAAGCTATCATTGTAAGAAAACTGCACCAAGTGTAGATGATCCTCCCATGAACTCTTGAAGTTCAACATGCAAGCTCTCAACATATCTTCAAGAGTTTGGATTGTTCTCTCCAACTGGCCATCTGTCTGAGGATGATAAGCGGTGCTAAACTTCAATCGCGTCCCCAAACTTTCCTGTAAACTCCTCCAGAAGTGCGATAAGAATCGGGTATCATGATCGGAAATGATGCTCACAGGTACTCTATGCAATCTCACAATCTCCTGCGTGTACCGTTCTGCTAACGCTTCCGTCGACTAACCAACTCGAAACGGTATAAAATGAGCTGCCTTGGTCAATCGATCAATGATCACCCAAACTGCATTGTTGCCCTTTGGACTCCGCGGTAAAGCTGTCACGAAATCCAATGGTTATATGTTCCCACTTCTATTGAGGAACCGAAAGTGGTTGCAATAAACCAGCTACCCTTTGATGGTCAGCCTTAACTTGCTGACACACCAAGCACTTCGCTACAAAGCGGGCAATCTCCCTTTTCATACCTTCCCACCAGAAACTGTCGTAGATCATGGTACATCTTCGTGCCTCCTGGATGTACGGAAAATGCAGAACTGTGCGCCTCCTTCATAACTTCTTCACGAATGTCTCCTTTCGGCACACACAAACGGCTACCATATCGCAACGAACTATCTTCATGAATCAACAAGTCCATTCGAAGTCCCACTTCAACCTGTCCTCGCAACTTCAGCAATCTTGGGTCCTGTGACTGCGCTGCTTTAATATTATCGATCAACGACGACTGTACTTGCAGCTGCATCAACTATCCTGAAGCATGCAGTAATACGATCTCCAACTCGAATCTCCGAAAATCTTCGATAAGCTCATTCTGTGCAGTCAACATCCGAATTGCTGGCAGCGACTAAGCGCATCCGGTACTACATTAACTTTCCCAGGATGGTACTTGAGATCAAGATCATAGTCAGCCATCAGCTCCAACCATCTACGCTGCCTCATGTTGAGCTCATTCTGCGTGAACACGTACTTTAGGCTTTTATGATCGGTGAATACTTCGACCCTTTCGCCCAATAAGTAGTGTTTCCAAATCTTCAAAGCGAAAATCACAGCTGCTAGCTCCAAATCATGAGTTGGGTAATTCTTCTCATGGGTCTTCAACTGTCTCGATGTATAGGCTATACATTTCCCATGCTGCATCAAAACACATCCCAAACCTTTCCCAAACGGTTCGCAGTGAATTACCAATCCTCTGGAATCGTCTGGTACGGTCAAAATAGGAGCGGTTATCAACCTTTGCTTCAACACCTCAAAAGCTGAAGTACAACTATCCATCCAAATGAACGGTACCTCCTATCGCGTAAGCTTGGTCAACGGCTCAGCCAATCGAGCAAAATTCTCCATGAATTTTTCTGTAATATCCGGCAAGTCCAAGAAAACTTCTGATCTCTGCTACGTTCTTCGGAATCAGCCAATCTTGAATTGCTGCAATCTTCTCAAGGTCAACGGCGATTCCATCTCCGGATACGACATGCCCCAAAACTTCACTTCTTCAAGCCAAAACTCGCACTTGCTCATCTTTGCATACAATTTTTCATGCCTTAATGTCTACAGTACGATCCTCAAGTGTTCTGCATGCTCTTCTAAGCCCCTTGAGTAGACCGGAATATCATCGATGAACGCCACTATAAACTGGTCCAAGAACGGTGAAAAGATTCGGTTCATCAAGTCCATAAATATCGCCGGTGCATTCGTGACTCCGAATGGCATCACTAAATACTCATAATTTCCATATCGAGTTCAGAACGCAGTTTTGCAGATATCATCTGATTTAACTCGAACTTGATGATATCCGGATCGCAAATCAAGCTTCGAGAATACCCTTGCGCCACTAAGTTGCTCGAATAATTCGCCAATGCGATGGATTGGATACTTGTTCTTAATAGTCACCCGGTTTAATTCTCGATAATCGATACACATCCTCCTTGTGCCGTCTTTCTTCTTGACCAGAAGAACTGGAGCTCCCCAAGGTGAATTACTGCTGTGAATCCAACCCTTCTCTAGCAATTCGGTAACCTGCTTCTTTACTTCTTCTAACTCCACTGGTGCCATCGGATAGTACGCCATTGAAATTGGCGCTTCACCAGGAACAAGATCGATCACAAACTCTACATCTCGTTTTGGCGGTAAACCCAAGATGTCTTCGAACATGTCCATGAACTCTCGAACTACTGCCGGCGCTTCCTCCTAATCAACTTCCATCGACGAAAGAACGGTGTTTGTCGGCCTAGCTCTAAACTCGACTGGCCCGACAGAACTGCTACCTCCAGTAAAAACAAACTCCGGATGTCCGGGAATCTGGAAAATCCCTTTCTTAGCTTTACAATCAATGTGAGCGTGGAAAGTGCCGAGAAAATACATTCCCAAGACAACATCATAACTGCCGGTATCCATCACCAAGAAATCTGCAAATAACTCTCGTCCACAAATAACTCTCGTCCGCAAATAACAACAGAACAATCCTTACACTAACTACTAGATATGATTTTCCCGTTCCCTGTGTGTATGTCCCAACAACTAGACAGGGTCGTGCAATAAATCAAATGTGCAGCAATAAACTTGGATGACATACAATAATGGGATGCACCAGAATTGAATAATGCTAATGCGGGAAAATCATGAACAAGTAGGATACCGAAATGACTTCATCCGAAGCCAAGATACTGAAGAAGATTAAGCATGGTAAACATGATTCAAGCTAGCGATAAAATATGAACTGGTAAGCAATGAAACCGAGAGAAGTAAGGTAACATCACGGCTATAAATTAAGGAAATGAATCAAGACTGGGACTCAAAGTTACTTAAATAGAGTACTGCATTGTAACCATGCTGCAGTTCATAGTTACAATCACATAACTCCGTTCAAGTCGCCCAAATCCTAGTATCAGAATAGAAAGAAACAATAGGAAACCAGAAGGCTTTAAGTCGAGATGCAAAGTTGTTTGCATATCGTCAAGACAAAGTATCAATAGAAAGATAAGATTCAAGAATCACGACAACAATGTGGCAGGACATGTTCCTAATTACTGGTTTTCTGATTAATGTATTGGGTCCAATACCCAACTACAAAAGAATCGAACCCGATTAACCTAAATCCTATGTCTCTGATACCAAACAAACCCTTTCACGCCCCACTTCCAAGAGTGCGCTAAGATCTACACGTGACAGAGCCAACCATGCTACCTGTGGCTAGGAAATATCCCTCCACAGTCATATTACGGCTGTCTATAAGATATCAGGTACAGTAGAAATAAATAATCTATCTAGTACATGTCCATATGCCAGAATAAACGAGTCAAGAAATAATATGCGGAAGCAATAAATCCAATAAACAATAACATCTGGAAAGTACGTCCCAAATACGGGCTCACATCAGGAAATAAAAGTACGGAAATAAAACTAAACTGGATACTAACAGGATCCTCACTGCTTGGCCTGACGGCGGAAATACTCCTGATTAGCCTGCGAAAGAGATAGAGGATCTGGGCCATGCAGAACCCAGACGTCAGTGCGTCATAATATCAACAATAATAAATGAACAGGATACACGAGATATGCAGGCATGAATATAAAGACAACATGAATATAACCAGTAAACATGGATATGCAACAGTGAAGTGTATACGTGCAGGTGAAGTGCAATGAGTAATCTAAACTACACTACTGGGTTATCTATTCTAAAGTCTTCGAAATCAATTAATGTAATCCTCATCGTAACCCATCAGTCTATGCCCCGTTCATTCCCCACGGGACCACGGTAAAAGGATTATTCCGTAACAAACAATATATTCCGTAACGCCCGGAAAAACGACAAACAATATAATAGCTCTTTGAGTTACGTTCGGTTACATTCTTAATTTCCCCCTACCCCACGGTTATGTGTTCAAGTCAGATATTGCCAATCGATATCTAATACCAACACAGGATCAAGCAGGTACAGGTTTTGTCTATGTAGACAACAGTAACGTCCATCAGGATAACATGTCAGGATTGTCGGCATTAGTAATAAGATCATGTATCAAGTTAAGCAGTGGTATATTAGATCATATCAGTAGTGCACAGGTATCAAACGGATGCCCATAATAAAACTATAGAAAGTACGGATGCACGATAAAAGCATGGATGCAAAAATATCTATCAAGGGTTACATCTACAGCTCCATGATTATGTAGGATGCACATTCTCAAGCATGGGGTGTTAATACAACAGTAACATAAAATAATATGATCTGTAGATGCAGCTACATATATAATAAATGATATGGATGCATACGGGTATCCGAAAACAGTAAAACTTTAATATGGGCGTACAATGCAATCAACATGTGATATTTTTATTCATATGGATGCAAAATATATATCATAGCATTTAGCAAGATAAACTTGCATGCGACTAGATATGTAATAAACTGTACGGATGCGAACGGATATTGTAAAACTGTAAAACTGTAATATTGGATGCATAACTAAACAATATATAATATTATTATTCGCATGAATGCAAAATATAGTAGTATAGCATGTAGCAAGATAAACTTGCATGCGACTAGATATGTAATAAACTGTACGGATGCGAACGGATATTGTAAAACTGTAACATTGGATGCATAACTAAACAATATATAATATTTTTGTTCGCATGAATGAAAAATATAGTAGTATAGCATGTAGCAAGATAAACTTGCCTGATCGGATCTCCAGACAGGGTGCGTACGCTGCGTCCGACGTCGGGTAAACGTTGCAATGTACACACGCGCGCACAGAACAGGACCAGGCAAAGCAAGAACACAACCACGCTGGATGAGGACGTCTACTGGGTTGCCCGGATCGTCGGCGATGAGCATAGCTCCGGCGATCACAGAGAAACAAGAAACCAAGAAGAATAAAGAGAAGAAGTAGAAGAAGAAGTGCTCTGGGTTTGGTGCTCTAGGGTCTGAGACGATGCGAGGGAGACGTTGACGATGGGTCGGTGACGGCGAGGATGCAGGCGAGGGTTTTCCGGCGATGGGCAGTGGGCGTGCAGTAGGGGTTTCTTGGGTTCTTAGGGTCAGGTTTGCAGGGGAGAGTCGGGAAAGGGGAGTGGAGAGGAAGAGGGAGTAGGTCGTGGTGATGAGGGCGTGAGGTCGGCGGGGTCGGAACTCCAGCGATGAGGGTGCAGGGGAAGGGTTTCGTGGTCATAGGTATGGGTTCTTGAGGAGGCGGGAAGGAGAAAAAGATGAGGGGATAAAGAGAAACAAGGTGGTTGAGGAGGAGAGGTCTGGGATCGGGGTGCAGGCAATGGGGTGAGGAGGTTGACGGCGAGGTGATGGGTGCGGGCGTCGGTTTGGGTTCTTGGGTTGGGTGATGCAGGTGCTAGGGTGTAGTGAGGAAGGAAGTGATGGAGGTGGTGTCGGAGAGGGTCGAGGTCGGGAACATGGGAGGCGGTGGTGAAGCGACGAGGGCACAGCATGGGTTTCGTGAGAAGAGAGGTGGGAAATGAAGAAGGGGAAGAGAGATAGAAAGAGAGAGATATGCTGTGAGTGTTTAAATTATTAGGTTTAGGTTTAATAAAGATAATATTTAAAAAATATATAGAGAGAGAAAGACAATATAGAGAGATAGGGGGTTAGGATAGGATTTAATAAAATATTTAAATTATATATTTAGTTTAAAAGATATATATAAACGTGTATATATAGATAATAAACATTTAAATATATAGAATATAATATTGATTATGTTTGAGTTTTCAGGATAATACAAAAGTACTCCGAAAAATACCCGGGTTTGGTCTAAAATTACGATTTGAAAATACGGATAATATACGTGTCAACCAAAACTAAAATATGATATCCGGGACGAAAATACATACCCCCAAGAACGGATACATGCAGTGTGTACGTAGCAATCAAAACGAGTCCGTTTCACTGAACGGAACGAGAACAAGATGCACGGATGCTACCACAGGGTCAGGGGTATGATGCAGGACATACTAGATATTTTTAAAATATTTTATTTGACTTTATTTATTTTATTAAAAAAATACAGATGCCAGATATAATGCAACTATGCAGTATAAACAATATTAAAAGTGCACAGATTCTCGTAACTAGCCGGGATAAATCATAAACAGCAATTAAGACGGGTTTCCAGCAAGCGGATCAGGTCGGATACAAATACAGATACCAATTACACTATTCACACCCAAAACACAATAAATCAAGAAATATCCATAAATAAAGAAATACCCAAAAGAACTGGTATAAATGAACTAGGGTGTTACAGACAAGGTCCGAAAGATATTCAAAGATGCCTTGAACAATGGACTACAATTGCCAGAGTCGAAAAGACCCCACGAAGCAAAAATGACCGACAATCCTCTATATTACCCGTACCACCGAATAGTGAGCCATGCGATTGAGGATTGCTATATTTTCAAAGACTAGGTCGAGAAGCAGTACAAGACCGGAGAGATCGAGCTGTCCAAGAGTGTGTTGGTGAACAATCAAGTTGCAACTACCAACTTTATACAGACAGAAGCTGAAGCCTTCTGGGAGAAAATGGTTGAATCCGCTTCAAAACACAACACAAACTGCACATTGAGTTCGCATGACCAGTTTTACCCGTCAATCGGAGGTTCTCTCGCTCCAAAAGCGAGAAGTAATTAACGACAGCTTAGTCCGCGGCTGCCAGAGATTCAGATCCCCACAATCAATAAACCCCAGCCTACCCTAGGCAGGGGGATTCTCTACATGCCTGAGAAGCGCGCACATTCCCATCTCAATGGGGTAACGAAAAACACCCTACAGATTCTGGCACACCTGGTGTGACCCTTTCTCTCCTCCCATATTTCGGGTTAAACGTTCATACGAACTCAATCAATATATATATCGATTGCCTATACTGAAGTTATTTTTTTTTGTACAGGTTAACAAGTTTTCAATCATAATCTCGAACTCGGCAATCATGTCTCCCAAGACGAGCTTCGTTTTTGACACGACTCCGATTCCCTACGTGGTCAAAATCAATGCCTGTGTGGTTCTCCCTGCAAGTCTCAGCTGGCAATGGGAGGAGTCACCCCGCCAATTTGGTTCCATCATCATCTACCCTGCCGGAAGCGCTCATCTGGCAGAAATCCCGGAAAACCAGGTGGCCAAGCCTGTCTCAAGAGGCCGAACATTGTGATCTCTAAAGTACCACAACCCAAACTTAAGAAGGTGTCTGAACGACTCTCTGGTGCTCCAGCTGGGGGCAAGACTTCCGGTACAAAGGGCATCATCAAACATCGCGGACGAGCTCAGGCGACGACTCCAAAAAGTGCACAAACAGGCGTATTTCCAAAGCCTTCCATCGCCCGGTCTACGGTAGCTTCCCGAAGAGCCATAGCCTGCCAAGTGCTCAGAACAGAAAGGTTGAGACAGAAGCGGCCCAGGTATCGATCCAACAAGAGGGCCAGGACTCCGGCCAAGTGGAATCTTGTGAGGTTCCAAAAGAAGGTCACCTCGCGACGACGGCTGAGTCGGCCGTAAAAGTCAACAATTCCTTCGAATCTCTGAAGTGGGTTCAGAAAAACGCCATGACAGTCAGAATCAACAAGACAGCTATCCGAATGATACTACAAAGAGACGTGTCCCAGTCCCAACAGAGAAAACATGGCACCGTCTCTTTAAGAGTCTATCAGGCACTCTGTGCCGCGCGAAAACCGTGGGGAAAAATAAAAAAGGAAGCGCCAACACCAGTCAAGAACCCAGTCAGGCCAGTCGCCTTCAGTCGATTGCCCGTTATCGAAAAAGAAGGGCCACGACATCAGTCCGCAAAATCAGCTGCCAATAATGAAAAGACGACTGGATATGTTTTCCATACGGTCTATATGGCGAGCGCGCGTCCCATCGATAACTTGCGCAGCAAAAACAAGGATGGGGCCACCACATCCCAAGCCTAATCTGGCTTGAATGTGGTTGCCGTTTCATAAGATCAGCCGCCTCCGCTGGATGATGAAAACCCTCTCGATGAGGCCGATAAGCAGAAGAACCCCTCAGTCCATGTGGAATCAAGCTCGGACAGCGAAGAAGAGCCGACTTTCCGCCCAAGGACCGCAGAGCAAAAGCTGCTTCGAATGCTTCGAAAATAGCTCAGGACCAAAGATAAAGAGATGACCAAGTTTTACTCCAAAATTGACGACTTGACGAATGTCGTAATGCAGCTCACGGCTCAAATTTCCCGGACGCCATCCAATCAACCACAAGTTTCCACTCATGAGCCAGGTGATAATAACCCGAAGCAACCAATGTCTGTCCCTTTAGGTCCGAATATAGGCAAGCCACGCGAAAGCCGGCCACATTCCACTTCAAGGGATGCCTTCGCCCAAGATGGCACTATTCCGCTAATACAAGATCGGATAATGGATTTGGTCACCAGCAAGGTTAAAACATTGGTAGCCGATACTGAAGCTCAGAAAGAAAATGGCAGTAATGAGCGGCCATATCCCGCACAGTACGATATGATCGAGTTCCTCACTGGCTATGTCATTCCTAAGTTTGGAAGATTTGACGGGACAGAAAACGCAAATCAGCATGTCGTCCACTTTAAAGCGTCGTGCGTAAATACATAGGGCAACGACGCGCTCTTTCTTCCTCGGTTTGTCAACAGCCTGACTGGTATCGCTTTCGACTAGTACGCAAGTATACCAGACGGGTCCGTCACTACTTTCGCCCAAATGGAATCTCTGTTTCGGCAAAGATTCATAAGTGTTAGTGTCAAAATCTCCATTGCTGACCTCGTAAGAACCAAGCCGGGAAAAAACGAAAACAACATGGACTTTATCACCCGATGGCGTAATCTCACGGTCAAGTGCGAACTGCCGCTGAAACAGGACCAGTCCGTCAGCCTTCTCATTGGGAATCTCAGCAATTGGATGGTCCCATTCTTATGTACAGCAGGTCTTAAGACGTTTCAAGAGCTGACCAAGAGTGTACAAATGTTGGAATGTTCAAAGCAAGAGTCTACCCCGGACTCTCAGGGTGACAAGTCTTGGAAGAGCAGAAAATACAACAACCGTAAAAGTGGAAGCTCCAACAAGACCAATGCCTTCAATGCGTCCGATAATGAAAACAAGCGAAAAGCAGGCGAATCCAAAACCAACCGGTCTCTAAAACCAGTGCAGGGAGGAGAAGGGCCTCCCTAGAGGAGAAAAATAATAAGGTTTACTCTTTTAGAACGGACAAGGTCCGCAAGATATTCAAAGATACCTTGAATAACGGTCTACAATTGCCAGAGTCGAAAAGACCTCATGAAGCAAAAATGACCGATAATCCTCTGTATTGCCCGTACCACGGAGTAGTGAGCCATACGATCGAGGATTGCTATGTTTTCAAAGACCGGGTCGAAAAGCAATACAAGACCAGAGAGATCGAGCTGTCCAAGAGTGTGTTGGTAAACAATCAAGTTGCAACCACCAACTTTATACAGACAGAAGCTGAAGCCTTCTGGGAGTAAACGATTGAATCCGCTGCCCCAAGAAATGAATCTGACTCGCTGCAGCCTCCATGGAGAATACACATCTCTATTAAGACGCAGAAGATGCCAAATCTATTTCAGAAAGAGCCCAGAATAGAATGGGAGGGGCAGAAGGAGCCTGCCGTTCCAGCTGCCAATTCGGCTCAATCAGGCCCAAAGTCCAAAAAGATCAAGAAGAAGAAAAGTGTGGCTCGACGCGAAAAAGAGTCTGTGGGGAGGTCGACTATTCAAAAGTACATCAATTCTCTCGAAGACTATGAACAAAAGGAAAGAACTTTGGTTCAATTGAAAGAGTTCTTCCCCATAGAAGCGGCTGAGATTCTGGAGGAGTTAGAAGAAGACTCTAATGACGAGATCCCTATAATGACCTGCTACGTCGTCCATCTTGATAGCGACTCTGAGGAAGAGCTATGTTTTCCCGAAGAAAATGAAGAGCTCGCCATAAATGCCAACCAAATCCGGCTCAGAAGCGGCAGGGCTCTACCGTCAAATTAAGGCAACGCCCCAAAAGAAAAGGAAAAACAAGTCACTAACGAAGAAAATGGCGGAGCTTGCTCATGAAAACTCGAGTCCTTCCTCAGTGGACTATAATATCTTGGCCTATCTCCGTAAGCTTCCTGAGCATTTACTGTAACGACTGTGTACCTTAGATACGTAATAAAAACATTTAATAATTTTTTTCCAAGGTCAAAACAATTATTATACTATTTCTATTGGTATAAAACACTTTAAAAATATTTTTCCATGATTAAAATAAATTAATATGATTTTTAGGAATTTTTGAGAATTTTTAAGAATTTAAATGTTTTTTTATCAAAGGGAAAAAATTTTACAACCGACAAGAAGATCTATTTTAGACCAAATTTGGTTGCAAAAGATATAAAATATCAAAACACATTTTATATAATTTTTCTAGATTTTTAAAATATATTTTACTATTTTAAAATAATTTTTAGAAGCCGAAAACAATTTTTAAATCAATTTTAAATATTAAAAATAATTTTTTTTTGAGCTGGAATAAATTTGGACCGTCAGATTTAAAAAAACCAACGGTCCAGATTCTGCCGACAGTTTTTATTTTAAAAAAGGAAATATATATATATATTTATAGGCGTCTTTAATCTAGACCGTCGGATCAACGATCAACGGTCAAGGATCACCCACAACAACCCAGACGGGTCCCACTCCTGTTCACTCATGATAAAATGTGGACCGTCGGATCTAGTCAAATCAACGGTTGAATCTGGTCAATTACTGTAGCAGTCAAAATAAAATAATAATAATTTAATCTCAGAAATCCCTATAAATAGCCATGAGCTTCTAAAATTTACCAAAAAATATCTGTTTGACAAAATAATTCCAAAACGATTTTGGAGCTTTCTATTTGAGTCCTCTACACTCTGGAACAAGCCCCAAAGGCAGGAAAATTCTCACATTCAAGATATACCGTTTCTCGTACAACCCGATACTCGCCGTCTTTCATTTTTCTAGATCATTTCAGGTAAGATCTCTCAACATTTGATCTCTTATTATCTTCATCATAAAAATATCTATTTATGAAAAAAATTCCAAGAGCTAATTATATTGTCTTGACCACATTATCTATTTTACGGTTTTTGATAATTAAAAATGATATTAAACCATAATAATATAATAAACTTTTATCATTTATCCTTCATGATAAAATCTCGGGGTAATGAACAACCCAGATTCTTACTTGGACATATGAAACTAAGTCTTAAAATGTAACGTTTTGAAAATCGTTTGGGTGAAATTTCGGATAATCGGTAAAATAACAGGTGTTTTCCGTAAAAACAAGATATAATTATCTTTCATCATAAAATCAAATATACCTATTCTAGCTATATAATTGCTAGTATTTGGTGTTTATTGAGTCACTTGTAAAATTTCTAATTGACTGAAATTTTTTCCGAAATTAATTATTTAAATATTATTTTAAGCCGTCACAAATACATTTAATTAGTGAAAATTACAAATTTGGAATGGGTCAATTACACACATATGAACAATGACAACTAAAATCTAGTTGTAACATAAATTTTTTTACAAGTTATTCCAAGTTCTAGTCGTTTCTAGGGTCAAAGGAAAAATAAATGAAATAAATTAAAAATAGGAAATGGTGTAAGATGCAATAATGAGTTTTGAAGGGTTTTCTGTAAGTCCACGGTAGCGCCCCAGCCGTCTAACAGACGCCAAATGCGGAACAAAAACTTTTACAACTGGCGCTATCGCGCACTATAACCCGGATCTGCCATTAAAGCTAAACTAACAAACTACAAAGTGGGTAGAAATGTTATACCGAACGATCCGAGTCCTTCGGTTTTCAACCATCATCCCACGCTTTGTTGCGTCTGCTACGATCTTCTTGAACTCCGGTGTTCTCGTCCAGGTAGCACCACGTCGACGGATTTTTAAACGGGCTCCCGCCTCTGAACCGAGGCAATTCGGTCGTCAAGTTTGCTAAAAGAGACGACCAAGATGAAATAGAGAATGAGTAGAACAATTTGTCTCGTTACGTCAAAAACTATGGATGAACGGTTAATGAAGTTGCCTTTTTGGATCGGGTGAAATGAGAATTGTAGCTATCTAATTTCCATACACCAAAACACTATCATAATCTTTTCCCTCAAATGAAAAAACCATCTGCACCACCAAGAGGTGGCCGGCCACTATATAGGAAGAGGGGTGAGTGTTGGAGAGAGAGGGAGGTGACCATAACAATGAAGAGAGTGAGTCATATAACACCTTGTATGAACACATTAAAAGCAAACCAATGAACATAAACCTAGTCATTAACCTGGTCACCCTTGCATTAAATGAATCATTAAATGCACTAATGAGTCACTTAACACCTCACCATCCTAGTCATCATCTAGAAGCTTCCACACTCATCTCAAGAAAAGATAAATCCGCATTTAACCGAATGTTAAAGACGGGCGATAGAAAACTGGAAACTGGCAACTTCCAAAAGTGATCCTGAAACGAATTTCAGGATAACCCCGTATCAGTATAAACATACCCGCATTTGCATTACGACCGAATACAAATGCAGCTGAGACAAAGATATTATATCTACACAGTATAATACTCGGATCCGGCTTAAACCAAAGCCGACCAGTATTATCTGCCCGAAAAATGACACGTGCGAAAATGCACGTGCATTTTCCGAACCCTGCCATAAAACCATACGGCCTCTACAACGTTTCGTCCGAACTTGGGAAACTGTCTGTGGAGGACTCTAATGACTCATCAACACACTGGCACTGGGTATAACCACTAGCACGTCAGAGGTACGAGCTGTACGTAACGGTTGCCTATGTATTGATTGGAAGGAAAGCTGACGAGCGAACTCATCTATAAACCCTACAGAGCCTAACAGTGACAATATCCGTACAGTCCGGTCCGTTCATCTAAAGAGTATCGCATATCGAGTCTAGGGGGGTGGATAAAGTCAGACCCCCAATAATGCGATAATTCGTGTCGGTATGAAGCCCATCATCACCTGAGAAACTACTGATCCAAATCAGTAATTCTCCACTAGCTTGGCCGAGGATTTCTAGTGATGGCCATCCGTGCACTGTGCGACATCAACCCCCAATACCGGGAGAGACGAATCCCCGACGATCCGCTCACTGCCTCCATGTGGCTCGGGACTGTACCCAACTAAAACCTGTTTGCACGTCTCCTTTGAGCGTGGTAGGGTAGTAATCTAAGCACAGTGGGAACTCACACGAGACAAATGACGATCTTAGGTCGACAAACTAACCTGTACACATGTCACCAGGGAACTGCTATCTGACGATATGTATAATACCAACTAGCATGTTCCCGGCAAGTCCTGTCTGGTGTACTCATAACCCAATGAGCACCTGTATACATCTTAGGTGAACCAACTAACACCAATGGCTTGTGAGACCGGCCATCGCCCCTCGTCGGGGTCTCGACTGTATACACTAGTCTACTCTGGAGTATCGATGCCTTGTCTCGAAACTCCCACGACTAGGGACACTTTAAGGATGTGCTTATAGACCCCAGCTCCCACGTATATGATCGCCATCATACTGCTGGTAGTCAAGCAAGAATCCTATGGGCTCTATCAACATGCAATAATGAACTAAAGCATGTATACGATGATAAAGACTAACCAGATAGCATACTATCATCTCGAGTAAGACAGTCATATCGGTATAGGTCCCCCCTCAATCATTGCAATCACGTGCCTGCGATCCAATAATTGACTTTGAGGGCACCATATCCAACAATCTCCCACTTGCACTTAAGGCTAATTATTGCGATGTCGCATACTTACAGCCCGTGTGATACCGAACATCCAACTTCTCTACTAATCAGTTTCACAAAACCCGTTTGTAAAACTATTGTGTTCGAGATATAGCCTCAGTGAGTGGATCCGCCCTGATGTCTCCCGAATCGAGTAATACCTGTCTTAGAATATGTCTGAATATCTGATGGGATCTAGTTCATAAATGAACTCCGAATCCAAACTTCTTAGACTGTAGTGATAACTGAACCTAATCAGTATCGCGCACCATGCCTCCCACAGTATCCTCTTGGACCACCTGTCCATAATACTGTCCCTCGTCGGAGGGAAAACTATAACTCTGACAATCACTCTGTCATTCATGTCACCTTTGAAGCCTGAAATGATAACCGTCTCCCGAAGGAGGCTGCCGTCATCAAATCCGTAGAACATGCACTTATATTCTAAAACTGCTTTCTTATGTTTCTTCAGGATTGGATTAATATAAACTAATCGCATCTAGTGCAAAAACAACATCTGGTGTGGTATTTGACATCTCACGATTGACTCAATTGCCTAAGCAAGTGATCTGCCACTCATGCACATCCCTCTCTCCTTTAGTCTCTAAGACACCTTTAGAGAGGGTGACTCCATCACCTACAGGTACACCACCATGCCAGGAGTCATCTATTCTAAAATACTATTAGAATATTGTCAAAGTACCCATATTGGGAAACTACCCAAATCTAGATCTAAAACCATAGATCTAGTAACCAGAATGTCTGATATTACATCCATATCCTTTGTGGAGAAACAACTGTGTGACTACCAAAGTACAACCGATCGTAGTATAGGAATTTTACTTCCTACTCTGTGTATGTCATCCAAATACTAGGACATCACACCCTACTACCTTCTTAACAGATCCATCCCCTATTCTGATGATGTCAAAGCCATGACTGTCACAACAAAAATAGATTATCTTATCTCCGCTATATCTGCTCAAGCCTATAAATAGACATAAGCTACTTTCCCACTATGCTTCCGCTGCTCCCACTGACTATGACAACCCTCTGGCAGAATAATATATACGTACACTTCTAAAGCCTGTTTAGAACAACGCTATACATATCCTCTTGCCGGGTCTCATAGTTTGGAACAACAGTAGTGTCAAGTCTGGGTAAACAAGAACCTCCCGGTCACCATCCTTAAGGCTACCGGAGTACCTCTCGGGTGTCTGAGGTTACTCACCATATCTGCGGAGTAGCTAATGGAATGTCAAACCTGATTGAATATATAGGTCCTGTTAAATTTTCCGTAACCGTTTGCGGTTCTGGAATCACTTCCAGTTCTACCATACTCCCACTACTGTTTTCTGAAAAAATCCATTTTACTAAAACTGTGGCGAGTTAAGAACAATATCACTATTGATCTTCCAGATGGTAGAAATGTTAATCCTCGTCAAAGCCAGGGTCAACCCACAAACAGCCATTACAAAAACGTGCCTTGAGTTATCCAGTGTCTGGTTTTAAGCATAAGCTGGACAACTCCCCGTATCTTAACATCGTTAAGATATGAACCATTCTATATACAATATAGAAATAGAGGCACTAATTTAATTAGAACCAGATTCAAATCATGCAGCTGTCTCCAGTGCATATCAACTTAATGGAGAGAGGCTTATCAGCATTACTCAACTTAGGAATCCATCCAATTATGAGTAACCTGAAAGAGAAACAAGTTTCTCAAAACCATTACTATCATCTGAATACCAATCACAAGAATCTATATCTTCGATCTCTTTGAAGAATCCCGATACTTGCGACATCTGATTCTCTACTTTATTCTTATACCCACAACTTCTGAAAACTTAGACATTGAATTTCTACGAAACACTTGTCTAAAAACTAGAGAAGTTATAAGTAAACAGAACATAGTACGAGGACCTACCCCTTTGTCCTGATGGACACTGGACAACATACAATACTCTTGTATAAGTCCGCTGAGTTGAATAACTCAAAACCTGTGCGTCGTAGGTTGAAAACTGTACCCAGGCGATTTCCTCAAATATTACCAATTACAACGAATTCCGATATAATGAGGATGATCATCTAATTCCCAATAACTTACTCCCACTGATCATCTGTAAAACCATACAGATGTGAGAATCATACCTGGTAAATACATACCCTGGAGTAAGTATCTAATTGGGAAATCAGTTTTCTTTTAATAATGCACTGAAACATAAAAATGTTTCGTAGGGGTATCTGGTATTCCTAGTAATGCCTCTTCCATAATCCAATTCATGACTATAACCGTATATTTCTTTGCCATCTCTCCAAATCCCTTTATTTGTCTTTAGTCGTTACCTTCTGTACACCATTGTTAGGCTAAATGGTTTTCTTCCTTCCCTACCGTTCGGCAACAGCCTATGGTTTGGAAGAAGACTATCCAGTAAGCATAATAGGTGTACTCTCCTAATCCTAGGAGTGCTCGCAACTTGAGAGAAGGTAATGATAAAAGACTGCTGAATAAAACCTTATTCTATTTCTCCTGAACTGGGGAAAAAGCAAAAGTGAAATAGGAGTGGCGATGAAGTACGCGGTTTGGTCGTGAATGATAACAGTCGTAATTTACTTTGCCCTCTTTCTAATCCCTTTATTTTGTCTTTAGTTATTACCTTCTGTACACCCTACTTAGGCTAATTGGTTTTCTTCATTCCCTACCTTTCGGCACCTGCCTATGGTTTGGAAGAAGACTATCCAATAAGCGTAATAGGTGTACTCTCCTAAACTAAGGAGCCCTCGCAACCTGAGAGAAGGTGATAATAAAAAACAGCTGAATAAACCAATTCTATTTCTCCTGAACCTGGATCCATCCTCGAAGAAGTCCCTTCGAGTTCGTATATAACCATACAATGGATTTATCCAATGGAAGTGGATATCCGTAGTAATACGGGGTGTTCTGAGAAATACAAAGGGTAAAAGAAGGAGCGGCAATGACTTATGCAACTCAGACAATCCAAAAGCCAGTATTATAAGAAGGTTCGGTCAACTTGGTCACTGAGTCATAGTCTAGGGTCGGTCAAAGGTCGCTGCCAAAGAGAGAGAGAAAAGAAACACCCTGCGTACACTCTAACCTAGATCAGAATAGTTATCAATTTATCTAATCAGGAAATCTCCCACTGTAATCTCAAATTCTCCTCCAAACCTGAAAGAAGAATTAGTCGGGATCACCCGAAGAGTAAACCAACTCATCAGTGAGAATCGGGATCCAACTATCATCACATGATAACTTGATGGAAGCCACTCAAGTTATCACACTCCAGAAGGTATGCGCATGTCTGGCAAGTTTGCTGTTTGTTTGAAACTCCCGATGCTTATTTATTTTTTTTTGCACTATGCTCTTATGACCTTGGCATTGGTCAAAATATCATAAGTCACATGCCAAGTTCTACCCGTCACTATCCAGGTCAATTTGAACCCACACGCACATACCCCTGACATTGGCCAAATGGCAGAACGACTGTTCCAAACTAACTCATCTATCTATGCAACAGATGAATACCCAGCAGCTACCAAACACTATGCCCTGGCGTTGGTCAAATGCATAGCATGAATACTACTGAATACCCAAAAGAAATGACGGAGGGATACGACCGGTTTTTGGCGAAAAACCTTTAACATAATGAACTTGATCTCGTTGAAGGAACCTGATAGCTTTTTATAAAAATATAGTGGCGAAAACCTTTTGCTAAAGAGGTCACTCCTGGTGAAGAGATCTCGGCTCTTTCCTCGTGGAATGAGGTGCAGGATATTCCAACTGAATACCACTATGCATAGCAACTTGTAATCGACTATATTGAAGTTACTACCCTGACGTAAACTTCTGCCCAAGGGGTCACTCCCGGTGAAGGGATATCGGCCCTTGCCTCGTGGAATGAGGTGCAGGATATTCTAACTGAATACCACTATGCAAAACAAAAAGAAACGTCTTTATAATAACACTTTTTAAAATTTGTTCCAACAACATCAAATATAGGTTTGTTTTATCCTTGCATTGATAAGAATCAATGCAGTCCCATCAATCAATCACACCAGAAAAGAACGAAAATAAAATGTACGTATATGCCATCCGCATTCGCCACTGGGTCCCGTCATCACCCGTTAGGTTACTTAACTAACGACAGAGCGGGGGCTGGACTAGCACGGGTGTAAAACATATACAACATCTAATAGTATATATACCAATATACAATAATCGCTCCAGGCGTGATAATATGCAACATTACAGAAAAGTAATAAGCCTCACAGAACAATACAGATAATCTGGAATCCCCGGGTTTCATAGAGCCGCTACTGAAACCCGACGTTCCCCTGGTCGTGTGGATAGCCTGTGCAATGAAACCTAGACCCCTACGGGTGTGGCAAGTTACCCGCTAAAACCTGAAGCGAGGTAGTCCCCCACAACATAGTGAATGGAACACCCGGCACTTCACGGAATCCGGTAAATTGAGCACCCCTTCTTGGGTCAACCTGTACCCCCTACGAGTGCGGCGAATAGTCTGCCAATTCTAGAGTGAGGTCCCTCTGCCTCTCAAAGCCATGAGATACGGACCTGTTACCCTCCAGAACCCGGCTATCAGTGCACTCCCCCGCGGAGTAAACCTAGTACAGAAAATAAAATATGTACAACGGGTACATCGACCTCAACCCGGTCGTGCCCCAAAAGAATATTATACAACAGGCAGTGACGGCAGTCCGCATGTTGGACGCTCGCCCCGCAATATCAAATGTACAAATAAATCCAAACTGCACTATCATTGCACCCTGCTATCCACCACGACATATCCGCAACAATACAGCACAACACAGAATATCAATGCGAATGTCACGTTCGCAAACCCGTCTAAAAGAACTATAGTAATCAGACGCGGTTTACCGATAAAATGACATTCCCGGTCGGAGATATAATGTAAATACTGCATACTAACAAGTTTAAAATTTCGATCGACAAAACTTCCCGAAGTGGGCCCCACGTACATCTGGTGTACAGTAATAAAATCTGGGCCCAAAAGAATAGTACCAAAAAACCACAATTTCCTATGTGAAGCTCTCTGGAAAAATTGGAGCACTGTTCCCACAAAGTCGCCGCGGTTCCGCGGTGATCATGTGGGATCACGTGCCCAAATTTTCCCATAATTCTTTAAAAACCCTGCACGCTTTTCTGTGATATGCAAAATTATTTTTAGGCCCTTTAAAAAATCGACAGAAACATGTATGCAGAAAATTGCGATTTCGGAAATTCCGTTCGATCGATCTTTTAAACGCGTTAGCACAAGTTAGTATAGCTTAATAGCCTGGCTCTGATACCACTGTAAGTCCACGGTAGCACCCCGGCCGTCTAACAAACGCCAAATGCGGAACAAAAACTTTTACAACTGGCGCTATCGCGTACTATAACCCGGATCTGCCATTAAAGCTAAACCAACAAACTACAAAGTGGGTAGAAATGTTATACCGAACGATCCGAGTCCTTCGGTCTTCAACCATCATCCCACGCTTTACTGCGGCTGCTCCGATCTTCTTGAACTCCGGTGTTCTCGTCCAGGTGGCACCACGTCGACGGATCTTTAAACGGGCTCCCGCCTCTGAACCGAGGCAACTCGGTCGTCAAGTTTGCTAAAAGAGACGACCAAGATGAAATAGAGAATGAGTAGAACACTTTGTCTCGTTACGTCCAAAGCTATGGACGAACGGTTAATGAAGTTGCCTTTTTGGATCGGGTGAAATGAGAATTGTAGCTATCTAATTTCCATACACCAAAACACTATCATAATCTTTTCCCTCAAATGAAATAACCATCCTCACCACCAAGAGGTGGCCGGCCACTATATAGGAAGAGGGGTGAGTGTAGGAGAGAGAGGGAGGTGACCATAACAATGAAGAGAGTGAGTCATATAACACCTTGTATGAACACATTAAAAGCAAACCAATGAACATAAATCTAGTCATTAACCTGGTCACCCTTGCATTAAATGAATCATTAAATGCACTAATGGGTCACTTAACACCTCACCATCCTAGTCATCATCTAGAAGTTTCCACACTCATTTCAAGAAAAGATAAATCCGCATTTAACCGAATGTTAAAGACGGGCGATAGAAAACTGGAAACTGGCAACTTCCAAAAGTGATCCTGAAACGAATTTCAGGATAACCCCGTATCAGTATAAACATACCCGCATTTGCATTACGACCGAATACAAATGCAGCTGAGACAAAGATATTATATCTACACAGTATAATACTCGGATCCGGCTTAAACCAAAGCCGACCAGTATTATCTGCCCGAAAAATGACACGTGCGAAAATGCACGTGCATTTTCCGAACCCTGCCATAAAACCATACGGCCTCTACAACGTTTCGTCCGAACTTGGGAAACTGTCTGTGGGGGACTCTAATGACTCATCAACACACTGGCACTGGGTATAACCACTAGCACATCAGAGGTACGAGCTGTACGTAACAGTTGCCTATGTATTGATTGGAAGGGAAGCTGACGAGCGAACTCATCTATAAACCCTACAGAGCCTAACAGTGACAATATCCGTACAGTCCGGTCCGTTTGTCTAAAGAGTATCACATATCGAGTCTAGGGGGTGGATAAAGTCAGACCCCTAATAACGCAATAATTCGTGTCGGTATGAAGCCCATCACCACCTGAGAAACTACTGATCCAAATCAGTAATTCTCCACTAGCTCGGGCGAGGATTTCTAGTGATGGCCATCCGTGCATTGTGCGACATCAACCCCCAATACCGGGAGAGACGAATCCCCGAAGATCCGCTCACTGCCTCCATGTGGCTCGGGACAGTACCCAACTAAAACATGTTTGCACGTCTCCTTTGAGCATGGTAGGGTAGTAATCTAAGCACAGTGGGAACTCACACGAGACAAATGACGATCTCAGGTCGACAAACTAACCTGTACACATGTCACCAGGGAACTGCCATCTGACGATATGTATAATACCAACTAGCATGTTCCCGGCGAGTCCTGTCCGGTGTACTCATAACCCAATGAGCACATGTATACATCTTAGGTGAACTAACTAACACCAATGGCTTGTGAGACCGGCCATCGCCCCTCGTCGGGGTCTCGACTGTATACACTAGTCTACTCTGGAGTATCGATGCCCTGTCTCGAAACTCCCACGACTAGGGACACTTTAAGGATGTGCTTATAGACCCCAGCTCCCACGTATATGATCGCCATCATACTGCTGGTAGTCAAGCAAGAATCCTATGGGCTCTATCAACATGCAATAATGAACTAAAGCATGTATATGATGATAAAGACTAACCAGATAGCATACTATTATCTCGAGTAAGACAGTCATATCGGTATAGGTCATCCCTCAATCATTGCAATCACGTGCCTGCAATCCAATAATTGACTTTGAGAGCACCATATCCAACATTTTCTTGACTTGGGAAATTTCACAAAATCACACACCCCCTATTTACCCCTTTGCTGGCTGAAATTTCAGCCCCCCCTTTCTTCTTTTCTCACTTGCAACCTTTCACAAACTCACAAAAGAAAAGAAATTTAATAAAGAAAGAAGTATTGAGTTAATATATTGGGTATGGGTTGTTTTGACTTGGCCACAAACCCATTCCTCTCTCTCTCCTCCTTCCTTGGATGTGGCCGAGCCTCCTTCAGCAGCAACCCCCTCCCAAAATCGCCACCTCATTCTCTTGAAAAATTCATCAAAATTGCCTTAAAAATCCATCAAAACTCCTACAACTCCAAAATCTAATCCCTACCCATTTTTCCTTGGCCATTCCAGCATGGATCTTGGAGCTTGGAAGCAAGTTTGGAAGGCTAGATTGCAAGTTTGATCTATGGGTTGTGAGATATAAATCTTGACCCTTTTGTTAAATTGTTTGTTATGACTTCAATTCAACTAAATTAGATGTTTAAATATGGAATTAATTTCAAGATTTAACTTTCAAGAGAAGGGTTTGAATTTAAGTTAGGGTTTTGATAAAGTCTTCATGGTTTAATTGTATAGTTGAACCTCTTGAGACTTGCTAAAACTAATCTAGTGGCTAATTTGCTAATTGTAACATTTAAATGTGTCCAAATTAAGTTCTTAACAAACTAGGTTTCGTAATTTGATTGCAAATATGATTAAAATCTAGTTAGGGTTTTATATCATTTGAACATGGTTTAAGTGTGTAATTTATCGTATTAAGGCATGTAAAATGAAACCTAGTAGCTAGTTTGCAAATTGTTATTCTAAAATTTTACTAATTAAGCTAAATTGCAAACTAGAATTTTGGGTGAATGAAAATAGGCGAGATTAAAATCTATTTATGTGGCTTAATTAAGATAATTAGCGAGTATTGTGGCCACTAGAATTGTTAAAACATCAAGATTTTGTATTAAAACGATTAATTTTGCTTACTGGGTTTTCGGAAAAATAGCTTTTAAAGAGAATTTGAAGTTTGATGATTTAAAACCCTATTTCATATATATGTTTAGTGTGTTGTGAAACCACGAATTGTACGTTTGGGTTTTTCTCGATCAATCGGCATTTGTATGCCGATATCGAGGGTTTTTTTGGTTCTTTGGCATGAGCGGACCATAGGTTTTGACCTATGTGAGATTCGTATGTCGTTTTGGTCATGAGTCGGATTTAATGCGATATGATGTGTGATGATACGTAGGTACCCTCACAAGGATTTCAAGACGACAAGCAAGCGCGTGGCGACATCGGCATCGGCAAGCGAAGATCAAGGTGAGTAGATATATATATAGGGGGAAGTCAGGTGGATGGCGTATAGCACCCCTGTAATTTCGTAAGAATATGATGTGATGTGATATAGATATACATATATGGGTTATTTTGAGATATGAACCTTAGCAAGAAAAGCTTTAGGAGATTATGGGTTAGTGTTAGCGAGATTTGAGGAAAGTGTTTTAGTTGGTTTCTTAATCACGAACCCTAGAGTAAGGTTGTTACACGTACACATACACGCACGGGATATGGTTATGGGTGTATACGTTTTATGTATGTGGATAGATGTGGATGCGTGGGTTTATATATATACATATACGTATACACGAATGATTGAGGATAGTATATGGTATTTGGAGATGAGTCGATGAGTTTGGGCATGGTGCCATGAGATCGGTGATGTGAATTGTTCGTATTAGGAGATACGACATGATATTAGTGAATCCTTAGGTGATGTGTTTCAGACACAGGCACATGTATTTGTTGATGGTATCAGTTTGTACTAGACTTAGATCTGTACCCCAGTTCATGACATATAATGATAAGGATACCAGATGAGTAATGAGATAAATATGATATTTGACATGTTTCCAGATTTGGGGATGCCATACGATAGATTTACCGTACGAGATATATTTATGATGTTAGATCCGCACTCTTGACTCGAGGATGTCATATATATATATATATATATATTATATCGTACATGATACTATTGAGGCGAGATCACCGACTACTAGATATATATATATAGATCGACTCAGACTTGGGTGGATTTCCTTACCCTTTTGACTGGGCTCGAGTCATACTTATTTTCAAAAGTGGAGAATTGTGAGTATTTTAAATACCAAAACTGTATGACTCGTAGATTGGGTAGGTATATTCATCAGTGTTGCTGTTACTACATCACTTTCTGTATATTCATGATATTCCATCGCATTGCATGCTTATACATGTGTTATCTGTAATTATTATGAAACCCTGCTGTCAGGACACCAGCACCCTTACCGATGATGCGTATGTTCCACGTACACCTGCTTGCCGGCTCACACACATCATCATCGGTAATTGCCATGTCACGTACACTTTAGAGAATACTATTCATTGACATAGCTTGCTAGCTGATAGTTGCAATATGTTATAGCTTTCATATGCTAGTTTAACTATTGCATTCATTGCATGATATCAGGCGTATTCATATATTCATTGGTCATGCAGTATTATGGAGATTTATGCCGGTATTCACTGTTTATTGATATCATGATTTTTATGATTTCGGATCCTTCTTGAGATTTCTGGATTTGGAAACCGCATGTGAAAGTTTTATAAACTGATGATTTTTTTTAAAGAGATAGATGCGGTTTTCCTTGATGTGATGAGTATTGTACACCATGATGTTTTCTCGGTTCTGAGATGGTTTTCGAGACCCGATTCGAGGAAGTTGGATGAACCGTCTGCGGGTATATGGTGGACCCAGTATGGTACCCCGGGGCAAGAAGCTCGAGTTGCAGACGATGAGCCCGGCAGGGGAAGACTGCCTACCGGTGATTGTTTGGCGTGGCGGATATCCGGAGGATACCGTTCATGGTCGTGTGATTGATGATATGGGCCGATTCGGACTGACGGAACCCGAGGTATTGGGATATTGAGATATTGAGGTTTGAGATACTGAGATATTGAGATTTGACGATACAGGCCAGTCCGGATAGCCGGAGCCTGAGATATTAAGATATTGAGATTCATGTTTTGTGTCGATACTTGACACTGATTTCTCTGTTGATTTTATTGATGATATTCGATTTATATACAAACAGGAATCTCATTAAATAAAGCAAACAGTTGTCTCACTCATGATGTATTCTGTTTCCATTCGTAATGCATTCATACATCATATATCTGATATGTTGCTATCTGAGGCACTGACACGAGCACGTAGTATTGCACTTATAAGTAGATGGATCAGGATATTATTTGAGGATATTACTTGATATGACCTAGGATGCGTCATACATGTGATTTCTGCTCTGTGATGTTTTCTACTCACGAGTTGGCAACTCACCCCCGTTGTGCCACAGTTCCTTGCAGGTTTTGCCGTACAGGTTTCGTTGCGGTTTTGCTGGCACAGTGTTCCTCCCGGGTGATTGCTTTGGTAGGTGGGTTCACTCGCATCGTGACCACCATTGTATATTTGTTATTTCAGTTGTATCTAGTAAAACTCCATCAACCAGACTTGTATATTATTTTCAGACTTAGAAAACCAGTTGCTGTTATTTCGACCTTAGAGTCGCGCGTTGTATTATTATGGTTTTCATGTTGATTTTGAGTTTCTTTTGAATTTTGATCCCCGCCCTTCGGCGTTGTATATTATATTGCTTGCGTGGTTGTGACCGTCGATTGACGAAGAGCTAGCTCCCGCTTGGGGATGCCTTTTTGCATTTCATATACTATTCATGTTGTTCCCCGTTTAGGGCCAGTATTTACAAAGGAAACTCTGCCGAAATTTTCAGAAAAGACTTTATGTTTTAAAAATACATATCTCGGCTTATGTTGTTAAATTTCTTGCTTTAAAATTGGTTTTTCCTTCACACTACCTCTTTACTTGGTTTTGATTTCTGGGTTTTGGCTTACTTAGATTACGTACGCCTCGAGACATTTCGTAATTTAAGTGTTAGTCACGCTCGGTACTTTCGGGTCGTGACATAAAATGACTATCATGACTAGGACAACTTTTGCAGGAATAAATGTAATTATTCTATGGTGATGAATAAAGGTTATTGATAATTAGTTTCTTAATTATTAAAACATGGAAAAATTATAGTAAATTTTTATATATTGGTAAAATTAATGATAAACCTGTGAAATCATATTTTTTTGCTAATTTGGGTATTTCACAAAAAATACCATGCTATGTAACTTTTATTGCACTTTTACGTTTAAATACCATAAACTTTACATTCGAAATCTTTTATCATATTTGCTTATATTACCTTTAAAAAAATCTCAAGCGGTAATGACCTACCTCTCAAAACACACATCTTGATATAGTACAATTGCTTGAAAATAATAATTTGGGACAAATATGAATTTACATTTAAATACCATGAACTTTCAAAAACCGTTTTCTTTAAAAGTGTATTATTTAATTCCTTGCAAATGTGCCTTTACAACCAATTTTTGGGGACCCCGATCGGGATGGTGCGGGTTATCGCACATTCTCGGGCCTAATAGAGCGAGATGCAGACCTCCTCACGGAGCATCCGATCTCGATGGAATTTTTAATGTGATTTTTAAGAAAAATGCGATTTCTATTTAATAAATAAAATTAATTTTAAATACATAAATAAAAATATTTCATGCTTTCTAAACAAAAGGAAAAGATTACATATTTCATGAAACCACCATTACAAATCAATACAATTCCAATATTAAATTAAAATACCATATACAATGCAATCTAGATTATATTCACCAGTAAACGTTATATTTTAAAATATACCTCCATGAAAACCTTAAAGACGATAAATAAATACTTGAGGTTTATTTTGAAATTATATAAAAATTATTTTTACATAAAACCCCCTCAAGTTATATAAATTGCAATAAGAACCCTAGTAAATACAGGTTTAAGCTGGACAAATTCTCTTGAACCTCAGGATGTCGGAGAATATGGGTGCTTGCCTATCTAAGGTAGACAATCTAAACAACGGTGTTATCAACACGGTAATTGTCTTGGAAAATAACACAAATCATGCCGTCCATGTGCAGCAGTTACCGATAGCACCGAAACATAATTTAGGATTCAATTTTTTTTCTAATTGTACGACTCAGACTGAATCTCAATATAATCAATCTGACTTGAATATGATTCAAGTATGAAATTACAAAACTACAATACAACACGGATCTATGAATCCGTCTATTCAATCTAATTAATATATATTGACCGAACCGAACCATAAATATATTCCATCTACATGTTCATCCATTATATCCGTAGCATTACTGATATCATAGTTTCAGCAAGTCATCCATCTATATACAATATACAGTTCAAACAATACAAACAGTACAATCAGGACATCGCGGGGTTTATAAGGGGTAGACTGGTACGGAAGATGTTAGAAGTGGCACGAGACTGTAACCATAATACACCTAACCTAAATTCAATTGCCGTTGTACCATGGCTGAACGGTTCCTTGTGCTCCGTATACCTTAGTCTCCGGAATAGTGGGACTCCTCTCGTATACACTGGTATTCTTCTGTACCAAGCTACAAATAACAGCGTTAACAATATAATACAACTTTAAAAGTTGCATTCTCTCTCTGTCTATTCTACTTCTCCCTTATCTTTGAGACTTACCGAGCGATTGTTCGCTGACGACATTCCTTCTCTTTCTTCTTTAGAATGTTGTCAGGTGGATCGGACCTTCAAGAGATCGAGCCCACCAGCGAGAATTTGGATCAGCTAGCTTTCGACCCGGACTTTTTGTTACTTGTACATTTCATTTTAGTATTTTCATTTCTGTTATGCCACTGTTTAGGCATTGCTTTCCATTCTATGTATTTACTTTTCGGTTGTATTGTAAAAAGAATGTTTAATAAATAAAGTTGTTGTTCAATTATATCCTTTGAGATTGTCTCTTGTGCATTTTACTTATATTGCTTAGATACGCTTAACGTGTTTACTTCAGAGTAAATACGTAGCGGCCTCGTCGCGTCCTCTGCCCATATACCGGGAAGCGGGGTGTGACAAGTTTTGTTGGTGGCCTATGCAGGTCAGTTCTGCATGGAAACCTAAGCAATATATATGTCACAAGAATCGACAACTAAAAACATTCTTTACATTTCATATTCCTTTGAATCTATCCTAATCCTATTTTTATTTCAAGGTTATGGATTCTCCAAACAATGCCAGTACCAACATGAATGGAAACACCCCACCACCACCACTACCACTTACACTTACCGTAACAGCACCTGTCAATGAGCAGACGGTTTTGCTTGAGGCAATTAAGAGCCTCCTGGAGGGACAGCAGCAGCAGACTGCTATTCTCCTAAACCGCTTAGAAGCATAAGCACCCGGAGTGAAGCAATTCCGAGCCTTACACCCAAAGCAATTTTCTGGAAAAGAGAGCCCTCTAGAAGCTGAAGAATGGGTTCAAAGCATTGAGGACAACCTGGTAGCAGCACAAGTGCCAGAGGTCGCTTGGGTACGAGTTGAGAAGCTGCGGCTCACTGACAACGCCCGAGTTTGGTAGAAGGCGGAAGAAAGTCGTCTTGCCCAACCTATCGACTGGAGGACCTTTCGCGATATGTTCGACGCAAAATACTTTCCAGAGACTTCCAGATTCGACATGGAACGGCAATTCATCCATTTACAACAGAGTTCGATGTGGACCAAATCTGTGGATGAGTATGATGCTGAGTTTACCATGCTCAGTAGGTAAGATATGCCTCAATATTTCGATTTTCAATTATCACATACTACACAGATAACACAAGAGCTTAACAGATTCACGGCATATTTGATATCGACGGCTAAGATTAGAGCACGACGATTTTAGTAAGGGTTAGATCCGGAGATCCAAGCTGCGTTTGCTGCAGGGGATTTCCCGACCCCACGAACTGGCTTTGAAAGCTACCCGTCAATATGAGGCAGTGGTGAAGATGAAGGGCGGACCCCAATTTTCCGGAGTGAAGCGCCCTGCCATACAGTTGGTAGGAGGAGCCTCTTCAAGGCCACCATTTGTGCCCAAGAGACTGGAAGTACCATCCAACCGGCCTAGCCCAGTTTTTTATACCTACTGCAAGAGAGATGGATATTTGGCTAAAGACTGCCAGCGAGCCAACCTTCTTTGCTTAGTCTGTGGCTCAGCTACTCATGATATTGGGTCTTGTTCCCGAAGACACAACCCAATTGCTGCACCCAGGCCAACAATCACTTACCAGCAGAGACCAGCCCTTCAGGCACCTGCTCCAAGGCTCGCTCTCCCTGCTTCACCACCTAGAGGACCACCGACTGCACCTCCTCCTTGTCAGTTCCATCAAGCTCAACGGAACGTTCAGAGGAATGCTCCTCCGGCCAGGAGGAATGTACCACAGCGACATGCTTTTACAATGACTGTGGAAGAAGCTGAGGCCACTGGCCAAGTCATCACCGGTAACCCTTTCTTCTCAAGCTTTTCTTTCAGTCTTAGTACCCACCTACATATTTTTCTCTATACCTAAAATCTACCCCACATAACTTAGGTACAATCTTAGTAGCATCACTTCTTGCACTAGCACTATTCGATACTGGAGCATCTCATTGCTTTATGTCGCAATGGTTCGTCCGAACACATGCGATTCCAGTCACACCGCTTGTATCCAGTTGGAATGTCAGTTCAGAAAATGGCGTTCTAAAGGCAAAAATGGGATACAACTTGTGTCCAATAGTCGTCTGCAGTAGAGAATTCTATGCTGACTTCAAGGTGCTGGACATACCGAACTTCGATGTGGTACTAGGTATGGATTGGCTCGGAACATTTTATGCTACCATTGACTGTCGTCAAAGGAGGGTAGTATTCGAGATTCCAAAACATCCGGTCTTTTATTTCAAAAGCGGAGACAGTACCCAGGAGTCAAGTACATACAAGGCGAAACCAAAGAAGAAGGCAGTGATTGCAGCAATTCAAGCGGAGGAAGGATCAAAGCCAGAAGTGGTTCGAGAGTTCAACGATGTGTTTCCTGACGATATATCAGGTTTGCCTCCCAATCGAGCTCTTGAATTCAGCATTGATTTAGTACTAGGAGCACAACCAGTGATCAAAGCACCTTATCGATTAAGTCCGGAAGGTTTAAAGGAAGTCCGAACTCAGTTGGACGAATTATTGGCGAAAGGATGGATTCGTCCCAACACTTCAAGTTGGGGATCACCAGTACTGCTTGTGAAGAAGAAGGAAGGTTCATATCGAATGTGCATTGATTATAGAGCCTTGAACGAAGTAACGATAAAGAACAAGTATCCACTCCCGCGCATCGACGATCTGTTTGATCAGTTAAGTGGATCTTGTGTTTTCTCCAAATTAGATCTACATTCAGGTTATCATCAGGTGAAATTCAAGGAAGCTGATATTCATAAAACAGCATTCAGAACTCGTTATGGACATTACGAATTTCTTGTGATGCCATTCGGAGTGACCAACGCACCAGCAATATTCATGAACCTAATGAATCAAGTTTTCCGGGAGTACTTAGACAAGTTTGTTTTCATCTTCATCGACAACATCCTGGTGTATTCTAAAAGTCGGAAAGAGCATGCCGAGCACCTACGAATTGTCCTGGAAACACTACGACAACATCAATTATATGCCAAGTACAACAAGTGCCAGTTTTGGCTAGATCAAGTTGGTTTTCTTGGACATATCGTATCAGGCGAAGGAATCTCTGTGGATCCAGCGAAAGTTTCAGCAGTAAGCGAATAGCCGACACCAAAGTCAGTGAAGAACATTCGGAGTTTCTTCGGTCTAGCTGGATATTACAGAAGGTTCATTGAAGGATTTTCGAAGATAGCAACACCCCTGACCAAGCTCACACGTAAAGATGAAGACTTTGTGTGGTCAGAAGCATGCGAACAAGCTTTCGTAGAACTCAAGTCAAGATTGACATCAGCGCCTATTCTCGTTATACCGGACCAATCTGGAGGTTTCGAAGTACATTGCGATGCATCCGGTAAGGGATTAGGATGTGTTCTACATCAGCATGGAAATGTTGTGGCTTATGCTTCAAGACAGCTGAAGATTTATGAGCGCAATTACTCGACGCATGATTTGGAATTGGCAGCCATTATCTTTGCTCTTAATATTTAGCGCCATTATCATCTTGATGAACGAGTGAACATATACACAGATTATAAGAGTCTGAAATATGTGTTTACTCAGAAGGAGCTTAATATATGGCAGAGACGATGGTTAGAACTCATGACGTACTTCGACATCAACCTATAATATCACCCAGGGAAGGTGAATATGGTACCTGATGCCCTTAGTCGCCAACCATTAGCATATAATCTCACCGCCCAGTGGAAGTTTCAACGGGATTTGCATCAGATGGAGATTGAAGTAGTCATGCCAGGTAACGCTTCAAGTTTGGTGAATTTACAAGTTCAATCAACAATTGTCAATCAGATCAAAGCAGCTCAAGCAAGTGATGCTAAGTTGCAAAAGATCAGAGAACAAGTAGAGAATGGACTCAGAATAGACTTCATCATCCATGATGATGGATCTTTGAGATACGGCAGCAGATTGTGTGTAGCAAAAGGTTCTGTGCGAGAAGAGTTAATGAAGGAAGCTAACAGCTCTCCTTACTTAGTACACCCTGGAGGTACAAAGATGTACAAAGATCCACGTCAAAATTACTGGTGGCATGGAATGAAACATGAAGTAGCCAGAAGTGTCGCTAAATGCTTGGTATGTCAGCAAGTGAAGGCTGAATATCACAGGACAGCTGGATTACTTCAACCGTTACCTATTCCAGAATGGAAGTGGCAACACATCACAATGGATTTTGTGACTGCACTCTCTCGCAGCACAAAGGGTAACGATGCGGTATGGGTTATTGTGAATCGACTCACAAAGTCGGCTCACTTCATCCCATTTCGAATTGGCCAATCAACTGAGACGTTAGCAAAGAAGTACATGGAGATAAGAATATAAGTAAGATTTAAACTCTTCAAAATGTACTATCTCTGATACTCATGAACTCATACAGGAAATTGTAAGACTTCATGGAGTACCGGTCTGCATTGTCTCCGATCGTGACACTAGATTTCGATCGCAGTTTTGGCAAAGTCTGCAAGCGAGCTTGGGAACAAGTCTGAACTTCGGCACAGCTTATCATCCACAAACAGATGGTCAGTCTGAGCGAACTATTCAGATCTTGGAGGATATGCTAGGAGCGTGTATGCTAGACTTCGGAGGATCGTGGGAAGATTACCTACATCTCGTGGAGTTTTCATACAACAACAGATGGAAGGAAGTGTCGATCGCCATTAAGTTGGGAAGACATCGGAGATGGAGAATTTCTTGGACCAGAGATGATAGTAGCAACTGTTGATGTGGTTCGTACTATCAAAGAAAGAAAGCGCATAGCCCAGGATCGACAAAAGCACTGGGCTGATGCAAAACGCCGACACTTGGAATTCCAACCGGGAGATCATGTCTTCCTGAAGATCTCTCCAAACCGTGGAGTGATTTATTTTGGAAGGAGGGGTAAGCTAAGCCCAAGGTACATTGGACCGTTCGATATACTCGAACGAGTCGGAGAAGTGGCATATCGCTTGGCACTTCCATCCTCATTGGAAGGAGTGCACAACGTATTCCATATATCCCAGCTCCGAAGATATGTGAGCGACCCCAGCCATATCCTTGATCACTCCGAGCTCACTGTACAGACGGATCTATCTTGTGAGCAACAGCCCGTTGAAATCGTGGACAGAAAGGTAAAGTCACTTAGGAACAAGGAAGTAAACTTGATCCGAATAATGTGGAGAAAAGATTCACTAGGAGAATTAATGTGGGAACGTGAAGATGACATGCGTGCAAGATACCCTTTCTTATTTGTAAATTAGTCCTTATATAATTATAAATTTCGATGACGAAATTATTTTAAGGAGGGTAGATTGTAACGATTGTGTACCTTAGATACGTAATAAAAACATTTTACAATTTTTTTCCGAGGTCAAAACAATTATTGTACTGTTTCTATTGGTAGAAAACACTTCAAAAATATTTTTCCATGATTAAAATAAATTAATATGATTTTTAGGAATTTTTAGGAATTTTTGAGAATTTTTAAGAGTTTAAATGTTTTTTTTATCGAAGGGAAAATTTATTATAACCGACAAGAAGATCAATTTTAGACCAAATTTAGTTGCAAAAGATATAAAATATCAAAACACATTTTATATAATTTTTCTAGATTTTTAAAATATTTTTTACTATTTTAAAATAATTTTTAGAAACCAAAAACAAGTTTTAAAATAATTTTATTTTATATTTTTGGAGCAGGAATAAATCTGGACCGTCAGATTTAAAAAAACCAACAGTCCAGATTCTGCCGACAGTTTTTATTTAAAAAAAGGAAATATATATATATTTATACGCGTCTTTAATTTGGACCGTCGGATCAACGATCAACGGTCAAGGATCACCCACAACAACCCAGCTGGGTCCGACTCCTGTTCACACGTGATAAAACGTGGACCATCGGATCTGGTCAAATCAACGGTTGGATCTGGTCAATTACTGTAGCAGTCAAAATAAAATAATAATAATTTAATCCCAGAAATCCCTATAAATAGCCATGAGCTTCTAAAATTCACCAAAACATATTTGTTCAACAAAAAAATTCCAAAAACTTTTTAGAGCTTTCTCTTTGAGTCCTCTACACTATGGAACAATCCACAAATGTAGAAAAATTCTCGGATTCAAGATATACCGTTTCTTGTACAACCCGACGCTCACCGAATTTCATTTTTCTAGATCATTTCAGATAAGATCTCTCAACACTTGACCTCTTGTTATCTTCATCATAAAAATATCTATCTATGAAGAAAATTCCAGGGCCTAATTATATTGTCTTGACCACATTATCTATTTTACGGTTTTTGATAATTAAAAATGATATTAAACCATAATAATATAATAAACTTTTATCATTTATCCTTCACGATAAAATCACGGGGTAATGAACAATCCCGGATTATTGTTTGGACATATGAAACTAAGTCTTAAAATGACTATCATGACCAGGATAACTTTTGCAGGAATAAATGTAATTATTCTACGGTGATAAATAAAGTTTATCGATAATTAGTTCCTTAATTATTAAAACATGGAAAAATTATAATAAATTTTTATATATTGGTAAAATTAATGATAAACCTGTAAAATCATATTTTTTTACTAATTTGGGTATTTCACAAAAAAAACCATACTATAAAACTTTTATTGCACTTTTACGTTTAAATACCATAAACTTTACATACGAAATCTTTTATCATATTTGCTTATATTACTTTTAGAAAAATCTCACGAGGTAGTGATCTACCTCTCAAAACACACATCTTGATATTGTACAATTGCTTGAAAATAATATTTTGGGACAAATATGAATTTACATTTAAATACCATGAACTTTCAAAAAAAAACGTTTTTTTTAAAAGTCTATTATTTAATTCCTTGCAAATACGCCTCTACAACCCACTTTTGGGGACCCCGATCAGGATGGTGTGGGTTATCGCACATCCTCGGGCCTAGTAGAGCGAGATGTAGACCTCCTCACGGAGCATCCGATCTCGATGGAATTTTTAATGCAATTTTTAAGAAAAATGCGATTTCTACTTAATAAATAAAATTTATTTTAAATATATAAATAAAAAGATTCCATGATTTCTAAACAAAAAGAAAAGATTACATATTTCATGAAACCACCATTACAAATCAATACAATTCCAATATTATATTAAAATACCATATACAATGCAATCTAGGTTTTATTCACTAGTAAACGTTATATTTTAAAATATACCTCCATGAAAACCCTAAAGACGATAAATAAATACTTGAGCTTTATTTTGAAAGTATATAAAAATTATTTTTACATAAAACCCCCTCAAGTTATATAAATTGCAATAAGAACCCTAGTAAATATAGGTTTAAGCGGGACCAGTTCTCTTGAGCTTCAGAAAGACGGAGAATATAGGTGCTTACCTATCTAAGGTAAACAATCTAAACAACGGTGTTATCAACACGGTAATTGTCTTGGAAAAAGGCACAAATCCTGCCGTCCATGTGCAGCAGTTACCGATAGCACCAAAACATAATTCATGATTCAATTTCTTTTCTAATTATACGACTCAGACTGAGTCTTAATATAATCAATCTGACTTGAATATGATTCAAGTATGAAATTACAAAACTACAATACAACACGGATCTATGAATCTGTCTATTCAATCTAATCAATTTATATTGATTGAACCGAACCATGGATATATTCCATCTACATGTTCATCCATTATATCCATACCATTACTGATATCATGGTTTCGGTAAGTCATCCATCTATATACAATATACAGTTCAAACAATACAAACAGTACAATTAGGACATCACAGGGTTTATAAGGGGTAGACTGGTACGGAAGGTGTCAGAAGTGGCACGAGACTGTAACCATAATACATCTAACCTGAATTCAATTGTCGTTGTACCATGGCTGAACGGTTCCTTGTACTCCGTATACCTTAGTCTCCGGAATAGTGGGACTCCTCTCGTATCACTAGCATTCTTCTGTACCAAGGTACAAACAACAGTGTAAACAATATAATACAACTTTAAAAGCTACATTCTCTCTCTGTCTATTCTACTTCTCCCTTATCTTTGGGACTTACCGAGCGATTGTCCGCTAAAGACATTCATTCTCTTTCTTCTTTGGAATGTTGTCTGGTGGATCGGACCTTCAAGAGATCGAGCCCACCAGCGAGGATTTGGATCAGCTAGCTTTCGACCCGGAGTTTTAGTTACTTGTACATTTCATTTCAGTATTTTCATTTCTGTTATGCCACTGTTTAGGCATTGCTTTCCATTCCATGTATTTACTTTTCAGTTGTATTGTAAAAAGAATATTTAATAAATAAAGTTGATGTTCAATTATATCCTTTGACATTGTCTCTTGTGCATTTTACTTATATTGCTTAGATACGCCTCGCGTGTTTAATTCAGAGTAAATACGTAGCGGCCTCGTTGCGTCCTTTGCCCGTATACCGGAAAGCGGGGCGTGACATCTACAATGCATTGGTCTTATCTAAAGAACTTAGAGAAGTTATCATTCACGCTCTACAAAACCCCAAGCGGTACCAGGCTCGCTTTGCGGAAATTAATAAAGAAGCCCAGTACACCCTGCATACTGCCGCGGTCACGTTTAAGGACGAAGACCTGCCACTGGGAATAGCTGAGCATAACCGGCCGCTTTACGTGACCGAGTACAGCGACGGAGATTGGATTAATCGCATATTGATTGATCCGGGATCCTTAGTGAACATCATGAACTTGCGGACTCTGAAGAGTTTGTCAATGGACGTCCGACACGTGTCAATGGAAAGGATGGTCATTCAAGACTTCAATCAAAATTGCCAGCAAGTTCTGGGATCCATAGTTTTGCCAATCAGGTTTGGGGACCTGCAAACTGAAGCTAAGATATACGTGATCGACGCCGAAACGTCTTATAAAATTCTCTTAGGATGGTTGTGGCTCCAAGATTATGACATTGTTCCGTCAACTCTCCATCAATGTATGAAGTATACTAAAAATGGCGAAGAAAGACACATTCACGGAGATATCCAGCCGTTCGGTGTGCATGAAGTCCAATATGAAGATTCCCGGTACTTTGTAAACCCCCAAAATGCTAAGCCACAACTGACAGAGGATAGAGCGGTCCCGAAAATCAAAAGCAAATCTGAGCCGGCCGTTACTTTCAAAAGCAAAAACCCCTAAGTGCGTCCACGTTTCAACAGTGACACTGATGAATCCGACGTTCGAAGTCCATCCCTCCATAAAACCCGCCCTCATTTCGGTAGCGATATGGACGAGTCTGATACTGAAAGCCCGTCCGGCAGCAAAATTCGCCCTCATTTCGGCAGCAACACTGAAGAGTAGGAGGAAGAGAACCCGCCTTGCAATAGTTATGCTATGCAGATTGGGCCCTCATACAAAAAGCGAAGCTAAGAGAAACCTTCGAGATTACAGAAGGGTCCCTAGCTATCACAAGGGTACCGAAACAGATGTGCAAGGAGTTAGATACTTTGTCGGTCTCTACCGTGCACCAACTGCAAATTTTCTACGTTCCCGGAAGCAAAAGTGGACAGAAGAGCATCCTATTTTATAGGTCAAATCCTGTCGTGCACTCAGACGAATTGTCTGTCATGTGCCTTTCCTATAAAAGAGGCATAAGAGCCGTCCTCAATTCCAGATATTATGCGCCTGAAATACGGAAATATTTTAAAAAGTGCGGATATCGGTTATATTATGGCATCCGTCTCAGGTCCGAGCACTCATCGATGGACGATTCTTAGACAGACGGAGCATAGGTTTCATTCAACCTGATGTTAGAGCATGCTACATGATCCATATTGGTGAAGCCAGCGAAAGGTCAAATGATGACGACGAGCTAGCCGAGCCAGAAGAAGTGTCACGACCCGGAATTAGCACGTGACTGGCACTTGAATCACGTGAAATCTATACGACCCCACAAAATCCAAGTAAGCCAAAAGCCCAGAAATATAAACCTTTTTGGGAAAAATAGAGGAGGTGAAGTTTTGAAATAAAGGTATAATAAAATCAAGTTCTTTCTTTAAATGCATAAGTAATGTTAAATGAAAATACAAGTGGATTATATAATATAGCTGAAAACATTTTCGTCATTTGATATTTGGGCAGCACCGCCTTTGTAAATTTTGAACCAAAACCAATACATAGTAATAATAATAGGCATCCCCAAGCGGGAGATAGCTCTTCGCCGAATTGGCGGAAACAACACACGAATACAGATATATGACGCCAATGGCGAAGATCAAACACAGAAAAGTAAGTAAAGAAACTAAAACATCGCCAAGGAAACCAGAAATAAAGAATAAATACATATCCGTGACTCTAGGTCCGAAAGAATATATAATTTGTGGTTTCTAAGTCTACCAGATATATATAGTCTAGTTGATGGGGGTTTTAACTAGATACAACTGAATAAATATACAAGTATAAATGGTGGTCACGATGTAAATGTACCCCGCCTACCAAAACAAATCACCCTGAAGAAGGTGGTGTGCCAGTAAACCGCTACTGAATCCGTGTGGTCAATCTGCAAGAAAACGGTGGCACAACGGGGATGAGTTGCCAACTCGTGAGTAAAAGACATCACCAGGTAGAAATCGAATGTATGACGATTTCCTAGGTCATACAGTAATATAATAATAATATAACAACGCCGAGTGGTAACAAAGATGATAGTGTAAACATAAGTATAATACTAATATAATCGTGTCTGTGTCATAATATGGTACTTGTGGGTGTTTTGTCACCCCATTGAGATGAGAATACGCGCACGCTTGTCAGGCGTACTACAGATTCATCCTGCCTAGGGTAGGCAGGGGTTTATTGATTGTGGGGATCCGAATCTCCGGCAGCAACGGACTAAGCTGCCGTTAATTACCCCTCGCCTTTAGAGCGAAAGAACCTCCGATTGATGGGTCAAACAAGTCATGAAAACTCAACGTGCAGTGTGAGTATGTTTTGAAAGGGTTTTGGATATATCGGGGGCCCGTAGAGTTTTACGGAGGAGTGCATAAAAAATGGGGGGAGGAGCGTCTGAAAGACTCGTGCGTAGCACGTGGGCGTATGGTGCCCACGGGTCACGTGCCTGGCGCGTGAGCGCTTGGCGCCCGCTGGTCACGTGCGCAGCACGTGGGCGCTGGGTGCCAGCGGGTCACGTACGCTGCACGCAACCACTAGGAGCTGAACGGGTCACATAGGGCGCATGTGGGTGCTATAGCGACCGCGGGTCACATGCGCTGCACGCGATCGCGGGGCATGCGTGTACGTGGGCGCTTTAGTGCTCGCGGGTCACGTGCGCGCACGTGGACGCTTTAGTACTCGGGGTCACGTGCGCTGCATGCGACCATTGGGCGCTTTAGCGCCCGCGGGTCATGTGCCATGCATGCGACCATGGGGTGCCCGTGGGTCACGTGCACGGCACGCGACCGCTGGGCGCCCGTGGGTCACGTGTGCGGTACACGACCGCTGGGCGCCCGCGGGTCACGTACGCGGCACGCGACCACTGGGTGCCCGCAGGTCACGTGCGCGGCACGCGACCGCTGGACGCCCGCGGGTCACATGCACGGCACGCGACCACGAGGAACACCAGCGGGAAGGGGCTTAGCCCCTAGATTGGGGAGTTGAACTCCCAAGGGGTTTTGGAGTTGAACTCCTAACAGAAATTTAATTTATGGAGTTAAACTCCAACTGATCTAGAAAGGAGTTAAACTCCTAGGAATCTTTGGCTCTTCTTTTGAGCCTTGGATACTCCCAACGTGTAATTTTTGGAGATGGGTCTCCTTCTTCTTCCTCTCGGTTGGCCGGCTCTTGGGGGAAAGGGGAGTGAGATTCAAAATCTCCCCTTTCAAAGATTTGATGGGAGATCCGAGCTCCCCTTTGTGGGTTTTGTGGTGAAAAACTATATCTTTTTTAGAAAGGAAGAGTTAAACTCTTGATTTAATTCAAAAAGAGGAAGAACGTTTTAGACCTTTGAGAAAGGGGAAGGAGGCACAAACCCTAGAATTTTGGGGAGAATGAATTATATCCTTTATTCATTATCATGTTGCCTTATATAAGCTTACACATTTATATATAGCTTCTTGGGCTTTACAAAATGGCATTTTGCCCATCACATACCTCATGTGCTCATTTCTTTTGCACATAAACTATGGGCTTAACAAAAATTTGGCTTTATGCCCATTTTGCTTATATTCATGCATAAAAAATTACATCAAATTTATTTATTACATGATTTTTATTTTGGCATGGGGGAGGCAGGCCGCTTCATGTTCGGGCTCGACTCGGGCATGAGCCCACTTGATCTGGGCTTAGGCCCACCTGGCTTGGGGTTGACCTTGATTTTGACTTGGTCAACCGGGGTGCAATTTTTGACCCCAACAAAGTGCCCCCCATCAATGAATGCACACCGCATGCATGAGTTGTGTGCATGAAATTGATGGATATTGAAGTTGGACTTCGAGGTGGAACATCATTCTAGGGGCGGAGCATCATCCCGGGAGCATAATTCCGGGGATCGGAGCATAATTCCGAAGAGTGGAGCTTAAGGGGTCGAAGCATAATTCCGACGAGTGGCAGACATTCTGACCGAAGCATAATTCCGACAAGGAAAGCAGATACTCCGAGGCGAAGCATGATTTCGACACGGGGTACATTCTGAGACGAGGCATGATTTCGACGCAGAGCTTGTTAGTCGACTTGATTCCGAGGCCGAGTTTAATTCCGATGGAGAGGTCATTGGTTGACTCTGGGCCGAAGTATAATTCCGACAGGGAAGGCAAATGCACCGAGGTGAAGCTTGATTTCGATACGGTTGAGACGAAGTATGATTCCGGCGCAGAGCTTGTTGGTCGACTTGATTCCGACGCGGAGCTTAATTCCGACGATGAGGTCGCTGGTTGATTCCGAGCCGAAGCATAATCCGACATGGAAGGCAGATACACCGAGGCGAAGCTCGTAGGGTTAGCTTAGCACCATGTGAAGATTTTGGCAAGTATCAATCATGCTAATTTAAAATTTTGGGGTGCTAAACAAAACCTTAACCAAGATCTTAACTAGAGACTTAGGGTTAAACATGATATGTAAACTCTTTACATCTAAGTGAACAAGGAATACAATCTCTGTAGACCGGTCCTTCACTTCAATAGCTCCGTATAGTAATCTCTTCACTGCGATCACGAACTTCCGGACTCTAGAGAGGCTCCCATGAAGAAACGAACAAGCTTGCTTCGAAGTCTTCCAGGCCGAGCATGATCTACGTCGAGGAAACACTAGCTCATGCTATCTCTTCACTAATTGTGTAGATTCATGAAGAAAACACCCTAAACTAAATGCCTAATGGTAGAGGATGATGAAGTAGGAAGTGGGCTCACTTTAGATATATTTTTCTCACAAGTTATCATCACTTTCACAAAAGCTAGAAAGCTTGAATGAGGAAGAAGAAGATGAAGCTCAAGTGATGAAATGAATCCATGAGGCTAGAAATGCAACCATAGTTAGTGTATGTCATCCACTAACCATTGTAGAGACTTAACCATAGCTTTGAGTTAAGGGTTGGGTCAAAAAATATCTTAAACTAGACAAACAAGTGGACTAAGTCAATGTTTTCCACAAGCTTCTCCAAGCTTCTACCATGACACATTATCCAAATGTTTGAATTACTTAAAACAAATAAAATCCTAACTTTAACCTAGCATGGTGTGAGTCTCATATATACATGTTGCATGTGTAACCTATCATGACACAACAATATATATAACATATATATTTTGTGCAAAAAAGAAAACAATACATTTAACATATATCACATATATATAAATGTATCATAAAGTGAGAAAAGAAATCTTAAGTGAGCTAATATTAGTCAATGTAATTTAATATATAAAATATATAATTATACATTAAATTATTAAATCAACTCTTGATTTAATAATCCGACTATAATACATATAACCGACTAATATCAAATGAATCAACTTATCGAATCAACACTTGATCCGATAACCCGGCTATATCACATATACCCGACCGATATCACATATCGCGAGAATAGAATACGGTATCACATACTCGTATTAATCTCAGTCCCGCACATATCACATATGTGCTCCTACTCCGTTTCGCATGAACCGGGAAACCTCTGTGTAGGACTCTAAAGACTCGTCAATACGCCGACAGTAGGTGATGATCATATCAAACACCCACAAGCCGCAAGCGGTCTGCTAAACGTAACGGCCACCCGGGTATTGAGCGATCAGAAGATCAACAAGCAAGCCTGCTATAACTCCTGCGAATCCAATCAGTAAAACTACCGTACAGTCTGATCTCTTCGTCTGATATGTCGTATATCACAACCTGGGGGTGGTATAACGTCAGACCCCAATAGCCTAATAAGTCATGCCGATATAAGGTCCATAACAATTCGAGAAACTACTGGTAACACTTACCAGTAAATCTCAGCAACCCTGGCCAGAGATTTCCTGTTATGGCCAATCGAGCATAGCGCAACATCAACTCCCAACACCGGAAGAGATGAAACCCCTCCTATCGCTCATTGCCTCCATGTGACTCAGGACTGTACCCAAAAACCACCTTTTTGCATGATCTCTTGACCGTGGTACGGTGGAAATCAAAACACAATGGGAATCACAAAAGACTCTATGACGATCTCGGGTCTACAGACTAACCTGTACCAGTGTCACCAGAGAACTGCTATCCGACGATAGGTATAATACTATCTAGGAGTTCTCGGCGAGTCCGTCCAGTGTACCCAGTCTCCACTGAGCACCCATATGCCTTCTCTGATGTCAAACACCAATGGATATGGGATCATCCATCGCCCATCATATGGGTCAAGAAGCGTATAGGCTAATCTACTCTGGAGTACCGATGCCTTGTCTCGATACTCCCACGACTACGAACATTTGAAGGATATACTTATCGACTACCATGTCCCCACTAGTATGATCTGCATCATAATCCTGATAGTCAAGTAATCATCCTAAGGGCTTTATCAACATGTGATCACAAAACAGTATTAACATGTTAAGATAAAGTGCAACCAGATAGCATATTATCATGTCGAGCAAGAAAGTCCTCCCTATATATGTCCAAGCATCCACTACAATATACATCGCATGTACAGTAATGGCCTCTAGGGCATACATATAACTAACAATCTCGCACTTGCACTAAGGTCATCTGTTGTAGTATCCAATACCTAACAATATAGCAGTGGTTGTAGTATCCGATACTCAACCATTGTAGAGAAATCTCTCTAAGGGTAAGGCCTTTGTGAGTGGATCCGTTGTGTTATCCTTCAGGTTTACTCTCCTTACCTCGATCCTTGGAGATCATCCATCTCCCTGATCAGGTGATACTTGCCTCAGAATATGTCTGGAACGCTGATGGGACCTGCGTTCCTAGGCCAAAACCACAACTCCATTGTCGCCACAATAACTGTTATTGGACGCTCAATGGTAGGAACCTTGTTCATCTTATGAACAAGAAATGTCCATACAGCCACTTTGGTAGTATCGTTGGTAGCAATGTATTCAGCCTTTATCGTCTAGTATGTCACGATATCTAGCTTGGAACTCTTCCAACATACCGTCCCTTCACTGAGGGTAAAGACAATGCCTGTGACTGACTCTCAGTCAAACTTATCACTCTGGAAGCTGGAACCAAGAACCTTCCTTTAGTGCTTCTCAAGTACTTAAGAATGTCCTCCACAGCTGTCCAGTGATTCTCCCAAGATCCGATTGATTCCTGATCACTAAACCTAGTGAGTCATCTACATCTGGTCTGGTACATAATATCGCATACTCTGATAGAGCCCACTGCCGAAGCATAGGATATCCCTTGTACGAGAGCTCTCTTGAAATCAGTCTCGGGAGACGTCTTTTTGGAAAGAGTGATCCAAGAGTAAGTGGGTGAACCACCACGTTTAGAATCATCCATACTAAACCCCTTTAGTATAGTGTTTATGTACCTGGATTTGGGACACTCCCAACATCCAGTATAGATCTATCACCATAAATCATAATCCATTGTTGTAGCAGGTATCATCTAAATCTTCTAGTGAGAATCCCCGTGATAAGAGGAGCTTGACCGAGTGTAGCATAGGAAACCATTTCTTATCAAGAGTATGTTATCTACGTACAATACGTGGAAGATAACCTTACTCTCTACAACCTTCTTGTATATATAAGGTTCATCTACCATTTTCATAAAGTCAAACTCTTTGACTGTCACATCAAAACAGATGTTCCAACTCCGCGATGCTTGCATTAATCCTGATAGACTTAAGCATAGCTTTAAAAATCACAACTTTTCCATTTACACCAAGAATCTTCTCAAGATTCAATTTGCTCCCAATGGGTTTTACCCCTTCAGGTGCAACATACAAAGTCATATCTGTTGGTGTACATGGATTCTATCTTTGATCGCATAGCATTCAGCCATTTCACAGAGTCACCACTCCTGATGGCCTGCCTGAACCCGGTTGGGCCATCATCTCATGATGCAATCCTCGCTCCCACTGTCACCGAGAAAACCGTAGTATCTCTCAAGTGGATGAGGAACCCTACCAGATACGCGGAGAGGCTGAGGTTCATTGGAGACTATTGAATCCTTTGGTTTCACCAAATCATCAGCTGTTAGTTTGTCTAGCCGGAACTCCTTCCAGTTCTACCTCATAACCACTAATTTCTTCACAAGAAATACCTTTTCTCAAAAGGTGGCATGCTGAGAAACAAAACACCTTTTGCTCCTCAGATTGGTAGAAGATATTCCCTCACAAATATTTGGGATATCCTAACAAACTTATACAGAACTGATCTTGCCTCGAGCTTGTCCGGATTTTGTTTTTCAACGTAGGCCAGACAACCCTATATCTTAACTCGTTTAAGACATGGTCTCTTCCCATTCCATATCTCATATGCAGTGGTAGGCCCTTATTTGGATGGAACCCCATTCAATAGGTATGCAGCTTCTCAGGTGCATAACACCCAAAAGGAAACAGGTAATTTAGCAATACTCATCATAGAGCGCGCCATATCTCATAGGGTGCGATACCTCCGCCCCGATACACCGTTGTGCTGTGGTGTATACGAAGGAGTAAGCTGAGAGAGAATCACATTCTCCTTTTAGAAACTCCAGGAACTCCATACGCTAGTATTCGCCTCCTCGATCACATCGTAGGACTTTAATACTTCTACCCGTTTGGTTCTCAAAAGAACCAAAGATATGGGACCATATACATCATCATGTATCCGTCCCAAGAGTTCACTAACTCTTTCTCTATTTCCAGTAAACGGAGTGTTAGTCATATACCTTTGAGACAAGACTAGCAAGTAGCATAAGATGAAAATTCGAATAGATTCTCATATTCATCCTCATGTAACTTAGCTGGTCGTGTCGTATTGATATGACCTAGTCTACAATACCATAAGAAGGATTCGTTCATTTTTGAATTAGTCCTCTTGTGTGTGTTCTATATAATTTGAACTGTGGTTTGATTTAGAACGTATATGCTATTATATAACGTGCCTGATCGAATCAACTCTTGATTCAGGAAAATGTTCACAACATTATCCTCCAATACAGAATTATATCCTTCTTTAATTTAATAAAGAACATGATGTAATGTTGTATATCAGGTTCGGTATGTAACAACATTTGTTCAGAATCAATGTATCAAATACTAGGTGATATCTGCCAACAGACTTAGCTGCAACAATTGCATCATTCTTTAACACTTAGAGATTTATCACCTATTCTCAGTTCTCTACCTTTCTGCAGCCCATATAACATATTACATATACGGGATCCTGATCCGGTATCACATACCCAGGACGTAGAGAATACTGAAAAACAATTGTCGGTAATGTACACATCCGAAGAAGATGCATTAATATGCACTTTCTTCGATTGGGTGGCATGGGAATCTGGATATTCCCTTATTTCCTGATCGGACTTATAACAATTATAAGATTGAGCGGAACCAACGTTCCCTAGCTCGGTATAATAAGCAGGTTCGGTCAATGCATTCATATTATTATCTAGATTAAGGCATGACATGGTCGCTATCAGGAGAGAGAGAGAAGAAAACACTCTACATGCGCTCTTGCAAGATTAGATTGGTTATCAGAATATCTAATCAGGATGGCTCCCACTGTTTTAGTCAAATCTTCTTTCAAACCCTAAAAGGTAAGACTAGTCGGGATTAATTACACCCTAAAAGTTCGCCAATCTTTCGGCCAGGCTAGTGTCGGTACTTTGAGGGAGGTTCCCCGTGCTTTCGCACGGACCTAATTAAAATAAACCTCGTTTTCCCAAAGGCGTAACCCCGTTAACACATTTCTAGACACCTACTTGAGAAGCTAATTGTCATGTGTAAAACTCTCCCAGGAGTAACTCTTACTCGCAGTGGGTATCGGGATCCAACTATCTCATAGAAGGTATGCAATCGCATTGCAAATTTCAACACTTGAAATTCCCGATAATATTTTGCCCTAAGCGATCTATGACCTTGACAAGGTCAACAAACTATAGACCGCACGTCAAGTTCAATCCGTCATTTCCTGATTGAATTAAACCCACCCGCACGACCCTTGACAAGGTCAACAAGGCCGCACGACAACCCTAATCCAATCGCATCATATGCTAATAGATAAGCACTAATCAGCTACCGCACACTACGCCTTGACAAGATCAATAAACGCAGCATGAATACTAAATACTACTTATCTGAAATGACGGAGGGCTACGACAGGTTTTTAAGAAAACCCTTTGCGTAATAAACTTGATATCGTTGTAGAATCGAGTGATTTTAAAAGGGGGTATTTTTTAGGCTTTTACTAGTTTCGCTAAAGAGGTCACTCTCGGTGAAGAGATCTCGGTTCTTTCCTCATCGAATGAGGTGCGGGATATTTCACAAATACCGCTATGCAAAGCAAAAACTATAGAAGCAATCAAAAGATAAACCGTGTTTGTAGCATCTGCTAGTTTCGCTAAAGAGGTCACTCCCGGTGAAGGGATCTCGGCTCTTTCCTTATCGAATAAGGTGCTGGATATTCTACAAGGAATACCGCTATGCAAAGCAAGAACTAGAGCTACCATTTTTTAAACAAATTTCTACAATATCTTTAGGTTTCTTTTTATTTCATTAATCTCATTAATGAAGTCCCATTATTTATGTTTCCTAAGCATCACAGAAGAAACGAAAGCAATAATATTTATATATCACATATATATATATATAAGCATTCGTCTCAGAATATATCAAATGATCACATCACAGAATATCGGCAGCAGAAGAATCACATATGAAATATTGGATATACTAGGAATTCCGTGTTTTATTTAAGCCGGTAAAAACGCGGATTCCACGGTCGTGATGAATAGCCAAACCCACATCCCTAGACCCCTACGAGAGCGTCAAGTAACCCTGCCAATTCTAGGGTTAGAAGACCCAGTCTCGACTCCTCGAGATGGTCTCCCACTGGACCCTAGAACCCGGTTACTTGTGCTCCCGCCTTGGGTCTATCCTAATGCGGAAAAGTAAATAATATACATTAATAGTGACATCATCCTCAACCCGGAAGTGCCCCAATAAAAGAATATTACATACAATGAATTTTACATGAATGAAAATGAAAAACTCTCATCTCACATAAAACCCCCGGCTATTCAAAACACGACGATCCAATATAAAATATCACGGCAACACATAACATCACATGTCATCAACATAAGTAAATATGTGTATCCCAATTGTTGTTGACATATAGCACCGAAACCGGCGATACACCACATATTACACTTACGGTCACAGAAAAAAAAGTGAAAAACTACAACAGTTGAAATCCGCAACCACCTTAGACATCATAAACCCAATATATCACATATATTGGATTTCATGCCTAACCAAATGAATTCTTTAAACAACACATGCCTAACAATTATAAACCCCGCATTTTAGTCTCGATATTGAAAACACTTTCTAATAACCTGTCGGGTAATTCAACAAGATTCCCGATAACCTGATCGAATGCTCGTCGAAAACTTTAGCAGACGGCCGCACCCCCCGATGCCATCGACGAAGTGCACCAAGGCGAAACACCGCAGCCGCGAGCACCCGAACGGATGCTTTTGGCGACGGGGTTCTGCTACAGTCACTTGGTCAGGGCTATGGGGCATGGCTATCTAGTAAGGTTACTGTTTCCCCCAACCAGAGCAAAGCTCTGTTCAAAATTCAAATTTTTAAATGAAGCAACGCTTCAGAAACAGCGCCAAGTGCGCTGCGCCCTAAATAGCGCACCACGTGCAAAGCACGTGTACGCTAGCGCTAGGTGCACTGCGCTCTAAGCAGCGCACCACGTGTAAAACACGGATGCGCTACCGCTGGGTGCGTTGTGCCCTAAATAGCGTACCACGTGCAAAGCACGTGTGCGCTGGTGCTAGGTGTGCTGCGCTCTAAGCATCGCACCACGTGCAAAGCACGGATGCGCTAGCGCTAAGTACGCTGCACCCTAAATAGCGCACCACGTGCAAAGCACGGGTGCGCCAGCGCTGGAACTAAAAGCTCCCCACCGTCAGATCAAAGATCCAATAATAATGATAAATCATTAATTAAACAGAATTAAATTCTGTTAAAGAAAGATACTTCAAAATCTTTCAAAACAAGAAGATTGTGCTCTGTAAATCAGAGCACCGTTGGATCAATGATCCAATGGTAATTAAAAATCACCAAAACACATAATAAATTCTGTATGTAAAGATTTCCCAATCTTTGTTAAAAAACAAGAAGATTACCTTCTGTAAATCAGAAGCTCTTGGATCAAAAATCCAACGATGGGAAATTCCCCAAATCAGTTGGAGAAAAGATCTTCTTAACTGATTGAACTGATCAGCTTGCCCTATATAAAGGCCCCAAGACTTCAAGTCTAAAAAATAGAGAAGCATAGAGAGGAACCCCACATAAGCTTCGAGAGATCTCAAAAAGAAGAGCCAAGCTCTCAAAGAAAGAAGATTCTTCTTCAAGGTAAAAAGAATGATGAACAGAGAGAGATGAAATCATCTCGTAATTAATTTAAAAAAAGAAAGACCCACTTCTTTAAAAGATCATAGATCTACATGACAAAAGTCTTCCACAAAGAGATCAAAAAATCTCACCATAAAAGAAGAAGAACATAATACTTCTCACAGATCATAAATCTATAAGACTCAGGTCTTTTCACAAAGCGATCATGAACATCTCATTATAAAAAGGGGGAGAATAATTCAATTCTCTTAAGAATCACAGATCCATAAAGGCAAAGCCTTTCATCAATATAAGAAATTCAAACATCTCCTACAAAATAAGAACTGTTGTTCTTAGATCTTGAGACAAAATCTCTTTTAAAAGAACATAATTTATTTCTCTGATCATAAAATTGATCAGATATGCTTTGCGCTCTTGAACTGCGCTTCTGCGCTCTTGGACTGGCACTCAGCGCTAAGCGTGACACGTGTCTCTCATGTATGCACCACTTATCAGATGCGCTTTGCACTCTTGAAATAGCACGCTGCGCTTATGGGTTGGGGCTCAGCGCCAGGCGCACCACGTGTCACTTACGTGTGCGCCACTGAACTAATAGCGCAATGCGCTCATAAAGTAGTGCTCTGCGCTCATAAACTGGCGCAATGCGCTCATCATCTGGCATTTAGCGCCAAGCGCAACACGTGTCCTTCACGTGTGCGCTACTCGGCAGAAGCGCATTGCGCTCTTTGACTGGCGCAAAGCGTCAAGCGCACCACGTGCCCCTCACGTGTGCGCTGATAGAACATAAATTGTTCTTTAATAAACCCAGAGCTATGATGAATGCCCAGCATTCAATAAAAGACAAAATATTGTCAGAATTCAAGTCAATGCTCGGCATTGTTAAAAGGGCCAATCCCAAGCAAATACTCAGCAGCCTAAAATAAATGTTAAACATTTTAACTTGATTGGACATAGCCCAAGATTAGCCACAAGTCCTCAAATGCAGATTAACTAAGCCCATATACTCATAAATCTTTTAACAGATCTTAGTTCCAAATTGGATTACAGATCTACCAATCAATATTGGTTCAAGGGTACATCTCTGAACCCCTCTGATATATGTCGTTGTAATCCTTCAACGTCTTCAGAGAGGTGACGGGTCCCGGCAACCATACGTTTCATAGACTATGACGTCTTTAAACTGGATTGTGGGGTCCTTAAACCCATGGACTATGATGTCCTTAACCTCGGACTGTGGGGTCCTTTAAAACCCATAGACTATGATGTCCTTAACCTCGGACTTTGGGGGACTATGATGTCCTTTAAAACCCATAGACTATGATGTCCTTAACCTCGGACTGTGGGGTCCTTTAAAACCCATGGACTATAATGTCCTTAACCTCGGACTGTGGGGTCCTTAAGCCCATGGACTATGATGTCCTTAACCTTGGACCGAGATGTCCTTAAACTAATATCGGACCGAGATGTCCTTAAACTAACATTGGACCACCATGTCCTTAAACTGGTAATCGACCGCAATGTCCCTAAACTAAATAACAGAGTCCAAATACTCTCTTATTAGATCTAAACGATCCCGTTAAGTTGATCTTAGTCTAATATTAGACTAACGTATCCTTAACAAACGTTTAAGTTGATCTTAGTCTCAAATGAGATTAACGTATCCTTAAACCCAACCCCAAACCCAAATCTAAGAAGATACGGATTTGGACTAATCCACGCCCTATGGGCGACAACATAAATTAGTCTCCGTATACAATCCACGAGCAACCAAAAACAAAACAAACACACACGATACGAAGTGACCATGTGGAGAAGGAGAAAGTGGTTACCGTGATGCGGTGGCGTAATTAACTGCAGGGGCTTGCGCCTGCAGGGAAGAGCGTCCCCACAATCAAAAAACCCTTCAACGAGGGGGGATCTGACGAAATCTACTATATCGGCCGCATCCGTTTAAACCTTCGATACATGGTGTCATAAATCAACTTGGCATCTTTGAAGAGGTGGACGGATAGCACCAATTAGCATCTGCCCCGAAATTCAGGCAAGACGGACCTATGCGGTCGTGTCTCCATGTTTCGGCGGGGAACAGTTACCCGACGAGTATCCGCGTACACTATGTAATTGCGATGGACTTTTGATCAACATCAAAATTCTGTGGCAACCGATCAAATAAGACTAAAGTGCTAGATTTATAAAATTCAAACTAGTTATTACATAACCAATTATGTGGATTCCAAATATTATATCACAATCACAGATAGCTAGGCGAAGTTAGATAATTCGATCGATACAACGAATTCCCAAAAATTCCCAGAGAGCTCAACACTTGGGCACAGTTAAAGTTAACCAGAGACATGCCACAGTACCTACGGACCAACAGCTGAAGGGCCCGACCCAAGCTTCTCAAGTGGCGCCACGGATCCGCCGCCAAAACCATGTTTTGGCCGCGGATCCGTGGTCACTTGAACGAGTTAGGGTTTTGTTCTTCGGGTGTGTCTATAGAATTCCCTGCATGATTTTCTGAGTATTTTTAACATGGAAAAATCCAACTTTTGGAAAAATTTCCAAAAAGGGGGTATAATCGGGTTTTCGGAGTTTCGATCGGAATTTAAATTTCGTTTAGAAAACGCCTAAGGCTCTAGCTTGTCTCTGATACCACTGTAGGGTTAGCTTAGCACCATGTGAAGGTTTTGGCAAGCATCAATTATGCTAATTTAAAATTTTGGGGTGCTAAACAAAACCTTAACCAAGATCTTAACTAGAGACTTAGGGTTAAACATGATATATAAACTCTTTACATCTAAGTGAACATGGAATACAACCTTTGTAGACCGGTCCTTCACTTCAATAGCTCCGTGTAGTAGTCCCTTCGCTGCGATCATGAACTTCCGGGCTCTAGAGAGGCTCACATGAAGAAACGAACAAGCTTGCTTCGAAGTCTTCGAGACCGAAGATGATCTACGTTGAGGAGACACTAGCTCATGCTATCTCTTCACTAATTGTGTAAATTAGTGAAGCAAACACCCTAAACTAAATGGCTAATAGTAGAGGATGATGAAGTAGGAAGTGGGTTCACTTTAGATATATTTTTCTCACAAGTTATCATCACTTTCACAAAAGCTAGAAAGCTTGAATGAGGAAGAAGAATATGAAGCTCAAGTGATGAAATGAATCCATGAGATTAGAAATGCAACCATAGTTAGTGTATGTCATCCACTAACCATTGTAGAGACTTAACCATAGCTATGAGTTAAGGGTTGGGTCAAAAAATATCTTAAGCTAGACAAACAAGTGGACTAAGTCAATGTTTTCCACAAGCTTCTCCAAGCTTCTACCATGACTCATTATCCAAATGTTTGAATTACTTAAAACAAATAAAACCCTAACTTTAACCTAGCATGGTGTGAGTCTCATACATACATGTTGCATGTGTAACCTAGCATGACACAACAATATATATCACATATATATTTTGTGCAAAAAAGAAAACAATACATTTAACATATATCACATATATATAAATGTATCATAAAGTGAGAAAAGAAATCTTAAGTGAGCTAATATTAGTCAATGTAATTTAATATATCAAATATATAATTATATATTAAATTATTAAATCAACTTTTGATTTAATAATCTGGCTATAATACATATAACCGGCTAATATCAAATGAATCAACTTATCGAATCAACACTTGATCCGATAACCCGGCTATATCACATATACCCGACTGATATCACATATCGCGAGAATAGAATACGGTATCATATACTCGTATTAATCTCGGTCCCGCACATATCACATATGTGCTCCTACTCCGTTTCGCATGAACCAGGAAACCTCTGTGTAGGACTCTAAAGACTCGTCAATACGCCGGTAGTAGGTGATGATCATATCAAACACACACAAGCCGCAAGCGGTCTGCTAAACGTAACGGCCACCCGGGTATTGAGCGATCAGAAGATCAATAAGCAAGCCTGCTATAACTCCTGCGAATCCAATCAGTAACGCTACCGTACAGTCTGGTCTCTTCGTCTGATAAGTCACATATCACAGCATGGGGGTGGTATAATGTCAGACCCCAATAGCCTAATAAGTCATGCCGATACAAGGTCCATAACGGTTTGAGAAACTACTGGTAACACTTACCAGTAAATCTCAGCAACCCTGGCCAGGGATTTCCTGTTATGGCCAATCGAGCATAGCGCAACATCAACTCCCAACACCGAAAGAGACGAAACCCCTCTTATCGCTCATTGCCTCCATGTGACTCGGGACTGTACCCAAAAACCATCTTTTTGCATGATCTCTTGACCGTGGTATGGTGGAAATCAAAGTACAGTAGGAATCACACAAGACTCTATGACGATCTCGGGTTTATAGACTAACCTGTACTAGTGTCACCAGAGAACTGCTATCCAACGATAGGTATAATACCATCTAGGAGTTCTCGGCGAGTCCGTCTAGTGTACCCAGTCTCCACTGAGCACCCATATGCCTTCTCTGATGTCAAACACCAATAGATATGGGATCATACATCGCCCATCATATGGGTCAAGAAGCGCATACGCTAGTCTACTTTGGAGTACCGATGCCCTGTCTCGATACTCCCACGACTAGGAACATTTGAAGGATGTACTTATCGACTATCCTGTCCCCACTAGTATGATCTACATCATAATCCTGATAGTCAAGTAATCGTCTTAAGGGCTTTATCAACATGTGATCACAAAACAATATTTGTTAACATGTTAAGATAAAGTGCAACCAGATAGCATATTATCATGTCGAGCAAGAAAGTCCTCCCTATGTATATCCAAGCATCCACTACAATATACATCGCATGTACAGTAATGGCCTCTAGGGCATACATATAACTAACAAAGCTTAATTTCGACGTGGGGTACACTCTGAGACGAAGCATGATTCCGGCGCAGAGCTTGTTGGTCGACTTGATTCTGAGGCGAAGCTTAATTCCGACGAGGAGGTCGCTGGTTGATTCTGAGCCGAAGCATAATTCCGACAGGAAAGGCAGATGCACCAAGGCGAAGCTTGATTTCGACGCGGGGTACACTCTGAGATGAAGCATGATTCCGACGCAGAGCTTGTTGGTCGACTTGATTCCGAGGCGGAGCTTAATTCCGACGGGGAGGTCGCTGGTTAATTCCAAGCCGAAGCATAATTCCAACAGGGAAGGTAGATACACCGAGGCGAAGCTTGATTTCGACGCGGGGTACACTCTAAGACGAAGCATGATTCCGACGCAGAGCTTGTTGGTCGACTTGATTCTAAGACGGAGCTTAATTCCGACAGGGAGGTAGCTGGTTGATTCCAAGCCGAAGCATAATTCCGACAGGGAAGGCAGATATACTGAGGTGAAGCTTGATTTCGACGCGGGGTACACTCTGAGATGAAGCATGATTCCGGCGCAGAGTTTGTTGGTCGACTTGATTCCGAGGCGGAGCTTAATTCCGACAGGGAGGTCGCTGGTTGATTCTGAGCCGAAGCATAATTCCGATAGGGAAGGCAGATACACCGAGGCGAAGCTTGATTTCGACGCAGGATACACTCTGAGATGAAGCATGATTCCGACGCAGAGCTTGTTGGTCGACTTTATTCTGAGGCGGAGCTTAATTCCAACGGGGAGGTCGCTGGTTGATTCCGAGCCGAAGCATAATTCTGACAGGGAAGGCAGATACACCGAAGTGAAGCTTGATTTTGACGCAGGGTACACTCTGAGACGAAGCATGATTCCGACGCAGAGCTTGTTGGTTGACTTGATTCGGGTTGACATAGCATCGCTACGCTAGAATATGGTACCAGGAGCGAATCATCATTTTCCATGAGTGGATTTGGGGATTTCGGTTTTTGTTTGGCATCAGCATCGCTATACTAGAATATGGTACCAGGAGCGACTCATCATTTGCCTTTGCTTATTGAGAAGCGATAGCTTAGGGGTGACAGGTTTAGATCCCTGTCACCTGAGGCTTTTCAATTTTATGGGTCGTAAGGGTTCTATAAAAGCATTTTCTCCCTACGAGTCGTAAGGATCCCGTAGGTGCATTTTCTCCCTAGGAGTCGTGAGGACCCCCAAGTGTGTTTTTCCTTTGTGAGTCGTAAGGATCTCACGCGGGAATTTTCTCCTCACAAAGTCGAGAGGACTTTTGCGAGTGCATTTCATCTCTTTTTCATGAGTTTGTGCCCTTTCGGGTTTTCACAAACTCGCCGGCAGTCTTGCTGTTTTTACTCACGGAGCCCTTTCGAGTTTTCATCCGTGCCCAGTTTGCTTGTGGACATACCTTCTTTTTTGGGGGGGAATCTTCATCGCTGGGGGGACTTTGAATGTTGTCTCGCCGGTAGGACTTGGGAGATATTGGGATCGTTTTACGCCCGTAAATTGTATACGATTTTGCAGGATGTATGATCCAGACCGTAGGGCCGGAAGAATTTCGGGACTTTGTTGACGTCTGCATCGCTGCACTGGAATGTAGTACCAGAAGCGACTCATCATTCGCCGAGAGGGGATCTCCCTCGTTTCCAGTTTAACGACTTAGGGGTCATCTGTTCCCAGTTTAAAGACTTAGGGGTCTATGGATCGGAAGCTTGGAATTTTAGGGTAGGGGTCGGCATCAGCGTTGCTAACACTGAAGCACAGGTGCCAGGAGCAATTCATCATTTGCCCCGGGAGGATTTGGGAATTGGTTTTTAGGTCGGCATCAGCACCGCTACACTGGAATATGGTACCAAGAGCGAATCATCATTTGCCTTTCCCTGTTAGGATGCGATGGCTTAGGGGACAGGTTTAGATCCCTATCACCTAAGGCTTTTCAATTTTATGGGTCGTAAGGGTCCCATAAAAGCATTTTCTCCCTACGAGTCGTAAGGATCCCGTAGATGCATTTTCTTCTTAGGAGTCGTGAAGACCCCCAAGCGTGTTTTTCCTTTGTGAGTCGTAAGGATCCCATGAAGGTTTGTTCTCCTCATACATCGTGAGGACACATGAGTGGGTCTTCCCAATAGAGCATAATTCTAAAGGCAGAGACCAGCCGCTTAACTGGTGATTACGGTGGGGCATGGGTATGATGAGAATTATTTGAGCCCGTGGATTGTATCGGTAGTCAACTTAGGGACCAACCGTAGGGCTGGGAGAATTTTGGGAAATTGGATTTTGGTTGGCGTCCGCATCGCTGCACTGGAATATGGTATCAGGAGTGACTCATCATTCACCGTTTGGGATTTAGAATTTGGTTGGCGTCTGCATTGCTACACTAGAATATGGTACCAGGAGCGACTCATCATTCGCCGTTGGGACATTCAGAGTTTGGTTGGCGTCTGCATCGCTGCACTGGAATATGGTACCAGGAGCAACTCATCATTCGCCATTTGGAGGAGTTTTTTTTATTTTTTTATTACCGCAATTGCTCTATCATTTCAGCTTTTCTTATCGCGAAGGTCACGATTGCCCTATCATTTCGGCTATTTATTCACGGTTGCCCTATCATTTCAGCTTTATTTTCATCTTTATTTTTACTCGCTGATTTTTATTGCGAGTTGCCTCATCATTTCGGCTTTTTAATATTTTTTTCGTTTGTTTGTTTGTTTGTTTGTTTTTGTTTTATTTACACATTTTTACATCCCCAGTTTAACGACTTAGAGGTCGATTATTCCCAGTTTAATGACATGGTGGTCAGCTGTTTTGTATAAAGTTGGCGGTCGCAGCTTGACTGTTTGCCAACACGCCTTTAGATAGTTCTATCTCTCCTGCCTTATATTGTTTTTCAACCCAATCTTTGAAAACGAAACAGTTCTCAATAGCATGACTTATCACTCTGTGATAGGGGCAATATTTAGGGTCATCGGTCATATTCGCTTCTTGCGGTCTTTTTGATTCTGGCAATTGTAGACAGTTTCTTAGGGCGTCTTTGAATATTTTACGGACATTGTCCCTTCTAAAGGAATAGACCTTATCCAGCTTCTCTTTCAGTGGAGCTTCTCCTCCCTCTCCGAACACTGGCTTCCGAGACTGGTTGGCATTTGGCCCGCTCATCCCTTGCTTTTTCGGTTAGCCGAGGTGTTGAAAGATTCAGAATCGTCGGAATTTCCGCCTTTGCGATTTTCATCCTTTCGATTTCTCCAGGACCTATTGTTATTTTGCGAGTCAGAAGAGGACTCCTGCTTTGAGCGTTCCAACATGTGAACTTTCCTGGTCAACTCTTGGAATGTTTTGAGACCCGCGGTGCATAGAAACGGGGCCATCCAATTGTTAAGATTTCCAACGAGGAGACTGACAGATTGATCCTGCTTTATCGGCGGTTCACATTTGATGGAGAGATTGCACCATCGGGTTATAAAATCCGTGCTGCTTTCGTTGTTCTTTGGCTTGGTCCTTACGAGATCGGCAATAGTGATCTTATCGCTGACGCTTATGAACCTCTGCCGGAATAGAGACTCCATTTGGACGAAAGTTGTGACGGAGCCATCCGGTATGCTTGCGTACCAGTCGAAAGCAACATCGGTCAAGCTATTAACGAACTGGGAGAGGAGAAGCGCATCATTGCCCCCAATATTTCCGCATAAGGCTTTAAAGTGGGCGATGTGCTGATTCGCATTTCCCGTCCCATCGAATCTTCCGAATTTAGGGATGACATAGCCGCTAGGGAATTCTACCAAATCATACTGAGCAGGATATGGTCTCCCGCTACTGCTAACATCTTTTTGCGCTTCGGCTTCAGCTACCAATGTTTTGACTTTGTTGGCAACCAAATCTATGATTTGATCTTGAGTTAGCGGGCTACTGTCATCGGTAGCCAAGATATTTCCCGAGATAGGATGCGACTAACTTTCATGCGGTCCGCCCACCTTTGGATTTGAGGGAATGGGCGTCGGCTGTCTCGGGACATCGTTTCCCGGTTTATGAGCAAAGCCCTGTGCTTGATTGGGCGGCTGAGAGGCAAGTTGGGCCGTGAGCTGTAAGACGACGTTTGTCAGGTCGTCAATTTTTTAGTAGAGCTTGGCCATCTCCTTGTCTTTGTTTCTGAGATGCTTTCGGAGCTCCTGAAAAAGTTGCTGCTCTGCATTCTTAGGATGGAAAGTTGGCTCATCTTCGCTTTCCGAGCCCGACTCCTCATGAACTGAGGGCTCTCTCTGCTTATCAGCCTCACTGGAAGGGTCTTCATTACCTTCCAGAGGAGGCTGGTCTTGGAATGTGGCAGTCATATTCACACCAGATTGGATTTGAGATGTGGTGGCCCCATCCTTGCTGCGAAGGTTGTCGCTGGGACGCGTGCCCACCATGTAGACTATGTGGATGACATATTTAGCCATCCTTTCATCACTGGCAGCTGTTTTCGTGGAGCAGTCCGGGCTTTGGAAATTCATAAATTTTAACATGGCCGGAGCCCTAACCCTTTTGTTGGCTCTGTATCTGAGCAGCTTCTGCCTCAGCTTCTCTGCCTTGAGCGCTTAGCAGGCTTCTGCTCTTCGGGAAACCGCCATAGGCCGAGTGATGAGGAGGCTTGAGAAGACATCCGCCTGCATATCCGTTGAAGGTATCGCCTGGGCTTGCCCGCGACGTCTGGTAACTTCTTTTGTTCTGACGTCTTTGCCCCCAGCTGGGGCCATGGAGAGCTGTTTGAACATCGACTCGCATCTAGGTTGGGGCGCCCTCGAGACTACCATATTTGGCCTCTTGCCTTTCGAGGCCGGTTTTTCGGTTACCGAAGCTTGAAAAGCAGGGACGGCGTTAGCGGTCACGAATAGAATAGAGTAAAATGGTAGCGGTGGCTCCTCCCACTGTCGCCCGAGACTGGCCGGAAGGATCGTCATGGCATCCATCTTCATCGTGTAGCAGATGGGAGCTGTGTCGAGAGCTAAGCTGATCCCTAGAGACATTTTATTGCGTCCGGAGATTGCAATTGGAGATTTGTTAACCTGCACAAAGAAGCATGATTTCAGTACAGGCAATTGATATGCATATTAATTAAGTTCGCATGAATGCTTAACCCGAAATATGGGAGGAAAGATAGGTCCCACCGGGCGTGCCAGAATCTGTATGATGTTTTTTGTCACCCGATTGAGATGGGAATACGCACACGCTTGTAAGGCGTACTATAGATTCTCCCTGCCTAGGGTAGGCGGGGGTTTATAGATTGTGGGGATCCGAATCTCCAGCAGTCGCAGACTAAGCTGCCGTTAATTACCCCTCGCCTTTGGAGCGAAGGAACTCCGATTGGCGGGTCAAACAGGTCATGCGAACTCAACGTGCAGTGTGCGTATGTTTTGAAAGGGTTTTGGATATATCAGGGGCCCCGCAGAGTTTTACGGGGGTCCCGCTACCCGGATAACGGGCTGGGGTCAAGGGGGCTAGCAGCCCTCTTGCGGGATGCAGGGCAGCGCCCCGTTAGAAAAAATTTCTTTACGGGGGACGTGTTTTGATGTGGAGTGCATAAAAAAATGGGGGGGAGCGTCTTAAAGACGCGTGCGTGGCACGTGGGCACATGGTGCCCACGGGTTACGTGCCTGGCGCGTGAGCGCTTGGCGCCCGCTAGTCACGTGCGCAGCACGTGGGCGCTGGGTGCCAGCGGGTCACGTACGCTACATGCGACCACTAGGCGCTGAGCGAGTCGCGTGGGGCGTACGTGGGTGCTATAGTGCCCGCGGGTCACGTGCCTTGCACGCGACCGTGGGTCACGTGCACTACATGCGACCGCGGGTCACATGCGCTGCACACAACCGCGGGTCATGTGCGCTGCACGCGATTGCGGGCCGTGCACGCACGTGGGCGCTTTAGTGCCCGCGGGTCACGTGCGCGCACGTGGCGCTTTAGTGCCCGGGGTCACGTGCTCTGCACGCGTCCATTGGGCACTTTAGCGCCCGCTGGTCACGTGCCATGCACGCGACTGCTGAGCGCCCGCGGGTCACGTGCGCAGCACGCGACCGCTTGGCGCCCGCGGGTCACGTGCATGGCACGCGACCATGAGGTACACCAGCGGGAAGGGGCTTAGCCCATAGGTTGTGAAGTTGAACTCCCAAGGGATTTTGGAGTTGAACTCCTAACAGAAATTTTATTTATGGAGTTAAACTCCAACAGATCTAGAAAGGAGTTAAACTCCTAGGAATCTTTGGTTCTTCTTTTGAGCCTTGGATCCTCCCAACGTGGGTGTCATGCCCTGCTTCCCGGTATACGGGCAGAGGGCGCGACTGGCCACTACGTATTTACTCTGAAGTAAATACGCTAAGCATAACTAAGCAATATAAAAGAAATGACAAGAGACAATTGTAATGAAACAATAACTTTATTTATTAACATTCTTTTGTACAATGCATGGAAAAGTAAATACATCTGAATGAAAATAATGCCTAAACAGTGGCATAACAGAAATGAAAAGTACTGAAATGAAAATATGTACAATGAAGTTAGAGCTCTGGGTCGTAGGCAAGCCGATCCAAGTCCTCGCTAGTAGGCTCGATCTCCTGAGTGTCCAGATCACCTGACAACATTCCAAAGAATAAAGAGAAGGAATATCGTCAGCGAACAATCGCTCGGTAAGTCCCAAAGATAAGGAAGAAATAGAATAGACAGAGAGTAAGAGAGAGAGAGTAGCTTTTACAGATGTGTTATATTGTTATATTGTTGTATTTAATGTTAACGCTGTTGTTTGTAGCTTGGTACAGAAGAATGCCAGTGTATACGAGAGGAGTCTCTATATACCAGAGACTAAAGGCAACTGGAAGTACAAGGAACCGTTTATGCCATGGTACAACAGCAACGGAAATACAAGTTACGTGTCTTAAGTCTTGCAGTCTCGTGCCATTCTAACACCTTCCGTACCAATCTACCCCTTAAACCCCGCGATGTCTTGTTTGTATTGTTTGTATTGCAACTTATATTGTCTTGTAATATAAATTGTATAATTGGATGACTTGCCAAAACCATGATATCAGTAAATGGATGTAACTGGAGAATCATGGATGCAACTGGAGAATCATGTAAATGGAAGTATATCCATGGTTCGGTTCGGTCATATAGATTGAATAGTTTGATCCGATTGATTATATAGATTCATGGATTCATATTGAATTGTAATATTGTAGATTGTACTTGAATCATATTCAAGTCATATTATTGTAATGAGACTCAGTCTGAGTCAGAACAATTAGAAAAGAAATTGAAGTCCTGAATTAGGTTTTGATGTTATCGGTAACCGCTGCGCATGGGCGGCAGGATTTGTGTCGTTTTCAAAGACGATTACCGTGTTGATAACACCGTTGTTAAGTTGTCTACCTTAAATAAGCAAGCACCCACTTCTCCGACTCCCTGAGGCTCAAGAGATTGATCCCGCTTAAACCTATATTTATTAGGGTCCTTAGGATAATTTATAGAACTTGAAGGGGTTTTATGTAAAAATATTTTTGTATAATTTTCAAAATACACCCCAGGTATTTAATTATCGTCTTTAGAGTTGTCATAGATGTAGATTTTATATTTATGATATTTCTAGTGAAAATAACCTAATTTCATAATATAGGGTATTTAATTGTAATATTGAACTTGTATGGAATTCGTGGTATTTTAATGTAAAGTGATTCTTTTGATTTAAAAATGTTGGAATATTTATATCATATCAAAAATAGGTATTTTGATAATACATATATATATATTATATAAAATAATTTCAATTTATTATTTTCAAGAAATCTTATTTTCTTAAGATATTCGTATTTTAAATCTCTCGAGACCGAATGCTCCTTGTGGAGATCTGCATCTCGCACTACGAAGTCCGAGGATGTACGATAATCAGCACCATCCCGATCGGGTTCTCCAAAATGGGTTGTAGCGGCGCTTTGCAAAGATTTATAAAAAAATATGTAATCTTGTAGAAAACGGTTTTAATAGTTAGTGGTAATTATATGTAAAGTTTCGTTTTTCCGTATTCTATGTTCCCGAAAGGTATTGTGCTATATTGCATATGAGTGTTATGAGGAGGTAAGTTATTACCTCGTGATCTAATTAAAGGTATAGCAAATTTAATGATGTTTTAAAGTAGAAAGTAAACTACATGGTATTTTAGTGAAAAAGAGCGGTAAAAGTTACAAAATAAAATATATTGCCATGAAACTTGCTCAACATATTTGTTAATGATTAATAGTCAACATGTAAGGGTTTGGTATGTTTGTATTTAAGAAAAAGTTGGATTTTTAGGAAGAACCGAATCGGAAATCGGATTAACTCCGATTCCGTCGGGTTTTAGAAATACGTGTTTTTAGAATAGCAAGGTGAAGAGAGAGAAGGGACTTACTTGTTGTTATGTTAGAGAAGAGGGAGAGGAGGAAGTAGAATTCGCCGGTGCGTCATTTCGTCGCCGGAAGCTCCTAGGGTCGTCATCGGAATTTCGTCGGAGTTTCGCCCTTTGCTAGCTCCAAATGCACACAAATTCTATAAAGTTTTCTTGAGAGTTATGGACAGAGTTTGTGAGTGAGGGGTGTCTGTTTAGGATTGATATTTATAGGGTAAAGATAGGGTTAGGGTAAGTGAAAGGTTGTATTGAAATGTATTAAAAATGGTGTAATGGAATTTTTAAGAGTTCTGGAACCGATCCAAGAAATTAAAATATGCAGGAGTGATGGGGAGTTGAAGAGGCACAACTTTCATGTTGGACGAATCTGCATCGGAGCCAGCTCGGCCACCGCCGCTGGCCGAGTCGCCGCCGCCGGCGGCCCGATCTGGCCGAGTCAGGCTGGGTCGGGGATCCCCTGAGTCCATTATCGGTTGGTCTACTCCCTAAGACAGTTTGTTTTTAATGTGAAGTGGGGGTTTTTACGAGTTATGCACGTGTAGACCCTTGGACTTCTAAAAATTTAAAAGCAAACAATATTAAAAATAACATGGGGGATGGGATTTGAATTCTGGTGCTTTGGTTCAGCAGTGCGAGGTCTTACCAATGAGCTACAAGCTCCTTCTTGCTATTAAAAAGCAAAACAATTACTTATAGTACTCACAGTAAATGCAAATACCCCAAGTATACATTAACTTTTAAACAAATTTTTGTACACTAAAATTGGAGTTGTTACAGTGGGATTTTTGGATATGGGTCTCCTTCTTTTTCCTCTCGGTTGGCCGGCTCTTGGAGGAAAGGGGAGTGAGATTCAAAATATCCTCTTTCAAAGATTTGATAGGAGATCCGAGCTCCCCTTTGTGGGTTTTGTGGTGAAAAACTACTTTTTTAGAAAGGAAGAGTTAAACTCTTGATTTAATTCAAAAAGAGGAAGAACGTTTTAGACCCTTAAGAAAGGGAAAGGAGGCACAAACCCTAGAATTTTGGGGAGAATGAATTGTATCATTTATTCATCATCATGTTGCCTTATATAGGTTTACACATTTACATATAGCCTCTTGGGCTTTACAAAATGGCATTTTGTCCATCCCATGCCTCATGTGCTCATTTCTTTTGCACATAAGCCATGGGCTTTATAAAAATTTGGCTTTATGCCTATTTTGCTTACATTCATGCATAAAAAATTACATCAAATTTATTTATTACATGATTTTTATTTTGGCATGGGAAAGGCTGGCCGCTTCATGTTCGGGCTCGACTCGGGCATGAGCCCACTTGATATGGGCTTGGGCCTATCTGGTTTGGGGTTGACCTTGACTTTGACTTGGTCAACCAGGGTGCAACTTTTGACCCCAACAGTACCATGTCAACTGTATCATATATATGTATATAGGTGTATCATCCAACGTGTTCTCATCAACGACACACCAAATCATCATAAAAACCTGAGTGCCCGGTATCAACACTCGAGAACATCATAAAAACCGTGTCCAGCAGTGACATATAAATTCTCATATCTCGGGCGCCGTCTCATCGGATTGGCCCTCAAATCCATCTGATCACACGACTCCGGTCGGTATCCTCCGGATATCCGCCGAGCCAAAACTATCACCGGTCGGTAGTACTCCCCTGCCGAGCTCAACGTCTCTCTATACGATCTTCTTGCGCCGAGGTACCATACCGAATCCACCATGTACCCGCAGACGGTGCTTCCTCTCTTCTCGAATCGGGTAAACACATAGCTCAGAACCGAGAAAAATCATGGTGGACACCACACATCATATCAAGGAAAACCGCATTTTTCTTTTAAAATAATCATAAGTTTTCAAAATTTATATGCGGTTTCCCAAATCCAGAAGTCACATAAAAACCGAAATCTCATAGACATAAGCCAATAATGAAGCAATGAGTACCAGCACAGAATCAATCTACAGGGAATAACCAAATTGTATATATAGCTGTGGCATCTAACTAAGTAAGAAATACAATATCTAAACTAGTATGCGAGGTAATGAGTACTAAGCAATACTAATAAGCTACAAGTTATTAGGTTATACGATGAAGTAACAATTTCTAATGTGTACGTGGAATGACAATTACCGATGATGAGTGTGTGAGCCGGTAAGTATGTGTACGTACAACATGTGCATCATCGGTAATGGTGCATGTGTCCTAGCAGACGAGGTCATACGAGATAAGTAAAAGAACATGTATGTAAAACGCAAAAAGAGAATAATACGAGCATAGCAGAAAAAGTAAAAAGTAAATGCAACAGTATAAAATATATAGCTACATATGAGCCATACAGTTATAGTTTGAAAATAGTACGAATCGTTGTTTTTAGAAAATAGGGGCTACGGTATTTTGAGAAAAAGATACCACTTGAAAATCCGTAGCGACCCTTGGGGTTGTCTTTTAAAAATGTATAACAATCCGTTAGTTTTTGAAAATAGGTATGGCTCTAATTATATTCTAATATCTAGTTAAGTGATTAGAAGACTAAACATTTCCTGGGTCGAAAGTGATTAGAAGATTATAACAATTCCGAGTCGATACATCCATCAGTCGGCGATCCAGCCTCATAGTATCACGTATGGTATAGTCCATCGTATGGCATCCTCGAATCAAGAGTGCGGATCAATCATCATATATGTCATATCTCGTACGGTATAGTCCATCGTACGACATTCTCGAATCAAGAGTGCGGGTCAATCATCCTATATATCATATCACGTACGGTATAATCCGTCGTACGATATCATAAATCAATGGTACGGATCTATAGTCACGTGCATTCCATCATCGTATCTAGTCACATGTCGTCGCATGTTATAATTATAAATATGTATCGCTCATTGTCCATACAATATATCATATCATATTATGACGTTCAATCTCATATCACATAACATAGCCTCGTGACATCATGTCCGATTATATCGATTCAAATCATTTTAACCCGTCATATCCTCATTTCGTGATATCATATCGAAGTTATCCTCAAATTTACATGTGTGTGTGTGTGTATATACATGTACGTACATGTACATGTACATATACACATATCATACCAAGTGTGTGTGTGACAACATATATACCTATGGCTCAAAACTATAAAAAAAAGAGCTAAGGGTAAACTTTCCTACGAGTACGCTTATCATAACTTATAGTCTCCTAGAACCATATTTGCTCGGTATACATATCTAACATATAAATATATATAACTATATATATGCACCCTATTACTACGGTTGCGGGGGTGCTATACGCCATCCATCCGACTTCCCCCGTAGATATATATCTACTCGCCCACTATCCTTGCTCTAGCCGTAGTCGATGAACGTCTTGCTCTCCTTTGTTGTCCTGGATGTCCACGCGAAGGTATCTACAATTCAAGAAATATCGTATCATAAACAAAATCAAATCAGAAAACTGATATGACAAGCAAGACATACATAGGTTAGAACCTATGGTCCACACATGCAAGAATAATCAACAACTCCCGACGTTGACATACAAACGTCAAACGACCGAGTCAAAACTCAAATACCAAAACTCAAGTTAACAAAAGTCACAAAACAAAATCAGCAACTTGGAAAAACGCTCCCAGATTTTACCCTAAGTGAAATTAGGACATTTTGCATATAGGGTAGGCCTAGATATCAGATAATGGAGCTATGGACCAAAAACCACACCGTAACACCAAGACCAGGCCGCAAATTGCGGCCAAATAGGATATTTTGGCGGCCAAAGAAGGGAGTTAGGGGCTCGGGTTTCTAGGGTATATTCTTAATGGAGTGCACATCCTTCTGTATTTGCAAAATATTTTTCAGAGTTCCCGAGTCATAACAGATCCTAATTGATCATCACATTTCCACAAAACCCCGATATTGGAAAATTCCAAGTTCATGTTTGAGATTTCTAAACTCAGTTTGGTCCAGAATTCTTTCACAGAAAGGTTTGTAGTCACTAAGTAAATCTCAAATACACCTCTACAACTCAAAACATTCAATAAATCTCATCTTAGAATTTTTCAAGATCACTAAACGTACACTTGTTTAACTCTAAATTACTATAGGAGATTAGGGAAACTTAACATTTAACTAAAAGTGGGGGAATTACCTTCCAAAAACAACTCAAAAAAATTCTAAGATGGCCAATTTGCTCATAGTCCTAACATGATCCCTCCATGGTGTTTGTAGTGATGTGAGAAACGTTATTTGTGAAGGGGACATGTGATTTTGTTGAATATTTGGGAGGGTTGTATAGTGGCAGTAAGGGTGGATGAGGAGTCAGAGAAAATGGAGGAGGAGGTGAAGAAGAGAAGGGAAAGTTGTAGAAACTTCTCCCTCCCTCTCTCTCTCTCATGATACTTGTCACCTCAAGTCTCTCTCTCATCTTTATTTCTTTTTTTTCTCTTTTCTCATTTTCCCTTTTTCTCTTTTCTTTTTAAAACCAAACACAACAAATACAATTGAAACCAACATGCAACAAAATACAATATGTCATGATGCATTAGCCATGATTAATAAAAATGGATTTGGTTTAATGCATAATTAGTAGTGCACTAATCAAGTTTAACATAACTTGTATGTAAATAATTGTATAATTATTTATTAAATGTCCAAATCCAATAAATGCCTTCATAATTAATAATTCATATTACTCTCCAAATATATTTTCCAAAATATTGGTATATAATTATGTCATTCTACGAAAACCCAAATTCATACTCGTATAGTTTTCGTGAATTTTGTTATTTTATTATTTAAATTCCAAAAATAATATTTTAAATTTCTGAAATGTTACGAGAAGCCCCTCGAGAGCTCAAAGATGGCGGACAAGCAACCTTTGACGAGCTAACCGAGATTGATTTGGGAACGCCCGATAACCCAAGACCGACTTACATCGGCTCACACTTGTCAGAAAGAATGAAAGAGCGGATAATCGTCCTGCTGCATGAGTTTGTCGACTGCTTCGTATGGACGTACAAAGAAATGCCTGGCCTCTCTCCTGAGGTGGCCGTGTATAAGCTGGCTATATCTCCTTATGCCAAGCCAGTCAAACAAGCTCCGCGAAGAATGAGAAGGGAGCTGGAAGAAAAGGTCATCGAGAAAACCAAGAAACTCATCGATGCCGGCTTCATCAGAGAAGAGAAATATGTAGATTGGATCGCTTGCATCGTCCCAGTGAAAAAGAAGAATGGGCAGATTCGAGTCTGTGTTGATTTCAGGGACCTGAACAAGGCATGCCCTAAAGACGACTTCCCGTTACCGGTCATGGAAATGATGGTCGACGATACCTCAAATTACGAGCTGTTCACCTTCAAAGATGGCTCGTCTAGATATAATCAGATCAAGATATCACCCGAGGATGAGAAACACAGAGCATTTTGACCCCAATCGGGATATACTGCTACAAGGTGATACCGTTCGGACTGAAGAATGCGGGCGCCACATATCAAAGGGCAATGACCAAAATCTTTAATGACTTAATCCATAAGGCCGTCGAATGTTATGTTGATGATTTGGTCATCAAGACAAAAGCCAAGGCCGATCACATCCGAGATCTCAGGACCGTTTTCACCCGACTGAAAGAATAAGATCTGAAGATGAATCCTCTAAAGTGCATTTTTGGCGTGTCGTCTTTGGCGTGTCATCTGGAAAATTCTTTGGCTACATAGTCCGACATCGGGGGATCGAAGTTGACCCATCACAGATAAAGGCTATCATGGAGATTCCCCTTCCGAAGAATCTGACGCAGCTGAGATCTTTTCAAGACAAGCTTGCTTATATATGAAGATTTATCTCAAATTTATCGGGGAGATGTAGGCCCTTCTCAAAATTCATGAAGAAAGGAGCTCTTTTTGTCTGGGATGCCGAATGTCATGACACTCCTTACCCCTCTTTTTCCCTTACGCTCCACACTCAAAACACGTCCCCCGTTAGAAAAAATTTCTTACGGGACGTTGCCCCACACCCCGCAAGGGGGCTGCCAACCCCCTTGATCCCCAACCCGCTATCCGGGTAACAGAACCCCGTAAACTCTGTGAAGCCCCTAATATGTCCAAAATCTCCCTTCAAAACACAACACACACTGCACATTGAGTTCACATGACCAGTTTTACCCGGCAATCGGAGGTTCTCTAGCTCCAAAAGCGATGGGTAATTAACGGTAGTTTAATCCGCGGCAGCCGGAGATTCGGATCCCCACAATTAATAAACTCTGGCCTATCCTAGGCAGGGGGAATCTGTACATGCCTGAGAAGTGCGCGCATTCCCATCTCAATGGGGTGACGAAAAACACCCTACAAAACTTATCACCAACCGAGAAACTACTGAACTCTTATCAGTAAATTTCATCCACCGTGACCGCAAATTTAGGATGATGGCCAACCGAACACAGCGTGACATCGACTCCTAATATCAGGAGTGACAAATCCCTGACAATCGCTCACTGTTTTCATGTGGTTCGAGACTGTATCCAACTAAAACCTATTTGCATGACTCATTTGAGCCGTGGTAAAGTAGTAATCTAAGTACAATAGGAACTCACATGGACAAATGATGATATCAGATCAAAAGACTAATATGTACTCATTCCACTAGAGAACTTCTATCTGACGATAGATATAATACCATTTAGAAGTTCTCGACGAGTCCGTCCAGTGTACTCACCTCCAGTGAGCACCTGTATACTATCTTAGATGACAAAACACCAATAGCTTGTGAGACCGACCACCATCCCTTGTCGAGGTCTAAAAACATATACACTTGTTTACTCTAGATTATTGACTCTCAATCTCAATACTCTCTCGACTAAAGACATTTAAAGATGTGCTTATGGACTACCCAGCTCTCACGTATATGATCACCATTATAATGCTGTTAGTCAAACAAGAACATTATGTATTAGCGACACGTAATAACAAGTAAAACGTATGCTCATTAATGATAAAGAAAAATCAGATAGTATACTATCACTTTGAGTAAAACTGTTCTACCTATATAAATTCTCTTTCAATTATCATAATCGCTTACCCACAATCACAATAATTGCCTTAAGGACGCTATATCAAACAACATTTATATTATTAATTACGACATTTATATTGAAATAGATCAAATGTAATAGGTATAGCAATTTTACTTTAAAAATATAACAACTTCATGTCAAGTGTAGTGTTTTAAAACAAATGTAGTACTTTATAATATAAATATAGAATTTTAAAAGATAACCATAGTACTTTAAAAAGTAAGTTGTTTATCTGAAAGGACAGTATGAGCATAAACAATAGTAAATGTACTATATGAACTAAAACACAAGAATCTTTTAGTTTAGAGAGTTTTTCACTTCTTCTTTTGGACGAGAGACCAAAACCTATTGCTTTCCAAAGCTGAAAACTTGCACCTATTTTTCCCTTAAGAATATATAAATGATTTATGGAGGACAAGTGTAACATTAAGTGTCATACATACCATACACGGCATAATCTTTGTCCCTATGTACTTTGCTTTAAAGGATTAGATGACAACATCCCATCACATCAGTTTTGCACTCGTTAAGATGAGACAAAAATGAGGTTGAGATCTACTGCAGCCCTTGCATGACCTAGCCCTAGCCCTATAAATGGGTCCCATACCCACTACATTCTAAGATACATCTGCACTCCATTATTTTCCATTTCGGTAGCAACGGAGATCTTAGTTGCGACCGACAGCATCATCATAAACCCCTAAATAACAACCTTAATTAATCAATATTGAAACAGGAAGCTATTAACTACTTTTCTGAAGCTGATATCATCCACCCTACCCTCCCTACCTTACTGTTTGGGCTTACAAACATTTCATATACATACTTGACTAGGAATAAAACAAGTGCAAACAGAAGAGCCATTCCCATGCAACTAGCAAACTGAGCCTATCTAACTTTGGCATCAAAAGCACAAAACACTAGTAAGAAGCGAATCTTCATGGCTCCCAAATCTGAGGGCGCTTCAGCTTTCGGCACGTTGAATCCCTTGTTCCTCCTCTCTCTCTCCTTCGTCGTCGTCAACAAGCGGCTGGCCTGTCATGGGGTCAATGGCAGGTACGGCTTTGCGGGCCACGGCAAGCATAGGAGGGGCCGGTAGGATCCCTACCTTGATGAGGATGCGCTCTACGGGATCTGATGGTTGTGCACCCACAGAGAGCCAATACCTGCACAGACATTACACAACCATGTATAATTCCTGCCATGAAAAATAAAATTTTATTGCCAACCCTTTGTATGGAAACCGATCACTGAAAAAGATTGAAGCAACGTAACTCATTTGGGTATCATATATATATTTCTATTTCTATTCAGTGTGACATAGGGTTCTTCCTTATGGCTATTTTATGCTCACCATCTCTATATCACTCGAGGTAAACGTAGCACAGAAAAAATCAGGGAGTCCTGGCAAGACATTTACAATTAGGCTTGTAGAACAAATTAGCGATAAGCTACAATCTCTCAAGTAATGACAGTTAATAAGACATGTAACCAATTAACCCATAGTATTAAAATATTTGCATCAGCCCATTCGCTTGCCTATGATACTTGAGAACCGGAGGATGCATGTCTCGGGTGTTCTACCATTGTACCACTCGGATGCTATAACGTTGTAGTCAAATAAAGCAGCAGAATAACTACATGAGGCCAGTATTGAATTCATGCATTATTTCTCATGCTTGCTTAAAGCGCGTCGAAAGAGACACTGAGATATGTTCGTCGTCGTCGTCGTCGTCGTCGTCGTCACTGTCGTGATAGCATCGTTGTCATTATATACGCCTTTGATCAAACTAAGGTCAACTATGAAGCACAACCCTATACTAAAGAGGGCCCACAAAAAGGCTTTAAATGGTCCCCCCTTACTTTTTAAACCATCAATATGACATGAACCAGAGTCTCAAATGGAATCTTTCTACCCGATCTTTCTTAGGTTTATTAGCCACTACCCGATCTTTCTTAGGTTTATTAGCCACTAATGGTCGACATACACGTAGAATCTTTTTTTTCCTTTTCTTTTTTTAGTTGTGAGATAAAAGCTGGGTTAATTATTTCCATCACGGCTTAAAAAAGTTGCCCAATAACAGCAGCAAGTTAGACATAAGTAGCAATCCATCAACATCCATAGCAATACAAAATAAAACCATGGCAAATAAGCTGCACCACCACTAAAAAAGGACGTAGGCACTAGAAGTACAAAATCTAGGATCAAAATTATCCAACTTAAGCAAGCCCTTCCTGATATTTTCAACAAACACATAAAAATGAGGTACACGATATAGCCAATTACAAACTGAAGGAAATACTTTGTATCGTCATGTATTTATCACCTATGGTATGTGCGTGTGTTGAACAATTCCAACAAGCACAAATACTTTGAAGCATATCTTTGTTGCTCTTACAGTCTTACTCTTACAACCCAACTATTAATGGATCATACCAAAGAGGTGAGCACGGTTAGTTTTTTGGCAATTTCAAACCTTTTGGTAGTTTTCGCCAAACGCCGGTGGAACTATTTGATAGTTCTGTTTTTTTGGAAATGTTGAAAGTAAAACCATGTTGAAAGTAAAACCAAATGACGGGACTTTAAAGATAGTCCCACATTGGAAACAACAAAAAAAACATATGGGTATAAAATATAAAATGGGTCACAACTCAAGAAGGCTCGAGTCTAATTGTTGGACCCACTTATTATTAAAATCCCATCACTCCAAATTTTCTCCAACTTTCTACTCTACTTTAAAAATAACTTACAAAGCTAGGTCTATGTGCACCTATAAAAATCACATTACTCTCTCAACTTTAAATAAACTTTTAAAAAACCTCTAAAATCCCATCACTCCGAGGAGGAGTCGGAGGACCACCAAGAATAGGTGATGGTTGCATGTCACTCTTCTCGTACTTTGCACGTGACAACACCAAGAAAAAGTGATTGTTGCACATGAGGTGTTGAAAATAAAAAAAAATAAATGATGGGACTTCAAAGATAATCTCATACTGGAAACAACAAAAGAAACACATGGGTATAAAATATAAAATGGATCACACCTCAACAAGGCTCGAGTATTATTGTTGAAACCAATTTATCATTAAAAGCCGATCACTCCATCTCTTCTCTACTCTACTTTAAAAATAACTGTAATATGGAATGTGAGACTATCTTTAAAGTCACGTCATTTAGTTTTACTTTCAACAGGAAATAAGCCTTAAAATAAAGCAATCTTTTCAACTAGCAAATGTTTTTCATATGCTTGCGTGTATGCAATACCCTGTGAAGGGGATTTGTAAAGCTCTATCATATCGATATCAACTAAATTTATTTTCTCGGATTTAGCTAAATCCATTAATGATTAGGAACCCAATATCGATTTATGGTTTCATGGTTCAAGTTGAAAGCAACTCTTAGAGAAAATTACTTCGGTGCTTCCTTGTTTTTTCGAAACCCGTGCATACCCATAGCATCTGGCTTTCCCGGTTTAGCACATAAACCCCTTCGGCATGTAGGTTGCATCCTATCTCCATTTCCTTTTTTTTATATTTCAATCTCTATCAATCCTTATCGCAGGCCTGTGATTGGATATGGGTTGATTAGACATTTTGCCCGGACCTTTTCTTGGGTCTCTTTCCCGCTCTCTTCCGGTTTTTTTTTAATTCTCGATGGGCCAATTAAAATCATAAAATCATAAGCATATGGCATTGGGCTATATACTAGGTCTCGCCCAAAGGCAGAAACAGAACTAAGCTAAAATGATGATATGAACAATCGCAAATCATCTACGTCCTACTTCAATGCAACACATGCAAGCCCTTTATGGAAGATTAATATCCTCAAGTATTGGATACATATGGGCCTATTTTGATTAAATTTGTGAAAGATAACCCATAAATCTTCAATGCATTTTCTGCAAGACATACAACAAGATTAAATGTGTTGCTTTTAAATAAAAATCAGAATTGCAATGTATGGACATAAATCGTGAAATCTTATGAATTAATTCATGTATCTTAAAATTTTATTCTTAGATAGGATGAAATACGTGCTTATGAGTAGTCCACAAGGATAAGTGTGGATGTCCATGAAAATTAATACGGTAATTGTACAAGCTAGCATGACGAATCTTATAAATTTACTTATCAAATCCTACCACATTGGGGTCATTGATATGATTTTGTTACCATGTTTCGTGCTCAACCCTTTATATAATGACCTTTCATTTGGCTCTTGGTCTTATGTAGATCGATGGGAGCTAGCTAACGACGTGTACGCAATATCGGACACAGTTAGCATTCTATGTGACAATATATGTACCTTCCCAGGTAATTTAAATTGGATAGCAGTCTCAGCTAACTAACATGTGAATTGTATGAGTTGGTCAGGTATGCTTGGTATCCAATCTGATAAGATCGTATCCTCTACAATTAGTTGTGTGATCGGACATCGGTTATTGGATGTGTTTGCCTACATGTCATAGCATAAATTTGTGTAAATTTTTGCTAAAATTATGAAAGGAATTTAAGGGCTGGCATTTTAGGAAATTATTTTGCACTCCCGTGTATTTTTTGGGAATATACGAAGCGTAAATAAGGTCCTTCCTTTACAAACTTTTGTGAAATTTTCGGATCTGCATGCCCCATTGTTTATAATCTAGCTCTAGTTGTGCACTTCTCCAACGGAAGTGATCTAGTTTTTGTCAATACAGTAATCTTTGTTTTCCATCTGTACAAAAACCATGGAAAAAAACGATTTTATAGATTGTTATAATATATACACTTATTTTGAATATTATGGGAGATGAAGAAATACAATTCTAGTTTACCAGCCAGCTTTAATAAACTGTTGCTTCTAACTCATTTTGATATTTACTTGAAAATAAAAAAAGGTACGTTCATCATTGTATATTTGAAATATATATTTAAGGCTTTTATAGTTATTAACTCTATAGTAATCTCTTAACAAAAAAGTCGATTACTTGGACTGTTTTAGAGTTAAGAATTTTTTTTGTTTTTCTGAATATTTTATTTCAAATAAAAATGAGAGCACCACAAGTAGAGATAACAAATAGAAGTTATTATCTTGAGTAATCACAAAATATTTCCTCCATATTGTAAAGAATGCGGATGAGATCGCAAATTAGTTAATAAAGATATAATGAATGAATAAATTTGTGATGTGCTTCAAGAGTTATTATTACTAGCATCATGCACATACAATCCATGTATTAACATAAAAATGTGGCTAATATCCACTTTATATCCGTATCTGGTTTCTAGTATGACTAGAACATTCTGAAAATCTCAAGTGTTGTTCATCATGTAAGATACTAAGGTCCTATCAGCTCCATGTACTTAAAATCCGGACGTTCGAGATAATTTACTATAAAGTAACCGTTTAATAGGATTATTGGTTAATGATATAATATTATGTTACCTAATAATTTATTATTTTGAGTTAAAATTATTAATTAATACACCTACATATAGATATACATATCGATATATGAAATATGTAAAGTAATACGGCATATTTTGTTTTTGTCCGTAGAAAATAATAAGGATATAAATATGCATATGCGCTACAAATCTAATCCGGATGCAAATCCTATTGTAACTCAACTTTGGATTTCCAATAGAAATAGAAATTTCCTATAAAATAATAGAACTTATTTACTTTATGCCCGATAATATTTTCTTTACTAATGCATTCTAAATTGATGAAATATACGAGCATAGTTGATCAAGAATATATTTAAATTTGATGAAATGTAATAACAAATGCTAAAAAAATTCTAGGTTTGTTATAAATTTAGATAGTTCTTCAAAATTAAACATTTGTTAATATATTATTACTCTTTGATCAATTGGTAATCAAAAGTGATTGAAATTGTTGGAATTTAAATTGAAGTTGGTAAACCTAACACTAATTTATGACATATAGAATTATATATTCTCTTCATAAAACATTCTGACCAAAAAATAATAATTTACAAAAGGGATTCATATATTCAAAAAGGCTTAATTTCCAAAACCTACTAAAACTTAAGGGTTGTAACACGTAACTACTAAATTCTTTGAAAATTATAGAAAACTACCAAATTATACGAGCATCCTTAAACTTTCTTAAACTAGTTTGATAGCTTATTGGAAATTTAGTTTACAAGTTTGATAGTTTATTGAATATTTACAAAACAGGTATGGTAGTTTATTGAACATTTGCTAAACAAGTTTAGTAGTTTATTGTTTATTAATTTTACATGTTTCCATACACTTGGTAGTTTTCTGTAATTTTCAAAGAATTTGATAGTTATTTGTCACGGCACCTAAGTTTTTGGGAATTAAGCCATTCAAAAATTACAAAAATGATCTAAATACCAAACAACAAGACATCTATAATTCATAAGTAAAATACTAAAATAAGCAGAAAAGAAGATTAAAAGTAACTGCAGTTTTAATTTTCACTGGACGAGGACGACAAGTCCATGACTACAGTTTTTTTACCGGATGTGTGGACTGAGTTGTTATCTTTGTCGTCTTCCTTCTCTTCTGAATCTTTCCTCATCCTCCACCTTCAATTCTTCATCATCACGGACGTCGTCTCCTTTATGTTCAACATAAACTTCATATTCCATAACATCATAATTAGGTACCAAAGAACGTATGTTGTCAAAGTGAGATCCATCGACCACGTATGCGTATTCGTCATCAACAAATAAGCAGTTATAGTGATATGGTACTTTTGTCAACTTGTCCAACTTTTTTACAATTTCATCCTTACTAAACTGTTGTTACTGAATTTCCGTTGAACCGCATCACAGAGACTTGTCACCTCAGATTCGAGTTGCTTGAAACGGTTTTTGAAATGTTCGACTGAACTACATGTAATCTTCAAACCCTAAGGCTTGGAATTGCCTTCTATTTTTTTTATGGGATTTCATTGAACTTCAAAGAATCAATGATCATTCTGCTCCTATTCTTTACTACTAGTAAAGAAAAATGACCAAGGCAAAGAAATATGATGGGTTCTTCAAAATGAGCAGCTATTTATAGATGAAAATATCTTTCGATATTGTTTTTCTTGTATTCTCATCCTAGATAATATTCATTCCTTGGGGGGGTTCAAAGCAGCATTTAAATCTTCTGTGTGGAATGCATACCGTTGAATCCTATAAATTAATCGATGCTAATATTAAACATTTAAAATATTAGTTTGTTTATTCATATGTACTAGAGGTTATGTATTTAAATAATATTTAGCAAATTATTTTATTTCAAAATATGCATAATAGACTAATAAATATATATAATATATTTGCTAATATATTTATATAATCTTCTGTTACATGCAAATTGTTTCGTTTCAGATACTTTGAGCACTCATATTTAATTTGAGCTCAAATATTTTCATGGTTATATCGGTAACATGTAGATTTTTCTTCCACGGTCATTTAGATTTCACTTTTTCAATATAAAATATTCCATAAAGACCGATCATATACACAACTATCTCATGAACTAAACCCACTCAATTTCTTTGATTTTATTATTTTTCTGCATGATTCTATCCATGAGAACTACAGAAAACAACATTCGCTAATCCGGATATCAGTTTAACAAGTATCTTTCCTTATATGTGCAAGGTGTATAGTCGGTCCCTAGAAAATCTCAGTTGCTAAATGCCCCTTGATTTGCTGTGTTCCACTAATTTAGATAAGGATTAATATTAGTCATTGATTAATTTATAGAATTCAACGGTTGATAGATGCATTCCACGCAACCTTCAAATACTGCTTTGAACCTCACACAACCAATCCAAGGAATATTATTCAAGCATAAGAATACAAAGAAAACAATATACTGAGATATTATCATTTATAAATAGCTGCTCTTTCGAGGAACCCATCATTTTTCTTTGCATTATTATCCTTCTCTCAGCTGTTAGTAAAGAAAATGAGCAGAAAGTTTGTCGATTCTTCAAAATTGAATGAAATTCCATAAAGGAAGATAACTGGCCTTAAGAGTTTAAAGATTGCATGTAGCTGTTCAGTTGAGCATTTCAAAAACCGTTCTAAGTAATTTAGATCGGAGGTGATAAGTCTATAAGATGTCGTTCAAAGAAAATTTCCTACCGGTAGTTAATGATGAAATTCTAAAGAAGCTGAATAAGTTGACAAAATTATCGTATCACAGTAACTACTCGTTTGCCGATGACGAAGACACAGTTGATGGATCTCACCGTGACAATATACCTCCTATGGTATCTGACAATGATGATGTGGAAGAGACGGTTCATATTGAAGAATATGAAGAAGATGAAGTTTGTGAGGATGAAGAAATGAAGGTGAAAAGAAAGATCAAGAAATAAATGGTCCGGAGAAGGAAGTTCCGGAGGGTCAGGAGGATGATCCGGAAGGAGACTGCAAAGATAACGCAATCCACATCCGGTAAAAAGGACTGTATTCATGGACATTTCGTCGACATCCGATAAAATTTAAAATGTAGTTATTTTAATCTATTTTTCTGCTTATTTTACTTGCAAAGTAAATGAGTTGTGCATGCTATGTTTTGTTGTCTGTTATTTAGACCACTATTGTAATTTTTTGAATATATGAATCACTTTCGTAAAACATTATTTTTTGGTCGAAATGTTTTATAAAGAGAAAAAATTATTCTATTTGCCTTAAATTAGTGTTAGGTTTATCAACTACGATGCAAATTCCAACTTCAATCACTTTTGATTACTAATTGATTAAAGAGTAATATATTAACAAATGTTTATTTTTAGAGTTTTTAACTAAAAAGCCCTTCCATATTTCGCTCATTTATTTAAAAAACTCATACTTTGTATTTACTTTTACAAAACCCCCATACATTTAAGTTTCACTATAAAGCCCCTTGACCCAAAAAGAGAATCTTTTGGTATCTCCCGTTACTCTGTTAAAGGGTTAACGATGAGTATTGGGCTAGGATTTAAAAAAAAACCAACCCCTCTTTACCCAAAAAAAAATACTAACTATTCCCTCAAATTGACTTTATGGTTAGGTTTTGATCAAAGATCTCTTAAATTGATAAACGTAGTTTTATTTCAAGTGGAGTTTGGAGTTTGCAAACCATAGTTTTGCAAGCCCCAAACTCCACTTAACAATAAACCGCGGTTCTTCTAACTGCGTTCCAAAACGGCGAAAAAGAATTTAATCGTTAAGGTAACAAAATTGATTAAGATAACACATGAAGTCTTGTTAAAAACCGAGGCGGTTAAAGGAAGCTAGGAGACAAGAGAGGCGCGGGCAGAAGACGACTCAGACGCAAGCTTGAAGAAAAGGAGAGGGGGCTACTGGACTCCGGGGCGGGCTCGAAGACGAGGGAATAGGGGCCCTACTAAACTCCAACCGAATGGCACTGCTAGACTCTGGCGCGATATGAATATGAGGGAAGGGCCACAGCTGGACTCCAGTGCAGGCCCTAAGATAAGGCAGTGTTTTAAATGTCTGCCGAAATCCGAAATTTCTCCGAAATTTCAGTTCTGGCGAGTAATCGACACAAACTTACAAAATTATTTCTTTTCCCGAAAATACATCGACCAAAATTTCTGTGTATCGGACGATATTTCTGTGTAGCCGAAATATTAAGATATCAGGCGAAAATTCGGTTTACTTGCTAAAACCTTTTATTATGGGTTTTTTGGATCTCAAGTTATAAACCATTACAACTTACCCAACCCAATTTGTAATTAGCCCTATTTCCCCAATCAGATCCACTTGGAGGCAAAAATCGATTTCTCAAAAGGAGGCAGCTCGACTCCTCGACAAAGGCGATCATCGTCAACTTAAGCTCGACTTCATCCCTATCCCCATCCTCTTCCTCTCAACTCAAGGCGATCCTCGTCAACAAAGGCGAACCTACGACCATTCGCTTAATAGACGACCATTCTACCATTGAATTATTGAGTAATAAATTCATTTAATAGAATTAACAATTTATATTAAGTTATAATGATGACATTTTTTCCAAAACATAAGTTATATCAATGACAATTATAATACAAAACCGTAGAACTGATATTTAGCAAATACCACCGAAATCTCTCCTATATCCGATATCAAAATTTTTGAACCGACACGACACCAAAATCTGACATTTAAAACATTGAGACAAGGGGAGAGCCACGAAGACAAGGGATAGGCGTTGCTGGACTCCGCCACGAGCAAGGGGTGTTGTGGGACTCCGACACGGTATCCAAGACGAGTGAGGAGGGCGCTGCTAGACTTCGGCGCCGTCTCCAAGACAAAAGGCACGAAGACGAGTGAGTGGAGGCGCTGCTGAACTCCAGAGCAATGGGGGCACTGCTAGAGTTTGGCGCGATCTGCAGACAAGGATGGAAGCGCTGCTGGACTCTAGCGCGGGCCTGAAGACAGAGCGAGACACGAAGAAAAGGGAAGGAAGCTGTTGCTGGACTCCGGCACGACCTCCATGAATAGGAGAGGCAAGAAGACGAGTGAGGGGCAACGCTGCTGGACTCCGACGCGCCCTCCAAGAAGAGAGAGACAAGAGAGGCGTGAAGACGAGGGAGTGGGGGCGCTGCTGGACTCCAGCGTAATGGGGGCACTGCTAGACTCTGGCTGCAGACAAGGAGAGAGGAGGCGTTGCTGGACTCTGGCACGAGCCTAAAGACAAGGAGAGACACGAAGGGAAGAGAGGCGTTGTCGAACTCCGGTGCGGTCTCCAAGACAAGAGAGGCACAAAGACGAATGAGGGGGGCGCTACTGGACTCTGGCGCGGTCTCCAAGGCGAGAGAGCCGCAAAGACGAGGAGAGGCACGAAGACGAGGGAGGGGAGGCGCTTCTGGACTTTAGCACAGACGCAAAGACGAGGGAGGCGATGAAAAAATGGATTGGAGAGACGGCTTGTCTTCTTCACACGGCAGAGAGGAGTGGGATTGAGAGAGAGGCGGAGAAATAAAGAAGGGAGAGAGATGTGGCCATGTGGGTGCCAGTGCTCGGCACATCATCTCAAGTCGTGTGACTTCACACGGCTCCCGATAGGAACCGGTTGACACATGAATGGACGGTCCTGATTTAGTCATTGAAATGAATTTTTAAATAAGTTGGAAGCACCCAAGTCCTATACACTTTTAGAGCATAAGAAAATCAAAAGGGTTGACGAAGGGGATAACATTCATATCAATGGAAAAAGTTATGAATCAAAGACCCAAGAAGTAACAAGTACAGGAGTGCTGGTGTTGGATTATAAAAAAGGTTCAAATGACTGTATCAGATAACGTAGTCGTCATAGGTATATAGATTGCTAGGATTGCTTGTTAACGGTTATCTTGTTATTAAAAGTTGCATAGATTGAGATGATTGGTCTTATAACAACATGATAGAGTTCCGTTAAATGATCTCTCTACAAATAATTGCATTGATGAAACTTTAAAGGTTTTCTTTCTAGGCATATCATCATCTTAATACAGTTAACTCGCATATGACCAAATTCCTGGGAAAGCATATACTTGAAATCAAAATCCGGGTCTAATAATAACTTTTATCTCCAGTAATCTAAAGCTGCGGAATCAACATTTAAAAAATAGGAAAAATTCAAACGGAAAAGCGGGTAAAATAAAAATCAAATAGATATGGAAAAAAAAAAAAAAAAAAAGAGGATTACTTACTTCACTCTGTCAAACTTGAGCCCCATGCGCTTCTCGTCATCCTGACCTAATAAAAAACAAAGCAACAACATTAGAACACAACATTCATTCAACAAGATGAGATCTTTGATCCCGAGATGAGATTTTTATTTTTGGGCAAGTAGCAAGAAAGCACCTGCAAGGGGATTGTAGAAGCCTAGGGTTTCGAGATGCTTGCCATCTCTCAAGGATCTGCCATCGGCCGCCACCAATCGATAGAAGGGCCTGTTCCTGCACCCTAACCTTGCCAATCGAATCTTTACTGCCATTTTGTAACTGCAATTTTTTTTTAAGAAAAATTATCGTTTATGATCATCAGAAGAAAGAGGAATGAAGAAGGTGATTTCAAGCTGCAGATTTTGATCTAATAGATTGCAGAACAATAAATTGGAAGAAAAATGGACAAGGTAGGGCTGACCTCAACTCGTCACTGTTGCTTGCAGTGCAAATGACAAGACTTTGATAAACCCTTGAAGGGGAGTGTTTTTTCCCAAAGTAATATTATTAAAATAAATAATTACCGAAATAATACTCCCCTCCATAACAGCCATGTATGACATGGCAGTTACATGCCAAAGAAAAACACTATTGCCAAATAACTAAATTTATTCTATTTTCAAAAAAGCATGAGTTTTTTCATCAACTCTTTATCAATTTTGTTACAATTTCAACAAAATCAAGATCAAAATCTAAAACAACCTTAACAATATCAATATCTTACTAGAAATATGGCAAAATCAATATCAACAAAAGAAAACGCTATTGACAATGACGTTTGAGGAAAACGCTATAGCCAATTGTAAAAAAAATAATAATCAGAATCTGCAGGAAGCCAGCTGGTCATTGAAGATTATGCCGGCAGGAAGCCTTGGTCATTGAAGATTATGTCAGGCATCTACCTTATCAAAGTTTTTAACCCAGAAGCTGACACCAATTAATAAAGGGTTGACCTTAGATCGAACCATTGTAAGAATTTGTGGATCTTTCTTATGGAGCTATGCTTCGACACTAATCCTAGTTTGGACGAAAAGATTTCGATAATGATGATGATTGCAAGTAATGGAAGCATGCTCATCTGTATTGTTACCAATATCCTCATATATATGCAAGTATTCTATGGCCTCCAATTATAACATATATTTGAACATCCACCAAATTCAAACGTTTATCGAATTTCATGAGATATAACATGCCAAACGGTTGATGTCACTCAGAATAAACAAGCCATCACAAGGTGTGGATACCAAACAAATACCTATCGCAATGAAGGAAAGGATTAAAAATTTGCAACACTGCATTCTAGAAACCAAAGAAATAGTAAACATAGTAACGACCAAACTGAATGAATCTCATTACGAACTTCATGATCCTTAATATTTTATTTTGCTGAAAATGCAAATAGCCAAATAATAATACATCATAAATAGCAAAAACAGTTCCATATCATACTTTGCTCTACATTCTATATTTCTCTTTCTACAATGCGGAAAATGTCGAGTTGCTCTCTCTTATAAATTGTTCTGAAGATGGAAGTTAAATTCAGTCATTGTGGGGGCGTTGTTCAAAGCCTGGGAGAAGAGAAGTGATAAACCCAACTATAAAAGTTTGGATCTCTCTTGCTATTCCCCACAAATTGATTCCATTTGCTCGCTGCTCTCGCTCTTGTTCTGCCTCCGGCTGCTCAGGCTGAGGCTGTGGCGGGTTGCTTCCTTCTGCAGGTTGCTCCTGGTTCTCATTTCCACCTGCATTATCTTCAGCAGAAAAAAACAAATTATTAGACCTGCATCGTATTTATATCCTAAAACCACATTAGTCATTGATCCGTAATGTGTTTCCATCCTATTCTCTCTCTCTCTCTCTCTCTCTCTCTCTCTCTCCACATTCCCATGTCCTATATTTTTAGGAATTTGATGCGTCACCATATCAATATTGTGTAGTATCTGTGTCCCATGCCCGGGTGCAATGTTCATGCTACATATGCAAGGGCCGACTTATAATTTTTTGGGCCTTCAGCCGGTTAAGCTATTGATGAACGCATGTAAATGCAAACCTTTGGTGACCCTGTACTATTAATATGCATACATGTATTCGGCTTTTCATGCAATGCTACCACTGTAGTGCCCAAATGCCAAATCTATCACAGTCGGTTCATGTGCTCTCTCTTTTAAGTTTAACGCTTATAATTCAAATAATGCTTATATATCTGGGTGGAAGCTAAAGCGGGTCAAATCCACCAAGGAAAAGAAGGTTCTCCACTTTCCTTTAAGTATCATTAATAGTATAATAGAGAGACGGTGTTTGATGGTGATGTCAAGTATGGGTGCTAATCATATATAAGAATGTTTGAGCAAACACTATGCGAAAGCTCCAATTACCCTTGGGCACAATGAAAATATTTGGTCATTGTTATGAGATAAAACAAATACCAGGTTGCTGATCATTAGGCCTAGCAGCAGCAGCATTCTGTGGACGAACAGGAGGCCGCGGTGGGGCTAATCCTTGTCGAGCGTATCGGATCAAGGGGGTTAGCACTCCAGTCTGGTATCTGATTAGATTGCAAAAACACGAAACAATAACAGTTTAGATAAAGGAGAAAAATAACAATGATGTTCTCTTCCTTTTAAGGGAAAAAGTCAAATTGCAGCATTTGACTCCTTTTAAGGATGGTGCAGATATAATTGACTGGTAGGTACCAAAGAGAACTACTGTGCTTACAGGTAAATAAGCGAAGCTAAAAGCACAAGGACAATGGTTCTTTGTCGGGATCCGTCTTGGCCAAAGAGGAAAACTGCGAAAGCGAGTTTAAGGAGGAGAGCCAAGTCAAGCTGAAAAGCAAGCTGAAATCTCCTCACGACTACTTGTCTTTGTGGCCCATGCTGCTGTCGAGCTGCTTCTCCTCCCTGCCCTTGCTCCTCACCAGCCGTGCCAGTGGAATTTGTCCTCCTGTTAAGGTGCCAATGCAGCCAATTTAGCAACTTTCCCACTTAGAAAGGAAGAAAAATTTATGATATGAGCCCGACAACTGTGGTATATACATAAGTAAAACACCACGGCTTTCTTGTCTGGTTTTCCAATCAAAACCTGTACTAAGCAGTGGAAAGAGCAAGTGTATGGCACATGCTTGCAAATTACAGGAGGGAAAAAAAGAAGGGGATGCAGAAAGAATCCCCAATAAATTACTACTGGCAAGTGTCAAGGGAATGTGGTTGAACATCCATAGCAATGCCATGCTCTGAAAGTATCCAATCGGCTAGTCTGAGGAAGCGAACAAGCACAAAATATGATTTACAAAACCAACAATATGCAGATTATGATGAGGTCCCATAATTCTTCCAGTAGACACCACGCACCATTTATGTCAGCAATGCTGATATTATTGCATCTGTCAATGACGTGTGCACACACTGGGTGTGGGTGTGGAGGGTGGGGGAGTTGTCTTTCTCTAATATCCAAGGCCCGAGGATTCAATGGAGCTTACTCTAAACTAAGAAAGCTCCGCAGACACATTCATCAAATTTTTGGGAAGGATTTTGTTGATTTTTGACACCTAAAACTTCCATATTTCTAAAAAAGACACCTAAAACTTGGTGTTTCTAAAAACACGCCAGATTCTTCTCCGTTGTCTAAAAACACCCCTTCTGTTTGTCGACGGCTGGTAGTTGGGTTAAGTAAAAGTAACTAGGGTTAGATCCCAAGACATTCTCTCTCTCTCTCCCTCCCTCTCTCTCTCTCTCACACACACACACAAATATCCCAAAGCCATGATTAATGAAGCTGCTCCCAGCTAATTTTTCTTGCTTAATTATGAGCTCTTCGTCTACTAATCAGAAATTATGCTTTTGTGGTATTCCAGCAAGCTTGCGCACTTGCAAAAGTAGCAACCATATAGTTATCTGTGATTAACCAATTTAATGAATATTAGACAAAGAAACCCAATTTTAAAAGTATCAAAGAACCCCAATATTAAAAGTATCAAGTATAAGCCGTAAATTTGACCTCATTAACTTTATAAAAAACTACATTCAGATGAGCTAAAATTCAGATGAGCCAATGAAAAGTAATGAACTAAAATATGATACCTTCAAGTTAAGGCTAAAGCAAGAAACTGAGAAATCTAGGATTCAAATGAGAGAGAGAGAGAGAGCAGCAGCAGCAGCAGCAGTGATCAATGGAGGAGAAAGAAGAAGATGCGGCCATTTATAAACCCTCAACCTGACTGTTGAAGGTATTTAGGTCATTTCAGGCCCTACGACAACTGGTAGAATTACCAAACCCTTAACCAGGTTTGGATGGAATTTAACTAGAGGGACCGTTTTAGTTAAGTTTTAAGAATAGAGCGTGTGATTTTAGAAATTTCAAGTTTTAGGTGTCTTCTTTAGAAATGTGGAAGTTTTAGGTGTCTAAAAAATTTTATAAAAAAAACCCCTTCAGGGAATACTATCAACTTGAGAGACTATGGTAACTATAGCCAAGTGATAGGCTGAAAAATCATGTATTGGGTAGACTAAAAATATAGGTTGAAGAAATGAATTGCAGGTTAGCTGTCAGTACATGATCCAATAGCAATGATCGAAGGATAAGATATGGTGGTCCATGAGATACCACTACTTGAATAGTCTAAGCCCCACCTCTTTGAATGGTCATATGTTCATCCCTAAAATATAACTTGATAGTTAGATGCACAATCCCAACTAACTAAATCTAAATGAGAACGATATATTGGAATTGATCTCTCTTCATGTGTGGGGAACAATATCTCAACCACAGGTCCAAGGAGTTATGAATAGTCTATTCCATTAGTCATTTACGATCGTAGACTCATAATCCACTCCCTATGTTGCCAAGCAGAAATTTCACTGAAGTCTCTCAATTACAACTTTGAACTTACAGTTGTTTATATCAGGTTTTTTCAATTATAATTCCTGACATGATTTGATATCATTGCAAACCAAAAAAAAAGGGGAAACAGAGAGGTTGAACTTTCCTTTGCAAATCATAGGATATCAAACGGTGTCACAAGAATAGAAAAAAGATCCAAACGCATTGATATTGGAGGATTGCAAATCGACCAGCGCACAAGCTCATGTATCTTAAGCATATTTATGTGACACGAACATTAAGTATAAAACTCACTCACATCAGATAGAATTAAAACCTTCTACATATATATATATATATATATATATATATATAGAGAGAGAGAGAGAGAGAGGAGGCCGAGGAGGGATACACCTTCTATCCTTTTTGCCGACGATCGGCACTCATCATCTTCATCTTTATCATCTAAGACGTGGATACACCAAATTTCATATGATTCTACCACTTTTCACCGTTGAATTAGTAATGTAAAAAGTTCTATTGTCGGTAAACCGTTAATTGTGCACCAAATTTAGTGAGTGCACAATTAACGGTTTACCGACAATATAACTTTTTACAATTCAACGGTGAAAAAGTGGTGGAATCACAAGAAATTTGGTGTATGCACATATATGAGAATAATGGAGGTCATCGTTATCATCTAAGATGTGCATACACCAAATTTCATGTGATTCCACCACTTTTTCACCGTTGAATTAGCAATGTAAAAAGTTCTATTGTCGGTAAACCATTAATTTTGCACCAACTAAATCAACGGTGAAAAATGGTATAATCACATGATATTTGGTGTATCCACTTCTTAGATGATAAAAATGGAGGTGATGTATGCCGATCGTCGAAAAAAATCATGGAGGATGGATTTTTCCGACGCCATAGGAGGAAATTCACTCCTATGGCACCTTTCCTCCATTAACCTCATATATAAGCGATCCATTGCCAACAGGTCCGTATTTTTTAAAAATGGGAACTCCCGATCTACGACATATTTAACGATCCGATCTTTTCCAGTTGATCACCCTACCCTCAAATGTATATGTATGAAAAATCAAAGGATTTGAAGACTCATAACCAATGCATCTGTCGGGGTCGAAATTTACACTCCACTGCCGAAATTAATCAAAAATTGAAAGTCAAAAAAAGTCGATCAAATTCAAAAGTCAAGATCAAAAAGCCAACGTCAACATCCAGACAAGCGGACCAAGTCCAACCAACCTGGGACCAAACCCAGGTAAGTGGGTCCACGCCGAAATCACCTAAAGCCCAAACGAAACCGGCCATCAAAGAAGAAAGAGAAAGAAATTTGTAATAAAAAATTTTGTATGCAAATAAATGTAAAAATGTAATACAAATGGGCAAAAATCCAAAATTATGAAGAACCCATGGCTTATGTGCAAAAAAAAATGAGCACATGAGCATGAGAGAAACAAAGGGCAATTATGTAAAGCCCAAGGGCTAAGTTGTAAATTGTAATGGGAATTTAAACCGAACCATATGATGAAATGTAGAGTTTTTCTCATTCCCTCAAAATACTAGAGTTTGTGCCTCCTTCCTCTCTTTCTCCCTTCTTCAAATAAATCAAGAGGAAAACCTCTTTTTCTTAAAATAAATAACAAAAACATATAGATCTATTGAAAGAAAGCATCTTTCTTCAATCAAATCTCATAAAGAAGAGCTTTTTGGCCGCTTTCTATCTTCCTCATCAAGATCCAAGGAGAACCCATCTCCCAAAACTCTCTCTTTACAAGATCCAAGGCCTAAAAGAAGAAAAAAAATGAGCCATTTTCCCTCATTCAAAACCCAAATCCCAAGTTCTAAAAATCAAGAGAGCCCTTTTGGATAAACTAGAGTGAAGGTTGAGGATGACCCCACCAAAGGGAAGACTTTTGAGCTTCTCCCTTGGGGATGCTGATTTCGAACCGTACTCCTCTCTTGAACGCGTTGTTCATCCGTGCTTCACCCACATACGCGGGGAAATATAGACCCCGTTCTATATTTCTTCCAATTAAACGATAAAACAACGAAATCGAGCGGTTATACCACCAAAATTTGCACACTTAGCCTATTTAGAAAACTAAGTTAAAATATAAATAAAAAAATTAAAAAAATATATAATAGCAAAATAAACAAAGAAAGCCGCGGGGTTTGCCCAACCCTGGCCAAACACCCGCCGATGCGTCGCTGTGTGCCTACCAAAAGAGGCACCCGATACCAGACACCCGAGCCTCAGCCTCCAAAGGATAGCCGACCCCCTTCAAGTGTGGGAGCCGACTGTTAGTAATATGTATGCCCTAGAGGCCATTACTGTACATACGATGTATATTGTAGTGGATACTTGGATATATATAGGGAGGACTTTCTTGCTCGACATGATAGTATGCTATCTGGTTGCATTTTATCTTAACATGTACACTTATTGTCTCTCTATTACATGTTGATAAAGCCCTTAGGATGAGTACTTGACTACCAGGATTATGATGCAGATCATACTAGTGGGGCAAGGGTAGTCGATAAATACATCCTTCAAATGTTCCTAGTCGTGGGAGTATCAAGACGGAGTATCGATATCCCAGAGTAGACTAGCGTATACGCTTCTTGACCCATATGATGGGCGATAGATGATCCAACATCCATTGGTGTTTGACATCAGAGAAGATATACCGGTGCTCAGTGGAGACTGGGTACACTGAACGGACTCGCCGAGAACTCCTAAATGGTATTATACCTATCATCAGATAGCAGTTCTCTGGTGACACTGGTACAGGTTAGTATGTCGGCCCGAGATCGTCATAGAGTTGTGTGATTCCCACCGTGCTTTGATTTCCACCTTACCACGTTCAAGAGATCGTGCAAAACGGTGATTTTTGGGTACAGTCCCGAGTCACATGGAGGCAATGAGCGATAGGAGGGGATTCGTCTTTCTCGGTATTGGGGGTTGATGTTGCGCTATGCTCGATTGGCCATAACAGGAAATCCCTGGTCAAGGTTGCTGAGATTTACTGGTAAGTGTTATCAGTAGTTTCTCGAACTGTTATGGGCCTTGCATCGGCATGACTTATCAGGCTATTGGGGTCTGACGTTATACCACCCCCAGGCTGTGATATACGACATATCAGACGAAGAGACCGGACTGTATGGTAGTGTTACTTGATGGATTCGCAGGAGTATAAGCAGGCTTGCTTGTTGGTCTTCTGATCGCTCAATACCCGGGTGGCCGTTACGTTTAGCAGACCGCTTGCGGCTTGTGGGTGACTGATATGATCACCACCTACTGCCGGCATATTGACGAGTTTTTAGAGTCCTACACAGAGGTTTCCTGGCTCAAGCGAAACGAAGTAGGAACACATATGTGATATGTGCGGGACCGAAATTAATACGCGTATGTGATACCGTATTCTATTCTCGCGATATGTGATATCGGTCGGTTATATGTAGATATAACCGGGCTGTCGAATCAAATGTTGATTCGACAAGTTGATACATTTGATATTAGTCGGTTGTATGAGATACAGCCGGATTATTAAATCAAGTGTTGATTTAATAATTTAATGTATAATTATATATTTGATATATTATCTTACATTAACTAATATTAGCTCACTTAAGATTTCTAGTGTACACTTAGTATATATGTGATATATATTAATGTACATCTTTTGTGTCATGCTTGATGCCACATACTACATGGGTGCATGAGACTCGCACCGTGCTTATAATAATGATGGGTTTTATTTATTTAAAGTAAATCAAATTAGTTGGAAATTAGTCACATGGTTGAAGCTTGTGGAACCATTGACCAAGTCCACTAATTTTGTTTTACTTGAAAATATTTATTAACCTAACCATTATTGTTTAACCATGGTTTAGTCTCTACATGAGTTAGCATATGATACTAACTCACCCATGGTTGCTATTATCACCACTTGATTCATTCTTCACTTGCTTCATTCCATGGGAGCTTTCTTCATCTCCTTCCTCAAGCTTTCTAGCTTCATGAGAGGTGAAGAAAATTAGTGAGAAAATAATTTCTAAAGTGAGCAAAATTCCTACTTCATCAACCTCTTCTCTACTAGCCATTTAGATTGGGATGTTTCTTCACTAGTTCACCACTTAGTGAAGAGATGGCTTGTGTTAATGTCTTTTCGACGTAGATCATTTTCGGGCTCGAAGACTTCAAACAAACTTGTTCATTTCACCTTGTGGAGCCTCACTAGAGTCCGGGAGATCACTACTTGGAGTGAAGGGGCTACTACACGGAGCTATTGAAGTGAAAGACCGGTCTACAAAGGTTGTATTCCTTATTCACTTAGATGTAAAGATGTTTACACGCTTATTCGTCCAATTCTTTAGTTCAGATTCTAGCGTTAGGGTTTTTTAGCGCGCCAATTTTTTTTAATATGGCATGGGCGATGCCATCCGAAACCCAGCGGCGACCCTAGAAAACCCTACAGTGGTATCAGAACCATGCTAGAGAATTAGATGATATTTGTAGAATTACGAAACTGAAACAACTCCGAAACACCCAAAACAATAACCTAGTTTCTATCGAAATTTTAAGGTGTCTAAAAATTTTTTAAGCACTGCAGAATGTTCCATGAGATGTTACATGAACACCACGGGAAAACTAACCCCTCTCGCCGGAAAATGGTCGGCCACATCATGTTAAAAACCGGCCCCACCATTTTTTTGAAAGCTTTCTGGGTTCGTTTTTGCGTGGTGTTCCAGTCTCTGGGTCTTGGTATTTCAGGTGTTGCTTATTTTTACTAATATTGCATGTGATGTTCTATTTCTGTAAAGGCAATTGGGGTGTTTCGCAGTCGTAATTCTAACATTGTTTCAGGTTATTTAGACGACGTTAAAAAGTTCGAACGGATATCAATAACCCAATTTTTCCCCCGCTGGAAATTTTCCAAGAGTTGGATTTTTCCATGTTTAAAATCTTCAGAAAATCGTGCAGGTGTTCTCTATGGACCCTCTAGAAGAACGAAACCCTAGCTCGATTCTGTGCCGCCGGAACCGCCACTAAACCCTAGAGTTTGTGGTAGTTCCGCGGCGCCATAGATGAGGCAAGGGTTGACCCTTCTACGGTTGGTCCATAGGTACTGTGGCATGTTCTGGGTATTTTTTTTAAACTTCGCTCAAGTGTTGAGCTCTTTGGGAAATTTTGGGTGTTTGTTGATTCGATCGAAAAGTTTAACATCGTCTAGCTATCTGTGATTGTGATACAATATTTGGAATCCACAAATTTAGTTTTGTGATAACTAATTTGAATTTTATAAATCTACTAAGTTGGTCTCATTTGATCGGTCGCCACGGAATTTTGATGCAGATCAAAAGTCCGTCGCAATTACGTTGTGTACGCGGATACTCGCCGGGTAAGCTTACTAGATAGCCATACCCCATAGCCCGACTAAGTGACTGTAGGAGAACCCCGTTGCCAAAAGCATTCGATCGGGTGCTCGCGGCCGCGGTATTCCACCTAAGTGCACTTCGTCGATGGCATCGGGGGTGCGGCCGTTTACTAAAGTTTCCGGCGAGCATTCGATCAGGATGTCGGGAATCTTGTTGAATTGCCCGACTTGTTATTGGAAAGTGTTTTCAATATCGAGACTAAAATGCAAGGTTTATAATTGTTAGGCATGTGATGTCTAAAGAATTCATTTGGTTAGGCATGAAATCCAAAGTATGTGATACATTGGGTTTATGATATCTAAGATGGTTGCGGATTCCAATTGTTGTGGTTTTTCGCTTTCTTTTCTGCGACTGTAAGTGTAATATGTGGTGTATCGCCGATTTTCGTTGCTATATGTCAATGACAATTGGGATACGCATATTTACTTACGTTGATGACATGTGATGTTATGTGTATGTTATATTGGATGTGGGGACTTCCGAGTTGAGAATGATGTCACCATTGATTTATATTATTTACTTTTCCGTATTAGGATAGACCCAAGGAGGGGAGCACAAGTAACCGGGTTCTAAAGTCCAGTGGGAAACCATCTCGAGGAGTCGAGATCGGATCCCCTAACTCTAGAATTAGTAGGGTTGCTTGCCGCTCTCGTAGGAGTCTAAAGATGTGGGTTTGGCTATTCATCGCGACCGCAGAATCCGCGTTTTTTACTGGCTTAATTTAAAACACGGAATTCCTAGTATATCCAATATTTCATGTGTTCTTCTTCTGCTGATATTCTGTGATGTGATCACTTGATATTCTGAGACGAATACTTATATTATATATATGATATATAATAAATATTGATACTTTCGTTTCTTCTGTGATGCTTAGGAAGCATAAATGATGGGACTTCATTAATGAGATTAATGAAATAAAAGAAACATAAAGATGTTGCAGAATCTTGTTTTAAAAACTAGTAGCTCTAGTTCTTGCTTTGCATAGCGGTATTTCTTGTAGAATATCCAACACCTTATTCGATAAGGAAAGAGCCGAGATTCCTTCACCGAGAGTGACCTCTTTAGCGAAACTGGCAGATGCTACAACCCACTCGGTTTTGTTTTTTGATTGCTTTTTTAGTTCATGCTTTGCATAGTAGCATTTATGAAATATCCGGCACCTCATTCGATAAGGAAAGAGCCAAGATCCCTTCACCGGGAGTGACATCTCTAGCAAAACTAGCGAAAGCCTCAAAAACACTCCTTTTAAAATTCACTCGATTCTAAAACGATATCAAGTTCATTACGCAAAAGGTTTTCTTAAAAACCTGCGTAGCCCTCCGTCATTTCAGATAAGTGCTATTTTGGTACTCGTGCTACGGTAGTTTGGCCTCCATCAAGACGTAGTGTACGATAGCTGATTAGTACTTATCTGCAGCATGAAATACGATTGGATTAGGGTATTCGTACAGCGTTGTTTGGCCTCCGTCAAGGGTCGTGCGGGTGGGTCTAATTCAATCAAGCAATGAACGGGTTGAACTTGACTAGCACCCTATGGGTAGTTTGGCATCCGTCAAGGTCATAGGACGCTAGGGGTAAAAAGTATTATCGGGAATTTCAAGTGTTGAAATTTACAATGAGATTGCATAGCTTCTATGAGATAGTTAGATCCCGATACCCACTGTGAGTAAGAGTTACTCCTGGGAGAGTTTTACACATTACAATTAGCTGATCAAGTATGTGTCTAGAAAGGTGTTAACGGGGTTACACCCCTGGGAAAACGAGGTTTATTTTAATTAGGTCCGTGCGAAAGCATGGGGAACCTCTCTCAAAGTACCGACACTTGCCTGGCCGAAAGATTGGCGAACTTGTAGGGTGTAATTAATCCCGGATAGTCTTACCTTTTAGGGTTTGAAGGAAGATTTGATAAAAACAGTGGGAGCTATCCTGATGAGATAAAATAATAACCAATCTGATCTTGCAAGAGCATACGCAAAGTGTTTTCTTCTCTCCTGGTAGCGACCGTAACATGCCTTAATCAAAATAATAATATGGATGTATTGACCGAACCTGCTTATTATACTGTGCTGGGGAACATTGGTTCCGCTCTATCTTATAATTGTTATAAGTCCGAGCAAGAAATAGGGGAATATCCGGATTTCCACGCGACCCAAACGAGGAATGAGCATGTTGATGTATATTCTTCGGGTGTGTTCGTTACCAAGAACTGTTTATTAGTATCTTCTGCGTCCTAGGTATGAGATACCGGATTAGGATATCGCATATATAATCTGTTACATGGGCTATAGAAAGGTAGAGAATTGGGATTGGATGATATGTCTCTAAGTGTTAGAGAATGGTGCAATTGTTGCAGCCAAATTAGTTGGGAGATATCACCTTGTATTACCAAATGGTAAAAACATTGATTCTGAACGAATGTTATTACATACTGAGCCTGATATACAACATTACATCATATTCTTTATTGAGTTAAAGAAGGATATAATTCTGTATTGGGGATAATGTTGTGAACGTTTTCCTGAATCAAGAGTTGATTGGATCATGCACGTTATGAAATAGCATATATGTTCTAAATCAAACCACAGTTCAAAGTAAATAGAACACACACAAGAGGAGAAGTTCAGAAATAAACGAATTCTTCTTGTGGCATTGCAGACTAAGTCATATCAATGCGACACGACTAGCTAAGTTACATAAGGATGAATGTTGGAATCTGTTCAAATTTTCATCTTATGATACTTACCAGTCTTGTCTCAAAGGTAAAATGACCAATACTCTGTTTACTGGAAACAGAGAAAGAGCCATTGAACTCTTGAGACAGATACATGATGATGTATACGGTCCTATGTCTACAAATGTCAGGGCTGATTCCTCGTACTTCATTATATTCATTGAACATCTTTCAAGATTCGGACATATGTTCCTGTTGAAACACAAGTCTGAAACTTTTAAGAAACTCAAGGAATATAAACTTGAAATTGAGAACCAGACGGGTAGAAGTATTAAGGTCGTTCAATGTGATCGAGAAGGAAAATACTTGGGCATGGAGTTCCTGGATTATTTAAAAGAGAATGGGATTCTCTCTTAGCTTACTTCTTTGTATACACCACAGCACAACGGTGTATCGGGACGGAGGTATCGCACCCTATGAGATATAGTGCGCTCTATGATGAGTACTGCTGAGTTGCATGTTTCTTTTTGGTGTTATGCACTTGAAAAGTTACATACCTATTGAATGGGGTTCTAACCAAATCGGTGCCTACCACTCCATATGAGATATGGTATGGGAAGAGACCATGTCTTAAACGAGTTAAGATATGGGTTATCCGACCTATGTTGAAAAGCAAAATCCGGACAAACTCGAGACAAGGTCGGTTCTGTAAGTTTGTTGGATATCCCGAACATTCGCGGGGGTATATCTTCTACCATTCTAACGAGCCAAAGATGTTTTGTTTCTCAACATGCCACCTTTTTTAGAAAAGAAATTTCTTATGAAGAAATTAGTGGTCATGAGATAGAACTGGAAAGAGTTCCAGCTGGACAAACTAACAGCTGATGATTTGGTAAAACCAAAGGATTCAATAGTCTCCGACGAACCCTACCCTCTCCGCGAATCTGGTAGGGTTCCTTATCCACCTAAGAGAGATTACGGTTTCCTCGGTGACGGTGGGAGTGAGGATTGCATCATGGTAGATGATGACCCAACCAGATTCAGACAGGCCATCACGAATGGAGACACTATGAAATGGCTGGATGCTATGCGATCAAAGATGGAATCTATGTACACCAACAAAGTATGACTTTGAATGTTGCACCTGAAGGGGTAAAACCCATCGGGAGCAAGTGGATCTTGAGAAAATTCTTGGTGTAGATGGAAAAGTTGAGACTTTCAAAGCTAGACTTGTAGTAAAAGGCTGTCGTCAATAACCAGATGTGGTTATGATGAAACCTTTTCTCCAGTGGCTATGCTTAAGTCCATCAGGATTAAATCACGCATCGCGGAGCTGGAACATCTGTTTTGATGTGGCAGTCAAAGAGTTTGACTTCATTCAAAAAATAGATGAACCTTGTACATACAAGAAGGTTGTAGAGAGTAAGGTTGTCGTCCACGTATTGTACGTAAATGGCATACTCTTGATAGGAAATGGTTTCCTATGCTACACACGGTTAAGCTCCTCTTATCACGAAAATTCTCCATGGAAGATCCGGATGATACCTACTATATCTCGTGGATTATGATCTATAGTGATAGATCTAAGTGGATGTTAGGAGTGTCCCAAATCCAGGTACATTAACACCGTACTAAAAGGGTTAAGTATGGAAGATTCTAAGCGTAGTGGTTCGCCCACTTACTCAGGAATCACTCTCTCCAAAAAGATGTCTCCCAAGACTAATTTGGAGAGAGCTCGCATGCAAGGGATACCCTATGCTTCGGCACTAGGTTCTATCATGTATGCGATGTTATGTATCAGGCCAGATGTAGCTAACTCGCTAGGTGTAGTGATCAGAAATCAATCGGATCTTGGGAGAATCACCGGACAGTTGTGTAGGATATCCTTAAGTACTTGAGAAGCACTAAAAAAATGTTCTTGGGGTTTGGTAACGGTAAACTCCGGTGGGAGTCCTTTACCAATTCGAGCTTCCAGAGTGAGGTCGACTGAAAGTCGGTCACAGGCTGTCTCTACCTTCAGTGGAGGGACGGTATGTTGGAAGTGTTCCAAGCTAGATACCGTGGCATACTATACGATAAAGGCTGAATGCATCGCTACCAACGATGCTGCCAAAATGGCTGTCTGGGCATTTCTTGTTCATGAGATGGACATGGTTCCTACCATTGACCGTCCAATAACTGTTATTGTGACAACAATGGAGTTGTGGCTTTGACCTAGGAACGCCGGTCCGAACAGCGATCCAGACATTCTGAGGACAGTATCACCTGATAAGGGAGAGTTGACGTGAAAGATAACACGGCGGATCCACTCACAAAGGCCTTTCCCTAGAGAGACTTCTATAAGACGTTGAGTATGAGATACTACAACAAATGATCTTAGTGCAAGTGGAAAATTGTTAGTAATATGTATGCCCTAGAGGCCATTACTGTACATACGATGTATATTGTAGTGGATGCTTGGACATATATACAGAGGACTTTCTTGCTCGACATGATAGTATGCTATCTGGTTGTACTTTATCTTAACATGTACACTTATTGTCTCTCTATTATATGTTGATAAAGCCCTTAGGATGAGTACTTGACTACCAGGATTATGATGCAGATCATACTAGTAGGGCAAGGGGGGTCGGTAAGTACATCCTTCAAATGTTCCTAGTCGTGGGAGATCAAGACGGGGCATCGATATTCCAGAGTAGACTATCGTATATGCTTCTTGACCCATATGATGGGCGATGGATGATCCAACATCCATTGGTGTTAGACATCAGAGAAGGTATACCGGTGCTCAGTGGAGACTGAGTACACTAAACGGACTCGTCGAGAACTCCTAGATGGTATTATACCTATCGTCAGATAGCAGTTCTCTGGTGACACTGGTACAGGTTACTCTGTCGACCCAAGATCATCATAAAGTCTTGTGTGATTACTGTGCTCTGATTTCCACCTTACCACGTTCAAGAGATCGTGCAAAACGGTGGTTTTTGGGTACAGTCTCGAGTCACATGGAGGCAATGAGCGATGGGAGGGAATTCGTCTCTCCCGGTATTGGGGGTTGATGTTGCGCTATGCTCGATTGGCCATAACAGGAAATCCCTGGTCAGGGTTGCTGAGAATTACTGGTAAGTGTTATCAGTAGTTTCTCGAACCGTTATGGGCCTTGCATCGGCATGACTTATCAGGCTATTGGGGTCTGACGTTATACCACCCCCAGGCTGTAATATGCGACATATCAGACGAAAAGACCGGACTTTACGGTAGTGTTACTTGATGGATTCGCAGAAGTATGAGCAGGCTTGGTTATTGGGCTTCTGATCGCTCAATACTCGGATGGACGTTACGTTTAGCAGACCGCTTACAGCTTATGGGTCACTGATATGGTCACCACCTACTGCCGGCGTATTGACGAGTCTTTAGAGTCCTACACAGAGGTTTCCTGGCTCAAGCGAAACGAAATAGGAACACATATGTGATATGTGCGGGACTGAGATTAATACGCGTATATGATACCGTATTCTATTCTCGCGATATGTGATATCGGTCGGTTATATATAAATATAACCGGGCTGTCGAATCAAGTGTTGATTCGACAAGTTGATACATTTGATATTAGTCGATTGTATGAGATACAGCCGGATTATTAAATCTAGTGTTGATTTAATAATTTAATATATAATTATATATTTGATATATTATCTTACATTAACTGATATTAGCTCACTTAAGATTTCTTTTTCTCACTAGTGTACACTTAGTATATATGTGATATATATTAATGTACATCTTTTGTGTCATGTTTGATGCCACATGCTATATGGGTGTATGAGACTCGCACCGTGCTTATAATAATGATGGGTTTTATTTATTTAAAGTAAATCAAATTAGTTGGAAATTAGTCACATGGTTGAAGCTTGTAAAAGCTTGTGGAACCATTGACTAAGTCCATTAATTTTGTTTTACTTGAAGATATTTATTAACCTAACCATTATTGTTTAGCCATGATTTAGTCTCTACATGAGTTAGCATATGATACTAACTCATCCATGGTTGCTATTCTCACCACTTGATTCATTCTTCACTTGCTTCATTCCATGGGAGCTTTCTTCATCTCCTTCCTCAGGCTTTCTAGCTTCATGAGAGGTGAAGAAAATTAGTAAGAAAATAATTTCTAAAGTGAGCAAAATTCCTACTTCATCAACCTCTTCTCTGCTAGCCATTTAGATTGGGTTGTTTCTTCACTAGTTCACCACTTAGTGAAGAGATGGCTTGTGTTAGTGTCTTCTCGATATAGATCATCTACGGCCTCGAAGACTTCAAGCAAGCTTTGTTCATTTCACCTTGTGGAGCCTCACTAGAATCTGGGAGATCACTACTTGAAGCGAAGGGACTACTACACGGAGCTATTGAAGTGAAGGACCGGTTTACAAAGGTTGTATTCCTTGTTCACTTAGATGAAAAGATGTTTACATGCTTGTTCGTCTAATTCTCTAGTTCAGATTCTAACGTTAGGATTCTTTAGTGCGCCGATTTTTTTTAATATGGCATGGACGATGCCTCCCGAAACCCAGCGAGACCCTAGGGAACCCTACACCAACCCCCCAACATGGGGGTGCCGGCCTCCCCCCACCCACGGGAAGCCATCCCGAGTCTCCGCTTCGAGATACCCGGACTTCTTTTCACTTAAAATAAAATAATAATAATAATAAAATATAAATAAATAAACAAAAAAATGAACAAATTTGTAAATCGGAGATTCCCTCGCCTCGATCTGTACAATGCCTGACAAGCAAGCGCATCCATCTCAATGGGTGATAAAAAACACTCTACGGATTCTGAAACGCCCGGTGGGACCTATCTCTTTTCTCATATCTCGGATCAAACGATCATGCAAACCCATTCAACATATATATTGTTGTTTGTACTGAAATTATGCTTTCATGCAGATTATCAATCTTCAGCAACAAACAACAATCAACATCACTCAAGAATGTTTTCGAAGACAAACTCGGCTTCCGATGCAACCTCAGTCGCGTACACAATCAAGACGACTGCCCGAGTGATTCTCCCATCAAACTTTACACAGCTGTGGGAGGAACCGTCGCTTCAATTCGGTTCCATCTTTTTTCTTCAGGCTTCAGCGCTCCTACTATGGAAGCTCCAATAAGCCGAGCACCCAAACCAGCCTCAAAAGAGAAGAAGCCAAATATCGTAATCGTGAGGGCGCCCGAGCCCAAACGCAGTCGGTCTTTGAACGGCTCTTCGTTACCCCCAGCTGAGGGCAAAGCCGTCAACACCAAGGAAACGACGAGGCGTCTCGGGCAAGCTCAGGCGATGCCCTTGACAACTGCACGATCGGGAGTCTTCTCTAGTCTCCCCGTCAATCGGCCTACGGCGGCTTTCAGAAAATCGGATGCCCGCCAAGCCTTCAAAACTGAAAAGTTTAGATAGAAATGGCTCAGATACTGAGTCAACAAAAGAGCTAGAGCTCATGCACAGTTGGATTTCATGAGGTCCCAGAAGAATGGTTACCCAGCAACACAAGTCGGCTTCTGCGCAGTTGGATTTCATAATGTTCCAGAAGGATGGGTACCCAGCGACACAAGCTGGGCCGGCCATGAAGCTCGCCAACTCTTTTGAACCATTGACGATGGTTCAGAAGAATGTCATGACCGCAAAGGTAAAGAAACATACAATCCAAAGGGTACTGCGAAGAGGTGTGTCTGAGCACCAAAATCAAAGGCGCGATACAGTATCGTCAAGGGTCCATCAAGTTCTTGTCGCCGCGCGAAATCTAAGGAGAGAATTCGAGAAGCGAGTGTCGGCTCTGCCAAGAGCTCCATTTAAACCGACCGTCTTCAGTCGCCTGACCTTCCCACAAAAGTACGGGTTGCAGCGACTTTCCAAGAACTCAATGATCACCGCAGCCGACAATAAAGACTCATGCAGGTACACAATTCAATATCTATATGGCCGGAATGGGCCCCAGTGGTAACCTTCACAGTAAGAGTAAAGAAATGGTGGATACTCACCTGTCCCAGCATCGTTTGGAAGAAGCCGTCACCTCCCCATCTCAACCTAATGCAGATAACAACGAAGACCCTGCTCGGGCAGCCAGGCAAAAGGAAGCCACAATTCCCATGGAGTCGAACTAGTACAACGAAAAGGAGCCGACTTTCAGCCCCAAGACCGCTGAACCAGAGCTGCTCCAAGAACTTCGGAAACTCAGAAGCAAAGACAAGGAGATGACCAAACTCTACTCCAAAATTGACGATTTGACAAATGTCATAATGCAGCTCACGGCCCAATTTGCTCGACCGCAACCCAATCAAGCACGAAGCTATACTCATAAGCTAGGTGACGACCCGAAGCAGCCAACGCTCGTCCCCTGAAGTCCAAAGACAGGCGAGTCTCGTGAAAGTTGCCCGCATTCCGTTTCAAAGGACTTTTTGACTCTGGATGACAGCGGCACACTAACGCAAGGTCAGACCATGGACTTGGTCGCCAACAAAGTCAAGACATTGGTAGCCGAAGCTGAAACACAGAAAAACGTCAGCATCAATGGGAGCATCGGTGGAAGACCGTACCCTGCACGATACAATCTCGTAAATTTTTTCAGCGGCTACGTCGTCCCCAAATTCGGAAGATTTGACGAAACGGGTGGCCGAAGCCGAAACGCAAAAAAACGTCGGCAGCGGTGGGAGACCGTACCTTGCACAATATGATCTCGTAGAGTTTCCCAACGGCTACGTCGTCCCCAAATTCGAAAGATTTGACGGGATAGGAAATGCAAACCAGAACATTGCCCACTTTAAAGCATCATGCAGAAATACTGGGGGTAATGATGCACTTCTCCTCCGGCGGTTCATTAACACCTTGATCGACATTGCTTTCGACCGGTACTCAAGAATACCGGATGACTAGGTCACAACATTCACTCAAATAGAATCTATGTTCAAAAAAAGATTCACGAGTGCCAGTGATAAAATCACTATTGCCGACCTTATAAAGACTAAACAAGAAAGGAAAGTGTCACGAATTTTATAATCCGATTGCGTAATCTAAGCATCAAGTGCGAATAGCCGTCAACTCAGGATAGCTTTTTTATAGGAAATATCGGTAACTAGATGACTCATTTCCTATGCACGACGGGCCTCCTAACATTTCAGGAGCTGGCCAAGAAGGTTCAGATGTTGGAACACTCACAGCCTGAATCCACTCAGGACCTCGAATTTATCAGCAAATCGAAGAAACCGGAAGAACGACAACTGCAAAGGCGGGAATTCCGAACAAGCTACCGATCCTCTACACTGCTGCACTAGACGGATCACTTGGCGCACTCCTCGCTCAAAATAACAAGGGTAAAGAAAATGCCCTCTACTACCTCAGCTGAACACTGGTAGGGGCGGAGCACAACTACTCTCCAATCGAGAAGCACTGCTTGGCTTTGATATTTGTCGTGAAGAAGCTGAGCCACTATCCGCTCGCTCACCGGATTATGCTGATTTCTAAGATCGACCCACCAAAATATCTCATGACAAAGGCAAACTTGACGTGCAGGATGGCCAGATGGGCTGTCATGCTGCTGGAATTTGACATAATTTATGTTCCACAAAAGGCAGTAAAAGGCCAAGCCCTAATCGATTTTCTCGCAGCACATCCCATACCTAAAAGGTCACCGCTAAATTGCGAGTTAACCGATGAACAAGCACTGCACCTCAAAAATGACGAGCCATGTTAGGAGCTCTACTTCGATGAAGCCCCATCAATGAGGTCCTCCAGCAAATCAAGCATCCCGCAGATAAAAGTATGGGTAGGATTGGTGTTCATTACGCCATCAGGAGGAACCCTACGACTCTCTTACTCTTACCGAGTCTCGCACAAACAATGAGGTTGAATATAATGCGTTGATAGCGGATCTCGAGCTCGCTATAAAGATAGGAATTACCCGGCTCCGTGTCTACGGAGATCCCAGCCGGTCGTCAACCAAGTGGCGACTACAAAGTATACAAGCTCAAGTTGGCTCGATATAGGAGTCGGGTCCTGGACCTTATGGGACAATTTATCCACATCAAACTAATGAGAATTTCCAGGACGTTGAATGGAAAAGCTGACATACTCGCTCGCCTAGCAAAAGAACTGGCTGATTCCGACATGGATGAAATTCTAATTACGGTCAGAAATCGGCAAATTCTCTGTCCCTTGAATCAAAGTAAAGAAGAAAGGCCATAACAAGAAAACTGTCCCGTCGAAGAGGCCTTAGCCATCAAAGACGGGCCCGATTGGAGAGAATCCCTTATGGAGGATCTCTGATACGATAAACTACCAGAAGACAAATCTGCGATGGTTTAGCTGAAAAATAGAGTTCTCTGATACATGTTCGTAAATGACATATTATATCGAAGGTCATATGACCAGCTCTGTCTCATGTGTCTGTCGTTGACCGAGTATGAAGGAAGTCCACTCTGGCGTCTGTGGAGCACACCGGTCTTGCCCCAAGATACGTCTTCCAAATCAAAAGGTTAGGATATTACTGGCCCACCATGATTAGGGATTGTGAAGAGATGCCACCTCTGTCAAATACACGGCAACTTCATACACAAGCATCCTAATCCTCTGCATCCTACTATAGTGTCATGGCATTCGAAATATGAGGCACCGATATAGTTGGCCCAATTGACCCTCCGTCACCTAAGGGTCATAGGTTCATACCAGCCGTCACTGATTACTTCTCCAAATGGGCTGAAACCGTCCCTCTAAAAGAAATCAAGACTTATCCTGACATTCTTCTAGCATAACGTTTTATATTGCTTTGGCATACCAAGGCGAATCATTTCTGACAACGGGACTTCGTTCAAAAGCTTCAAAGTCTAAAGGTTCACCTCTCGGCACAAGATAGACGCGAGATATTCCTCCATCTATAATCCAAGAGCTAATGGGTTGGCCAAACCCTTCAACAAAACCCTATGTAAACTCTTAAAGAAAAATGCTTCTGCCAACAAATGACACTGGGATCTCAAGCTCTATGAAGCATTGTGGGCTTATCGTACCACACCGCACTCCAACAAAATCTACCTCACTCACTTCTCTTAGGGGCTGCGGCAATCCTTCCCCTCAAAAATGAAATCCCAAGTTTAAGAATAGTCGTACAACACAGCCTGACAGAGAGAAATACTCTCTTTCAGCTTGAAAAGCTCGATGCACTCAAAAAAAGACTCGTATGGCAAAATTTGGAATTGTACCAGGCCCAAATGTCACGTGCTAATAACAAAATGACGCATTTCTGCAAGACGAACTGGTGTTGGTTCTCAAAAGACTGATCATCGCCAGCCGACATGCAAAAGAAAATTTTGAACCAAACAAAGAAGGGTCATACATCATCGAGAAAGTATTTGATGGATGATTCTACCAACTGATAAGTGCTGAGGGAAATAGGCCAATACCGTCCATCAACGGTCGATATCTTAAGAAGTATTATACATAAATACTCCAAATAGCGGATAAGCTAATCCCAAACAGCCCTGCAAAGATACGCCAAAAGTGTCGAACGAGAGATTCAAGCCAAGATTGACGCCAAAAGGGTCGTTAAATTGGGGAAAACCCTTCAAAGGCAAATGATGAGTCGCTCCTGGCACTACACTTCAGTGTTAACGGTGTTGATGCCAACCAAAATCCCAAACCTCAAATCCTCCAAAGGCAAATGATGAGTCGCTTCTGGCTCTATGCTTCAATGTTAACGGTGCTGAAGCCGACCAAAATCCCAAACCCTCCAAAGGCCAATGATGAATTGCTCTTTGCAAGCAGTGCTTCCAATCTCAAGATTCACCGAATAAGGCAAAAATTAAACAAATCAAATTAAAATCCCACCCGACAGTACTTCCAAGTTCAAAAATTCCGCCAGACAGACTGGGACCCCCAAGTCAAATCAGATCAAATCAATCCAATCAAGCCAAGACCGGATACCGGACGAGTTGCCTTTGAAGCCTAATTCCATTGATAGAGATGACTCCGCTCCCAAATCAACTAAATCAATCCAATAAAGCGAAGACCGGATACCGGACTAGTTGCCTCTAGAGCCGAATTCCAGTGGTAGAGATGTCAACTCCGCTCCCAAATCAACCAAATCAATCCAATAAAGCAAAGACCGGGTACCGGACGAGTTACCATTGGAGCCAAATTCCATTGGCAGAGATGTTGACTCCATTCCCAACTCAAATCAATCAAGTCAAGCACCGACACCGCATAAGCGGATCAAGTCAAGCACTGACACCGCAGATATAGATCAAGTCAAGCACCGACGCCGTAGGAAGTAGATCAAGTCAAGCACCGACGCCGTAGGAAGTAGATCAAGTCAACCATAGACCGTCCATATTGTAAAAAAAGTAGTGTCAGCCTCCCAAAAGCGGGAACCAAATCAAGTCAACATCTACACGAAAGAAAATCCACCAATTTCATGCACACGACACATACATATCGTATACATTTATTGGAGGCATTTTGTTTAGGTCGAAATTAACAACCCACTGCCGAAATTAAAATTTGAAATTTGAAAATAAAAAAGTCAAATTCAAAAGTCAAGGTCAACACCCAGACAAGTGAACCCAAGTCCAACAAACCCCGACCCAAGTCCAAGCAAACGGGCCTACGTCCAAACCGCCTCAAGCCCAAGCGAAGCCGGTCAGCCATCGAAGAAAGAGAAAGAGATTTATAATAAATAAATTTTGTATGCAAATAAGTGAAAATGTAATACAAATAGGCAAAAATCCAAAATTATGTAGAACCCATGGCCTCTGTGCAAAAATAAATGAGCACAGGGCATGGGAGAAACAAAAGGGAAATTATATAAAGCCCAAGGGCTAAGTTGCATATTGTAATGGGTATTTAAACCCGACCATATGATAAAATGTTAAGTTTTTCTCACTCTCTCAAAATACTAGGGTGCCCCCCTCTTCTCTCTTCTTCAAATAAATCAAGAGAAAAACCTCTTTTTAAAAAAATAAATAACAAAAACCCATAGATCCATTGAAAAAGAGTCTTTCTTCAATCAAATCCCATAAAGGAGAGCATTTTGGCCGCCTTCTTCCTCCTCAAGATCCAAAGAGGAAGGAAGAAGAAAAAGAACTCATCTCTCAAAACCCTCTCTTCACAGGATCCACGGCCTAAAAGAGAGAAAAAGAGCCCCTTTCCCTTCATTCAAGACCCAAATCCCAGGTTCTAAAAATCAAGAGAGCTCTTTTGGACAAATTAGAGAGAAGGTTGTGGGTGACCCCACCAAAGAGAAGGCCTTCGGGCTTCTCCCTTAGGAAAATTCTCGAAGAAGCGGATTTCGATCCGTACTCCCCTCTTGAACGCAGATTTCAAATGTGCTTCACCCACATACGCGGGAAAACAAACATCGATTTATGTTTCTCCCAAATAAACGATAAACGATGAAATCTAGCGATTATGCCGCCGAAATTTGCACATTTAGCCTCTTTAGAAAACTAGGTTTAAAGATAAATAAACAAATAAAAAATGTAAAAGCAAAATAAACAAAGAAAGCTACCGGATTTGCCCGACCTGGGCCAAACCCCCGCCGATGCGTCATTGTGTGCCTCCCCAAAAGGGGCACCCGATACCGGGCACCCGGAGCCCATCCCCCAAAAGGGGTCCGTTCCCCCCCTAAGTAGGGTTGTCGGCCCCAAGGGAGCCACCCCCCAAAGTAAGGAGTCGACCCCTCCAAGTAGGGGGGCCGGCCCCCACAACAGGGAGCTGACCCCCTGAGGTGCCGGGCTTCCCCCCATAGGAAGCCGTCGCGGATTTCCCTTTCGGGATACCCAGACTTCTTTTCATCTAAAATAAAAAATATATAAATAAATAAACAAAAATGAATGAACTTGTATTTCTCTTCAAACGCAAACACATTTCACATTGAGTTCGCATGATCACAAGACCTGTTAATCGGAGGCTCCTTCACCTCAAAACGAGGGGTAATTAATGGCAGCTTTATCCGTGGCTGCCGGAGATTAGAATCCCCGCAATCAATAAATCCCCGTTCACTATCGGGTGAGGGAATCTGTACAAAAAGCGAGTGCGTCCATCCCAATGAGTGACGAAAAACTCTACAATATCGGATGAAGTTTATGTTGCATTATCGAAAGGCGTTCATTTTTGCACCCATCGATGCATACGCTAGAGGTCTTCAAATTCTTTGATTTTTCAAACATATATATTTGAAGGTGGGGTGATCAACTTGAAAGAATCGGATCGTTAAAATTTGTTGTAGATAAGGAGTTCTCGTTTTTAAAGAACGCAGGTTTGTTTGTAATAGAGAACCCATATATGTATAATGAAGAAAAGAGGCCCTAGGAGGCTTTTTAGTTTGGTGGCATCAAATATCTATATCATCTACGATTTTTTCCAACGATCGGCACCCATCTTCATGTAAGATGTGGATACACCAAATTTCATATGATTCCACCACTTTTTCACCGTTGAATTAGCAATTTAAAAAGTTCTATTGTCGGTAAACCGTTAATTTTGTATCCACTAAATCAACGGTGAAAAAATGGTGGAATCATATGAAATTTGGTGTGTCCACATCTTACATGATAAAGATGATGATGGGTGTCGGTAGTCAAAAAATCGTGGAGGATGTATTTTTTTCGATGCCATAGGAGGAAATTCCCTCCTATGGCACCTTTCCTCCGTTATCCTCTCTCTCTCTCATACATACATATATACATACATATAGTATTGTGCATTAATAACAAGGGTTAAGAAAACAATGTCTATGGTTACACAATTGACAACTAAAATGCTTACGTGGGTATCTTGTAGGTGAGAGGGATGAGCACGCTTGAAGGATACTCGGGCATCATCCCCATCAACGGAGAGAATTGAACAGCATAAAGACCTTGACCGTGACCACCGGCTGATGATAACTGGGAGCTACCAAGAGACGAGGTGCCCACTGCCTGTTCATCATCAAACAACAACAACAACATTTGTAGCTAGGTAGGTATTTAACAGTACAAAAATACTTCAGGAAATAGAGCCCTAACAGTGCATGCCATTGCTAATTGGACGAAAAGAAAGAAGGGATTGCATCAGATAGTGCGATGAGCAAGAAAGCAACAATTTTGAGATGAGATCCACTTCAAACATTCAAAAATTCACCCTTTTAATATTGAAGATATATATCTATTTTCCTAATTGACAAACAATTAAGTGAACAAAAGAGAACAGAGTTCATGGATTGAACAGGAAAGAAAAACCCTAACCCTAGCTATACGAATTGAGCACCTGAGAAGGAGGAGGAGGAGGAGGATCGGCGGCAGAGGATTGTGGGACCGAGGGATAACTGCTTTGCCCTTCTTCTTCTTCAGCCATTATTGCACTCTCTCTCTCTCTCTCTCTCTCTCTCAGGATGGATCTGGTGAGGAAGAGAATGACAAAAGATGCGACAAATTCACAAATATAATTTGCGTGCCGAACCGAAGTGACGTAGTCTGATTAACTCACCCAATGCCCTTAAGCCACCTGTTAGTACAGCTTTATTTTTTCTTTGTAATTATATATAGATAAATTGATAATTGATAATTGGGTTTTTTTTTGAAATAATATTATTTTAAAAATATATTATTAAAAGAGCGGGGTTGAAATTAAAATTATGAAAGTAGGGTGGTTTGGCACCCCACCCCCTACCCCACCCCCAGAACCCGCCCTCTATACAAATGTATAGGGGGCGGGTTCCCAGAACCCGCCCTATTTTTTTATTTTTTTTAATTATTTTTAAATTATTAATTATAATTATTAATTATATAATTATAATTATAAATATAATATTAATTCTGATTTTAATTATAATTATAATTAAAATTATATAATGATAATTATAATTATTTAAAAAATTGTTTAAAAATAAATAAACGAAAATAAATTTGGAAAAAATATTAAAATTTCATTATAAGAATGTTTTTTACATAATGAATCCGTCAAATTTACAATGTAAAAAAATCCTATCTATTTGTAAAATGTAAATACTATATCGACGGTCAAATTTATAATAACAAAATGAATCCGTCAAATTTTTAATACAAAAAAATTTGAGTGCACTTGTCACGATCCTGAAGGTCCCGCCCCTGATGCATGTCCTGGACATCTGGTCCTATAATGGCCTGGTTGTTTGCATAGGCTACATCTGGATTGCCTTTGCTGAGGATCAGCATCCATTGTCATTCGATCTCGACGCACCTTAGGTCTTCCGGGCCTTTTTTTTTTCCGGCGGTAATACAGTCGGTGTTTGTCTGTTGGCAGTATAATAGTGCCAATAGCGACTGTCCGGTATAGGATGAAATTTTGGATCGTATGCGCCTTGGTAATTGGAAACTGTATAGTAATGGGAAGCAAAATTGTAATGTGAGGTATGCATGCTGCCCGCAGCAGCAATTGCGTGGGCACAAGGTAAATGTTGTTGCTGGAAAAGACCGCATGTGCACGAAGAGAGCCCTTCATCTCTAAAGTTCACGGTATATTGATTCCCATTACCGCCCGTTACCTGAAACTCCGCCGTGTCAAACCTTTCGGATCTGTAGTATTGTGCTCTGCGCTCTCTTTTCCGAAAGATATCTTCGTAATACGCGGTGAGCGGAGTGTCCATCGCCAAGGACTTTTCTCTTCTGTGCACAAAATAAGTATTCATCCGGAAAAAGGTTCGAAGAATCAACCCCTGTATCGGTAAGCCTCTAACCCCTTTAAGGACCCTGTTGAAGCTTTCAGACATATTAGTCGTCATTAGGAGATATCTGCACCCATCATCATGTGCTTGTGACCACATGCGTACTGGATACTCATCTAACCATGCTTTCGCGGCTTGACTCATCTCCCCAATTTTCGTCATGTATATGTCGTGAACATTAGGGTCAGGCGTTTCACCGGCTCTGTACATAAGTTTATGTAGATCCGAATTTTTAAATTTTCGATCAAAATTTTGCCTGAAGTGTCGTAGGCAAAACCTATGTGGGGTCGTCGGAAATACAGATCTCATTGCAGCTAGTGTTCCCGGATGTCTATCAGATATGATGCATAAATCCGTTCTATGAAGAACAGATGGGATATTTTTGAGGCGACGGAAAAACCATGACCAGGATGATGTATTTTCACCCTCGACAATAGAAAATCCCAACGGAAATATACCGTTATTAGCATTAACACCTGTAGCAATTAACTTGCAGCCTCTGTACTTACCGTATAGATACGTACCATCAACGCACAATACCGGCCGACAGTGTGTGAAACCAGCAGCACATGGACCAAAGCACCAGAAAATTCTTTGAAACCTGACAGAGCCCTCGACGTCTGTTTCTGTGGTTTTTAACCGGTATACGGTCCCCGGATTTGATGCTTTCATGGCTTCCATAAAAGGGACTAGTGAGTTGTACGAGCTTTCCCAGTCCCCGAATATCTTGCACAAAGCCTTTCTACGAGCATCCCATGCCTTCACATACGAAATCTGAATTTTATGCTCTCCGCTGACCAAGAGCCATATCTCTCGGGGAGTCATCGCCACATCTGTACGGATCAGTGGCATGATTAGCGAGCAAATGTAAGATGAAGTGCAATTCCGGTGATCCTGTAACATAATAGAATTGATGCAAGTGTGTTCTTGGTTGTATTTCGTGACCTTCCAAGCCTTGGCTCTTTTGGAACAACATGCATGCAATCTCCACTGACATTCAGGAGCTTTCGTACATACCACAGTATAGTACGTCTTATTTGACTCTTCGGTTTTAAATGTAACGTTTTGCTGAATGGACCACGATTTCAGCTTACAAATAAGATCTCCTTTTTCCTGAAACAAATCCCCGACGCTGATGCAATCTTCGCTTGCTGCTGTCGCGTCCAAATAGGGTGCCGTATTTACTTCTGCCACGGCTAAGTCTACCCAACCATCATCTTCCAGCGGATCGAGGCCGGGATCTTCTAGTTCGACAAAATCGTTATTTGCAACCATACCATCAAAGAATGCTACCTCATTCAATCCAGCAGCATATTCCACGCTATCCTCCCCCTGATGACCTTCACCGATTTCATCATCATCACTGCCACACATATCAATATCACCCGTAGCAACATAAGGCTCGGGTGCAATATATGATGGTTGTGGTCGGTGTAATGTGGATGGTTCGGGGTGAGAACACCGGAAAGATGTGGACGGACATGCTTGGAATGCGCTGCTTGGATCGTGTTGGAATGATGCGGAGGTGTGGGGAAATCTGCGTTTAGTATATAAATTGTTATTATAATATTATTCCTTAATATTTTCGTAACTAAATCATCACTTGTTTCAGATTTATTTACCTGTGGAAGGCTGTGTATGGTAATTCTTGCTGTTCTTCTGGGGTGCATGTAACTGCAGCAGTCGACTGGGAGAACTGGATTTATGGATTTTATTAAATGTTTGAATATTAGTATATAGGTATTACTAAAATGTTTAAATATGGGTTTATAAAATGTTTACCCATGAGTTTGAAGGTTTGAATAATGTTGTGTATAGTCATATCCACCGGCACTGACGGTATCATCGTTGACCATGTGACCGTACCCCCAGGAACTATCTCCAGCATTACCATCAAAATTACCCGTTGGAGGAGCATCCGATACTTCCAATTGCTCCTTCTGAACCAAAAGTTCAAAAGAATGCTGGGTGCTTGAGAGACCGAAATCTATCATCGAAGATATTGATGCATCGTCTATAATTTCAACCAATGCATTTCCACTGAACATAAGCAATATACAACTTAACTTGACCCTACTTTCACGGGGATCGTATTTCGTAATTTTGAACACTTTAGTCTCTAGTTCATCATAAGTCGTTGATACTTCCAATCGCATGATTCGTGCGGACCCGCCCATATACTCGGGACCTTGTGCACTTGTGATAATCTGGCCATCGTATTTACATACAACAAATATACTTGGGGAGGCCATAATCCTGCACAAAAAACAGTTATATTTTTTATGTTGTGTTGAAATTGCAAAAAACTTTCAAACTCGAAGATTGCTTACTTCCAATACTTTTTGAACTGTTCCACTGCTCGAAGATTGCTTACTCGCAGACTATGGTACTGAACTTGACCTTCTTCTAAAACTCCACACTTACACAAAATTGATAGCGGAGAAGAATTGATCGAAGTAAATGGATAGTGACCGGTGTAGGATGAAAATTTGACAGAGATGAAATGGGTAGTGAAATGTATAGCGGAGACATGTTTATAGGATATGAGGGCCGGCAAGATATTGAAGAGGGCGGGTTCTAACAACCCGCCCTCTTAATTGACCTGACAGACTGGGACAACACTGGTACAAATAATTATTGAAGAGGACGGGTTTTAATAACCCGCCCTCTTCAATATGATGTTCTGACAATTACACAACTGATGTGACACTTCCACTTAATTTTAATAAATAAATATATTAAAATAAAATGATTTGAAAAGACAAGTATATAAAAAAACAAAATTAATGAAGAGGGCGGATTCCAGGAACCCGCCCTCTTCCTTTGTGAATAGGAAACCCAGGAACTGATTTGACACCTCTCTGCTAATTAATGAAGAGGACGGGTTCCAGGAACCCGCCCTCTTCTTTGTGAATAGGAACTGATTTGACAGCTCTCTGGTAATTAATGAAGAGGGAACCCGCCCTCTTCCTTTGTGAATAGTAACTGATTTGACACCTCTTGGTAATTATTGAAGAGGGCGGGTTCCTGGAACCCGCCCTCTTTGACAACAGAGACTGTAGCGGGTTCCTGCAACCCGTCCACCCTCTATAAAACCCTCGTGATGATCAACCACACTTTCTTCAGTGAGAATCAACCACACTTTCTAATCTCTACTTGATAAAACTCTCGACAAATCTCTGCTCCAGTACATTTCAATGGAGAATCAACCACTCGACAAATCTCTGCTTGTGTATCAAAACGAACACAGATCGTTCAATATATTACACGGGGAGGAAATATTCTAAACTTAGTTAATTTTTTTTAATTACACCTTTCATTTAATTCTAATAGTTGAAAATAATATTATTTAATTTTGCAGGATGGAGATAATCTCACCGTCGTCACCCATAGCTCAGACAAATGGATAGTTAGCGACTGACGAATAAACCATCGGCTTAGACGGGCCGGATTTTATGAAGCGTCGTTGATTCATCATATCCAAATCGACCACGCCCTCGTCACCTCTCTGGTTGAGCGTTGGAGAAAAGTAACCCACATCTTTCATCTAAGATGGGGTGAGGCCACAATCACACTCCAGGATATTGGCCTCTTACTCGGTTTACGGGTCAATGGGCTTGGATTGGTCGGAGGAAAAATTGTTGGTCCAGATACCGACCACCCATACTGGGATACATATGCCGAGTCTGCTCTCGGACAGGTAAACAATTTCATTCTGATTCCCCTCTTTAGTATACATATTTTATGTTTTACATTATTTCTAGCTTTAATATTTAAAAAAATTTGCTAATATCAGGCACCAGGAGGCTACAGTAAGGGGTATAAAATCAGTTTAAACTGGCTAAGAGATACATTTAGTAATATCCCTGATGAAGCCACCGAAGAAGTTTGGGATAGACATGCACGTGTCTACATTCTGTACACGATCGGTTCTTAGTTGATACCGGACCAATCAGCAACGCATGTCCATCCTTTATACCTTGGCTTCCTAACGGATTTTGATGTCTGTGGCCAATATGCTTGGGGAGCAGGGGTCCTGGCCTTTCTTTATAAGAAACTCGATAAGGCATGTGCTCCTACGAAGAATAAAATTTGTGGATGCATTACATTACTTCAGGTAAATTCTTTATTTTTCACAGCTAGAATTTTGCAAAATTGGAATATTGGTTTTCTCTCTTATAATCTGAAACTTTATTTATAGATCTGGTCATGGGAGCATATGTATATAGGAAGACCAGAGAATATTAAAATAACTGGATTGGATATCCCCGGAAAGCCGTTCGGCTGCTGGTGGAATGGGAAGAAAGCGTATAAGGCTCCTCGTCGAGTACTTAAGTACTATAGAGATGAGTTGGATCGCATGGAGGCGGCTCAGGTAACCATAATTTAGGTAATTAAATTTGTTTTACAATTTTGAAATACCTTAATCACAATTTTTTTACTATGTTATTTGCGCAGTTTCTGTGGACGCCTTATACAGCAGATCGTCTACAACGCTTACCAGGCATCTGTCTCGAAGGAGAGCCGGTTTGGCGGCTCGATGCCCACTCCTCTGCATTAATGTCGTTGTCATGCACCTCCCGGATAGGGGGTTGCGACAGTTTGATAGATTGCAACATATTCCTGTTCCGCCGCCTTCGCCAATGGCAATAGAGGGAGACATGCGAGGAGGAGATACGGAGCGTGATTGGAGGGAGCATCATCATCAATATTTGCTGAGATGGGAGGATAGGCAGCGTAGTATTGCCTTACAGCAAATAGGTGACCACACAGCCACCGACGCTACCAAAGTATATCTACAGTGGTATAAGCGTGTCACCATAAGATATCTTTCTGCTCCCCACAAAAACTTCCCAAACATCTCGCGGTACGAGCCTAGAGGCCACATGGAACGAGATTTGGTAAGTTGAATTCTTTATATCATATTACTTTTTAACAACCGGCGGTATGAGTCAATACTTATTTCTTATTTCTAATGTAACGACAGGCTCGTGGGTTGCATCTTGTACAAACAATGGTGTAAGAACCATACCCGACTGATGCTGGTCCGGCATCTCAGGCTCGATTTTCAAATGTCGACCAATTAATTGGTGATGTATTCTGTAATACCCAGCCCCTTTTATACCAAAATCTGTATTTTGCTACTTTATAATTCTATTTACTTTATTTAAATTTTTATTTATTTTGTTTATATTTTTATTTCATTCTAAACCCATTTTCCTTTTTTCAATCAAACTCAAAACCCTAATTCCTTTATATTCTTTCAACCCAGCCCGAGCCCATAATCATTTTTCCCCAAGAATTTAACTTTAAAATCTCTTTTCTTGGCCCGGCCGCTGTTCTTTTCTTATAATTTATTTAATCCTTCACAGGTCGGCCCTTCTCCGCCAGCCCATCAGCCCATCTTCTTTAATTTGATTCTTTTCTTTTTAGCTGGCCCGGCCTGCCCGTTTTTCCCCCCCAAATAAATCCCTTCTTTATTTTCTGCCGGCCCAGCAGATTCCCCGGCCCACTCCCTATATGTTTTCCCATTTATTTCCCTTTTAAAATAACTCGGCCCAGCCCAACTTGCCCAAGCCCACGCCTCCTCAGCATCGCGCCCGCTTCAACCCCCGACCCGCCATGAACAGGGTCGTCTCCCCAACGGCTACTTCCTCTCTTTCCGTGCGCGATCCCCCTTCTCCGCCGCCTCCCTCGCCCACGCTCGCGATCTTGTCGCCCCGCTCGCGCGCGTGTTACACCCACGACCTCACCTCCCCACCTCTCCACTCACTCCTGCTCACTCTCTCTCAATTCTCCTTCTCCCTCTACGACTTCACACCCCCACCTGAACCCACCACAAAATCCCTGCACACCCCGCCTCCTGCGCCTCTCGCCGGCGAACCCACTACACCGTCTTCGACCCCATCATCATCCTCGTCGTCGTCCTCACTCTCAATTCTCTCTCTGCCTTCTCTCTCTCATCCCCCTTTCTCTCTAACAGATCTCTCTCTCTCTCTCCCTCTTCAGTTTCTCTGACCCTCTCTCTCACTGTCTCTCCTTCTCTGACCTCTCTCACTGTCACTCTCTCTCATCCCTCCCTCCCTCTCTCAGTTCCTTTCCCCCTCTCTATTCTCCTGTTCTCGACCTCTCTCTCTCTCTGTGTCCCTCTCTCATTCTCTCTCTCTCTCTCTCGTTTCTCTCTCTCTCTGTAACTCCCTCTGTCTCTCTCTCTTTCTCTTACTCTGCCTCTCTCTCTCTCTCTCTCTAATATCTCACTCTCTCTATCTCTACCTACACTCTCTCTTTCCCCTTAACCTCTCTCTCTCTCTCTCTCTCTCTAACACTCTCACCATTGTCATCATCACCCATCATCGAACCCCTTGACGCACAAGGGCCAAGCTTCACAGCCGAGCCCGACCACCAAGCTGCGAGCCGTCGTTGCCGAGACTCGAGTTCGAGCCAAATCTAGTTGCCGTGCCGCGCGTGTGTCGCGCGTTCGTGACGTTACAATCACCGTGCATCCCCGGGGCTGATCCAGGCAAGTTTTTACTTGCTTACATGCTATTTTACTTAAGTTATAATCGTTAAATGCATAGATTATTAAAGTTACAAGCTTAACCAACTGTGCCATGACCTGTTCGACGTGTGTTCCCAAAGGAAATCTTTCCCTAATTTGGCGGAACTAAACGGTATTGGTTGGCCCGTATAACTATGAACTTGGTGTATGAATTTCGCCGTATAATGTGATCGTTAAAGATTAAAAACGACTACCCCCAAGTTGAATCGTAAAACTGAAATTTTATTGTACCTGAAAATTGTTAAATTCGCCATAAATCATATACACACTAGAATAATACGTTCGAGGGCTCAAATCGAAGCCAACTCGACGAACTATGACCCTACACTAGCTTCCAGACATTCCTGTATTTAGATCATGATGATATTTGTATCGGAGTGCGACTCTGGACTGCAGTCCAGAGCGACTCCAGTTATTGGTTTCTGTTCCGTATTGGGTACCACAGGATTTACTTAACTCTTAGGTTGCGTAACTCCGCTGTTTATTGTAGATAAACCTGTTAGCTAGACAATATAATTGATTTCACACTGTTTCGTTACCATTTGTTATTTATTCTGTAATTTAAAAGATCGGGACGCATAGCAGTCTCAGCAGAATCAGAACTGACATATTATTGTTAAATAGAGTATAACTCCTGACGTACAGACGCGATCGAAGATACGTCTGTTGTATTGAAAACCTTACTGAAAACCCTAGAATTCATCCAACTGTGGCGTCGCTAAAATCTGGTCCCAACTGGGATTAAAGTGCGTTGCGAAACGGACTTCTGATTCTGAAATCGGATTTCCAGCCGCGAGCGCTTAAAATGAAATGGTTGTAACTAATGATCCTGGAACCCGATTGGCTTGAAACCAAATTAGATGAATAGCTAACTGAACATACTAATTACTACCTGTTTATCATTTCGCCAAATTATATACGTACGTTTCATGATAAATCATACAAGTGAAAGAATGCTGTTTCAGAACATCCTCATCATGTTCATATACTGTTCATGCATCATATCATACCCATATCATCGTATTGATAACCTAGTGATATCGTGCATTTACCCAGTGTTAGATTTTAGTGATGATTGTGGCAAGTACGTCAGTGTTCGTGTATCCGTGATTAAGTGAAAGTGATACGTACTGGTGCACAATCAGGGACCCTATTATTTTATTGCATTGTCGACGTCTGTGGGATGCGTGCACGTGTGACTATAAGTGGAATGGGACATTTATGGAAGCGTTTGCACGGGTGTCACAGATAAGACACCAGACACTGCCATTTATCTTAGGTATTAGTCGGGACGTGCTTGATGGAGGTCCTGCCTCCAGTTCTCGCGCAGACTTGTCACGGATCGATTAGTATTTAGGTTGATGGTTAGCGTTTGATGTAGACCACGGGGTGTGGGGTAGTTTAAGTGTGAATTCAACAGAATCTCGGGAGTCCCATGCCGGCTTATATATTTAGGGAGTTATATGGAGATTTACAGGGTACGTGATATATACACCGTGATATTCTTGTTACATATTGGGCCCGTGGTCCCTTGCCCTTGTGTTCTACCCTTGGGTGGAGGACACTCACGAGTGGTTGACTCTCACACTTGGACTGACGATAGGCTTAGTGACCTGTACAGTGAGACTTAGAAACTGATAGGGATACTGGCATTTTATTCATGATATACTGTGTGGCATACGTGACATATCGTTATACTGATTTACTGTTCCGCTGCATTGATTACTGCACATCCATATTCATGCTGTCGTTGATTTACTGTTAATCATTTCCATTACCACTGTTAGAACTATCACTTGATTTTATATATATATTATTGCTATCGTGTCGCTCTGACGACCTGAGTATGCATCTCAGTGTGAGGAGAAGATTTAGCCTGGATCCGAACTAGACGTGCATCACAAACTTCTTGACTTGCTACTCCGAGTTACTTTCGTTTGTTCCACTTCAGGTCAGTTTATATTATTGGATCTTTCAGTTACTGCATTTCTCATTACCTGCGCATCGTTTACTGTTTACCATGATAAACTAGAAGCCGAAGTGTGACTACGGCAGGACATTTCCTTGACCGTAGGAGCATGGCTGGCCTTGTCTACCCCTCGTATTCCGTATTTTGGGAAGCGGGGCGTGACATGGTTTAGTTGGTATCAGAGCCCAGGTTTTGCATCAATTAGGGATTGCAGTTTTTGAAAGGTTCCTTGGCACTCTAGTGAGGTCTCACAAGGCATCGAACATGCCAATTTAAAAAAATGGTGCCGAGAAACCCTAGACTACGGATCTTAGACTAGATGTTTAGGCGAAATGAAAAACTAGTTAACACTTAACTACTAGGATACGGAAATTACAACCTTTGTAGATCCGGATATCCACCTCCACGGCTCCGCAACGAAGTCTTCTCGCTGTACATCATGAATCCTAGACTCATTCGTCGGCTTCATCGGGAAAACGGGCGAGCTAGGTCGTCGGCTTCGTGTCAAAGACGATCTACGTCGAGGTGGCACTAGTTCAAGCTCCGACTTCACAAATTAGTGAAACTTGTGAAGAAAACACCCAAAACAACTTGGCAAGAGGTAGAGGGTGAAGAAATAGGAGATGGGTTTACTTTAGAATTGGATTTCTCACTTTGGATCTCAAGATGCCATTAAAGTAGCAAGCTTTTCTATTGAAGATCAAGAAGAAGAAGATGATAGAATTATGATAAGTTGTTCTTAAAAGAAAAAGAAAATCTATACTTATCATAACTCTAACTAAAGTTAAGTGTAGAGAATAAACCATGGTTAGTAGAGTGGGTTAGGGTTAAGCAAGATGACAAGAATGGTTGCTAAAGTCAAGGGTTCATGAAGCTTCATATAAGAAACAAAAATTGCCACCATTCTCTTTTAAACTTATCCAAATAAATGAATAAACAAATAAATGAATAAATAAATATGCAAAACCCTAATTATCATAATAACCATGGTTTAATTCTATTCACTTAACCATATGATCAAGTATCATCAAACATGATACAAAAAAGTGCACAAAAGTATATCACATATACAATGTGCAATCCAAGTGAGAAAAATCCGTTTAAAGTGAACCAATACTAGTTAATGCAAAGTAATATATCAAATATATAATTATACATTAAATCATTAAATCAACACTTGATTCAATGATCCGGTCATGTCGCACACGACCGACTAGTATTCAATGTATCGGCTACAATCAATGATTCGATAACTAGGTCATATCGCATACAACCAATCGAAACATTTATCGCGAGAATCAAATACGGTATCACATACACGCATCATTCTCGGTCCCGCGCATATCTCATATGCGCTCCTATTTCGTTTCGCTTGAGCTAGGAAACCTCTGTGTAGGACTCTAAAGACTCGTCAATACGCCGGTAGCAGATGATGATCATATCAAGCACCCACAAGCCGCAAGCGGTCTGCTAAACGTAACGGCCATCCAGGTATTGAGCGATCAGAAGATCGACGAGCTAGCCCGCTCACACTCCTGCGAATCCGACCAGTAACACTTACCATACAGTCCGGTCTCTTCGTCTGATATGTCGCATATCAAGTCTAGGGGTGGTAAACGTCAGACCCCAATAACCCGATAAGTCGTGCCGATGTGAGGCTCATAACGGGTCGAGAAACTACTGGTAACACTTACCAGCAAATCTCTGATCAGCCCTAGCCAGGGACTTCCCTGCTATGGCCAATCGAGCACTGCGCAGCATCAACCCCCAATACCGGGAGAGACGAAACCCCTCCTATCGCTCATTGCCTCCATGTGACTCGGGACTGTGCCCAAAGACCACCGTTTTGCACGCCCTCATGGACGTGGTAAGGTGGAGATCAAAGCACAGTGGGAATCACACAAGACTCTATGACGATCTCGGGTCTACAGACTAACCTGTACAAGTGTCACCTGAGAACTGCCATCTGACGTGAGGTATAATACCATCTGGGAGTTCTCGGCGAGTCCGTCCAGTGTACCCAGTCTCCACTGAGCACCCGTACACCATCTCTGATGTCAAACACCAATGGATATGGGATCATCCATCGCCCATCTCATGGGTCGAGAAGCGTATACGCTAGTCTACACTGGTATATCGATGCCCCGTCTCGATACACCCACGACTAGGGACCTTGAAGGATGTACTTATGGACTACCATGTCCCCACTAGTATGATCTGCATCATAGTCCAGGCAGTCAAGTACACATCCTAAGGGCTTTACCAACATGTAACTATAAGACAGTTTAAAGAGACAAGTGTACATGTTAAGATAAAGAGTAACCAGATAGCATGCTATCATATCGAGCAAGAAAGTCATCTCTATATATGTCCAAGCATCCAATATAATATACATCATCTGTACAATACCGGCCTCTAGGGCATACATACAACTAACAATCTCCCACTTGCACTAGGGCCAGCTGCTGTAGTATCGCATACCGAGCATCCCGAAGAGTCTCTCAAACTGTATCTGGGGAATGGCCTTCGTGAGTGGATCCGCGGTGTTGTTTTTCGTGTCAACCCTCCTGACCTCGATCTCCCGGCGATCAACTATCTCCCGGATCAGGTGATACCGCCTCAGAATATGCCTGGATCGCTGATGGGACCTGGGTTCCTTGGCCAAAGCCACCGCTCCATTGTTATCGCAATACAAAGGTATTGGATGCTCAATGGATGGAACCACTCCAAGTTCATTAATGAACTTCTTGATCCAGACAGCCTCTTTAGCAGCATCGTTGGCAGCGATGTATTCAGCCTCCATCGTCGAGTCTGCCACGGTTTCCTGCTTGGAACTCTTCCAGCTAACCGCCCCTCCGTAAAGGGTAAAGACAAAACCCGACTGCGACTTAGAGTCGTCCTTATCACTCTGGAAGCTCGAATCAGTAAAGGACTCCACTTGGAGTTCTCCGTTACCATACACCAAGAACATATCTCTAGTCCTTCGCAAGTACTTGAGAATGCTCTTCACAGCTGTCCAATGACTCTCTCCAGGATCAGCTTGATACCTGCTCACTATACTAAGTGAGTATGCTACATCGGGTGTGGTACATAGCATCGCATACATGATAGAGCCTACTGCCGAAGCATAGGGTATCCCTTGCATGCGAGCTCTCTCCAAATCAGTCTTGGGAGACATCTCTTTGGAGAGAGTGACTCCAGAGATCGTGGGTAAGTTCCCACGCTTGGACTCTTCCATACTAAACCTCTTTAGTATGGTGTCAATGTACCTGGATTGGGACAATCCTAAAATCCGTTTGGATCTATCTCTATAGATCCTAATCCCCAATATGCAGGAGGCATCACCAAGATCTTTCATTGAGAATCTTTGTGATAAGAAGAGCTTGACCGATTGCAGCATAGGAATATCATTTCCTATCAAGAGTATGTCGTCCACGTACAATACGAGGAAGACAACCTTACTCTCTGCCACCTTCTTGTAGATACAAGGTTCATCTGGGTTTTTGACGAAATCAAACTCTTTGATAACGACGTCAAAGCAGATGTTCCAACTCCGCGATGCTTGCTTTAATCCATAAATGGATTTAAGCAGCTTGCACACCTTCCCGCTGCTCCCACTGTCTACGAAGCCCTCCTGCTGAGTCATGTACACGCACTCTTCTAAATCACCGTTTAGAAAGGCGGTCTTAACATCCATTTGCCAGATTTCGTAATCATGATAAGCAGCGATGGCAAGCATGATCCGGATGGATTTAAGCATAGCCACTGGAGAAAAGTTCTCGTCACAGTCCACACCTGGTCTTTGACGAAAACCCTTTGCTACAAGTCTAGCTTTGAAAGTCTCCACTTTCCCATCTACACCAAGTTTCTTCTTGAAGATCCACTTGCTCCCAATGGGTTTTACCCCTTCAGGAGCAATGTCCAAAGTCCATACTTTGTTGGTGTACATGGATTCCATCTCGGACCGCATAGCATCCAGCCATTTCACTGAGTCCCCACTCGTGATGGCCTGCTTGAAGCTAGTTGGGTCATCATCCTCCATGATGCAATCCTCGCTTCCACCGTCCATGAGAAAACCGTAGTATCTCTCAGGTTGGCGAGGAATCCTACTAGATCGGCGGAGTGGCTGGGGTTCATCGGGAACTACGGAATCCTCTGGTTCCACCAGATCTTCTGTTGCAGCTTCTGCAGCTGGAACTTCTTCCAGTTCTACCTCATGACCACTAATCTCTTTTTCAAGAAATTCCTTTTCTAAAAAGGCGGCATGCCGAGAAACAAACACTCTTTGTTCCTCAGGGTGGTAGAAGATATACCCTTGAGAATTCTTGGGATATCCTACAAATTTGCATAGAACAGACCGTGCCTCGAGTTTGTCCGGATTTTGTCGTTTGACATAGGCTGGACAACCCCATATCTTAACATAGTTAAGACATGGTCTCTTCCCTTTCCATATCTCATATGGAGTGGTAGGCACAGATTTGGTGGGGACCATATTCAATAGATGTATGGTTGTCTCAAGCGCATACCCCCAGAAGGAAATAGGTAACTCAGCTGTGCTCATCATAGAGCGCACCATATCTAATAAGGTGCGGTTCCTCCGTTCTGATACACCGTTGTGCTGTGGTGTATATGGAGGAGTCAGCTGAGAGAGAATCCCATTCTCTTTTAGGAAGTCCAGGAATTCATTGCTCAAGTATTCACCTCCTCGATCAGATCGAAGGATTTTAATACTTTTTCCGGTTTGGTTTTCGACTTCTTGTTTATATTCTCTAAATTTCTCAAAAGCTTCAGACTTGTGTCTTATCAAGTACACATGTCCGTATCTTGAGAGATCGTCAGTGAATGTAATGAAGTACGAAGAACCATCCCTGGCATGTGTAGACATGGGACCACATACATCACTATGCATTAGTCCCAAGAGTTCGGTAACTCTTTCTCCGTGTCCCGTAAACGGAGTTTTGGTCATCTTGCCTTTGAAACATGACTGGCAAGTGTCATAAGATGAAAATTCGAAAGGTTTCAAATATCCATCCTTATGTAACTTAGCCAGTCGTGTCACATTGATGTGACCCAGTCTACAATGCCACAAGAAGGATTCATTGAGTTCAGAACTCTTCCTCTTGTGTGTGTTTGTTATGCTCAGAACTGTTGATTGATTTAGAACATAAATGCCATTGCATAACGTGCCTGATCCAACCAACTTTTGGTTACGGAAAATGTTCATAACATTGTCCTGTAATACAAAATTATATCCCTCTTTACTTAATAAAGAAACCGATATAATGTTGCATATCAGGTTCGGCATGTAATAGCATTCGTTCAGAACCAATGTATTACCAGTTGGTAATACAAGGTGATATTCCCCGACAGTCTTAGCTGCAACAATTGCACCATTTCCAACTCTAATGTCTTTATCACCTTCTCCAAGTTCTCTACCTTTCCTAAGCCCATGTAACTGATTACATATATGGGATCCTGACCCGGTATCTAATACCCAGGACGTAGAGCAAATGGAGAAACAGTTCTCAGTAACGAACACACCCGAAGAAAATGCATCAACATGTACTTTCTTCATTCGGGTGGCATGGGAATCCTGGTATTCCCCTATATCCTGTTCATTCCTATAACTCTTATAAGAAAGAACGGAACCAACGTTCCCCAGCACAGTATAACATGCGGGTTCGGTCAATACATCCATATTATTATCTTGATTAAGGCATGAACTGGTTGCTACCTGGAGAGAGAGAGAAGAAAACACTTTAGCGTATGCTCGTGCAAGATCAGATTGGTTATTATCTTATCTAATCAGGATGGCTCCCATTGCTTTTTATCAAATCTTCCTCCAGACCCTAAAAGGAAAGACTAGCCGGGATTAATTACACACTACAGGTTCGCCAATCTTTCAGCCAGGCCAGTGTCGGTACTTTGAGGGAGGTCCCCCGTGCTTTCGCACGAACCTAATTAATGTAAACCTCGTTTTCCCAGAGGCGTAACCCCGTTGACACCTTTCTAGACACCTACTTGATCGGCTAATTGCAATATGCAAAACTCTCTCAGGAGTAACTCTTACTCGCAGTGGGTATCGGGATCCAACTATCTCATAGAAGGTATGCAATCTCATTGCAAATTTCAACACTTGAAATTCCCGATAATACTTTTGCCCCCAGCGTGCTATGACCTTGACGAAAGCCAACAAACCACAGCCCGCTAGTCAAGTTCAACCCGTACATTTCTTGACTGAATTAAACCCACCCGCACGACCCTTGACGAAAGCCAACAAAGCCGTACGACTACCCTAATCCAGTCGCATCATATGCAGCAGATAAACAGCGCATAGCTACCGCACACTACACCTTGACGAAAGCCAACAAATGTAGCACGAATACTATATGTAACCTATCTGAAATGACGGAGGGCTACGCAGGTTTTTCTGAAAACCTATTGCGTAATGAACTTGATATCGTTGTAGAATCAAATGAAGTTTTGAAATGGAGTGATTTTGAGACTTTTCTAGTTTTGCTAAAGGAGTCACTCCCGGTGAAGGGATCTCGGTCCTTTCCTTGTCGAATGAGGTGCGGGATATATCATATATATCGCTGTGCAAAGCAAAAAACCAAAAGCAGTCAAAAGCAAACCGAGTGTGTAGCATCTGCCAGTTATTGCTAAAGGAGTCACTTCCGGTGTAGGGATCTCGGTCCTTTCCTCATCGAATAAGGTGCAGGGTATATCATATATACCGCTGTGCAAAGCAAGAACTGTAGCTACCTGTTTTATTTTAAAATTCGATTCCACAACATCTTAGGTTTCTTATCTTTCATTAATCACATTAATGAAGTCCCATCATTTAAATACCTAAACATCACAGATAGATATGACGTACACTTATGCCATCCGCATTCGCCTCGATGTCCCCTCGTGCACCGTTAGGTTAGGTAACTAACGACAGAGCAGGGCAGGGCTAGCGCGGGTGTAAAATATAAGTAACGTCTATATAATATATCATATATACTATATGCTATATCCATCACAGAATCACAACACAGATATCGCAGCAGAATAAACATATGAAATATTGGATATACTAGGACGTCCGTGTTTTCAATACGAGCCAGTATAAAACACGGATTCCACGGTCGTGATGAATAGCCAATCCCACACCCCTAGACCCCTACGAGAGCGGCAAGCAACCCTGCCAATTCTAGGGTTAGGAGACCCGGACTCGACTCCTCGAGTTGGTCTCCCACTGGACCCCAGAACCCGGTTACTTATGCTCTTCTTCTTGGGTCTATCCTAATGCGGAAAAGTAAATAATATACAAAGGGTGACATCTTCCGCTACCTGGAAGTGCCCCAAATAAAAGAATATTACATACAAGTTTTTACATGAATGAAAATAAAAAACACTCATCTCACATAAAAAACCCCCGGCTATTCGAATACGACGATCCAATATAACATATCCAGCAACACATGACATCACATGTCATCAACGTAAGTAAGTATGCATACCCCAATTGTCGTTGACGTATAGCAACGAAACCGGCGATATGAACATACTATACTTACGGTCACAGAAAAGAAAGTGTAAAACTACAACAATTGGAATCCGCAACTTCTTCAGACATCGCATGCCTAATCAAATGAAATACTTAGACATCACATGCCTAACAGATATAAATCCCGCATTTTAGTCTCATTATCGAAAACTCTTTTCAATATCATATGGGACTAAACTGCTAAATTTATAACATTCATTCAGTTATCTCATAACTGTTTGTGAATTCCAATTATTGTATCACATTCCAGATAAACAGAAAATGTTAAACTTTCCGATCGAACAGTCGAATACCCAAGTTTTCCCGATACAGTCCAACACATGAAATAAGTCTAGCAACATTCAGGTCGTGCCTCAGTACCAACGGTCCAGCCGTAGAAGGGTCAAACCAACGCCTCACATGTGGCACGCCGTACTGCCCCAAACCCGAAGGTTCAAAGGGCAGTTCAAGACGGTCACATAATCGAGTTAAGGTTTGTTGTCTTCTAGAGGGTCCATCGCGTTACTTGCACTACTTAGAACGTCGTTAAACTACGGAAAAATCCAACACTTGGAAATTTCCCGATAGGGGAAAAATTGGGTATTTATATCCGGTCGAACTTTTTAACATATTCAAAAAATTATCCGGAAATACACAAAAGACGAAATTTGATAATCCGATCGAAATACCGAATCCCCAAAACAACCCCAGAAAATTCAACTCTTGAATGAATATTAAAAATTCCCAGAAGACTCAGCATTACAAAACATGAATTACTGTGCAAGACACGTGGTGTAACTCAACACAGTGGCCGCGGAACCGCCGCGCATCCCATGGTGGGGGCCGCGGTTCCGCACCTCTGTAGTCGAGTTACTAATACGTGCTTCACAGTAACTTATGCAATTACCTGCTGAATTTTTTGGTAATTTTTAATCTGGAAAAATCCACGTTTTCAGAAAAAGTACAGAGAGCATGTTTGTGATCGGGTTTCGGGTTCGTTCGGACTTCAAATTCCGTCTAGACTTCACCTAAGGCTCTAGCTAGGCTCTGATACCAGTGAAAGGTTCCTTGGCACTCTAGTGAGGTCTCACAAGGTATCGAACATGCCAATTTAAAAAAATGGTGCCGAGAAACCCTAAACTACGGATCTTAGACTAGATGTTTAGGCGAAATGAAAAACTAGTTAACACTTAACTACTAGGATACGGAAATTACAACCTTTGTAGATCCGGATATCCACCTCCACGGCTCTGCAACGAAGTCTTCTCGCTGTACATCATGAATCCTAGACTCATTCGTCGGCTTCATCGGGAAAACGGGCGAGCTAGGTCGTCGGCTCCGTGTCAAAGACGATCTACGTCGAGGTGGCACTAGTTCAAGCTCCGACTTCACAAATTAGTGAAACTTGTGAAGAAAACACCCAAAACAACTTGGAAAGAGGTAGAGGGTGAAGAAATAGGAGATGGGTTCACTTTAGAATTGGATTTCTCACTTTGGATCTCAAGATGCCATTAAAGTAGCAAGCTTTTCTATTGAAGATCAAGAAGAAGAAGATGATAGAATTATGATAAGTTGTTCTTAAAAGAAAAAGAAAATCTATACTTATCATAACTCTAACTAAAGTTAAGTGTAGAGAATAAACCATGGTTAGTAGAGTGGGTTAGGGTTAAGCAAGATGACAAGAATGGTTGCTAAAGTCAAGGGTTCATGAAGCTTCATATAAGAAACAAAAATTGCCACCATTCTCTTTTAAACTTATCCAAATAAATGAATAAACAAATAAATGAATAAATAAATATGCAAAACCCTAATTATCATAATAACCATGGTTTAATTCTATTCACTTAACCATATGATCAAGTATCATCAAACATGATACAAAAAAGTGCACAAAAGTATATCACATATACAATGTGCAATCCAAGTGAGAAAAATCCGTTTAAAGTGAACCAATACTAGTTAATGCAAAGTAATATATCAAATATATAATTATACATTAAATCATTAAATCAACACTTGATTCAATGATCCGGTCATGTCGCACACGACCGACTAGTATTCAATGTATCGGCTACAATCAATGATTCGATAACTAGGTCATATCGCATACAACCAATCGAAACATTTATCGCGAGAATCAAATACGGTATCACATACACGCATCATTCTCGGTCCCGCACATATCTCATATGCGCTCCTATTTCGTTTCGCTTGAGCTAGGAAACCTCTGTGTAGGACTCTAAAGACTCGTCAATACGCCGGTAGCAGATGATGATCATATCAAGCACCCACAAGCCGCAAGCGGTCTGCTAAATGTAACGGCCATCCGGGTATTGAGCGATCAGAAGATCGACGAGCTAGCCCGCTCACACTCCTGCGAATCCGACCAGTAACACTTACCATACAGTCCGGTCTCTTCGTCTGATATGTCGCATATCAAGTCTAGGGGTGGTAAACGTCAGACCCCAATAACCCGATAAGTCGTGCCGATGTGAGGCTCATAACGGGTCGAGAAACTACTGGTAACACTTACCAGCAAATCTCTAATCAGCCCTGGCCAGGAACTTCCCTGCTATGGCCAATCGAGCACTGCGCAACATCAACCCCCAATACCGGGAGAGACAAAACCCCTCCTATCGCTCATTGCCTCCATGTGACTCGGGACTGTGCCCAAAGACCACCGTTTTGCACGCCCTCATGGACGTGGTAAGATGGAGATCAAAGCACAGTGAGAATCACACAAGACTCTATGACGATCTCGGGTCTACAGACTAACCTGTACAAGTGTCACCTGAGAACTGCCATCTGACGTGAGGTATAATACCATCTGGGAGTTCTCGGCGAGTCCTTCCAGTGTACCCAGTCTCCACTGAGCACCCGTACACCATCTCTGATGTCAAACACCAATGGATATGGGATCATCCATCGCCCATCTCATGGGTCGAGAAGCGTATACGCTAGTCTACACTGGTATATCGATGCCCCGTCTCGATACACCCACGACTAGGGACCTTGAAGGATATACTTATGGACTACCATGTCCCCACTAGTATGATCTGCATCATAGTCCAGGCAGTCAAGTACACATCCTAAGGGCTTTACTAACATGTAACTATAAGACAGTTTAAAGAGACAAGTGTACATGTTAAGATAAAGAGTAACCAGATAGCATACTATCATATCGAGCAAGAAAGTCATCTCTATATATGTCCAAGCATCCAATATAATATACATCATATGTACAATACTGGCCTCTAGGGCATACATACAACTAACAGTTTTCCGTGTACAGTTTGGCAATCTAAGACATCCTTCGGTCTAGGTTGTAAACTGTCATTCTTGATCCATATTCACATCGTGCGTTCAGCTATCCATTCAATATGGTTTTGGGTGACTTGACAAGGGTACGTGGTGGCAATTGCACCACCGTACCCTATTCAAGTGACTTAAAGTGATACAGTCGATTCCCCACTTGTAATGATATTCATCATCTTTGATATTCTTGAATCCTTGTTCTATCCATATCATATTTTGATTCATTTAGCGTGTGACTCATATCATTCTCGAAATTGTTGTTTCAGGATCATGTCTTCCAACGACTCTTCATCTTTATCCGCTCCCCAGAATCAGACTGTTGAGATTCTGAGTGTACTGCAAGGTTTAAAGGAAGCCCAGGAGCGAACAAACGACTTATTAGCTGAAGGACTGAGAAGACAGGTGAGTCAGACCCCAGCGGGAGTCTCCTATCATAAAGGGATCCCTATTAGACGAGGGAAAGAGAAGAAGATGAAGTGTCAACAGAAGCATCAGAAGAACCCTTGCTGTGGGTACTGTAAGAGGCCAGGACAGCTCCAGAAGGATTGTCGCCGCGCCCAAGGAAAATGTCTGATATGCGGGTTCAACAAACATCTCATCAACGGTTGCCCAAAAAGGAAGGAACTATAAGGAGGAGATTCGTCCACACTTCCTACTTCTGCCGAATGACGATTATTGCGTGGTTCGCCCTTCGAGGATAAAGCAGATCCAACACCGGATTCAACTCGCGTAACGATGATGCAGCGGCTTAGCGAAGAAGAATTTTTATGTTTTCCAATTCCAGTATTATGTTGTCATCTTCTTATAAACATTTCTTTCCGTTTGAACCTTTATATCCGTCGAACTTTTAGTTGAATGAAATAAAATTTGAATCGTAATATATGCATCATTCCCTTGTCATTTGCCTTGTTCATGCTATTCATTAGCACAATATTTTAATCTTGGCTCTTTTAAAATTCCTGCCACCGCATATTTTCCTATACTTCGTACCTTGAGTTTTTCCTTGATATATCCCACTGTCTAATCATGACTTTTCTTTTCAAGACATGGCCCACCCTGGAGCATCGCCGCATTTGGATGAAGATGCATAGTCTTGCGTTTCCTTAGACCGCACGCTGATGAGTTCTGACGATGAGATCAAGGGCCCCCAAGTCAATTTCGGAAACAACGATTCAGAGGACGAAAGAGTAGCCGTCCCAGAGTTTGACATGATAGCTGATTCCGACGAAGGAGAAAGAGGTCCTGAAGAGAACCCTATAGAGGAAGACTCGATAGAGGAAGAGCCCGATGAAGACCCGATAGACGAAAATCCAGTTGAGAAAAATCCCGTGGAAGAAAATCCAGAAGAAGAGAATCATATGGAATCGAACCTCGATGAAGAAGCTCCATCCGAGGAAGAAGGACCAAAAGATCAAGACCCTGCTGTGGACGAACTTCCAGTGGCGATAACTGCGAGGCGATATGGAAATGGACGCCCCTGCCTGAGTGCACGAGCCTACCGCAACCTACTGAACCTCCACAACCGCGGCTGACGGAATTTCTTTTGATGTTGTCCTTCTGGCCAAATAAAATGTGTATAGTTTAGGGTCACTTTTCGTATTTGAGAATGCCTTGTTTCAATTTTTCTTGGATGAAATAAATCTTCTGAATTCGTAAACCTTTTGATTATTGGTTCGCTTGATACTTGTTTATTGCCCTTATCCATTTATTTTTCTGCTGAGATCCCTGACTGTCCATCCCTACTCGTTGTATAGTTTTCACCCTCGTTTCGATTGGAAAGTACCGCACTTTTATCCTTGGAATGAGCCACCCTTCATTCCTCGTCTGTGCCCTGTTTGAGATCCTCCTGAGAGGAGAACGTTTCTAATGAAACTTCCGAGTTCACTAACTCTTCAAATTTTGATTCGTGCGTTGTACCGACTGTTGTTTCCCCCACACTTTTCCTTTTGTATTCCTTTGTTACTCATCATTACTTTCTGTTCAGACCCGATCACAGTCTCCTTAATCTTCAGCCTAAAGCCGTCACACTTCGACCTTTTGTATCAGCCACATTCCATTGAAATCCCTACCCTACCTAGGCCTAGACATACTTATGTTTTTCCCTGTTACCCCAAATATATTTAGAGACGTTATTATTCAAAATTTAGTTTTCATTATTTTAAATTTGTCAAAGAGTGTGTGTTATTGATTACTCCGTTTTATGTATTTTAAGTACACTATTATTATTCTCATTTGCAGTAGCGCGACCTTACACCGCGCATACTTTTGGTCCATGTTTCTTAATTTCACTATATGAGTTTTCTAAATTATTTTAAATCTATTGTATCGATGCATTATCTTAAGATGTTTTAACTTACCGACTGATTTTCACCGCTTCATTGTCGTTACTTTATTTTCGGGTTTTGTGCCTATGGTTATTTTTATAAAGGGTGGTGTTTTATACTTATTATAATTCTACCTCGCTACTGTTGATATACTTACTTGAACACCCATTTGAGTTTCGATTTTATTGAAACCGCCTTGATTATTTTGCTCGTTATTGTTATCTATATTCTCGTATACTAGTAGTTCGTCCTCATAGTTTTTCCTACCGTATACTTATTTAAATCCATCTTTTTGTAAGTTGTTCTTGCATATATATATACCTTCAAATTTTCATCAACCCGTTCTAAGTAAACCATTATGAGTTAGTTATGATAGGATAGTTTACACTCTTGATTTTACGAATTATCGTTTAGTTTTAAATTTCGAGGACGAAATTTTTGTAAGGGTGGTATGATGTAATACCCAGCCCCTTTTATACCAAAATCTGTATTTTGCTACTTTATAATTCTATTTACTTTATTTATATTTATATTTATTTTGTTTATATTTTTATTTCATTCTAAACCCATTTTCCTTTTTTCAATCAAACTCAAAACCCTAATTCCTTTATATTCTTTCAACCCAGCCCGAGCCCATAATCATTTTTCCCCAAGAATTTAACTTTAAAATCTCTTTTCTTGGCCCGGCCGCTGTTCTTTTCTTATAATTTATTTAATCCTTCACAGGCCGGCTCTTCTCCGCCAGCCCATCAGCCCATCTTCTTTAATTTGATTCTTTTCTTTTTAGCTGGCCCGGCCTGCCCGTTTCTCCCCCCAAATAAATCCCTTCTTTATTTTCTGCCGGCCCAGCAGATTCCCCGGCCCACTCCCTATATGTTTTCCCATTTATTTCCCTTTTAAAATAACTCGGCCCAGCCCAACTTGCCCAAGCCCACGCCTCCTCAGCATCGCGCCCGCTTCAACCCCCGACCCGCCATGAACAGGGTCGTCTCCCCAACGGCTACTTCCTCTCTTTCCGCGCGCGATCCCCCTTCTCCGCCGCCTCCCTCGCCCACGCTCGCGATCTTGTCGCCCCGCTCGCGCGCGCGTTACACCCACGACCTCACCTCCCCACCTCTCCACTCACTCCTGCTCACTCTCTCTCAATTCTCCTTCTCCCTCTACGACTTCACACCCCCACCTGAACCCACCACAAAATCCCTGCACACCCCGCCTCCTGCGCCTCTCGTCGGCGAACCCACTACACCGTCTTCGACCCCATCATCATCCTCGTCGTCGTCCTCACTCTCAATTCTCTCTCTGCCTTCTCTCTCTCATCCCCCTTTCTCTCTAACAGATCTCTCTCTCTCTCTCCCTCTTCAGTTTCTCTGACCCTCTGTCTCACTGTCTCTCCTTCTCCGACCTCTCTCACTGTCACTCTCTCTCATCCCTCTCTCCCTCTCTCAGTTCCTTTCCCCCTCTTTATTCTCCTGTTCTCGACCTCTCTCTCTCTCTCTGTGTCCCTCTCTCATTCTCTCTCTCTCTCTCTCGTTTCTCTCTCTCTCTCTGTAACTCCCTCTGTCTCTCTCTCTTTCTCTTACTCTGCCTCTCTCTCTCTCTCTCACTCTAATATCTCACTCTCTCTATCTCTACCTACACTCTCTCTTTCCCCTTAACCTCTCTCTCTCTCTCTCTAACACTCTCACCATTGTCATCATCACCCATCATCGAACCCCTTGACGCACAAGGGCCAAGCTTCACAGCCGAGCCCGACCACCAAGCTGCGAGCCGTCGTTGCCAAGACTCGAGTTCGAGCCAAATCTAGTTGCCGTGCCGCGCGTGTATCGCGCGTTCGTGACGTTACAATCACCGTGCATCCCCGGGGCTGATCCAGGCAAGTTTTTACTTGCTTACATGCTATTTTACTTAAGTTATAATCGTTAAATGCATAGATTATTAAAGTTACAAGCTTAACCAACTGTGCCATGACCTGTTCGACGTGTGTTCCCAAAGAAAATCTTTCCCTAATTTGGCGGAACTAAACGGTATTGGTTGGCCCGTATAACTGTGAACTTGGTGTATGAATTTCGCCGTATAATGTGATCGTTAAAGATTAAAAACGACTACCCCCAAGTTGAATCGTAAAACTGAAATTTTATTGTACCTGAAAATCGTTAAATTCGCCATAAATCATATACACACTAGAATAGTGCGTTCGAGGGCTCAAATCGAAGCCAACTCGACGAACTATGACCCTACACTAGCTTCCAGACATTCCTGTATTTAGATCATGATGATATTCGTATCGGAGTGCGACTCTGGACTGCAGTCCAGAGCGACTCCAGTTAACTCTTAGGTTGCGGAACTCCGCTGTTTATTGTAGATAAACCTGTTAGCTAGACAATATAATTGATTTCACACTATTTCGTTACCATTTGTTATTTATTCTGTAATTTAAAAGATCGGGACGCATAGCAGTCTCAGCAGAATCAGAACTGACATATTATTGTTAAATAGAGTATAACCCCTGACGTACAGACGCGATCGAAGATCCGTCTGTTGAGTTGAAAACCTTACTGAAAACCCTAGAATTCATCCAACTGTGGCGTCGCTAAAATCTGGTCCCAACTGGGATTAAAGTGCGTTGCGAAACGGACTTCTGATTCTGAAATCGGATTTCCAGCCGCGAGCGCTTAAAATGAAATGGTTGTAACTAATGATCCTGGAACCCGATTGGCTTGAAACCAAATTAGATGAATAGCTAACTGAACATACTAATTACTACCTGTTTATCATTTCGCCAAATTATATACGTACGTTTCATGATAAATCATACAAGTGAAAGAATGCTGTTTCAGAACATCCTCATCATGTTCATATACTGTTCATGCATCATATCATACCCATATCATCGTATTGATAACCTAGTGATATCGTGCATTTACCCAGTGTTAGATTTTAGTGATGATTGTGGCAAGTACGTCAGTGTTCGTGTATCCGTGATTAAGTGAAAGTGATACGTACTGGTGCATAATCAGGGACCCTATTATTTTATTGCATTGTCGACGTCTGTGGGATGCGTGCACGTGTGACTATAAGTGGAATGGGACATTTATGGAAGCATTTGCACGGGTGTCACAGATAAGACACCAGACACTGCCATTTATCTTAGGTATTAGTCGGGACGTGCTTGATGGAGGTCCTGCCTCCAGTTCTCGCGCAGACTTGTCACGGATCGATTAGTATTTAGGTTGATGGTTAGCGTTTGATATAGACCACGGGGTGTGGGGTAGTTTAAGTGTGAGTTCAACAGAATCTCGGGAGTCCCATGCCGGCTTATATATTTAGGGAGTTATATGGAGATTTACAGGGTACGTGATATATACACCGTGATATTCTTGTTACATGTTGGGCCCGTGGTCCCTTGCCCTTGGGTTCTACCCTCGGGTGGAGGACACTCACGAGTGGTTGACTCTCACACTTGGACTGACGATAGGCTTAGTGACCTGTACAGTGAGACTTAGAGACTGATAGGGATACTGGCATTTTATTCATGATATACTGTGTGGCATACGTGACATATCGTTATACTAATTTACTGTTCCGCTGCATTGATTACTGCACATCCATATTCATGCTGTCGTTGATTTACTGTTAATCATTTCCATTACCACTGTTAGAACTATCACTTGATTTTATATATATATTATTGCTATCGTGTCGCTCTGACGACCTGAGTATGCATGCTCAGTGTGAGGAGAAGATTTAGCCTGGATCCGAACTAGACGTGCATCACAAACTTCTTGACTTGCTACTCCGAGTTACTTTCGTTTGTTCCACTTCAGGTCAGTTTATATTATTGGATCTTTCAGTTACCGCATTTCTCATTACCTGCGCATCGTTTACTGTTTACCATGATAAACTAGAAGCCGAAGTGTGACTACGGCAGGACATTTTCTTGACCGTAGGAGCATGGCTGGCCTTGTCTACCCCTCGTATTCCGTATTTTGGGAAGCAGGGCGTGACATATTCGGTTCATATGGTATTTCTCAACATTTATCGCTGGCACCGGAGCCGCAGTATCAGCCGGCACCGGAGCCGCAGTATGAACCGGCACCGCAGCCGCAGTATAACCCGGCACCAGAGCCGCAGCATCAAGGAGATCCAGCACAGCAGGATCGGTGGTTTGGATCACCATACCGTCAGCAGCAACCCTGGCATACCGGACAGGCGCAACAACACCAGTCTTGGGGATCAGGTTTTGCAGAACAGCCGTCTTGGGGGTCAGGTTTTGCGCAACAACAGCACCATTGGGGGTCAGGATTTGCGCAGCCATGGGGCCAAGGTTTTGTGCAACATCAGCTGCATGAAACCGGGACAGGTTCTTCGCTACAACTGCCCAGTTGGGACACGGATTTAGCGTCCTACGCAAATTTGTTGGGAGGCAGCACATATCCGACACCGGTCGCACATTCAGGTTCAGGATTTGCGGATCAACAGCCTGTCCAAGACGCTGCTGAAGACGAAGCTGAAGCAGAATCCGAACCCGAAGCAGAAGAGCAGACGCCGCCGCCGCCGCCGCCATCTATCCAAGAAACAGATGGTTTCTCCAGTCATCCCAGGAGGCATAGGCTTATGTCAAGCCTTTTCGGATTTCATAGGGAAAAGGAAAAGGAAAAAATAGTATTTAAATTTTACAAACAGATAGGATTTTTTCACATTGGAAATTTGATGGATTCATTTTGATATTATAAATTTGACCGTCGAGATAGAAATCGGATAGGAATTTTTGGTATTGTAAATTTTGACGGATTCATTCTGTAAAAAACATTGATACAGTGAAATTTTATTATTTAATTTAAATATTTTTTCGTTTATTTACTTTTATTTTATTTTTAAGAATTATAATTATAATTATAATTATAATTATAATAATAATAATATTATAATTATATAATTAATAATTATAATTAATAATTTAAAAATAATTAAAAAAAATAAAAAAAATGGCGCGGGTTCTGGGAACCCGCCTCCTATACAAATGTATGGGGGGCGGGTTCCCTATTCTGGGGATGGGGTGCCAAACCACCCTATTTTCATAATTTTAATTTCAACTCCCCTATTTTAATAATATATATTTAAAATAATATTATTTAAAAAAAAAAACCCTTAATAATTTGATGTCAACGGCGCTTTGGCCGAGTGGTTAAGGTGTGTGCCTGCTAAATACATTGGGTTTCCCTGCTAGAGTTCGCATCTCTCAGGGGAAATTTTTGATAATTTGATTTTTATAACTTGGATAAAAATTACACACTTTGCCCTTTTTTTAATTTTCCTCGACCTGAAAACCACTGGCCTCTTGCTAAGCAAGTGCAATTGATCTGTGAAGAATTCTCAGTATTATCCATTAAATGAAATTTCAGCCAAGGTAAAGCACATGTTTTTATAGCTGATTCGTAAAGGAAAACGGTAATGCCGGAAAACTAATGCTACGCAAGCATATGTAGAGGGAAAATAAAACAAAATGCACTCATCATGACCATGAACGTATAAATTACAGTTTTATCAAGAAAGGATGAATATGCAATGCATACCCTCATACCCTCGCATTCCATCAAACGAAAATTTTACAAAACTACAGGTAAAGCCGAACAAAATTAACCGTATCTTGATCATAAATCATTTAGAATTGAGAAGAATAGCTTCTTTTAAGATTTCCACCAGATAGAGCAAGCTGCTGTTGATGCCAAGTAACCGAACGAACACAATTAGTAACCTGTTTATCTTTTTAAACTGGTAACAACTTTGTTTATCAAGCACAAGATCATTGCAGCGATCTATTACAGACTATTACAGAACACGCTTCGTTAAACCGCAAAGCAAACAGTTACAATTACTAGATGAAAGCATATAACGATTGAATCTGCGGAGTCAATTACATACTATATACACAACCAGCTTTCCAGCTTTCTGCTTCGTCTCTACCTAGCTATGTGCCAACCCAATTCCAAGAAATCAATAATATTTTTTTTAAATGCTCAATGAAATTACATGGTCTGTACATTACAGATAACAAAGATCTTACAATAACACAAATCAAATTGATTTAAACAGACATGATTATTTTTCCTATATGCCTGCATCCAAACCATTCCAGTTCCTCCGCCTCCTTATGTACAACCCCAGGCAACACTACATGATGGGTATTTACAGTGAAGAAGGACCTGAAAACAATAATATTAGTAATCCGGATGCATTGGGAAAGTAAGCTCACTATACCGGTGAATTGCAACAGGCAAGACTGAAACAAATGAAATTTGAAATGAGTGTGTACGGATACATTTGCATGTATGCATACAGATTCTAAACTTGCTCTATCTTCATACTTCTAAAATTACTTTCTGTAGACCCATTATCTGAAACAGTATTGTTCAAAAAAAGCTTTAGTATTATAAGCAGAAGTCCTTAGATGATGTCATTAATCAACAAAATAAAAAATAGAGAAAATGACAAAATTCTATTAGCCAAGTAGAGAATTAGAGATGTCCACCTCCTCCACCACAAAAGACAGAAAGAAGAAAATGAAAAGTCAACAACCATCTTTCTCTCTCTTATTCATTACACATTATCTTTCATGCTCAAAAACCCAAAAAGAGATGTGCCTTACAAATTTATAGACAAGCCCTTGTATATTTTTAATTTTGCATAACTTATAAATTTCTCAATTCTAATATTACCACTAACCACATTCATTTAATCTAAATTTAGAAAAAGCATAAATATCTTTAAGAATTTTCATGTAATGTTCAGGATAAAAAAAAAAATTACACGGTATATGTTGTTCAAAATCAACCGTGTTGCACGTACAAAATACTAGTTATTATAACCCAGACTTTTTGGATGATTATGTCATTATTACATCATTTAGCAACAAAAAAAATTTAAAAAAAGAGAGAAAATTATTGCCTCATGCTTCATCGTAAGGTTGTCCACATCATCTATATGGAAAAGACAAGAGAACACCCAACCCAACTCATCTCTCTCTCGCCCACACACTAATCAAACCCATTACCGTACTCACTCAAAAAATGGCATGCATCTAAACTAAGAAAAATTAAATGTTTTTATTAGTATTTGAAACATTTTGATTTCTCATATATATCATATTTTTACCACTATTATTTGAGAATAAAAAATGAGCAACATATACAATTTATTTACTTTTCTTAAAACATAGTTTATTTAAAAATATCATACTGGTTATTTTCAATTTATAATATAAACGTGCATCGCACAAGCAAAACTCTTGTACTAGAATAATGCTCAGCGTCGAGAAGGGGTTACAAGACCCTCAGTGCAATGTAAGAGATGCACCAACAGGTGAATCCATGGGTGCATCATTCCTACATATATTTGCAATCATGGTTGCTACCATTGATGCAATTTAATTTTATATTTACAAAAGGCTTAAACTAAAAAATAAAAAACATCCTTGTTGCACCAATGGTCATTACCAATTTTATAATTAAAACTATTGAAAATTAAAATATAAAAATATGGGCTTTGCACCATTGGTGCAATTTACTTTAATCCGAATTTCAAAAAAATTAGAACTCGTAAATTGCATGTGGATCAACTTTAATGATTAAATTTTTATTGCTTCTTCTCCCTCCAAAATTCTAAACCTCTTTTTCTTGCCTTCAGATTTTCAAATCCTTCTCCTAGGCTCCTTACAAATTTCCAGCTCTATTTTTTTGTAAATCTACAACTATACATATACATATACATATATAATGTTGGCTATTATTATGATATTGTGCCTCACAATAAAATTACTAGCTAGCTAGCGTTTTTAAGCTGATTCCTTCCCGTCGTTTATCAAATCAACGGGTCCCTCTGCTCTGTTCACCTCACTCGTCTCGTCTCGTCTCCCCCCCCCCAAAAAAAATATCTTTATTCAATTGCGTCCTTGGTAAATATGTTAATGTTATATTGATTCATGTATATTGCTACAAATTGTGTCATTTAGACCTGGTTTGACTAGCGATGGTGAACTAATAGACATGTTTTGTTTACGTAAAATGTAAATGCGATCTAAATAGTTTTTCAAAGTTCGAATAATCCACATTAACGGAGTAATTAAAGCACTACCAGAATATAAGTTAAACTTGGGCAAAAGCCAAATTGTATGGATGGTATGTCATGTATACCAAATTGAATTAAGCTCGGCTACATGCCTTGTTCATCCTGAGAGACAACTTCAGTTTAACGTATATAGTAATCCCAAATTATAATTCATGTTGAGCATCAGATCAAGGTTGACCCGGTATAAGCTTAAAATACCAACATCGTCGTATATCTATTAAAATAACGTTATAGATTACCAAACTCAAAAAAAACTATATATGTTTGAACCTAGCTCAAACATGTTATATTGACTAGGTCTTCAACAAGTCGAATGTGGACTCAACATTATGTTGTAGTTTCGATCAAATTATTCTACAGAAAAGGGTTGTTTTCAGCCGATTGCCCGAAATAGATAAGATTTCTCGAAATAGTCAAGAGAACCAAATAGAACATATCTAGATTTGATATAATCTAATAATGTAACAAAATTCAATTGCTTTATCCAACCTCATTGTAAAATAGAAAGAACGATGGTAAAAAATGCTTTTTTCTTGATTATGAGCCGATTATTTTTTAATAAAAATACTAAATTTTAGATAAACACATTGAGATATTAAAGTTTAATTTTAGAAAAACAATATGGATCTTGCTTGAATCAAGTTTACTTCCTGTATCTCATCTAATATTCATTCAGGACATTTTGAAATCATATGTTATAATAATTTTATAGTTACGTAATCTATATTTTATACTTATACGTAGCATATAAAGTATATAAATCTATGCATATAGTATAATCATTGTGTGAATAGTTGGGCTATTCTACTTTTAGAAGAAGAGAGAATCCATTGCTCACATATTTTTCACCACTGGATTTGTAATTTAATGGTTGGATGTTGTTGAGAATGTAGTTAACAATTAGTTCCACACTAAAAAAACTATGGGACACATATGGGTATAAGATATAAGATGGGATAAACCTCCTTAAGGCTTGAGTTTTTTGGATGGAGTCACACTGTTAAAAACCCATGTGCATCCATTGTTGGTCCATTTGTTATGGGCCCAAATCGATTGTTGAGAATGTGGTTTAACATTTAGTCTCATGTTGGAAAAACTAAGATGCATATGAGTATAAGATATAAGATGGGATAAAACTTCTTGAAGTTTGAGTCTTTTGGATGGCGTCCAATATGTTAAAAACCTATGTGCATCCATTGTGGGTCCAAACCGAGTTTTACAGATGTATATAGGTAGTTAGTGATAAAATACCACAATAAATGGTGATGACATCATCCCGTATTTTCAACCACCAGATCAAACCATCCAACAGTGTAAAATATATGAGAAGATCCCCTCTCTTCTTAGAAGTAGAAAAGTCCAACTCATATATATATATATATATATATATATATATATGAGAGCGCTGCATTGCAAACCGGTCCGCGTTTTCTTTAAAACGGGAACTCTCAATCCACGACATATTTGTATGATCCGAACCGTTCAACTTGATCACCCTGCCTTCAAGTCTATATGTGAAAGGATTTGAAGATCTCTAACCAATACATTAGATAGAGTTTATGTTGTTATATTGAAAGACGTTCATTTTGCACTCATCCGATGCATGGGTTAGAGATCTTTAAATCCTTTGATTTTTCAAACATATATTTGATAGTAGGATGATCAACTTAAACGGTTCGGATCGTTAAAATATGTAGTAGATCGAGAATTCCCATTTTTAAAAAACGCGGACCGATTTGCAATGGATCACTCCTATTATATATATATATATATATATATATATATATATATAACACAAAAATACCTTGAAGTGTCGATTTTTAAGACTAATATATCTTAAACAATTTTATCACAACAACCAATGATTTATTTATTAAAATACCCGCCGCTTGCATTCTATTCAATAATTATCTTTTTGGTGATGTGGCTTCTTCTGAACAAAATATCCCTAACCAGATGATTCGGCAAGTTTCTTTTTTCCTTCCATCTTCCGCTATCATATCCAATGCTGCCTCCTTCCCCTTTCCTTTTCACCTCCTTCCTCTTCTTCAATTTACCTCTCCTCCACACCTCAAGGTATTTTAGTATAATTAACATTGTTTAAGGTATTTTAGTATTAAAAAAAAGCAATAGTTGAGGGATTTAGTGTAATTGACCATATATATAATATATGATAAAATATAAAAATTTCGAGTTACATGTACTGATATTTTGCACATTCGATGCATATATTTTATTACAAATATTTTTATTTATTAATTTGTTTGATTTGAAACTTCATATCAATAATTACTGAAACATATATACAACATATCATGTATATATGTATATAGATAGGATATGAATAGATTTAAAACAAAATTAGATTTTCCTCAATTTATTTGGTTCTTTCTAAATATTTCAACCCAACATCCAAACAAAAAAATTCTATCGTGATATTTTCCCGCAGAAACTCTCGCGCTTCTTTTTCGGTATCGATACTTCCCCCCACAATCCTCTGTCCTTAAACCACCAAAGACCTAGCTTTCTCCACAATTCCCCGTCCCCAACCTCAAATTCTGCTAAGGTCGCTTACATTCTTTAAGTCATTGGATTCAAAAATCGATTTTGATTTTATTACTGTTTTTTAGTTGTTTGACGGTCTTTAGTTTTTGCTTATTTTCGTCTGCTTAATTATTTGTTAATGTGATCCAGATGATTCGATGCAATGATCAAAATTTAATTTTATTTCTACTCATATATGTACTAATTGTATGTATTATTATGCTAGAGATATACACGTTAGTTAAACATTATATAGATTGTTATAATTTACAAGTAAATTGCAGCTATCCTATCCTTTCTTTTCTGGTGTAAATGAAGAAAGCTATAAAAAACTATAAATTTGTTATCATTCTTTAGAAAACTTAAAGTTGTCTCTTTTGGTGCTAATGACGTGGGTATCTTTAATCTACATTTTATGTGAAAAATATTACAAAAAATCCACTTTTCCTTTTAGATATACCATCTAATAATTTGTTTGTTTAAACTTATTTTAAAAAGTAATATTAATTTTACTATACCTCACAAACTAATGGAAGCAGAACAAATCATTTGCATTATCTGCATTAAGTTGATTACTCTAAACATATTATCTATGTTCTGTTAATTGAATCAAAATCACTTTTTGTATGCATAAGTTCCGTATACGACAAGAAGTATAATGAATATTACCATTAAATTGATTAAGTGTGTAACATTTTCAAAAATATAAAATATTAATTTTGGGAATTTTTATAATTTAATATTATTTTATTGATTATTTTAATATTAAATGCAAATAAATAGGAAAAATGTTAGAAAAAAATTATGAAAAATTATGGAAAATTCTAAAATAGGGTAAATTAGTGGATTATGGCATTTTTAAGTTTTTGTGATTAGTTTGACAATAATTTAGTGCTAATCGCGATTAAAATCGCTAATCGGGTTTTTTGGCAATTTTGTGCAAAACTTGCACATATCACTTTTTCTACACTTGTGCATTTTTCTAGCCATGGTTTTCTTTTGGGATTACTATTGATGTGAGAAGGTTTGGATTTTAAAAGAAAAGAAAAAGAAAGGAAAATATAATGATGAGGGTAGGTGAGAGAGAGGTGGACTTTGACTTAGCATACTTAGCCATTCTCCTCGTTTTCTGTGTACAGCCCCTGTTCCTCTAGTGTTGACCCAGGGTACTTCTAGTTTTGACAGATTCTATCTAGGGTGAAATCTGGGACATATATCCTAAGTTGCTATTTTGGATTCGTGTTTCCGTATTCCGTATTTTTGATTCTGAAATGGTGGAATGTGTTTTGCCTCGACTAATTGTCGTTTATACGACGATGTAGAGGATTTATTGATGGTTTTGAAGGCGTGTCATAGGTTCTCACCTATAGGCCCCCTTATCGTATCGTTTTGGATTTCATGCGCCGTTTTAGATTGGATTTGGTTTTAATGCGCATATACGATATTTTGATGTGTAGGTACCCATGAAGACTTCGGGACGACAAGCAAATACGTGGTGACGTCCGCAATTGGTGATGCAAGGTGAGTAGATTATATCTACAGGGGGAAGTCGGGTGGATGGCGTATAGCACCCCCGCAGTCCGTAGATAGATTACTATGTAGTTTATTGTGATATTAGGTGTATTGTGGATAATGTAGGGTTAGAAGTGACTAGTGTAGTTCATAGTCGCGAACCCTAGGGTAGAATTACACCTACACACACACCCTTGCTTATCACTTGTACTTGCACTGTGATTGATGATATGTGATGACTTTGGAGATGAGTCGATGATGTGGGCTGGGTGCCCTGGGATCGGTGATTTTATACGATTCATATGTGGGATATGACTTGTGATTCTTGCGGGCTTGGGATATGTGTTTACCCCCGCATGCATACTTACTGAGGTTACCGTTTTGTACTAGACATAGAGTAGTACTCCAGACTATATGATCTGACGATGGTGATATCTGTTATGTGATGAGACAGTAAGATACTGACCCCTACCCAGCTATGGGGATGCCGTACGATGATTTACCGTACGAGCCGATATTGATGATAGATCCGCACTCATAACTCGAGGATATCTTATGATATGACATTGAGGCGAGATCATCGACTATATACTTTTATACATGTATCGACTCAGATTTAGGTGGTTTCCACACCTACCCCTCCTGATTGACCGGATACTTAGATGTAGTTTGCATAGTAGATACTTCACTGTGGTGTTGACTACTAGATATCTGCATTTTCCTGCTATTCGCATTGCTGGCATATGTTCATTGTTATATTATTATCATGCTGTTAGGACACCAGCACCATTATCGATGATGCGTATGTTTCACGTACACTATTTGCCGGCTCACACACTTCATCATCGATAATTGCCATGCCACTACACTGTAGTACTGTTGCATTCATGATATGATTACTGCTTGGCATATTGTACACATGTACCTGTACACAAACATAGATGTTTCTGACTTGATTGAGATTGAGGACCGCAAGATATTCTTTAAACTGATTCATTCTAAAGGAGCGGTTCCTCCCGACATATGTACATTACTATTCCATGTTGCATGATTTCCGATATGATTATCTCTCTTTGCATATCGCATACATCATGGATTGATTGCATAGCACATTGCATTGGATTTACTTGATGTGGATTTTCATGTGATTTCTGATTTTGAGGACCGTGGGATTATTTAAGAAAAGATGTTCTTTTATGAAAAACCCGGTACCTCGTGATGTGATATTTTGGTGCGTCCACCACGCGTTTTCTCGGTGCTGAGACGTGTGCTTGAAACCCGATTCGAGGAGTGGATGATCCGATTGCGGGTTCGTGGTGGGCCCGGTATGGTTCCCCTCGGCGAGATGATCGATGGGTTATGCCGATTGAGCCTGGAGGCGGGCGAGTACCTACCGGTGATTGTATTTGAGCTCGGCGGATATCCGGGGGATACCGCCTGGAGCCGAGAGATGGGCGTACTGCCGGGGCCGACGGGCCGATACCGCAGACGGAGCCCAGAGATGGACATGGGTTGACTCGTACTGCCGGGGCCGAGGGCCGGTACCGCAGACGGAGCCCCATATGGATGAGGATTTACGTGTCGATGCTAGGCACGGGGTTTCATGATGTTTTCCATGATATTGTTTATATCCTCATACTTGCATACATGATGCTTACTGTCAGTGGGTGACAGGTGGACGGGTTCCATATATATACAGACATGGATCATATACAGACTGGATTTACACTTGTCATACTTCATTTGTATATATAACAGGGTATGAGGGCGCTGTTATATATACCCTTACACCAATATTAGTGGTATGGGACGCTAATATATGTGTATTGATATCATTGATATTTCATCATACTTACCTCATGCAGGCATACCTTACACTGATGACATGTTATTACCTGAGTACCTGGCACTACATACATGATTAGATGTTACCTTGCCACCTTATTACACTCAGATGCACTCTTGTGGATTGTATTACTGATCGTTGACTTAGGTTTATGTCTTGCATTCGGTTTCTGCTTGTAGATATTTCTATTCACGAGTTGGCAACTCACCCCCGTTGTGCCACAGTCCTTGCAGGTTCTGCCGTACAGGTTTCATTGCGGCATTTCTGGCACACTACCTTCTTGCGGGTGATTTGCTTTGGTAGGTGGATTCTTTCGCATCAAGAATCACCATTTTATTCATGTATTTCATTGTATCTAGAAATTGTCCATCAACCAAAAACTTGTATATTCTTTCAGACTTAGAGACAGTGTGGTATTATTCGACCTTAGAGTCGCGCTTAGTAGTATTGCGGTTTTCTTGCTGCTTTTTGAGCTTTCCTTGATTTTGATCCTCGCCACTTGGCGTTGTATATTATCATATCATCGTGTGGTTGTGACCGTCGATTGACGAAGAGCTAGCTCCCGCTTGGGGATGCCTTTATCATTTTATATATTGTTATTCATGTTGTACCCCATTCGGGGCCAGTTTTACAAGAGAAACTCTGCCGAAAATTTTAGAAAAGACTGTACGGTTTTCAAATGCACATTCGGCTTAGTTATTTAAAAACCTTGATTTCAAACATGTTTTTCTTCACTTCTTTAAACCAGTTTTCTTTACTTATTCTCAAAAATGGTTTTAGATTTCTGGGCTTTTGGCTTACTTGGATCAGATGGAGTCCTATAGACTTCATATGGTTCAAGGGCCAGTCACGTGCTCTTTCGGGTCGTGACAAAGTTGGTATCAGAGCGCTAGGTTGACCTTGGTTCGAGTCTAAGTTTGACTATGTGGAGCCTAGGGAGTTGTTTATATACGGAACTTAGGCTTGACCTTACGGAACTTAGACTTGGTCGAGGGGGTGTAAACCCGAACTTTCGTCGTTTTAGGATGACCCTTGGTTGATGGATTTGGTGACTAAAGTAGAGTGACGTACCGTTGGTATGTTCCGCGGCATACTTACGACACGCCATTCCGCTTAAGGAACCTTAGGATGTACATACTTTCGAGATCAGTGATTCTCTTTATATCCAGGATTATTCATCCATTTGAGATCCCCGATTCTATTAGTTTCATGATCATACCTTCATTGATACTGTTCCTTCCTATGATCATGTATCCACTTTGGATCTGTTGTTTCCCTTCTTGCCACTGATGTGCTCTCTTTGATACTCGATTGAGATTCCTGTCACCGTGTTTGAGCGCAGTTTGGGCTGCTGCTAGGGTTACGGCCGGTGTGAGCTCGTTTGGTACGAGGGCCGACCTTTGTGTTTTCTGGTGACATGGGAACGTCTCGAGTTAGTGTTGGTGATTGTGACCTCTAGTGGAGGCGAGTGCTTGGTCTTGCACCGGATGATCGGGCCTTTGTTAGAGCTGCCAGTTGAGAGAGGACTGTTGATGTACAGCATACCTCAGAGATGGTGATGTCGCCTACCGTGCAGACAGATGGACCAGCTGTCGCTGAGATTGACAGGGTGTTGCTTTCGGAGCTTACGAGCTGAGATTGCCGGAGCTTTCAGGCAGTTATGGACAGATGATAGCTAGTCTACCCGATTTGAGAGACGAAGGTGATTCGTCCGATTTTGCGCCAGAGCAGGCCCAGTTGAGTTGAAGATTTCCAGTGTGGAGAGTCTTACTCAGATCTAGAGCAGGCTGATTCAGAGATGACCGCTTATGTATTGCCTTTCCTGGAGGATTGAGGCGTTGTTCGGCGTACAGGCATATGAGCCAGTTGTTGCTGCAAATGATGAGATATCGCCCAGATGATTGGAGCTACTGCAGCATGAGCATGTTCTTAGAGAGATGATAGCGAGTTGCTAGTCACCGAGGATGGATGACTAGGACGCGTGGTGAGTTCGCTTACCCCGATGCGAGGTCATCAGGTGGATTGATTCCAGCTAGAGACGACTTCACGCAGATTCGTTGAGAGTCGATTGAGACGATCGAATGTCAGGAGCCTATTTTCCAAGTTTAAAGTATACGGAAAGACATGCAGGTGATTCTATGGACCCTCTAGAAGAATGAAACCCTAACTCGACTTAATGACCGTGTGACAGCCTTGGAACCTTAGGGTTTACGGCGGTTCCGCGGCGCCATTAGTGAGGCTTGGGTTTGCCCTTCTACGGCTGGACCACCGACGCTGTGGCATGTACTCGATACTATTAAACTGTACCCGAGATGTGAGCTCTTGGGGGATTATGAGGATCTGACGAGTCGATCGGATGGTTCGACATCTTTCGGATATCGTGATGGGACACTGCTTGGGAGACTCCAGGTGCGAGCATAGCCGTCGGAGCGCAGTTCGTGCAGCCATGATGAGACGAGTCCGAATCAGTCGACACTGATGCAGAGTGAAGAAAAGAGTTCGCAAGATATTTCGACGAGATGACGTCCCACTCCGCCGACATCAGAGATGTTATACGCACCCAGAGGCGTGGTATATGGATATACCTTCCAGAAAGAAGCGCGATAGGTATGCAGCCGTTCCGGAATAAGCTTTAGCTTCAGCATTGGATGATGACTTCCGGGCATTTCGGCAGGATTGAGATTTGAGAAAGGAACCTCGGCAGGACCTTTCTGGAGTACGATACGAGAAGACCTAGACCAGGAGTGGTCGTGTTGCGCACACCCAGCAGGCCAGAGTTCGGCATTGTCGACGAGGTAGTTGACCAAGTTCGGATAAAGGAACTTACCCAGATGCGTTGCGAATGGATCAAGGACGGACGAGTGATGAGTATTCCTCCGATGGTTGGGACGTGTTTCCGAGGACCAGTTCGGCCTGACATCTGCTACAGAATGATGAGCTACAGAGTACGCGATTTCGAGTCCGTGTGAGAGACTTCAGATTGACCGTGGCCGAGAGCAGTGCAGTGTATAGTAGCTTGGCGTGACGTCATAGTGGACGACGATGGAGACAAGTGGAACCAGAGGTTCGTGTGAGACACTGACGAGCTGTCATTGCTTCCCGTCGAAACTAGAGACCAGATATGCTTACAGAAACGTTGGGATGTGACCAATTTCCGAGAAATGTTGTGCTGAGGACACAGATGTCTTTCCAGCGAGAAGAGATAGTACAAGAGAGCCAGCCTCTGTACAGATCGGCATAGGCATGATTGGAAGAGACCTTGAGCAGGATTCCTTCCAGGACATTGCTGCAATGATGTTTGCACCCAGGATCAGATGTGTGACGTGCATTCAGATAGCCAGAGACCGACGTCAGTGATATGCTGCCTTACGAGTGGTCGTGAGGTTTGACCGAGAGGTGACCAGAGAAGTGCAAGAACGGAATCGTTCCTGTCAGCACTCCTGACCGGGCCGATGAGCCGGTAGATTGCGAGATTGGTAATCTACAGGAAAGATCAGGAACCAGAGGCAGAGGACGCCAGCCGCGAGCTAGAGGCAAGTAGATATCTTGCGCCGCTAGCATCGGATGTTCCGGTACCTTCTCGACCCTGAAGGAGGATATATCGACGACGGTAATTATGATTTGTGATTTTGTGATTTGACTATCACGTATCCGTCACTTTGGATTTCGGTATTTTGGCGTTCTGTTTTCATGATTTAGTCTTGATGACTGAGTTTCATGATATTTGATTTTGTGCACCATGGTTGCACCTACTGGGTATTTATACCTTGTACATAGTTATTACTCTTGAGCTGTTGATTGCGATTTCATGCCTATTTTATGCCGGTGATTTGATTTACGCTTCCAGCAGAGTTTCATGTACTTTTAGTGTTTTGATTTTGCACTCGGTATAGCTTATATGTGCTCGTAGTGCATCGATATGTGTTTTGTGCACGCAGCTGCACAGGTTTATGATTTTCTTATATCTGGGTACACTTGGTGTTGCTGCTTACGTATTTGAGTTATTGCTTGGTATTTGTGCATGGGATGCACCAGTTTTATGTTTCTTGCGTTTATCGCATCAGATTTATATTTCGTGCCTTTGTTGCACCGGATTTATATTTTGTGCATTACGATTGCACCTGACTTCGATTTGATGCCTTTCGGTATGTCGATTTTGATTGTGATATTGATGTGGATTCTTGCACTCCGTGCTTTTGACTGGACTTACGCATATTCGACGTTGCTATTGGATTTTGTGATTCCGTGCATATTGAGTGCGCAGGGTCTAGATTTTCATTCGTGCATGATGGATGCACCGATTTGGATTTTCGCGCATGTTAGGCGCATGTTTTGAGATACGATTTTGGGGCACACCAGATGCACTAAATCGAGATTCTTCGTGCATGTCAGATGCACCTGTTTTGGCTGTCAGGCACACATGTTGCCTATGACAGATGCTTCGTGTACACCCGTTGCACCTAGATGTTTTGTGCACATGTTTAGCGCATATATGGATTTTGATTTCCGTGCGCACCAGACGCACAGGGTGGTGTTATGTGATTTTTGGGATTTATTCCTTTTGGAGCAGTACATTTTTATGATGTTGGATATTTGCTTTCATACTGATCAGGACTAGTCAGTGGGCAGTACCTGGATATATTTTGCATGCATCGATAGTTATCGAAGGGATTTCCGAAAAGCGAGCTATAGTCTCAGTATATACCTACGTGTCCGATATGACACGAAACGTTTTAAAAACAAGGAAACCCTTCTAAACTGTTTTCAAAACGGCGGAACGTACCTATTAAACAAAGGATATATATACACATATATAGTTATTTTCTTATGAGAAACGTCCGCCACTGTGCAGTGTTACGCGCATCGCACAGCGACTTAAAAAGATTTGGCATACATTTGCATCAGCTATTTACATGTATAGATTGGATGTCTACATGTATAGTCTGATCCATATCATATTGGTTTTGTATCTGGGGGTTTAAATTTAAAATTCGGGGACCGAATTTCTTTAAGGGGGGTAGATTGTAACATTTTCAAAAATATAAAATATTAATTTTGGGAATTTTTATAATTTAATATTATTTTATTGATTATTTTAATATTAAATGCAAATAAATAGGAAAAATGTTAGAAAAAAATTATGAAAAATTATGGAAAATTCTAAAATAGGGTAAATTAGTGGATTATGGCATTTTTAAGTTTTTGTGATTAGTTTGACAATAATTTAGTGCTAATCGCGATTAAAATCGCTAATCGGGTTTTTTGGCAATTTTGTGCAAAACTTGCACATATCACTTTTTCTACACTTGTGCATTTTTCTAGCCATGGTTTTCTTTTGGGATTACTATTGATGTGAGAAGGTTTGGATTTTAAAAGAAAAGAAAAAGAAAGGAAAATATAATGATGAGGGTAGGTGAGAGAGAGGTGGACTTTGACTTAGCATACTTAGCCATTCTCCTCGTTTTCTGTGTACAGCCCCTGTTCCTCTAGTGTTGACCCAGGGTACTTCTAGTTTTGACAGATTCTATCTAGGGTGAAATCTGGGACATATATCCTAAGTTGCTATTTTGGATTCGTGTTTCCGTATTCCGTATTTTTGATTCTGAAATGGTGGAATGTGTTTTGCCTCGACTAATTGTCGTTTATACGACGATGTAGAGAATTTATTGATGGTTTTGAAGGCGTGCCATAGGTTCTCACCTATAGGCCCCCTTATCGTATCGTTTTGGATTTCATGCGCCGTTTTAGATTGGATTTGGTTTTAATGCGCATATACGATATTTTGATGTGTAGGTACCCATGAAGACTTCGGGACGACAAGCAAATACGTGGTGACGTCCGCAATTGGTGATGCAAGGTGAGTAGATTATATCTACAGGGGGAAGTCGGGTGGATGGCGTATAGCACCCCCGCAGTCCGTAGATAGATTACTATGTAGTTTATTGTGATATTAGGTGTATTGTGGATAATGTAGGGTTAGAAGTGACTAGTGTAGTTCATAGTCGCGAACCCTAGGGTAGAATTACACCTACACACACACCCTTGCTTATCACTTGTACTTGCACTGTGATTGATGATATGTGATGACTTTGGAGATGAGTCGATGATGTGGGCTGGGTGCCCTGGGATCGGTGATTTTATACGATTCATATGTGGGATATGACTTGTGATTCTTGCGGGCTTGGGATATGTGTTTACCCCCGCATGCATACTTACTGAGGTTACCGTTTTGTACTAGACATAGAGTAGTACTCCAGACTATATGATCTGACGATGGTGATATCTGTTATGTGATGAGACAGTAAGATACTGACCCCTACCCAGCTATGGGGATGCCGTACGATGATTTACCGTACGAGCCGATATTGATGATAGATCCGCACTCATAACTCGAGGATATCTTATGATATGACATTGAGGCGAGATCATCGACTATATACTTTTATACATGTATCGACTCAGATTTAGGTGGTTTCCACACCTACCCCTCCTGATTGACCGGATACTTAGATGTAGTTTGCATAGTAGATACTTCACTGTGGTGTTGACTACTAGATATCTGCATTTTCCTGCTATTCGCATTGCTGGCATATGTTCATTGTTATATTATTATCATGCTGTTAGGACACCAGCACCATTATCGATGATGCGTATGTTTCACGTACACTATTTGCCGGCTCACACACTTCATCATCGATAATTGCCATGCCACTACACTGTAGTACTGTTGCATTCATGATATGATTACTGCTTGGCATATTGTACACATGTACCTGTACACAAACATAGATGTTTCTGACTTGATTGAGATTGAGGACCGCAAGATATTCTTTAAACTGATTCATTCTAAAAGAGCGGTTCCTCCCGACATATGTACATTACTATTCCATGTTGCATGATTTCCGATATGATTATCTCTCTTTGCATATCGCATACATCATGGATTGATTGCATAGCACATTGTATTGGATTTACTTGATGTGGATTTTCATGTGATTTCTGATTTTGAGGACCGTGGGATTATTTAAGAAAAGATGTTCTTTTATGAAAAACCCGGTACCTCGTGATGTGATATTTTGGTGCGTCCACCACGCGTTTTCTCGGTGCTGAGACGTGTGCTTGAAACCCGATTCGAGGAGTGGATGATCCGATTGCGGGTTCGTGGTGGGCCCGGTATGGTTCCCCTCGGCGAGATGATCGATGGGTTATGCCGATTGAGCCTGGAGGCGGGCGAGTACCTACCGGTGATTGTATTTGAGCTCGGGGGATACCGCCTGGAGCCGAGAGATGGGCGTACTGCCGGGGCCGACGGGCCGATACCGCAGACGGAGCCCAGAGATGGACATGGGTTGACTCGTACTGCCGGGGCCGAGGGCCGGTACCGCAGACGGAGCCCCATATGGATGAGGATTTACGTGTCGATGCTAGGCACGGGGTTTCATGATGTTTTCCATGATATTGTTTATATCCTCATACTTGCATACATGATGCTTACTGTCAGTGGGTGACAGGTGGACGGGTTCCATATATATACAGACATGGATCATATACAGACTGGATTTACACTTGTCATACTTCATTTGTATATATAACAGGGTATGAGGGCGCTGTTATATATACCCTTACACCAATATTAGTGGTATGGGACGCTAATATATGTGTATTGATATCATTGATATTTCATCATACTTACCTCATGCAGGCATACCTTACACTGATGACATGTTATTACCTGAGTACCTGGCACTACATACATGATTAGATGTTACCTTGCCATCTTATTACACTCAGATGCACTCTTGTGGATTGTATTACTGATCGTTGACTTAGGTTTATGTCTTGCATTCGGTTTCTGCTTGTAGATATTTCTATTCACGAGTTGGCAACTCACCCCCGTTGTGCCACAGTCCTTGCAGGTTCTGCCGTACAGGTTTCATTGCGGCATTTCTGGCACACTACCTTCTTGCGGGTGATTTGCTTTGGTAGGTGGATTCTTTCGCATCAAGAATCACCATTTTATTCATGTATTTCATTGTATCTAGAAATTGTCCATCAACCAAAAACTTGTATATTCTTTCAGACTTAGAGACAGTGTGGTATTATTCGACCTTAGAGTCGCGCTTAGTAGTATTGCGGTTTTCTTGCTGCTTTTTGAGCTTTCCTTGATTTTGATCCTCGCCACTTGGCGTTGTATATTATCATATCATCGTGTGGTTGTGACCGTCGATTGACGAAGAGCTAGCTCCCGCTTGGGGATGCCTTTATCATTTTATATATTGTTATTCATGTTGTACCCCATTCGGGGCCAGTTTTACAAGAGAAACTCTGCCGAAAATTTTAGAAAAGACTGTACGGTTTTCAAATGCACATTCGGCTTAGTTATTTAAAAACCTTGATTTCAAACATGTTTTTCTTCACTTCTTTAAACCAGTTTTCTTTACTTATTCTCAAAAATGGTTTTAGATTTCTGGGCTTTTGGCTTACTTGGATCAGATGGAGTCCTATAGACTTCATATGGTTCAAGGGCCAGTCACGTGCTCTTTCGGGTCGTGACAAAGTGCTACGCTCCTCTATTCTAAATCTTAGCAACACCCTAAATGGATAAAATAATGGTTGGATGTTTCTTGATTTGATGGCTTATTACACATTCATTTAAGAATTTTCATGAGAAATGAATTAAGATTTGCTTATAGAACCACACAAATCCTTTAAAGTTAAGGTAAATTAATTGAGCTTATAGCTTATTTTATATTCCTTTATGGTCGTTCTTGTCATGTGATATACTCGGTGTTAAATTACTAATCATATACGTGATGGTTGAAAAAAGATTATATGGTATACTTGCAATAGACATTAGATCCAGAGGATAATTAAACATTTACTACCGTAATTAAAACTTCTTTGTAAAAAAATTTTTGTTTATTAATTGGTTTTTTCGGCCGATTTTATTGAAGGGAGCTTTGACATAGTTTTAGTTATAAGTGATTTGATCATTAAAACTACATAAATTCTATACTCGGTTTATTGATCTTTTATACTCGAGATCATCGAATTGTGTGGACTTGACTTCATTATATGCTTTAATCTAACTCAGTTCTTTTATCATTGTTACAAGTTATGATAGTAATTTTGATAGAGTAAAACCATTTAGGACCGTAACTTTTGAATAGTGTAATTATAATTTAGGGCCTATTACTAGAAATAAGTCTTGAAGAAAAAAGCCATTAAGGACCTATTACTAAAGGTAAGTCTTGCGAGAAAAATACTCCATTTAATTAGGACCTAAAAAGAGATCTTGAAATAATGGTATGAAAATTATAATTGGTTGGTATTGTTGTATCCTTTTATTTCACATTACTAGTCGTTTTTTGCAATTTTTTTCTACTTGTTATTTGTTTCTTTAGAATATCTAGAAACATGTTTTATATATGCTTCCATTACCGATGCATTTTACATATGAGATTCCAATCTAACCCTGCTATTAATGAAAACTATTGCAAAATTAAATTAGAAATTTCACATCTATGATATTTTCGGTTTTGGAAAAAAAATACTATTATTAATAAGTGTGCAAGAGGAAAAAAGGACCAGTACTATGAAACGGAATAATTATTAGTGGAAGCATGAAAAACAATAAATGGGAAGAATAAATGTAAATTTACACGTGAGAAAGAGAGAGAGTTGATATGTCATACCTATGGATTAAGAGAAAAGTGAAGAATCGTTTTTTATTCTTTTTCCCATTTTTAACTTTGGAAGAAAACAAACAAACAAAGCCGACATCTAATGCTCTCGAGTTTGGGTTATAAGAGTAGAGATAATATCATAAGCTTTTTTATCAATTGAATGTGCTCGAATGATAGCTTTAAATCTTTTGGGTAGAAGCATAGTGGAAAAATATGGTTGTATATATATGGATCCACATCTTCACAGAACAACCAAGACATATAAAGTTCAGGAACAATTAAGACAGGGTTAATCTAACTTTGGTGTGTAAGCATTTGATGATGGCTAATAGATCATGCCACTTCAATTGTTATCATACTAAAAATAACCCAAACATACATATATTATTTTTTACCACATCAATGTCTCAGCAGTATATTACTTTTTTTAAAACCCACCAACTATCTCACTAAGGACAACAAAAAAAATTCTAAAACAAACTTTTTCCTTACATATTTCCATCGATCATCTTAGTTAACAGATAGATATCGTAACCGATCTTTCCTACCGTAACGCCAATTGGCTTTTACGCAATCATTTTCTTTTCCCTTTGTCCTTGACTACTCTATCTCTTTCTCAAAGTTCCATTTTTGGATCATAAGCTAAATTCCATTTTGCTCGATTCCTTTTATCTTTTATTCCTATCAATCAATACCAAGGTGCTTAGCTATCATTCATAAGATGCATTCTTAATATCCATATTGCATAGCTTTGTCATACGAATCTCGCATACATCAAACAATTCCATCAGTTTGCTATAATATAATCATTCATATATTTGTCGTAGTTAAACTTAACAGCACTCACGAATAAGCCTTGTCTCATTCTCTCATGAAACCTTCTCTTCTATATAGTTATGGTTGGTGTAGCACAAGTCAAACCCTACATCCTACGTGTGACAATTGTAGGTGAATGAGGGAGCCATCAGTGAAGCATGCCACTCCAGAGGGAAATGCTAGAAAACAACCCTTGCGCACATCGCACTTACGATGACTTGCGAAGTATCATCAGTGTAGCAAACCGGTATGGAGAGACACCTCAACTTATGGTCTTTAGGATTTAGTTTATAAAGCTTCAACTAAGTTTATGTTAATGTCAACTGTTCTAATTTGGGATCTAGCGCGGAGTAAGGAGTAAGGCGATAGACATAGAGACTACACACCAAATTATAAACTACACACTACATAAATCCTAAATAAACATTATATAAATCAATAAAAATTCAAATTAAATTGCATTGGCAAAGTTATTTAAACTGCACACTAGACTAATAAAATTTCAAGTTACACAAACCATTGGGAAAAATCCTTCTTTTTAATTAATGAAGGCAAAATGAAAAATGAACCTGTCAATTCCATATTCAGCCGTGTTAATGTTATAACTTCTTACTCTTCCCTACATTTTAACAAGTGTAGAACATGTATTTGGTGTAAACAAGCATCAAGGTATCCAAACATCCAACATGTATTTGGTGTAAGCAAGCATCCTACATTAATGTACCAATATTACATTAAAAAAGAAATACATGCCACAATTCAGTAACAATGCAAAAAGGCCGCCAACATTAAAGTATCTACCTCTATAAGTGTCTCGCTGAAGACTTGATTCCAGTTGATTTAATCGGTAAATTCAAGTCCAATTTCTTCATCGTCGGACTCTTTTGGGCTATGACTCGCCTTCTCTGAGTTATTATCCATGGACCGTGGCAATACACCTGCCAGTCAACAAGACTCAAGTACGAAGGAAAGCAGAAAACCACGAGACAAGGAGGCATAAGAATCATGCCTCATCATTCATCTAACAATTCTTTTATATTATGTTTGCTTGTCTGCTATATCAATTTTTAAAGGCATCAAAATGTCACCAATATTTATGTATCATAAACAAAGTTGCATATATACATCTAAGTTTCGGTAAAGACTGTGGCAAGCCATGGTAAATATAATCAAACAAGAGAAGTATCATGAGCATCATCATCTAAGCCTTAATCCATCAAACTCCACGTATATAAATATAATAGATTGCTCTACGTTGATTTTAAATCAATCGTTCCCCAAGAGGAAAAAATTTAATCTTTTCTCGCCGCATGACAATCAAATTGCAGCTAAAAATCTTTCTTCCCTTTGAAATAAATTAGTTAAATAAAATCAAGATTTTACCTTGAGCGAAGTAAGAGAAGGAGGGCCAGCCACGATCGGAGGAAAAGGAGAGCTCCTCCTCCTCCGTCATTATCGTCTTCCCCGCTGCTGCTGGTCGTGGGAGCGGAGGCGGAGGGATCCAATAGGAGGAACCAGGAAGAAAGGGGATCCAGTCTGGAGCGGCCCTGCGAACGATGATGGCGCGGATCGCATCCTGAAGCCTTCGGGCTTGTTTTGCTTCGGATCCGGATCCAGATTCCGATTCATCGGCGGCGGCGAAGGTGGAAAGGTCGAACTCAAAGAGCTGCGCCTTGTTGGATCGTCTGCGGAGGTTGATGAAGAGGAAAGGAGGCGATGGATCGTGTGCTAGGACTTGGGATTCGCGGATTAGGGCTTGACTCAAGATTCGAGCCATTGATTCAATTGAATTGTAATTGAAGATGGAGCAATGAAATTTGTAATGAAGGAGATGGGGGGTAATGGGCTGTCGAAGTAGGTTAGCCACGTGTTTGTTGAGGGGAAAGGCCCAAAGCGCATGGGTTTACATGTTGCTTAGGGCCTGTTTGGTTGCAGGATTATTATGATTTTGGTTCAAGGATTTCCGTAATTTTGTGTTTGGTTGGGGATTTGGATTTCTAGTGTTCCTTTGTTTGTTTTTTACAGAGAGCCTATCACAAAACAGGATTCTTGAATCTTAAAATATTTTAAGGATTTGGCACTATTCATTATACTTTTAGATGGGACCCGTGTGCTTTATTTATTTAATAATCGTCTCTCTATCTCTCTCTCTAAATTTCCCAAATCTCAATCCCACTTTTTTTACCAACCAAACAAAGATTATAAGGATTTACAAATCCAATACTAGGAATCCAAAACTAACCAAACAACAAATTACCAAATCCAGAAATTTTCAACCGTACTATTTTGGAATACAAATTTCTAAATCGTGCAACCAAACAGGTAGCAGAGGGCATGCAAATTGCGTGTCCTTTTTACCTTCTCGAAATTTCATTCATTTTTCACATAATAAATAAATAAATTCGGTGAAAATGATTCAGGTCTCTAGGCCCAAAAGAAACAGGCTCCAGTCCAACGTCAAAAAACATTCGTGAAAAGCTCATTGCAGTTAGTTTATAAGATAACTATAGTACATTGATAAATATTTTACTTTACAAGATAAGTGCTGCACTTTATTTAAAATTGAAGCATTGTCATGATAGGTTAGGGAGTTTTTGATATATACCCACTAAAACATTGCTATTGTGAAAACACCACCTAAAATATAATATTTTTAAATACATGCCTAAAACTCTTAATTAAAATAAATTGACCCCATGCTTAATTATCATCCCTTCTTAAGAAATCTTCGTTAAGAGGCTAAAATAATAACTTGAAAATGAGAGTTTGGAAGAGTAAGACCGATGGGTTTTGCATAAAAATGAAAAGAGATGAGGGTTTTAATGTTACATAAGAGTTTTTATCTCAAAATTAATCATATTAGTTCTAATCTAATTATTGATCCTAATTAACTTAAGTAAAGATGTGGTTTTAGTTAACTGAGTGGTTTTAGGATGTATTTAAAAAGATAAAGTTTTGGGGGGTGTTTTTAAAAATACAAAGTTCTGACCTATATAAAAAAAACCATAGTGGTTGATCTTTGCAATTATAGGGTGAAGGAAAGGGTCATTTGATTTTGAAACTGATTGGTGATATGGCTTCTTAATTTTTAAGAGAAATCAAACAAAAAATATATCATCGTTTTATGTACAATGCAAGTAATTAAATGTCATGTCATTATTATTTTACAAGTGAGATGCACGCAATTAAATTGCCACACTATTATTAGTTTATCTCTTCTCTACCATTATAGGGTAAAAGGAAGGGTGTAATTTAATTTTGACTTTGGTTGGTTAGGTGACTTCTTAAGAGAAATCAAACAAAAAAACACCATTATATTTTATGCAATGCAAGTAATTAAATGTCATGTTATTATTATTTTACAAGTGTGATGCATATAATTAAATTGTCTTACCATTATTATTTTAGAACTGCGACACACACGGTTAAATTAATGAGGAAATTTATCATAAAAAATTCTCTAATTATGTGCAACACGTGCAAAAATGCTAGTGTATTAAAACAAATGTATCTTCGAGTCATGCAACACGTGCAAAAATACCAGTGTACTGTAAGCGTTAAAACAAATGGATCTTCGAGTCTTGCAAGTTTTTGATAAGTTCTTTTTGGTCTGGGGAGTAAACCTGTTTTTCCCAATAAATCATTATCAAATTTTCTTTTCATGTTCACATTTTTTAATTAAAAATGCTTAGCATATATAGGTTGTAGCATTTTACTAAAAAACTTATAGGATATTCAGGGAATTTTTTAACATATATTTTAGTGTCCGGTCACTTTTTAGGACACACATGCAAACCTGATATTAGATGGATGCACAACAGTTTACCGAAGAACCAAGTCGTCTGGAGCAAAACAAGTCAAAAAACACAGATAAACGATATAGTCCTTATAGTCAACTTCCAGAGCCCGAAACTTTTAATAAGGTGTTGAAATTGCAGTTTCTATAGCTCTTTTGGAAACGGCATCGAAATCCCTACAGGATGACCAACGAGGAAACCTTGTTGGTGTTTCATATTTTCGTAATTTTGAGTTCATTAGGAGAATGTACAGAAGATCTGAAGTTTATGCTTAATTTTTGCATTTTTTAAAGTTTTTTTTGTTGAGTTTTTAAAATTATTTTCGAATAATGGACTTTTTCATTCTTTAATATTGTCAGTGTCAACTATTTAAAGACTTACAGCATCTTTTTTTTTTATATCAAATTTCTCTTTTTTCTTATTTCAATAAATTTCTCTCCCTCCCAGGTTTTTTTTTTTGGGAGAAAGCTACCTCCCAGTTGATATAGGGTTTACTACACCGCAGCTACACCATGGATGTACACAAGCTATGAGAACAAAACAATATCTAAACTACTGCAAAAATGGATAATTTCCACCGATAATAATATACATAATGCTGTTTCAATTCAATTTATTTGAAGTTTACAATCTTTGAATTACAAAGAATTAAAAATAAAATATTTCGCAACCTACATGCATCCAGAAATTTAAATTTCTGGATCCACTTGTACATATCTTTGAAAATCACATATATATACCATGCAACATATACTTGTTCAGCAAGAGTAAAGAATAAATGTAAATCTGAACCTATGGTTAGAACGTGCACAGAATGCTGATGCAAAAATAAGTATAAGAAAATAAAACACAAAAACTATACAAGAACCTCAATTACCCTCTCTCTCATACACCATAACAACGGAAAAGGAATACAATGCTCCCCGAACAAGAGAGCATAAACTCGCACCCTCAAAGCAAACCTGCACTGCCGTGAGGGGGAGATACATTCGAAGGTAATCCGCTCAATCGAGATAAAGGGTCACCGAAGGGATTGGCAGAAACACTAGGAGCCACTTGTACATGTTGAGGAGAATAATTTTGGATTTGTTGTCTGTGAGGCACCATGCTCATCGTATTTTGTTGCTGCAGCTGCTGCTGCTGATAATGTTGTTGCTGATAATATTGCTGTTGATAGTACTGTTGATGCTGATAATGCTGCTGCTGCTGTTCCATTAATGCCATTTGAACATTGGCCGGGGGAGCTATATTGTTAGACATCGCAAAGGGGTCTCCAGAATCAAAAGGATTGCCGCTATTGTTTGCGCCGCCAGCGCCATAGTATCCGAGTGCAGCGATTTGTTGTCTCCTTGCAGTATCTTCGTAAAGACTGTCCAGCAACAGCTTGTTGAACCCGCCTGCCTATTATTATCAATCAACACGAAATTGCTTAAAGTGTCAAACTTGGAGAAAAGAAAGAGCCGACAAGTTGAGTGGAATCTCTACTATTATAACCACAAAACCTAGGGTAAAAAAAGAACTGGATGGCAAAATTCAACTAACACTTTGTACAATGCCATATTGAAAAAAGAAATTATTGTGGAAAAAAATAAAGTAAAAAAACCTGGCCAAATTCTGAATCCCACTAGCTATTAGTTACAAAAATTGAATTTCAAAATACCTCATTAAATTTAACTACCCATTTCTTTATTTCCTCCACCATTACCCTAACTAACTTGGCACAAAAATAAAAAGGTTACTAAAATGGACATTGAAAGAAGAAGAAGAAGAAAAGGTGACGCATCTTCTACTTTTTTTATATGTTCCATGAGTCCAAGAATGCTCTTTGAGGAAGAAAAGAATGAAAGGAGATGAGAAAAAGTTAGTATGGAAAGAGAGTAATTAATTTTAGTGATAGAATTTCGGGTATCTTTCCAAAGTTAACTCTTCGTTTGCCTCCATAGATAAAAGCATATCTTTATTACATTTGTATTTTGATTGTTCACAGTTGTAATTGATTGTTTTGGAATGTTTTTTATTTCTCTTTTAGATTTAATTCAAAAATAGTTTCTTTCATCAGAAACTATTCTTCGATTTTATTTTTTCGCTATTGATACATTTATTTTGCTCACAATTTAACTCTTCGAATAAATTTAAAACTTTAATACTCACGTGCATCGCACGTGCAAATACATTAGTAGTTTATAACTATGGATTTTATTTATTTATTTACCAGTTTGCTCTCAACAACGTGGCTGGTATTGCTGCTTGGAGTAGCGACAAGCGCTAATTCCCATCCTGAAGAACCACTTCCAAGCAAGTCCATAGTTGTTGAGGGCTTTGCATCATCTCCTGTAAATAGATCAGGAAAAATTTAAACAGCTAGTAATCATTAAGGGTACAATGCATCAGAAAGCTATCAATAATGATGAAAGAGCTTGGCTTGTCGAAATTAGAAAGGTATTTATTGGACGGGTTGGTATCAAATATTCCGAACCAAGAGCACTCGTTTGTTGATGCTGTAAATTTTTGTCTCTAACCCGGTCTAGCCATCGAAAGATTTTGGCTCCAAATCCAGAATCTAAACCAGATATCCATCAAAGTTCGATACAAGTTTGTTCGGGCAAAATACCTTCACGGTTATAAGACAATGAGTAGCATTCTACTGACTGCCATCTATTTAAACTTACAATGTACATAAACATTTCAATTTAACACATGCTAACTGATATCTATATTTGAATAAGTAACGATATTCATAATTTCCTATTACGTGCAAATTATCTACATCGTTATAATCAAAGAAAATTAGAAGAAAAGATTAATCCAGATTTGGTCATCCTCAAAAGGAATATGATAATTCCAGCATCGCAATCTTTTATTTCTAATTTAATGGCTGTATTATGTTGAAATACCAAAAAGGGAATGGCCTACAAGTAATTATCTGAAGGACTCAGTATAAAGCCATTTAAGATCTACTTGTCGATCCAAACCCAAGACGAATCCAGTAAGGATCCACTGATTGATAAAATAATAAGAGACAAAAGTTTAGTTTTCTTAGCAGCAGGCGGCAAAACAAATAGAGAATGTAGGATTACCAGGTTGCAGGATTGCTAATGCCAAAGCGTTGCTGTGCTCAATATCTGCAGCGATAGGATTTATTTCGTCCAGACCCTACACGGAAAATGGAGAAATGGCTACAATCATAGAAAGTCCAAAATAACTGAGAATGAATGAAGTAAATCGATAGATTAAGCACCAATAAATCTCCGGTAGTCAGAGGTTCAGGTTTAGTCTCAGGCTCGGCCTCACTAATAAGTTCAGGCGGTTGCGGTCGTTCATCCTCTGGTGGTGGTTGTTTGTCTTCTTCTTCATGCTCTTCAGCAGCAGCAGGTCCTTCGTTCTCAGGAGGAGCCTCTTCCTCTATTACATAAGTTAATAGATTTGTCTCCACAAATTCCTGGTTTTAAAGTCGTTTAGTTCAATATAAGGTTTTTCCTTTTTTTTGGTCTTACGCTAGATTATACCAATGTAAAAAAAAAATCCCCAGCCTCCTTCCTTATAAGCATAATGTATAGATGGACAAGTAATTATTTACATCTCTCTATGATGAATGGAGATCAAGAAATTACATTCCTTGTCCTCGACTCCTCTCCATAAATGATACATTCCTTTCCTTCAACTTCTCTCCAACAACAAGAAGCAAACATCCAAGACGTTCAGGACCGGCACACAATTCCTTCTCATTCATTAGCTAAGGAAAAGAGTTCAATTGGAACTCCACTTTGTTCTCCATCTAACATTATTATGGAAAAGGGGAAACCTTGTAGCAAGATAATTACCTAAAAATGCTAGTTATGAAAACCATAAGTTGCATATATATTGGTGGCACTAAACCGATCAGTTCACTCCTAAATGTGTTCTTCACAATGCAGTAAAGTTCATACTGCTGGAACATTGCACTATAGAAGTACTTATTAGTCATGCAGATGACACCAACAATTAAAATTAACAAGAAAACAAGTACCTGAAATACCAACTAGCAAATCATCAGATAATTTCAACTTTTTTTATTTTTGGGGAGAAAATCAAATATTGTCATTGGAAACACTCACCAAACTCCTGCTTGGAGCAACCCTAGGTGCTTCTTTTATGTATTCTTCCATTGTTGCAAGAAATGATGGAGGCGGCTATATGGGAAAAGAAAACCCACAACAAACACAGTAAACATATGTAAGACATCTGATAAACATTTATATAGAAAAATATAATATTAGGTGCAGATTATTTAACTAAATAGACCTGTCTTAGAGTCGGAAACTGAAAATTCCTAACAAGTTCCAAAGCTTTGCAGAACTGATAGAACTTTGAAAGATTATCAGCCTGTTAAGAGTAAAAATACCAAATGAATAACCAGCTCGTCTTTTTAAGCTGTGAAAAACTGGACAAATAATTCATTTAAGCTTTGATTAAGAATGCAATTTCTGCACAAGAAGTATGATATCTGATCGATGGCTAAAATCACTACCTGCTGGCCGGCTTTTTTATAGATTTCGAGGGTTTTAACCGCATCAAATTTTGACATCTCAAAAAACTATAGTAAATAAGAAGATGTTAGAGCAAAGCTGGATGGTGATTGACTACTTAAAGACAACAGATTGGAAAAAAATCTGAATTTAATACAAAAATACGATATCCACAAGATTGATTATTCCATCATTAATCGAGCAGTATATTTTGAAACTCTCTTTTAGGACCTGAAAAATTCACACAAAACTGCATTTAGTTTATATTTATACGCGACTAATGATTTCAACTAACAATATTCGCACCCTACTCAAATACTTTTTACATCAAATAGATCGTTTAAATATCTATTATCGAAGCTCTAAAGAGTAGAATGTATAAGGAGAAAGGAAATGCATGATATGGCCATAATTAAGATAATAAAAGGACCCTAAAAATTAATGGTCTGGATGGAAGTTCAAACTTTAAATCTACTCATTAATAAAAACGTTGCAACATAATAGTCCTTGAGTAGTACGCACCAAGGCTACTAAGGGTTCTTTTCTGGGCATTCAAAGATTCACTTGTGTCAATATTTTACTGGTAACATACAGAAAAATTGATGATGGAGCCAAAGATCATGTGGACCAGAATCACCACGACAAAAGTCATTTTCTCTATCAAAGTGGAAAGATGAGAGCACAAAGGACAGCAAAGCAACGGCGCATGGCCCATCAATATTTGTTAAAGCAGATGAAGAGGGCAGCACAGATCCATAAGTTAGTTTAACACACAAGAACAGATATGCCGTTTGTAGTCTTGATATATTTTCCCTACTTGTATGGTAGCATAAATCAAACAATCATGAATGAATCTTCATTCATGAACTTAATGTGAAATCTAGAACAACAACTCTTTATCTAATCCCAAAATTTTGGGGGTCGGTTAAATGATTCTTTTTCTTCCATTCTGCTCTCTCAACGGCCATCTCCTCAGTTAAATTGAAAACTATCATATTGTGTATATTTGCCCGTAACCATTCTCAATTAGGTTTACACCTAGCCTTCATTGTGTTATTAACTACAATTTTATCACTTCTCCTAACAAGTGCATGTACTGGTCTCCATTGCACAAGTCCAAACCATCACAATCGGTCCTCTCATTATTCTATGAGATTGATCTCAAACTTATTACTAGTACACTCATTCCTTGCTCTAGAATTGCCACTCTTTCTTCTCAACATTCTCATTTCAGCCACACTAAAATTTCGGACACGTTTTTTAATTTCCCAACATTATGCTCCATAAATCCATAAAGCAATCTTGGCCTTATAGCCGTCTTATAGAATTTTCCTTTTAACTCGAAAAGTATCCTAAAATCACATAAGCACTCTTGAATCCCTTTTCCACTTCAACCATCATGCTTTAACCCTATGAACAACCACCTGTTATGAATAAGAGAATCTAGAAACTAAAATAAATCTTATCACACTCTAGCAGAGACATTCATGGTAACTGATAAGACTACAAACAGGTTAGTTGCAAATATGAATATAGTTTCTTATAGGTCCGTCACAACGCAGGAAAATTTAAATATTCCATAAGGCAAATTAAAGCATACCAGAGCTAATGCATACTGTACAAGAAGGTTTCCACATGCTCCTCCTTCAGGCTCCAATTAGTGAAAGTAATATGTTATGCAAATGCAAAGAATAATTAGCACAATACTTCCACTTCTCTCTTTGCACAAAAATCACAATCTGATTAATTGTGGTCTCAAATGAATAACTACCTGGCAGTTAACAAGGCGGAATAACAAATGCTGTAAAGCAGGCAACTGCTCTAGCAGATCTGGACAGCATAAAGTCTTTGTTCTACTATGCCCCTGGAAAATTCATGAGAATACATGAGATTCCATATAAAATGTCATAAAAAGAACATGAAAGAAGTCAAGAAACCTTGGTGGTTCCCTGTGGCTTTTTTAATAGCCGCTCTGATTCAATATCATATCCCAACACCCTAAAGCACTCGAGTCGTTCCTCCAGGAGAAGTGCATATGCTCGTGCCCGTCCAGAGCAATCCCAAGCTAGAAGAAGACAAAAAACCAACCATCTGAGAAACACAAGTACACCAGGCCTGATTTCTAAATATTCTTTTACTTTCTACTGTAGAATAAAATGACCGTGTCTGTGTTGTATTCGACGCAAGACTTACCAAGGGGGCTTGAATCATCCTTAGAATTGAATATCTGCAGCATGTGTCCATTATGAGAATAGCTAAACATGTCCTCTCTGAACGTAGGATCTCCCTCTCTCATTGCCCCGTGAATAGCTATCAATGTTTTCAACGCAACCTGTGATTTCAAATAGACTGCATTTATTAGCTGAGAGGATCTAAACAGGATCAGAGCATGACATCAGATAAATCTAAACAATTATCGATACTTTCTCTGATCATGTTTAATCTGTCGATGTCGGGCTAAGCAGAATGTTATTTCACATTTTGCTTTTATCAGCTGACCTAGAAAGCATAAATCAAAAACAAAATGTTATAGGCTTGCGCTAAGAACAGATCCATGCAAACAGTGTGCTATTAGCCTATTACTTAACTCTCATTTACTCATATCCTCTTTTATACTAACCAATGAGATGCGGTTAATACTTGCATTGTAAAACTAAAAGCAAAGCCGTCATAGATAACAGCTGAAATATGCTTTAGAGCTAATCACTGATGGAAGCCTATAGCCACAACCATTTTCCATTGCTCCACAGAACGATTCTTGAGCAAGTTCCTGGGGTTGCCCATTCACCAAGAAACACTGAAAAGAAGGGATTGGTTGCCTTTAACTGATAATGTTGAAAAACTACTAGAAGGGTGGAAAGGTAATTTGCCTGTTGATTGGAGAGAGAGAGAGAGAGAGAGAGAGAGAGAGAGAGAGAGAGTACTCATTAATTCGGTGCTATCCGCATTTCCTGTTCATTTCATGTCCATTTACAGACTTCCGGATTGGATTGTTAAGTGAATTGATCAAATAAGAAGGAGATTCTTATGGCATGGTGCTTAAAAAATGGGGGGTACCACTTACTAAAATGGAGTGCAGTATGTAGATCAAGAGATGAAGATGGGTTGGGGGGCTAAAAATATAGGGATATGAATGCTGCATTGTTAGGGAAATGGTGGAGGACGTGCGAAAGACAAGAAGACAAATGGATAAAATATGTAGACGGGGGTTGTACGGATATCAGAGTATATAATGCAAAGAACAAAAAATTAGCAACCGCTTCAGGATTATCAAGAGGAGTTATTACAGTCGAAGAGGCATTCTTTTGCGGATCACGTATACAATACGCTGTGGTAAAATTATCAATTTTTAGATAGATCGGTGGTGTGGGACGGAACGCTAGGAATTCAAATTCCCAAACCTATTTGGTATAGCCAACGATGAGGCCGCATCAGTGGCTAGTCAATGGAGAAGGCCAAAATGTTGGCCAAAGTTCAAGTTTGCTCTCAACTATCAATTACGCGAGGAATGTTACACTTTGATAAGCTACTTGGATGATCGGAGGCCGATAGAAGAACACGTGAGGGATAAGGCAAGGTGGAAATGGGATACCAAGAATAAATATATGGTGAAATCTTGCTATCGTATGTAAAATGAAAGAGTGAAAGACAAATCTGTTAAAGTGTATTGGGAAGTCTAAAACGCCGCTCAAATTAAGGGTTTTTGCCTGGTTAGGATACAAGAACGGTATTCTTACTAGGTATGATTGAGCTAAAAGAAAATGGGTGGGTTCCTTAGAATGTGGGATATGCAGGGCAGCTAACAAGAGTGTTGAGCATTTATTGCTTTCATGGTCATTCTCAAGTATGATGTAGGAGTGGTTTCTAGGTAAATTTGACACTAGTCATGTTCCTTATTCTAGCGACCTTCGGGTTAATTGGTGATGTAATCAAGTTCTTAATAATGATTTTGTGGGACATAGTTGCGTTATGCATTTGGGACATAGTTGCGTTATGCATTTGTTGGTTTTTATGGCTAGAACGAAATAATAGAATCTTTAGCCCTATTTCTAAAACTGTGAAATATATTGTGCAAGTCTACGGTAGCGCCCCGGCCGTCGATCCGAGATCAAAATGCGAAAACAAAAACTTTTCATAAACTTGAAACTGGCGCTAACGTATACTGTAACCCGGATCGAACCATTAACATTAAACTAGCAATCTAAAGAGGATTAGAAAAGCTATACCGATCGATCTGTATCCTTCGGTCTTTAGCCACCATCTTTAGCTCCTTGCGGCATCTCCGATCTCGCTCGATCTCCGGTCTCCTCGTCGGAAGGGGCACCACATCATCGAATCCTTTTACGGGCTCCCGCTTCGAACCGAAGTAACTCGGACACGAAATTTGCTAGCCGACATGTCCAAGATGAAGTAGAGAATGTATGTGATAACTTTGTCTCAAGCATCCATTGATTCTCAACACATGAGAGTGTATGGATGGAGGTTGAAGATGATGTCATTAGTGGAAATGGTGAGTTAGAGGAAGAAGAAGAAGAGCCTTTTCTTTCTATTATGTGTGAGATAAAAGATGAGAGCACTAGAATGATAATCTAAGAGCCAACCCCAAGCCTATGGCTGCCCTCTCTCTCTCCATCCATCAATTCAACCCCTTAATCAAACAATAATGTGACATTTGCACAATTAAAGAGACCATGAGTCACTAAACATGTCCATGCCACATTTAATGCACCTCATCATGAGCTAAGCTCGTAATTTCCACCAAAATAAATATTAACCCAAATGTTTATGACAATAAAAAGAACGGCATCATCTAAAATAAACTCATGACGGATCATAAGAATACCCCTCACCTGTATATACATATCTGCATCCGCATTCCGACTGAACGCGAATGCAATGGGACTAAAATAATCCAACAAATCTAATACTAGGATCCGGCCTAAACCAAACCCCACTAGTATGATCCGTCCTATCATGATCCGTGCACGACTGCACGTATATGATCGAACCCTGCCATAATACTATACGGCCTCTACAACGTTTCGTCCGAAACTTGAAAAACTGTCTGTGGGGGACTCTAAAGACTCGTCAATACTTTGGCTGTGGATTTAACCACTAGCATGTCGGTGGTACTAGCTGTACGTAACGGGCTATCAGGTATTGACCAAAAGGGAGGTCGATGAGCGAACTCATCCTAATACCCTACTGAGCCTGTCAGTGACAATATCCATATAGTCCGGTCCGTTCGTCTATGAGTATCGCATGTCGGGCCTAGGGGGTTGGTAAAAGTCAGACCCCCAAAAGCGGTACAAGTAGTGTCGGAGTGTAGCACAGAACACCCTGAGATACTACTGGAATACCTACCAGTAAATCTCCTGTCTTGGCCAAGAACTTCATGTAATGGCTCTCCTAGACACAGCGCGATCTCATCCCAAATACTGGGAGAGACGAAACCCCTGCCGATCCACTCACTGCCTCCATGTGGCTCGGGACTATACCCAACCAAAACCTGTTTGCACGACTCCTTTGAGCCATGGTAGGGTAGTAATCAAAGTACAGCGGGAAATCACACGAGACAAATAACGATCTCAGGTCGATAAACTAACCTGTACACATGTCACCAGGAAACTGCTATCTGACGTCAGGTATAATACCCACTAGCATGTTCCCGGCGAGTCATGTCCGGTGTACTCATAACCCAATGAGCACCTGTATACATCTTAGGTGAACCAACTGACACCAATGGTTTGTGGGACCGGCCACCGTCCCTCGTCGGGGTCTCGACTGTATACACCAGTCTACTAATGGAGTATCGATGCCCAGTCTCGAAACTCCCACGACTAGGAACCACTTTAAGGATGTGCTTATAGACTACCCAACTCTCACGTATATGATCGCCATCATACTGTTGGTAGTTAAGCAAGAATCCTAAGGGCTCTATCAATGTGTAATAGTGATCTGTAAGGTCACCTAAAACTGTACACGATGATAAAGATAAACTAGATAGCATACTATCATCTTGAGTAAGACTGTCCTACCGGCATAGGTCATCCCTCAATCATTACAATCGCGTGCCTGCGATCCAATAATTGACTTTGAGGGCACTATATCCAACAATCTCCCACTTGCACTTAAGGCTAATTATTGCGATGTCGTATACTCACAGCCCGTCTGATACCGAACACCCAACTCCTCTACTGATCAGTCTCACAAAGTCCGTTTGCGAAACTATTGTGTTCGAGGAATAGCCTCAGTGAGTGGATCCGCCCTGATGTTTCTTTCTATGTCTCTCTTTATCTCAAGTTCGCGGAGAAAGCCATCTCCTGAAATGAGCAATACCTGTCTTAGAATATGTCTGGATATCTGATGGGACCTAGTTCATAAATGAACTCCAAATCCAAACTTCTTAGACTGTATCGTCAACTGAACTTAATCAGTATCCTTCGCCATACTTCTCTCAGTATCCGCTTGGACCTCCTGTCCAAACAACCGCCCCTCGTCAGAGGGAAAACTATAACTCTGACAGTCACCATCCGGTCACCTTGAAAATCTGGAATGATAACCGTCTCCCGAAAGAGGCTGTCGTTATCATATCCCTAGAACATCCACTTATGTTCTAAAACTGCTTCCGAATGTTTCTCTAGGATTGAATTAATATCAATTTATAGCAGCTTGTGCAAAAACAACACCTGATGTGGTACTTGACATCTCGTGATTGACTCAATTGTCTAAGCAAGTGATATATCAATCATGTATATCCCTCTCCTCTTTAGTCTGTAAGACACCTTTAGAGAGGGCGACTCTACCATCTGCAGGTGTACTACCGTGCTAGGAGTCGTCCATTCTAAAACACCTTTAGAATATTGTCTAAGTACCCAGATTGGGACATTTCCCAAATCTAGATTTAAACCATAGATCTAGTAACCAGAATGTCTGATATAATATCCAAGCCCTATGTGGAGAAACCACTGTGTGACAACCAAACTATAACCGACTGTAGTATAGGAATTTCTCTTCCTGCTATGTGTATGTCATCCAAATACCAGAACATCACACCCTACTACCTTCTTAACAGATCCATCCCCTATTCTGATGAAGTCAAACCTATGACTGTCATATCAGAAATAGATGATCTATCTCCGCTATATCTGCTTTAGTTTATAAATAGACATAAGCTACTTGTCCACTATACTTCCGCTGCTCCCACTGACTACGACAACCCTCTGGTAGAGTCATATACACGTACATTTCTAAAGCTAGTTTAGAACGACGCTATACTCATCCTCCTGCCGGGTCTCATAGCCTAAAACAACAGTAGTGTTAAGTCTGGGTAAACAAAAACCTCCCTGTCACCGTCCTTGAGCCTACCGGAGTACCTCTCGGGTGCCTGAGGTTACCCACCATATATGCAGAGTGGCTAATGAAATGTTAATCCAGATTGAATTTTTAAGTTCTTATTAAATTTTCAGTAATCGTTTGTGGTTCTGAAATCACTTCCAGTTCTACCATACTCCCACTACTGTTTTCTGAAAAAAATCCATTCTTATTAAAACTGTGGCGAGTCAAGAACAATATCACTATTGATCTTCCAGATGGTAGAAAATCAACCATCGTCATAGCCCGGGTCAACCCACAAACAGCCATTACAGAAACGTGCATTGAGTTATCCAGAATCTGGTTTAAAGCATAAGCTGGACAACTCCCCGTAGCTTAACATCGTTAAGATATGAACCGTTCTATATCCAATATAAAAACAGAGACACTCATTTAATTGGAACCAGATTCAAATCATGTAACTGTCTCCAGTGCATGTCAACTAAATGGAAGGAGGCCGATCAGCGTTACTCAACTTAGGAATGCATCCAGTTATGAGTAACCTGAAAGAGAAACAAGTTTCTCAAAACCATTACTATTAACTGAATACCGAATACAAGTATCTACATCTTCGATCACTTTGAAGAATTCTGATACTTGCAACACCTGGTTCTCTACTTTATTTTTATACCTATAATTTCTCAAAACTTAGACCTTGCATTTCTACAAAACACATGTCTAAGAACTAGAGAAGTCACAAGTAAACAGAATATAGTACGAGTACCAACCCCTCTGTCCTAATGGACACTGGACAAGATACAATATTTTGTATAAGTCCACTAAGTTGAATAACTCAAACCCTGTGCGTCGTACGTTGAAAACTGCAGTATGGTTATGAAGAATTACACCGCTGTTGAATGCTCCTTACCTAACCATCAACTGATATAGATAAATGTCATGGACATAATTTCAAAAAGTTATCTCACTTTATAAAAATAAACGTACAGATATATCAATTTGAAATTGGTGCATAATAACGGATATTCAAAACCAAATATTTATCGTCCGGCAAACAACCCAGGCCATTTTCTCAAATATCACCAATTACAACGAATCCCAATATAATGAGGATGATCACCCAATTACCAATAACTTACTCCCACTCATCATCTGTAAAACCATACAGATGTGAGAATCATACCTGGTAAATACATACCCTGGAGTAAGGACTAATTGGGAAATCAGTTTTCTTTTAACAATACACAGTGAAACTGAAACATGTAAATGTTTCGAAGGGGTATCCGGGTATTCTTAGTAATGCCTCTTCCATTATTAGATTCACAACTGTAACCGTATATTTCTTTGCCATCTCTCCAAATCCCTTTATATGTCTTTAGTCATTACCTTCTATACACCACCTTTAGGCCAAATGGTTTTCTTCCTTTCCTACCGTTCGGCACCAGCCTATGGTTTGGAGGAAAACTATCCAATAAGCGTAATAGGTATAATGTCCTAATCCTAGGAGCACTCGTAACCCGAGAGAAGGTAAAGATAAAAAACAACTGAATAAACCTTATTCTTATTTCTCCTGAACCAGAATCCATCCCCGAACTGGAACAAGTTCCTTCGAGTTCGTATATAACCATACGATAGATTATCCAATAAACTGTGGATCTTCATAGTGATACGGGGTGTTCTGGAGAAATACAAAGGTGAAATAGAAGTGGCGATGAAATCTTGGTTCGGTCGTGAATGATAGCAGTTGCAATTTACTTTGCCCTCTTTTTGATCCCTTTATTTGTCTTTACTTAATACTTTCTGTACACCTTTTAGGCTAAATGGTTTTCTTCATTCGCTACCTTTCGGCACCTGCCTATGGTTTGGATGAAGACTATCTAATTAGCGTAATAGGTGTACCGTCCTAATCAAAGGAGCACTCATAACCTGGGAGAAGGTAAAAGGAAAAAACAACTGAATAGTCCTATTCATTTTCTTCAGAACCGAAAATCATCCTCGAATCTGGAACAAGTTCTTTCGAGTTTGTATATAACCATACGATGGTTTTATCCAATGGAAGTGGACGTTCGTAGTGATACGAAATGTTCCGGAGAAAAAGGGTAAAAGTAGGAGTGGCAATGAGGTATGCAACTCAGACAATCCAAAAGCCAGTGTTTTAAGAAGGTTCGGTTAATCTTGGTCACTGAGTCATAGTCTAGGGTCGGGCCATGATCGCTGCCAAAGAGAGAGAGAGAAAAGAAACACTCCGTGTGCACTCTAAACTAGATCAGAATGGTTATCACTTTATCTAATCAGAAAACCTCCAACTGTATTCTCAAATTCTCCTCCAAACCTGAAAGAAGAATTAGTCGAGATCACCTGAGGAGTAAACCAACTCATCAGTGGGAATCGGGATCCAACTATCATCACATGATAACGTGATGGAATCCACTCACGTTATCACACTCCAGAAGGTATGCGCATGTCTGGCAAGTTTCAGTTTCTTTAGAAACTCCCGATATGGTTTTTACCCCATGCTCTTATGACCTTAACGAAGGTCAACAAATCACAAGTCACATGTCAAGTTCTACCCGTCATTGTCCAGGTTAATTTGAACCCACCCGTACAAGCCCTTGACGAAGGTGAACAAGACTGTACGACTGTCCCAAACCAACGCATCTATCTATGCAACAGAAAGGTAACAAGCAGCTACCATACACAATGCCTTGACGAAGGTCAACAAACATAACATGAATACTAAGTGCTACCCGTCTGAAATGACGGAAGGCTATGAATGGTTTTCGACGAAAAACCTTTAACGTAATGAACTTGATATCGTTGAAGGAACCGGATAGCTTTTTACAAATATATAGCGGCGAAAACTTTTGCTAAAGAGGTCACTCCCGGTGAAGAGATATCAGCTCTTTCCTCGTAGAATGAGGTGCAGGATATTCCAACTGAATACTACGATGCAAAGCAAAAAGTAATCGAGTATAGTGAAGTTATTATCCTGATGCAAACTTCTGCCCAAAGGGTCACTCCCAGTGAAGGGATCTCGGCCCTTACCTCGTCGACTGAGGTGCTGGATATTCATAACCGAATACCACTGCGCAAAACAAAAGAGAACGTCATTATAATAACAGCTTTTTGAAAAATTGTTCCAACAACATCAAACATGTTTGTTTAGCTTGTATTGATCCGAATCAATGCAGTCCCATCAATTGATCACACCAATAAAGAACGAAAATATGATGTACGTATATGCCATCCGCATTCGTCTCTGGGTCCCGTCATCACCCGTTAGGTTACTTAACTAACGACAGAGCGGGGACTGGACTAGCGCGGATGTAAAATATATACAACATCGACTAGTATATATATCGATATATAATAATCGGTCCAGGCATGATAATGTAACATTACAGAAATGTAATAAGCATCACAGATCAATACAGATAATCTAGGAGCCCCGGGTTTCCTTTGAGCCGCAACTGAAACCCGACGTTCTCCTGGTCGTGTGGATAGCCAGTGCAATGAAAACCTAGACCTCTACGGATGCGGCAAGTTACCCGCCAAAACCTGAAGCGAGACAGCCCCCTTCAGCAAAGTGAATGGACCACCCAGCACTTCACGGAATCCGGTAACTTGAGCACCCCTCCTTGGGTCAACCTATACCCCCTACGAGTGCGGCGAATAGCCCGCCAATTCTGGAGTGAAGCCCCTTCATCTCAAAGCCATAAGATGCGGGCCCGTTGCCCCCTAGAACCCGGCTATCCGTGCACCCCACCGTGGGGTAATCCTAATACAGAAAAAAAAATATGTACAACGGGTGCATCGACCTCAACCTGGTCATGCCCCAAAAGAATAATATACAAACAGGCAGTGACGGCAGTCCACATGTCGGGCGCTCGCCCCGCAATATCAAATGTACAAATAATACCAAACTGTACTAACATTGCACCAAGCTATCCACCATGACAAATTCGCAACATCACAACACAACACAGAACATCAACGTGAATGTCACGTTCGCAAATCCGTCTAAAAGGGCTATAACAATTAGACAAGATTTACTGATCAAATGACATTCACGGTCGCAGATATAACGTAAGTACTGTAAACTAACGTATTTAAAATTTTCGATCGACAAAATTTCCCGAAGTGGGCCCCAAGCACAAATCCAGTACTATAACAAATCTGGGCCCAAACAAAATATTCCAGAAACCGCAATTCCACAAAAAGACCAGCACAAGAAAAATGGTGCACTGAACCCACATAACTGCGGCGGAACCGCGGCCAAAACGTGAGTATTGCCGCGGTTCCACGGCGTTACTGTGGACTCACGCTACCAAATTTCTACAGAGGTCTTAAAAAAGCCTGCCTGATTTTCTGACATACCCAAAATAATTTTTCGATCACAAACATTTTCGACAGAAACTCAGAAAATTGAAATGCGGTTTCGGAAATTTTGATCGATCGATATTTTAAACATATTAGAACAAGCTAGTAAAGCTTAATGGCGTGTCTCTGATACCATGTAAGTCTACGGTAGCGCCCCGGCCATCGATCCGAGACCAAAATGCGGAAACAAAAACTTTTCATAAACTTAAAACTGGCGCTAACGTATACTGTAACCCGGATCGAACCATTAACATTAAACTAGCAATCTAAAGAGGGTTAGAAAAGCTATACCGATCGATCCGTGTCCTTCGGTCTTTAGCAACCATCTTTAGCTCCTTGCGGCATCTCCGATCTCGCTCGATCTCCGGTCTCCTCGTCGGAAAGGGTACCACATCATCGAATCCTTTTACAGGCTCCCGTTTCGAACCGAAGCAATTCGGACACGAAGTTTGCTAGCCGACGTGTCCAAGATGAAATAGAGAATGTGTGTGATAATTTTGTCTCAAACATCCATTGATTCTCAACACATGAGAGTTTATGGATGGAGGTTGAAGATGATACCATTAGTGGAAATGGTGAGCTAGAGAAAGAAGAAGAAGAAAAGGCTTTTCTTTCTATTATGTGTGAGATAAAAGATGAGAGCACTAGAATGATAATCCAAGAGCCAACCCCAAGCCTATGACCGCCCTCTCTCTCTCCATCCATCAATTCAACCCCTTAATCAAACACTAATGTGACATTTGCACAATTAAAGAGATCATGAGTCACTAAACATGTCCATGTCACATTTAATGCACCTCATCATGAACTAAGCTCATAATTTCCACCAAAATAAACATTAACCCAAATGTTTATGACAATAAAAAGAACGGTATCATCTAAAGTAAACTCGTGACGGATCATAAGAATACCCCTCACCTGTATATACATACCTGCATCCGCATTCCGACTGAACGCGAATGCAATAAGACTAAAGTAATCCAACAAATCTAATACTAGGATTCGGCTTAAACCAAAGCCCACTAGTATGATCCGTCCGATCATGATCCGTGCACAACTGCACGTATATGATCGAACCCTGCCATAATACTATACGGCCTCTACAACGTTTCACCCGAAACTTGAGAAACTGTCTGTGGGGGACTCTAAAGACGCGTCAATACTTTGGCTGTGGATTTAACCACTAGCACGTCAGTGGTACTAGCTGTACGTAACGGGCTATCAGGTATTGACCAAAAGAGAGGTCGATGAGCGAACTCATCCTAACACCCTACTGAGCCTGTCAGTGACAATATCCGTATAGTCCGGTCCGTTCGTCTATGAGTATCGCATGTCGGGCCTAGGGGGTTGGTAAAAGTTAAACCCCCAAAAGCGGTACAAGTCGTGCCGGAGTGTAGCCCAGAACACCCTGAGATACTACTGGAATACCTACCAGTAAATCTCCTGTCTTGGCTAAGGATTTCGTGTAATGGCTCTCCTAGACACAGCGCGATCTCACCCCCAATACCGGGAGAGACGAAACCCCTGTCGATCCGCTCACTGCCTCCATGTGATTCAGGACTGTACCCAACTAAAACCTGTTTGCACGACTCTTTTGAGCCGTGGTAGGGTAGTAATCAAAGTACAGCGGGAACTCACGAGACAAATGACGATCTCAGGTCGATAAACTAACCTGTACACATGTCACCAGGAAACTGCTATCTGACGTCAGGTATAATACCAACTAGCATGTTCCCGGCGAGTTCTGTCCGGTATACTCATAACCCAATGAGCACCTGTATACATTTTAGGTGAACCAACTGACACCAATGGTTTGTGAGACTGGCCACCGCCCCTCGTCGGGGTCTCGACTGTATATACTAGTCTACTAATGGAGTATTGATGCCCAGTCTCGAAACTTCCACGACTAGAGACTACTTTAAGGATGTGCTTATAGACTATCCAACTCTCACGTATATGATCGCCATCATACTGCTGGTAGTCAAGCAAGAATCTTAATGGCTCTATCAATGTGTAATAGTGATCTGTAAGGTCACCTAACGCTATACACGATGATAAAAATAAACCAGATAGCATACTATTATCTTGAGTAAGACTGTCCTACCGGCATAGGTCCTCCCTCAATCATTGCAATCGCGTGCCTGCAATCCAATAATTGACTTTGAGGGCACTATATCCAACATATTGTGCATCGTATTGAGGCAATGATTTTTTTTGGGCAAGAAATGCATCGTACAAGGGTGAGAAAATGAGCCAAGACCATGTTCCAAGGGACGCTGACAAGCGCTGAAGATGAGAAGGTGAGAAAAGATGCTAACTATGGAGGGAGAGCATGTGGGTGAGGACTAGCCAGCATGCAGATTTTGGAGTCTCTGGAGAAAAAATACTTCGGCTGGTAGTTAGGATTTTATGCATTTGATGTATTAACATCAAAATTCAGGCAGTGAGAGATGCCTCTCAAATCATAAACTTAGCAATAGCATTAGGAAATTTACCGTCCAATTCGAAGTCTTTTACGGTCTCCTTCCAAGTGAAAATATGCAATAAGCAACATCAGAACGTGGTCGAGATACAGACATGGCAGCAAAGATTTCTAGAAGACAACCATCAAACAGGTAGGATTAACTTTCAACGAACAAACTTGAATCCATAGAGGAAAAATGTGGGGTTGTTCAATTGTCAAATATTGCATAAACTTGAATCATCGGTCCCAATCGACCAGAGAAAAGATTTGAACTTTATCCTATTAAAGATGGCTCCGTCTGTACAAATCTTCCTAGAATTCTATCAAGGAACCGTCTTAAAATTCAAAGGTTCTAGCGAGTTTTCCATAAAATTGCGAATCCATCACGAAAAACATAGGAAAATAGGGGGCAAAAAAGAAAAATGTAGGACTGACTTCTAACATGGCGCTCCTTGGGAGGGCATTCGACGTGGTTGGTGGCCTTGACGATCGCAATGTCCAAATCCTGTCATTGACGAATTTGGAAACAAAAATTAAACCCAAAATCATATCAACATTTGGGGTGAAAATGGAAATTGAACAAGGGGGATTGAGAGAGAAATAAGAAATGGAACCTTGTATTCGCTATTGACCTTGGCAAGTCCCACCGAAGTGGAGTCTTTAATGGAACCATAGGCCTTTCTCCATGTCCCCATCCTCCCTCTCCCTCTCTCTCTCTCTCTCTCTCTCTCTAAATCCTAACCCTAGCTAGGCCTAATCTTTTTCTTTTTCTTCTCCACTCTTCAAAAAATGAGGGGAAAAGAGAGAGGAGGAGGAAGATCTCTTCCTCCCCCTTCATTCTAAGCACCACTTTTTGCGGCGAGTGTGCCACATTGGGTGCCTTCATTTATATACGGCACATATGACATTTTTTTCAAATCCAAGAACATATTTGTGACCAATGAGCAAGCAGCAGCTTGGTTGACAGGGGCACTTGTCTCTTAGGGCCTGTTTGGTTGCAGGATTATGGGTTTGGATTTGGATTTGGATTGTGGAATCCTAGGATTCCACAATTTTGTGTTTGGTTGCAAGATTAGGATTTCTAGGATTCCTTTGTTTTATATGGAGGGCCCACCATAAGAGAAGGATTCATGAATCCTAAAAATTTTCAAGGATTCTTAAGGATTTAGCACTATTCATTGTACTTTTAGATGGGGCCCATGCACTTTATTTATTTAACAATCCTCTCTCTCTCTATCTCTCTCTAAAATCCTCAAATCCAAATCCTATTTTTTTCCAACAACCAAACAAAGATTACAAGGATCTACAAATCCAGATCTACAAATCCAAAACCAACCAAACAACAAATTACCAAATCCAGAAATTTCAACCGTGCTATTTTTGGAATCCAAATTCCATAATCCTGCAACCAAACAGCCCCTTACTTAGGGGCTGTTTGGTTGCAGGATTATGAGTTTGGATTTGGATTTTGGATTGTGGAATTCTAGGATTCCATAATTTTGTGTTTGGTTGCAAGGTTAGGATTTCTAGGATTCCTTTGTTTTTTATGGAGTGCCCACCACAAAACAAGGATTATGGAATCCTAAAAATTTTCAAGGATTTTCAAGGATTTGGCACTATTCATTGTACTTTTAGATGGGGCCCATGCACTTTATTTATTTAACAATCCTCTCTCTCTATCTCTCTCTAAAATCCTTAAATCCAAATCCCACTTTTTTTTCACCAACCAAACAAAGATTACAAGGATCTACAAATCCAATACTAGGAATCCAAAACCAACCAAACAACAAATTACCAAATCCAGAAATTTCAACCGTACTATTTTGGAATCCAAATTCCATAATCCTACAACCAAATAGACCCTTAAGAGAGTGGATCAAACTCCAGCAAGACTAAAAGGGAAAGTGGCCACGGACCCCCGACGCTTTCGAAGCAAATTCATGTGTACGTTGTGTGTTTGTGTGTAGTATGGATGGGCGTGTTAAAGATTAGAAGGAAAAAATTGTGTTGGAAACAGATAGGGGGAAAACATATCCGTGTTATGCTGAACGAGCCGGGCTCGATTGAGTTAGGATCGGCTCGAGTTCGGTTAGTTTAACTTTTGCCCGGCTCGATCGACTTTAGCAAGATAGGAAAAACCAACTTGCGTTCATTTCAATAACAACTCATTAGCTAAACGAGCCAACAAGCGCTAACGAGCTATCTAGGTAGATAGCCGATTTGTGAGCTTATTGACTCATTTGAATTTTTGGATTTATGGGTTTTTACTTGTTGGGTTAACGGGTTTGGACTTGAACACTATAGTCTATTTATATTGGGAATTTTTATTAGTGGGTTCTAGTATAAAGTTCTAAACATATTTATTGCTAAACAAGCCGAAGTCGAGCTGATAACGAACAAACTAGGATAAGCTCAAATTCGGCTCATTTGATTGAACAAAGTTGAGTTTTTAGTCCAACTTCAGTTCAATATTAGTAAACGAACCAAACTTGAATGAGCCGTTACCGAGCTGGACTCAAGCCGACTCGAGCTAGGTTGATCCGTTTAGCAGCCTTAACAGCTGGCATGGTAAAGCAAAGGATCCAGCTTTCACCTGATGCTTAATCTCTCCTCTTGTTAATTTATATTTACCGTTTGGTGGCGCTATGCAAAAAGCAAACTGAGTAAATAGTGGGCGGGGAAGTGGGCCCCACCACAAATGCGTCATGCCTGGGGCCGACTCCCTAGTTTTCTCTATTGAGTAGCCGCAGTTTTCTCTTGTATTAATACAAGCTTAGTTGACGTGGACACTTCCTCTTAGCATGTCAGTGGTTTGGGTGTAGACCCAGATCTGATCAAGACCCGCTAATAAACTCCGGACGTGATATAAATTCTTCTATATCCAAACCCTCGTATCTGTTTAGACCCGTCTCATATATCTTAAAACATCATTCTCCTATATCTAATAATTGATAAATATCCTTTTAGTTTTACTTTTGGTATTGATTTTTTTATATATTTATACTACATGAATTGGAAAACTCCAAAATTCCTAAATTATATTGATTTCGTATTCTGTTTGTTTATTTCTTTTATATATTATGCGTGCGATGTTGTCTATGAATATTTATGTATTTGGTTATATGATATATATATTATTGCGTATAGGACGGGAAAAAAACGGGAATTGCCTTTTTAAAAAAATCCCGATATAATGTCCCTACGAATTAATCTATTGGGGCAACTATTGCACCTATAAATTAATCCGCAAAGACAATTATTGCACCTACGAATTAATCCGTAAGGATAAAATATCAGAATATCTGATATTTTGTCACTTTGGACTCGGTAACAGGGACAAAATTTGCCCCTACGGATTAATCCGTAACGACATTTGTAAGCCCTGCGTATAACTCCGTAGGTACAATTATTTTATTTTTTTAACAGAAAAATTTAAAAAAAGATTATGCCTCTATGGATTAATCTGTAAGAATAAATGCCCCTACCATTTGAGCCGCATGGGCAAATTTTACTCTGTAAGGGCATGTTCAAGGCAAAGACTTGCACCTGCGGTTTTTAGACCTACGAAGCTATTTTAAGTCCCTACAGTTAAATACGTAGAGACATGTGGATATTGCAGTAGTGAATTGAGTGCATTTATTGTTGTTTCTTAGTTGATTAGTTTAAAAAACACCTTGATAAATTTTAATAGTTGGATTTCAATTTTTCATTATAGATATGAATTATGGTCTTAAAGTTTTAAAGTTTTGTTAGCCACGATGGATTATATATTCAATTTAGTTTATATACTGTGGATTTTAGTTGTTAAGTTACCGTGGTTGAGAAATAGAATTATTAATAGCTTAAGGTGATTTTTTTATTATGTGCCAACTCTTGAAAATTATTAGTAAACTTTTGAGCTAGAGTAATGACTGATAAAAATTAAATTCGATAAATGGTCCGGATAAACGGGTCTGACCCAATTAATAATGGGTCCTGCTATGAGTCCACTCCGTACAGACCCATCAGGAAAATGGACGGGTGTGGGTCCTAAAATAAAATGGGTATGGGTATGGGACATGCAAGACCCAACTCAAACCCGTCCATTTACAAACCTACTTTTTCTTCTTGGGGAGAGTGCGGAGCCCCATGAGAGAAAGTGACCATAAATTAACGTTTTCGTGGCAAATTCACGGGTTCCCTGGATGCGTGTGTGATGTGTGCTTGTGTATGATGTGTGCGGATGTGTTGTTTTTATAGGTTTTTCGGGTATAAACTACCCCTGGTTATTTCTATTCAGCGTCATTATCTTTTTGGCTACTTTGTATACTCAACTTTTAATAGGATGCAATGCTACCATGAAGTTTTCAGAATGCTACTATACTTTAGTCAGATGTTAAGTTTGGCTTTCCAACTTTTTCAAGATATACCCTTCAAATTCTATTTAACTACCTTCTTCCCTATTCTTCTTCCTCCTTATCTTTCTCTGCATTTATAAGTTCTAACCCAAATTCTTTCACTTTCAAATGTCAAAAACAAATTCGAAATTGTGTGGTTGTGGCCTAAGTTTAGAGTTGAAGACTTCGGGGACTTCAAAAAAAATGAAGATCAAAACTATAGCATCCAAGCAGCGCAGAGGTGTTCTCGAAGTGACCGTGACTTGGATCTAGGATTTCTGAGTAATCGGAGAGAAAAAAAAAGGCAAGGAGAGAAGAAAGAAAACGAGGATTGTTGAGGTTTAGGCATATAATAATTTTTAGTAATGAGTTTATTATTATTTTGTTAATTATATCCATGGATAATATAGTCATTTCATATTTTCCATTAACGGTGTTAAGTAAGTTTTTAGATACTCTGAAAGTTTATCATTCCATTGTCTTAGAAGTTTAGGATACCATTGTTGGAAATTGATCAAAGTTCACGGTAGTAAGTTGCTATTTAGCCAATAAAAAATTATAAAGTTTATAATCTAGATATATCTATGTTTGTGAAATTTATCATCCTTATGCAAAGAATTTCTTATCTTTTATTTTTCGAATAAGTTTATTTATGAACATAGGTTTTAGATTTGTCATAAATATTAAACTTATTATTGTTCATAATTAGCTCCTTACATATCTTTTTTTTTTGTTGTTGTTTAAAGCTATATTTTATGGTTTTATAGTTCTCAACTCTAAAACTTTTCTTATACCAAAAGATTGATGACATTTACTATCTTAGGCTTAAGGATTTTTCTCTTTCTTATGAATTTTATTAGAGTTATAAATTTTGTAATCTAGGTACATGATTACATATTTTACATAACCAATACATAACTAATCGGTGATCGAATTTGATGATCAAGGATGATTTTCAACCCTTTGGTTTATCGTCACTTACAAACACCTCATACAACAACAAGATCAGGACCATCGCTGTTCTTCTTAATTCTAATTACAAGTAAATTTATTAGGACCATAGTAATTGCTTGGGCATAATATTATGTAGAGTTCGGCGCAATGGGGTGAAGAGGCGGCGGGGAAGCATAGGCACAGAGCAAAGACAGATTGCGGTTAGTGTATTCATACAAGATTGCCTGACCTTGTCAGACTCTAGTTCACAACTGACAGGTTAATACAGGTTTTAACGATTTTCACGAATTCTTGCAATCCAAAATCATTAAAGAAGCTCCTTTCTCGCAAGCTCCGCACTCTTCCACCCCTTGATTTCTTCCCCTTATACAAAATTTATATGATACAGTATTATTACCATGAGAAGCGAGCAGAGGAACACCAATATAGGCTCAAATATCCAAAAGAGCGGCGGAAGAGCGGCATAGAAAATCCTGTTCCCGACGATACGAAGAACAAACCCTTTCTCCAATAACCCACACATATACTCAGGTGCCATAGCAGTAGAATCGTCACGGTCATCATTGGATCCATTAATGGTGGGGATGTTGATGAAGAATATGACCCGGTTCATGATGTTGATGGAGAGGGAGTAGAAGAGGAAGGCGGACAGGAAAACAAAAAGGATGGTTGCGTATTTCAGGACCACTATGAGGTCCCCATGTGCACCATAAACCGCATCAACAATATTCGGGTCGTTGACGCCGGTGCTGTGTGTGCTGCTAACGACGACAGTGAGTCCGGAGCTAAGGAAGATTGAGGAAGTGGCCATCACGGTCGACCCCATCACCGCGTTTCTGACTGTCTGCGCCGCCAAGATATCCTTCTTGTTGTTGTCCTGTTTTGGATTCAATGAGACTGTTTACCCCAATCAGAGCAAAACTCTGTTCAAATTCCAAGGCGGAAGATGAAGCAACGCTTCATCTTCCCCCAATCAGAGCAAAGCTCTACTTCGAAAATTTAAACTTTAGTAAACGAAGAAACGCTTCAGATTCTTTGCGCTGCGCGCAACGCGCCACGTGTCAAAAGTTGATACATCAGCGCAGCGTTCAAGGCAGTGCACCCAATCAAAACAAAGCTCTATTTAAGCAAAATTAAAGGAAGCAACGCTTCAGTCGCGCAAGCGCTGCGCTGCGCGACACGTGTCGGCGCAGATGCGCTAACGCAGTTGCGCTGCGCTGTGCGCTGCGCGACACGTGTCACGCTCTGGAGCATTTGCGCCAAACGGAATTAAAATTCTAAAAAATCTTTCTGTTCTTGTTAAAACAAGAAGATTTTCTTCTGTAAAACAGAAGCCCTTGGATCAAAGATCCAACGGTGGGGAAAATTCCCCAAATCACTCAGAGAAAGATCTCTCTAACTAATTTATGGGTACTATAAAAAGGACCCTAGACCTCAATTCAAAGGGGGAGGAACATTTTGTGAAAAATTAAACAGAGAGAACTCTGAAGAATTGGAGAGGAATCCTTAAGAACAAAGAAAAAGATAAAAACCTTTAGAAAAAGAGAAAATTCTCTCATGAACAGATCATTGATCTGAGAACAAGATCAAGGACCTCTAATGAAAAGGAAAATAAACAAATAAAAATAAACAGTGCCTTGCACTCTTTTTATGAACCATTTGTTCTGAATCTAAAAGATTCTCAAGATAACAGTACCTCGCACATTTTATGAGCCACTGTTTCTTTAAAATACAAGAAAGAACTTGTTTGCTTTGATCTGAAATTGATCCAAAAGAATAAGAACAGTGCCCAGCACTTGCCAAAACTGCACTATTGCGCAAGCCGCGCCACGTGTCAGCAGTGCAACAGCGCAGCGCACTGACGCAGCGCACTGCGCTGTTGCGCTCACCAGCACGTGACACGTGTCACCTCCAGGAGCGCTTGCGCTCATTAATTGCGCAGAGCGCCTGACAGGCCATGTGGGGCACTATCAGAGTATCTAATGCTCTGCATTATTAAGAGAAGGGCCAAGCCCAATTAAAGAAGGCCTAACAGGCCTAATAAAATGCAATGCATTATTTTAAAAAGGGGCAGAGCCCAAACCAAAACAGATGCTCTGCATCATTTACAAAGGGACAGAGCCCAAATAAAAAAAAAGGGCCTAGCAGGGGCAAAGCCCTAGCACAAGCCTAATAGGCCAAAGACAAATAAAAACATTGAACATTTTTCAACTGGACTTAGCCCAATCATGGCCGTAAGTCCTCGAATTAAATTGACTGAGCAGGACTGCTCTCCTAAATCAATTTACGACCGGTTCAAGGGTACATCTCTGAACTCCTCTGACACCTATCGTTGTAATCCTTCAACGACGTCAGAGAGGTGATGGGTCCCGACGACCACACATCAAGACGGACTGCGGGGTCCTTAAACTCGTGGACCGAAACGTCCTTAAACTAATGTCGGACCGAAACGTCCTTAAACTAATGTCGGACCACCACGTCCCTAAACTGGAATATAGACCACCACATCCCTAAAATGGAATGCGGACCATCACGTCCCTAAACTGGAACATAGACCACCACGTTCCTAAACTGGAATACAGACCACCGCATTCCTAAACTGGCAATGGACCGCAACGTCCTTAAACTACCTATGGACCACTACGTCCCTAAACTAGAACAATTGAGCCCCCAAATGCTCTTTTGCCGGATCTAAACGGTCCCGTTTAAGTCGATCTTAGCCCCAAATACGGCTAACGTATCCTTAAACATTTAAATGAACTATAAAACTTCAAATCGACCCCGGTTCAAGGGTATATCTCTGAACTCCTCTGACACCTGTCGTTGTAATCCTTCAACGTCGTCAGAGAGGTGACGGGTCCCGACGGCCATACGTTAAACGGACCACTACGTCCCTAAACTGGAACAATAGAGCCCCCAAATGCTCTTTTGTCGGATCCAAACGATCCCGTTAAGTTGATCTTAGTCTCAAATCAGACTAACGTATCCTTAACGAACGTTTAAGTTGATCTTAGCCTCAATATGGCTAACGTATCCTTAAACTAAAACACCAAACCCAAATCTAAGTAAATACGGATTTGGACTAATCCACGTCCTACAGGCGATGGCATAACTTAGTCTCCGTATACAATTCACGGGCATCCACAAACAAAACAAACACACAGGACACGAAGTGAAATTCTGGAGAAGGAGAAAGTGGCTAAAGCGATGCGGTAACGTAATTAACTGCAGGGGCTTGCGCCTGCAGGGAAGAGCGTCCCCACAATCAAAAACCCCTCAAACGAGGGGGAATCTGACGAAGTCTACTACATCGGCCGCATCCGTCTAAACCTCCGATACACGGTGCCATAAATCAACTTGGCATCTTCGGAGAGGTGGACGGATAACACCAAATAGCATCTGCCCCGAATCTCAGGCAAGACGTCCTCGCGTCTCGGCCGCCGTTCGGAGGGGAACAGATTCTAGCACGCCCGGTGGGACATTTTCCTCTTTCCACTCCACACTTCGTGTGTCTTGTTCGCGAACGAATCGCGATTTACTGTGGTTGCCAGTGGATTTGAGGTACTAAGATTTGGTGTCTTGCTCCGTACAGAAAACATAAGATCAATGGCTTCAAGTTGCACTTCCTGCAACTACAACTGCAACTCTCGCTCCGTCCCTATTGGAGGAGTGACTTACGGGCCCCAAGCGGCCTCTCTTTTCAAAATGCCAGTGGAGCTAGTAACTCAAGCCACCACTGGACTATTCTTTGGGACCATGCTCTCACTGATGAGCTTCAATGCCCCAATGACATCACAAGAAGCTCCAAAGAAGCCGGTTTTTGATCGACCTACCACTGCCGCGACCCCTCTCAACGGGTCGCCTAGTTTCAATACCTCAGTTTTCAACAGACTGGGCCAGAACGTCCGCAAACCTGCGATACCCGAAGCTGCCATCCCAAAGCGGATAGCCATCCCAACTCAAATGGACGAAATCATTGGAAAGGCTCCTCCTTCCGAGAAGTCAGTTTTTACAAGGCTGGCCATTCCGGTTGCTGCTCCAGGCGAGGTCCTCAAAGCTGCTTCCCCTACCCAGAGCAGGGGGCATGAAGAAGCTTATCCAACAACGGAGGTGACTCCATCCGCAAGACACGCTCGACGTCGCCACTGGCGTCGAGTAAGAAAGGATGGGGGCAACTCCCCCTCCGGATTTACGCCACCAACTCCGATGGTGGGGATCGATGTTGCTGTTCCAACCGGGAACAGCTTTGAATTGCTGAATACGGTGCGCAGAAACTCTCCTACTGCGATGTTGAAACGAACTCCTTCACCTGTGGAGAATACTCCAGAGAAGAAGCTAGAGCATCCCCCTCAACGGTTTTCCTCTAAAATTTACAAAGTCTGGCGACAGGTCCAGGAGTCAGTGATTGATGAAAACTATCTCCACCGACAGAGAAAGATGAAGGTTCAGCAGGAGAAGGATTACTCCGTCAAGCTACAAAAAGCAACAGCTACTTGGGTGCCCACTACAACGGCCCCCTCAACTCCAATCACTCAAAAGAAAAGGAGGCCACAAAAAACCCCTACGAACATGACGAAGCGTAAAAGCGCTGAACACAAATGCCCCAAGTCTGGGGGCATGATGGTGCACACAGTTTTTATGGCTTCCGGAAAGGAGGAAAGCCGTGCTTCGACGGGTCACCGACCGCTCACCCGATCTGTGACGAAAGCCCAGGAGCAGCAACAGAAGCTTCAGGAAATGATGACTGTGATGGCTGCACTTACCGAACCGAAAGAAAGTTTGGAAGTATCACCAGAGCAGCGTCACGAACAAGAAACTGATGCTGACTTCTTACGTAGAATCCTCGAAAAGAAGGACAGAGAAGCCGCAGAGCAAGCGGCTAACATAAGACAGATGGCGCTCCTCTTCCAAGATACGGTAGGGATGATGTTACAGCCGGACCCTCCAGCTGATGACCTGTTGAAGACGATGGAAGGGAGACATCTAATCCTCCGCCAGCTCTTTCAGCAGCCAAAGACGAAACCATTTCTACGGCCGCGCTAGATCACTATATAGCTCAGCAAATACGAACTCATCAGGCGAGTGAAGCGGCTGGGCAAACGGTTAGAACTGGACGACCCTATCCGGGCTGGTATGACCAAATCAGTTACCCGCCGGGATATACGATCCCTAAGTTCCACGTATATAAAGGGACAGGAAATCCACATCAGCACGTCGCTCAATTCAGGGCCTTGTGCGGCAATACTAGAGGCGATGACAAATTGTTGCTTCGCCAATTCGTTGGCAGCTTAGCAGAAACGGCCTTTGAATGGTATTCGGAGCTACCTAACGACTCTGTCAAAACATTTGCGGAGATGGAGATACTGTTTACACAAAGATTCGCGAGTGCTAGTGAATGCACCCCGATAACAGCACTGATAAATGCCAGGATAAGGCCAGGTGAAACATGGGTCCAATACGCAACACGATGGCGGAACCTATGGTCAAAATGCGAACAACGCATAGAAGAGGCACCTGCGGTGGGCATGTTCGTGGGTACCCTTGACCCTCAAGCGATCATCTCGCAATTCATGATGTTCTTCAGGCCGACCACCTTTCAAGCGTTGATTGACAAGTTAGCCTAAATGGACCAGATGGGCCATGGACCGTCTCCTCCAAAACCAGACTCTCGAAATGAGAAAGGAAAAGGGAAAGCAACTGTCATTGCCAATGCTCAACAACAGCCGAGCAACTCAAAGCCGGTCGTCCGCCGAAATAACGTGCATCCACGCCCGTCCCTCGAGGAGAGACTAGGACGTCCTTACTCGTTTCTTCAGAATAAAACGAAAAGACTGTTTGAACTGGTAGTACGCAGCAGACTCATCAATTTGCCGAGTCCAAAGCGTCTGTCGCAGCCAGGTGATCTTAACAATCCCAATTATTGCCCTTACCACCAAACGGTAAGTCACCCGATCGAGGATTGTTTCGTCTTTAAGGGATGGATCGAGGATCAGTACCTACGAGGCAAGTCCGCACTGTCTGAAAGCTGGAGGGTGAACCCACCACAGCCGCACACTCCAAAGAAGACGAACACGATGGGGGCAGCTTGTTCTTTTGTCGAGGACGAAAATGATGGAGAAGACTCATCAGACGAGTCTGAAGACTACGTAGCGACTTGTCACGTGATCTCTCACTCATTGGTGGATGATAAAGAGGCTCCTTGCGCTGATAAACCGAGGGCGGACCCTGAGCCAGAAATTCCGCGGCCGTCAGACGAGTTGATTAATGCCTTCCTGAATGAGATTCGTCTGAAAGTTAAAGCCAATCAAGAGCGTGAGATGGCCATACTGAAAGGAGCCAAACACCGACGACTGGACCAAAGAGTCGAGGCACTCCCGTTAAATCAAAATCCATCCGCTGCGGATAAAAACAAATTCAAGATGAGGAAAAGGTTCGCTAAAGCCCTATCAGCGGGAATGGTGCTACCACCCTCTGAAGAAAATACTCTCGGTGAAGTAGAGATGCATCCTAACTTCTGCTTATATCATCAGAAGATCACACATCCTACCGAAGACTGCGACTCCTTTAAGTGTTGGTGGCAAGGGTATGTCGCTCAAAAGCAACACTTCAACAGGACAAAGTGTGGAGCTCGTAGACATCAGAAAAATGTGATAGATGAGCGCAAAAGAGCCGCCGACGATTGTCATATAGCCGACTCCAAGGGATCGCAAATTATCACCTTTGGAAGCGACTCTGACGAGGAAGCTGCCCTCAACCCTCTCCTCAAGGAATCCATTTCAATGATGAAAGAATTGAGAAGTTGCGATAACGTTCAACCGTGTAATCGCAGGCTGCTCGGAAAAAATCTCGGCCCCGTAAACAAGGGATCGAGCAAAAAGGATAAAGGGAAGGGAAAAACAGCCTTCGTAGCCAATGCTCAACAGAAATCGAGTGGCCCTAGACCGGTTGTTAGCCGAAACAACAAGCAGCAACCCCTCCAAGAAAAGTTGAAACGTCCTTACTCGTTTACGCAGGGTAAAACAAGGGGACTGTTCGATCTAGCGTTGCGCAACCGACTCATAAATCTGCCGGAGCCAAAACGTCCGTCGCAACCAAATGACGTCAATGAGCCCAACTACTGTCCCTATCACCGAATACTGGGTCACCTGATCGAGGATTGCTACGTCTTCAAAAACTGGGTTGAAGATCAATACCAACAAGGCAAGTTTGTCATCTCCGAAAACTGGAAGGTAAGCCCGCCACAACCGCACGCATCAGGAAAGATGGAGACGCCAAGGGCATCATGCTCATTAATAGGGAAGGCCCCAGGGACCGAAAAGTCAGTAAACTAGAGCTTCGCCTCAAATACGGCAATGACGGACCGAAACGTCCTTAAACTAATGACGAACCACTACGTCCTAAAACTAGCTGACGACCGAAACGTCTTTAAACTACTACCGTAGTATCCTTAGGCTGACGAGATGAATAAAAAAAATAATAAAGAGAAAAAAGAGAAAAAGAAAATAAAAAAAATGATGATAAAAACGGTATGTCCATAAGAAAAAAGGGCACGGATGAAAACCCGAAAGGGTTCCGTGAGTAAAAACAGCAGGGCTACCGGCGAGTGTTCGTGAAAACCCGAAAGGGCGCGACCTCGTAAAAAAAAGTAGAAAATAAAAACAAAAAGGATAAAAAAAAGGTATGTCCATAAGCAAAATGGGCACGGATGAAAACCCGAAAGGGCTCCGTGAGTAAAAACAGCAGGACTACCGGCGAGTGTTTGTGAAAACCCGAAAGAGCGCAACCTCGTTAAAAGACACTTATAAGGTCCTCTCGACCTTGTAAGGAGAAACCACCCGCGTGAGATCCTTACGACTCACAAAGGAGCAATACACTTGGGGATCCCCACGATTCCTGAGGAGAAAATACACTTGCGAGATCCTCACGATTCGTAAGGAGAACTCTCTTATGAGACCCTCACGGCTCATAAGATTTGAAAGTCTTAAGTTACAGAGACCTAAACCTATGCTTAAGCAACCCCCACAACTTTCGATATTGCCCTACAAGCGGCTCATACTGACCCTTGTATACAATCCACGGGCGTGAATAAACATTTCCCTAACAAAGTCCCATCCGTGACTAGGGATATGCTCGTACAGCAAACAACACTTGTAAGCCCTCTCGATTTACAAGGAGAAAACCCTCTTGTAGGATCCTTACGACTTACAGAGGAACATACACTTAGGAATCCTCACGATTCTTAAGGAGAAAATACACCTACAAGATCCTCACGACTTGTAGGGAGAAATATCTTTGTGGGACCCTTACGGCTCATGAAGTCAAAAGCCTTAGTCAACAGGACCTTGACCCTGTTCGCTAAGCCACCTTTGTTCGACATCGACGGAGGCAGATGATGATTCACTCCTGGCAATATCCCAGTTGTAGCGATGCTGATGCCTAAATCGGTATCAAATTCCAAGTCCTTTCATGGCAGATGATGATTCGCTCCTGGCAATATTCCGGTTGTAGCGATGCTGATGCTGAGATTGGCACCAAATTCCAAGTTCTACGCTCGCGATAAAAATCAGCGAGCTGAAAATGCATATTAAATAGCCGAAATGATGGGGCAACTTGCAACGAAATCAGCAAGTAAAAATGTATGCATACAAAAACAGCCGAAATGATTGGGCGACTCGCAATAAAAAGCAGTGAGTAAAAATAAAATAAAAAGCCGAAATGATTGGGCAACTCGCAATAAAAAAAATGCAGCGAGTAAAAATAAAATAAATAGCCGAAATGATTGGGCACCGCGAAAAACAGCCGAAATGATTGGGCGATCGCGACCTTCGCGATATAAAAGCTGAAATGATAGAGCATCGCGGGAATAAAATATTAATAAAATAAAATGAATGAAACTTTTGCCCTACAGGCTAGTTCACATCGATTCCTGTATACAATCCAGGGGCACAAATAAAGAAGGAACCACACCTTCCCTCCTCAGGCTCCATCAAAAGAAGAAGCCAAATCTCGACGGTTCACAAACAACCTAGAGACCACCTCGACATTCGTCTCGTTACAAGCAGACGCAGCGTCAACAAGGCGGAGTGATGGCAAAATCCCAGCTCCACCTTAGCATTCGTCTCGTTACAACAGACGTAATGTCAACAAGGGTGTTCCTTCGCAGTCTAGCAGGATGCAGATACAATGTCAACAAAAGACCCCATGGTCGAAACAAAGCGGAGTAACGGCAAAATCCCTGCTTCACCGCGATGTTCGTCTCGACACAGCAAACGCAACATCATCAAACAAATGGAGCCACGGCAAAATCCCTAGTTCCAAACCTCGACGGTTCACCAGCAACCTAGAGACAACTACGATGTTCGTCTTGATACAGCAGACGAGATGTCACCTCAACATTCATCTCGACACAGCAGACGCAACATCATCAAACAAATGGAGCCACGGCAAAATCCCAGGTTCCAAACCTCGACGGTTCACCAGCAACCTAGAGACAACTACGACGTTCGTCTCGATACAGCAGACGAGATGTCACTCCAGCGCTCTTCCTCCAGCAGGGTTCAGACGCGACAATCAAACAAATAGAGCTACGGCAAAATCCCTAGTTCCCACCGCGACATTCGTCTCGATACAGTAGACGCGATGCCAGCAAATGAAGCAAAGGCCAAATTCCTAGCTTCAGGGTCTCGACGGCAACTCACATAAAACCGAAAAGACTATCGGAGATCATCCCACACCAGCGCAGAGTGGTTATGACTCATCGGGGCTCGCCAAAATGAGCCTAACCTCAAGTAAAAAGCGGCATGGAAAATTCCTAACGCTTGCTCTTCCGACGGTCAAACTGCCTAGGAAGATTGCTTGAAGACGTCTTGTCCAGCCCCCGAAGGGATCAGAGACACGGCAGTCGCAGGGCTACTCGAGCAGCACGATTGCCTATCGAGGAATATATCAGCTTATGCGACGGTACGACGGACAAAACCCTAAGTACCACAGACCCTAACGGACTTCTGTCATAAATAGCAGAGGTTAACTGTGACGTTAGGATATTCTTGCGAGAAATGCTCGATTCGTCTCGACTTGTGAAGAAACTGATGTCTTTGCGAGAAATTCTCGATGCGGCTCGACTTGTGAGATGAAGCCGTAGGCAGTAGGCATAAAAGGAGCCTGTTTCCTAAGCACTGGGACCCTGCAAGTTGGCCCAAAACGGTCTCTTGCACACTATCCACGGGTCTCACTCTCCAAACTCGAAACTCGACAAAGAGGGAAACAACCGCTTACGGGTCCTCTCGACTCGTAGAAGGGAAAAATTCTCTTATAAGATCCTTACGACTTACAAGAGAAAACACACTTAGGAATCCTCACGATTCCTAAGGAGAAAACCCACCTACGAGATCCTCTCGATCCGTAGGGAGAAAAGTCTCTATGAGACCCTCACGGCTCATAGAGTTGAAAAGTCTTAGGCGGCAGATCCGAACATGCGGCCTAAGCCATCGCTATCTTTTGGAAAAACTAAGTTATCTTCCAATTATGTTTATCAAGACAGCATGCTGATAATAAAAGAAAGAGAGAGGCGACAGAAAGAACATCCGATTTGCATTTGATCAAGCGTTCGAGACACACTCATCCATGCATATGCAAAAGATTCAGAACAAGGGATAAGACAAGCTGAAATGGAAATTTTCTATTCATATCATAAAAAGGGGGTTCTTACAATTACGGAGAAATGGATAATAACATTATTAAAATGTTTACAAAGGTATAACCTCGAACCCAGGACATGGATTGAGGAACTCGAAAGCGACCCTATCTATGACTTTCCAAGCCTCGCGGACCATCCTGTTGTGCTTTCTTTCGCGAGCACAAGCGTCAGGATCCCCCTGATGTCTTCCACCCTCCGATAAGCAGCGAGTATGGCGGACTGTTGAAAGACCTCGTGCAAGAGATCGACAAGACTGTCTCGCCGTCTCTTCGAGATAAAGTTCATCAGGTACACCGAGTGCACCTTATCCTCGGCGGCATCCAACGCCCTAAGCGGCACACCGGAACAGAATAGGGGAAGCACTTCCCAGATGGCTCCCACGATAAGCTTAAGGAGAGAGGAACGTCGGGGAAGCAGTGGACCGTTGTATGCGTCGAAGCGGCTCATGATTTCAGCACACTCCGCGTTTGTGAACTCTCGATTTTGAGAACGGCCAAGTCGGCGGATGTCCCCATAAGAGATAATCTCGTTAAGAGCATACATGTGGGCGTCCATTGTTTCTGTGAAAGAAAATCAACAAAATTATCAGAAAGACTGATTAAGCAAAACGGTATAGTGCACTGAGTAATAAAATGCCATCTTTAAACTCCAAGATCAATGAAAAACTCCTAAGAGTTCTGTTGTATGATTTGGAAGGAGCAAAGCTCCATTAATGAATTAAGAAAATCCAAGGAAAATCTTTCAGAGAGCAGAGCTCTATTAATGGAACCCTAATAGGGTCCCCCTTTAGTTCTCTTTAGATCCCTTTAAGACTTGTAGAGCAAAGCTCTGCTAAGAGAAACCCTAAATGGGTTTCCTTTAGATCAGGGATCTATTGAGAGCGGGGCTCTATCAATGAAAATTAATTTAATTTAATTTAATCCAAATTAAAATTTTCACCTAAAAGTTTTAAGAATTTAACTCTTGAAGTTCTTGAAAATAAAGAGCAGGGCTCTGAGTTCTGAAAGTAAAATTTTAGAGATGAAAATCATCTAAGAGACCAAAGGTCCTATTTATAGGCATCAAATGCTTTTTTAGCTTCCAAGGGATGGCGCGACGGTTGGGAGTCTGCCACCGCTGCGCTCACGTTTGGAGGCCACGTAAGCGCAACGGTTGGGGGGGCATTTGTTTACCCCAATCAGAGCAAAGCTCTGTTCAAATTCCCAGGCGGAAGATGAAGCAACGCTTCATCTTCCCCCAATCAGAGCAAAACTCTACTTTGAAAATTTAAACTTTAGTAAATGAAGCAACGCTTCAGATTCTTTGCGCTGCGCGCAACGCGCCATGTGTCAAAAGTTGATACATCAGCGCAGCGCTTAAGGCAGCGCACCCAATCAGAGCAAAACTCTATTTAAGCAAAATTAAAAAAAGCAACGCTTCAGTTGCGCAAGCGCTGCGCGACACGTGTCGGCGCAGATACGCAGTTGCGCTGCGCTGTGCGCTGCGCGACACGTGTCACACTCTGGAGCATTTGCGCCAAACGGAATTAAAATTCTAAGAAATCTTTCTGTTCTTTTTAAAACAAGAAGATTTTCTTCTGTAAAACAGAATCCCTTGGATCAAAAATCCAACGGTGGGGAAAATTCCCCAAATCACTCAGAGAAAGATCTCTCTAACTAATTTATGGGCACTATAAAAAGGACTCTAAACCTCAATTCAAAGGGGGAGGAACATTTTGTGAAAAAATAAACAGAGAGAACTCTGAAGAATTGGAGAGGAATCCTCAAGAACAAAGAAAAAGGTAAAAACCTTTAGAAAAAGAGAAAATTCTCTTATGAACAGATCATTGATCTGAGAACAAGATCAAGGACCTCTAATGAAAAGGAAAATAAACAAATAAAAAAAACAGTGCCTTACACTTCTTTTTATGAACCATTGGTTCTGAATCTAAAAGATTCTCAAGATAACAGTGCCTCGCACATTTTATGAACCACTGTTTCTTTAAAAAACAAGAAAGAACTTGTTTTCTTTGATCTGAAATTGATCCAAAAGAATAAGAACAGTGCCCAGCACTTGCCAAAACTGCACTATTGCGCAAGCCGCGCCACGTGTCAGCAGTGCAACAGCGCAGCGCACTGCGCTGTTGCGCTTGCGCTCACCAGCACGTGACACATGTCACCTCCACGAGCGCTTGCGCTCATTAATTGCGCAGAGCGCCTGACAGGCCATGTGGGGCACTATCAGAGTATCTAATGCTCTGCATTATTAAGAGAAGGGCCAAGCTCTATTAAAGAAGGCCTAACAGGCCTAATAAAATGCAATGCATTATTTTAAAAAGGGGCAGAGCCCAAACCAAAACAGATGCTCTGCATCATTTACAAAGGGACAGAGCCCAAATAAAAAAAAGGGGCCTAGCAGGGGCAAAGCCCTAGCACAAGCCTAATAGGCCAAAGACAAATAAAAACATTGAACATTTTTCAACTGGACTTAGCCCAATCATGGCCGTAAGTCCTCGAATTAAATTGACTGAGCAGGACTGCTCTCCTAATCAATTTACGACCGGTTCAAGGGTACATCTCTGAACTCCTCTGACACCTATCGTTGTAATCCTTCAACGACGTCAGAGAGGTGATGGGTCCCGACGACCACACATCAAGACGGACTGCGGGGTCCTTAAACTCGTGGACCGAAACGTCCTTAAACTAATGTTGGACCGAAAAGTCCTTAAACTAATGTCGGACCACCACGTCCCTAAACTGGAATATAGACCACCACATCCCTAAACTGGAATGCGGACCACCACGTCTCTAAACTGGAACATAGACCACCACGTCCCTAAATTGGAATACAGACCACCACGTCCCTAAACTGGCAATGGACCGCAACGTCCTTAAACTACCTATGGACCACTACGTTCCTAAACTAGAACAATTGAGCCCCCAAATGCTCTTTTGCCGGATCTAAACGGTCCCGTTTAAGTCGATCTTAGCCCCAAATACGGCTAACGTATCCTTAAACATTTAAATGAACTATAAAACTTCAAATCGACCCCGGTTCAAGGGTACATCTCTGAACTCCTCTGACACCTGTCGTTGTAATCTTTCAACGTCGTCAGAGAGGTGAAGGGTCCCGACGGCCATACGTTAAACGGACCACTACGTCCCTAAACTGGAACAATAGAGCCCCCAAATGCTCTTTTGTCGGATCCAAACGATCCCGTTAAGTTGATCTTAGTCTCAAATCAGACTAACGTATCCTTAACGAACGTTTAAGTTGATCTTAGCCTCAATATGGCTAACGTATCCTTAAACTAAAACACCAAATCCAAATCTAAGTAAATACGGATTTGGACTAATCCACGTCCTACAGGCGATGGCATAACTTAATCTCCGTATACAATTCACGGGCATCCACAAACAAAACAAACACATAGGACACGAAGTGAAATTCCGGAGAAGGAGAAAGTGGCTACCGCGATGCGGTAGCGTAATTAACTGCAGGGGCTTGCGCCTGCAGGGAAGAGCGTCCCCACAATCAAAAATTCCTCAAACGAGGGGGAATCTGACGAAGTCTGCTACATCGGCCGCATCCGTCTAAACCTCCGATACACGGTGCCATAAATCAACTTGGCATCTTCAGAGAGGTGGACGGATAGCACCAAATAGCATCTGCCCCGAATCTCAGGCAAGACGTCCTCGTGTCTCGGCCGCCGTTCGGAGGGGAACAGAGACCACCGTTAAAAATCATATAATTATACTAGTAATGCATCCGCGCTAAGCACGGAAAAGCATAAATTAAGGGTTATGGGATGATGAAAACCACTTCAAAGTGAATTTGAATTCTATTTGTACTTTATACTCTAATTTAAAGCCAGATAAATCATACTTAATCATTCAAAACAGTTGAAGAGCTTATAAGATATATTTATATTCTAAATAAGATTTAAGAATCTTATTGTTAGTTCGAATAGAAAAGTCATGCAAAGAAATAGTTAATGATCCCTTTAGGATGCGCTTGGTAAGTGGTAGTCCTAGATTCCCATGAAATATTACCAAGCTTGTTTTGATGCAAAAAATATTTCCGGGAATATAAGATTAGCATGGTAATCTAATGCCCTAAATCATGAGAATCTTATTCCTACCCAAGCCACTGCCTTTCACAAAATTATCCCCAATTATTTCCACCTAACACAATTTGCTACAACTGTCTCAGCATAGTCGTCGCCTGGCCGCCCATCTGCCATCTGACATCGACCTCCCCCTTTGCCGTCTTCCGCTCGTCTGTAGGCACACTACCCGCTGGCCGTCTTTCGCCACCCATCCACACTGGGGAGACTGATGGAATACACCACTCCACAATGACAAGAAAAATGATATCTCATCCTGTAACTGTTGAAAGTTTAAAGTATTGTTAGAATTTGAAAACATAAGTAATGTAATTTTGTTAATATACAAATAAATGTACATGATAAGAATAATAACTTACAATCTCTCCGTTAGACGGATTGTTGTGGTCGATGTAAAAATCCACAAACTATTTATAAAGATAAAAAGATAGCAGTTGTAGGAGATTGAGTAAAATCATCCAATATCTTAAATGCAGCACAGGACATACCGGAATTACATGTTGTAGTGGAGGTCATTTTTACATCAACAAATAGTATGCTTGTTGAAATTCTATGTTTACTTCACTGCACATATTAAATTCATTTGTTTATTTGCAGTATTCTTTCACTCCACTACACATAGCTTGACATAAATTATTGTCCTTATTGATAACTATGGTGGTTGAAATATAAAATTGAAGGTCATTTTTACATCAACAAATAGTATGCTTGCTTCACTGCAAATTTTAAATGCATTTGTTTGTTTGCAATGTTCTTTCACTTCATTACACATAGCTGGACATAAATTATTGTCCTTATTGGTGACTATGATGGTTGAAACATGAAATTGAAGGTCATTTTTACATCAACAAATAGTATACTTGTTGAAATTCTATGCTTGCTTCACTGCACACATTAAATTCATTTGTTTGTTAGCCACGTTCTTTCACTTCACTACACATACTTTGACATAAATTATTGTCCTTATTCATGAGTATGGTGTTTGAACCATGAAAATGAGCATATATAGATTGAATTATTGTAGACAAAATATGTGTTGTTGCATGTTCATAATTGCATTTGCTGAAGCAAATAATTGAGCAGGGGCAATTTGGAAAATGGAGAAAATATGTCGCATTTCTATAGCTTTACATTATGTATAGAGACGGCTCTGAATGAAAATAACCAGGTATTAATACCTTGAGCATGGCCGCGACCCAGAGGCGTCTCCCGGCTGAATTGATGCCAGTGTCGGTGTGTTGAGGATGAGATCACCGAACCTTATGAAATAACCAGCAGTGGTATAGGACGGAGAGAAGGAAGCCCGGCGGAACTAGGATCATGTCCAAGTAACCATTTCTCCACTTCTTCATCATAATCCTGAATTATATATGATCACTCCTCCACTTGCACTACTTCACTACTTTAATAAGAAAACTAAGGAGAGAAATTATGTGCCACGTGGCCCTAACATACCTTTGTATTTTTTCCTAATAAGATGCTTGTATGTATCTATATATATGATGCGATCAAATTTACTTGCAAGGCAAACATACTAAGAAGCGACAATTTATTAATGTTGTATTATGCACAACAAATCTTCTTGAGCGACATACAAACTTAATTTACAGCTGAAGCGAGAAAGACGACGAATAATAGGACAAAGCGGTGTGAGAGGCTATATATGCCTTACGGTAGGTGATGATGCCCAATATTGCCGATCTTCAAGATCAGGACACGTGGCAGATGACGTGTCCCAGAACCCAGAAGAAAGGGCCCACAGAGGCCGACCAGGCCACCCCTGTACCCGACCTGTAAGCACAAGCTGGCCCTCCTCGGAGCCCACTGCAAATTGGCCTCCTCGGCCCCTCAGCTCACCCCGAGCTGCCACAGGACCAAGAATCCTCGGCCCTCTTTCTCGTCTCTGAGCTCTCCGGCCGAGGTCATCTTCCTCGGTCCCTCTGACTGACCAACTCCACCACCCAGACATAACCGCCGCTCTGCAAATCTCGCCACGCGCAGATTCTCCGCCACCAACGTCCCACGTTCCACGCCATCACGATCCCCATTAATGGGCGATCCGCTCTTTACGCGGGCGTGACGTCGGGAGCGTAACTGCCAGCGAGATTCTCGCGCCTGCTGCTGCGTGCTGCCGCCCTATATAAACCCCCATCACAGAGGGGTCAAGTAAGCCATTTTTATTCCACTTTGCCGTTACTCTGCTCGGATCTTTTTCTAACTTGATCGTCGGAGGGTCCTCGGTGGTACCAAACCACCCCGGGACTTCTTTGCAGGTACTCGGCGCTAAACTCCTCAAATCACCAATCTCTTCCAAACCCATTGAACGCAACAGGAGATCACCTCCAAAATCCACCGGGAGATCGACGGAAGACAACATCTGAAGAAGACCTGAAAAGGATCTTCATCAGTTGGCGCCGTCTGTGGAAAATTAAACTCCACAAAAACAAAGTTGGCTTTCCGATCTCCATCCACATGGCAAGCGACCATCCTGAAGATCCAGGTACCAGCCGCCGCCTTCCCCTCACCGAAGGCGCGGACGAACCTCCTCCCCAAGGCTCCACGCCGAGATCCGCCGCCAGAGCGCCTCGCCTCGAGCCTCCTAGCGACCCTTACCCCGCTGAGGAGATGTTGGTCACCTCGCCTGCCTACAGGCATGATCGACACCCCCTCTCTTGACGGGGTCGCACAAAAGGGGCTCACCATGACGGCTCGAGGGCCACCTCATCCGGGGATCTGAGGTACTTCATCGAGAGGAACCGAGGCCGCGCCCAGACGCAGGTCTCCCTCAGCAGAGGCCCGGGATCACAAGGCGCCGAATTCTCGGGGTACCACTGCCGACTCGACGCCCTTGAAAAGAAGATCGAGGGCCTGCGCCGGGAAGGTCACCTCTCGGGCGATGGGGCTAAGTACGCCGCCGACTCGCTCACAAAGCCGTTTACCGAGGGACTGCTTGTTGTCCATGTCTCCTCGCGCAACAAGCCCCCGAAAGTCTCTCTGTTTGATGGGAAAACCGACCCGAAAGACCATTTGGATGCTTTCATCGTGGGGATGAGCTTCCAGGACCATTCCGACACCGCCCAGTGTAGGGCCTTCCCAGCCACCCTCGTTCGCTCTGGTCAGGACTGGTTCCGAGGACTCAAGCCTCGCTCAATCCCGACCTTTAACGAGCTGGCTACACAGTTCCTCGGCCACTTCGTTGGGAACCGTCGAAAGAAGCGCACGGTCGACTACCTCTTCGCAATTAAGAGCGGGGACAAGGAGACGTTCAAGGCTTACATCACCCGCTTCTACAACGCCCTCCTCGAGGTCCCCGAGCACCAAGCACCGAGACGAGACCGTCATCACGGCGCTCAGATCTGGCCTTAGGCACAAGGAGTGGTTACGCTCCTTTGCGTTGGCACAGCCTAAGACCATGGCCGAGGTCAAGGCGTGGACCGAGCGCGAGGTTCAGCTGGAGTCCGAGGTGAACGCGAACCTCCACCGAGTAGAACGGTCCGATCAGAAGAAGAGGGCTCGGGAAGAGAGGCAGGAGCGTCAGCAGCCCTATCACCCGAAGTTCCAAGAGTACACCCCGCTCAACGTCTCCTTCGCAGTATTGCTAGAGGAGGCCCGGGGCGAGGGGTTCTTCAAGTTCCCTCCAATCCCGCGTCAGGCCTCGAAGCGAACCCGGGGCCCTTACTGCACCTTCCACCGGATGCTGGGCCACGCCACGGAGGATTGTAAGCAACTTCGGGACTACATCAAAGAGCTCATCCGATCGGGGCATCTCGCCGCCTACTTGAGGGACAAACGGCAGGCCGACCGCGAGCAGGAGCAGCGTCCCCTCCCGCCGAGCTGACCATCGGCCAGATCATTCTCATTTCGGCAGATGACCAGTCCGGCGCTCAGGGAGCCCCGTACCCGGTGCCGAGCACGGAGACCAACAAGCCTCCAGGGAGCTCGGGCCATGCTAATAAGGTCATCTATTAGCATGTACTTTTCTTTTAGGGCAATATAAACTCTTCCTAGGGTCTGTTGTTAATTTAATAAAGACCAGTGGAACATTGCGGAAAAAAAAGAAGGAAAAATCTCATTTATTCCCAAAAGGGTATTATGGGCTCCTCAGCCATACATACAAAAGAAAAAGAAAATTACAGAAGCGGGGGAAGGGGGTGCAGAGAGCACTGCTCATGGTACTCAGTAAAAATTTCCGCCAGCTGAGGTCTCGCGAGATCCAACCTCAGCCCTCGATTCCCCCCGCGCGCGTTGACCCTGAGCCTCAGTTCGTAGCACTCACGGATGAGTGCCTCTGAGCGAGCCAGCCGATTCGCGGAGATCAGGCCGAAGCAGCTCAGAGACTGCAGCTTACCCACGGCCTCGTCATAGAGCTGCTCGGACAAGGGGTTGTAAAGCCCCGGCGACGCCCTCCAGATGGAGTACATCAGCAGCTGCAGCAGGGAGGAGCTCGGGGGAGCAGCCGGCCAAAATGGTCTTCGATACTCCCATAGACCAACTACACCGTGTCCTCGGTGCAGTTCTGGTCATAGAGGTATACGTCTTCGAAGTGGATGATTTCGGGGATGGTAAAAGGGAAGTCTTGCATTCTCAACGATCTGTCTACGAAGAAAGGAAGGACCAGTGCTCGTTCAGCCTTATATAGCCCACTGCGCCCCAACGGAGCTCAACAGTCGCCCGCTTTCGCCCAAAAAGTCGCTGCCACGCGGAGATCATCGAGCCTTCTCTGGCGGAATCGAAACGACACGACCCTGGCGCTTTGCCTCCCCCCATATTCAATGCGCATGCTACGCGCACGGTCGCCGCGACCATTCCTGTTCCCCATACCTGCAACTGGATGGTCGGGCAAAACCTCATGAAGAATTAGCCGAGCAGCTACCCTGCTCGGCTATACCTGACCGGTAGCTTCCCTACTCGCAATGCCAGGAATCAAAGACCTCGCCAAAAGGCAGCCGCGCAGTTTCACTGCCCGATTATTCTTAGCAGGCCTCCTAAGGCCCCTCCAACGCTAAGGATCAAAATCCTCTGTAGAGGCAGCCGAGCGGCTTCCCTACTCGGCTATCCCTGGCTAGTAGCTTCCCTACTCGCAACGCTAGAGATCAAAGCCATCGCCAAGAGGCAGCCGCGCAGTTTCATTGCCCGGTTATCCTTAGCAGGCCTTCTACGGCCCCTCCAACGCTAAGGATCCAAGTCCTCCTTAGAGGCAGCTCAGCAGCTACCCTGCTCGGCTATCCCCGGCTGGTATCTTCCTACCACGACTGACAGGGATCAAAAGCCCTCCCAGAGGCAGTCGAGCCCGAGGATCTCTCGCTCGGCTATCCTTCAGGACAAAAGCCCTTGCCAAGAGGCACCGGACAATAACCCTGCAAGGCCAAGGGTCCTTGGTAGGCTTCTTACAGCCCCTCCCGCGCTAAGGACTAAAGTCCTCCCAGAGGCAGTCGAGTCCTTACTCGGCTATCCCTGGCTGGTAGCTTCCTACCACAACCGACAGGGATCAAAGTCCTCGCCAAGAGGTAATAGGCAGTAACCCTGCTCGGTCCCCATCCTGAAGGATCAAAGCCCTCGCAAAAGGCAACCGAGCAGCTACCCTGCTCGATCATCTCCGGCTGGAAGCTCCCTACCCATGACGCCAGGGATCAAAGCCCTCGCAAGAGGCATCCGAGCGGCTGCCCCGCTCGGTCATCCCAGGCTGGTAGTTGCCTACCCACAACGTCCGAGATCAAAGCCCTCGCCAAGAGGCAACCGCGCAGCTTCACTGCCCGGTCATCCTTAGTGGGCTTCTTACAGCCCCTCCAACGCTAAGGATCAAAGTCCTCCTTAGAGGCAACCGAGCAGCTACCCTGCTCGGTCATCTCCGGCTGGTAGCTCCCTACCCAGGGATCGAAGCCCTCGCAAGAAGCATCCGAGCGGCTACCCCGCTCAGTCATCCTAGACTGGTAGTTGCCTACCCACGACACCAGAGATCAAAGCCCTCGCCAAGAGGCAACCGCGCAGCTTCACTGCCCGGTCATCCTTAGTGGGCTTCTTACAGCCCCTCCAACGCTAAGGATCCAAAGTCCTCCCAGAGGCGGTCGAACCCGACCCTCGCTCGACCATCCCCAGCTAGTGGTCGTTGCTCGCAACGCTCTCACCAAGGGGCAACCGAGCAGCTTCCCATTCATGCTCGACACAAATACGGTGGACAGCCTTCTGCCCATCACATGCAGAGGATCCGAGGCCCTCAAGAAGGGGCACCAGGTCTATCCAAGTCTGAGCGATCCCCCCGACTTCGGGGCCATGGAGACGCCTCCTTCTCAGCAACGCTTGGCACGCTTGGTAAGTGATAGAATCAACTCGACGAACGATCGCTAGACAGATAGCCGACCTGACATGGAAGCCCAACAGTGCAAGCAGAGATATTTTACGAGCATTCTTCACAAACAGAAGATAAAATGCAAACCGATGAAACCAAAGGAAAAAGTTTTATTACCAAAGGCAAAGTCTTTACAAAGGGTATTTCTTGGGCTCTCCGGCCTTACAAACTGCCCGGAGGCTTACAAAAATTCCAAAAACAACAAAATAAAAGAAGGAGGAAGACGGGGCTTTAGGCCTCGGGGCCGGGCGCGACCTCGGGACCCACGACATCCGCCACGAGACGAGCAGGGTCCTCGGCGACTTCGTCGTCAGGAATCTCTTTCCCCTGCTCCTCGGCGTCCGCGAGGGGGTATTCGGCCCGGAGCTCTTCGTTGGCGAACTTCGGTATCCGGGCCTTAACGGGGTCGAGAGCCTCATGCCAGATGAGGGTTGTGGCCACGGCCGGGTCATCATAGAAGTCCTTCGACTTCTTGTAGCCCTCCACCGCCTTCGCCGCTCTCAGGTCAGCCGACTTCGCCGACTCGGCCGCCACCCCCAGCTCCTTCCGGAGGGTTTTCACCGTCTTCTTCAGGTTGCCGGCGAGCATCTGAGCATCCGCAAGCTTGGCCTCGGTAGCTATGGTGGCCTCACGGTACCGGGCAACCTCCCGTTTCCCGGCCTCCACCTCGCCCTCTAGGGCGGAAACCCTCGCCATCACCGCCTCCAGCTCCCGCTTGAAGCTTTCCTCCAGCGAGGCGGGATGGCCCGCAGCCTTCATCGCCAGGGCTATCACCTCGGCCTCCATACGTAAGGCGAGGGCAACGTGCTGGAGAACTTGAAAGATAGAAAGAGATCAGAAAAATGAAGGAGGCACCGAATCTCACAAAAAACCAAACACTTACCTGCACGGACTCCTGAGCGATGAACGCCATCTGAGCCCTGAAGGTCCTCCCGAGGAATCTACCCCCGGCCGATGTCTCTATTTCATGCAGCAGGCTATCCGCGACGGATAGCCCCGAAGGCACTGCGAACTGGAGGCCCCCTTCCTCCACCATGATCGGCGAGGACGGGCCCCAGGAAGTTCTCCCGGAACTCCTCTTGAGCAGCTCCGAGGGAGAGCCGATCTCCTCCTCCGAGACCGGGTCCTCCAGAATCTGAGCCCGCTTCCGGCCCGACACTCTGCGAGGCCCCGGGGCGGGATCCGCCCCCGAACGCTCATGGGACGCGACCACCGGAGGAGAAGGAGCCGGGCAGGCTTTGAGCGGGAAGAGCTGGCGCCCGCAGCCTTCGCGACCTTCCTCGGCTGGTGCATGGAAGATCGGAGCGAGTCCATGTCCATGGGTCCTACACAAAACCAAATGTAAAGAAGTCAGCGACACAAGCAATATACAAGCCAAAAAAGCAAGCCTAAACTTACCGACGAACTCAACGGGGCTGAGCCCGGCCCAACTCAGGACCCTCTCAGACAGCAGCATGTCGAATCGGAGGATGGGCTCCCACGACGCCACTCTCACCGCGACGGGGTTACTGGACTGGTTCCCCGGCAAGCATTTCTCCCTCGACCACTTTGTAGGCACGGGCCAGTCCTCGCCCTCGGGAGGGGAAACGAAGAAGAACTTCTTCCAGTCGTGAATGGAAGAAGGCAGGGCCCAAACCCCTGTCCCGGTGGTGCCCCCCTGTCGCTTTCTAAAAAAGAGGTAGACCCGCCTCGGGTCGCCCGCTCGACCACCAAGGTGATTTTTGAAGACGATGGAAGAATCAAGGAGAGAGAGGCTGAAAGGAACCGCCTGTAACTTCAGGCGGATCAGGAACCCGAAGAGAATCCTCCACGAGTTCGGCACTAACTGGCCAGGGGCTAACCCGAAAAAGTTCAGCGCTTCGACGACCTCGGTAGAGAAAAGCAGGCGCATTCCACCCTAAAAAGCTTCCAACTACAGGGCGATCTTCCTGCCCCATACTTGGTCTGCCCTCTCTCCCTCCTTGGCCAGAGGAAGTGTATAACGTGAGGGGATGTAGAAGCGAGCCCGAGAATTGGCGAGCTCGTCCTCATGCCTCACCCAACACGAGGCGCCGGGGGCAGCATCTACCGCCTCCTCCCTGGGGGCTGCACCCACCGCACGATCCTGGGGAGAGGATCCGACCCCTGCTCCCCGGGAGGACTCAGGCTCAATTAAAGGGTCCCTAGAACCTACTCCTACGACATCTACTGACTCTGCAAAGGAAGACATCTAACCTTGAGAAGAGAGATCCTCGGGAAACGAAAGCGGAAGAAAGAAGACGAGCGCCGAGCAACCAGGACTTAGAACGGGAAATATGAAGGAGTAGGGGCCCTGGAGCGGGCCCCACCCCTATTTATCACTGCAAACGACCTCATCCAACGGCGTCCTTCATTTCCCGCCAAAACGCCTCCTCATGTCTAACGGCTCCGATTGCTCCACTTGTCGTTCCCGCACTGGGCCGCACCCCATCAGATGCCGCAGGTCTGCACAAGTCGCGTCGGCCAACCGACGCTTGACACGTGGACCATCGCTTCAGTGGCAGGATGCACGAACCGGCGCACCTTCCTTAAATGCAGAGATCTCGCCCTAATTCACTGGCAAAAAAGATAGCTGACAGCCCGAGAACGCGTTCCGACAAAACTTTAGGAGGGAGCTTACCCCGGGAGGCCCGGCAGTCCACTCCTGACCCGACCCGCTAGCTGGTCGGGAAAAAAGTGGGGGGCTAATGATGATGCCCAATATTGGCGATCTTCAAGATCAGGACACGTGGCAGATAACGTGTCCCAGGACCCAGAAGAAAGGGCCCACAGAAACCGACCAGGCCACCCCTGTACCCGACCTGCAAACACAAGCTGGCCCTCCTCGGAGCCCCCTGCAAATTGGCCTCCTCGGCCCCTCAGTTCACCCCGAGCTGCCATAGGACCAAGACTCATCGGCCCTCTTGCTCGTCTCCGAGCTCCCCAGCCGAGGCCATCTTCCTCGGTCTCTCTGACCGACCAACTCCACCACTCAGGCGTAACCGTCGGTCCGCAAATCTCGCCACGCGCAGATTCTCCGCCAACAACGTCCCACGTTCCACGCCATCATGATCCCCATTAATGGGCGATCCGCTCTTTACGCGGGCGTGACGTCGGGAGCGTAACTGCCAGCGAGATTCTCGCGACTGCTGCTGCGTGCTGCCGCCCCTATATAAACCCTCATCACAGAGGGGTCAAGTAAGCCATTTTTATTCCACTTAGCCGTTACTCTGCTCGGATCTTGTGCTAACTTGATCGTCGGAGGGTCCTCGGTGGTACCAAACCACCTGGAACTTCTTTGCAGGTACTCGGCGCTAAACTCCTCCAATCACCAATCTCCTCCAAACCCATTGAGACCCACACGCAACAGGAGATCACCTCCAAAATCCACCGTGAGATCGACGGAAGACAACATCTGAAGGAGACCCGAAAAGGACCTCCAGCAGTAGGACTATATGCCGAGTCTAATTTAGAATCATAATATTTTCTTGAAATTTGATTTTACAGGTGCTAGATTTACATAATATTTACACTAGTATTGTATTTGGAACAAGTCTAAACATCATTGAAAAACCAATGTCTCATGTTTGGTACATTAAAAGAATTTCCAATTATGTAACACTTGCAAACATGTATCTCTGATTAACTATATATGGGCCTTCTATTAATTCCTCCTAATTTCCTCTTCATATCAATTTGTACATTTCTGTCAATCAATGTTTGCCTCTTCTAACATCCGAAGCAAGTGCCGGAAGTCCTGTTCCGGGCACGGGATCCTGAGTGGTCCCGAATTGTGTTGGAATTCATGCTCATCGGCTGCTCTCTCCATCATTGCACTGAATCCAGGATGGCTTAGATATCTCATTGGTATCACAAACCTCTTCATCTCGTCTCCCACGTAAACGGCAAAGAACCCCTTTGGCACTTTTCTTCTTCTCTCTTCGACCTGTAGTTGTTTCCGATGTTGAATCTTGCCATTTCTCATGGTTTCTTCTTCCTCCTCCTCCTCCATTAACAACGCCGCTTGTGAGGCATCATCAGCATCCCTCTTCTTCTTATCATTCTCCTTCCACAACAAGGAAACCAAATAATACGAAGCCGAAGGCTTTACTAGGCATAGTCCTTTCATCTTTATATTAATAAACGACTTCATCACGCGCTGCATCCGTTAACATTCACAATTTGACAATAGAGGCTGGAGGAGAAGAAGAGAATCGAAATCGAAATCGAAAGAAGTACGGATGCTGATTAATGCTCGTTGGATACGATTGTTCCCTTCAAATATATATATTCCTCATGGGTGGTTCTTGTTTGTTTGTGATTACTGATCGTCGCATTGCGTGCCTAAAATTGGAACAAGATGGGTTGGCATATCTATTTATATATATAGTTGGTGGTTAGACTTTTTACCCGGCCAGTTTTCGATCTGTTATTAGAAGGTTGGCTACTAATATAAGGTACCTACATTTATCAAAATCTTATTATTATTAGTAGAGTCCTCAAATTTAACCTCTGCATCTATCAAAAGCATATTATCGACCACTGTACCAAATCTAGGGGGGAGAACAAAGACGGCTGCTGCTGTTTTAACCCGGGATCAGAAAGAAAGTACTAAATTGTTGCATTTGAGGCGTACGGGCCAGTTTTTTCGTTACATTTGGAAACGTTGGTGGATTTATCATGGCCTAAAATGCAACTTTATACAAGGGCCTATTACTCATCCATCGTCGAATCATTCATATCAAGGGTACCCATTGATTAGTTGCAAATCTCACTCAAATTCGATCTAATAAAAAGAAAATTGATTAATCATCCAATCCTGCAACAGCTTAACACTTGAGCATTATAGTTAATCTGTGTGTTCTGCAACATAAAGAAAAAGCTCTGCTGTATTGCCATACAAAAGAAATAAAACCACAAGGTAAATAACTCCACAGTTTCCAGAACATAAGGCTTACTGCTGAATTTTATTAGTGAAATCCAGAACAAAGATCCAACATTTCTTTTGCTAAAAAAGCGCATTAAATTTTTAAGTACATACATATAGCGACAATAATGTAGTACAACACCAAAATTATCGACAACCAAGGTTAAACAGATGATATTGTGGACTGACACCTTTTAATTTATGTTTACAAAATGAACAGCCACCTCCGCAACTTCTGTTCTGAAACTCGATAATGTATAACCTCGACTAAAAAAGAAAAGAAAAATTATATGTAGTTTTAGAGGGAATCAGTACTTCCTCCGCAAGAAATAAAAAATTGAGGAATGTTTTCGACTCCTGATCTCCCCATTCAATCTACAAACAATCAAGCCTTGTCTCTTGGTATCAGTTATCAGCTATCAAGAGGTGTGTGGTTAACGACTCAGTCTCCAGACACGTATTTTTTCTCAGCATAGTATCTCTCTTCGCTCACCTTCTTCTTTGAGTTTCGCTTCTGTTTCAATTATGCAGTCGATATATTATTAGATTTTCAGAAGACGTAATCATGAATATAAGTGAGTGATTGCAACAAACCTTGTAGGCTTCAAGGTTATCGATGATTCTTTTTGCAACCGACGTTGAGGTTATGTTTTTGGGGCTTGGAATTATCTGGAAGATACCCATGCTCTTGGGAATGGCATAAGGGTCAACAGCTTCACCCTGCCACAAGACAAGCAAGAAGATCCTTCTCAAAAATTGATTTCCAAGCGTCTACATTGATATGCCGCTAACCTATGGAAAAGCAAAGGCACTTACATTACAACTGCTCTCAGCAACTGTTCCATGCACAACCAAAGATATGTTGAAAGTGGTAATCTAGGTAAATTCAGTAAAAAAAAACATTGGTTAGAATCTCCAATATGAAACCTAAATTTAAATTCAGAATTGTAATGACCACAAGCATGACAGATACTGAGGGTGGCATGGGAACTAAAAACTTGAGGCTTCCATGTCATACTGAAGATCAGGGCTAACCAAGTTTGTGTTTTTCCTTATTATGATTGCATAATGTTTTCCCCTCACCGCCTCATGGACATTCACCATACACAAAGAGGACATAATTATAAGGTAAAGACAACAAATTCTAAATGGTCCAAATAAAAGTCTACACACTACCTTATTAGCTAACTGCAAAAATAAAACCTTATTAATTAAGAAATATCTCTACTGATGATCTTTTTCAGTTTTTGTTTCTGTTTGCTTTTTTCCCTTCTTTCTTTTTATTTTTGGGAAAGGAGGGGGGGGGGGGGATAGCTACTAAAACATCTAACTGAATTAACCAGAAAATTCAGTTTCAGCGGATTTTCTGTTTAGTTTTCTTCACTCGATAAAGATGTATGGTTCATTCAAACTACTGTATATGTTTCAGTTTATCTGTTATTCACAGCAATAAAAATGAGGTTCAACATCGGACTCAAACCCTATCCAGTAACAACACATGCTGGAGGTTCCAGCAGTCAAATCCCACCATCCATTTAATATGCACGGTGGGATTCAAGCCCAAAATTCCAATGAATCTCTCTCTATCTGATTTCATTTTTTCTGCCTTTTCTTTCTCTTCTTCCCTTCCTCCATTCATCGAAGAGATCCATCTTTAGTCTTGAACACTGGCGGGCAGTGTTTTAAAAGCAAAAGGTGACTTAAAGGCGACAAAGCTTGCCTATGGCCTGAGGCGAGAGGCACTAAAAAAACGACCGCCCGAGTGAAGTGGAGCGACAAATATTTGAACCGCCAACATGATTTTAATAGGTTGGTTTAAGAGTTAGAGAAAGAATGTGAAAGAAAAGAATAAAAGACTTGACAAATTTGAAATTAAAAACCTAGTTTTTTCATCATTTTTGATTTAATTTTGTTCTCATAAAAGACTTCTCTATGATTAAGAAGAAAGCAAGTCTATATAAACAAAAATAAGATTGAAATAACATGAAATTTAATTTATTTTTATTTTTAAAATAAAAATCACTTAGATGCTTGCCTCAAAGTCTCGCCTTGGACTGAGGCGATCACCTGGACACTTGAGGCGATCGCAGCTCAGATCGCCTCGCTCGGGTGCTTGAGGCGCCAAGGTGCTCCCGCCTTTAAAACACCGCTTGTGGGTCAATTTAAGAGAAATTTCTCTTCCCATCCCTTTTGAATCACAGAATTGAAGCTTGTATGAAATGAAATGGGTACTCTTCCCTGTTACAAGGAGGTTGGGCAACATCGGTTTCCCTCCTTTACCTTCTAGGATTGGAAATGGTTTACAAATATAGCTTTCACGCCTATTCGTTTGGGTGGTATCATTTATCATGCCATATAAAAAGGGAAAAATCAAAGAAAAGATTGTGATTTAAGTCAATATTTCTCGGGTACCCTATTCAATTTTATTTTAAAAAAATTGCGGCAAAAGATACCTAAACAATCTTGTATCAAACTACTCGTCTCCTTGTAGTTGAATGGCTCAAAGGGCATATCTTTATCCTGCGAAGTAGACAACCTTAAAGGCCAATTTAATTCAGTCAATTTCTATCTCGATTACAATATTCATTTTCTAACCTCAGCTACAATCGTTCAAAGAAATGATTGTTATGTGCTAAATATTTGATTCAGTTCATCTATAGTTCTGTACCTTCATGTAGGTCTACTTCTGTTTAAAACGAAAATAAAAGGGGAAAAAAGAAAAGATCCAGAGAATTAATCTTGGAGTGGAGATCAAATAACACCCAAGAACAGTTGAATAGGTACCAAGACAACTTGATGGTTCTTTTCTTTTAATATGGAGATGGGTTCTTTTTCTTTATATTAATGAAGATTGAAGACGGTCACACTGATGCATTTGGAATAGGGTAGACTGAATTACATCGTACAGATTAAATGGGCGGTGGGATTTGACTACTGGCCCCTCCTGTAATTTGTTATTACTGGACAGGATTTGAGTCCTGAAGAACATAATGGATTGCAAATGATTGAACGTCGAGAGAAGAATGTGTGTTTTTGTAACAGATTCTTAGTTGGTAGCGTTGTAAATGCACCAATCTAGGTAGCATTAACCTCTATTAGTATTGGAGGGCTCTTGCAAGCTCCAGGGACCCTGATTATTTGATATAAAAATGAACCGATTTGGGTACGAGATTATAAGATTGACAGCATAAAATTAGACACAGCAAAAAATTATTTCATAGAAACAAGCCCCTGATTAAACGCAAAAAAGTGCATGTGCACACACGCACACAACCAAAACTTTAAAGTCTTGAGCAGATTATAAACACAATCATATAAGTGAGAAATGAAGAGTATAAATTGACATACTCACCATATCTTGTGTTACTTCCCAGGGTGCACCGATAATGACTTCATCAACGTATCGACAAGCAAGCATGCTCAAGCTACGCTCATGAAGGTGCATAATAGGATGAGACCCTCTCCGTTGGCTGCAAAAGACATTTTTAACAATTAAAAAAAGAACTATAAGAGCGTATTTTCATTGTTAGGATGGTTTTCTACTTTCTAAATATTGAATGCTAAATAATACCCCAAATATATTCACTATGAAATCATGTATGTTTTCTAAAGAGATTATTTTCCTATACTATATATTGGCCCGAATGGTTGAGGGGTTACCTAACAGTTTGGTCAGTATGAATGCCAACTAATAGAAAATCTCCGAGTTGTCTAGCACTTCTTAGGATCTGTAAAGAGCACCAATAAACCGATATTAGTCAGAAAAACGAGGCATTGGAAATAAAGGTGTGATAAGCTGAGCCAAGACTTGAGCTAAATTTTTAAGAGTTGGAACATAGGGCTAAATCTGGCCAGCTGATATGACATCATTATCAAAGCCCACAACCATTTTGAAGGGCACAGTAGGCAATTATAAATGCCAAGGATGGAGTATATGCAACCAGGTGGAACATAGAAGGAAAGCAGACTTTAGTTGAATATAAAGTACCTCGACATGGCCAGCATGGAAGAGATCAAAAGCGCCATCAATATACACCACACGAGCATTTGGTCCAGGTCCCTGCGATAAAAATCCACAAACAAAAAGGGGGGAAAAGTTTAACATAGATGAACCGCCAGAGAGATCAATATTCTATGTGATCGTTAGTTCATGCACGAAATGTAATAGAAGCAAATCTAATTTAACACACTGGAGCATTAAAAACATAAATTTCTAACAGCATTTTGCTTTGCCGCAAGGAAATTATCTTCAATAATTGGATTAAAGCCAATTTGGATTCTTTAATAAGACGGTTATAATCAGTGGCGGATCCAGAAAATTTGGTCCGGTAGGGCAGAAATTAAACGACCTTAAAATATTATAAATAAGCTTCGAAATTAAAAAAAGATCCTCTAACATACATCAAACTTTGGACAACATTTTCCAAACTAAGTTCATTATTGCCAAAAACCTTTTACATTATTTATGTGGAAATAATAATAATTTTTTAATTATTTACAAATAATTTGAAGTAAAAGTCTGAAAAGAGCAACAAATTTCAAATAATTGTCGTTCTTCTAAATTTATGGAACATAACCTTTGATATACACTAGAAATTATGACATGTGTATGTGTTGTGCTTGCTTAAGCATATGACATTTTTTTTAATGTAATAGCATATAAAGATTTAATAAATTATGTAATCTAAAGTATAAAGGGTGAACATATAGAGGAACATTACTAACTAATTTATTCCGATGGAAACAAATTTTCACTTTTATGATAATTTTTTATATAAAAAAAATCAGATCATTTCCTTATAACTTTTATAATTTAAGATGCTAAATTATCTTCAAAAGAAATTTTAATACAAGCTTGCCAATTTATATAATACTAAGGCCCATATAAATAACATAAGAGACAAAATAAAAATATAGTTGTCATCATGATTCGAACCTCGCCCTCTGAGCCAGAAAAAATTAAGACCAACCAACTAGCCATACATCATCAATTATTTATTTTGCTGAATATAATATATATTAACTATCTATCACACATATATATCTATATCAAAATCCCAGATCGAGGTATGGCGGCCGCCTAACCTCGACACTATATAGCTCCGCCCCTGGTTATAATCCTAGTTGTTGACCAAATGATCAATGGGTTTGAAACTTTGAATGGTTGAAGCAAACAATATTTGTCATTTTGGCGTGACTTTTATGGATCCTGACTATCATTATATAATACTAGATAACACTTGTATCACACACAGAATAATGGCTATAGCTAACAGTGTGATGAGCAGGAGTCGGTGAGGGCTTTCGAGGAGCAGGAACCCCTTTCCATAGGGGAAGTTTTGACACGTTCTGTTCATCTGAATTGTTATCAGAAGAATCTAAATGCATAAAAGTGACACAGCCATAGAAAGAGAAAGCTATGCCCTGCTTCACTGCATGTCATAGTAAGCAGAACATAACAATGTGTTTGCATTCATTAACAATCCCCCATAATCAGAAATCCAGAAACCATACCTTTCCATTCGAAAATTGCACAATTCGACGAGACGTAGGGAGAAAATGGGATAAATGAGAGTTGACAGAGCCACCAGTTTCCGCTGCGGTATCTTCCTCACTATGTTGTTGTTCATTAATGGAAGCAACCACAGAGCCATTCCCCCCTTTTGTGCCCATTAACAAAGACAAAATCCTGCCTAAATAGAAGAGAATACACCATGAGAAACAAATGCAATAGAAGGTGTTTGTTTTGCTGCTGAATAAGATCAACATTAGACCTATAATCCGCCGCTGATAAAATTCAAATGTAATACAGCAGTCAGATAGCCATGGCTACTTAATGTTAAGGAGGGAGTGAAGTATAATACCAACAATGTCTGTGCTTGAGACGCCTTCAGTCCGTTTGATTTGCTTGTAGCGTCCTGCTTTCTTTGCTAATGCATAAGCATCAGTTCCATCCGGAAGTAGGCAAGGATCATCTCCATGTATGATGCAATCAATTTTATAGTCATTAAAAAGAATTTTCATGAACTGTTCGTTGATCTCATAAGGAGCATCTGTAATGACTTCGTCCACCCACTTAAGCCCACTAACAAGAGTCAACCTTGAAGGAGGAAAAAAGAACCCGTTGTAAGATCAATAGGTAAACACGGTATTTACAATGGATTGCAAAAGACAAAACATGTCAATTTAACTTCATATAATCTAAATCGATAGAAAGTAGAGAATATACTATGAAGATGGGAATGTGCAAATCTCATATCCATATTTTACTTGCGGTAACAGATGAATAGCAAAAGATAATGCTAAAGTGTCTACTAGAAACATACTGCACTATTAGGTTCACACTTGACGTTCCCCAGACAATTTAACAAGCTGGGTGTACATTTTCCAACATCTTCATCATCAAAGATTTTGACTGTTACCAATACAACGGGCCAGGCTATGGATGACCCAAGGTCTAAAAAGCTCCAAAAGGGAATTGAATAGGTATTATGACAAACTATGAACTTGATATCAAGCTGGGGCCAAAATTCCTAGCCAAGGAAACCATGATCAAGAGATGAGGATGACATAGAACATTGTTGACTACCTGGCGGTTGGCCATCTTGCCATTTTGGATATACAACTATATATCCAGCTTTAGCTCATGCATCTGAGTAGTAAGCATCTAAATTCCCCTACCACGAAAAACTCTAGATGACATGATTTGCTATATGAAACTGCATTAATTCCAAGGCATTTCGCATTCCAACAACTACACCATATACCAAGTTGACGATGCTAAAGAAATTATAGTGTGTAGCTTCACCAGAAATTTATATGGTAAATGTTAACAGTGATCAAGAATTTCCAGTCGGTATGAACTTATTCCACCACCATACACAAGAATAATTGATTAATTTAGTGGAAAATCCATGAAATCTTATCTAATAGCCTCTCAAGACACTAAGAAGTATGAAGATGCCTGTTAAGTGGCCAATACGTCAATGGCAAAAAAAATAAATAGTTGAAACTAGTTGGGTAACATAGACAACATATCAATCTTAGGCCTGCTATTCAAATTTCATGTTATGCAAGCAAAAAAATGAACTAATGATTGCGGATTTGCTCAATCATAGGACAGCAAAAACAGAGCTTTAAACATCCATATACCTCTCCTCCATGGACAAAACAGGAGGCCCCTTGTTCCTGACGATCTCCTCATCACTAACAACCCCGACCACCAACTCGTCTCCCAATGACTTGGCCTGCCTCAAGGCGTTCGCGTGGCCGTAATGCATGAGATCGAAGCACCCATCCATGTAAACCCTAACAGGCTTCTTCCTCCCTTTCCTTTTGTACAAGATCCCTAGATCCGGCAGCAGCTGCGGGAACAAAGGGGCTCCAATCCCTCCGAAATAGCTGCCGGAGAGCCCGAGGATGGCGACGGTGATCATGATCCCACCAAGCCCAAACAGCTGAGGATAGCAAGCTCCATCCCACATCCAACGATTGGTCTCAAACTGCATCGAACCCATTGCTTCGCTTCGCTTTGTTGATGTATGTATTACAGGATTAGGGTTTTCAGTTCTGCACACGACTGAATCGCAAGTTATTAGCTTTCACCGAAGGGGGAAAAAAATTTAAAAACAACAACAAACAATCGGGGGAATATCAGGCTGTATCAAACGAGCCCTGATTGGATCAATCGCCGCCACGATTAAAACAAAAAGGTAAAAGGAAAATCAAAATCGAGGAGCAAGATATTTAGCAGAACAAAGGAAAAAGGGAAAACGTTTCGGCACTAAAGTTGTAATTTTAAGGAATCGTACCGAGATCAGATCGAGGTATTTGAATATCAGCGAGAGGAGGAAGAGGAGGGAGTCGAGCTTCGTTTATTGTCCTCTCTCCTCTCTCTCCCTCTCTCTCTTGATTTGTGCCTGACTCTGTTTTTTTTCTCTCTAGAGGAAAAGAAAGAAAGAAGGAAAGAAACTCTCACATCAAATGCATAGAAGGAGAGAGGGTTGGATTTCTAACAGCAGTGGGTAATCTGATCATAGATTCTATATATTTTATGTTCAGGATACACCGATACATAAGATTTTCTGTTATATACTAATCTTGACCATTGGGTTCGATTTTGAAAGAATCAGGACCGTTTGATGCAGTAGGTTGGATGTTATTTCCCTTGACGGAGCATGCACTCCAAATCTGAGGAGAGAGCCGTTGCCTTTTTCCTTTCAAAATGAGAATGATGGGGACCACCAGACACGTGAGTGGACAGCAAACAAAGAAATTAATTGCTGCTAATTAAATTACAAGAAAGGAAAACATCAAGAGGCATCACCATCACACACGACAACATATGATATTATTGGTCTCATAAGGGGGGAAAATTAAATAAATAAAGAATATAATACTAGAAAGCGGATGAAGAATGGAGAAGGATTGATAGAAGACCTTATTGGGATCTGGAACTTGTTCTAGAATACCCACGTGGCAGGTCCCCATTTGTTCGCCGTCGGCCGCGAAGAATTCTCTTCTTCTTTGATGCTTCCCAATCATAAAAAAAATATAGTCCGTAGATTGCATCTCAACGGTTCAATTACATATGCAACCGTTCAAACATCAGCCTACCTTCAGAAATCACATCAACAATCTTTCTTTCTTGCGTTTTTTTTTTCCAATAAAAAACAGACGTCTCTGGATCTTACCTTAATCGCCGTCCCCAGCCCTGCCTCCCATCGTCTCCTCCCCTCCCACTGCTTCTGGTACTGCCTCTACCTGCATCAACTCCCTCTTCTTGAACGCTGCTTTGATTACGAACATGTGTAACACATGCCTAGACATATAACATTTTTTCTCATGGATATACATATGAAAAAACATTACAATGTTTTATAATCAGGACATGGATGATAACAGAAAAAAATATTACAAATCAATTTATTTATTGATGGAGGCATGTTATTAATTATATGATGTGATTTTATATCACCGAAGGAAACAAAATTACTTATAACTAAAACAATGTTTTATAAAAGAAATTTGTATCCAAGATATCATCTCAGGTCCCTAAGTGGGGTCCATCCATTTTTTCTCGGCATGTATTATTAATTATATGATATTTTCTCGGCATGTGTTGGGGGGCCCGCTCCCCACCAGACCGCGAGAGTGGTCCGGTAAAGAAAAAAGAAGTAAAGAAGAAGAAGCGGCATTTAGAGGGAGGAATTTTCATCTCCAAAAAGCCCATGATTTCCTTAAACCCCGCATTTTATCTTCATTCAAAGAGGAGGAATTTTCAAGGTTTAGTCTTTATACTTCGTTGAAAAGGATTTGGACCTTTCTAGATAAATTCCAATCTTAGTGATTGTTTCAACTAAAAATTAACATAATTTTGCTTGAAACGGTTTGTTGTTTCAATATTTTTTGCTGGTATGAGTGCTTATTTTGCCGTGTAATTTCAATTTGGGTTTCTTCTGTTTAGTTTTGGTTGTGGAATTGCTATGTTATCGTTTTTTTCTTTCTGTTTTTTTTGCCTGATCTACTTCGCAATCTAGTGGGTAGTGGGCCCCAAAACGCAGACATTCGGCTGGATTGACCCAGCGCCATCTATCTCTTATTTATATTACAAATCAAACAAAATTGCTTACTTTTAAGTTACAAATTCTTCAAGAATTTTCTTGAAAAAATAAATCATACTCAAAAAGTCATTTCAAATCCCTAATTGATTCAACATTGTTTGTTTGGCCATCACTTGCTTTCTCACGTGAGGTTCTAACTACGGGGCTACACCATAGAACTCGGACCACTGAAGCACAAACACACTTGCTTCGTTTAGCATTGCTTAAAATATAAATTAAGTCATTTACTATGTATGCATGTATATTGATGCATCAAATCGAGATAGGACGGCCTTCTATCTTTGGCTACATATAGATCCATCCCTAGTTTTACATGCCGATCTCCAAAAAAAAATTTAAATGAAGATTTGATATTGAAATCTTCATTATCTTAATTACCAATATATGGAAACATGACAAGAATCCATTGGTTATATTTCAAATTATGCAAGTTTTTGCTCCATGCCTAAACCGATTTTTATAAATCAAGTAACTGACACCTTTGGTGAATTTATCATAAATCTTCTTTTTATTTGGAAATCAACCCTTTTCGTGAATGGAACTTATGACCTCTCATATCGAAGAGTAAATTGATACCAACTATGCTTGTCCTGGTTGATAATTTTATAGTTAATGCCCGTAGATAAGTTTGGTATATATGTTGTTAGTTTTGTGCCTTTGATTATGATGATATGTTAATTTTGCCCAATACATGATAAAATAACCATAAATAATCCATGGAATGCTTTTTAATGTCTAAATTTCAATTTGATACCATGAACTTTAATCAGTTTCGCTGAAAACTATCTCAAACTTCCAGAATGATACGATGCTACCATAAACTTTCCTCTGTACCTGAAAACTCCCTTACAGTGTAACCATGTGATTAAAAAAAGATAAAATGACTAAAAAACCCAATATATATATATATATATAACTATTTTTTCTCTTAGAATTAATATACGCTGGGTCTTAATTTAATCATTTTCTCTTTTTTGTTAATCAAATGTCAACTCTGTTAGAAAAAAAATTGGTATAAAAATTCACTAAAGTTCAACTTAGAATTTATTTTTTTAATTCAATCCTACAAAACAATTTTAATTTATATTTTGCGTTCACTTGGAGATGATATTACGGACTAAAGATAACTGTCACCCCATCCTCCTCTCCTTATCCGCTTATCTACAAACGATGGACTCTATGGGACGGAAAAGATTATTTCCTATGCTGGTCATATATATCCAGACAAAAGAGAGAAGAAATAGAAGTGTGGGCCCACATGTTGTCCAAGGCTGCCATAAACTCTTCTCTCTCTTTTCGCTTGCCAGGGTGTACATCCCATATAGGAAATAATTTCTCCGGGAATGGGATCGATTGTTGGTAAACTGTCATTTATAATTTGTTATGGTTGGCATAATCTTAATACTACCTCTCTAATCCAAACATGTCATATTTACTCAAATCTATCAGTAATAAAAAGTATTAATTTTATGTTTTTATGCCGAGAATAAAATAAAACTAAGCTTTTAGCTCTACAAAATAAAAAACTAAATTTGCTACAATGAAAAACAGATGAAGCAGAAATGGAGAGGATAAAAATAATTGAAAGGACCGTAGGAGTAAACTGTCTCACGTGCCACATGCACTGATATGCTTTCCATCATAATACGGATGTGTTTACTTATAACTATTTTTGGCTGAACCGGTTAAATCGGGTTTCCCTCATCGACACGGCTTACGATGAGTAAGACCAGAAACGCCAAAGAAATTCCCATAAATAAAACTATTTTTGGCAAGTGAATATCGTTATTTTAAAGAGAAGAGTCACTACCCAACTCACTCTAAACAACTTATCACACAACCCTGACACAAAATGAGAAGCCCACCCATTCTCTTTATTGTGTATGAAATTGCTTAGGAGGTTGTGTAGGGCCCCGAAGCACCCAAAACCTATGATTTACTATTTCAATATATCATTAATTTATTATTTCAAAAGATTTGGTATGTTCGATAATTTTTTTATATTTTTGCATTCCGCCCTAACTAATGCATACATCACACAATATATTCACACACATGTCACACATCACTCATGCCCATGTCAGAGTTTGACATGAGAGGTATGATTAACAACTTAGTTACGAGTTTTTATATACTAGGCCCATTTAAAAAAGATGATTAATACATATATACCTATGACGGATAGAACCACAATTCAATCTGCAATCGAAGCCCAGGCCAGCCCGTTTCGCTCACGAATCAATATTCAAAGCATTAGGTTTCAACAAGTAGGCTTAGAGGCCAGTTCCAAAAATAAAATAAAATAAAACTTCTTATAACACGTCTCACCACATATCGAGATCATTAGCTTCCGATACTATACTTAACATATACCGTTCGTCAGCTTTCATCTTGCTCACAAATTACACTAAGCATATCATAAATGATAATGGCTACCGAATTAAAGAAAAAATATAAAATGGGAAATCCAATCCAGTACAACGACATGTACAGAACTTCAATTTCTATGAACGTATGCAAAATAAATACCGGCAGTAAACAAGATGGAACCCAAGCGCCCAAGACATAGCTCAGCGCACACACAGATCGATGCCAGAAACAACACATACAGCCACAAGTTGCTTCTCAGATTTGTCTATCAGCTCTGCTGTGGCCCCCTACTCAAGTATAAATTTTGCCATTTGACCTCTCGATCCAAACACAAACTACTGTGTAAATTTGCTCAATAAAATTTGGCGACTGGTTGGCAGAGCAATATGGCTGCACTCCACTACATACATCCGACGCCCTCTGCTCATCTAATGATCGCTGCTTTATATGGAATTTGAAAATCCATTAGCTGATAATTTGTACAGGTTTGTGTGTTATATTGAAAATGAAATCTTGTCAAAAAAACTCATTCATGTTCCACAATTATTCATAGTTGTCGTCATTATTTGATGGAGAAGGCGCCAAGAGATTGTACTGCTCTGCAAACTTTATATCGTTCAATGCTAGCATATCTTTCAAGCTACAATCGATATTCCTGCTTTTAAGTAGCAGGAACCTGTGTTTTATCTTCTTGTCCAGGGAATAGCTGAAATACCTAGGATACTCAACAACTTCCCTCAACGGCTTTTGCATGGTTCTCAACACAAATTCAAGCTTAGGTTTCAAAACAACATCAACGCTGTAGCCGAGCAACGGAGAGAACCTGAACACCATGGAACATACATCCTTCTTTGACATCCCAGTTCCCATCAAGTACCTCATCCTGCAAGGACATGGGCATCATCATCAACACAACTGATCCATATACCTAACACCACAAGTCAGCAATGAAGCCTTCAGCGACAAACTTAAAAAACTGATCATGATTCATTTTAAAACTCATGAGTCATGAGAATTAGGTGCAGAAATGCAATTATAAATAGGGGAGTGATCCATTGCAAACCGGTCCCCGTTTTTTAAAAACCGGAACTCTCAGCCTACGACATATTTGAACGATCCGATCCATAATGAAGTTTATGTTGCATTATTGAAAGACGTTCATTTTTGCACCCATTGATGCATATGCTAGAGATCTTTAAATCCTTTGATTTTTCATACACGGTACGGATCGGATCATTCAAATATGTCGTAGACCGAGAGTTCCCATTTTTAAAAAACATGGACCGGTTTGCAATGGATCACTCCCCATTATAAATATGTGCCACAAGTAGGCCATTTTTCCTTGTTTTAATCAACAAAAGACGATCCTTGGTTATTATATTTTGTACAGGGAAAAGTATGTCAACTCTACCGCATGCAATAGCTTTTTCTCAGTCCAGAAGCCAAAAACAGAACTAGTCTTAAAAAATATGTTACACAAAAGCAATAAAAATAAATCCCTACAAAAATCGGTATGAAAATAGAAAAGGATAGAAGGGGAGGGGGGGGGGTTTCTTTTTTCCAAGTTCTTGCAAATTGATCTGTTGGAAGTTAGGGGTATAACACACAACTCAGAAGACAACTATCTGCCTGCACCTAGATTTACAACTGACCTGCACTTTATTTTATTGCAGCTAGGGGCTGAGAATTGTGCTGCAGCTGTTAACTTTTAACGCGAACAAACAATTCAAACTGATTTTTAAGCTTTTCTGCTTCTAACAAAAGTTGTTTGTTTTTAACTTAGGGAAAAAGGCCGGGGGGGGGGGGGGGGGAGCAAACTAGGAGTTGGGTGCCATGACAAAGTTCTCATGCACGCATGGTAATATTGCTCATTCCAGTATGAAACTAAAACTTGAAGAACATAAATCCTAGGGAACTCCACCAGCGTGACAATTATTACCTTGGAAGAACAGTATGATGGATGTCTAACAGAAGCACCTCAGGATATTTTTTGATAATGCGAGGAAGATGGCCTTTGAAAATGCCAAAATCCTGGAGGAACTTGACTTTCATCCTGAGAGTATTGTCAACATTAGCAGCAAATATTTCTGGGCAGCGACGTAAAATTATCCCTGTGGTTCTGCTGTCAAGACCAATTTCTTTCATAAAAGAAACAACCTAAAAAGGACCGAAAGCCACAAATCAGTACATTGCAACAAAATCTACTGGCATGAAGATAGATGAATGCAGATAAAACATCCAAGCAACTTTTACACGTCCATCACATAGAGCTTTACAAATGGACGGCCAAGGTTTTGTTAATTTGTCTACCTAAACAATGATTAAATCAGACATTTGTTTTCATATAACACGTCTAATACATTTTTTAAAAAAAATAAAGAATGCTCCTGCCTAACAATAACTAACAGAGTGTAAACAATTCTTGTTACATTTCAATGACCAAGAATAGTTTGTCCTTAAAAAAATTGTCATCTTAAATAAATTAGAAGTCGGGTTTTGAAAGCGCGTTCGACCAAATTGGATCTAGGAAACTTTTGGCAGGAAATTTAACGGCAGCATAACCTATATTATTTTTAACATTATTTCTCACAAGTATCATGAAAGAAACTCTCCCGGTTCCTCTACACTTTTTTTTTGTGGAAGAAGGCTGGATATTTTACTCAAATAGGGGATTTGATGTTTGGATGTGTCAGAGGAGAAATAACATTAGTTCTTATCACAAAGTTAATTTTGAAGTTTAAAACTTACAAATTAACAATATCTCCAGATCCGTCATTAAACTATCATTGACTTTTGTTGGTTGTAAGAAGGCAGTGATAAATAATAATACTTTATATGGATGGAACTAATATTAATAATCGACAACACAGACATGTGGCCATTGAGTTGTATTGATATTATATATTATATTGATATTATTTATATATATTTATAAAGAAAAATACTCAACATGCGATAAGCTATCCATCTACCCGACATGAAAGTATGCAACTCATTTTTCTTTTCAAAGACTACACACCTGGAGAAATTCACTTGGTTTCTTTAGCAGTAGCTGTGGGCTTGAAGAGATAACTGGGCCAAGCATCTTTCCATTGACACCCAATTCATTAAACTGGTCCACAATTGACTCCATTTTGCGGGTTGTACACCCCAACAAATGGGGCCAACTTTTGATTGCAATGTTGACACTCGATTTTGGAATCTGAAATGAGAGACGTCGTCAACATTTTTCAACCCTCAAAGAAATTTAATGAAAACAAATAAAGGAACGTTTAGAAAAGATGGGTAACATAATGGTGAGCTTTGCAGCTGAAAAAGAATGCGATATAGACCAAAAAAGGTGAAAATATATTTTTCGCGGTTCCAAGGAACATACCAGGGTACCTTTGAAGAGCTATATGCAGCACACAAAAAAAAAATCTATCCAAGTGTTTTAAAATGTGTGCGCGGGCACGCGTGCTGCAAACATGTACGACAAACTTTCATCCACAAAATTGATCAAACTCTAAAATGTCTAGTGAAACTTTTAGTTAGAAAAATTAATTTAATAAGATGAGCAAACTCCCAAGCTATGTTGCATGGATCCATTGTCAAGGTGGCATATCTGTATCAGAATTGTATCCTTATAGGATTCTTTCTGATTCATTGACAATACCTATGGGACCCTTTAACGGCACATCCTAAAATTTATATTACACTGTTGATGTATAGGCCAATGGCATACATTCTAGGAATCAACACCACAAATAATTTGTAGTCCTAGATTAGATTTGCTAAAATGATCACTTTTTATTATGTACATATATTTAAACAACAATAAATTATTGTGTCCCAATGAATTGTATCCTGGACTTTTGGTAAAATTGCAAATTTGACTCGTATCATGTCCCATACCCGTATCTTAATTAATGATACTTGGCTCCCAAGGGGTGGGGAATTGATTGGGTATGGGAATAGTGCATTCAACCAACACCAAAGGGCAGAGGGGACAAACCCTATTTTAGGGGAAGTGTGGTGGTTCCTGTATGGGTCCAACATTTTAACTCAAAAAACAAAAAGAAAAGAAAAAGACGATGACACAAAGGGGAAAAAAATACTTTCATCTATACTTCTTGAAACATCCCTTAATGCTTTAAGTAGACAGATTTTGTTCGTGAAAAATATATTAAGTAACATCAACAAACTTTATTTTAACAAAAGGCAATATCTTTATGCTAAGTGGTGTAATAAACAGATGAAACATTCAGGATGATCTACTTTCACATGTAGATCCATAATTGATGCAGCTAGTTTTGGAGGAAGGGGGCTACTGCAAGGGACTGGTGTTTTTGAATATACAAACAATGCATACAATAATGAACAATGCCAGGTAATTCACTCCAAACTCCAGTGGTCTGCATAGGATGATGTGTTGCCTATGTGAATAAAATGGCCTTTGAGCCTTCCCCTTGAAGAAAAATGTTTGAAACTTACTGGGAAAAGTAACTGTTATCAACTTAATTGCATAAATTAAAGTAAATTGTACATGTTTATCCTTTAAAATGATGCATCTGCATGTTTAAATAAATTGATGATACCTTCTTGTCGTTTAAGAATTTCAATATCTTCTCATAGTTCTCTAGAATGCTAGTTGATAGAACCCATGGATATTTTAACAGCATCGGACCAATATCTCTGTCTTCCATACCTGCCTAAAGTAGTGAGACATGAGAAACATGCCTGAAGGAAAAAAGCTCAGAAAATTCTCATATAAAATGAACACACCAGACCAGACACCAATAAAACAAACTTAAAAAATTATTGTAAGTGCTCCTTCAGCAGCCAATCTTCAAAGAAAATGGTAAGAGGTGGGATTGAAGCAACAGAAACATAGGCATATATAATAAATCTAATTACAAATGATATCATTGTCAGCCCACGAATGTGGTTCCGATCCCTCCGGTTCTAAACAACAAACCCTTCAAAAAGTCTTCGGTGTCATCACTCTTCAAGGAACATAACAACAACTGCAGGATTTCATACTTTTTAGCCTTTGACATTGATGAAATAAGGCTGGTATGAAAATTTTACTAGTCCAAAGAGAGTGCAGCACAGATTTTTAAAACTACGAAATGCTTGGTTCTTTTTGATAAAAACAACTGGATTACTTAAATAAATTAGAAGGAAATCCTAAAAGAAATGGTTCATAAAGATCTGAGAGCCAACATTGTAATATATTATTTCAAAACTGGTATGAAAGGGAGAGAAAATTTAAGGTGGCCAAAAATATCATTTTTTTGCCACCTTAAAATTTCTCCCTTTTAATGCCACCAAACAACTGAAAGAACATTCCCGTATAAAATTCTTTACTGCCGAATTTTTTCAACGGCCAAGGGTAGCAGATGATACAATATGATTATAATGGAAAAAACTTCCTCCAATATCCAAAGTCCAAAATGAGGGCGCTTTATGAATGGAAATGCAAACAAAGGGAACCCAAACCTATAAATTTTCCAGCATAAAAATAATCAATCCATACTTTTGAATGATTGTGAATCTGCAAAAATGTATCTGATGCAAGCTTGAGTTACTATTAGGCATGTTGTAAAGATGGAAACAACCATTTGTTGTTTGACTATTGACTATTCCTTTGTCACTTCGACTTCAGAAATATGGAGGATCCAAGAGAGTTCTGCCCAAATATAATAGCAGCAGAAAAGCCTCATCTACGATCAATTGGCTGGATAACATGATTTATTCAAGAGCAATTAGCAAGGTGATTGAGGACAACTACATGACGTGCTAGAAACTGAGTAGTCCTTATTCCAACCGCATTCCTAATAAATCAACATAAGTTAGAAGAGTGTCATCCTGAATGCTAAGCTCACATATCTCTACAAGAGGTTTGACTAGATCCAGCATTCACCAATAGTATTACACCGTGGTATCAGTCAAGACTACAAGAGCAAAAGAAGGTAAACCCTAGCTCAATTTACAATAAGTAAATACATAAGCTTACTGGTAGTTTGATATATATGTATTCGGATTTAGCTAAAGAAATTGGAAGAACTACAACCAGGTTGAGTAGGATCATGGCATGCAGCTTAAGTGCATTGTCATGTTGAAAGATTAAACATTTAGTATCAAATAATATCATGACAAAAGATCATGATTATGCTTTTTGTAGAATAAATCTCATTGTTAACGAAGGATCATTTTTAAATATGTTGCCCAAATATAGAACCGCGCTGTAAAACCATAATAAAACCCAGCATGAAGTATGGAAGGGATATATAAGTCGATATGAATGGAGGATTACCTTCTCCAGCACACGCATTCTAGGTTTAATATCTTCCTCGATGTCGTGAAAAAATATTGGAGGGAACAACAAAAGTATAGTTCTGGCACTTCCCATAGGAACTCCAATTTGTTCAAGAAAGTCAACTAGTGGCTTCAAATGGCTTTCAACCGAGAGCTGAAGCAGTTTCCTAAATGATTCAATTAGATATGGGAAGGCGGCATCTCCGAATCCTAGGCTGTCTAAACCTCCATGCGCCGCCTCCAGCTGCAACACAAAAGGAAGCTTTAAAGGGCATTGAAAGTGACAAGGAAGTAGAAGAAAGCAGGACCGGCGGAATGGCTCACTTTTTCAAAAAACGATAAGGTTCTTTGGATGTCATCATCAATGGATATCGACAAATGCTTCATCATACGTCGAGCGTTCCTTCCAATTAGTTCCTCATGGCTTCTGCTTGAAAATAACATTTCCTTTAGATACCTAACCTGCAAATTTGAATAAACGCCTCAAGACATTTCGACAAATATGCAACTTTGGTTCTCAAACTGAATTTGATGGTACCAGAGCCTAAAAACTTCGTCTTTAGCAATAAAAGTACCTCACCTTGGTGATGAGATGAGGAAGGCTCTCAGAAGAGAGATACCTCGCGATAAAAGAAGCCGACGAATGCTTCAGGCCAACGCTCTCGAGGAAAGGGGGTATCCCGCCGTCGCCTTTGCTCTTGGCCATGTAATATACTTTTTCCTTAAATCCAAGACTGTTGATATCATCCTTTCCTTCTCCTCCTTCGTCGTCCTTGATGAAGATCTCCGCGTTCCATGAACTCCAGAGAGCGAGATCATCGAGCTCTCGAACGTCGTCGATGAGAAGCTGGATGTGCTTGGGACAATTGGAAGCGATGATTGAGGAATCCTCTTGGGATGCTCCATATTCTTGCAATAACTCAAGCAAAGCCTCTCGAGCTTCAGAGACCAAGTGGTCAACGCCAGCGCCGTCGCTGCCGGCAGTTTGGACGCAGCGGCAGCGACAGAAAAGTAGAGGTCGGGGCGAATTCCATGGGAAAGAGATGGATCTGGAGGAGGATAAAGGAGATGAAGAGGGTAGCTTTAGATGATGGATTGCGAGATTTGGGGATCGGATGCTGCTGCGATTGCTAATTGAATTTGGGGGAGAGATGAGTAGAGGACTTGGTGAGATTGGAGAATAAGAAGAAGAAAGAGGGGACGGGTTCAGCAGCAACGGCATGGCGATTAGCTAAGCAGCTGAAAAACCCTAATCCCCACCAAAACCCTAACCCTCCTCCGCCTCCGCCTTGGTCAAACCCCAATCCCCTTCGATTCGCGCGCAATCCCACTTTCACTGTACAAGCTCTAGGGTTGCTCCGAAATATCACCGTTTAATCCTTTTTGCCGTTATGACTGAATTTCACTCACACACACACACATTTTGAGCATGCATCACGTAACCCATTGCGATTTAAAGCGATATAAAATAGGTACCTATATTTTTCTAAACCATTCAAAACTCTAACCGTGTTGCCAGAAAAGAATGAAAAGACAATATTTTAGGAAGAAAATTGTCACGTCCCAGTACGGCCCGAGTATGGATGGTATTGTCCGCCACATAATTTTGTCCTTCGGAACGGATCGGACTCGAAAAGGGGCTACTTCCCAGGTTTTGTTCTTTGGAGCGAACCGGAGTCGAGAAGGGGTCACCCATCTAAGCATTTCTCTGGACCGAACACGCTTAACCACGGAGTTCTTCAAACTCCGAAGTGTCGGTTCATCGAAAAGGCGCCTCCATAATTGAGGGTAACATCATTACATTTACAATACAGTTCGGCCCTCTTTCGAAATATGTTTCTGGGACCCGATCCTATTGTTCTGAAGCGGCTCTACACTCATATCACCATGTATTCGCAACAGACCGCACTGAGTGTGGACAAAACAGATCACCATGATGTTTGAATACTGCACTGCTGTTCATTTCAGAATTTTGCATTATTATATCGCCCATTCTTAATCACATTACATATAAATAGGTGCTTTTGATCCATGCCTGCTAAATAGTTGCAGCTTACAGGTTCTCAGATACAGTGAAATTCATGAAAAAATCGCTACAAATGTGAGATTACGACCAACAATAGATGAATCTGTATGATGCCGCCTACCAGTTCAAAAAATAAATGAAAATCATTAGACAGTTCAATGCACAAAGCACAAGGGCAGCATAAGATTCAAGATTTCAACACGAAACTCACGGCGAAAGTCCACATCATTCTGCACTGTTGGGAATCTGGAAGAAAATATAAGAGATTCTGTAGAACCAACTGAAGAAAACAGAAGGAAAAAGCAACATGAAGCAACCTTGAAAGATTGAGACCAAGATCCCACAATACGGCCAAACATGCCTTTCTGCCGTGGAACCGCGGCCATATGGTGCACGTGTCGGTGCATGTGTCGGTGGGTGTCGGTGTTTTGACTCGGCTTTCTTAGGGTAGTCTTGTAAATTCAAGTGTGGATCAGAATGTAACCTAGGGTTTTTTCTATCTATAAATAGGAAAGTTGAATGCCAAATGAAGGCAAGCATCTCTTTAGTTTTGACTCTTTTTAATTCTTAGATCTAAATTTTTAATTCCATTGTACCGCGTTGTTGAGAGGACATCAATAAAATAAGTTTTCTTTTTCAATCTCGCATTATTCTTTGAATATTTTAATTCCTGCAATTTTTATCTGTTCTTTATTTACCTGCAATTTAGTTTGTCTAATACAAAAAATATAAAAATGAATTTTATTGTCACATTCCTAATGAGTGAGTGATTCCTCACTTGTTAGGGGTAGGATAGGGAAGGTTTGAGAGAAGGAAATCTCTTTCACTCTTTTCTTTGTCCATATAATTTTAAAATACGGGCTCTATTTAATTCAACCACACACCGCTCACTACGTCACCCTATCCTACATGATAGCGGTGATTCTCTAGTTAGACCGGTTGTGGTTGAATTAACCGGAGGTTAGGGCTAAGAGCCAAGAACGGACGGACAAGTACCAAAAGAAAGAAACTAAGTTTCTTCCAAGTCGTGCTAATCCCTGTTGTTGACTATTACCCTAACACCTAATTTCCTAACCAGGGTATTGAAAGAAGTGAGAAGAATCCTTATTTCGAACTAACCTAATCCTAACCCTATCAAACCTTTAAATCAATTTATTCTCATTCTTAGATCGTAAAACAAAACATACCAAAGATAAGACTTAACTCGTTAGAACTTAAAAAAAAGAACACCATTTCCCTGTGGATCGACCCGTACTCAACCGGCTAGCTACCAAGCGACACTGTCTTGATTGCGGTATTCTTAAATTTAAAACGCATACGAAAAAACACAAACAATCAAATGGCGCCGTTGCCGGGGAGATGGTAGTTTATTTCTTTTTTGTAATTTTGGGTTAATTAAATAAAAAATATAAAAATTGAAAAAATAAAAAAAATAAAAAATCATCTTGTTATTTTTGATTGGTTTTTGTGCGAATTGTGCAGGAAAGGAAGACGGACTGATTCAGATCTTAAGCAAGCCCAGTGAACAAACCCAGAAACAGAGGATCTGAACAGATACAGGAGAACAAAAATTAGCACAGAGAAAATTTTTGAAGCTCCAAACCTACTAAACCGCCGCGGAAAAGCGGCATAAGCAGGCATTTGACCGCGGCTCCGCGGTCAACTGCTGACTTCAGCAGTTCATATTTCTCTGTAAGCATTCCATTTCTTTCCTCCTACCCTCTGCACTCCACTGAAAAATCTTTCCCGCGGGTTCTTTGCGCAGAATCTCTCTCCCTCTCCAATAAATTGTTTTTGTGCAGCATTCTTTGCGCCGCAAAAAAAAAAAGAAAAATTTTTGGTAAGTGTTTTAGATTTTGTGTGTTACTGCTTTTTATATTTAAAACGGAATCTAAGGGGCTATAACACCAATTAAGATTGGGTGGGGATTTCATCACTCTTCCTAAGACCCCAGAAATCATTAAACGCATATGCATCACCCTTGAGCTAATTAAAAAAATATCTAGACTCAGCCAATTATGGACTGTCGCGCTCATCAGGACAGAGGAAGGTTGTAGGAATTCAGTCGTTTCTCTAAACCTGACTTTGTGGTGTCTAGGCTAGACAAGTGAGAAAGGTAACTTTAAAAGGCCCGTCTCACGGTGATTCGTGAGCGGAACCCTCCTTTCTTCATTTGTGCTTACCTGGTCACAATTGGCGGTGAAAAGGCGATTTGAGGGATATCTCACAACTTGTCACTTTGGACCAGTCAGAAGCAGTCTAGTTGACTTAGGAGACCCTAACTCTAGGTCTGATTGTGCATATTTAAATTGTGATTGTTTGAAAGTGTGTCGTAGTTCCGTACAAATTTTTGCAAAACTCTTTAAAAAAAAACACAAGACAATTTTTACAAAAACTTACCCTTTTGTCGCTAAGAATCCCATTACAATCACCTTTCATCCTCACATTTCCTAATTGACATTTTCTTACCCCCACATTCTACGTTTTGACTACACTAAACTCGTTTAGTGTATGTCCGGGTGGACTCGGGACACTAGCGCCCGTTTAGTCCGTGTTTCGTTAGTTGCTACCGACTACGCGATCGACTCCGAAGTCGAAACTCCCTCCACTTCTTTTTCACCCTTACCTTTGCCGGCCAACTCCGACGTTGACCGGAATTCTGTCCATTCACCTTCATCTTCACATTCATTATCTTCTAAAGAGATGTCAGGATTCAATCCTAACAACCCTTTACCTACCTCGGGACTGATTCCACCTCAACTGGGTGCGAATAACTCACAACACCCTCCTGTTGAAGTGCCACGACAAATCGCGCTCCAGGATCGTTTTTATCCTACCCGCTCCGCATTTCCTACTTGTCTTTCACTTCTGCCGGCAAATGGGGACAATTTCGAAACTAAGCCCCACTTCATCAACATGTTGCCTAAATTTCACGGGCTGGAATCCGAAAATGCCTATATCTTCATTAACAAATTCCAGAATATTTGTGCAATGATGAAGACCACTCAACCGTCTGATGATGCTATAAGGCTACGAGTCATTCCTTTCACATTACATGACCTAGCTGAAAAGTGTCTATATAGTACCGCATCACATTTATAAACAGTTGGGAAGAGTTTGTTAAAGTATTTCTTAAAAAGTTTTACCCACATCACAAGACCGCGAGAATACGTAATGAAATTAACCAATTTTCCCAGCTTCCTTCCGAACCTTTTTGGAAGTGTTTCGAACGATTCAAAGACCTTCTTGTTCAGTGCCCTCATCACGGTATTGAGAGATGACAACTTTGCCAAATTTTATACGAAGAACTGAACCCAGCAACTAAGCAGTTGCTGGAAACCATTTGTCAAGGTCACTTCCTAACCAAATCTGACGAGGAAGCTTGGCAATTTCTCGACGATCTTGCTGAACAAACGCTTCAGTGGGAAAGCAGTAGACAGACCACTTCGTCCACTTCATCTACTTCCTCCGGTCCGTCTAGGGCAGGCGTTCATCAATTTGATATGTCAATTGCAATGAAAGCCGAAATGGCAGCAATTACACGAAAACTAGAAGCAATTGAGAGCAAATTCTCATCGCCTTCTCCTGCCCCTGCTTTACCCCCTCGCACTATATGCGCTTGTTGTTCGGATCCATCCCATTTGACCTAAGAGTGTCCTTACAACCCACCTGCTTAAGGACAGGATCAAGTCAATGCCGCTTTTCAGCAAAGACAAAGAAATGATCCATACTCTTCAACTTATAATCCTGGTTGGAGGAACCACCCCAATTTTGCTTGGAATCAAAATCAACAACAATTCCAAGGCAACAACAATTTCCAAAGGCCCCCCCCTCAACAACAAACTCCTCAACAAACTCAATATCAGCAACCTTTCCAATCCCAACCTTACCAAAATCAAACGAACAATTTTGCACGCAACAACTCTTTTCCTTAAAACAATTTTGTTCAGCCAAATAAAGGTTTCCTCGCTAGAACGAAGTCTTGAGGCGTTTTTAAAACAATCAACTCAATTCTCAGCCAACATCCAATCTTCCATTCAGTCTTTAGTGCAATACACTGCGTCACACGGGCAAAGTATCAAAACCATTGAAGCCCAGATTGCACAACTGAATGCAGTTTTAAGCGAGCGAGAGAAGGGGAAGCTTCCATCTCAACCACTCCCAAATCCTGGTCACCCACAAAATGCACATGTTGCTCTTGAACAACAAAACCATAATGTGAGTGCCGTGACTACATTGAGATCTGGAAGGATATTGCACAACAATGTTGGCACTGATGATGACACCCCGGTCGCCGCTTTTTCTTCTTCTTCTTCTTCTTCATCTTCATCTTCTTCGTCTTCAGAGCCTGTTCTCCATTCTTCAGAAGGCTCAATTTCATCTACTGCTCCGAACGGACCAACATCTCACTCCACGAAAACACCAGCACTGGGATCCGTTTCAACTCCGCAATCTCCTCCACAAGTATTGGACTCAACCAATTTTCAAAATGTTCCATTTCCAAACCGGTTGAGATCCAATAAACAAAATCCACAAATGGAAAAGATTGTGGAGTTGTTTAAACAGGTTAGCATTAGCATTCCCCTCTTGGATGCAATCCAGCAAGTCCCTTCTTACGCAAAAATCTTGAAGGACTTGTGCACCAGGAAGAAGAAATCACGGGTACCTAAGAAAGTGTTCTTAGCTAGTGCCGTGAGCGATGCTCTTACCCAACCTTTACCCCAAAAACGAAAGGACCCCGGCTGTCCTACGATTTCAATAACTATTGGGGATAAGAATATCAACCACGCACTTTTAGATCTTGGTGCCAGTGTTAACCTGCTTCCCTATTCGGTATATGAGCAATTAGGTGTTGGAGAGCTGAAACCTATACATTGTACTCTCCAAATGGCCGACCGATCCATCACCCATCCTAGGGGTGAGCTAGAGGATGTGTTAATAAAAGTTGGGGACTTCATATTCCCAGTTGATTTCATTGTTTTGGACACATAGCCTGTAGCTAACCCCCAGAATCAAATTCCGGTGATACTCGGTTGACTATTCCTTGCAACTTCTAATGCGGTGATCAATTGTCGAAATGGTTCGATGAAACTATCTTTTGGAAACATGACAATTGAACTCAACATTTTTAAGTTGGGGAATCAGCCCTCCGAACCTAATGCTAATATACTTGATGTTTGCTCGATCCAAGAGATCACCCAGGAGGACTGTGAGCTCGAGAAATTTCTGTTCGATCACAGCAATTTTGACGCCACCAGTGCGTTCCTCCTTGAATCTGATACTGTTTTACGCCCGATAATAACTACGAGTGTTTCACTTTCTCGAACGATCTCGACCAATCACCACCCGAGTTTGAATCCTTTGAATTTTCGGATGAGTTAGCTGAACCATCTGACTCGGTTGCTTACACTCGATTTGAATCTCTGTTGGAATCCTTTGAGTTTGAGACAATTTCACCGATTTTACCTTCAATTGTTTTACCTCCAACACTCGAACTCAAGATATTGCCGTCTCACCTTAAATACACTTACTTAGGTGAGAATGCGACCCTCCCTGTTATCATCTCGGCTTCTCTAGCCCCAGAGCAAGAGAAAGCCCTTTTGACGGTCTTGCAAGGAAATCGGCAAGCTTTTGGCTGGACTATGGCGGACATCAAGGGGATTAGTCCCCTAATAGTTGAACATCATATTCATATGATGGATGATGCCAAGCCAGCAAAGGATCCACAGAGACGACTCAACCCAGTCATGAAGGAGGCTGTTAAAAAGGAGATCGTAAAATGTCTTGATAGTGGTATCATTTACCCTATCTCTGATAGCCAGTGGGTTAGCCTCATTCACGTTGTCCCAAAAAAATCGGACATAACGGTCATAACTAATGAGGCGAATGAGTTAATACCTACTCGCACCCAAACTGGGTGGCGAGTATGCATCGATTAAAGAAAACTCAACGCCGCGACACGGAAAGACCACTTCCCATTACCTTTCATTGACCAAATGCTAGAACGATTGGCTGGGCATGAATACTGTTGCTTTTTGGATGGCTACTCCGGCTATAATCAAATTCCCATCGCCGAAAAGGACCAAGACAAGACCACATTCACTTGTCCTTTCGGTACGTTTGCTTACCGTCGCATGCCCTTTGGGTTATGCAATGCACCCGCTACTTTCCAGCGGTGTTTGATGGGAATTTTTTCAGGCATGGTGGAAAAATTCTTGGAGATCTTCATGGATGATTTCTCCATTTTCGGCGACTCCTTTGATGAGTGTTTGCTACATCTAGACGCAGTCCTTACCCAGTGTAAGGATAAGAACTTTACTTTAAATTGGGAGAAGTGCCATTCATAGTATGAGAAGGTATTGTCTTAGGACATATCATCTTGCAAAATGGCATAGAGATAGATAAAGCGAAGATTGAATTCATTTCCAATCTCCCTCCTCCCAAATGCGTCCGAGACATTCGAGCCTTCCTTGGCCATGCCGGTTTCTATAGACGGTTCATCAAGGATTTTAGCAAGATTGCTAGACCCTTGACTCTTTTGTTGGCCAAGAACGCTACATTTGATTTCGAATCGAGCTGTATGAAGGCGTTCGAGTCATTGAAAAACTCACTTACTTCTGCTCCCATTCTTTCGTCTCCTGACTGGACGCATCCATTTGAGATTATGTGCGATGCATCTGATTTTGCCGTTGGTGCTGTCCTTGGACAGCGCATCGAGAAGATGCCGCATGTAATTTATTACGCTAGCCGAACCTTGAACGAGGCCCAACTAAATTACACAACAACTGAGAAGGAATTCTTAATTGTTGTGTTTGCATTAGAAAAGTTCAGGCCCTACTTAATCGGCTCTCCAGTCATCGTATACACTGACCATTCAGCTCTTCGCCATCTTTTTGCGAAGAAAGACGCTAAATCTCGGCTGATACGTTGGATTCTCTTACTACAAGAGTTTGACCTTGTCATCAAAGACAAAAGAGGATGCGAAAACGTAGTCACCGACCATCTTTCACGTCTCTCTTCTTCGCCGACGCTTCAATTTCCTATAAAAGACGTTTTTCCAGATGAGCAGCTCTTGACTGTATCATGCGAACCTTGGTTCGCAGATATTGTGAATTATTTGGCCACCGGACTTATAACAAATGAATGGTCGAATCAGGACAGACTCCGATTCCTATCCCAGGTAAAACATTTTTACTGGGATGAACCATATCTATTCAAATACTGTCCCGACCAAATTATTCGTCGGTGTGTCCCCGACAATGAATTTAAGAGCGTGCTGTCATTCTGTCACGATCAAGCGTATGGCGGGCATTTTGGCCCTAAAAAGACAGCAGAAAAGATCTTGCAGTGTGGCTTCTGCTGGCCACAACTTTTTAAAGATGCATATAATTACTGCAAGACATGCTCCTCGTGCTAACACTTGGGCCGGATATCTAGGAGAAACGAAATGCCGCTCCAACCAATATTGGTTGTGAAAATTTTTGATGTTTGGGGGATTGATTTTATGAGACCGTTTCACAATTCTTTTGGGAACGTGTATATTCTTCTTGCTGTTGATTATGTATCTAAATGGGTCGAGGCTGTGCCCAGCCGAACTAATGACAACAAGGTTGTCGTTAGATTCCTCAAAGAAAACATTTTCTCCCGATTTGGGCACCCCCGCGCAATCATCAGCGATAATGGAACTCATTTCTGTAATAGGACTTTCGAGTCCTTAATGCGGAAATATTCCATTAATCACAAGCTATCAACGCCCTATCATCTCCAAATTTGTGGGCAAGTCGAGATTTCAAATCGGCAAATTAAACAGATATTGGAGAAAACGGTTTCCAAAAACCGTAAAGATTGGTCTCTCAAACTTACTGATGCCCTTTGGGCATTTCGAACTGCCTATAAGACCGATCTTGGCATGTCTCCTTATAGGCTTGTTTATGGAAAGACTTACCACCTTCCAGTTGAAATAGAGTATCGCGCATTTTGGGCGATAAAAGAGTTGAATCTATCTTTCGGAGATGCGGGCAGCCATAGAAAGCTGCAATTTAATGAATCAAGCGAGCTTCGGGATGAAGCTTACAAGAACGCGGCTGTCGTCAAAAACCGAACGAAGGTGTTTCACGATAAACACCTTATGCGCAAAACATTCAAACCTGGTCAACAGGTTTTACTTTACGACACCCGGCTACATTTTCATCTCGGCAAGCTCAGATCTCGATGGAAAGGGCCATTTTTGGTAAGCACTGTATATCCGCACGGTGCGGTCGATTTATAAAATCCTGAGGACGGTTCACTATTCAAAGTGAACGGACATAGGCTTAAACCGTTCCTCACCGCGGACACTTCGGAGGAGCTCCTGATATTGCAGAAGCCAGATTACAAAGACTGATCTTCCTCCATCTACCCCCAAATTTCGGTCATCCAGCCATAAACAGTGGAAATACCGTTTCAAATAAGTTTGGGGTATGTCACACTTGCAATTATATAAAAACAAAACAAAATAAAATATAAAATAAAATCAATAAAAAAAATTTCAAATTTTTGGGGGTATTTTTGTAAATTTTCAGTTTTAATAAATAATAAATAAAAATAAAAATTTTATTTACAAATAAATTCATCTTTTTAAGAGGTCCTTTTTGCAAATAACCAAAACACCCCTTATAAAAAGAAACCGAACCCTCCTCTGAATTTTCATAACCCTAATTTCTCATTTCCTCAAACCTTAACCGCGCTTTAATTTCTACAGAGAGATCGCTCCTTTGAGCCGCGCAACCGCCGCCGATTGCAGCTTCCCGCCGTGCTTCCACCGCTCTTTGTTGTCTTCTCTCTCTGAAAACTTCAGAGGAGGTTTGCTTTCTTTGATCCTCTCTGTTAAAATTTTTAGAACTATTCTGCACTTCTCTGTGATGGCACCCACTTTACAATTCGAAAGAGATTTTTCACAAATCTTTGCACACACGATCTATGGTAGTTATTTCGGTGACGAGATCCGAAGGCATGGGTGGAACTTTTTACTTTTTAACCATCCAAACTCCTTCGCGCTTCCAGATTTTGTCACCCGATTTTACGAGTGCATGGAGGATGGTTGCCTCTCACAACACGATTACATTCGGTTAATGTGGGGGGATAGGGAAATAATAATTGATAGGAACTTCATCCATGAAGTCACCTTAATACCTAGACTATCTATTCATGACCAACCCCTCCAATTCGAGGACTACCTATCCTTGATGGGTAATGATTGTTCAAGGGAGCCACGAAAAGGCATCCAGGCTAGAACCCTTTTTGCAAACGTATTGACTGTGTGCCGTTGGACACAAAATAATATTTTTGGTAGTTCGCACAACACTACATTTTTCACACCATCCCTTCATATCGTGCACACTTTGATGACTAGAAACCCCAGCTATGATATGTGCACGGTATTATTTCACTCAATTGGTGCGAGCATGTCACGACCCGAAAAGTACGGAACATGATCGGCACTTAAATTACGAAACGTCTCAAGCCGTACATAATCTAAGTAAGCTAAAACCCAGAAATCAAAACCAAGTAAAGCAGTAGAGTGAAGGAAAACCCAATTTAAATTAAGTAGTTTTAACAACATAAGCCGAAATATGTATTTTTAAAATCACAAGTCTTTTCTGAAAATTTCGACAGAGTTTCCTTTGTAAATACTGGCCCCGAACGGGGTACAACATGGTAAATATATGCATAATGATAAAGGCATCCCTAAGCGGGAGCTAGCTCTTCGTCAATCGACGGCCACAACCACGCAAGCAATATAATATACAACGCCGAAGGGCGAGGATCAAACTCAGGATAAAAATCCAACATCAACAAGAAACCAGATGAAACCATAATAATACAGTGCATGACTCTAAGGTCGAAAGAATAAACACTGGCCATCTATCTCTGTCAAATATACAAGTCTGGTTGATGAAGTTTTACTAGATACAATTGAAATAACAAATATTCAATGGTGGTCTTGATGCAAAAGAGCCCACCTACCAAAGCAATCACCCAGAAGGGACAGTGTATCAGCAAAACCGCAACGAAACCTGTGCGGCAAAACCTGCAAGAAACTCTGGCACAACGGGGGTGAGTTGCCAACTCGTGAGTAGAAAATATCACCGAGCAGAAATCGTATGTATGACACAATCCTAGGTCAGTACGATCAATAATATATATAACCTTAAATGATAAGTCTGAAGCAAGAAAATGTGGCAAGGGTAAACATTTGTACATAAGTGTACTCCCATGTGCTCGTGTCAGTGTCTCAGGTAGCAACATATCATATGAATGAGGTATGAATGCATGAAAATAGAATACATGTAAATGAAGAAACTGCTTTCATAACTTAGTGAGATTTCTGTGTATTTAAAACGAGGTATCATCAATGAAATCAACATAAACAGTGTCTAGCATCGATACAAAACATAAATCCCAATATCTCAGGCTCCGGCATCCGGACTGGCCTGTATCAACAAATCTCAATACCTTAATATATCAAAATCTCAGTGTCTCAAATCTCACTATCTAGGGCTTCGTCAGTCCTGATCGGCCCCTATCATCAATCACACGACCACGAATGGTATCCTCCGGATATCCGACGCGACAAGTAAAATCACTGGTAGGCAGTCTGCCCCTGCCGGGCTCATCGTCTATACCTCAATCTTCTTGCCCCGGGGTATCTTACCGGGTCCACCATGTACCCGCAGACGGTTTATCCAACTCCTCGAATCGGATCTCGAAATCCATCTCATAACCGAGAAAACATCATGGTGGACGACTCATATATCACGAGAAAACCGCACTTTTCCTTTTAAAAGAAAGAAAGAGAGAGAGAGAGAGAAGTTTATATATATTCTTGCGGTTTTCTCCCAAATCCAGGAATCTCATAAAAATCCGAAATCCAAGAATCAACAGTAAATAAACAGTGAATATCAGCATAAAACTCCATAATACTGCATAACAGTGAATAATAATATGCATGAATTTGCAAGTAATAAGTGAAATGTCTAACCTGACATATAAAGCAAGTACACTAATATCATGTCGAAACTATCAGCTAATAAGCTATGTCAATGAAATAATATTCTCTAAAGTGTACGTAACATGGCAATTACCGATGATGATGTGTGTGAGCCGGTAAGTAAGTGTATGTGGAACATACGCATCATCGGTAATGGTGCTGGTGTCCTGACCGCATGATTTCAATATTAATATGTGAAAACATAATATAAGCATGCGATGCGATGCGAGCAGCAAGAATATGCGGGAGCTGAATATCAAATACAATGATAACGAATTTACATATGTCTAAGTATGAGTCATACAGTTTTGCCATTTGAAATAATACGAATCGTGTGTTTAGAAAATAGGGACTACGGTGTTTTTAAGAAAATGTACGTCCTTTGAAATATCCATAGAATCTCTTGGCCTGTCTTTAAAAATACTCATGATTCGTTAGTTTTGAAATAGGTATGACTCGAATCTAATCTATCATTTACAAGTAAACTACCGGACAAAACTAAACAGGCTGATCGAAAGGTAAGGAAACCGCCTAACATCTGAGTCGATATATATATATATATATATATATATATATATATATATATATATATATATAACAGTCGGTGATCCCGCCTCAAAAGTATCCCATACGATACAATATCTATAATATGACATCCTCAAGTCAAGAGTGCGGATCTATCATCAATATATAGCTCGTACGGTAAATCTGTCGTACGGCCTCCCAAATCTGGGTACGGATCAAATGTCACATCTATCATATTATTCATCTGGTATCCTCTTTATCAAATATCATGATCCGGGGTACTGATCTACGACTAGTACAATACTGATACCACATATGTATATGCATGCTTGTGTATGAAAACACCACGTCAAACGACCCGCTAAAATATCGTGTCGTATCTCAAAATACGATCCACATCACATCACCGATCTCACGGCCTCAAACCCAAACTCATCGACTCATCTCCAATCCCAAGTACTATCCTCATAATCCCGTATATATATATGTGTATATATATACACACCCCCTTATACGCACAGGTAATAAAGTAAATGTATGCAAGTGTGTGTGCGCGTGTGTGGGTGTAACAACCACTCTAGAGTTTCGCAACTAACACTAAACTAATCCATGAACACATAACCAAATCCTGAATATCCATGTCTCACATAAAAGATATCATATATATATAGTATATATAGTATACTATACATCGAACTGCGGGGGTGCTATACGCCCTCCACCCGACTTCCCCTGTAGATATATATCTACTCATCTTGACCTTCGTCTGCCAATACTGACGTCGCTGTTCCCGCCAAAAAAATTTCTGCGCAAAAGAGCCCAAGGTATCAAATGACAGCGATACGTTTAAGAAAATGCGAACCAGTATTTTCCGGGCTGCATTTTGACAAACTCCCGAATGAGAAACAGTTAAATTCTGATGGTATCGAAAGTGTCTCGAAAAATCCTTCGATTTGATATATTATGGGCCCCATAATTCATCCGGAATCAAAAGTTATGAGGCATCACGTGCTCACACGTGACCGGGCATCACGTGCAGACACGTGACCATTTACAGGCAAAGCCTGTAGGCACTGAATAAAATAAATAATTGGAAATAATTAATCAGTGGGGTCACGTGCCAACACGTGATGGGCTTTTAAACCCACTGAAAAGAATTAAAGGTATAATAAAATAATAAGGAAAAACCTTAATGGGGCATCACGTGCCAACACGTGACCAAGGGTCACGTGCTGACACGTGATAATTCCTGAGTTCTTTAAAACAACAGAATTAAATTCTGGTTAAATGTTTAATCATGGGGTCACGTACCAACACGTGATGGGTTCCTAAAGATCTATGAATTAATAGAATTAAATTCTAATTAAGAGGGAATCAAAAACCCTAACTGGAAAAATATTTCTCTAAATCTTTCCAAACAAAAAAGATGGTGCTCTGTAAAATGGAGCACCGTTGGATTAAAAATCCAATGGTGATTAAAAATCATCAATTTATGGAAAGATTTTATACAAGGAAAGATTTCCCTGAAATTCGTCAGGAATAATAGATAAAAGATCTTTTGGATTAAAAATCCAATGGTGAATAAAATTCACTGAGTGATCTAAAAGATCATGTTGGTTACAAACTGAATTAAAATCTTTCAATGAAAGATTGACAAAACAAATTGATTCTTTTCTTTCTTCTATAAATAGGAGCCAAGAAGAGAAGAGAGGAGGATCGACTTTTTTTTGGGAAATATACAACAACAGAGAGAAAAAAGAGAGGAGAATTTAATTCTCAAGAGAGAAAAAGAAGATCTCTTCAAAAAAAGAAACCCTAGGTGAGAAAGGGGAAATAGATCTAAGCTCTATAAAATAAAAGAGAATTTAATTCTCAAATTTAAGAGTTTAACTCTTCTGAATAAGAACTTAGTTTTTCCTTTGGTTGAAGGTCTGCAGAAGCAGATCTCCCCACACGTTGAGAATTTAATTCTCATCGGGGAGATTCTGCCATGCAGATCCAAAACTTAAAGGGAGAATTTGAGTTTAAGGAATTTAATTCCCCCAAATTCTTAGGAATTTAATTCCTCTAAATGAAACTAGGGTTTAATCCTACATGAGAATTCAATTCTCCCAAATTCATAGAAATTTAATTCCTCCAAATGAAACTAGGGTTTAACCCTATATAAGAATTCAATTCTTCCAAATTCATAGGAATTTAATTCCTACAAATAAAACTAAGGTTTAACCCTACATAAGAATTTAATTCTTCCATATACATAGGAATTTAATTCCTCAAAACAGAATTAGGGTTTAACCCTACCAAAGAATCTAATTCTCAAACATAGGACTTAACTTATCCATGCACGTAAACGTGGTCACGTGGCAACACGTGACTCTTCCTTTAATGATCAGAAAAGAACGAATGAGACATGGTCACGTGCCCTACGTGACCCTCAAACAGACTCCTCAAAATGAGAAAGAAAAAGCATGAAGGCAATGCCTCACTTGCTCACACGTGACCCTCAAAACAAAAGGAAACAAATGCAGGGGCAGAATCAATTTTTGGCGCCCTTACGTGTCTCCACATGACCCTTAAAAAACACTTTAATAATCAATACATGGATACCCATCGCGTGCCAACACGTGATGGCCTGAAAACTAAAAGTGTTTAACACTTATTTGAATATTCTGACAATAAAATAAAGGGAGTCTAGCCCCCATCTTCAGATGTCCCACGTGACCAATTCAATTTTAGTGTTTAACACTATTTTCAGCGCATCACATGGGAACACGTGACCGCCAAATATTCTCTAGTGTTTAACACTATTTTAAAAACCAGTCTTAGCCCAAATTGGCTAAGTCTTCCAGAGGCAAGATTCTCCTTTGACTGAACTTCAAATACATCCTTGTCTTCTAAGATTGATCATCTTATATGGCATATGAGTGCTCAGCACTCAATAAGAGATAAAAATATGGTCAGAACCCAGACCCATGCTTAGCATTGCTAAATAATGGGGAGGCTGAACCCAGACAAATGTTCAACAGTCCAACAAAGGTCTAACATTCTAAACCTAATTGGACTTAGCCCAAGTTGGCCATAAGTCCTCAATTCAGATTTAATTGAGCCAATGTGCTCATAATCTAATTAATTGATCTTAGTCCTAAATTGGACTGTAGATCTCTCAACTAATATTGGTTCAAGGGTACATCTCTTTACTCCTTTGATATATGTCGTTGTAATCCTTCAACGTCTTCAGAGAGGTGACGGGTCCCAACAACCAGCAAATCTTACGGACTATGATGTCCTTAACCTCGGACTGTGGGGTCCCTTTAAACCCATGGACTATGATGTCCTTAATCTCGGACTGTGGGGTCCCTTTAAACCCACGGACTATGATGTCCTTAATCTCGGACTGTGGGGTCCCTTTAAACCCACGGACTATGATGTCCTTAACCTCGGACTGTGGGGTCCCTTTAAACCCATGGACTATGATGTCCTTAACCTTGGACCACCATGTCCTTAAACTGGTAATTGACTGCAAAGTCCCTAAACTAAAACAATAGAGTTCAAATGCCCTTTTGCTGGATCTAAATGATCCTGTTAAGTAGATCTTAGTCTAAAATTAGACTAACGTATCCTTAACAAATGGTTAAGTTGACTTTAGTCTAAAATTAGACTAACGTGTCCTTAACAAACTGTTAAGTTGATCTTAGTCTAAAATTAGACTGACGTATCCTTAACAAACGTTTAAATTGATCTTAGTCTCAAATGAGATTAATATATCCTTAAACCCAACCCCAAACCCAAATCTAAGAAGATACGGATTTGGACTAATCCACGCCTTACGGGCGACAACATAAATTAGTCTCCGTATACAATTCACGGGCAACCAAAAACAAAACAAACACCCATAACACGAAGTGACCATCTGGAGAAGGAGAAAGTTGTTACCGCGATGCGGTAGCGTAATTAACTGTAAGGGCTTGCGCCTGTAGGGAAGAGCGTCCCCACAATAAAAAACCTCTCAACGAGGGGGAATCTGACGAAGTCTGCTACATCATCCGCATCCGTCTAAATCTCCGATACATGGTGTCATAAATCAACTTGGCATCTTCGGAGAGGTGGACAGATAGCACCAATTAGCATCTGCCCCCAAATTCATGCAAGACGAACCTACGCGGTCGCGTCTCTGTGTTTCGGAGGAGAACAGATTCTGGCACGCCCGGTGGGACCTTTTCCTCTTTCCACTCCACACTTCGTGTGTCGTGTTTTTCCCGTGATCAGATAATCGCGGTGTGTATGTTTGTGGTTGCCCTTAGGGGAGTGGATACTGAAGTCGGCGCTTCGTCTCTATGAAGAATGGCGTTTATTCCCACCTTAGCAATACAGGCTCTGTCATATCTGGTGGAGTCAAGTACGGGCCACTTGCAGGCTCAAATCTCTGCAATCCGGCTCTTCAAGAAATCAACGGGCTTCTCTTTGGGTCGATACTCCCACCTCCCACCCTCCGTGCCTCAACGCCGATGGAAGAAGCCCAGAGGAAGTCTGTCTTCCACAGGCTGGTTCTCCAAGCTGTAACTTTGTCGACGGAATCAGTCCTCAAACAACTGGCACCTGCCAAGGACCAAGGTCGACGCAGGGGGCAGAATATTCAAGCTCTCAAAGGAAACAGGGGGCAGGCTTAGCAAAATCCTGAAGCTAATCAAATCCCGGCCGTAAGAAATGGTCGACATCAATATCAGCGTCATACAAGATGAGCTGGGGGCAGTTCTCTGTATGGCCCTGTTTCAACCCCAGTGGTGAATGTTGTTGTTCCAACTAGGAATAGCTTCAAATTGTTGTGAAGGGTCAGACAAAGTTCTCCTACCGCAATATTGAAGAAGTCTCCGCAGCCCATGGAGATCCCACGAAAGCAGAAACCAGTTCGCTCCCTGAGACAACTTTCCTCATCTATATATATAAGGTGTGGAAGCAGGTGAAGGGGACTCACCCCAAGACGGATCCTGATACAGCGGTTCCTCCCAAAACCAAAGCGGCTTTTCACAACAAGAGGCCCAATAAAGCTCAAGTGCCCGAAGTAAACTCCAAAGGCCAAAACTCCAAACGCCCCAAGTCTGGGGGCATGGTAACACATACCGTTTATATGGCTTCCGAAAAAGAGAAAAGCCGTGCTTTTACGGGTCATCGACCGCTTACCCGATCGATAACAAAGGCTCAGGAGCAACAACAACAAAAGCTCCAAGAGATGCTAACAGCTATGGCCACACTTACGGGACCGAAAACAAGCCCGGAGACATCCTCGGAGCAACGCCGTGAGCAGGAAACTGATGCCGAATTCCTTCGGAGAATGCTCGAAAAGAAGGACAAAGAGGCTGCGGAACAAACGGCCAATATAAAGCAAATGACCCTTCTATTCCAAGATATGGTGGGCATGATGATCCAGCCGAAGATCCTTCGATTATCCTCGAAGATGACCGAGCGGAGACATCAAATCCCCTTCTGGCTTATTCAGCAGCCAAAGTGGAGATCATCTCAAAAGCTGCCCTAGATGATTATATAGCTCAGCAAATACGGGCTCATCAAGCAAATGAAGCAACTGGCCAAGTTGTCAGAACCGCGCGACCATATCCAGGTTGCTATGACCAAATAAAGTACCCGCCGGGATACACGATCCCCAAATTCCACGTATATAAGGGAACTGGAAATCCGCATCAGCATGTCGCTCAATTTAGGGCTCTGTGCGGCAACACCGGAGGTGACAATAAGCTACTGCTTTGCCAATTCGTTGGCAGTTTGGCGGAGACGGCCTTCGAATGGTATTCGGAGCTTCCAAATGACTCTGTCAAAACATTCACGGAGATGGAGCTGTTATTCACCCAGCGTTTCGCAAGCGCTAGCGAACGCACCCCAATCACGGCGTTGATCAATGCCCGAGTGAAGCCAGGGGAGACATGGGTTTGGTATGCAATACAGTGGTGGATTCTATGGTCGAAGTGCAAGCAGCGCATCGAAGAAGCGCCTGCGGTAGACATGTTCGTGGGTACTCTTGACCCTCAAGCGACCATATCCCAATTCATGATGTTCTTCAAGCCGACACCTTCCAGGCCTTGATTGACAAGCTGGCCCAAATGGACCAGATGGGCCATAGGCCTTCCTCTTCAAAGACAGAGCCTCGGAATGAGAAGGGGAAAGCAAGCTTCGTTGCCAACGCTCAATAACAACCGAGTGGCCCAGGACCGTTTGTTCGCCAAAGCAACAAGCGGCAATCCCTCGATGAGAAGTTGAGACGTCCTTACTCGTTTTCCCGGGACAAAACAAGGAAACTGTTCGAACTAGCAGTGCGCAATGGGCTCATCACTCTACCAGATCCAAAACGCCCACTACAACCTGGTGAGGCTAATAATCCCAACTGTTGTCCCTATCATCAAGCGATATGCCATCCAATTGAGGATTGCTTTGTCTTCAAGGGATGGATTGAGGACCAGTACCAACAGGGCAAATTCGCCCTGTCCGAGAATTGGAAAGTAAGTCCATACGCTCTTAAGAGGACGGACACACCGGGGGTATCATGCTCTTTTGTAGAAGAAACTCCATGGGAGGTCGTTCTTTCAGCCAAGACTAAAAGAATATTGAAGGATCTCCAAACATGCCCGGCGATCAGGTGGAAAAGCCCACTGGAACCCGAGATCATCGAGAGAATGCTGAAACCGCGTCCAACTTCAAAAATTGGTGGTGATAGTCAAAGCGCTCACATCCAGACGTCGAAGTCTTCAAAGAAGAAGAAAAAGCCCGTGAAGCCTGATGACAAGCATACGGATCTGCAAAAGTATATTGACGCGCTGGAGGAATATAACCAGAAGGCGCGAACCCCGGTCACACTCCAAGAATTTCTCAACAATATCCTTGAGAGCGGAGATAACGACAATAACGACGGGGATGACTCGTCAGAAGAATCTGAGGACTATGTGGTAAGTTGCCACATGATTTCTCATTTGGCGTTAACTAACAAAGAAGCTCACTCAGTGATAGAAGACAGCATAAAAGAGCTGGGGGCAGGATCGAAGCCAAAACCCTTAGAATCGTCTGACGAGATGATCGACTTGCTACTGAACGAAGTCCGTCAGAAAAGCAAAGCCAATCGAGAGCGCAAACTGGCTATATTTGAAAAAGCCAAAAGCCGACGACTGAATGAAAATGTCGAGGCACCCCAACCGGATCGAAGCATCCTTATCGCCAGCAAAAGGAAGCTTAAAGTAAGGAAACGATTAGCTAGGGCCCTGTCAATAGGAATGAAGTTGCCCTCTTTCAGAGGAAATTCTCCTGGCGGTATACATCTTGATGAAGTGGACATACATCCTAACTTCTGCTTATACCATCAGAGGATTGCACACCCTACCGAGGAATGCATCGCCTTTAAAAACTGGTGGCAGGGATATGTTGCCCACCGACAACACGTTCAACGAGTGAAGCGCAAGGCTCGTCGGGAACAGAAAAGCACGACAGATGAGCGCAAAAGAGCTGCTGGCAACTGTCACATAGTCAACACCAAGGGATCGCAAGTTATCACCTTCGGAAGTGACTCTGACGAAGGAATTTCCCTCAGCCCTCTCTTCAAGGAATCCACCTCCGACACAAAAGATGCGAAGATTTGCGAGAAAATCTAGCTGCGTAATCGTACGTTACCCGAAAAAATCTCGAACCTTTGACCGAAACGTCGTTAAACTACTACAAACCCGCGGCGTCCCCAGGCTGACGTGGTTAAAAAAAACGGTACGTCCATAAGCAAGATGGGTACGGATGAAAACCCGAAAGAGCTCCGTGAATAAAAACAGCGGGACTACCGGCGAGTTTTGTGAAAACCCGAAAGGGCGCAATCTCGTCAAAAGACACTTGCAAGGTCCTCTCGATCCTGTAAGGAGAAACCACCTACGTGAGATCCTTACGACTCACAAAGAAGAAATACACTTAGGGATCCCCACGATACCTAAGGAGAAATTACACTTACGAGATCCTCACGACTCGTAAGGAGAATTCACCTTTGAGACCCTCACGGCTCATAGGATTCAAATGCCTTAAGCTACAGGGATTTGAACCCGTTCTTAAGCCATCACAATCTCCAATGCTGCCCTACAAGCGGTTCAATGTTGACCCTTGTATACAATCCATGGGCACGAATGAAGATTTCCCTAACAGAGTCCCATCAGCGACTCGGGATATGCTCACACGGTGAACAAACACTTATAGGTCCTCTCGACTTGTAAGGAGAAAACACTCTTGTAAGATCCTTACGACTTATAAGAGAACACACACTTAGGAATCCTCACGTTTCCTAAGGAGAAAACGCACCTACGAGATCCTCACGACTCGTAGGGAGAAACACCTTTATGAGACCCTTACGGCTCATGAAGTCAAAAGCCTTAGTCGACGGGATCCTAACCCTGTTTGCTAAGCTACCTTTGTTCGACATCGACAGAGGCAAATGATGATTCGCTCCTGACAATATCCCAGTTGTAGCGATACTGATGCCTAAATCGGCATCAAATTCCAAGTCCTTTCATGGTATATGATGATTCGCTCCTGGCAATGTCCCAGTGGTAGCGATACTGATGCCTAAATCGGTATCAAATTCCAAGTCCTTTCATGGCAAATGATGATTCGCTCCTGGCAATATTCCAGTCGCAGCGATGCTGATACTGAGATTAGCACCAGATTCCAAGTTCCACACTTGCGATAAAAAGTCAACGAGCCAAAAATGCATATGAAATAGCCGAAATGATGAGGCAACTTGCAACGAAATTATCAAGTAAAAATGTATGCATACAAAAACAGCCGAAATGATTGGGCAACTCGCAATAAAAAGCAGCGAGTAAAAAGAAAAATAGCCGAAATGATTGGGCACTGCGAAAAATAGCCGAAATGATTGAGCAATCGCGATTTTCGCGATGTAAAAAGCTGAAATGATAGAGCATCGCGGAAAGAATTAAAAAATGAAAGAATGAAACTTTTTGCCCTGCAGGTGAGGTCACGTTGGCCCCTGTATACAATTCATGGGCACAAACAAAAAGGGAACCATATCGTCCCACCAGGCTTCATCGAAGCGAAGCCAAATCTCGACGGTTCATAGACAACCTAGAGAAAATCTCGAATATTGCAGACACAATGTCAACAAACGAAGCGAAGGAAGATCCCTGGTTTCAGGGTCTCAACGTCAACATCGACAACTTAGAGATCAACACCGGCGTTCTTCCTCCCTCCATTCGGATGCAGACGCAACATCAACAAACGGAACCACGGCAAAGTCCCCTAGTTCCAAATCTCGACGGTTCACAGACAGCCTAGAGACTACCCGGAACCATGGCAAAGTCCCCTACTTCCAAATCTCGACGGTTCACAGACAGCCTAGAGATCACCAACGGCGTTTCTCCTTACTCCAGCAGGATGCAGATGCGACGTCAACAAATGACCCCAGGGCCAAAACAATGGAACCATGGCAAAGTTCTCTAGTTCCAAATCTCGATGGTTCATAGACAGCCTAGAGATCACCAACGACGTTTCTCCTCACTCCAACCAGATGTAGACGTGACGTCAACAACCGACCTCAGAGTCGCAACGAAACGGAGCCATGGCAAAGTCCCTAGTTCCAAATCTCAATGGCCACATCTACAGCCTGAAGACTAACAACGGTGTGCCTCCTCATTCCAACAGGACACAGATGTTACACCATCAATCTGAACCACGACAAAGTCCTAGTTCCATGACTCTACGGTCCACAGACAACCTAGAGTCAACCAATGACTTCCCCGCCGGATCAACGCTCCGTCTCGGAAACAAGTCAATCAACCTCCAGGGAAATCAGTGTCCTTGGCCAAATCTCAATTCAGGGAAATCAGCGTCCTTGGCGAGAACCTCGATTAGCGTCGACCCGCAAGGAAATCAGTGTCTTTGCAGGAATCTCTCGATTCATTTCGACCTCTAGGGAAATCAGTGTCCTTGGCAAAACCTCGATTTAGGGAAATCAGCGTCCTTGACGAGAGCATCTCGATTCGCGTCGACCCGTAGAGAAATCAGCGTCTTTGCAGGAATACCTTGATTCGTCTCAACCCCAGGGAAATCAGTGTCCTTAGCAACCTCCTCGATTCAGGGAAATCAGCGTCCTTGACGAGAGCATCTCGATTCGCGTCGACCCGCAGAGAAATCAACGTCTTTGCAGGAATACCTCGATTCGTCTCAACCCCAGGGAAATCAGTGTCCTTGGCAACCTCCTCGATTCAGGGAAATCAGTGTCCTTGACGAGAGCATCTCGATTCGCGTCGACCCACAGAGAAATCAACGTCTTTGCAGAAATACCTCGATTCGTCTCAACCCAAGGGAAATCAGTGTCCTTGGCAACCTCCTCGATTCAGGGAAATCAGCGTCCTTGACGAGTGCATCTCGATTCGCATCGACCCGCAGAGAAATTAGCATCTTTGCATGAACAACTCGATTCATCTCAACCCCAGGGAAATTAATATCCTTGGCAACCTCCTCGATTCAGGGAAATCAGCGTCCTTGACGAGAGCATCTCTATTCGCGTCGACCCGTAGAGAAATCAGCATCTTTGCAGGAATATCTCGATTCGTCTCAACCCCAGGGAAATCAGTGTCCTTGGCAACCTCCTCGATTCAGGGAAATCAGCGTCCTTGACGAGAGCATCTCGATTCGCGCCGACCCGCAGAGAAATCATCGTCTTTGCAGGAATACCTCGATTCGTCTCAACCCTAAGGAAATCAGTGTCCTTGGCAACCTCCTCGATTCAGGGAAATCAGCGTCCTTAACGAGAGCATCTCGATTCGCGTCGACCCGCAAAGAAATCAGTGTCGTTGCAGGAATACCTCGATTCGTTTCGACTCCAGGGAAATCAGTGTCCTTGGCAAACATCGATTCAGGGAAATCAGCGTCCTTGACGAGAGCATCTCGATTCGCGTCGACCCGCAGAGAATCATCGTCTTTGCAGGAATATCTCGATTCGTCTCAACCCCAGGGAAATCAGTGTCCTTGGAAACCTTCTCGATTCAGGGAAATCAGCGTCCTTGACGAGAGCACCTCGATTTGCATTGACCCGCAGAGAAATCAGCGTCTTTGCAGGAATACCTCGATTCGTTTCAACCCAGGGAAATCAGTGTCCTTGGCAACCTCCTCGATTCAGGGAAATCAGCATCCTTGACAAGAGCATCTCGATTCGCGTCGACCCGCAGAGAAATTAGCATCTTTGCAGGAATACCTCGATTCGTCTCAACCCCAGGGAAATCAGCGTCCTTGGCAAAATACCTCGATTCAGGGAAATCAGCGTCCTTGACGAGAGCATCTTGATTCGTGTCGACCCGCAGAGAAATCAGCGTCTTTGCAGAAATACTTCGATTCGTTTCAACCCCAGGGAAATCAGTGTCCTTGACAACCTCCTCGATTCAGGGAAATCAGCGTCCTTGACGAGAGCACCTCGATTCGCGTCGACCCGCAGAGAAATCAGTGTCTTTGCAGGAATATCTCGATTCGTCTCAACCCCCGAGGAAATCAGTGTCCTTGGAAAATACCTCGATTCAGGGAAATCAGCGTCCTTGACGAGAACATTTCGATTCGCGTCGACCCGCAGAGAAATTAGTGTCTTTACAGGAATATACAACGTCAGCAAAGCGGAGCCACGGCAAAGTTCCCAGTTCCATGACTCGGCGGTGCACAGACAACCCAAAGTTAACCCTCGACCTCCCTGCTGAAGCAATGCTTTGACTCGGAAGTAGGTCAACTCATCAATCACTTACGAGTCTTCTCGACTTGTAAGGAAGAAAATTCTCCTATGAGATCCTTACGACTCTCAAGAGAAAACACACTTAGGAGTCCTCACGACTCCAAAGGAGAAAAGGCACCTACGAGATCCTCACGACTCACAGGGAGAAAAGCCTTTGTGAGACCCTCACGGCTCATAAAGTTTGAAAGTCTTAGGCAGTAGATCTGAACCTGTTTCCTAAACCATCGCTTCTTATCTCGATTCAGGGAAATCAGCGTCCTTGACGAGAACTTCTCGATTCGTTTCGATCCGCAAGGAAATCAGCGTCTTTTCGAGAATCTCTCGATTCATCTCAACTTGCGGGGAAATTAGTGTCCCCGCGCATAAAAAAAATTCTCTTGTGGGATCCTTACGATTCTTAGGAGAAAACGCACTTAGGAGTCCTCACGACTCCTAAGGAGAAAAAACACCTACGAGATCCTCACGACTCGTAGGGAGAAAAGCCTTTGTGAGACCCTCACGGCTCATAAAGTTGGAAAATCTTAGGCAACAGATCCTAATCCTGTTTTCTAAGTCATCGCTACCTTATAAAGAATTCAAGATGAACTGTTATCTACCATCTATGGGCCACACTTGCCAAAGCTACATGCCACTGAAATGGAGAAGTTACTCATGAGCATATAAACTACTTCACGCCAGAGTAAAACATAAAGAAATAGAAGGATGCAGCTCATGGAGCTGAGGGTTTGGAACTATATCTCTTAAGAGTCGAGATTTGAGTCAATGATAAATGACAACGCTTGTGTCCGCTCGTTATCTTCTCAGATCAAGATCCCGAAAATTATATATTAACCCGAAACTGGTCATACGCTATGAATTACTCTGCACTACTTCACCCACGTATATACTTATGTGGGTAAAGTAGTTGGGGGCATTTGTTCCCGCCAAAAAATTTCTGCGCAAAGAGCCCAAGGTATCAAATGGCAGCGATACGTTTAAGAAAATGCGAACCAGTATTTTCCGGGCTGCATTTTGATAAACTCCCTAATGAGAAACAGTTAAATTCTGATGGTGTCGAAAGTGTTTCGAAACATCCTTCGATTTGATATATTATGGGCCTCATAATTCATCCGGGATCAAAAGTTATGAGTCATCACGTGCTCACACGTGACCGGGCATCACGTGCAGACACGTGACCATTAACAGGCAAAGCCTGTAGGCACTGAATAAAATAAATAATTGGAAATAATTAATCAGTGGGGTCACGTGCCAACGCATGATGGGCTTTAAACCCACTGAAAAGAATTAAAGGTATAATAAAATAATAAGGAAAAACCCCAATGGGGCATCACGTGCCAACACGTGACTAAGGGTCACGTGCTGACACGTAATAATTCCTGAGTTCTTTAAAACAACAGAATTAAATTCTGGTCAAATGCTTAATCAGGGGGTCACGTGCCAACACGTGATGGGTTCTTAAAGATCTATGAATTAATAGAATTAAATTCTAATTAAGAGGGAATCAAAAACCCTAACTGGAAAAATATTTCTCAAAATCTTTCCAAACAAAAAAGATGGTGCTCTGTAAAATGGAGCACCGTTGGATTAAAAATCCAACCGTGATTAAAAATCACCAATTTATGGAAAGATTTTATACAAGGAAAGATTTCCCTGAAATTCGCCAGGAATAACAGATAAAAGATCTTTTGGATTAAAAATCCAATGGTGAATAAAATTCACTGAGTGATCTAAAAGATCATGTTGGTTACAAAATCAATTAAAATCTTTCAATGAAAGATTGACAAAACAAATTGATTCTTTTCTTTCTTCTATAAATAGGAGCCAAGAGGAGAAGAGAGGAGGATCGACTTTTTTTGGGAAATATACAACAACAGAGAGAAAAAAGAGAGGAGAATTTAATTCTCAAGAGAGAAAAAGAAGATCTCTTCAAAAAAAGAAACCCTAAATGAGAAAGGGGAAAGAGATCTAAGCTCCATAAAATAAAAGAGAATTTAATTCTCAAATTTAAGAGTTTAACTCTTCTGAATAAGAACTTAGTTCTTCCTTTGGTTGAAGGTCTGCAGAAGCAGATCTTCCCACAAGTTGAGAATTTAATTCTTATCGGGGAGATTCTGCCATGCAGATCCAAAACTTAAAGGGAGAATTTAAGTTTAAGAAATTTAATTCCCCCAAATTCTTAGGAATTTAATTCCTCCAAATGAAACTAGGGTTTAACCCTACATGAGAATTCAATTCTCCCAAATTCATAGAAATTTAATTCCTCCAAATGAAACTAGGGTTTAACCCTATATAAGAATTCAATTCTTCCAAAGTCATAGGAATTTAATTCCTATAAATAAAACTAGGGTTTAACCCTACATAAGAATTTAATTCTTCCATATACATAGGAATTTAATTCCTCAAAACAGAATTAGGGTTTAACCCTACCAAAGAATTTAATTCTCAAACAAAGGACTTAAATTATCCATGCACGTAAACGTGGTCACGTGGCAACACGTGACTCTTCCTTTAATGATCAGAAAAGAACGAATGAGACATGGTCACGTGTCCCACGTGACCCTCAAACAGACTCCTCAAAATGAGAAAGAAAAAGCATGAAGGCAATGCCTCACGTGCTCACATGTGACTCTCAAAACAAAAGAAAACAAATCCAAGAGCAGAATCAATTTTGGGCGCCCTCACGTGTCCCCACGTGACCCGTAAAAAACATTTTAATAATCAATGCATGGATACACATCGCGTGCCAACACGTGATGGCCTAAAGACTAAACGTGTTTAACACTTATTTGAATATTCTGACAATAAAATAATTGGAGTCTGGCCCCCATCTTCAGATGCACCACGTGACCCCACGTGACCAATTCAATTTTAGTGTTTAACACTATTTTCAGCGCATCATATGGGAACACGTGACCGCCAAATATTCTCTAGTGTTTAAAACTATTTTAAAAACCAGTCTTAGCCCAAATTGGCTAAGTCTTCCAGAGGCAAGATTCTCCTTTGAATGAACCTCAAATACATCCTTGCCTTCCAAGATTGATCATCTTATATGGCATATGAGTGCTCAGCACTCAATAAGAGATAAAAATATGGTCAAAACCCAGACGCATGCTTAGCATTGCTAAATAATGGGGAGACTGTTGGATATAGTGCCCTCAGAGTCAATTATTGGATCGCAGGCACGTGATTGTAATGATTGAGGGAGGACCTATATCGGTAGGACAGTCTTACTCGAAAAGTTTGTATACTATTTGGTTTGTCTTTATCATCGTGTATATGCTTTAGGTGATATTGTAGTTCACTATTACACGTTGATAGAGAATAGTATGCTACCATGGTTTGTCTTTATCATCGTGTACTGCTTTAGGTGACCTTACAGGTCGCTATTACACGTTGATAGAGCCCTTAGGATTATTGCTTGACTACCAGCAGTATGATGGCGATCATATACGTGAGAGTTGGGTAGTCTATAAGCACATCCTTAAAGTGGTCCCTAATCGTGGGAGTTTTGAGACTGGGCATCGATACTCCATTAGTAGACACTGTGTATACAGTCGAGACCCCGACATGGGGCGGTGGCTGGTCTCACAAGCCATTGGTGTCAGTTGGTTCACCTAAGATGTATACAGGTGCTCATTAGGTTATGAGTACACCGGACATGACTCGCCGAGAACATGCTAGTTGGTATTATACCTGACGTCAGATAGCAGTTCCCTGGTGACATGTGTACAGGTTAGTTCATCGACCTGAGATCGTCATTTTTCTCGTTTGAGTTCCCACTGTGCTTTGATTACTACCCTACCACGGCTCAAAGGAGTCGTGCAAACAGGTTTTAGTTAGGTACAGTCCCGAGCCACATGGAGGCAGTGAGCGGATCGGCAGGGGTTTCGTCTCTCCCGGTATTGGGGATGAGATCGCTCTGTGTCTAGGAGAGCCATTACACGAAGTCCTTGGCCAAGGCAGAAGATTTACTGGTAGGTATTCCAGTAGTATCTTAGGGTGTTCTAGGCTACACTCCGACACGACTTGTACCGCTTTTAGGGGTCTGACTTTTACCAACCCCCTAGGCCCGCCATGCGATGCTCATAGACGAACGGACCAGACTGTACGGATATTGTCACTGACAGGCTCAGTAGGGTGTCAGGATGAGTTCGCTCATCGACCTCCATTTTGGTTAATACCTAGTAGCCCATTACGTACGGCTAGTACTTCTGACGTACTAGTGGTTAAATCCACAACCAAAGTATTGACGAGTCTTTAGAGTCCCCCACAGACAGTTTCTCAAGTTTCGGGCGAAACGTTGTAGAGGCCTTATGATATATGGTAGGGTTCGATCATATACGTGCGGTAGTGCACGGATCATGATCGGATGGATCATACTAGTGGGCTTTGGTTTAAGCCGGATCCTAGTATTAGATTTATTGGATTACTTTAGTCTCATCGTATTCGCATTCAGTCGGAATGCGGATGCAGGTATGTATATACAGGTGAGGGGTACCCTTGTGATCCGTCACGAGTTTACTTTAGATGTTGCCGTATCTTTTTATTGTTGCAAACATTTGGATTAATGTTTGCATATGGAAATTATGAGCTAGAAATCATCATGAGGTGCATTTATTGTGACACATGCAACCTAGTGACTCATGGTCTCTTTTATTGTGCATATGTCACATTTTGTGATGGATTTGAGTGATGAAATGAGAGGAAGAGAGAGAAGGGCAGCCATGATAGATATGTTTGCTCTTGTATTATTTCATTCTAACTCTCTCTCTCATTTTGATCATAGCAAAACAAAAGAAAAGAAAATACTTCTTCTTCTTCTTCTTCCTCTAGCTCACCATTTCTATGGATGGCATCATCTTCAACCTCCATCCATACAATGGATGCAAGAGACAAAGTTGTCACACACATTCTCTACTTCACCTTGGACACGTCGGCTAGCGAACTTCGTGCCCGAGTTGCTTCGGATGAAGCGGGAGCCCGTAAAAAGACTCGAAGATGTGGTGCCCTTTCCGACGAGGAGATCGAGACCGGAGATGCCGCGAGGAGCTTGGGATGGTGGTCAAAGACCGAAGGACACGGATCGATCGGTATAGCCTTTCCTGACTTCTTCTAGATTGCTAGTTAATGTTAATGGTTCGATCCGGGTGAAGATTAAGGTAGCGCCAAGTTTTTGAAAAGTTTTGTTTCCGTCTTTTGGCCTCGGATTGACGGCCGGAGCGCTGCCGTAACCTTACATGTTATCAGAGCCACGCCATTAACCTTTACTTGCTTGCTCTAACGTGTTTAGAACTTCGATCGAACGAAATTTTCCAAAAACTGCATTTCCAATTCTGAGTTTCTGTCGAATTTTTTTTGTCGTCGAAAAATTATTTTGAGTATTGCAGAAAATCAGGTAGGCTTTTTGATGAACACTGCAGAAATTTTGTAGAAAGATGTCACTGTTGCGCCGCGGAACCGCGGCATTAGCCTTGTTTTGGCCGCGGTTCCGCCGCAATACTGTAGCATCAGTCCACCAATTTTTCTACAGTGCTCTCTGAGTTGGAATTGGGGTTTCTGGTATTTTTAGTTTTGGCCTAGATTATTTTGAGTACTGGAAATTGTGCTTGGGGCCCACTTCGGGAAATTTTGTCAATCGAAAAATTTAAATATGTTAGTTTACAGTACTTACATTATATCTGTGACCGTGAATGTCATTTGAGCGGTAAATCTTGTCTAATTGCTATAGCTCTTTTAGACGGATTTGCGAACGTGACATTCACGTTGATGTTCTGTGTTGTGCTGTGATGTTGCGGATTTGTCGTGGTGGATAGCCTGGTGCAATGGTAGTACAGTTTGGTTATATTTGTACATTTGATATTATGGGGCAAGCGTCTGACATGTGGACTGCCTTCACTGCCTGTTTGTATATTATTCTTTTGGGGCACGACCGGGTTGAGGTCGATGTACCCGTTGTATGTATTTTACTTTCTGTACTAGGATTACCCCCCGGTGGAGTGCACGGATAGCCGGGTTCTAGAGGGCAACGGGCCCGCATCTCATGGCTTTGATACGGAGGGGGCTTTACTATAGAATTGGCGGGCTATTCGCCGCACTTGTAGGGGATATAGGTTGACCCAAGGTGGGGTGCTCAAGTTACCGGATTCCGTGAAGTGCTGGGTGGTCCATTCACTTTGTTGAAGGGGATTGCCTCGCTTCAGGTTTTGGCGGGTAACTTGCCGCGCCCGTAGGGGTCTAGGATTTCATTACACAGGCTATCCACACGACCAGGGGAACGTCGGGTTTCAGTAGCGGCTCTATGAAACCCGGGGATCCCAGATTATCTGTATTGTTCTGTGATGCTTATTACATTTCTGTGATGTTGCATTTTATCACGCCATGAGCGAATATTATATATTGATATATATACTAGTAGATATTGTATATGTTTTACACCCGCGCTAGTCTAGTCTCCGCTCTGTCGTTAGTTAAGTAACCTAACGGGTGATGACGGGACCCAGTGGCGAATGCGGATGGCATATACGTACATCATATTTTCGTTCTTTTGTGGTGTGATTAATTAATGGGACTGCGTTGATTCGGATCAATGCAAGCTAAACAAACCTGTTCGATGTTGTTGGAATATTTTTCGAAAAGCTGTTATTGCAAGGACGTTCTCTTTTGTTTTGCACAGTGGTATTCGGTTAGGAATATTCTGCACCTCAGTCGACGAGGCAAGGGACGAGATCCCTTCACCGGGAGTGACCCCTTGGAAAGAAGTTTGCGTCAGGGTAATAACTTCACTATAGCCAATTACTTTTTGCTTTGCATCATGGTATTCGGTTAGAATATCCTGCACCTCATTCTACGGGAAAAGAACCGAGATCCCTTCACCGGGAGTGACCTCTTTAGCAAAGGTGTTCGCCACTATATTTTTATAAAATGTTATCCGGTTTCTTCAACGATATCAAGTTCATTACGTTAAAGGTTTTTCGCCAAAAACCAACCGTAGCCCTCCGTCATTTCAGATTAGTATTGCTTAGTATTCGTGCTACGTATGTCGTGCTTAGCCGAGGCGTAGTGTGCGGTAGCTCTGTAATGCTTTTCTGTCTTATGGATATGTGATTGATTAGGACAGTCGTACGGTCATTTTGGCTCAGTCAAGGACTCGTGCGGGTGGGTCTAATGCAATTAGGATAATGACGGGTTGAACTTGGCTAGGATCCTTTGATATGTTGGCTCAGTCAAGGTCATTTGGGTCTTAGGGGTAAAAATCACATCGGGAGTTTCTAAAAAAACTGAAACTTGCCAGATGTGCGCATACCTTCTGGAGTGTGATAACGTGAGTGGATTCCATCACGTTATCATGCGATGATAGTTGGATCCCGATTCCCACTGATGAGTTGGTTTACTCTCGGGTGATCCCGACTAATTCTTCTTTCAGGTTTGGAGGAGAATTTGAGGTTACAGTGGGAGGTTTCCTGATTAAATAAAGTGATAACCATTCTGATCTAGGTTAGAGTGCACGCAGAGTGTTTCTTTTCTCTCTCTCTTTAGCAGCGACCATGGCCCGATCCTAGACTATGACTCAGTGACCAAGATTAACCAAACCTTCTTAAAACACTGGCTATTGGATTGTCAGAGTTGCATTCCTCATTGCCACTCCTTCTTTTACCCTTTTCTCCTGAACACCTCGTATTACTACGAACATCCACTTCCATTGGAGAAAACCATCATATGGTTATATACGAACTCGAAGGAACTTGTTCCAGATTCGAGGATGGTTTCCGGTTCTGGAGAAAACGAATAGGACTATTCAGTTGTCTTTTCCTTTTACCTTCTCTCAGAGTGCTCCTAGGATTAGGACAGTACACCTATTATGCTAATTGGATAGTCTTCTTCCAAACCATAGGCAGGTTCCGAACGGTGGGGAATGAAGAAAACCAATTAGCCTAACGATGGTGTACAGAAGCTAATAAGTTAAGACAAATAAAGGGATTAGTAAGAGGGCAAAGTAAACTGCGACTACTATTCACGACCAAACCAAGTATTTCATCGCCACTCCTACTTCACCTTTGTATTTCTCCAGGACACTCCGTATCACTACGAAGATCCACAGTTATTTGGATATTCCATCGTATGGTTATATACGAACTCAAAAGGAACTTGTTCCAGTTCGGGGATGGATTCTGGTTCAGGAGAAATACGAATAAGGTTTATTCAGTTGTCTTTTATCTTTACCTTTTCTCGTGTTACGAGTGCTCCTAGGATTAGGAGAGTACACCCATTATGCTTATTGGATAGTCTTCTTCCAAACCATAGGCTGGTGCCGAACGGTAGGGAAGGAAGAAAACCATTAAGCCTACAGGGGTGTACAGAAGGTAATGACTAAAGACTTATAAAGGGATTTAGAGAGATGGCAAAGAAATATACGGTTATAGTCATGAATCTGGATAATGGAAGAGGCATTGCTAGTAATATTCGGATACCCCTTCGAAACATATTCATGTTTCAGTTTCACTGTGTATTGTTAATAGAAAACTGATTTCCCAATTAGTACTTACTCCAGGGTATGTATTTACCAGGTTTGATTCTCACATCTGTATGGTTTTACAGATGATGAGGGGGAGTAAGTTATTGGGAATTGGGTGATCATCCTCATTATATCGGGATTCGTTGTAATTGGTGATATTTGAGGAAATCACCTGGGTTGTTTGCCGGACGACAAATATTTGGTTTTGAATATCTGTTGTAATGCACCAATTTCAAATTGATATATCTGTACGTTTATTTTTATAAAGTGAGATATAACCTTTTGAAATTATGTCGATGACATTTACCTATATCAGTTGATGGTTAGGTAAGGAGTATTAAACAGCGGTGTAATTCTTCATAACCATAGTACAGTTTTCAACCTACGACTCACATGGAATGGGTTATTAGACTTAGGGGACTTATACAGAGTATTGTATATTGTCCAGTGTCCATTAGGACAGAGGGGTTGGTCCTCGTACTATATTCTGTTTACTTGTGACTTCTCTAGTTTTTAGACATGTGTTTCGTAGAAATGCAAGGTTTAAGTTTTGAGAAGTTATAGGTATAAGAGTAAAGTAGAGAACCAGGTATTGCAAGTATCGGGATTCTTCAGGGTGACCGAAGATGTAGATACTTGTGTATGGTATTCAGTTGATAGTAATGGTTTTGAGAAACTTGTTTCTCTTTCAGGTTACTCATATTTGGATGCACTCCTAAGTTGAGTAATGCCGATCGGCCTCTCTCCATTTAGTTGACATGCACTGGAGACAGTTGCATGATTTGAATCTGGTTCCAATTAAATTAGTGCCTCTGTTTCTATATTGGATATAGAACGGTTCATATCTTAACGATGTTAAGATACGGGGAGTTGTCCGGCTTATGCTTAAAACCAGACTCTGGATAACTCAAGGCACGTTTCTGTAATGGCTGTTTGTGGGTTGACCCGGGCTATAACGAAGGTTAACTTTCTACCATCTGGAAGATCAATAGTGATATTGTTCTTGACTCGCCACAGTTTTAGTAAAATGGATTTTTTCAGAAAACAGTAGTTGGAGTATGGTAGAATTGGAAGTGATTCCAGAACCGCAAACGATTACTGAAAATTTAATAAGAACCCAAAGATTCAATCTGGTTTGACATTCCATTGGTCACTCCACAGATATGGTGGGTAACCTCAGGCACTCGAGAGGTACTTCAGTATGCTCAAAGACAGTGACAGGGAGGTTCTTGTTTTCCCAGACTTGACACTACTGTTGTTCCAGGCTATGAGACCCGGCAGGAGGATGAGTATAGCGTCGTTCTGAACTGGCTTTAGAAGTGCACGTGTATATGACTCTGCCGGAGGGTTGTTGTAGTCAGTGGGAGCAGCGGAAGCATAGCGGACAAGTAGCTTGTGTCTATTTATAGACTAAATCAGATATAGCGGAGATAGATCATCTATTTCTGATATGGCAGTCATAGGTTTGACTTCATCAGAATATGAGATGGATCTGTTAAGAAGGTAGCAGGGTGTCATGTCCTGGTATTTGGATGACATACACATAGTAGGAAGTGATGTTCTTATACTACGATCGGTTATACTATGGTTGTCACACAGTGATTTCTCCACATAGGACTTGGATATTATATCAGACACTCTGGATACTAGATCTACGGTTTTAGATCTAGATTTGGGTAGTTTCTCAATCTGGGTACTTAGACAGCATTCTACAGGTGTTTTACAATGGACGACTCCTGGCACGGTAGTGTACCTGCAGGTGATGGAGTCACCCTCTCTAAAGGTGTCTTACAGACTAAAGGGGAGAGAGATGTGCACGATTGGCAGATCACTTGCTTGGGCAGTTGAGTCAATCATGAGATGTCAAGTACCACACCAGACATTGTTTTGCACGAGATGCAGTAAATTGATATTAATCCTATCCTGGAGAAACGTTCAGAAGCAGTTTTAGAACATAAGTGGATGTTCTAGGGATATGATAACAACAGCCTCTTTTAGGAGAAAGTTATCATTCCAGGCTTCCAAGGTGACCTGGATGACAGAGTGACTGTCAGAGTTATAGTTTTCCCTCTGACGAGGGGCAGTAGTTTGGACAGGTGGTCCAAGTGGATACTGAGGGAGGCATGGCGCAGGATACTGATTAAATTCAGTTGACGATACAGTCTAAGAAGTTTAGATTTGGAGTTCATTTATGAACTAGGTCCCATCAGACATCCAAACATACTCTAAGACGGGTATTGCTCATTTCGGAAGATGGTTTTCTCCGCGAACTTGAGATAAAGAGAGACATAGAAAGAAACATCAGGGTGGATCCACTCACTGAGGCTATTCCTCGAACGCAATAGTTTCGCAAACGGGCTTTGTGAGACTGATTAGTAGAGGAGTTGGGTGTTCGGTATCACACGGGCTGTGAGTATGTGACATCGCAATAATTAGCCTTGAGTGTAAGCGGGAGATTGTTGGATATAGTGCCCTCAGAGTCAATTATTGGATCGCAGGCACGTGATTGTAATGATTGAGGGAGGACCTATACCGGTAGGACAGTCTTACTCGAGAGGTTTCTATACTATCTGGTTTGTCTTTATCATCGTGTATATGCTTTAGGTGACATTGTAGTTCACTATTACACGTTGATAGAGAATAGTATGCTACCATGGTTTGTCTTTATCATCGTGTACTGCTTTAGGTGACCTTACAGGTCGCTATTACACGTTGATAGAGCCCTTAGGATTATTGCTTGACTACCAGCAGTATGATGGCGATCATATACGTGAGAGTTGGGTAGTCTATAAGCACATCCTTAAAGTGGTCCCTAGTCGTGGGAGTTTCGAGACTGGGCATCGATACTCCATTAGCTCCTTAAAGTGCAACCTAGTGACTCATGGTCTCTTTTATTGTGCATATGTCACATTTTGTGATGGATTTGAGTGATGAAATGAGAGGAAGAAAGAGAAGGGCAACCATGATAGATATGTTTGCTCTTGTATTATTTCATTCTAACTCTCTCTCTCATTTTGATCATAGCAAAACAAAAGAAAAGAAAATGCTTCTTCTTTTTCTTCTTCCTCTAGCTCACTATTTCCATGGATGGCATCACCTTCAACCTCCATCCATACAATGGATGTAAGAGACAAAGTTGTCACACATATTCTCTACTTCACCTTGGACACGTCGGCTAGCGAACTTCGTACCCGAGTTGCTTCGGATGAAGCGGGAGCCCGTAAAAAGACTCGAAGATGTGGTGCCCTTTCCGACGAGGAGATCGAGACCGAAGATGCCGCGAGGAGCTTGGGATGGTGGCCAAAGACCGAAGAACACGGATCGATCGGTATAGCCTTTCCTGACTTCTTCTAGATTGCTAGTTAATGTTAATGGTTCAATCCGGGTGAAGGTTAAGGTAGCGCCAAGTTTTTGAAAAGTTTTGTTTCCGTATTTTGGCATCGGATTGACGGCCGGGGCGCTGCTGTAACCTTACAAAGGCAGAACCCAGACAAATGTTCAACGGTCCAACAAAGGTCTAACATTCTAAACCTAATTGGATTTAGCCCAAATTGGCCATAAGTTCTCAATTCAGATTTAATTGAGCCAATGTGCTCATAATCTAATTAATTGATCTTAGTCCCAAATTGGAATGTAGATCTCTCAACCAATATTGGTTCAATGGTAAATCTCTTCACTCCTCTGATATATGTCGTTGTAATCTTTCAACGTCTTCAGAGAGGTGACGGGTCCCAACAACCAGCAAATCTTACGGACTATGATGTCCTTAATCTTGGACTGTGGGGTCCCTTTAAACCCACGGACTATGATATCCTTAACCTCGGACTGTGGGGTCCCTTTAAACCCACGAACTTGTTCCTGCCAAAAATTTCTGCACAAAAGAGCCCAAGGTATCAAATGGCAGCGATACGCTTAAGAAAATGTGAACCTGTATTTTCCGGGCTGTATTTTGACAAACTTCCGAATGAGAAACAGCTAAATTCTGATGGTATTGAAAGCATCTCGAAAAAACCTTCGATTTGATATATTATGAGCCTCATAATTCATCTGGGATCAAAAGTTATGAGCAAATATCTATGCACATGTGATCTAAGGAAGAAGATGCGAATCAATATTTTCCGAGCTGTATTTTGACAAACTCCGGAATGAGAAACAGCTAAATTCTGATACTATTGAAAGCATCTCGAAAAAGCCTTCGATTTGATATATTATGGGCCTCATAATTTGTTGGAGATAGTGCCCTCAGAGTCAATTATTGGATCACAGGCACGTGATTGCAATGATTGAGAGAGGACCTATACCGTTAGAACAGTCTTACTCAAGATGATAGTATGCTATCTGGTTTATCTTTATCATCGTGTACTGTTTCAGGTGACCTTATAGGTCACTATTGCGCGTTGATAGAGCCCTTAAGATTATTGCTTGACAGCCAGCAGTATGATGGCGATCATATACGTGGGAGCTGGGGTCTATAAGCACATCCTTAAAAGGTCCCTAGTCGTGGGAGTTTTGAGACAGGGCATCGATACTCCAGAGTAGACTAGTGTATACAGTCGAGACCCCGACGAGGGGCGGTGGTCGGTCTCATAAGCCACTGGTGTCAGTTGGTTCACCTAAGATATATACAGGTGCTCATTGGGTTATGAGTACACCGGACATGACTCGCCGGGAACATGCTAGTTGGTCTTATACTAGACGTCAGATAGCAGTTCCCTGGTGACATGTGTACAGGTTAGTTCATCGACCTGAGATCGTCATTTGTCTCGTGTGAGTTTCCACTGTACTTTGATTACTACCCTACCATGGCTCAAAGGAGTCGTGCAAACAGGTTTTAGTTGGGTACAGTCCCGAGCCACATGGAGGCAGTGAGCGGATCTGCAGGGGTTCGTCTCTCCCGGTATTGGGGGTGAGGTCGCGCTGTGTCTAGGAGAGCCATTACACAAAGCCCTTGGCCGAGGCAGGAGATTTATTGGTAGGTATTCCAGTAGTATCTCAGGGTGTTCTGGGCTACACTCCGACACGACTTGTACCGCTTTTGGGGGTCTGACTTTCACCAACCCCCTAGGCCCGCCATGCGATGCTCATAGACGAACGGACCGGACTGTACGGATATTGTCACTGACAGGCTCAGTAGGGTGTCAGGATGAGTTCGCTCATCGACGTCCCTTTTGGTCATTACCTGGTAGCCCGTTACGTATGGCTAATACCTTTGACGTGCTAGTGGTTAAATCCACAGCCAAAGTATTGACGAGTCTTTAGAGTCCCCCACAGACCGTTTCTCAAGTTTCGGGCGAAACGCTGTAGAGGCCGTATGGAGATATGGCAGCGTTCGATCATATACGTGCGGTATTGCACGGATCATGATCGGACGGGTAATACTAGCGGGCTTTGGTTTAAGCCGGATCCTAGTATTGTACAGTGTAGATTTTGTCTCTTTGCATTTGTATTCGGTCGGAATACAAATGCGGGTATGTATATACAGTCGCGGGGTTTTCCTGTAATTTATTACGGGATCAGTTTTCTGAAGTTGCCAGTTTGCATTCCGTTTCGGCCGGTTTTCCTTTGTTCCTTTACGGCCGGATTTTTCCGATGGAGGGGGTTATTTGCAAGTGTGCAAATTTGTTATGTGGAGGGGATTTATTTGTAAATGAGGGATTATGATTGATATAGCATCTTTGTTTTTTTCTTCATGATGGCTAGCATTAATGTGATGAGGATTGATTTGGATTAGATTAGAATTGGAAGTGACATTATAACCTCATTTTCTTCACATGGCTTATGGTCACCTTTGGCTTTTCCCTACACTTACCTCCCTTGTTTTTTTTCCCTCCCCAATTGTAATGGCCGGCCACTACTAGGAAATGAGAGGGATTCATTTTTGGTGGGGGAATTTTCTTCATCTCATTTCATTTTTCTTTGCTAGAAAAATGAGAGCACCATTTTCTTCAAAACTTCCTTTTCACCTCCACATCAAAATGGCAACTTCTCAACCCCAAGAGACAAAGCATTCTACACTAATCCTACAGCACCCTTGGGCACGTCGGCTCGCCAACTTCGTGCCCGAGTTGCTTCGGTCCAAAGGTGGGAGCCCATAAAAGAACCCGGCGATGTGGTGCCCATTCCGACGAGGAAATGAAGACCGGAGATTCCGCGAGGAGATCGGAGTGGAGGCGAAGACCGAAGGACACGGATCGCTTGGTATAGCCTTCTATCCCTTCTCTTGATTGCTAGTAGTAGGTTAATGGTTACGATCCGGGTTTTTAGGATGCGGTAGTGCCGGTTTAAAGTCAAGAAAAATTTTCGTTTCCGCATTTTGGCCTCGGAAAGACGGCCGGGGCGCTACCGTAGCCTAACATAATTCATCCGGGATCAAAAGTTATGAGCAAATGTCTATGCATATGTGATCTAAGGAAGAAAATGCGAACTGTATTTTCCGAGCTGTATTTTGACAAACCATGAAATGAGAAACAGCTAAATTTTGATGGTATCGAAAGTGTCTCAAAAAATCCTTCGATTTGATATATTATGGGCTTCATAATTCATCCGAGATCAAAAGTTATGAGCAAATGTGTTATGCACGTGTAATCTAAAGTAATGCTCTACTACATGGGGAATGCATTTTTAGTCCCATATCGGGAAAATGAGAGATGGCTTCTCTACCACTCCCAAATAAATAAGAGGGGATACCTCTTAGAAAGGGAGGAGTTCAATTCTTAAAAGATTCAATACTCAAAGGAGCTTAGTTCTCCATAGGAGCTTAGTTCTCCAAGATAGGAGCACGCTCCTCCCTATAATGCGCATATGCGCAAGCGCCATGTGCGCTACGTGCAACGCACGTGTGCCCACCATGCGCGCACCACGTGCAACGCACGTGCGCACATATGAGAATATTCAAAGGAGACTCGTTCTCCATAGGAGCTTGCTCCCCCCCATAATGCGCATATGCGTACGCAAGCTCCATGTACGCTACGTGCAAATATGAGCGCCCAACACGTGCGACGTACGTGCGCCCAACACGTGCGACGCACGTGCGCGAACACAAAGAAGCCTTTTTCAGCAGCGAGAAGCTTAAGCTCCAGCCTGTTCTCCCCCCCTGATGAGTGAGACATGGTTCAAAGGGTACATCCCTCCACACCTTCGATATATGACACTGTAATCTCTCAGTGTCGTCGGAGAGGTGGTGGGTCCCAACGACCAATGATCCTTCTTTCTAAAATTAAAAAAAAGAGAAGAAAAGAGAGAGAGAATACAGAAGAAGAGAGAGAAAAATCCTCTGCAAAAAAGAGCGAGCTCTTAAGAAAAGAAGAATTTTCTTCATACTCGAGGTAAAAAAAAGAACTATATTCTTGAAAAAACAGAGATGAAAACATCTCATAAAAAGAAGAATTCTCTTCTAAAAAGATCATAGATCTAAAAACAAAAAAAAAGACCAAGGTCTTTGACGATAAGAAAAAAGATCAAAAGATCTAATTATAAAAAAATAATAATAAGAAGTATTTTTACTTCGTCCACAGATCTTTGATCTATAAAGGCAGTGCCTTTTATCAAAAACAAGAACTGTTGTTCTTAGATCTTGAGGCAAAGCCTCCTTAGAAGAACATAAAAGTTGTTCTATGATCTTAAAATCGATCAGATGCGCTTTGCGCTAGTGAAAAGTGCCTTCCACTCATGAACTGCGCCCTTGCGCTCATTGGATTGATGCACAGCGTTAGAACTTGCCACGTGTCAATCAAAGACACAATCTGCGCTTTGCGCTCCTGAAACAGAGCGCTGCGCTCATATACTGGCGCTCAGCGCCAAGCGCGCCACGTGTCACTCGCTGGCGCGCCAACAGACTAGCGCAAAGCGCTCATAGATGGAAAGTGCAAGTGCGCTAATGAACCGGCGCTAGGCGCTAAGCGCGACACATGTCACCCTCACGTGCGCTAGCGCAATGCGCTCTTTAACTGGCGCAAAGCGCCTGACGCGCCACGTGGTGCACTATCAGAACACCACTTTGTTCCTGATAAATGCTATGCATTTAATTCCAGACAAAATGACAGAGCCCAATGCTTAGCATTATTAAAAGGGGCCAAGCCCAAATAAAGGCTTAATAGCCAGAACAAAAATAAAATGTTAAAACATTTTAATTGGACTTAGCCCAATTCTGGCCATAAGTTCTCAACTTATTTTGAAATGAGCACATCTGCTCTTTCAACCAAATCACCTCAGTTCAAAGGTACATCTCTTCACTCCTTTGATATTTGTCGTTGTAATTCCTCAACGTCTTTAAAGAGGTGACGGGTCCCGACAACCACACATTTTACAGACTGTGGGGTCCTTAAACTCATGAACTATGATATCCTTAACCTCGACTGCGATGTCTTAAAACTAACGTTGGACTGTGGAGTCCTTAAATCCACGGACTATGATGTCTTTAACCTTGACCGCGATATCTTAAAACTAACGTTGGACTGTGGAGTCCTTAAATCCACGGACTATGATGTCCTTAACCTTGACCGCGATGTCTTAAAACTAACGTCGGACTGGGAGTCCTTAAATCCACGGACTATGATGTCCTTAATCTCGACTGTGATGTCTTAAAACTAATATCGGACTGTGAGGTCCTTAAACTCACGGACTATGATGTCCTTAACCTCGACCGTGATGTCTTAAAACTAACACCGGACTGTGAGGTCCTTAAACTCACGGACTATGATGTTCTTAACCTTGACCGCGATGTCTTAAAACTAACAATGGACCGTAATGTCCTTAAACTAATTATCGACCGCAATGTCATTAAACTAAACAATAGAGCTCAATTGCTCTCTTGTCGGATCCAAACGATCCCGTTAAGCCGATCTTAGTCTAAAATTAGACCAACGTATTCTTAACAAACATTTAAATTGATCTTAGTCTCAAATGAAGCTAACGTGTCCTTAAACCCCCCCAAACCCAAATCTAAGAAAGATACGGATTTGGACTAGTCCACGCCCTACGGGCGACAACACAAATTAGTCTCCGTATACAATCCACGGACAACCAAACACAAAACAAACACCCACGACACGAAGTGATCATATGGAGAAGGAGAAAGTTGTTACCACGATGCGGTAGCGTAATTAACTGCAGGGGCTTGCGCCTGCAGGGAAGAGCGTCCCTACAATCAAAACCCCCTCAAACGAGGGAGAATCTGACGAAGTCTGCTACATCGGCCGCATCCGTTTAAACCTTCGATACATGGTGCCATAAATCAACTTGGCATCTTCGGAGAGGTGGACGGATAGCACCAATTAGCATCTACCCCCAGATTCAGGAAAGACGTTTAGTCTTCTCGGTTTCCGGCGGTGAACAGATTCTGGCACGCCCGGTGGGACATTTTCCTCTTTCCACTCCATACTTCGTGTGTCGTGTTCGCGAACCAATCGCGGTTTGCTAATGGTTGCCCTTGGGTTTCGAGGTACTAAGATTTGGCGTTTTGCTTGGTGCAGAAAGCAAAGGATCAATGGCGTTCACCTGCTCAAAGTGTTCCACATGCAACTGCAACCCACGTCCTGCCTCAACTGGGGGCATAACCTACGGGCCCTAAGCGGCTTCCCTGTTCATGATGCCCGTGGAATAGGTCACTCAAGCCACCACAGGACTGTTTTTCGGGACCATGCTCCCGCCAATGAGCTTCACCGCTCCCCATGCCCGTACCAGAAGCTCCCAAGAAGTCGGTCTTCGATCGACTTACAGCTACTGCGGCCCCTCTCAACGGGTCGTCCAGCATCGGCGCCTCGGTCTTCTCCAGATCGGGCCAAAATTCCTGTGGGCCCACAATGAAGCCTGTAATCCCAGAGAAGGTTATTCCGAAGAGAGTAACCAACCCTGCTCCTGAAGTCATCAAGGTGGCTTCTCCTGCCAAGGGGTCGGTCTTTACAAGACTGACTGTCCCAACTCCCGCTCCTGCTACTCAAAGGACATCAGTCTTCAACAGGCTGACGCCAGCAAGAGCCCCTCACCTGAATAGGGGGCAAGACAAAGCCATCCCCATCATCGAGCCAACTCCATCAGCTCGACACGCTCGACGTCGCCACTGGCGCCGAGTAAGGAAGGCCAAGGACAACTCCCTTTCTGGACTAACTCCACCAGCTCCAACGGTGGAAATTAATGCTGTTGTTCCAACCGGGAACAGTTTTGAGTTGCTGAATAGGGTGCGCAAGAATTCTCCTATCGCCGTACTGAAAAGATCTCCTTCTCCGGTGGAGAATGTTGCGGAAGCAAAGCCAGAATAGCCCCCTCAGCGGCTGTCTTCCAAAATCTACAAAGTTTGGCGGCAGGCTCGGAACTCAGTAGTTGATCAAGATTACCCTCGCCGACAGAAAAGGGCGAAGGTTCAACAAAAAGAAAGCCATCCTGCCAAGCCACGAAAAGCTATCTGGGTGCCCACTGTGATGGCCACCTCAACTTCGACCGCTCATAAGAGAAGAAGACCGGAGAAGATCCCCATGCCTGCGACAAATGTCAAAGGCACTGAGCCCAAACGCCCTTACTCTGGGGGTATGGTGGTCCATACTATTTACATGGCATCCGGGAAGGAGGATAGCCGCGCTTCTACGGGCCACCGACCACTCACCCGATCCATCACAAGAGCTCAGGAACAGCAACGGCAGAAGCTTCAGGAGATGCTGACTGCCATGGCCGCACTCACCGGGCCAAAAGAAAGCCCGGAGGCGTCATCGGAACAACGTCACGAACACGAGACTGATGCCGAATTCCTTCGGAGAATGCTCAAAAAGAAGGACAAGGAGGCTGCGGAACAAGCGGCCAATATAAAGCAAATGGCTCTTCTGTTCCAAGACATGGTGGGTATGATGATCCAGCAGGACCCTCCAGCTGAAGATTCTCCGATTATCCTCGAAGACGACAGAGGAGAAACATCAAATCCACCTCCGGCTCTTTCAATAGCCAAAGAGGAAACTATCTCCAAAGCCGCCCTGGATGATTATATTGCTCAACAAATACGAGTTCACAAGGCAAATGAGGCAGCTGGCCAAGTTGTCAAAACTGGGCGACCGTATCCAGGCTGGTATGATCGGATGAAGTACCCGCCGGGATACACGATCCCCAAATTCCACGTATACAAGGGGATAGGCAATCCCCACCAGCACGTCGCCCAGTTCAGAGCTCTGTGCGGCAACACTGGGGGCGATGATAAGCTTCTGCTCCGCCAATTCGTCGGCAGCTTGTCGGAAACGGCGTTTGAGTGGTACTCCGAACTTCCAAACGACCCCGTCAAAACTTTCGCAGAAATGGAGTTATTGTTCACCCAGCGATTCACAAGTGCCAGTGAACGCACCCCAATAACGGCATTGATCAATACTAGGGTGAAGCCGGGCGAAACTTGGGTTCAGTATGCAATCCGATGGCGAAATCTGTGGTCAAAGTGCGAACAGCGCATCGAAGAAGCGCCAGCGGTGGGCATGTTCGTGGGCACCTTAGACCCTCATGCAACTATTTCACAGTTTATGATGTTCTTCAAACCGACCACATTCCAGGCTTTAATCGACAAGCTAGCCCAGATGGACCAGATGGGTCACAGATCGTTTCCTTCGAAACTGGAACCGCGGAACGAAAAGGGTAAGGGAAGGCGACCTTCGTTGCGAACACCCAACATCAGCCCAGTGCTCCAAGACTAACAGATCAACTGGAGGAGAGACGACGCTATTACAATGAGAAAATGAAGCGCCCTTACTCATTCCCGCAGGATAAAACGAAGAGGCTGTTCGAGTTAGCGATGCGCAATAGGCTTATCAATTGCCAAATCCAAGGCGACCACCGCAACCCAGCGAAGTGAATAAATCCCAATTGTTGCCCTTACCACCAAACGGTAAGCCATCCGATTGAGGATTGCTTCATCTTTAAGGGATGGATCGAGGATCAGTACCAACAGGGCAAGTTCACGCTGTCCGAAAAGTGGAAAGTGAGCCCACTGCAACCGCTCACTCCTAAGAGGATGGACACACCGGGGGCAACATGCTCTTTTGTTGAAGAAGCTCCATGGGAGGTCGTGCTTTCAGCCAAAACCAAAAGGATGCTGAATGATCTCCAGACATGCCAAACAATCAGGTGGGAGAATCCCTTGGAACCCCAAATCATCGAAGGGATGCTGAAGCCGCGCCCAACTCCAAGGATTGGTGGTGATAGCCAAAGCGTTCATGCCCAGCCGTCAAAATCTTCGAAAAAGTAGAAGAAATCCAAGAAGCCCGTGAAGCCTGGCGACAAGCGCATGGACTTACAGAAGCAGATTGACGCGCTGGAAGAGTACAACCAGAAGGCGCGGACTCCAATCACGCTCCAAGAGTTACTCAGCCACGTTCTTGAAAACGGAGATGATGGAGAAGAATCGTCGGATGGATATGAGGATTACGTAGCAAGCTGCCATGTGATCTTTCAATCATCGCTAGACAATGAAGAAGCTCCCTGCACAGAGAGACTGGGGGCAGATCCCGAGTCGGAACTTCTATGTCCGTCAGACGAAATGATCGACGCCTTCCTGAATGAGATTTATCTGAAAAGTGAAGCCAATCGGGAGCGTGAGATGGCCATATTTGAAAGAGCCAAACGCCGGCGAGTAGACGAAAGAGTCGAGACACTCCCGCCGAATCAAGGAACATCCGTCGCGGATAAAAACAAGTTCAAGAAGAGGAAAATGTTTGCTAAAGCCATATCAATGGGAATGAAACTACCACCCTCTGAAGGAAACACTCCCGGTGAAGCAGAAACACATTTTAGCTACTGCTTATATCATCGAAAGATTTTGCACCCTACTGAAGAGTGCGACGCTTTTAAAAGATGGTGGCAGGGATATGTTGCTCACCGGCAACATTTTAAGCGGATGAAACGCAAAACTCGTCGGGAGTAAAGAAGTGCGACCGAGGAGCATAAAAGAACTACCGGTAACTGTCACACGATCAACACCGGGGGATCGCAGGTTCTCACTTTCGGGAGCGACTCTGACGAGGAAATGGCTCTTGGCCCTCTCTTTAAAGAATCCACTTTGGGGAAAGAAGAAGAACCGAAGGCCTGTGAAAACATTCAGCTGCGCAACCGTACGCTTCCAGAAAAGAATCTCGGACCCACGAATAGAAAAGATAAGCGAAAAGAAAAGGTCTATGAGGATATCGCCCTAGATGACCAAGTCATGAAAGAGTTGACCGCCAAGGACCCGTCAAAGAAAAGTAAGATGGACTACAACGTTCTGGCGCACTTGAGGAAGTTACCCTCGCAGCTCAGCATTCTCGATGCCCTTTTACTATCTAAAGAAGCGAGAGATTCATTGATCAAGGCGCTACAAGAGCCAGAACAATTCCAAGCCTTTCTCGCCGAAGAAAAGATGAAGAACGAGCTGGAGGAAGTACACACAGCCGATATCACCTTCGGTGACGAAGACCTCCTCCTTGGGACGTGCGAGCACAACCGTCCCCTCTATGTCTCAGGATACTGTCACGATATAAAGATAGGCAAAATCCTGGTCGACAATGGGTCTTCCATCAATCTCCTCAACGTGCGAGTGTTGAAAGAAATTTGCATGAGCGTCCAGCATCTCGCTCGTGATAAAATCACCATCTTCGGTTTTGACTCCCAGTCATCGCGGACTCTCGGGTCTGTGATATTGACATTACGATTTGGGCTACTTGTCACGGATATTAAATTTCATGTCATTGACGCCAAGACATGCTATAACGCTTTGCTCGGCCGGCCTTGGTTACACGAGTACAACATCATCCCTTCTACACAACATCAGTGTGTGAAATACTTTAAGGATGGTCTCGAGTATACCGTAACAGGAGAGCTGAACCCATTCTCCGTGAACGAAGTCCGCAAGTATGATGATGCAAAATACTTTTTCCAGATTTCGAGGACGCGGAGAGATGTCGCAAACCGGAGAACAAAACTATCACCACCATTCCTGTCTTCGGGAGTGATACCGAGGAAGATGAAGAAATAGTTTATTCAGGTCCACACCAGTACAACAAGCCGGGACCGTCCGCTCCTATGTTGATCTTTGGCAGCGACTCGGAAGATGAGGTCCATGCTATATTCTCCGCTCGGCCACCAATACAAGCATTCGCTGGTGATAATCAGAGTTTGCAAATTACCATGATTCCGCGGGAGCACTATAAAGATCTCGACGCACTTGAAGCTTATAGCGTGCAAGAGCTACAAACATTTTATGTCCCTCCCAGGCGAAAAGGTGAACATGCAATCCTATTCTACCGATCCACGGAAACAAGAGTGGAGAAAGAAGTTTGGCATAGCGCGGATTCTACACTTGACAGGCTCCAGCCTATCCGTCTGCCTAGATATTACACAGAAGGCTTGAAAAGGCTATTGAAGCGCCAAGGGATACCCTTCAAACAGACCGCTCGAAAAGCTAAGTTCTATGACAGGATCTGGAACGTTCCCGGAACTCAGCGCAAGTTGCCCAATGGGAGAATGGAAGTGATCGGGCTTGGATATGTTCGGTCCAAGAAACGGGAGCTACTCCGCGACTGCTATGTCGTACATGACTTTGATGAAGAAGGAGATGCTCAATGGAGAATGCTGACCCTGAACCAGAAAGAGCCCCCGATGTGAAAATGCCCATTCCGTCGTTCGAAGAACAAATGGACAAGCTTATAAGGGAAGCAGGTTAGAAGGTTCGAGACGACCATAATCGCGAAATGGCCATTTATGAGAAAGCCAGGACGCAACGCCTTCTTCAACAGGCTGCAAAAGATGAAAATGCTCCTCCCTGTCAACCCGTCATTCAAAGGGCCCGACGCAGAGGCAGAAATAAGTCAAAGAGCAGAAAAGGCGTTCGACAGCGACAAAGTGGGACCAAGAAGTCACGCAATCGAGAATCGAGCGGTCCGGATTTGTCCCTTATGAAGAAGATGAGTCGAGCATACTCTTTTCCTCAAGACAAGACAAAGAAGATACTTGACCTCGCTATAAAACATCAAATGATTACACTTCTGGAGTCTAAACACCCCGAGCAAGCAGGTGAAGTCTCTCACCCAGACTATTGCTCTTATCACCGAGCAATAGGACACCCTTTCGAAGATTGCTTCACCTTCAAGAACTGGGTCGAAGATCAATATCAGCTCAGCAAGTTCGCTCCATCCTACAGTTGGAGGATAACTCTGCCGCAGAAGCATGAACCCAAAGCCACGAGAGTAGAACCAGATCCACATCGGTCTTGGAAGCGAGCTCGTGCTTGTCATATGATAACGATATCAAAAGAAGAACCCGAGAATATGGATGACCTCCCCTGATGCTTCGAAAACGATGATGACGAGGTGATCTCAGAATTTCCACCATCGCCAAAAGAGCTGGAAGATGGAATACACACTACTGCAGATAACCTCAAGAAAATTGATTTGGGAACGACAAGTGACCCGCGATCGACATTCGTCAGTGAGCTGTTATCTGAAGAAAGGGTGGCTCTGCTAAAAGACGTGCTTATGCAGCACAGAGATTGCTTCGCATGGAACTATTCTGAGATGCCGGGATTAGATCCAGAGATTGCTGTGCACAAATTGGCGATATCCCCGGACGTTAATCCAATCAAACAAGCACCAAGGAGAATGCGGCTTGAGCTTGAGATGAGTATCAATGCCGAGATCAAGAAGCTAATCGATTCTGGCTTCATCCGAGAGGTTCAGTATCCTGATTGGATCGCCAACATCGTCCCGGTAATGAAGAAGAATGGGATGGTGCACATCTGTGTAGACTTCCAGGATCTTAATAAAGCCTGCCCGAAAGATGACTTCCCAGTACCAGTCGCTGAGCTGATGATAGATAACACGTCCACTCACGAAGTCTTCTCCTTTATGGACGGATCGTCAGGATATAATCAGATAAAGATGCATCCTGAGGACCAGAAGCACACCGCTTTTCGGACCCCTTTGGGAATATTTTGCTACAAGATGATGCCTTTCGGTCTAAAGAACGCTGGTGCCACCTATCAGAGGGCCACGACGAAGATCTTTGATGACCTTATATATGAAATCGTCAAATGCTATATCGACGACCTCGTGGTGAAAAGCAAATCATACAAGGAACATCTTGAGCATCTGAAGATCGTGTTTCAACGCCTTCGACAATACAACTTGAAGATGAACCCTCTGAAATGCGCGTTCGGAGTGTCCTCAGGCAAATTCCTGGGATTTATCGTCCGACACCGAGACATCGAAATAGATCCGTCAAAGATCAAAGCAATTATGGAAATGCCCCCGCCAAGGACTCTCAAGCAATTGCGGTCTCTCCAAGGGAAGCTTGCGTATATCCGGCGATTTATAACCAATCTCTCTGGCAAGTGCCGTCCTTACAGCCACCTGATGAAGAAGGGAACCCCGTTCGTCTGGGATCACAAATGCTAAGGCGCGCTGGACGAAATCAAGCAGTATCTGCAGAACCCGCCAGTGCTGGCCGCTCCGGTCAAGGGAATGCCCCTTATTCTTTATACAACAGCCTTCGAAGGTTCCTTAGGCGTATTATGGGCACAAAAGAACGACCAAGGGAAGGAGAGAGCCCTCTACTATTTGAGTCGAGTTCTACTAAGGGCAGAAAGCATTTACCCTCCCATCGAAAAACACTGCCTGGTATTGATCTTTGCGATAACGAAGCTCAGGCACTATGTGTTGGCGCATGAAGTCCGTCTCATATCGAAGGTGGATCCCCTCAAATATTTGATGTCAAAGGCCATACTGACGTGGCGACTCGCTAAATGGACCCTGCTCTTGATGGAGATCTTAATAACCTATCAACCTCTTAAGGCAGTGAAAGGCCAGGCCATCACCGACTTCCTCGCTGAACATCCGATACCGGCCGATTCTCCCTTAAATTGCGAACTGCCAGACGAACATGCGTTTGATGCGATCGACGGTGGTGATACCCGATGGGAACTTTATTTTGATGGAGCGTCTTCCATGAAGAAGCGCAAACAAAGCACGCCCATAATCAAATCAGGGGTAGGCCTTATCTTCGTGACCCCACAAGGAGGGATAATGCGCTTCGCTTTCTCCTTGACAGAGCCGAGGACGAACAATGAAGCCGAATACGAAGCTTTGATAGCAGGTCTCGAGATCGCCCTCGACATGAGAGTTGAAAACCTCCTCATATATGGAGACTCCCAGCTGGTCGTCAGTCAAGTAAATGGCGACTACCAAACGTGCAAACCAGAACTGGTAAAGTACGGTGAGAGGGTACAGCAACTGCTGACCCAAATACCTTCCTACACCTTGGAAAGCATACCGCGTATGGAAAATAGCAAAGCGAATGCATTAGCCAAGCTTGCTAAAGAATTAGCCGATGAGAACCTCGATGACGTCAGGATCGTTGTGCAAAACCATCGGGTTCTTGCATCGGCAGAAATATCTCCGGAGTCGTCCGAAGAAAAGGGAGCGACTGAGCAAATGGCTATGCAAATAAAAGACCAAGAAACGGTTGAGGATTGGAGAGAAGTCGTTATAGACTACTTCAAATCCCGTCGAACACCTGAAGGTGCGTCCTCAAAACACCAGCTCATGAAGCGAGCCCTATCTTTTGCCTTCGTCAATGATAACCTGTACAAGAGGTCATTTGATTCTTTGTGGTTGAGATGCCTGGGACCTGAAGAAGCAAGAAGAGTCGTCCAAGAAACTCACGACGGACTCTGCGGTTCTCACCAAGCAGGCCCGAAGATGAAGTTGAATATTAAACGGATGGGCTACTACTGGCCCACGATGATTCAGGACTGCCTCGAATATGCGAAGCAATGCTACTCATGCCAGATCCATGGGGACTTTATCCATCAGCATCCAAATCCACTACATCCAACGGTGGCTAGTTGGCCGTTCGAAATGTGGGGAACTGACATAATCGGCCCCATCGAACCGGCATCGTCCAGAGGACATCGTTTCATTTTGGCGACAACTGATTACTTCTCCAAATAGGCAGAAGCAGTACCGCTGAGGGAAGTGAAGACGGAGAATATCCTCCACTTCTTCAAGACGCACGTTATTTATCGGTTTAGAACTCCGCGACGGATCATCTCCGATAACGGGCCAGCCTACAGAAGCCACAAGATCAGCCCTTCGCACAACAGTACAACATAGACTGGAGATACTTCTCAGTTTATAATCCCCGAGCCAACGGTCTAGCTGAGGCTTTCAACAAGACCTTGATGAAGATCGTGAAGAAGACGGTGTCCCGAAACAAGAAGGACTGGCATGAGAGACTGCATGAAGCTCTCTGGGCATATCGAACTACGTTCAAAACGGCCATGAACACAACTCCATACGCATTGGTATTCGGTACAGAAGCGGTACTCCCCCTCGAGATAGAGCTACCTTCTCTACGAGTGGCAGTCCATTATGAGCTGACGGACGAAGAGAACGCTCACCTTTGGCTTGAAGAGCTTGATGCCCTTGATGAAACCCGGCTCGTAGCGCAACAAAATCTGGAGGCTTATAAAGCAAAGATGACGCGCTCATATGAAAGATTGACCAGGCCGAGAACATTCCGCCAAGGCGAACTCGTGCTAGTAGTCAAAAGACCTATGATCCCTAATCATGCTAAACGAGGGAAATTCGAGCCGAACTATGAAGGCCCGTACATCATAGACAAGGTCTACCAGGGTGGAGCCTATCTACTCATGGACATGCATGGCGAAAGGCCCTTCAGGCCAATAAATGGTTGCTTCCTGAAGAAGTACTACGCTTGACGAGTCACGGCTTAGGTCAATGATAAATGACGACGACTATGTCCTCTCGCTATCTTCCTAAACTCAAACTCTATAAGTAGTAACCGGCTTACTTTACAACGGACCGAAACGTCCTTAAACTAACGACGGACCGAAACGTCCTTAAACTAACGACGGACCGAAACGTCCTTAAACTAACAGCGGACCGAAACGTCGTTAAACTAATGACGGACCACTATATTCTAAAACTAGCTGTTGACCGAGATGTCGATAAACTACAGTGGATTGCAGCATCTCAAAGCTGATACAAAAAAAAGAAGAAGAAAAAAAATAATAAAAAGAAAGAAAACGGTATGTCCATAAGCAAAATGGGCATGGATGAAAACCCGAAAGGGCTCCGTGAGTAAAAACAGCAGGGCTACCGGCGAGTCTTGTGAAAACCCGAAAGGGCGCAACCTCATTAGAAAAAAAAGAATAAAAAAAAAGAAAATGGTATGTCCTTAAGAAAAATGGGCACGGATGAAAACCCGAAAGGGCTCCGTGAGTAAAAACAGCAGGGCTACCGGCGAGTGTTTGTGAAAACCCGAAAGGGCGCAACCTCGTTAAAAGACACTTGCAAGGTCCTCTCGACCTTGCAAGGAGAAATCACCCGCGTGAGATCCTTACGACTCACAAGGGAGCAACACACTTAGGAATCCTCACGATTCCTAAGGAGAAATTACACTTGCGAGATCCTCACGACTCGTAAGGAGAAACCTCTTATGAGACCCTCACGGCTCATAAGATTCAAAAGTCTTAAGTTACAGAGACCTGAACCTGTTCTTAAGCAGCTCCCACAGCCTTCAATACTGCCCTATAAGCGGCTCAATGCTGACCCTTGTATACAATCCACGGGGTCGAATAAACATTTCCCTAACCAAGTCCTATTCGTGGCTAGGGATATGTTCGCACGGTGAGCAACCCTTGTGAGTCCTCTCGACTTATAAGGAGAAAACTCTCTTGTAAGATCCTTACGAGTTACAAGAAGCCATACGCTTAGGAGTCCTCACGATTCCTAAGGAAAAAACACACCTACGAGATCCTCCTGACTTGTAGGGAGAAATACCTTTGTGAGACCCTTACGGCTCATGAAGTCAAAAGCCTTAGTCGACAGGATCTTAACCCTGTTCGCTAGGCCACCTTTGCTTGATATTGACAGAGACAAGTGATGATTTGCTCCTGGCCATATCCCAGTTGTAGCGATGCTGATGCCAAAATTGGTGTCTAATCCCAAACTGGCGGCAAAAAGCTGGCGAGCCACACATGCATACGAAATAGCCGAAATGATGGGGCAACTTGCAACAAAACCAGCAAGTAAAAATGTATGCATGCGAAATAGCCGAAATGATTGGGCAACTCGCAATAAAAAGCAGAGAGTAAAAATAAAATAAATAGTCGAAATGATTGGGCACCGCGAAAAATAGTCGAAATGATTGGGCAATCGCGACCTTCGCGATATAAAGCTGAAATGATAGAGCATCGCGGAAAGAATTGAAAAATAAAAATAAAATTTATACCCTACAGATGATATCACATCGATCTCTGTATATAAGGGGCGCAAACGAAGAGGGAGTCACACTCCTCCTCCCCAGGTTTCATCAGAAGAAGAAGCCAAATCTCGACGGGTCACAGATAGCCTAGAGATCATCTCAACATTCGTCTCATTGCAGCAGACACAACATCAAGCAAAGCGGAACAGCGGCAACTCCCAGTTCCATGACTCGGCGGTGTACAGATGACCGAGAGTCAAATTCCGACTCCGTGAAATGCGGATAAAGTTAACCCCTCCTGGCTACGTGGAACGTGGATTATGTCACTTATGACCATTGGAAAATGTCTAGAGCGGATCCTGGTCCTCGCAGAGCACGGCAGTGAACCCATGTGAAGCATCCAGAGTGGAGCCTAGTCCTCGCCGAACACGGCAGTGAACCCGTGGGAAGCATCCAGAGCAAAATTCCTGGCTACGTGGAACGCGGATTATGTCACTTCTGACCCCGTGGAAAACGTCCACAGCGGATTCTGGTCCTTGCAGATCACGGCAGTGAACCCGTGTGAAGCATCCAGAGCGGAGCCTGGTCCTCGCAGAACACGGCAGTGAACCCGTGGGAAGCATCCAGAGCAAAATTCCTGGCTACATGGAACGCGGATTATGTCACTTCTGACCCCGTGGAAAACGTCCAAAGCGGATCCTGGTCCTCGCAGAGCACGGCAGTGAACCCGTGTGAAGCATCCAGAGCGGAGCCTGGTCCTCGCCGAACACGGCAGTGAACCCGTGGGAAGCATCCAGAGCAAAATTTCTGGCTACGTGGAACGCGGATTATGTCACTTCTGACCTGGTGGAAAACGTTCAGAGCGGATCCTGGTCCTCGCAGAGCATGGCAGTGAACCCGTGTAAAGCATCCAGAGTGGAGCCTGGTCCTCACCGAACACGGCAGTGAACCCGTGGGAAGCATCTAGAGCAAAATTCCTGGCTACGTGGAACGCGGATTATGTCACTTCTGACCCCGTGGAAAACGTCCAGAGCGGATCTTGGTCCTCGCAGAGCATGGCAGTGAACCTGTGTGAAGCATCCAGAGCGGAGCCTGGTCCTCGCCGAACACGGCAGTGAACCCGTGGGAAGCATCCAGAGCAAAATTCCTGGCTACATGGAACGCGGATTATGTCACTTCTGACCCCGTGGAAAACGTCCAGAGCGGATCCTGGTCCTCGCAGATCACGGTAGTGAACCCGTGTGAAGCATCCAGAGCGGAGCCTGGTCCTCCCAGAACACGGCTGTGAACCCGTGGGAAGCATCCAGAGCAAAATTCCTGGCTACGTGGAATGCGGATTATGTCACTTCTGACCCCATGGAAAACGTCCAGAGCGGATCCTGGTCCTCGCAGATCAAGGCAGTGAACCCGTGTGAAGCATCCAGAGCGGAGCCTGGTCCTCGCCGAACACGGCAGTGAACCCGTGGGAAGCATCCAGAGCAAAATTCCTGGCTACGTGGAACGCGGATTATGTCACTTCTGACCCCGTGGAAAACGTCCAGAGCGGATCCTGGTCCTCGCAGAGCACGGCAATGACCCCGTGTGAAGCATCCAGAGCGGAGCCTGGTCCTCGCCGAATACGGCAGTGAACCCGTGGGAAGCATCCAGAGCAAACATCGGACTGTGGAGTCCTTAAATCTACGGACTGTGATGTCCTTAACCTCCACCGTGATGTCTTAAAACTAACATCAGACTGTGAGGTCCTTAAACTCACGGACTATGATGTCCTTAACCTCGACGGTGATGTCTTAAAACTAACAATGGACCGTAATGTCCTTAAACTAATTTTATCTTGGTTCAAGGGTACATCTCTTCACTCCTTTGATATTTGTCGTTGTAATTCCTCAACGTCTTCAAAGAGGTGACGGGTCCCGACAACCACACATTTCACGGACTGTGGGGTCCTTAAACCCATGGACTATGATGTCCTTAACCTCGACCGTAATGTCTTAAAACTAACAACGGGCTATGGAGTTCTTAAATCTACGGACTATGATGTCCTTAATCTCGACCGTGATGTCTTAAAACTAATATTGGACTGTGGAGTCCTTAAATCCACGGACTATGATGTCCTTAATCTCGACCGTAATGTCTTAAAACTAACGTCGGACTGTGGAGTTCTTAAATCCACGGACTATGATGTCCTTAGCCTCGACCGTGATGTCTTAAAACTAATGTCGGACTGTGGAGTCCTTAAATCCACGGACTATGATGTCCTTAACCTCGACCGTGATGTCTTAAAACTAACATTGGACTATGAGGTCCTTAAACTCATGGACCATGATATCCTTAACCTCGACCGTGATGTATTAAAACTAACATTGGACTGTGAGGTCCTTAAACTCATGGACTATGATGTCCTTAACCTCGACCGTGATGTCTTAAAACTAACAACGGACTGTGGAGTCCTTAAATCCACGGACTATGATGTCCTTAACCTCGACCGCGATATCTTTAAACTACGGTATTCTGGAAAACGTCCAGAGTGGAGCCTGGTCCTCGCCAAACATGGAAGTAAACCCGTGGGAAGCATCCAGGGCAACCCCTGACTCCGCGAAATGCGGATAAGGACAACTTCACCCATCACTTGCGGGTCCTCACGACTCGTAAGGGAGTAGATTCTCTTGTGAGATCCTTACGACTTTCAAGAGAAAACACACTTGGGAATTCTCACGATTCTTAAGGAGAAATTACACCTACGGGATCCTTTCGACCGATAGGAAGAAAATTCTTTATGAGACCCTCACGGCTCATAAAGTTGAAAAGTTTTAGGTGACAGATCCTACCCCCGTCTCTTAAGCCATCACTATCTTATAAAGAGTTCAAGATTAACTGTTATCTACCATCTATGGGCCACACTTGCCAAAGCTACATGTCACGGAAATGGAGAAGTTATTCATGAGCATATAAACTACTTCACGCCAGAGTAAAATATAGAGGAATAGAAGGGTACAACTCATGGAGTTGAGGGTTTGGGACTATACCCCTTAAGAGTCGAGATTTGAGTCAATGATAAATGACGATACTTGTGTCCGCTCGTTATCTTCTCAGATCAAGATTCTGAAAATTATATACCAACCCGAAACTGGTCATACACTATGAATTACTCTGCACTACTTCACCCACGTATATACTTACGTGGGCAAAGTAGTGGGGGGCATTTGTTCCCGCAAAAAATTTCTGCACAAAAGAGCCCAAGGCATCAAATGGCAGCGATACGCTTAAGAAAATGTGAACCTGTATTTTCCGGGCTGTATTTTGATAAACTCCCGAATGAGAAACAGATAAATTCTGATGGTATTGAAAGCATCTTGAAAAAACCTTCGATTTGATATATTATGGGCCTCATAATTCATCCGGGATCAAAAGTTATGAGCAAATGTCTATGCACATGTGATCTAAGGAAGAAGATGCGAACCAGTATTTTCCGAGCTGTATTTTGACAAACTCCAGAATGAGAAACAGCTAAATTCTGATAGTATTGAAAGGATCTTGAAAAAACCTTCGATTTGATATATTATGGGCCTCATAATTCATCCGGGATCAAAAGTTATGAGCAAATGTCTATGCACATGTGATCTAAGGAAGAAGATGCGAACCAGTATTTTCCGAGCTATATTTTGATAACCCCGGAATGAGAAACAGCTAAATTTTTTATGTTATCGAAAGTGCCTCAAAAAATCCTTCGATTTGATATATTATGGGCCTCATAATTCATCCGAGATCAAAAGTTATGAGCAAATATGCTATGCACGTGTAATCTAAAGTAATGCTCTACTACATGGGGAGTGCATTTTTAGTCCCACATCGAGAAAAGGAGAGATGACTTCTCTACCACTCCCATATAAATAAGAGGGGATACCTCTTAGAATGGGAGGAGTTCAATGCTCAAAGGATTCAATACTCAAAGGAGCTTAGTTCTCCAAGATAGGAGCATGCTTCTCCCCATAATGCGCATATGCGCAAGCGCCATGTGCGCTACGTGCAACGCACGTGTGCCCGCCATGCGCGCACCACATGAGAACATTTAATAAAATTAAAAGGAGCTTAGTTCTCCATAGGAGCTTAGTTCTCCATATATAGAAGCCTGCTTCTCCCATAATGCGCCATGTGCGCTATGTGCAATGCACGTGTGCCCGCCACGCGCGCACCACGTGCAACACAAGTGCGCACCACATGAGAATATTCAATAATATTAAAAGGAGCTTAGTTCTCCATAGGAGCTTAGTTCTCCATATATAGAAGCCTGCTTCTCCCCGTAATGCGCCATGTGCGCTACGTGCAATGCACGTGTGCCTGCCACGCGCGCAACACGTACAACGCACGTGTGCACCACATAAGAATATTCAATAATATTAAAAGGAGCTTAGTTCTCCATAGGAGCTTAGTTCTCCATATATAGAAGCCTGCTTCTCTACATAATGCGCATATGCGCAAGCGCCATGTGCGCTACGTGCAACGCACGTGTGCCCGCTATGCGCGCACTACGTGCAACGCACGTGCGCACCATATGAGAATATTTAATAATATTAAAAGAAGCTTAGTTCTCCAAGATAGGAGCCTGCTCCTCCCCATAATGCGCATATGCGCAAGCGCCATGTGCGCTACGTGCAACGCACGTGTGCCCGCCATGCGCGCACCACGTGCAACGCACGTGCGCACACATGAGAATATTCAAAGGAGACTCGTTCTCCATAGGAGCTTGCTCCCCCCATAATGCGCATATGCGCATGCAAGCTCCATGTGCGCTACGTGCAAATATGAGCGCCTAACACGTGCGACGCACATGCGCGAACGCAAAGAAGCCTTTTTCAGCAGCGAGAAGCTTAAGCTCCAGCCTGTTCTTTCCCCCTGATGAGTGAGACATGGTTCAAAGGGTACATCCCTCCACACCTTCGATATATGACACTGTAATCTCTCAGTGTCGTCGGAGAGGTGGTGGGTCCCAACGACCAATGATCCTTTTTTCTAAAATAAAAAAAAAGAGAAGAAAAGAGAGAGAGAATACAGAAGAAGAGAGAGAAAAACCCTCTGCAAAAAAGAGCGAGCTCTTAAGAAAAGAAGAATTTTCTTCATACTCGAGGTAAAAAAAAAGAACTATATTCTTGAAAAAACAGAGATGAAAATATCTCATAAAAAGAAGAATTCTCTTCTAAAAAGATCATAGATCTAAAAACAAAGAAAAGACCAAGGTCTTTGACGATAAGAAAAAAGATCAAAAGATCTAATTATAAAAAAATAATAATAAGAAGTATTTTTACTTCGTCCACAGATCTTTGATCTATAAAGGCAGAGCCTTTTATCAAATACAAGAACTGCTGTTCTTAGATCTTGAGGCAAAGCCTCCTTAGAAGAACATAAAAGTTGTTCTATGATCTTAAAATCGATCAGATGCGCTTTGCGCTAGTGAAAAGTGCCTTGCACTCATGAACTGCGCCCTTGCGCTCATTGGATTGACGCACAGCGCCAGAACTTGCCACGTGTCAATCAGAGACACAATCTGCGCTTTGCGCTCCTGAAACAGAGCGCTGCGCTCATATACTGGCGCTCAGCGCTAAGCGCGCCACGTGTCACTCACTGGCGCGCCAACAGACTAGCAATGGAAAGCTCAAGTACGCTAATGAACCGGGGCTTGGCACTAAGCGCGACACATGTCACCCTCACGTGCGCTAGCGCAATACGCTCTTTAATTGGCGCAAAGCGCCTGACGCGCCACGTGGCGCACTATCAGAACACCACTTTGTTCCTGATAAATGCTATGCATTTAATTCCAGACAAAATGACAGAGCCCAATGTTTAGCATTATTAAAAGGGGCCGAGCCCAAATAAAGGCTTAATAGCCAGGACAAAAATTTTAATTGGATTTAGCCCAATTCTGGCCATAAGTCCTCAACTTATTTTGAAACGAGCACATCTGCTCTTTCAACCAAATCACCTCGGTTCAAGGGTACATCTCTTCACTCCTTTGATATTTGTCGTTGTAATTCCTCAACGTCTTCAAAGAGGTGACGGGTCCCGACAACCATACATTTTACGGACTGTGGGGTCCTTAAACTCATGGACTATGATGTCCTTAACCTTGACCGCGATGTCTTAAAACTAACGTTGGACCGTGGAATCCTTAAATCCACGGACCATGATATCCTTAATCTTGACCGCGATGTCTTAAAACTAACGTGGGACTGTGGAGTCCTTAAATCCACGGACTATGATGTCCTTAACCTTGACCGCGATATCTTAAAACTAATGTCGGACTGTGGAGTCCTTAAATCCACGGACTATGATGTCCTTAACCTCGACCGTGATGTCTTAAAACTAATATCGGACTGTGAGGTCCTTAAAATCACAGGCTATGATGTCTTTAACCTCGACCGTGATCTCTTAAAACTAACACCGGACTGTGAGGTCCTTAAACTCACGGACTATGATGTTCTTAACCTCGACCGCGATGTCTTAAAACTAACAATGGACCGTAATGTCCTTACACTAATTATCGACCGCAATGTCATTAAACTAAACAATAGAGCTCAATTGCTCTCTTGTCGGATCCAAACGACCCCATTAAGTCGATCTTAGTCTAAAATTAGACTAACGTATTCTTAACAAACGTTTAAGTTGATCTTAGTCTCAAATGAGGCTAACGTGTCCTTAAACCCCCCCAAACCCAAATCTAAGAAAGATACGGATTTGGACTAGTCCACGCCCTATAGGCGACAACACAAATTAGTCTCCGTATACAATCCACGGGCAACCAAACACAAAACAAACACCCACGACACGAAGTGATCATATGGAGAAGGAGAAAGTTGTTACTGCGATGCGGTAGCGTAATAAACTGCAGAGACTTGCGCCGGCAGGGAAGAGCGTCCCCACAATCAAAATCCCCTCAAACGAGGGGGAATCTGACGAAGTCTGCTATATCGGCCGCATCCGTTTAAACCTTCGATACATAGTGCCATAAATCAACTTGGCATCTTCGGAGAGGTGGACGGATAGCACCAATTAGCATCTGCCCCCAGATTCAGGCAAGATGTTCAGTCTTCCCGGCTTCCGGCGGTGAACAGGACTATGATGTCCTTAATCTCGGACTGTGGGGTCCCTTTAAACCCACGGACTGTGATGTCTTTAACCTTGGACCACCTTGTCCTTAAACTGGTAATTGATCGCAAAGTCCCTAAACTAAAACAATAGAGCCCAAATGCTCTTTTGTTGGATCTAAATGATCCTGTTAAGTAGATCTTAGTCTAAAATTAGACTAACGTATCCTTAACAAATGGTTAAGTTGACTTTAGTCTAAAATTAGACTAACGTGTTCTTAACAAACTGTTAAGTTGATCTTAGTCTAAAATTAGACTAACGTATCCTTAACAAACGTTTAAGTTGATCTTAGTCTCAAATGAGACTAACGTATCCTTAAACCCAACCCCAAACCCAAATCTAAGAAGATACGGATTTGGACTAATTCACGCCCTACGGGCGACAACATAAATTAGTCTCCGTATACAATCCAAGGGCAACCAAAAATAAAACAAACACCCACGACACGAAGTGACCATCTGGAGAAGGAGAAAGTTGTTACCGCGATGCGGTAGCGTAATTAACTGCAGGAGATTGCGCCTGCAGGGAAGAGCGTCCCCACAATCAAAAACCCCTCAACGAGGGGGAATCTGACAAAGTCTTCTACATCAGCCGCATCCATCTAAACCTCCGATACATGGTGTCATAAATCAACATGGCATCTTCGGAGAGCTGGACGGATAGCACCAATTAGCATCTGCCCCCAAATTCAGGCAAGACGGACCTACGCGGTCGCGTCTCTGTGTTTCGGAGGAGAACGGTCGCCACGCGCTTGCTTGTCGTCTCGAAGTCCACTTGGGGTACCTACACATCATAACGTATCGTATCGCGTTAAAATCAAATTCGAAGACGAAACGACACACGAAAACCAAAAACGACACGCTTAAAAGCCTATAGGTTAGAACCTATGGTTTGCATCTCGCAACTCAACCCAATAACACTCGGGATAGGAGTACAAACGTCAAGTGACCGAGTACAAACACAAATATCAAAACTTAGATTCGAAAACAACTAAGGCAGCAACATTGAAAACATGCTCCAGATTTTGTTTAAGGTGAAACCAAGGTGCACAAACAACTCTGGGGTGATGTATATGAAGTACATTACCTACTGAAGCAACTTGGGCCCTAACCCCTACCCCATGGCCGGCCACACCCATGTAATTTCCGGCCTGCTCGGTTCTTCAGGGTGGGATGGGGTTCGTCTTGGTATGGTAGCCTCCTAGGGTCCAATATTGGTCAATGGTATTGTTTACTTTTCAAGTTTTGGTCTCGGGTTACTCCAGATTTCTCTGCACCCACTAAAACTCACAAACCGACATTTACAGTTTTCTGTTTTCAGTTCCAGGTTTTGTATTGTGTTTGGTTTGGGTTTTTGACAAATTGAGGGGTTTAAGGACACTAATAAGGTTCAATAACACAATCCCAACTCAAGAAAACCCTAACCCCTTTCTATGAATTTTCAAAGCTCACAAAAACGCACCAAATCATAACTAAACACATATATGGTTAAAAGCGAATGAAAAACTACACTAAGTGTGAAGGGATTATCTCGTTTGGCACTCATGAAACCCATACAGCGCCAAAACGCAAACTTTCTTGGTCTAAGGTGTAGCTTGTGAGCTCTAGCACAAATTTTGTGAAATGGAGATGGAGTTTTGATGAGGGAAATGAGGTGTTTGTGAGGGTTTGATGAAGAGGGAGATGAGGTCCAGCCATGGGCTGAAGAGGAGAGATGAAGAGGAAATAATGAAGGAGGGAAAAGTTATGACCAAGGTTGACCCCCTCACCACTCTCTCTCATGCTCATATCTCACACTATTCATATTTTTTAATATTTTCCTTTCCTTTTCTTTTCTTTTCTTTTCCTTCTCAATTAAAACAACAACCATGCCAAAATAAATGAAGAGAAGGCCATGAAGAAAATGTAACAAGTGCTAAAAAAATGATATGTGCACAAAACACGCTTAAAGTCCCATTAGCGATTTTTAATCGCGATTAGCACTAAAATAGTGTCAAATAAATCATAAACTTTTATAATTTGCATGAATCACATAAAGTACCCTCTTTTTAGTAATTTCCATAATTTTCTAAATTTTTCCCAATTTATCGGTATTTAATTATACCGCCTTATTAAAATATTCAATATTTTATTATTTAATTACAAAAATTTCCAAAAATAATATTTTATTTTTTTGAAATGTTACAATATTCCCCCTTAAAGAAATTCGATCCTCGAATTTAAATTTAAACCCCTCAATACTAAAACATTTCAGTAAAAACTAAGCCGTCAGGGTCCCGAAACCATCAATACATAAAACACGTCGTAGCGCAATGCATGCGCATGAACAGTGAGCAGATAACTCAAAAACAAAACTCCGTCAAGTATCCCGCAATCATCGGAGTTATGGGGAAGACAACAGGGTTAAATCCAAAACGAAATCAACATGATATACATCAACACTATAAATATAAACACCTGAAGAAAATGCATGCCAAACCGTTTTAAGTCGCTGTGTGATGTGCATAACACTGCACAGTGGCGGACGTCTCTAGTAAGAAAATAACTCTCTCTCTCTATATATATATATCCTTTGTTTACATGCACGTACCGCCGTTTTGAAAACAATTTAGAAGGGTTTCTTGTTTTAAACGTTTCGTGTCATCTCAGACACATAGGTAAACACTGAGACTATAGCTCTCTTTTTGGAAATCCCTTCGATAACTATCAATGCATGCAAAATATATCCAGGTACTGTCCTCTGACTAGTCCTGCCCAACTACTATATCAATAGTAAATATCATAAAAACGTTGTTTACCCCAATCAGAGCAAAACTTTGTTCAAATTCCAAGGCGGGAAACGAAGCAACGCTTCTGTTTCCCCCAATCAGAGTAAAACTCTGTTTGAATTTCAAAAATTCAAAAATTGAAGCAACGCTTCAAATCCCTTGCGCTGCGCGCAGCGCGCAACGCGCCACGTGTCAGAAGCTGATGCGTCAGCGCAGCGCCCAAGGCAGCGCGCCCAATCAGAGCAAGGCTCTGTTTAAAAATTTTTTAAAGGAAACAACGCTTCAATTGCGCAAGCGCTGCGCTGCGCGACACGTGTCAGCGCAGTTGCGCAAGCGAAGTTGCGCAAGCGCTGCGTTGCGCGACACGTGTCAGCGCAGTTGCGCAGCGCTGTGCGCTGCGCGACACGTGTCAGCGCAGTTGCGCAGCGCTGTGCGCTGCGCGACACGTGTCAAGCGCTGTTGCGCTGTGCTGAGCGCTGTGCGACACGTGTCAAGCGCTGGTGCATCTGCACCAAACAGAATTAAAATTCCAGTAAGATCTTTCTGTTCTTGTTAAAACAAGAAGATTGTCTTCTGTAAAACAGAAGCCCTTGGATCAAAGATCCAACGGTGGGGAAAATTTCCCAAATCACTCAGAGAATGATCTTTTTAACAAATTTAACAAATTAATGGGCACTATCTAAAGGCCCCTAGACCCCAATTCAAAGAGGAGGAACATCAAGATCAAAAAACAACAACACAGAGAATAGAGAGAGCTCCGAAAAATTGTGAAAAGAACTCAAGAAGAGAAAAAAGGTAAAAACCTTTATAAAAAAAAGAAGAATTTCTTCTGAATAGATCATTGATCTAAGAACAAGATCAATGATCTTCAATAAATAAAAAATGATAACAGTGCCTTACACTTTTTTATGAACCATTGGTTCTGGAATCTTAAAGATTCTTTTCTTGAATCCAAAATTGGGTCAAGTTATTGAACAGTGCCCTGCACTTGCAAAATCTGCACTGTTGCACTTCTGGGTTGGCGCGATCCACCAGAGAGCGCCACGTGTCAGCTTCAAGACCACTTACGCCGTGTGCTTTTAAGATAGAGCATTGCTCTCTGAAGTTGGCGCAATTCACCAGAGCGCGACACGTGTCAGCAGCGCAACAGCGCAGCGCACTGGTGCAGCGCACTGCGCTGTTGCGCTTGCGCTCACCCGAGCATGACACGTGTCATCTCCATATGCGCTTGCGCTCTATAATTGGCGCAAAGCGCCTGACAGGCCACGTGGCCACTGTCAGTTTGATTAATGCACTGCATTATTTACAGAAGGGCTAAGCCTAATTAAGAAAGGCTTAACATGCCTAATTAAATGCAATGCATTATTTTAAAGAAGGGCAGAGCCCAAACAGATGCTCTGCATCATTTATAAAGGGACAGAGCCCAAATCAAAAAGGCCTAGCAGGCCAGAATGAAATGCAGTGCATTATTAAACAGGGGCAAAGCCCTAGCACAAGCCTAATAGGCCGGAAATAAAAAACGTTGAATATTCTCAACTGGACTTAGCCCAATCATGGCCGTAAGTCCTCAAATTAAATTGACTGAGTAAGAATGCTCTCTTAAATCAATTTACATCCGGTTCAATGGTACATCTCTGAACTCCTCTGACACCTGTCGTTGTAATCCTTCAACGACGTCAGAGAGGTGATGGGTTCCGATAACCACACATCGATACGGACTACGGGGTTCTTAAACTCGTGGACCGAAACGTCCTTAAACTAATATTCGTACCAAAATGGGAACGTTGGACCGAAATGTCCTTAAACTAATGTTCGTCCCCAAATGGGAATGATGGACCACCATGTCCCTAAAACTGGAACATGGACCACTATGTCCCTAAACTGGAACAATAGAGCCAATTGCTCTCTTATCGGATCCAAACGATCCCGTTAAGTCGATCTTAGTCTTGAGATTAGACTAACGTATCCTTAACAAAAGTTTAAGTTGATTTTAGCCTTAAATAGGGCTAACGTATCCTTAAACAATAACCCCAAACCCAAATCTAAGTAAATACGGATTTGGACTAATCCACATCCTACGGGCGACGACATAAATTAGTCTCCGTATACAATCCACGGGCAACCATAAACAAAACAAACACCAACGACACGAAGTGGAATTTTGGAGAAGGAGAAAGTTGTTACCGCGATGCGGTAGCGTAATTAACTGCAGGGGCTTGCGCCCGCAGGGAAGAGCGTCCCCACAATCAAAAACCTCTCAAGCGAGGGGGAATCTGACGAAGTCTGCTACATCGGCCGCATCCTTCTAAACCTCCGATACACGGTGCCATAAATCAACTTGGCATCTTCGGAGAGGTGGACGGATAAAACCAAATAGCATCTGCCCCGAATCTCAGGCAAGACGCCCACGTCTTGGCCGCCGTTCGGAGGGGAACAAACGTACTACTCCATAAGAAATCAATCCTAAAAGGTGCATAAGAATACAGCGTGCGTCTGGTGTGCACGGAAATCAAAATCCATGAATGTGCTATACATGTCCACAGAAACAACATCTAAGTGCAACGGGTGTGCAAGAAACATCTGTCAAGGGCAACAGGTATGCCTGACAGCAATATCAGGTGCATCTAATATGCACAAAGAATCCCGATTTAGTGCATCTGGTGTGCACCAAAATCGCATCTCAATTTATGCGTCCAACATGTGCGAAAATCCAAATCAGGTGCGTCCATCATGCACGAATAAAAATCTAAATCCTGTGCATCCAACATGCTCGAAATCACGAAATCCAATATCAAGCTCCGAACATGCGCAAAATCCAATCCAAGCGCGCCAAATATGCGCAAGAATCCAATCAGGTGCACAAGGTGCACAAAACAAATATCGAGTATCACAATCAAAATCGACGGTATACAACACATCTCAAATCCAAATCAGGTATACCATAGTATCAAATCTCATAACCATGTGATCAGCGTGCACAAAATCTAATCAAAACACTAAAAGTGCATGAAAATGCCGTAAGCATAAGTCAAATCATATGCATGCCCTAAGCATGAAGTCAAAATCAATACCTCAAATAATATCAAATCGAAGTCCTGTGCAACTGTAGTGCATAAAATACGTATCACTGCACTGCAAGCATATATGAACTATACCGAGTGCAAAAATCAAATCCGGTGCGTACCATATACACAAAATCTACCCAACTGTATGAAATCCATGAAATCATAAGCATGTGCAGGCAAGGCACCAAAAACGATATCAAGTGCAATAACTGTGTACAAATCATAAATCAATATAACGGTGTATAAAGCATATCTCAAGTGCAATAACTACGCACAAAATACAAATACTCGGTAGGGGCAACCATAGTGCACGAAAATAAATATCATGAAACTCGGTCATCAAAACTCAATCATGCGAATAAATCGCCCAAAATACCGAAATCAAGTATGGCGGAATAGTCCTGCTCAAGCACATCCTCTAAGAATCTCTGGCAAACTGTCATGATCACTCATAACATGTTTCGTCGACGATGCCGAACTCTGGCCTGCTGGTGTGCGTAAAATGACCACTCCTGGGTCCAAGTCTTCTTGTGCCTTATTCTAGAAAGGTCCTGTCGATATCTCTCCCAAATCTCGTTTTCTGCCGAACTGTCCGGAAGTTATCACCCTTCACTAAATCTGTTTCTTGTTCCGGAATGGCTGCATACTCATCGCGACTCCTTCTGGAAGATATATCCATATACAACGCCTCTGCATGCGTATCATATCTCTGATGTCGGTGGAGTGGAACGTCGTCTCATCAAGATCTCGTACGAACCTCTTACTCCACTTTTCTCTATGTCGACTGCTTCGGACTCGTCTCATCGTGGCTGCATGGACTGTGCTCCAACGGCTATACTCGTATCTGGAGTCTCCCAAGAAATGCATCTCACCATATAGCATCCGAATGAAGTCGAACCATTCGATCGATTCGTCAAAACCTCATAATCCCCCAAGAGCTCAACATCTTGGGTATGGTTTAATAGTATCGAGTACATACCACAGTATCGGTGGACCAGCCATAGAAGGGAAAACCCAAGCCTCACTAATGGCACCGCAGAACTGCCGCAAACCCTAAGGTTCAAAGGCTTTCACACGGTCATTATGTCGAGTTAGGGTTTCATTCTTCTAGAGGGTCCATAGAATTGCTTGCATATCTTTCCGAATACTTTAAACTTGGAATAATGGGTTTCTGACATTCGATCGCCTCTATCGCCTCTCAACGTATCCGCGTGAAGTCGTCTCTAGCTGGGATCAATCTATCTGATGACCTCGCATCGGGGTAAGCGAACGAACCACATGTCCTAGTCATTCATCCTCGGGTGACTAGCGACCTGCTATCATATCTCTAAGTACAACTCGTACTGCAATAGCTCCAACATCTGGGGCAATATCTCGTCGTTCGCAGAAACATCTGGCTCATTCATCTGCACGCTGAACAGTGCCTCAATCATCAAGAATAAGCGATACATCAATAGTCATCACATTCTGGCTGGCCTCTATCAGTGGCTCAATCCTCTAGTGCAAATCTGCACGCCCGAGAAATCTCACAACAGCGATCCATCAAACGCTCATGGCGCGAAAACACAATAACACGGCGCATCTATGCAAATCGTATGTCCCTGGAATCACGCCCTAGTCAGTCTTCGTCCGTGATGAGCTCGTGCTGACTGCAACTCTAGCCGTAGCTCTCTTCCCGTAATCGTGACAGCAAAATCATAAACTGGTACTGATGAGGATAGACCGTAGGAATGAATATAATACCGTGCAAAGAAATGTACATCCTAAGGCTTCTTAAGCGGAGTATCGTATCGTAAGTATACCGTGGAACATACGTACGGTACGTCACTTTACTCAAGCTACCTACTCCATCAACCAAGGGCCATCCTACACTCAGGAGGTAAAACTTAATGCTCTGATACCAACTTTGTCACGGCCCGAAAAGTACGGAATATGACCGACACTTAAATTACGAAACGTCTCAAGGCGTACGTAATCTAATAAGCCAAAACCCAGAAATCAAAACCAAGTAAAGCAGTAGAGTGAAGGAAAAACCAATTTAAATTAAGTAGTTTAACAACATAAGCCGAAGCATGTATTTTTAAAATCACAAGTCTTTTCTGAAAATTTTGGCAGAGTTTCCTTTGTAAATACTGGCCCCAAATGGGGTACAACATGATAAATATATGCATAATGATAAAGGCATCGCCAAGGGGAGCTAGCTCTTCGTCAATCGACGGCTACAGCCACGCAAGCAATATAATATACAACGCCGAAGGGCGAGGATCAAACTCAGGATAAAAATCCAACATCAACAAGAAACCAGATGAAACCATAATAATACAGCGCACGACTCTAAGGTCAAAAGAATAAACACTGGTCATCTATCTCTGTCAAATATACAAGTCTGGTTGATAGAGTTTTACTAGATACAACTTAAATAACAAATATACAATGGCGATCATGATGCAAAAGAACCCACCTACCAAAGCAATCACCCGGAAGGGACAGTGTGTCAGCAAAACCGCAACGAAACCTGTATGGAAAAACCTGCAAGAAACTGTGGTACAATGGGGGTGAGTTGCCAACTCGTGAGTAGAAAACATCACCGAGCAGAAATCATATGTATGACACAATTCTAGGTCAATACGATCAATAATATATATAACCTCAAATGATATGTCTGAAGCAAGAAAAGGTGGCAAGGGTAAACATCTGTACATAAGTGTAATCCCATGTGCTCGTGTCAGTGCCTCAGGTAGCAACATATCATATGAATGAGGTATGAATGCATGAAAACAGAATACATGTAAATGAAGAAACTGCTTTCATAACTTAGTGAGATTTCTGTATATTTAAAACGAGGTATCATCAATGAAATCAACATAAACAGTGTCTAGTATCGACACAAAACATAAATACCAATATCTCAATATCTCAGGCTCCGGCATCCGGACTAGCCTGTATCAACAAATCTCAATACCTCAATATCTCAAAATCTCAGTGTCTCAAATCTCACTATCCAGGGCTCCGTTAGTCCTGATCGGCCCCTATCATCAATCATAAGACCATGAACGGTATCCTCCGGATATCCGACGCGCTAGGTAAAATCACCGGTAGGCAGTCTGCCCCTGCCGGGCTCATCGTCTACATCTCGACCTTCTTGCCCCGGGGTACCTTACCGGGTCCACCATATACCCGCAGACGGTTCATCCAACTTCTCGAATCGAGTCTCGAAATCCATCTCATAACCGAGAAAACATCATGGTGGACGACTCATACATCACGAGAAAACCGCACTTTTCCTTTTAAAAAGAGAGAGAGAGAGAAGTTTATATATATTCTTGCGGTTTTCTCCCAAATCCAGGAATCTCATAAAAATCTGAAATCCAAGAATCGACAGTAAATAAACAGTGAATATCGGTATAAAACTCCATAATACTGCATAACAGTGAATAATAATATGCATGAATTTGCACGTAATAAGTGAAATGTCTAACCTGACATATAAAGCAAGTACACTAATATCATGTCGAAACTATCAGCTAACAAGCTATGCCAATGAAATAATATTCTCTAAAGTGTAAGTGATATGGCAATTACCGATGATGTTGTGTGTGAGCCGGCAAGTAAGTGTATGTGGAACATACACATCATTGGTAATGGTGCTGGTGTCCTGATCGCATGATTTCAATATTAACATATGAAAACACAATATAAGTATGCAATGCGATGCGAGCAGCAAGAATATGCGGGAGCTGAATATCAAATACAATGATAACGAATCTACGTATGTCTAAGTATGAGTCGTACAGTTTTGCCATTTGAAATAATACGAATCGTGTGTTTAGAAAATAGGGACTACGGTGTTTTTAAGAAAATGTACGTCCTTTGAAATATCCGTAGAATCCCTTGGCCTATCTTTAAAAATACCCACGATTCGTTAGTTTTGAAATAAGTATGACTCGAATCTAATCTATCATTTACAAGTAAACTACCGGACTAAACTAAACAGGCCGATCGAAAGGTAAGGAAACCGCCTAACATCTGAGTCGATACATACATACATATACATATACATACATATATATATATATATATATATATATATATATATATAACAGCCGGTGATCCCGCCTCAAAAGTATCCCATACGATACAATATCTATAATATGATATTCTCAAGTCAAGAGTGCGGATCTATCATCAATATATAGCTCGTACGGTGAATCCGCCGTACGGCCTCCCAAATTAGGGTACGGGTCAAATGTCACATCTATCACATTATTCATCTAGTATCCTCTTTATCAAATATCATGATCCGGGGTACTGATTTACGTCTAGTACAATACTGATAGCACATATGTATATGCATGCGTGTGTATGAAAACACAACGTCAAAGGACCCGCTAAAACATCGTGTCGTATCTCAAAATACGATCCACGTCACATCACCGATCTCACGGCCTCAAGCCCAAACTCATCGACTCATCTCCAATCCCAAGTACTATCCTCATAATCCCGTATATGTATATGTGTGTGTGTCTATATATATATATATATATACATACCCCCATATACGCACAGGTAATAATGTAAATGTATGCAAGTGTGTGTGTGTGTGCGTGTGTGGGTGTAACAACTACTCTAGGGTTTCGCAACTAACACTAAACTAATCCATGAACACATAACCATATCCTGAATATCCATGTCTCACATAAAAGATATCATATATATATAGTATATATAGCATACTGTACATCGAACTGCGGGGGTGCTATACGCCATCCATCCGACTTCCCCTGTAGATATATATCTACTCACTTTGACCTTCGTCTGCCGATACTGACGTCGCCAAGCGCTTGCTTGTCGTCTCGAAGTCCACTTGGGGTACCTACACATCATAACGTATCGTATCGCGTTAAAATCAAATTCGAAGACGAAACGACACACGAAAACCAAAACGACACGCTTAAAAGCCTATAGGTTAGAACCTATGGTTTGCATCTCGCAACTCAACCCAATAACACTCGGGATAGGCGTACAAATATCAAGTGACCGAGTACAAACACAAATATCAAAACTTAGATTTGAAAACTGTTGGGTTAGCCTAGCACCTCATGAAGGGTTTGGAAGCATCACATGTACCAAAGATTGAGTTTTTAGGGTGCTAAGTTAACAAACATCGGATCGCTCCTAGTAAAATTAGGGTTTCAAAATTTTGCACATCAACATAAGCAAGAAAAGCTAGGGTTTTGAAAGTACAAGCTTTGTAGCTCCCTACGCTAGACTCCTCGGCTACTTGGGGTTTAGAAACGGGTCCGCTTGAACTCCTCTAGGTCAACGATGATCCACCCGGAGTCCGCTTTGTCCAAGCTTGCAACTTCACCCGATCAATAGAATGAAATGAAGCTAACACTCCAAACAAGTGGGCTATACTTGTGTAGAATGGTGTTGTGGTTCTCTTTCTCACTTCAAAATCCTAACTTGATGAGTATATTGCTTACTACAAAAATCTAGAGAGCAAATGAGAGAGGAAGAAGAAGATGATGGCTATATCTTTAACAAGAGTGAAAAGAATAACCCCTTTTTTTTATAAGAAAAATGAAAATATATGTATATATATTTTCTTGTTCTCATCTCAAACCATGGTTAAACAATGAATATCTTATTGAACTTGAGTTAAAGCACAAAAGGAAAGTTTACCCAAGGTTAAAAGGTGGGTGAGGATGGTTAGGTCAAAAGAAGAGTGTAGAAACAAATCAATGATAACCATTTTCCATTTTCCATTTTGTTTTAAATCAAATGCAATAAAATCCATATATAAAACCATGGTGTGAATCTTATATTGCCACCATTTTCATGTATGTACAACCATGAAGGATGTATGTATGTATGTATGTATGTGTGTATGTACATCCATATGTGCATGAATTTATAAAGAAGGCATACATGCATGCATACATCCATCAAACTCAAGAAAGGATTTCAAGTGAGAAACTAATGGTTAAATGATAAATCAACACTTGATTTATCAATCCGGCCATATCACATATGACCCCACCAAAAGAAAGCCGCCCGATCAATATACGGTATCCTATACGCGCATTTTAATCGGGTCCATGCGCATATCGCATACGCGCACCACAACGTTTCGCCTGGACTAGGAAACTCCATTGTGGTACTCTAAGACTCGTCAATACGCCGACAGTGGGTGATGATCATATCAAGCACCCCCAAGCCGCAAGCGGTCAGCTAAACGTAACGGCCACCCGGGTATTGAGCGATCAGAAGAAAACAAGCGAACCTGCTACAACTCCCGTCGAGCCAATCGGCAACACTTCCCGCACAGTCCGGTCTCCTCGTCTGATATGTCGTATATCAAGTCTAGGGGTGGTAAACGTCAGACCCCAATAACTGATAACTCGTGCCGATGTGAGGCTCATAACGGGTCGAGAAACTACTGGTAACACTTACCAGCAAATCTCTGAATCGGCCCTGGCCAGGGACTTCCTTGTTACGGCCAATCGAGCACAGCGCAACATCAACCCCCAATACCGGGAGAGACGAAACCCCTCCTATCGCTCATTGCCTCCATGTGACTCGGGACTGTACCCAAAAACCACCGTTTTGCACGCCCTCATGGACGTGGTAAGGTGGAAATCAAAGTACAGTGGGAATCACACAAGACTCTATGACGATCTCGGGTCTACAGACTAACCTGTACAAGTGTCACTAGAGAACTGCCATCTGACGTGAGGTATAATACCATCTGGGAGTTCTCGGCGAGTCCGTCCAGTGTACCCAGTTTCCACTGACCACCCGTATATCATCTCTGATGTCAAACACCAATGGATATGGGATCATCCATCGCCTATCTCATGGGTCGAGAAGCGTATATGCTAGTCTACACTGGTATATCGATGCCCCGTCTCGATACACCTACGACTAGGGACCTTGAAGGATGTACTTATGGACTACCATGTCCCCACTAGTATGATCTGTATCATAGTCCAGGTAGTCAAGTACACATCCTAAGGGCTTTACCAACATGTAACCATAAGACAGTATAAAGAGACAAGTATACATGTTAAGATAAAGAGCAACCAGATAGCATACTATCAAATCGAGCAAGTCATCTCTATATATGTCCAAGCATCCAATATAATATACATCATCTGTACAATACTGGCCTCTAGGGCATACATACAACTAACAAAAACAACGCAAAACATAAGGCAACAACATTGAAAACATGCTCCAGATTTTTTTAAGGTGAAACCAAGGTGCACAAACAACTCTGGGGTGATGTATATGAAGTACATGACCTACTGAAGCAACCTAGGCCCTAACCCCTACCCCATGGCCGGCCACACCCATGTAATTTCCGGCCTGCTCGGTTCTTCAGGTTGGGATGGGGTTCGTCTTGGTATGGTGGCCTCCTAGGGTCCAATATGGGTTAATGGTATTGTTTGCTTTTCAAGATTTGGTCTCGGGTCACTCCAGATTTCTCTGCACCCACTAAAACTCACAAAACCGACATTTACAGTTTTCTGTTTTCAGTTCCAGGTTTTGTATTGTGTTTAGTCTGGGTTTTTGACAAATTGAGGGGTTTAAGGTCACTAATAAGGTTCAATAACACAATCCCAACTTAAGAAAACCCTAACCCCTTTCTATGAATTTTTAAAGCTCACAAAAACGCACCAAATCACAACTAAACGCATATATGGTTAAAAGTGAATGAAAAATTACACTAAGTGTGAAGGGATTACCTCGTTTGGCACTCATGAAACCCCTACAGCAGCAAAACGCAAACTTTCTTGGTCCAAGGTGTAGCTTGTGAGCTCTAGCACAAATTTTGTGAAATGGAGATGGAGTTTTGATGAGGGAAATGAGGTGTTTGTGAGGGTTTGATGAAGAGGGAGATGAGGTTCAGCCATGGGCTGAAGAGAAGAGGAAGATAAAGAGGAAATAATGAAGGAGGGAAAAGCTATGACCAAGGTTGACCCCTCACCACTCTCTCTCATGCCCATACCTTACACTATGCACATTTTTTAATGTTTTCCTTTTCTTTTCTTTTCCTTCTCATTTAAAACAACAACCATGCCAAAATAAATGAAGAGAAGGCCATGAAGAAAATGTAACAAGTGCTAAAAAATGACATGTGCACAAAACACGCTTAAATTCCGATTAGCGATTTTTAATCGCGATTAGCACTAAAATAGTGTCAAATAAATCATAAACTTTCATAATTTGCATGAGTCACATAAAATACCCTCTTTTTAGTAATTTCCATAATTTTCCAAAATTTTCCCTGTTCCCGCCAAAATTTTGGCTCAAAACCAGCTCCGTACAAAATAATAACAATAAAATAAAAAAAAATAAAAAATAATAATAATAATAAAGGAGAAAATCTCCCTTTCAGAGCTAAGCTCTGTTCAAATTCCAAGGCGGGAAATGAAGCAACGCTTCTGTTTCCCCCAATCAGAGCAAAGCTCTGTTTTAAAAATTCAAATAATAATAAAGGAAGCAACGCTTCAGATGATTCGCGCTCTGCGCTGCGCGACACGTGTCAGCGCAGTTGCGCTGCGCTCTGCGCTGCGCGACACGTGTCAAGCGCAGGTGCGCTTGCGCCAACTGTGCCAGAATTTAAACAATAAAATTTTGGAAAGATCTTTCTAATCTTGTTAAAACAAGAAGATTATCTTCTGTAAAACAGAAGCCCTAGGATCAAAGATCCAGCGGTGGGGAAACATCCCTAAATCAATCAGAGAAAGATCTCTTTAACTGATTTAACAAATCAATTGGCACTATATAAAGGCCCCTAGACTCCAAGTCTAAAACACACACACAGAAAAAGAGATACAGAGAGCTCTTTTAAAAACTTTAAGAAGAATTCAGAGAGAAAGAAAAAAGATAAACCTTTGAATAAAAGAAGAATTTCTTCTAAAAAGATCAATGATCTAAGAACAAGATCAAGATCTTGGATAAAAAAAAATAATAATAATAAAAAAGAAGTAATTTACTTCTTTACTAGATCTTTTGATCTATATAAAGGCATTGCCTTTTGATGAACCATCGGTTCTTGAATCTTGAGGTAGAACCTCTAAAAAGATTCTTTCCTGTGATCTAAATGTGATCAAGATGTGCTCTGTGCTACTGTACAGTGCCTTGCACTTTTGATTTGCGCTGTTGCGCTCCTTGGATTGGTGCAAGTCACCAAGAGCGCCACGTGTCAATCTGCGCCTTGCGCTCTTAAGAACAGAGCGCTGCGCTCTTTGATTGGCGCACTGCACTAGAGCGCGCTACGTGTCAGCAGCGCAATAGCGCAGCGCACTGCGCTTGCGCTCACCAGAGCGTGACACGTGTCACCTCCACATGCGCTTGCGCCTTGCGCTCATTAATTGGCGCAGAGCGCCTGACAAGCCACGTAATGCGCTGTCAGACTATTAAATGCCCTGCATTATTAAAAAAAAGGGCAGAGCCCAATCAAAGGCCCAACAGGCCAAATGTGAACAAAATGTTAAACATTTGCAAATTGACTTAACCCAATTCTGGCCGTAAGTCCTCAAATTAAATTGAACTGAGCACAACTGCTCTCCCAAATCAATTTACACCCGGTTCAAGGGTACATTTCCGAACTCCTCTGATATTTGTCGTTGTAATCCTTCAACGTCGTCAGAGAGGTGACGGGTCCCGACAACCACACATTGCTATGGACTGTGGGGTCCTTAAACTCATGGACTAATGCGTCCTTAAACCCATATTCGTCCCCAAAATGGGAATGTTGGACCACCATGTCCCTAAACTGGTAATACGGACTGTGGGGTCCTTAAACTCATGGACTAATGCGTCCTTAAACCAATATTCATCCCCAAAATGGGAATGTTGGACCACCATGTCCCTAAACTGGTAATACGGACTATGGGGTCCTTAAACTCATGGACTAATGCGTCCTTAAACCAATATTCGTCCCCAAAATGGGAATGTTGGACCACCATGTCCCTAAACTGGTGATACGGACTGTGGGGTCCTTAAACTCATGGACTAATGCGTCCTTAAACCAATATTCGTCCCCAAAATGGGAATGTTGGACCACCATATCCCTAAACTGGTGATACGGACTGTGGGGTCCTTAAACTCATGGACTAATGCGTCCTTAAACCAATATTCGTCCCCAAAATGGGAATGTTGGACCACCATGTCCCTAAACTGGTGATACGGACTGTGGGGTCCTTAAACTCATGGACTAATGCGTCCTTAAACCAATATTCGTCCCCAAAATGGGAATGTTGGACCACCATGTCCCTAAACTGGCAATGGACCACTTTGTTCCTAAATTAGAAATGGACCACCATGTCCCTAAACTGGCAATGGACCACTATGTCCCTAAACTGGAACAATAGAGCCCAAATGCTCTTTTGTCGGATCTAAACGATCCTGTTAAGCTGATCTTAGTCTCAAATTGGACTAACGTATCCTTAACAAACGTTTAAGTTGATCTTAGCCTCAAATATGGCTAACGTATCCTTAAATCAAAACCTTCAAATAGACTTTAGTCCCAAATTGGACTATAGATCTCCCAACCAACTTTGGTTCAAGGGTACATCTCTGAACTCCTCTGATATCTGTCGTTGTAATCCCTCAACGTCGTTAGAGAGGTGACGGGTCCCGACGGCCATACATTCAATGGATCACCATGTCTCTAAACTAGAACAATAGGGCCCCCAAATGCTCTTTTGTCGGATCTAAACGATCCTGTTAAGTTGATCTTAGTCTCAAATTAGACTAACGAATTCTTAACTAACGTTTAAGTTGATCTTAGCCTCAAATATGGCTAACGTATCTTTAAACCAAAACCCCAAACCCAAATCTAAGAAAATACGGATTTGGACTAATCCACGTTCTATGGGTGACGACATAAATTAGTCTCCGTATACAATTCACGGGCAACCACAAACAAAACAAACACCCACGATACGAAGTGAAATTCTGGAGAAGGAGAAAGTTGTTACCGCGATGCGGTAGCGTAATTAACTGCAGAGGCTTGCGCCTGCAGGGAAGAGTGTCCCCACAATCAAAAACCCCTCGAACGAGGGGGAATCTGACGAAGTTTGCTACATCGGCCGCATCCGTCTAAATCTCTGATACACGGTGCCATAAATCAACTTGGAATCTTCGGAGAGGTGGACGGATAAAACCAAATAGCATTTGCCCCGAATCTCAGGCAAGACGTCTCTCTCTCGTCGCGCCGCCATTCGGAGGGGAACATTCCTAATTTATCGGTATTTAATTATACCGCCTTATTAAAATATTCAATATTTTATTATTTAATTACAAAAATTCTCAAAAATAATATTTTATTTTTTTGAAATGTTACAGGGTAAGAGGGCTGCCAACTATCCATGCCCTATGTTGATGACACAACTGTGTCGCCATTTTCTCCCTGTGGAGGAATTCGAATTTTATATGCATAGAGGGATCCCCATTAGAGCTCTTCTTGAGGGTGTATCCACGTCCTACACACGCTTACATGATGTATGGTCGCGCACCGAGCCGGCCGAGGACGTGTCCGCTAAGACATCCAGCTCCAGCTCGACCGCGAGCGATAAAGAGCTTACCCCTACTGCGCAAGCGCGCTTTATGCGAAGAACAAATAGGGGGTAGAAAGGTTGATAGGATGGTGACCAACCTTGGTCAACGAGTGACGAGTTTGGAGCAGGGCATGACCACCCTGCCGGCGAGAGAGGAACGTTCCTGTTCACGATCAAGGAGACGGCGATGCCATGAGCAGTGAGGACACCGCTTTCGATAAGTTTGGGGATGGAGGTGGTTTGTAAATAGTTATCTTTGCATTGCATTTTTTGTACATATTTGTTTTTTCTTTCTTTGCATATTTAATTCCGCATTGCATCTTTATAAAAAAATATAAAAATGAAAAAAATGAAAAAAAAATATAAAAAAATAAAATCAATAAAAAATTGAAAATTTTTAAAAATTATAAAAATTGAAATATTCAACTTTGGCCGTATTTGACTTAAGTTCAACATTACGGTTGAATAGTAGGAAAAAACTAGATCCTAAACTTAGTAAATTAAAAACCCTAAAAATAGCCTTTCTTAAAGTTTAACTGTAGAAAATATATGTCCTTATAGTTTATTTAGAAATAGGCAAATTTTGAGTTCAGTTCTTGGGCTAAGTCAAAATAAGGGAAGAGTATTGAAATTTTTATTTGAAGTGTAAGTCTGAAAAATAATTCTGAAACTTAAGTCTAAATTCTGAAAATATATACCCTACAACTAGCATGTACACGCACCTTGAAACTTGGGATAGTAGAGGATACCTTGAAATGCTCTTGTCTAAAATCCTTAGTATGAAGGAAAATAAAATAAAAGTATAAGTGGTGAATAAAGAGATAAAAAAATGAAAACTGGTTTTGTAATTGTTTAAGGCAGCATAAATAAAAAAATATAGCAAGGGTGCTTTATCACCTAGTGCCTTAGACCAACTGGTTTGGGAGTCACTGCTAAGCCTTAGGTATTACAAGATGAGGAATTACGCCTAAATGCGCAATCACATTTTGTAATCGGTCGTTTAGTACCTCAAGAAGTATTAACAGTCGCATGAAGAATGTGTGAGCAATTTCATCTAAAAATTCACCAACTAAAAGCACTTTGGACGATGGACAAGAATATGATAGCTTGAATTGAATTTCCAAGTATAGGGGTGATAATTACACACACGTAGGGGTATATAATTGGGGTTTGGATGAGAGATATAAATGAAAGATAGGCCTTATATCTTCAGTAAAGATGATAGAAATTTCTGAGTTGAGACTGCACCTTAGAAGGAAAATTCAAAAGATACTGAAAGCTTAATAAATTCGCAAAACATATACGATCTTAAGTTAAATGAAGAGGGTGTGTGAAAAATATGGGTTGATAATTTCTAAGTTGAAGATAATAGAATTTCTTGCTAGAATACTGAATTGAAGAATGAGAGTCAACATGCCAAATTGATCGGATTTTGTGGGTAGTATCCGCTGAAAACCCTCAGGAGACAACACTCCTCCTACTAGGGACACCTAGAGGTTTAACGGTTTGTTGCACGAGCTTAGTGCAATCACGTCCCCTGCGAAAGTGAGGTTAGGATTTTTCGAGAATAAAATTGGCTTTGCTCGGGACGAGCAAAAGATAAGTTTGGGGGTATTTGTTCATATCAGAATTTTACATTATTATATCGCTCATTCTTAATCACATTATATATAAATAGGTGCTTTTGATCCATGTCTGCTAAATAGTTGCAGGTTACAGGTTCTCAGATCGTTACAGTGAAATTCATGAAAAAATCGCTACAAATGTGAGACTACGACCAACAATAGATGAATCTGTATGATGTCGCCTACCAGTTCAAGGAATAAATGAAAATTATTAGACAGTTCAATGCACAAAGCACAAGGGCGGCACAAGATTCAAGACTTCAACACGAAGCTCACGGCGAAAGTCCACATCATTCTGCACTGTTAGAAATCTGGAAGAAAATAGAAGAGATTCTGTGGAACCAAGTGAAGAAAACAGAAGGAAAAAGCAACATGAAGCAACCCTAAAAGATTAAGACCAAGATCCCACAATACGGCCGCGGAACCGCGGCCAAACATGCTTTTCTGCCGCGGAACCGCGGCCATATGGTGCACGTGTCGGTGCACGTGTCGGTGGGTGTCGGTGCTTTGACCCGGCTTTCTTAGGGCAGTCTTGTAAATTCAAGTGTGGATCAGAATATAACCTAGGGTTTTTTCTATCTATAAATAGGAAAGTTGAATGCCAAATGAAGGCATGCCTCTCTTTAGTTTTTACTCTTTTTAGTTCTTAGATCTAGATTTTTAATTCCATTGTAATGCGTTGTTGAGAGGACATCAATAAAGTAAGTTTTCTTTTTCAATCTCGCATTCTTCTTTGAATATTTTAATTCCTGCAATTTTAATCTGTTCTTTATTTATCTGCAATTTAGTTTGTCTAATACAAAAAATATAAAAATGAATTTTATTGTCACCTTCCTAATGAGTGAGTAATTCCTCACTTGTCAGGGGTAGGATAGGGAAGGTTTGAGAGAAGGAAATCTCTCTCACTCCTTTCTTTACCCATATAATTTTAAAATACGGACTCTATTTAATTCAACCACACACCGCTCACTACGTCATCCTATCCTACATGATAACGGTGATTCCCTAGTTAGACCAGTTGTGGTTGAATTAACCGGAGGTTAGGGCTAAGAGCCAAGAACGGACGAATAAGGACCAAAAGGAAGAAACTAAGTTTCTTCCCAGTCGCGCTAATCCCTGTTGTTGACTGTTACCCTAACACCTACTTTCTTAACTAGGGTATTGAAAGAAGTGAGAAGAATCCTTATTTCGAACTAATCTAATCCTAACCCTAGCAATCCTTTAAATCAATTTATTCTCATTCTTAGATCGTAAAACAAAACCTACCAAAGATAGGACTTAACTCGTTAGAACTTAAAGAAAAGAACATCATTTCCCTGTGGATCGACCCGTACTCAACCGGCTAGCTACCAAGCGACGCCAGCTTGATTGCGGTATTCTTAAATTTAAAATGCATACGAAAAAACACAAACAATCAACTGCTCTTGGGTATCACAAAAATAAAACTTTGTTTTTAGTATTTTTCAAATCTTTTACGGTTTTGTTTTGACGTGTTTCTTTCTCTTTTCTTAAGGTGACCATCATTTATTTTCTCTACCTTCTTTTCTTCTCCCCTCTTTCAATTTCTTTTGCCCTAATACTTTTAGGTCATTTGAAGACAGCGGTCTTTTTTGCACTTGCATATAAACACAAAGAAGAAATTATATATATTTTGAAGGAAAGAAAAAAATTTAAAAAATTAAAGAAAGAAGAAGATGAATATATAAAAGGCCTAACAAAATATAAAGAAAAATGAAAAGCTGAAGAATTCATAAATATTTTGAAGGAAAGATAAAAAGAAAGAAAGACAAGATGGATATATGAAAGACCTAAAAATAGGGAAAAATTGGACCATGATTAAATTATGAAGAAATAAAATATAAGATATAAGGAAAAAACAATAAAAGATATGATGAAAACAAATTAAACAAATTTTTATTTTCTTTCCAAAATATTTTAAGGGCTGGTTTGTCTTTTCATCCTTCTGTATTAACAATGTTAGAGGTTTTAACGGTGAAAAAATATAGGGAGATATTTTGCATCACTTTAAAACGTAGGGGGTTATGTGATACGTGCTCAAAATACAGGGGTTTTAGTGAAATCTAGCCTTATGTTATTAAAAAGACTAGAATTCATGCACGTGCGTTGCACGTGTTAGTTTAAAAAATTTAAGAAGGAGCGAGAGAGAAATGTGGAGGGTTCTAGAGTTTTATTTATTTTTTTAAAAAAATGAGAGGGGGTCCTCTAATCAACCCCTATTTGCAATATATATATATATATATATATATATATATATATATATATATATATATATATATTGGGAAAGATGATATGGAAGCTTCTAGATAAATAATTAATTCTTTTTTAGGGGAAAGAGGGAGATGACGTGGAAGGCTTGAGAGGTGAGAGAGATGATGTGGAAGGCTTGAGAGGTGAGTATTTTTCTCATTTTTTCTTTTTTTCGAGAAAAAAGGAGAAAGGTGGACCTCTAACCAAGGGTATTTGCATTATATATGGAAGGTTCTAGATATACAATTAATTGTTTTCTAGAAGAGAGAGAGAGAGAGTGTGTGTGTGTGTGTATATATATATATATTGGGAGAGATGATGTGAAGGGTTCTAGATAAACAATTAATTGTTTTTTGGGATGAGAGAGAGATGATGTGGAGGGTTTAAGAGGTGAGGGAGATGATGTGGAGGGCTTGAGAAGTGAGAATTTTTCTCCTTTTTTCTTTTTTTCTAGAAAAAAAGAGAAGGGTGGACCTCTAACCATGTGTGTGTGTATTGGAAGAGATGATGTGGAGAGTTCTAGATAAACAATTAATTGTTTTTGGGGATGAGAGAGAGATGATGTCAAGGGCTTAAGAGGTGAGGGAGATGATGTGGAGGGCTTGAGAAGTGAGAATTTTTCTCCTTTTTTCTTTTTTCTAGAAAAAAAAGAGAATGGTGGACCTATAACCATGTGTATTTGCATTATATATAGAGATAAGCTGGGCATGTCCTTATAATAAGCCTTTAAGGGTGGTGGGCCCATCCAACTTCACGACCTATCTCTGGTTTGGAATTTGAGACTGACCCAAAACTTAAATCTCGAAGGCTGCTAAAAATTTATTAAGAAATTATTAAACTTAGCGAATTCAATCCATTTTTCATAAAAAAACGCTTCTTAAGAACTAACAAAGAAACAACTATGACGATCATTACGGACCAACTACATCAAAGCCTCCCGAAGTGCATCTCATCAAACTCGACAATACCGTCCAATGCCTCAACATTTGATAGAAAGTCAGCACCAGAATTCCTTCATGGAAGATACGAGGCGCTCAAAAACCCTCAAGCAATCCATTCCACACTCATATATTAACAAGCATCAATTTGCATTGCCGGAAATAGAACCTTCATAATTAATCTAACCTATAACCAAAACCGAATCACACTCTAACCAAAGCTTGATTGCATGCAGATCAAACACCACGACTCGCACTACCTCTCTAGCTGATGATGATTCAATTAACAGAACAGTATTCCACTAGTCTCTAACCCTTTGCTCAAAGAACATAGCCTCGTTCGTCATGTCACGACACACATGCTCGTGTAGAGAATTTCTTAATCGAGCCATCAAATTTTGCCTTAAGTTCACAACGTTATGGGTGTAACCATTGAAAAGCAAAATGATTCATAAGGTATTCAGAGGACACCGAGTCACATCAGGTAGTCGTTGATGAACTTGAGTAGTTATCGGGCTCGCGGCATTATAATTCTTTGGTTTGGAATAGAGTCTTTTACTTGACCTCCTCAAGACTAGGATGGTGATCATCAAAGACCACTCCATTGCATTGCTTTCATATCATCCATGCTCCATATATAAGAAATGCTTTCTTGAGATGATGTTTGGTACCGCGGGCCCCTTTTAACCACTTGTTATAGCAATCGGGTCTTCAACGGAATTAAGCTCCAAAATTGTCTCGTCTATGTCCTCAAAGATAGCACATCAACAATTGATGATGCTCAATATTGGCAATCTCCAGGGTTAAGACACGTGGCAGATGACGTGTCCCAAGACTCAGAAGGAAGGGCCCACGTTGGCCGACCAGGCCGCCCAACACCTGACCTACAAGCACAAGCTGGCTCTCCTCAGGGATCCCTGCAAATTAGCCTCCTCGGCCCCTCAACTCGCCTCGAGCTGCCACGGGACCAAGACTCCTCGGCCTCTTCGCTCATTCCCGAGCTCCCGCCGAGGCCGTCTTCCTCGGCCCTCCGACCAACTCCACCACTTACAGGCGTAACCGCCGCTCCGCGAATCTCGCTATGCGCAGATTCCACGCCAGCAACATCCCACGTTCCACGCCATTATGATCCCCATTAATGGGCGATCCACTCTTTACGCGGGCGTGACGTCGGGAGAGAAACTGCCGGCGAGATCCTCGCGCCTGCTGCTGCGTGCCACCACTGTTATATAAACCCCCATCACAGATGGGTCAAGTAAGCCATTTTTTACTCTTTTAAGCCATGACTCTGCTCGGATCTCATCACTAACTTGATCGTCGGAGGGTCCTTGGTGGTACCAAACCACCCCGGGACTTCTTTGCAGGTACTCGGCACCAAACTTCTCGTACCGCCTCTTCCACCAAAACCCATTGAGACCCACACGCAACAGAAGATAACCATCTAAGTCCACCGGGAGATCAACGGAAGACAACATCTGACGGAGACCCGAAAAGGACCTCCATCAGTTGGCGCCGTCTGTGGGAAACAAACTCCCCAAAATACAAAGTTGGCCTTTTGATCTCCGCCCAAATGGCAAGCAGCCACCCTGAAGATCCTGGTACCAGCCGCGGCCTTTCACTCACCGAAGGCGGGGATGAGCCTCCTCCAATGACCGTCATCAACGCCCTCGCAGGCCGGATAGATCGGCTGCAATCCCTCGTGGAGGCCCTCGTCGGCGTCCAAACGGCCGGGCCTTAGCCCCAGGTCGCCGCTCTACTTCCTCCAGAAGGCTCTGCCCCCGTCTGGACGGCTGACCACCAGCAGGCGACGACTCCTGGCCACTGATCTCTTGAGCTGGTGCTCCATGAGGCCCGCTGGGCCCCCCCATGGCTCCACACCAAGATCCGCCGTCAGAACGCCCTGCCCCGAACCTCTACGCGACCCTTATCCCCCTGAGGAGATGTCAGTCACCTCGCCTATCCACAGGCGTGGTCGACACTACCACACTCGGCAGGGCCACACAGAAGGGGTTCACCTCAGCGGTGCCAGAGCCACCTCGCCTCGGGATTTGAGGCAACTCATCGAGAGGAACTGAGGCCGCTCCCAGACGCAGGTCACCCGCAGTGGAGGCCAGGGATCCCAAGGCACCGATTCCTCGGGATACCACTGTCATGACCCAAGGGTGGATGTGACCGGCACTTAGATTGTATCATATCTAAAGATATGCACACAGTCCAAGTAAACCGAAAAACCAAGATCAAATACCTTTTTGCGGAATTCTTTATAAAAATTTTAGTTTAAAGTAAAAATCACAATTTATTATTAAACAAGTATAAAGTGTTAAATTTGGTTGCATCCTTAGTTGGGATCAACAATATCAACAACGGAAAACAGTTCTCAATGTATAGGACATCAACATGAATCTCAGACATAAAAAGAAGAAATCACAATTTATAGAACTAAACGATCTCAACTGTCAAATAATATATACTACATATGTAACCCACCCAGCAAAAGATATGAAAAAGCTGCAAACGTAGATCTGCACTGCAGCTAACCGTCCACTCTACCCCTGCAAGGAACTGTGGCACAACGGGGGTGAGTTGCCAACTCAGTGAATATAACTAACATATAACGGTTAATAACGTAAATATGACGATCATACTACTGAAATGTGAACAAGTATAATGTATGATTATATGTGAAAATCAAGAATATATAATACAAATCTCATAGTCCAACTGAAATCTCATCATTTATTCCTAATAAATTCATTTCACCGTGTCTATCATCGACACAAAACTTCCATTTCTCACAGACATCATTCCTCGAATGATCCTGACATCAACAAAGTCCACTATGTATCCGACTGTATTCCCCACCGACTCAGTCTGGATAAAACTGTAAATCCGTAACCGTATATCCACCGACTCGGTTCGGAATAATACTATAAATCCGTAACCGTATATCCACCGACTCGGTTCAGAATAAAACCAAATCATAAAAACATCTCAGGGTGTACATGTCTCATCAATCATGAAAACCACTGGATTTATGTAATAGTGTTTAAAACTCAAAATCATAAATCCTCAATACTGCCATTACCTTTTACATCAACATAAAATACTCAGATATTAAACATGATATTAATGATGCAATTTACTACTATTATTGGGGGGTAAGATACGATATGAATTATTTTAACAATAATTTTGCTAAGTGAAAAAGTGACATGGTAATATCGACGAGGTGTGTGTAACATATAGATGTGCACGTGGCATGACTCGTCGATACTTGTGTAGTGTTCTAGCAACTAAACAAGTATATATGAATGATGAATACAAATGGTCAATTTGGCATAACAGAATAATGCATTAATTAAAACTACGAGCGTATCACGCCATCTTTACACAATTTCCCGGTAGATGTTTAGTCTACTCACCGGAAAACGTGAATCTATTTAGGAATTGCCAATCCCTTCCCTTTCCTCGCTGCCTCCGTAAATCCCGTATTCGAATCTGTCACGCCCCGCTTCCCGGTGTACGGCGAAGGGGACGCGACGAGGCCCGCTACGTATATACTCAGAAGTACATACGCTAAGCGTATCTAAGCAATATAAAAGTAAATCACAAGAGATAAGAGATATAGAAATAACAACAACTTTATTAATAACATTCTTTTGTACAATGCATGAAAAGTAAATACAACTGAAATGGAAAGCGATGCCTAAACAGTGGCATAACAGGAAATGAAAATACTGAATAGAACAAGGTACAATATCTAGAGCTCGGGGTCTTCGTGAAACTGCTCCAAGTCTTCACCGGTGGGCTCAATCTCTGCTGGGTCCAAAGCACCTGACGACATTCAAAGAAGAAAGAAATAGAATGTCGTCAGCGAACAAGTCGCTCGGTAAGTCCCAAAGATAAGGGAGACATAGACAGAAAGTAAGAGAGAGAGAGAGAGAGCTCTTTTAATGTTGTATTATAATATTGTAATATTGTATTAACTTTGTTGTTTGTAGCCTGGTACAGAAGATGCCAGTGTATACGAGGGGAGTCCCACTTACACCGAGGACTTTGGTAACCTGTAGTACAAGGTTCCGTCGATAATACCACGGAACAACGGCATGGATGTAATTACATCTTAAGTGACCACCTCGTGCCACTTTTAACATATTCCGTACCAGTCTACCCCTTAAACCCTGCGATGTCTTGTTTGTATTGTTATCTTATAAAATTGTATTGATTGTATGAGTGATTGACTGACTGACCGAAACCATGATATCAGGAAACGGTTATAACCGTAGAGTCATGTAAATGGAATACTGTGAATCATGTAAAAGGAATATATATCCATGGTTCGGTTCGGTCAAGTTGTATAACCTGATAATTGTATTCATGGATTCATGTGTTCATATTGAATTGGAATCTTGTAGTTTATAAATTGACTTGAATCATATTCAAGTCAGATTAATCAGACTCAAACCCGAGTCAGACAATCAGAAATGTGAATCGAGGTCTTACAATTGCTAGGGTCCTAGGGTAACTTATAAAACTTGAGGGGGTTTTATGTAAAAAGTACTTTTGTATAGTTTTCAAGATACACCCCAAGTATTTATTATTCGTCTTTATTGTTATAATGAGTGTAAATTTTATTTGTGTTATTCTAGTGAATATATCCTAATAAAAGTATTAAATTATAATATTGATTTATTTGAAAATCCATGGTATTTTAATATTACTTTTAATCTTGTAATTTTTAGGAAAATGTGGAAACTTTATCTTATAACAAAATAGGCGTTTAAATGATAATTATATATATGTTAATACAAGAATAATTTTAAATAAATATTTTATTCTCCAAAATCTCATTTTTCTTAAATGTCGTATTTTAAACCTTTCGAGACCGAATGCTCCTTGCGGAGGTCTGAATCTCGCACTACTAAGCTCGAGGGTGCATGATAAACCGTACTATCCCTAACGAATTCCCCAAAGGTGGGTTGTAGTGGCGCTTTGCAAAGATTGAATAAATACTAATCATTTAGAAAACGGTTTTATAAAAGTAAGGTATTTATTTGTAAAAGGGTGTAAATTTCCGTATTTTAGATTCTAGAGTTTCCTAAGCCAACTAGCCTATTTCTAAATGGTCTAAACGACAAGTCATTAGAAGCCTCAAATCGCTTCTTCACCGCCAATTGTGGCCAGATAAGTACAAGTGAGGAGGGAGGGATCCGCTCACGAATCGTGAGGCGGGCCTTTTAAAGTTACCCAAGCTCACTTGCCTAGCCTAGACACCACAAAGTCAGTTTAGATAAACGATCGATATCCATGACATATCGTATTTTCCTATTAAAAGATTTTGTTTTAAAATTGTAAACAACTTAGGACTTTTAGAAAAGGTTTATAAAGAAAAGGGTATTTTAATGTAAAGTCTTGAATTTTCGTATTCTGAGTTTTGATGATATCAATTAGGGTTGTAATTGCGTGTGTGTGGAGGTAGGTCATTACCTCGTGATCTACGTTAAGGTATAGCAATTGTTAAGGGTTAAATGTAATAACTAAACATTGTGGTATTTAAGTGAAAGAAATACGATATATGGAAACGTTATCATTTCATGTGAAAAACTTTATCCAAATTGATCTTTAAGTGATTAATAGTCAACATGAATATGTTTACGCATTATGTAATTTGTGACAAGTGAGTTTTGATAGAAAACCGAATCGGAAATCGGTTTGTTCCGATTTCCGTCGGGTTTTAAAAAGTCGTATTTTTCTTACAAGAAAAGGAAGATAGAAAGAGGGGGACTTACAGGTTTGGACAAGCTAGAGAGTGCTAGGAAGGTAGTGGGTTGTCGGGCGTCGACACGTCGCGAAGGGTCCTAGTATGATCGCCGGAATTCGTCGGAGCTTCGCCGTGAACTTGTTTTCAAAACACACACTTCTTGGAAAACTTTTGAGAGAGTGGCTCAAGATTTTGGGGGGTGAGAGGGTAGTGTGTAGGGTTGGTATTTATAGGGTTAGGCTAGGGTTAGGTAGATGAAAAGTTAAAAATAAAAATATGATAAAATGAAATAAAAATGTATTAAAAGTGGAGTAATTGGGGTTTTTAAAGAGATCTGGAAGTGGTATGAGGCTGAAACTTTGCAGGTGCATAGGGAATATGAAAAGACACAACTTTCATGTTGTGACCATCGCCGGAATCGGCCGAATCGGTGGTGACTCGGCCGTGACTCGGTCGGAGCACTGAGTCGGCCGAGTCAAGGCCGAGTTGGCCGATTCCTGGCCGAGTCCGGTGGCCTGGATCCCCCCGAGGTTCATCTAACTCCTGCAAGTGTTACATGTTTGGGTGTAGTGGGGTTTTTGTGAGATATGCGCGTGTTAACTCTTGGTATTCTAAAGGTTTTAAAAAAAATCAATATTAAAAATAATGTGGGGTATGGGATTTGAACTCTGGTGGCTTGGTTCAGCAGTGCAAGGTATTACCAATGAGCTACAAGCTCCTTCTTGTAATTATGGAGTTATTGAATTACTTAAAATGATAGCAGCAATAGTAAATACTCCAAGTATACATTAAATTTAAAGTAATTTCTTGTACACTAAAAATGGAGTTATTACATTCTTGTAACTTGTAATTAAAAACAAAATAATTACTTATATCTTGTACTCAGGCTAAAATACCCCTTTATGATTTTGAAAAAAATTTAAAATTTTGTGTAGAAAAGTGTATAGGAAAATTATGGTTGTTACATTCTAATATCACAATTTTAATTATATAAGTAAACCGCTACTCCGACATGACGGAAATGAAAAACACCCGTTCCCACGTACTAGTTATATTGTATACAACTATATCGAGTTAATAACCCTTAACCTTACTGGATTTTAACCCTAACCTGCATCGCTACGGAATTTAAATCGCGATGCGTTTTAACCGTGTCGTATTTGGTGTTTTAAGATATCCTTTCCGATATACGCTTCCAGATTCAATCTGAAGTGAAACTAATTTAATTAAACAACACCAAAATAGCCAAAATTATACACTGGAATCTACCTAACAATGAAAACCCACCTAGCTCCCTACATGGTCGGCGACGCCGGAATTCCCTTTATGGTCGCCGGCCAAAAATCGGCCCCCTGGGTTCGTGGCCCTAGGGTTTGTTCTAGGTGTTTCCTACATCATTTTAACACTGTTTTCTTAAGTTAATTATCTTCTAAATAAAAGCAGATTTCAACTGAGCTTAATGTTAACCAAAATACGATATTATGTGACTTGGTTCAATTCAACTTAACTAATCGACATAATTTAAATTACTTACTGTATTTAAGAATTTTACCCTCCAATTAGCTGTTGGAAAAACCCTCCAAGATGCTAAGCCCCTCCTAGCTTGATGGTGATGAAAAACCAAGAATATAGCTTCCTTCTTCTTCTTCTTCCTCTTGTTCTTTCTTTTCTCTTTAAATTTTTTTTTCTTTTTAAAGTTTTGAGTTTTAATCTGAGCTATTGAAATGAATATGTGCTATATATATGAGAGAAGGAAGGGATAAGGTGAAGGAGGAGGTGTCAAGGGTAAAAAGGGTGCTCATTTCATGCAAGGAGGAGATGTGAGATGAGTGTGTGCATGCAAACATGAGGTGTGCTTGCCTTATCTTTAAATTTTGTTTTAATTTGAAATTGAATTCTGAACTAAATTGATTTCTATTCCACTTTCATTTATATCCTCAACAATTTTCTATTTGCACAAAAACTTAAACTTTACTTATAAACCCTTCACAACCTAGCTCATTATAAAACACACATTTCACTAAAATTAAGCTAAATTTGTCATTAAAACCCTTATAACTTAATTATGTTGCATACTAAAATTTAAATTTAAATTGTTTTACATACAACTTAAGAAAATTGACTTATTTGTTTTTAATAACTTTGTGATTTAACATATTATTCTTAATTTAATTAATTTTATTTATTTATAAATTTTTAAAATGCTACAATATTCCGCCCTTAAGAAAATTCGGTCCCCGAATTTAAAATAATTAACTAAACATATCTTCGAAAAGATGTGGAAATTTCTTCCGCATCGCATCCTCTGTCTCCCAAGTAATCTCCTCGCGATTATTTCCTTGCCAAAGAACCTTTACAGACGGAAGTACCCTCGATCGTAGTTTCTTTGTTTGCCTGTCAAGAATAGCGACGGGCTGTACTGTGTAGGATAAATCCGGCTCAAGCTGTAAGGTCTGATGCTGGATCGCGTGAGATGGATCGTGAAGATACCTGCGAAGCATCGAAACGTGGAACACCGGATGCACGTCGGGAAAACTCGGTGGAAGTGCTAAGCGATAGGCTATGGCACCCACTCTCTCCAGAATCTCGTAAGGTCCGACATATCTGGGGCTGAGCTTCCCCTTCTTCCCGAAACGCATCACACCTTTCACTGGAGATACCCGAAGTAACACATGATCTCCTACTCCAAACTCGAGTCTACGACGTCGTCGATCTGCATACGATTTCTGTCTGCATTGGTCCACCTTCATTCTATCCCGTATCAACTGAATTTTCTCTGTAGTCTCCTGTACTATCTGCGGTCCCAAAATACAACTCTCGCTCAGTTCCGTCCAGCAAATGGGCGATCTACATTTTCTTCCATACAAAGTTTTAAAGGGTGCCATCTGAATCGTCTCCTGAAAACTGTTGTTATACGAGAATTCTACCAAAGGTAGGTGACGATCCCAACTACTACCGAAATCAAGGCTACAAGCCCGAAGAATATCCTCTAGTATCTGAATGGTCCGCTCCGACTGACCATCTGTCTGTGGGTGGAACGTTGTACTAAAACTCAACCGTGTACCCAAAGCTTCTTGAAGTTTCTGCCATAACCTGCTAGTAAACTGGGTACCCCTATCTGAAACTATGCACGTCGGAACTCCATGCAGACGTACAATCTCATCGATATAAATCTGAGCATACTGTGCAAAACCATACGTCGTCTTCACTGGAAGAAAATGAGCTGCCTTTGTCAACCTATCAACAATCACCCAAATGGAATCATACCCTATGCTAGTCCTGGGTAGACCCACCACAAAATCCATGGAAATCTGTTCCCATTTCCACTCTGGAATGGGTAAGGGCTGCAACTCTCCGGCTGGCCTCTGGTGTTCTGCTTTGACTTGCTGACAAGTCAAACATCTCGAAACATATTCTGCAACATCCCTCTTCATTCCTTCACACCAGTAAACATCCTTCAAATCATGATACATCTTGGTGGAACCAGGATGAATACTGTATGCTGATCTATGGGCCTCCTTTAAAATTTCACGCCTTAATCCATCAGAATCTGGCACACAGAGACAAGTCCTAAAACGTAATACTCCATGATCATCAATCACAAACTCCGTTTCCCTGCCCTGCCTAAACTGATCCATAATCTCCACCATATGAGTATCTGCGGGCTGTGCCTCTCGAATGCGATCCAATAACTGAGGTCTGGTGTGAACATGTGCTAGCTGGCCTCCTACCAATGTGAACTCAAACTGTATACGACTATCACATAAGATTTTCCAGTCTGTAGAAGACTGTCTCTGCAAAATGCTCAAATGAGATAAGCTACCTCCAGGTCTCCGACTCAAGGCATCTGCTACAACATTCGCCTTGCTTGGATGGTACAAGATCTCACAATCGTAATCTTTCACCAGTTCCATCCATCTACGCTGCCTTAGGTTCAGATCTCTCTGCTGAAAAATATACTTTAAGCTCTTATGATCTGTGAAGATTTGACACGACTCTCCATATAAGTAGTGTCTCCAAATCTTCAATACGAATACCACAGCAGCCATCTCTTGATCATGAGTGGGGTAGTTTTGTTCGTGCCTCTTCAACTGTCGAGAAGCATAAGCTACAACCCTGCCGTGTTGCATCAACACACAGCCTAAACCTACTCTAGAAGCATCACAATACACAACAAAACCTCCTGACCCGGAAGGTAAAGATAATACAGGTGCAGTCGTCAAGCGTGTCTTCAACTGCTGGAAACACTGCTCACACGCATCTGTCCACTGAAATGGAATCTCCTTCTTAGTCAATCCGGTCAAGGGTGCAGCTATCCATGAAAAATCCTGCACGAAGCGTCGTTAATAACCTGCCAGACCTAAGAAACTCCGAACCTCCGTAACTGACACAGGTCTGGGCCAGTGCTGTACCGCTTCAATCTTCTTTGGGTCTACACATATACCCTCTCTCGTAACTATGTGACCCAAGAACTCCACACTATCGAGCCAAAAAGCACACTTAGAGAATTTTGCAAACAGCTGATGCTCCTTTAAGGTCTGCAATGTAATACGCAAATGCTGCTCGTGCTCCGTCCGACTCCAAGAATAAACAAGAATGTCATCTATGAACACTATAATAAACCGATCAATGAAGGGTCTAAAGATACGGTTCATCATATCCATAAAAGCTGCTGGAGCGTTGGTGAGTCCGAACGATATCACCAGAAATTCATAGTGCCCATATCTCGTACGAAACGCCGTCTTCGGAATATCGTCCTTCCGAACCCTCAACTGGTGAAACCCCGACCTCAAATCAATCTTTGAGAAATAACCAGCTCCCTGCAACTGATCGAATAAGTCATCTATGCATGGTAGTGGATGTAGGGTGTTTTTCGTCACCCCATTAAGATGGGAATACGCGCGCGCTTGTCAGGCGTACTACAGATTCCCCCTGCCTAGGGTAGGCCGGGGTTTAATGATTCTGGGGATCCGAATCTCCGGCAGCCGTGGACTAAGCTGCCGTTAATTACCCCTCGCCTTTGGGGCGAGAGAACCTCCGATTAACGGGTTAAACTGGTCATGTGAACTCAATGTACGGTGTGCGTGTGTTTTGTTTTAAAGGGGGGTTTTGGATATATCGAGAGCCACGCAGAGTTTTTACGGGGGTCCCGCTACCCGGATAGCGGGCTGGGGGTCAAGGAGGCTAGCAGCCCCCTTGCAGGGTGCGGGGCAGCGCCCCGTTAGAAATTTTTTTCTAACAGGGACAGTGTCGTGGAGTATGTGTATGTGTACATTTGTATCCATATGCATATATATACATGTATATATAAATAAAGGGGAAAAAGATATCCAAAGGATGCGTGGGGCCAGCGCCTAGGCGCTTGAGCGCAAGCGCGCCACGTGTCGGCACGTGGGCGTTTTGCGCTCGAGCGCAGAGTGCTGGAGCCCAACACGCCACGTGTCGGCACGTGGGAGCTTTGCGCTCGGATGCTGGGCGCTTGAGCGCAAGCGTGCCACGTGTCGGCACGTGGGCGCTTTGCGCTCGAGCGCAGAGTGCTGGAGCGCAACGCGCCACGTGTCGGCACGTGGGCGCTTTGCGCTCGGACGCTGAGCGCTTGGGCGCAAGCGCGCCACGTGTCGGCACGTGGGCGACTTGCGCTCGAGCGCTTGCGCTGGAGCGCAAGCGCGCCACGTGTCGGCACCGGGGTGACTTGCGCTCGAGCGCTTGCGCTTGAGCGCAAGAGCGCCACATGTCGGCACGGGGGCGACTTGCGCTCGAGCGCTTGCGCTGGAGCGCAAGCGCGCCACGTGTCGGCACGTGGGCGCTCTGCGCTTGAGCGCCGGCCAGAAAAAGAGACTTTTAGCCTAAAAAGATTTCTCTGAAGAGAAATCAGAGAGGAGTTAGACTCCTGAGTGTATTCTTTTCTTTCTTTTTTTTTGGGTTAAGTGAAAGGGGTTCTTCTTCCTCCTCCTCTGTTAGCTGGATCTTGAAGATCAATAGATGTGAGATCTCAAAATCTCTCCTTTTGGGGATCTGAAGACAGATCCAAGTTCCCCTTTGTGGGTTTTGTGGTGAAAAACTATTTCGTTTTTGAAAAAGAAGAGTAAAACTCTTGATTTAATTCAAAAGAAAGAAGAAGGTTTTGGAACCTTGAAGAAGGAAGAAAGATCTCAGATCTCAAACTTTTTTGGAGAGAGAAAAAAAAAGTCCTTAGGATATTTCATTATCCTTGCCTTTATAGGCTATACACTTTACACATAGCCCCTTGGGCTTCACAAAATGGCATTTTGTTTATCCCATGGCTCATGTGCCATTTCTTTTTGCACATAAGCCATGGGCTTTACAAAAAATTTGGCTTTATGCCTATTTTTCTTACATTTATCCATAAAATAAAATAAAAGAAATACAACAAAATTATTTATTACAAATTTTTTATCTTGGCATGGGGGGAGGCCGGCCGCTTCATGTTCTGGCTCGACCCGGGCATGGGCTCACTGGATCTGGGCTTGGGCCCACTTGGCTTGGGGTTGACTTTGATTTTGACTTGGTCAACCGGGGTGTAAATTTTTACCCCAACAAATTGCCCCCATCAATAAATGCACACCACATATGTGGGTCGTGTGCATGAAATTGATGGATCTTCTTTCACGTGAAGGCGACTTGATTTGGTTCCCGCTTTTTGGGAAGCTGGCACTGCCCTTTTTACGACATGGACGGTCGTTGCTTGACATGTCTTTGAGACGGAGTGTTCGTGATAGACGTTTTCTCTGGCCCGGAGTGATCTGGTTCCCGCTTTGTAGGAATCCTGCACTGCCTTTTTCGCGACTTGGACGGTCGGTGCTGCCCTTTTTGCGACTTGGACGGTCGGTGCTGCCATTTTAGCGACTTGGACGGTCGGTCCTGCCCTTTTTGCGACTTGGACGGTCGGTGCTGCCATTTTAGCGACTTGGACGGTCGGTGCTGCCATTTTAACGACTTGGACGGTCGATGTTGCCCTTTTTGCGACTTGGACGGTCGGTTCTGCCCTTTTTGCGACTTGGACGGTCGATGCTGCCCTTTTAGCGACTTGGATGGTCGATGCTGCCATTCTTGCGACTTGGACGGTCGATGCTGCCATTTTAACGACTTGGACGGTCGATGCTGCCCTTTTTACGACTTGGACGGTCGATGCTTGATTTGACTTACTCTGCTTCTTGCAGTGTCAGGGGTAGACTTGACTTGCTCCGCTTCTTACGGTGTCGAGATTGGATTCTGACTTGCTCCGCTTTTTGCGGTGTCGGAGTGGAAGTTGACTTGTTGATTTTGATTTGGGTTGACATCAGCATCGCTATACGGGAATATGGTACCAGGAGCGAATCATCATCTGTCATTTAGAGGATTTTGGGATTTTGGTTTTTGTTTGGTATCTGCATTGCTGCGCTGGAATAATGCCAGGAGCAACTCATCATTTGCCCCGGGAGGATTTGGGATTTTTTTCTTTTGGGACTTTGAATGTGGTCTCACTGGTAGGACTTAGGAGAGGTTGGGATTGTTTTACGCCCGTGGATTGTATACGGTTTTACAGGATGTATGATCCAGACCGTAGGGCCGGAAAAATTTCAGGGCTTTGTTGGCGTCTGCATCGCTGGACTGGAATGTGGTACCAGGAGCGACTCATCATTCACCGTTGGGGTATGGGATTTGGAATTTGGTTGGCGTCTGCATCGCTGCACTGGAATATGGTACCAGGAGCGACTCGTCATTCGCCATTTGGGGATTGGGGAGCGATGGCTTAGGAGACAGGTTTAGATCCCTATCGCCTAAGACTTTTCAATTTTATGGGCCGTGAGGGTCCCATAAAAGCATTTTCTCCCTACGAGTCATAAGGATCCCGCAGGTGTATTTTCTCCTCAGGAGTCATGAGGACTCCTAAGTGTGTTTTTCCTTTATGAGTCGTAAGGATCCCACAAAGGTTTGTTCTCCTCATATATCGTGAGGACATATGAGTGGGTCTTATCAATGGAGCATCATTCCCAAAGCGGAGACCGGCCGCATAACTGGTGATTACGGTGGGGCATGGGTATGATGAGAATTATTTGAGCCCGTGGATTGTATACGATGGTCAACTTGGGGACCCACCGTAGGGCCAGGAGAATTTTGAGAAATCGGATTTTGGTCGGCGTCTGCATCACTGCACTGGAATGTGGTGCCAGGAGCGACTCATCATTCGCCGTTTGGGGACTTGGAATTTGGATCTTGTTTGGCCTCAGCATTGCTGCACTGGAATAATGCCAGGAGCAACTCATCATTTGCCTTGGGAGGACTTGGGATTTGGGTTTTTGGTCGGCATCAGCACCGCTAACACTGAAGCGAAATGCCAGGAGCGACTCATCATTTGCCGTTGCCCGTTGGGGAACGATGGCTTAGGAGACAGGTTTGGGTCCCTATCACCTAAGGCTTTTCAATTTTATGGGCCGTGAGGGTCCCATAAAAGCATTTTCTCCCTACGAGTCGCAAGGATCCCGCAGGTGTATTTTCTCCTTAGGAATCGTGAGGATTCCTAAGTGTGTCGCTCCTTTGTGAGTCGTAAGGATCTCACGCAGGGGTTTTCTCCTCACAAGGTCGAGAGGACTTTGCGAGTGTATTTCATTTCTTTTCACGAGTTTGCGCCCTTTTGGGTTTTCACAGACTCGCCGGTAGTCCTGCTGTTTTTACTCACGGAGCCCTTTCGGGTTTTCATCCGTGTCCGTTTTGCTTGTGGACATACCGTTTATTTATTTTTTTTCTTTCTTCTTCTTTTTGTTTCTTCTTTTTTTCTTTTTTTCTTCTTTTTTTTTGCCGCTGGTGGGACTTTAAAACTAGTCTTACCGGCAGGATTTGGGAGAGATAGGGGTCATTTACGCCCGTGGATTGTATACGGTTTTGCAGGATGTATGATCCAGACCGTAGGGCTAATGTGCTCAATTCGCCTGCGACTTGGAGCATTCACGTGTAGTATTTCTTGAGATATCGGCCATTGATGGGTGGCATGGGCCTTTCTCCCTCGGCACTTATCAGTTGGTAGGATCCTCCGTCGAACACTTTCTCAATGACGTATGGTCCTTCCCAGTTTGGCTCGAATTTTCCCTTGGCATGTCGATTGGGGATGATCGGTCTTTTGAGGACCAACACCAATTCACCTTTCTTGAAAGCGCGGAGACGGGTTATCTTGTCATAGGCCCGTGACATTTGGGCTCGGTATAGCTCCAGATTTTGCTGCACCGCGAGCCTCTTTTCTTCGAGGGCATCGAGCTCTTCAAGTCGAAGGAGCACGTTTTCCTCCTCCGTCAACTCGTGCTGAACGGCCATTCTTAAGCTTGGAACTTCGACTTCGAGGGGGAGGACCGCCTCCACTCCGAAGAGCAATGAGTATGGAGTGGACTGAGTTGGAGTACGGTGCGTGGTACGATATGCCCACAACGCCTCGTGAAGTTTGAGATTCCAGTCTCTCTTGTTGGCTGATGCATTTTTCCTCAGGAGCTTGCATAGAGTCTTATTGAAGGCTTCGGCTAGCCCGTTGGCTCTTGGATTATAGATGGAGGAATATCTCCAGTCTATCTTGTGCTGAGTAGAGAGCCTTGAGACATTGAAGCTCTTGAAAGAAGGCCCGTTGTCAGAAATGATTCTTCTTGGTGTACCGAAGCGGTATAGAATATTATGCTGGAAGAATGTCAGAATATCTTTTGTCTTGACTTCTTTTAACTGGACAGCTTCAGCCCATCTGGAGAAGTAGTCTGTCGCGGCCAGTATGAACCGATGGCCTTTGGATGACGGAGGATCAATTGGGCCAACAATGTCGGTGTCCCAGACTTCGAAGGGCCACGACGCCACCGTAGGATGCAATGGATTGGGATGCTTGTGAATAAAATCACCGTGAATTTGGCAGATATAACATTTCTTTGCATGCTCTCCGCAATCCCGTATCATGGTGGGCCAGTAATACCCAAGCCGTTTAATCTGCAGTCGCATCTTGGGGCCAGATTGGTGAGCACCGCAAACGCCTGAGTGAACTTCTTTCATGACTTTTTGGGCTTCGGCCGATGACAGGCACCTGAGCCAGAGTTGGTCATATGACCTGCGGTATAACGTATCATTTACAAACACGTATCGGAAAGCTCTCTTCTTCAGCTGAATCCTCGCAGATTTTTCTTCGGGCAGCCTGTCGTATCGGAGGTACTCTATGAAGGGTTCTCTCCAATCGGGCTCGTCTTGGATGATCGGAGCTTCTCCGGCAGGACTGCTCTTCTGTTCCGCGCTTTCCTCTTCTCGTAGAGAGACTGGGGGTAGAATTTGTCGGCTCCTGACTGTGATCAGAATTTCGTCCATGTCAGGATCAGCCAGCTCCTTGGCTAAGCGAGCGAGTACGTCAGCCTTTCCATTCAACGCTCTAGGGACTCTGATTAGTTCAATGTGAGTGAACCGTTTCATGAGTTCCACCACTCGGCCTCTGTACCGAGCTAACTCGGGTTTGTATATTTTATAATCACCGCTTACTTGGTTGATGACGAGCTGGGAGTCACCGTAAACTCGTAGCCGACGGATTTCCATTTCTATGGCGAGCTCCAAACCAGCTATTAGAGCTTCATACTCAGCTTCATTGTTTGTCCGAGGCTCGGTGAGAGCGAAAGAACGCCGTAGGGTTCCCATTGATGGTGTGATGAACACCAATCCTATCTCTGCTTTTATCTCCGGGACGCTTGATTTACTGGAGGTCCTTATCGATGAGGCCCCATCGAAGTAGAGCTCCCAACATGGCTCATCTCCCTCGAGGTGCAACACTTGTTCGTCGGGTAACTCACAATTTAGCGGCGACCCTTCTGGTATAGGATGAGCGGCGAGGAAGTCTGCAAGGGCTTGCCCTTTCACTGCTTTCTGAGGAGTATAAACTATGTCAAACTCAAGTAACATGACAGCCCATCTCACCATTCTGCCGGCTAGGCTCGCTCTGGTCATTAAGTGTTTGAGCGGGTCGACCTTGGAGATCAGCATAACCCGATGAGCAAGCAGATAGTGCCTCAGCTTCTTCACAGCAAATATCAGAGCCAGGCATTGCTTTTCGATTGGGGAGTAGTTGTGTTCCGCCCCGACTAGAGTTCGACTGAGGTAGTAGAGGGCATTTTCTTTGCCCTCCTTGTTATTCTGGGCAAGGAGCGCACCGAGTGACTCGTCCAGCGCGGCAGTATAGAGAATCAGCGGTTTATTTGGAATGGGAGCGGCCAACACTGGAGGGTGTAACAAGAACTGTTTGATGCTTTCGAACGCTGCTTGACATTCGGCATCCCAGATAAAAGGAGCTCCTTTCTTCATGATCTTTGAGAAGGGCCTATATCTCCCCGATAAATTTGAGATAAACCTCCGTATATAAGCAAGCTTTCCTTGAAAGGATCTTAGCTGCGTCAGACTCTTCGGAGGGGGCATCTCTATGATGGCCTTTATCTTAGATGGGTCAACTTCGATCCCTCGATGTCGAACTATGAAGCCCAGGAATTTTCCCGATGACACGCCAAAAGCGCACTTTAAAGGATTCATCTTCAGATCGTATTCCCTCAGTCTGGTGAGAACGGTCCTAAGATCTTGGATGTGGTCAGCCTTGGCTTTAGTTTTGACGACCAGATCATCAACATAGCATTCGACGACTTTATGGATTAGGTCATCAAAGATATTAGTCATTGCCCTTTGATATGTAGCACCTGCGTTCTTCAATCCGAACGGCATTACCTTGTAGCAATATATTTCGATCGGGGTTCGAAATGCTGTGTGTTTCTCATCCTCAGGCGACATCTTGATCTGATTATATCCAGACGAGCCATCCATAAAGGTGAACAACTCGTAATTTGAGGTGTCATCGACCATCATTTCCATGACCGGTAGCGGAAAGTCGTCTTTAGGACATGCCTTGTTGAGATCCCTGAAATCGACACAAACTCGGATCTGCCCATTTTTCTTCTTCACTGGGACTATGCATGCGATCCAGTCCGCGTATTTCTCTTTCCTGATGAAGCCGGCATCGATGAGCTTCTTAGTTTCCTCGATGACCTTTTCTTCTAGTTCCCTTCTCATTCTTCGAGGAGCTTGTTTGACTGGCTTAGCATCAGGAGATATAGCCAACTTATGTACGACCACTTCAGGGGAAAGGCCAGGCATTTCTTTGTACGTCCACGCGAAGCAGTCGACGAACTCATGCAGCAGGGCAATTATCTGCTCTTTCATTTCCTCTGACAAGAGCGAGCTGATGTAGGTTGGCCTTGGATTATCGGGCGTTCCTAAGTCAATCTCGGTTAGCTCGTCAAAGGTTGCTTGTCCGCCATCTTCGAGCTCTTGAGGAGCTTCTTCTGGCTCGGCTATCTCGTCGTCATCATTTGATCTTTCGCTGGCCTCACCAACATGGATCATGTAGCACGTTTTGGAATCAGGTTGAATGTAGCCTATGCCCCGTCTATCTGGAATTCGTCCATCGATGAGTGCTCGGACCTGGGGCGGATACCATAGCCCTTCGTAAAACTTGGCTTCGGACTCCATTTGATATAACCGGCATCCGCACTTCTTAAAGTATTCCCGCATCTCGGGCACATAGTATCTGGGACTGAGGACGGCTCTTATGCCTCTCTCGTATGGAAGGCATGCGACAGACAAATCGTCCGGATGCACAACGGGGTTTGACCCATAAAACAGGATGCCCTTCTGTCCATTTTTCCTCCCGGGCACGTAGAAAGTTTTCAGCTGGTCCACGGTAGAGACTGACAATGCGTCGAGCTCTTTGCACATCTGCTCCGGCACCCTTGTAATGGCTAGGGACCCTTCTGCGACTTCGAAGGTCTCTCGTAGTTTCGGTTTTTGCATGGGGGTCCGATCTGCACAGCTGTTGCACGACAGGTCCTCTTCCTCTGACTCTTCAGTGTCGCTGCCAAGATGAGGGCGGACATTACTGCTAGATGGGGCTTCAGTGACAGATTCTTCTGTATCGCTGCCGAAACGAGGGCGAGTTTTACGGAAGGACGGGCTTCCAGCGTCGGACTCGTCAGTGTCGCTACCGAAATGTGGGCGCACTTGGGCGTTTTTACTTTTGAAAGTGACAACCGGCGCAGATTTGCTTTTGTGTCTTGGGGCCGGTCTATCCTCAGTCAGTTGTGGCTTAGCATTTTGGTGGTTCATAAAGTACCGAGAATCTTCATAGCGGACTTCATGCACACCGAACGGCTGGACGTCTCCGTCAATGCGTCTTTCTTCGCCATTTTTAGTATACTTCATGCATTCATGGAGAGTTGACGGAATGATGCCATAATCGTGGAGCCATGGCCGCCCCAAGAGAATCTTATAAGACGTGTCGGCGTCGATCACGTATATCTTAGCTTCAGTTTGCAGATCCCCGAATTTGATTGGCAGAGCTATGGACCCCAGAACTTGCTGGCAATTTTGGTTGAAGCCTTGAATGACAATCCTTTCCCTTGACAGGTGTCGGACATCCATTGATAAACTCTTCAGCGTCCGCAAGTTCATGATGTTCACTGAAGACCCCGGATCAATCAATATGCGATTAATCCGATCTCCGTCGCTGTACCCGGTTACGTAAAGCGGCCGATTATGCTCAGCCGTTCCCAGTAGCAAGTCTTCATCCTTAAATGTGACTGTGGCGGCATGCAAAGCATGCTGGGCTTCTTTCATATTAATTTCCGCAAAGTGAGCCTGATACCGCTCGGGGTTTTGTAGAGCGTGAATGAGAACACCTCTAAGCTCCTTAGATAGGACCAAGCTATCGTAGATGCTTAGGAGAGACGGAAGCTTCCGGAGATGTGCCAAGATATTATAGTCCACCGAGGAAGGACTTATGTTTTCATCGGCCGGTTCTCTGCCATCTTCTTCATTAGCGACTTGTTTTTCCTTCCCTTTTGGGGCGTTGCCCTAATTTGGCGGTAGAGCCCTGCCGCTTTTGAGCTGGATTTGATTGGCCTTTGTGGTGAGCTCCTCGTCCTCTTCGGGAAAACAGAGCTCATCCTCAGAGTCGCTGCCAAGATGGATGGCGTAGCAGGTCACTACTGGGATCTCTTCATTGGAGTCTTCTTCTAACTCCTCCAGAATTTCAGCCGCTTGTATAGGGAAGAACTCCTTTAATTGAATCAATGTTCTTTGCTTTTGTTCATATTCTTCGAGAGAATCGATATATTTTTGAATGGTCGATCTTCCTGCAGACTCTTTTTCACGCCGAGCTGCACTTTTCTTCTTCTTGAGCTTCTTGGATTTTGAGCCTGATGGAGCCGCATTGGCAGCTGGACTGGTAGGCTTCTTCTACCCTTCCCATTCCGTCCTGGGTTCTTTCCGAAGTAGCTTTATCATCTTCTTCGTCTTATTAGATATGTGCGTACTCCACGGAGGCCGCGATGAGTCCGTTTCATTTCTCAGGTCAGCGGGTTCGGTTGTCTGCTCCCAGAAGGCTTCAGTTTCTGTCTGTATAAAGTTGGTGGTTGCAACTTGATTGTTCACCAACACACTTTTGGACAGCTCGATTTCTCCAGCCTTGTACTGCTTCTCGACCCAATCTTTGAAGATATAGCAATTCTCGATCGCATGGCTCACTACTCGGTGGTACGGGCAATACAGAGGATTGTCGGTCATTTTTGCTTCTTGGGGTCTTTTCGACTCCGGCAATTGTAGGCCGTTGTTCAAGGCATCTTTAAATATCTTGCGGACCTTGTCCCTTCTGAAAGAGTAAACCTTGTTCTTTTTCTCCTCTAGGGAAGGCCTATCTCCTCCCAGCAATGGCTTTCGAGACTGGTTGGTTTTGGATTCGCCCGCCCTTCGCTTTTCTTCATTATCGGAGGCATTGAAGACATTGGTACTGCTGGAACTCCCGCTTCTACGGTTGTCGTCCCGCTTGCTTTTCCAGGTTTTGTCTCTCTGAGAGTCCGGCGGGGACTCTTGCTTCGAGCGTTCCAGCATTTGAACTTTCTTGGTTAGCTCCTGAAATGTCTTGAGGCCCGCTGTACACAAGAATGGGACCATCCAATTGCTGAGGTTCCCAATGAGAAGGTTGACGGACTGGTCCTGCTCCAGCGGCGGTTCGCACTTGACTGTGAGATTACGCCATCGGGCGATAAAGTCGGTATTGCTTTCATTCTTCCCCGGCTTGGTCCTCACAAGGTCGGCAATAGAGATTTTATCACTGACACTCATGAACCTTTGCCGAAACAGGGACTCCATTTGGGCAAAGGTAATGACGGACCCGTCCGGTATACTCGCATACCAGTCGAAGGCGACGCCGGTCAGGCTGTTGACAAACTGACAAAGAAGGAGCGCATCATCGCCCCTTGTATTTCCGCACGATGCTTTGAAGTGGGTGACGTGCTGATTTGCATTCCCCGTTCCATCAAATCTTCCAAACTTAGGAATGACGTAGCCGCTTGGGAACTCAATCAGATCGTACTGTGCGGGATATGGCCGCCCACTACTGCCGATTTCTTTCTGAGCTTCAGCTTCAGCCACCAATGTTTTAACTTTGCTGGTGACCAAATCCATTATCCGATCTTGTGTTAGCGGGATAATGCTATCTGGGGCCAAGGCGTCCCCAGAAGCGGAATGTGGCCGGCTTTCGTGCGGCTCGACCAGTCTTGGTCCCAAAGGAACAGGCATTGGCTGCCTCGGATTGTCATCACCCGGCTGATTAGTAGCGGCTTGTGCCTGATTGGGAGGCGCTCGAGCAATTTGAACCGTAAGCTGCATCACCACGTTCGTTAAGTCGTCAATCTTCGAATAGAGCTTGGCCATCTCTTTATCTTTGCTCCTGAGCTGTTTTCGAAGCTCTTGAAGCAGCTCTTGCTCCGCAGTCCTGGGGCGGAAAGTCGGCTCTTCCTCGCTGTCCGAGCTTGACTCTGCATGGACCGAGGGGTCTTTCTGCCTATCATCCTCATTGAGAGGGTTTTCTTCATCCAGCGGAGGCGACTGTTCTTGGGAAGCGGCAACCACATTCAAGCCAGATTGGACTTGGGATGTGGTGGCCCCATCCTTGCTTTTGCTGTGAAGGTTGTCGCTGGGACGCCTGCCCGCCATATAGACCGTATGGACGACATATCCAGCCGTCTTTTTATTATCGGTGGCTGATTTCACGGATCGCTGTCTTGGCCCTCCTGTTTCGGTAGCGGGCGGTCGATTGAAGGCGGCTGGCCTAACTAGGTTCTTGAATGGTGCCGGCGCTTCTTTTCTGGGTTTACCCTGCTGCTTTCGTGCGGCACAGAGTGCTTGATAGACTCTTGAAGAGACAGCATCATACGTTTTCTGTTGGGGCTGGGACACGTCTCTTTGTGGCACTGTTCGGACCGCCGTCTTCTTGATTCTGGCGGTCATGGCATTTTTCTGAACCCACATCAGAGGCTCGAAGGAATTGCTGATTCTTACGTTCGACTCAGCCGTCGTCGTGGGGCAACCCTGCACTTGGAACTTCACACGATTCCATTTGGCCGAAGCCTTGGCCCTCTTGTTGGCTCGATACCTGAGCCGTTTCTGCCTTAACTTTTCTGTTCTAAGCACCTGGAAGACTTCGGCTTTTTGGGAAGATGCCGCAGACCGGGCGATGGAGGGCCTTGGAGATACGCTCGATTGTGCATTTGTTGGAGTTATCGCCTGAGCTCGTCCGCAACATTTGATGTTGCCTTTTGTACCGAAGTTCTTGCCCCCCGCTGGAGCACCAGAGAATCGTTCAGATAGTGTCTTAAGTTTCGGTTGTGGTGCCTTGGCGATCACGACATTCGGCCTCTTGCCCCTTGAGACCGGCTTGGCCACCTGTTCCGCCGGGATCTCTGCCAGATGAGCGCTTTCGGCAGGGTAGATGATGACAGAGCCGAACTGGTGGGGCGGTTCCTCCCACAGTCGACTGAGGCTTGCGGGGAGAACCACACGAGCGTTGATCTTGACCACTTACGGAATCGGGGTCACGTTGGAAGCTGAATTCGTCTGGGGAGACATTGTCGTCGAAGGTTGATTGCTTGAAAATCTGCATGAAAAAGCATTATTTTTAGTATAAATACAGGTATGTATATTGATTGAGTTCGCATGAACGTTTAACCTGAAATATGGGAGGAGAGATTGGTCCCACCGGGCGTGCCAGAATCTGTAGGGTGTTTTTCGTCACCCCATTAAGATGGGAATACACGCGCGCTTGTCAGGCGTACTACAGATTCCCCCTGCCTAGGGTAGGCCGGGGTTTAATGATTGTGGAGATCCGAATCTCCGGCAGCCGCGGACTAAGCTGCCGTTAATTACCCCTCGCCTTTGGGGCGAGGGAACCTCCGATTAACGGGTTAAACTGGTCATGCGAACTCAATGTACGGTGTGCGTGTGTTTTGGTTTAAAGGGGGGGTTTTGGATATATCGGGAGCCACGCAGAGTTTTTACGGGGGTCGCGCTACCCGGATAGCGGGCTGGGGGTCAAGGAGGCTAGCAGCCCCCTTGCGGGATGCGGGGCAGCGCCCCGTTAGAAATTTTTTTCTAACAGGGACAGTGTCGTGGAGTATGTGTATGTGTATATTTGTATCCATATGTATATATATACATGTATATATAAATAAAGGGGAAAAAGAAATCCAAAGGATGCGTGGGGCCAGCGCCTAGGCGCTTGAGCGCAAGCGCGCCACGTGTCGACACGTGGGCGTTTTGCGCTCGAGCGCAGAGTGCTGGAGCGCAACGCGCCACGTGTCGGCACGTGGGAGCTTTGCGCTCGGATGCTGGGCGCTTGAGCGCAAGCGTGCCACGTATCGGCACGTGGGCGCTTTGCGCTCGAGCGCAACGCGCCACGTGTCGGCACGTGGGCGCTTTGCGCTCGGACGCTGAGCGCTTGGGCGTAAGCGCGCCACGTGGGCGGCTTGCGCTCGAGCGCTTGCGCTTGAGCGCAAGAGCGCCACGTGTCGGCACGGGGGCGACTTGCGCTCGAGCGCTTGCGCTCGAGCGCTTGCGCTGGAGCGCAAGCGCGCCACGTGTCGGCACCGGGGTGACTTGCGCTCGAGCGCTTGTGCCTGGAGCGCAAGAGCGCCACGTGTCGGCACGGGGGCGACTTGCGCTCGAGCGCTTGCGCTGGAGCGCAAGCGCGCCACGTGTCGGCACGTGGGCGCTCTGCGCTTGAGCGCCGGCCAGAAAAAGAGGCTTTTAGCCTAAAAAGATTTCTCTGAAGAGAAATCAGAGAGGAGTTAGACTCCTGAGTGTATTCTTTTCTTTCTTTTTTTTTGGGTTAAGTGAAAGGGGTTCTTCTTCTTCCTCCTCTGTTAGCCGGATCTTGAAGATCAATAGATGTGAGATCTCAAAATCTCTCCTTTTGGGGATCTGAAGACAGATCCAAGTTCCCCTTTGTGGGTTTTGTGGTGAAAAACTATTTCGTTTTTGAAAAAGAAAAGTAAAACTCTTGATTTAATTCAAAAGAAAGAAGAAGGTTTTGGAACCTTGAAGAAGGAAGAAAGATCTCAGATCTCAAACTTTTTTGGAGAGAGAAAAAAAAAGTCCTTAGGATATTTCATTATCCTTGCCTTTATAGGCTATACACTTTACACATAGCCCCTTGGGCTTCACAAAATGGCATTTTGCCTATCCCATGGCTCATGTGCCATTTCTTTTTGCACATAAGCCATGGGCTTTACAAAAAATTTGGCTTTATGCCTATTTTTCTTACATTTATCCATAAAATAAAATAAAAGAAATACAACAAAATTATTTATTACAAAATTTTTATCTTGGCATGGGGGGAGGCCGGCCGCTTCATGTTCTGGCTCGACCCGGGCATGGGCCCACTGGATCTGGGCTTGGGCCTACTTGGCTTGGGGTTGACTTTGATTTTGACTTGGTCAACCGGGGTGTAAATTTTTACCCCAACAGTGGATACCTGTTTTGCACAATTACGCGATTCAGCTGTCGGTAGTCGATACACAGTCTCATACCACCGTCCTTCTTCTTTACAAATAAGACAGGAGCTCCCCACGGTGATACACTGGGACGAACAAGCCCTCTATTTAACAACTCTTGCAACTGGCTTTGGAGTTCCTTCAATTCCGTTGGTGCCATTCGATAGGGTGGTATAGAAATAGGCCCCGCACCCGGAATCAAGTCGATACAAAATTCAATGTCACGATCGGGTGGCAATCCTGGTAACTCAGCAGGAAATACCTCAGGAAATTCTCGTGCGATCGGAATCTGGTCCAATGGAATCTCAGTGACCCCTAAGTCCTGAACGAATGCCAAGAATCCATGACAACCCTTCTTCAAGAGTCGCCCCGCACAAAGAGCAGAAATCATGTTGGCAGGAGTTAATTTACAATCCCCCTGCACAACAAACACTGGCTCACCTGGGAAACAAAATCTAACCGCCTTTCCCCGAAAATCTACATAAGCATGACAGGCGGCCAACCAATCCATACCAAGGAGTATATCAAAATCTAACATATCCAGGAGAATCAGATCAACTAGCGAATCTCTATCACCAATACGCACCGAACACGATCTGAATACGTGCTGAGCTATAAAGGAATCTCCCACCGGGGTAATCACCACTAATGGTAATTCTAACAACGATGACTCTTTTCCCAACGAAAGTGCAAATCGTGAAGATACATAAGAATGTGTAGAACCAGGATTAAATAAAACATGTTCCTCTAATGAGCATACTGTAAGAGTACCTGTCACGACTGCATTTGATGTTTGGGCATTCTGTGGAGTCAGCGCAAATACCCGTGCCTGGCCCCTGTCCGCATCTTGTCGTCCTCTACCTCTATCTCCTCGACCTCTCTGAGAACGTCCCGCAAAGCCTCGACCTCGTGGTGCAACTGCCTGGCGTGTAGCGCCAACTGGGGGAGGAAGTAAAGCCATCGGTGTAGAAGGTGGAAGGGGTAAAGCAGCCTGTGGAGTAACAGTCCCACTATCACTTGTACATCCTCTAGTCGTATGCCCTGGATGTCCGCAATTATAACATATAAGTGGGGTCCCCTGATCATCGGGGTATGAACTGAACATCTGGCCCTGAGTCCAACCTCGCCCGAAACTGCGGCCTGGAGTATATCTTTCTCTACCTCCACCAAACTGTCTAGCCAGTGGCCCGGTCGGCCTACTCCTCTTTGGCTCCGGAACAACTACCGCCTCTCTGAACCGCTCCTCTACTCGTATTGCTGCATCCATGGCCTGTGCATACGTATCAAAATGCTGGGAGCCGATCGCCAGATATAACTGCGTGTCCAGACTCCTTAGGAACCTCTTCACCCTAAGTTCCTCCGTAGGTACTAAGTATGGGGCATAACGAGACAGCTGTGTGAATCGTAAGTCATAATCTGCCACTGACATACTTGCCGATTTCCGCAACGCTTCAAAACTGCTAGCTCTAGCGTCCCTCACACTCTGGGGAAGAAATCTGGCAAGAAAGACCGTGGAAAACTCTGTCCACGACATCGGAGGAAGACTCGTGGCTCGCCCTCTCTCCATCGACTCACACCACTCCTGTGCAAGTCCCTCCAAACGAAAGCTAGTCAGCTCAACTGACCTCGCATCAGAACATCGCAATGATCTGCCAATCCTCGCCATCCTATCAAGAAAGGACTGAGGATCTTCGCGTTGGCGCAACCTAAGACCATGGCCGAGGTCAAGGCATAGACCGAGCGCGAGGTTCAGCTGGAATCCGAGGTGAATGCTAACCTCCCCCGGGCAGAGCGGTCCGACCAGAAGAAGAGGGCCCAGGAGGAGAGGCCGGAGCGTCAGCAGCCCTACCACCCGAAGTTCCAGGAGTATAGCCCCCTTAACGTCTCCCTCGCAGTGTTGCTGGAGGAGGCCCAGAACGAAGGGTTCTTCAAGTTCCCTCCGATCCCACGTCAGGCCGCAAAGCAAACCCGGGGCCCCTACTGCGCTTTCCACCGGGTACTGGGCCACGCCATGGAGGACTGCAAGCAACTGAGGGACTACATCGAAGAGCTCATCCGGTCTGGGCACCTCGCCGCCTACTTGAGGGACAAACGGCGGGCCGACTGCGAGCAGGAGCAGCATCCCCCTCCCTCCGACCTGACCATCGGTCAGATCATGCTCGTTTCAGCGGACGACCTTCCCGGAGCTCAGGGGGCCCGATACCCAATGCCAAGCGCGGAGGCCAACATCCCTTCCAGGAGCTCGGCCCAAGCCAATAAAGTCATCCACTAGCATGTACCTTTCTTTTAAAGCGATATAAATTCTTCCTAGGATCTATTGTTAATTTAATAAAGGTCAATGGAGCATTGCGAAAAGGAAAGAAAAGCTTTGTTTATTCAAAAGGTATTATGGGCTCCTCAGTCATACATGCAAAAAGAAAAAAGAAAATTACAACAGTGGGGGAAGGGGGTGCAGTGAGCACTGCTCGTGGTACTCGGTGAAGATCTCTACCAAACGGGGCCTCGAAAGGTCCAACCTCTGTCCCTGGTTCCCCCCGCGAGCGTCGATCCCGAGCCTCAACTCGTAGCATTCGCGGATGAGCGCCTCTGAGTGGGCCAGCCGGTTCATGGAGATTAGGCCGAAGCGCCTCAAAGACCGCAGCTTGCCCACGGCCTCGTCATAGAGCAGCTCAGACAAGGGGTTGTAAAGCCCCGGCGACGCCCTCCAGATAGAGTACATCAGCAGCTACAGCAGGGAGGAGCGTTGGGGGAGCAGCCGGCCGAAATGGCCCTCAATGCTCCCGTAGACCAGCTGCACCGTGTCCTCGGTGCAGTACGGATCGTAAAGGTGCATGTCTTCGAAGTGGACGATGTCGAGGATGGTAAACGGGAAGTCCTGCATTCTCGACGACCTGTTTATGAGGGATGGAAGGACCAGTACTTCTTCAGCCTTATATAGCCCACTGCGCAGCCCAACAGTCGCCCGCTTTCACCCAGGGAGTTGCTGCCACGCGGCAGCCATCAAGCCTTTTCCGGTGGAATCGAAGCGACGCGCCCCTAGCGCTTCGCCTCCCCCCACATTCAATGCGCTGGCTATGTGCGCTTTTGCCCCGACCGTTCCTATTCCTCGCACCTAAAGCTGGATGGTCGGGCTACACCTCGTCAAGATTCAACCCAGCAGCTTCCCTACTCGGTCACCCCTGGCGGGTAGCTTCCCTACCACAACGCCAGGGATTAGAAAGCCCTCCCAGAGGCAGTTGAGCCCGAGGATCCCTTGCTCAGCTATCCCCGGCGGGCAGCTTCCCTGCCATAACGCCGGGGATCAAAAAGCCCCCCCAGAGGCAGTCGAGCCCGAGGACTTGCTCGGCTATCCTTAAGAACAAAAGCCCTCGCCAAGAGGCACTGGGCAGTAACCCTGCCCAGCCAAGGGTCCTTGGTAGGCTTCTACAGCCCCTCCTGCGCTAAGGACGAAAGTCCTCTCAGAGGCAGTCGAGTCCTTGCTCGGCTATCCCCGGCATGTAGCTTCCTACCACAACCGACAGGGATCAAAGTCCTCGCCAAGAGGCACTGGGCAGTAACCCTGCTCGGTCCCCGTCCTGAAGGATCAAAGCCCTCGCAAGAGGCAACCGAGCAGCTACCCTGCTCGGTCAACTCCGGCTGGTAGCTCCCTACCCTCGACGCCAGGGATCAAAAGCCCTCACAAGAAGCACCAGAGCGGCTACCCCGCTCGTTCATCCCAGGCTGGTAGTTGCCTACCCACGACGCCAGAGGTCAAAGCCCTCGCCAAGGGGCAACCGCGCAGCTTCACTGCCCGGTCATCCTTAGTGGGCTTCTTACAGCCCCTCCAGTGCTAAGGACCCAAGCCCTCCCAGAGGCAGTCGAGTCCTTGCTCGGCCATCCTTAGCGGGTAGCTCCCCTGCCACAACGCCAGGGACCAAAAAACCCTTGCAAGAGGCGACTGAATAGTTACCCTGCCCAGTCACCCCGGATGGTGGTCAATACTCGAAATCAGAGATGCCCTGTGGCCCGCGGAGGATCTGAGACCCTAGTGAGGGGCGTCAAAGTCTATCCAAGTCTAAACGATCTCCCCTCAACTCTGGGGCCCATGGGGATACCTCCTCGGCAGCGCTTGGCACGCTCATCGGCCAGTGATTGAAGTCAACTCAACGGACGATCGTCAGACGGATGGCCAACCTGGCATGAAAGCACAACGGTACAAGCAAAGATATCTTGCGAGCATTCTTCACAAACAATATGGTAGAGCGCAATTCTATGGAGCCGAAGAAAAACTTTATTACTGCCAAAGACAGAAGTTTTACAAAGGGTATTCTTTGGGCTCCCCAGCCTTACAAAATTTAAAATTCAAGAAAACAAAATAAAGGGGGAAAATGGGGGCTCTACACCTCGGGGCCAGGTACGACCTCGAGGTCCTCGACCTCCACCACGTGATGCGCGGGGTCCTCGGTGGCTTCCTCGCCAGGAGCTGCTTCCCCCTGCTCATCGGCGTCCACGAGGAGGAACTCGGCACTGAGATCTCCGTCGGCAAACTCCGGCTTCTGTGCCTTAACGGCATCGAGGGCGTCATGCCAGATGCGGGACGTAGCCACGGCCAAGTCGTCATAGAAGTCCTTCGACTTCTTGTAGCCCTCCACCGCCCTCAGCTCAGTCGACTTGGCTGCCTCGGCCGCCGCCCCCAGCTCCTTTCGGAGGGTCTTCACCGTCCTCTTCAGATTGCCGGCGAACACCCGGGCATCCTCGAGCTTGACCTCGGCAATCACCACAGCCTCGCGGTACCGGGCCACCTCCGGTTTTTCGGCCTCCACCTCGCCTTCCAAGGAGGCGACCCTCGCCGACATCGCCTCCAGCTCCCACTTGGAGCTCTCTTGCAGCGAGGCGAACTGACCCGCAGCCTCCAGCGCCGGGGCTACTACCTCGGTCTCTATGCGTAGGGCGAGGGATATGTGCTGGAGAACCTGGAAAACACGGGAAAGATCAGAAAGATGAAGGAAGCACTGAATCTCACTATGAACCAAGAAACTTACCTGCATGGACTCCTGGGCGATGGACGCCAGCTGAGCTCTGAAGGTACCTCCGGGGACCCTACCCCCTGCCGAGGTCTCTATCTCGTGCAGAAGGTTGTCCGCCACCGACAGCCCCGATGGCACAGCAAACCGGAAGCCCCCTTCCTCCACCATGGTCGACGAGGACCGACCCTGGGAGGGTCTCTGGGAGCTTCTCTTGAGCGGCTCTGAGGGAGAGCCGATCTCCTCTTCCGAGGCCGGGTCCTCTTGAATCAGGGTCCGCTTCCGGCCTGATGCTCTGCTGGGACCCGGGGCGGGGTCCGTCGCCGAGCGCTCGCAGGACGCTGCCACCGGAGCCGTAGGAGCCAGGGCGGGCCTCGCATGGGAAGAACTGGCGCCCTCAGCCCTCGTAGGCTGCCTCGGCTGGCGCATGGAGGCTCTGAGCGAGATGAAGTCCATAGATCCTGCACGAAACCAATACCCAATGAATCAGCAACATGAGCAAAACACAAGCCAAAAAGCTAACCTAACTTACTGACGAACTCAACGGGGCTGAGTCCAGCCCAGCTCAGAACCTTCTCGGACAGCAACACGTCAGGTCGGGGGATAGGCTCCCATGATGCCACCCTCACCACGGCGGGGTCATCGGACTGGTTCCCCGGCAAACATTTCTCCCTCAACCACTTGGTAGGCACGGGCCAGTCCTCGCCCTCGGGAGGGGAAACGAAGAAAAATTTCTTTTTCCAGTCATGAATGGAAGAGGGCAAGGCCACGACCCCGGTCCCGGCAGTGCACCCTGGCCGCTTCCTGAAAGTGAGATAAACCCATCTCGGGTCGTCCGCTCGACTACCAGGGTGACTCTTGAAGACGAGGGAGGAATCAAGAAGGGGAAGACTGAAGGGAACCGCCTGTAATTTTAGGCGGTTCAGGAACCCAAAGAGGATCCTCCATGAGTTCGGCACTAACTGGCCGGGGGCCAAACCGAAGAAATTTAGCGCCGCGACGACCTCAGGAAAGAAGGGCAGGCGCATTCCGCCCTAAAAAGCTTCCAGATACAGGGCGATTTCCCTACCCCGTATCTGATCTGCCCTCTCTCCCTCCTTGGCTAGTCGGAGCGTGTAGCGCGAGGGGATGTGGAAGCGAGCCCGAGCATTGGCGAGCTCGTCCTCATGCCTCACCCAGCACGAGGAGCCAGGGGCCACATCTGCCGCCTCCCTCTGGAGGCGGCCCCCGCCTCACGATCCCGGGGAGAGGATCCGACCCTTGCTCCCCGAGGAGACTCAGACACTTATAAGGGGACCCTAGCATCTACTCCTACAACATCTACTGATTCTACAGAGGAAGACATCTAACCTTGGAAAGGAGAATCTTCAAGGGCTGAGAGCGGGAGAAGGGAGACGAGCGCCGAGCAACCAAGACTTGAGAGAGAGAGAAATATGAAGGAGTAAGGGCCCTAGAGCGGACACCACCTATGTTTATTGCTGCATACGGCCTCATCCAACGACGCCCGTCATCTCCCGCCGAAACGGCTCCTCGCGCCCAACGGCTCCGATCGCTCCACGTGTCGGAACTGCGCTGGATAGCGTCCCATCAGACGCCGCAGGCCTGCAGACGTCGCATCAGCCAATCGGCGCCCGACACGTGGGCCGTCGCTTCAGTTGCAGAGTGCATGAACCGGCACACCTTCTTTAAATGCAGAGATCTCGTCTTGATTCGCTAGCGGAAAAGACAACCGACGGCGCGAGGACTCGTCCCGACAAAGCCCTAGAAAGGAGCCCACCTCGGGAGGCCCGGCAGTCCACTCCTGCCCCGACTCGCTAGCTGGTCGGGACAAGAGTGGGGGGCTAATGATGATGCTCAATATTGGCAATCTCCAGGGTCAAGACACGTGGCAGATGACGTGTCCCAAGACTCAGACCAAAGAACAACCCACGCTGCCCCCTCGTTTTTGATTACGATATCGCTGCCCTCTTTCGGCAAAAAAGAGTGAAAGAAAAAAGACATCGCCGCCCCTGATCTCTCTCTCTCTCTCTCTAAAGCCCAAACAAAACATAGGGAGAGATGATGATGAGCATCAGCCTCCACCGTCTCGACCACTACATCCACCCACCCCACTTTCTAGCCGCCGCCGCCCGAACATTAAAGTCCCTAACTCAGTAACTTGAGCCAAGGTATTCCTTTTAAAAATAAGACAACCCTCCAATCCCCTCACCACCTTTCCCGCAATCACCCCCAATCTTCCCTCCGCTTCCTGCAATCCGTTACGGCGGTCTCTGCAATCTCGGCAACCTCTGCATCAACTGTCTCTTCTGAATTGGAAAATACTTGGTCTAATGTTGATGATTAAGTAAATGGTATATGGTTACTTATTGCCAAGAGAGCAGTCATCGCTTACAGAGGAAGGGCAGGTATAATTTCATTTCTTTTCTTTTTTTTTGATTTGTTTAGTTTGGTTGTGGAGTGTTTCCCCCAATCAGAGCAAAGCTCTGTTCAGATTCCAAGGCGGGAAATGAAGCAACGCTTCCGTTTCCCCCAATCAGAGTAAGGCTCTGTTTAAAAAATTCAAATTTTAAAGGAAGCAACGCTTCAGATAACTTGCGATCTGCGCTGCGCGACACGTGCCAGCGCAGTTGCGCTGCGCTCTGCGCTGCGCGACACGTGTCAAGCGCAGGTGCACTTGCGCCAACTGTGCCAGCACTAAAACTTAAATAATGAATTATTTAATCAGAATTAAATTCTAGAAAGATCTTTTTAATCTTATTAAAACAAGAAAATTATCTTCTGTAAAACAGAGGCCTTAGGATCAAAGATCCAACGGTGGGGAAATACCCCCAGATCAATCAGAGAAAGTTCTCTGTAACAAACCTAACAAACTAATTGGCCCTAAATAAAGGCCCCTAGACTCCAAGTCTCAGATATACAGAGCTCCTCTAAAAACTTTGAGAAAAACTCGAAGAGAAAAAAAAGGTAAACCTTTGAAAAAAAAAAGAATTTCTTCTAAAAAGATCAATGATCTAAGAACAAGATCAAGATCTTCAATAAAAAAAAAAGATCAAAAAAGATCCAATAAAAAAACGAAGTAATTTACTTCATTATTAGATCTTTTGATCTATATAAAGGCATTGCCTTTTGATGAACCATTGGTTCTTAAAATTTTTGATTTTAATTAGATCAAGATGCGCTCTGCGCTATTGAACAGTGCCCTGCACTCTTTATTTGCGTTGTTGCGCTCCTTGGACTGGCGCAAGTCACCAGAAAGCACCACGTGTCAATCTGCGCCTTGCGCTCCTAAAAATAGAGCGCTGCGCTCTTGGATTGGCGCACTGCACCAGAGCGCGCCACGTGTCAGCAGCGCACTAGCACAGCGCACTGGCGCAGCGCACTGCGCTAACAGACTTGCGCTCACCAGAGCGTGACACGTGTCACCTCCACATGCGCTGGCGCCTGGCGCTCCTCAATTGGCACAAAACGCCTGACAGGCCACGTGGCGCACTGTCAGATTATTAAATGCTGCGCATTATTAAAAAAGGGGCAGAGCCCAATTAAAAGGCCTAACAGGCCTAATATAAATGCCATGCATTTAATTAAAGAGCCCAATGCCATGCATTATAAAAGGGCAGAGCCCAAATAAAGGCTCAAACAGCCAGAACAATAAAATGTTCAACTCATATCAACCGAGCCCATATGCTCACAAACCTTCAAACAGACTTTAGTCACAAATTGGACTATAAATCTCCCAACCAATTTTGGTCCAAGGGTACATCTCTGAACTCCTCTGATATCTGTCGTTGTAATTGTTCAACGTCTTCAGAGAGGTGACAGGTCCCGACGGCCATACATTCCATTGGACCACCATGTCCTTAAACTGGCAATGGACTATCATGTCCCTAAACTGGCAATGGACTATCATGTCCCTAAACTGGCAATGGACCACCACATCCCTAAACTGGCAATAGACCACTATGTCCCTAAACTAGAACAATAGAGCCCCCAAATGCTCTTTTGTCGGATCTAAACGATCATGTTAAGTTGATCTTAGTCTCAAATTAGACTAACGTATCCTTAACTAACGTTTAAGTTGATCTTAGCCCCAAATATAGCTAACGTATCCTTAAACCAAAACCCCAAGCCCAAATCTAAGAAAATACGGATTTGGACTAATCCACGTCCTACGGACGACAGCATAAATTAGTCTCCGTATACAATCCACGGGCAACCACAAACAAAACAAACACCCACGACACGAAGTGACCAGCTGGAGAAGGAGAAAGTTGTTACCGCGATGCGGTAGCGTAATTATCTGCAGGGGCTTGCGCCTGCAGGGAAGAGCGTCCCCACAATCAAAAACCCCTCAGACAAGGGGGAATCTGACGAAGTATGCTACATCGGCCGCATCCGTTTAAACCTCCGATACACGGTGCCATAAATCAACTTGGCATCTTCGGAGAGGTGGACGGATAAAACCATATAGCATCTGCCCCGAACTTCAGGCAAGACGTCCCTGTCGCGCCGTCCTTCGGAGGGGAACAGATTCTGGCATGCCCGGTCGGACCTCTTCCTCTTTCCACTCCACACTTCGTGTGTCGTGTTCACGAACGAATCGCGGTTTGCTATGGTTGCCTGTGGATTTGAGGTACTTAGATTTGGTGTCTTGCTCCGTGCAGAAAACAGAAGATCAATGGCTTCAAACTGCACTACCGGCAACTGCAACTCTCACTCCGTCCTTGCTGGAGGAGTGACTTACGGGTCCCGAGCGGCTTCTCTTTTCAAGATGCCAGTGGAGCAGGTAACTCAAGCCACTACCGGACTATTCTTTGGGACCATGCTCCCACCAATGAGCTTCAACGCCCCTGTGTCGTCACAAAGATCTCCAAAGAAGTCGGTCTTTGATCGGCTTACAACTACCGCGGCCCCTCTCAACGGGTCGTCCAACTCCACTGCCTCGGTTTTTAACAGACTAGGCCAGAGCTCCAATGAGACTATGAAGAAGCCAGCAATACCAGAAGGCGTTATCCCGAAGCGGATAGCCATCCCTGCATCCGTTCCAGGCGAAATCACCAAGGTTGCTTCCCCTACTCGGAAGTCTGCTTTTGATCGGTTGGCAGTCCCCATTCAACTGACGTCGGTCTTTAAAAGGCTGATAACAGCGAATTCTGACCAACACAGGGGGCATGAGGAGGTCACCCCTACGGCTAAACCAACTCCAATCGCGCGACATGCTCGCCGTCATCACTGGCACCGGGTAAGGAAAGATGGGGACAACTCCTCCCCTGGGATGACTCCGCCAGCTCCGATGGTGGAAATCAATGCTGCTGTTCCGACCGGGAATAGCTTTGAACCGCTATGAAGGGTGCGCAAAAACTCGCCAACTGCCGTATTGAAAAGATCTCCTACACCTGTGGATAATGCCCCAAAGGTGAAGCTGGAGCAGCCCCCTCAACGGCTGTCCTCTGAAATTTACAAGGTCTAGCGTCAAGTCCAAGACTCCGTAATGGATCAAGACTATCTCCGCCGACAGAAAAAGATGAAGGTTCGGCAGGAGAAGGACTACTCTGTCAAGCCAGAAAAAGAAACAGCTGGCTGGGTGCCCACTGCAACGGCTCCCTCAACGTCAATCACTCAAAAGAAAAGGAGGCCGCAAAAGGCCCCTATGAACATGGCGAACCGTAAAAGCGCTGAGCACAAATGCCCCAAGTCTGGGGGCATAATGGTGCATACTGTTTACATGGCATCCGGGAAGGAGGAAAGCCGTGTTTCGACGGGTCACCAACCGCTCACCCGATCCGTGACAAAAGCCCAGGAGCAGCAACAGAAGCTTCAAGAAATGTTGACACAAATGGCCGCACTCACTGGGCCAAAAGAAAGCCCGGAGGCATCATCAGAGCAGCGTCACGAACAAGAAATCGATGCTGACTTTTTACGCAGAGTTCTCGAAAAGAAGGACAAAGAAGCCGCAGAGCAAGCGGCTAACATAAAGCTAATGGCGCTTCTCTTCCAAGATATGGTAGGGATGATGTTACAGCCGGACCCTCCAGCTGAAGACCCTCCGATCGTTGTTGGAGACGACGGAGGGGAGACATCTAATCCTCCTCCGGCCCTTTCAGCAGCCAAGGAGGAAACCATTTCCAAAGCTGCATTAGACGACTATATAGCTCAGCAAATACGAGTTCATCAGGCGAATAAAGCGGCTGGGCAAATTGTTAGAACCGGACGACCCTATCCGGGCTGGTATGACCAAATCAGTTACCCGCCGGGATATACGATCCCTAAGTTCCACGTATATAAAGGAACGGGGAATCCCCATTAGCATGTCGCTCAATTCAGGGCCTTATGCGGCAACACTGGAGGCGACGACAAACTGCTGCTTCGCCAATTCGTCGGCAGCTTAGCAGAAACAGCCTTTGAATGGTATTCGGAGCTACCTAACGACTCTGTCAAAACATTTGCGGAGATGGAGCTACTGTTTACACAAAGATTCGCGAGTGCTAGTGAACTCACCCCGATAACGGCACTGATTAATGCCAGGGTGAAGCCAGGCGAGACGTGGGTCCAATACGCAATACGGTGGCGAAACTTATGGTCGAAGTGCGAACAACGTATCGAAGAAGTACCTGCGGTAGGCATGTTCGTGGGCACTCTTGATCCGCAAGCGACCATCTCGCAATTCATGATGTTCTTCAAGCCCACTACTTTCCAGGCCTTGATCGACAAGTTGGCCCAAATGGATCAGATGGGTCACAGACCGTCTCCTCCAAAGCTAGACCCTCGAAATGAGAAAGGAAAAGGGAAAGCGATCGTCATCGCTAATACTCAACAACAACTGAGCAACTTAAAGCCGGTTGTTCGTCAAAACAACGTGCGTCTACGCCCATCTCTTGAGGAGAGACTGGGACGTCTTACTCGTTTCCTTAGAATAAAACGAGGAGATTGTTTGAGCTGGCAGTGCGCAACAGACTCATCAATCAGCCGAATCCAAAACGTCCGTTGCAGTCAGGCGATGTCAACGATCTTAATTACTGCCCTTACCACCAAGAAGTAAGCCATCCAATCTAAGATTGCTTCGTTTTCAAAGGCTGGATCGAGGATCAATACCTACAAGGCAAGTTTGCGCTGTCCGAGAAGTGGAAGGTAGACCCACCACAGCCGCACACTCCTAAAAGGTGGACAAACCGGGGGCAACGTGTTCTTTTGTTGAAGAAGCTCCATGGGAGGTCATACTGTCAGCCAAAACCGAAAAGATGCTGAATGATCTTCATACATGCCCGACGGTCAGATGGAAGAACCTACTAGAACCCCAGATCATCGAAGGGATGCTAAAGCCGCACCCAACTCCAAAGATCAGTGGTGATAGCCAAAGCTCGCACATCCAGCCATCGAAATCTTCGAAAAAGAAGAAGAAATCCAAAAAGCCCGTGAAGCCTGGCGACAAGCGCACGGACCTGCAAAAACAAATCGACGCGCTAGAAGAGTATAACCAGAAGGCGCAGACTCCAATCACGCTCCAAGAATTCCTTGGCCACGTCCTTGAAGACGGAGATGATGGAAAAGAATCGTCAGATGAATCTGAGGATTACGTAGCAAGTTGCCATGTGATCTCTCACTCGTCGATAGACAGTGAAGAAACTCCTGACGCAGGGAAACCGGAGGCAAATCCTGAGCCTGAACTTCTAGAACCATCAGATGAAACTGTAGGGTTCCTAGGCACGCTAATGAGTTCTCACATGGCATCAACCATGCCAATTTCTAATTTTACAAGTGCCGAGAAACCCTAATACGGATCGTTAACTAGATTTTAGGCGAAAACGATAACTAGTTAACAACTTTACTTAAAGGAAAGAAGCTACAACCTTTGTAGATCCGGTCCTCCACCTCCTAGGCTCCATGATGACGTCCCTCCGCTGTCCAAATCGAATCCAGGACTCTAGCATCGGCTTCATCGGAGAAATGGGCGGGCTAGGTCGTCGACTTCGGTGCCGAAGATGATCTACGTCGAGGCATCACAAGATCAAGCTCCCACTTCACCAAGTCATGAAACTTGTGAAGAAAACACCCTATACTACTTGGCAAGAGGTAGAGCATGAAGAAATAGGAAGTGGGTTCACTTTAGAATTGGATTTCTCACTCTTTTTCTCAAGTTGCCATTGTTGGTAGCAAGCTTCTTCATCTTGAAGAAGAAGAAGAAGAAGAAATATATTATCATAAGTATTTCTAAAATAAGAAATGATATGATACTTATCATAATGGTAACCATAGTTAGGTGTAGAGAATAAATCATGGTTAGGTTGAATGGTTAGGGTTAAGCATGAGACAAAGATGGTGGACTTGTTCAAAGCTTCAAGAAGCTTCAACAAGCAAACAAAGAAAGCCACCATTTTTCCCTTTGCCAAAATGAATGAATAAATAAATAAATAAGCAAATAAATCAAGTGAAACCCTAACCATTGACCAACCATGGTTTAAACCAATCATACACCCAAACTAACATGTATCATCAAACATGATACAATCAAGTGCACAAAAATATATCACATATACAATGTGCACAACAAGTGAGAAAATCCATTTAAAGTGAACAAATACTAGTTAATGTAAAGTAATATATCAAATATATAATTATACATTAAATCATTAAATCAACACTTGATTTAACGATCCGGTCATATCGCATATGACCGACTAATATCCAATGTATCGGCTTATCGAATCAATTCTCGATTCGATAACTAGGTTATATCGCATACAACCAATCGATACTTTTATCGCGAGAATAGAATACGGTATCACATACACGCATTATTCTCGGTCCCGCACATATCTCATATGCGCTCCTATTTCGTTTCGCTTGAGCCAGGAAACCTCTGTGTAGGACTCTAAAGACTCGTCAATACGCCGGCAGCAGGTGATGATCATATCAATCACCCACAAGCCGCAAGCGGTCTGCTAAACGTAACGGCCACCCGGGTATTGAGCGATCAGAAGATCGACGAGCAAGCCCGCTCACACTCCTGTGAATCCAACCAGTAACACTTACCGTACAGTCCGGTCTCGCCGTCTGATATGTCGCATATCTCGCCTAGGGGTGGTAAACGTCAGACCCCAATAGCTCGATAAGTCGTGTCGATATGAGGTCTATAACAATTCGAGAAACTACAGGTAACACTTACCAGTAAATCTCAGCAACCCTGGCCAGGGATTTCCGGTTATAGCCAATCGAACACAGCGCAACATCAACTCCCTATACCGGGAGAGACGAATCCCCTCCTATCGCTCATTGCCTCCATGTGATTCGGGACTGTACCCAAAAGCCACCGTTTTGCACGCCCTCTTGGACGTGGTAAGGTGGAAATCAAAGCACAGTGGGAACCACACAAGACTCTATGACGATCTCGGGTCAATAGACTACTCTGTACCGGTGTCACCAGAGAACTGCCATCTGACGTAAGGTATAATACCATCTGGGAGTTCTCGGCGAGTCCGTCCAGTGTACCCAGTCTCCACTGAGCACCCGTATATCATCTCTGATGTCAAACACCAATGGATATGGGATCATCCATCGCCCATCTGTATGGGTCGAGAAGGTATACGCTAGTCTACTCTGGTATATCGATGCCCCGTCTCGATACACCCACGACTAGGGACCTTGAAGGATGTACTTATGGACTACCATGTCCCCACTAGTGTGATCCGCATCATAGTCCAGGTAGTCAAGTACATATCCTAAGGGCTTTACCAACATGTAACAGAGAGACAATTAGTATACACGTCAAGGTAAAGAGTAACCAGATAGCATACTATCATGTCGAGCAAGAAAGTCCTCCCTATATATGTCCAAGCATCCACTACAATATACATCCTATGTATAGTAATGGCCTCTAGGGCATACATATAACTAACAATCTCCCACTTGCACTAGGGCCATCTGATAGCAGTGGTTGAAGTATTTCATACTCAACCATCCCATAATAGTCTCTCTCTGGGAAAAGGCCTTTGTGAGTGGATCCGCCGTGTTGTCCTCTGAGTCTACTCTCCTAACCTCGATCACCCTGGAGATCAACCATCTCCATGATCAGGTGACACTGCCTTAGAATATGTCTGGATCACTGATGGGATCGGCGTTCCTTGGCATAAGCCACAACTCCATTGTCTCACAATGGTTGGAACGTAGTTCATCTCATGAACCAATATACACCCAAACATCCTCTTTGGTAGCATCTTAAGTAGCGATGTATCGTGCCTTTATCGTCTAGTTAGCCACGGTATCTAGCTTGGAACTCTTCCAACATACCATCCCTTTACTGAGGGTAAAGATAATACCTGTGACTGACTTTCAGTCGTCCTTATCACTCTGGAACCCTTCCAGTGATTCTCCCCAGGATCGATTGATACCATCTCACTACAACTAGTGAGAATCCTAACATCCAATTAGATCTATCTCATAGATCCAAAACCCAGGATTTAGGAGGTATCACTTTGATCCTTTATGGAGAATCATTGTGATAAGCGGAGATTGACCGAGCGTAGCATAGGAAACTCCTTCCCTATCAAGAGTATGTCATCCACGTACTCTACGAGGATCGCCACCATACTTCCTACTACCTTTTTGCATATACAAGGTTCATCTACCATTTTGATGAAGTCAAACTTTTTGATAACTACATCAAAACAGACGTTCCAACTCCGCGATGTCTGCTTTATCCTATAAAGCATCTTGTACACGTTTCCGCTGCTCCCACTGTCTACGAAGCCCTTTGGCTGTGTACTTATAGACCCACTCTTCTAAACACCATCTAGAAAAGCAGTCATGGCACCCAACCGCCAGATATCGTAGTCATGGTATGTAGCCATGGCAAATAGGATCTGGATGGACTTAAGCATAGCCACTGGAAAAGGTTTCATCATTATCCATGCCTGGTTGATGACGAAAGCCTTTAACAAGTCTTGCTTTGAAAGTCTCAACTTTTCCACCTACACCAAGTAATCTTCTCAAGATATACTTGCTCCTGATGGGGATTTAACCCTTCAGATATAGCAACCAAAGTCCATACTTTGTTGGTGTATATGGATTCCATCTTAGATCACTAAGCATCCGGCCATTCTTATAGAGTCCCACTCCTGATGGCCAGCTCGAAACTAGTTGGGTCATCATCTCATGATGCAATCCTCGTTCATATTGTCATCGAGAAACCGAAGTATCTCTCTGGTGGACGAGGAACCCTACTAGATCGGCGGAGAGGTTGAGGTTCGTTGGTTACTATTGAATCCTTTGGTTCTACCAAATGATCTGCTGTAGTTTGTATAGCTGGAACCTTTCCAGTTCTACATAACTGATCTTGCCTCGAGCTTGTCCGGATTTTGCTTTTAGACATAGGCCGGACAACCCCAAATCTTAACTAGCTTAAGACATGGGCTCTTCTCATACCATATCTCATATGGAGTGGTAGGCTGTGATCTGATTCGAACCCTATTCAATAGGTATGCAGCTTCTCAAGCGCATAACTCCCAAAAGGAAACAGGTAACTCAGTAGTACTCATCATAGAGCGCACCATATCGAATAGGGTGCAATTGCTCCGCCCCGATATACCATCGTGCTATGGTGTATACGGAGGAGTAATGCTGAGAGAGAATCTCATTCTCCTTTAGAATAGTCCAGGAATTCTGTGCTCAAGTATTCTCCTCCCTAAAGGACATAATACTTATACCCTCAATTCGGTTCTCTACTTCTAACTTATATTCCGTGAATATCTCAAAAGGTTCGGACTTGTGTTTCAACAGGAACATATGTCTGAATCTTGAGAGATCATCAGAGAATGTAATGAAGTACAAAGAACCGGTCTTGGCATGTGTAGACAGGGGACCTCACATACATCATCATGTATCAATCCCAAGAGTTCACTAACTCTTTCTCTGTTTCCAGTAAACAGAGCTATGGTCATCATATCTTTGTGACATGACTGGAAAGTTTTATAAGATATAAATTCAAACATATTTAAATATGTATCTAAATGTAACTTCAGCTAGTCGGGTCGCATTGATATGACCTAGTCTACAATACCTCAAGAAAAATTCGTTCATTTCCGAACTCTTCCTCTTTTGTGTGTTCCGTATACTAAGAACTGTAGTTTGATTTAGAACATCAATGCTTTTAGATAACGTTCCTGAACCGATCAACTTTTGATATAGGAAATGTTCAAAACATTATCCAACAATACAAAATTTTATCATTTCTTTACTGATAAAGAGACTGATATGATTTTGTATATCAGGTTCGGTATCCAATAACATTCGTTCAGAATCAATGTATTAGTAATGCAGGGTGATAGTGACCAACAGACTTGGCTGCAACACTTGCCCCGTTTTCTGCCTCATGAAACTTATCACCCGTTCTCAGTTTTTCTACCTTTTTGCAGCCCTATGTAACAGATTACATATCTGGGATCCTGATCCAGTATCATATATCCAGGACGTAAAGAATACTGAGAAACAGTTCTGCATAATGAACACACCCGAAGATGATGCATCAGCATGCACTCTCTTCGTTTGGGCGGCATGGGAATTCTGGTAATCCCTAATTTCCTGCTCTGTCTTATAACAATTATAAGTTGGAGCGGGACCAACGTTCCCCAGCTCAGTATAATAAGCGGGTTCGGTCAAATATCCATATTATTATCTTGATTAAGGCGTGATATGGTCGCTACCTGGAGAGAGAGAGAAGAAAACACTCAGCGTGCGCTCTTGCAAGATCAGATTGGTTATGATTTTATCTAATCAGGATGGCTCCCACTGTTTTTATCAAATCTTCCTTCAAACCCTAAAAGGAAAGACTAGCCGGGATTAATTACACACTACAAGTTCGCCAATCTTTCAGCCAGGCCAGTGTCGGTACTTTGAGGGAGGTCCCCCGTGCTTTCGCACGAACCTAATTACAGTAAACCTCGTTTTCCCAGAGGCGTAACCCCGTTGACACCTTTCTAGACACCTACTTGATCGGCTAATTGTAACGTGTAAAACCCTCCCAGGAGTAACAATTACTCGCAGCGGGTATCGGGATCCAACTATCTCATAGAAGGTATGCAATCTCATTACAAATTTCAACACTTGAAATTCCCGATAATATTTTGCCCCTAGCGTCCTATGACCTTGACGGAGGTCAACAAACCATAGGCTACTAGTCAAGTTCAACCCGTCATTTCTTGATCGAATTAAACCCACCCGCACGACCCTTGACGGAGGTCAACAAGGCCGCACGACTACCCTAATCCAATCTGCATCATATGCATAAGCAGATAAATACTAGTTAGCTACCGCACACTGGGAAAAATACCTTCTATGAGACCCTTACGGCTCATAAAGTCAAAAGCCTTAGTCGACAGAATCCTAACCCTGTTTGCTAAGCCACTTTTGTTCGACATCGACAATGGCAAATGATGATTCGCTCCTGGCAATATCCCAGTTGTAGCGATGCTGATGTCTAAATCGGTATCAAATTCCAAGTCCTTTCATGGCAAATGATGATTCGCTTCTGGCAATATCCCAGTTGTAGCGATGCTGATGCCTAAATCGGTATCAAATTTCAAGTCCTTTCATGGCAAATGATGATTCGCTCCTGGCAATATTCCAGTCGTAGCGATGCTGATGCTAAGATTGGCATCAGATTCCAAGTTCCACACTCGCGATAAAAAACCAGCGAGCCAAAAATGCATATGAAATAGCCGAAATGATGGGGCAACTTACAACGAAATCAGCAAGTAAAAATGTATGCATACAAAAACAGCCGAAATGATTGGGCAACTCGCAATAAAAAGCAGCGAGTAAAAAAAAAAAACAGCCGAAATGATTGGGCAACTCGCAATAAAAAACAGCGAGTAAAAAAAAAATAGCCGAAATGATTGGGCACCGCGAAAAATAGCCGAAATGATTGGGCAATCGCAATCTTCTCGATATAAAAAGCTGAAATGATAGAGCATCGCGGAAAGAATAAAAAAAAATGATGAAAGAAAGTAAAACCTTTTGCCCTACAGGTGAGATCACACCGATCCCTGTATACAATCCAGGGGCACAAACAAAGAGGGAATCATACCTTCCTAACAGGCTCCACCAGAAAGCGAAGCCAAATCTCGATGGTTCATAGACAATCTAGAGACAACCTCGACATTTGTCGCAATATTGCAGACACAATGTCAACAAACGAAGCAAAAGAAGATCCCTAGCTTTAGGGTCTCGACGTCGATATTGACAACTTAGAGATCACCAACGGCGTTTCTCCTCACTCCAACCAGATGCAGACATGACGTCAACAACCGACCTCAGAGTCGCAACGAAACGGAGCCACGGCATAGTCCCTAGTTCCAAATCTTAACGGCAATATCTACAGCCTAAGAATCAGCAACGGTGTTCCTTCGCAGTCCAGCAGGATGCAGATGCAACGTCAACAAAAGACCCCAATGGTCGAAACAAAGCGGAGTGACGGCAAAATCCCAGCTCCATTTCAGCATTCATCTCGTTACAGCAGACGCAATGTGAACAACGGCGTTCCTTCGTAATCCAGCAGGATGCAGATGCAACGTCAACGAAAGACCTCACGGTCAAAACAAGGCGGAGTGACGGCAAAATCTCAACTCCATCTCAGCATTCGTCTCGTTACAGCAGACGCAATGTGAACAACGGCGTTCCTTCGCAGTCTAGCAGGATGTAGGTCAACGTCAAAACAAAGTGGAGTGACGGTAAAATCCTAGCCCCACCTCAGCATTCGTCTCGTTACAGTAGACGTAATGTCAACAACGGCGTTCCTTCGCAGTCCAGCAGGATGTAGATGCAACGTCAATGAAAGACCTCACGGTCAAAACAAAGCGAGTCACGGCAAAGTCCCAGCTCCACCACGACATTCGTCCCGTTACAATAGACGCAATGTCAACTACAGCGCTCCTTCGCAATCCAACGGGATGCAGGCGTAGTATCAAAACAAAGCGGAGTGATGGCAAAATCCCAACTCCACTTCAGCATTCGTCTTGATATAACAAGACGAGATGTTGACAATAGCGTTTCCCCTCATTCCAACAGGATTCGGACACACCAAATCAAACGAAGCAAATGCCAAATTCCTAGCTTCAGAGTCTTGAAGGTAACTCATATAAAGCCTGAAAGACAATCGGAGATCATCCCACACCAGTGCGGAGTGGTCACCACCTCGACGTTCGTCTCGACACAGCAAACGGGATGTCACCCCAGCATTCTTCCTCTAGCAAGATTCAGACGCGACAATCAAACAATGGAGCTACGACAAAATCCCTAGTTCCAAATCTCGACGGTTCACCAACAAGCTAGAGACAACTGCGACACTCGTCTTGATACAGCAGACGCAATGCCGCCAAACGAAGCAAGGGCAAAATTCCTAGCTTCCGGGTCTTGACGGTAACTCAAATAAAACCTGAAAGACTATCGGAGATCATCTCACACCAGCGCGGAGTGGTCACCACCTCGACGTTCGTCTTGATACAGCAGACGCAATGCCAGCAAACGAAGTGAAGGCCAAATTCCTAGCTTCAGAGTCTTGACGGCAACTCATATAAAACCTGAAAGACTATCGGAGATCATCCCACATCAGCGCGGAGTGGTTACGACTCATCGAGGCTCTCTAAAACGAGCCTAACCTCAAGTAAAAAGCGGCATGGCAAAATTCCTAACGCTTGCTCTTCCGACGGTCAAATTGCCTAGGAGGACTGCTTGAAGACATCTTGTCCAGCCCCCGAAGGGATCAGAGACACGACAGTCGCAAGGCTACTCGAACAGCAAGATTGCCTATCGAGGAATACATCAGCCAACGCGACAGTACGACGGACAAAACCCTAAGTACTACAGACCCTAACGGACCTCTGTCGTAAAGAGCAGAGGTTAACTGTGATGTTAGGATATTCTTGCGAGAAATGCTCGATTCGTCTCGACTCGTAAGATGAAGCCTTAGGCGGCGGGGATTAAAAAAAAACCTGTTTCCTAAGCACTGGGGCCCTACAGGTCGGTCCAAAATGGACTCTTGCATACTATTCACGGGTCACACTCTCCAAAGTCGAATCTCGACAAGGAGGGAAACAACCGCTTACGGGTCCTCTCGACTCGTAAAAGGGAAAATTCTCTTATAAGATCCTTACGACTTATAAGGGAAAACGCACTTAGGAATTGTCACGATTCCTAAGGAGAAAACACACCTAGGAGATCCTCTCGACCCGTAGGAAGAAAATTCTTTATGAGACCCTCACGGCTCATAAAGTTGAAAAGTCTTAGGTGACAGATCCTAACCCTGTTTTCTAAGCCATCATTACTCTACAAACAGCTTAAGGCTGACATCTGAACGCTATCTACAGACCACATTTGCTAAAATCATATGGCAAACAACACAGTAAAGAGAAAGAAAGCGACAGAAAGAACATCCGATTTGCATTTGATCAAGCGTTCGAGACATACCCATTCATGCATGTGCAAAAGATTCAGAACGAGAAATAAAACACGCTAAAACGAGAAATTTGCCATTCATATCCCAAAAAGGTTCTTACAATTACGAAAGCAATAAACGAAGATGCTACTAAAGCTATTACAATGGCAAAACCTCAAATCCAGGACATGGATTGAGGAACTCGAAAGTGACCTTGTCCAGGACTTTCCAAGCCTGGCGAACCATCCTAGTGTGCTTTCTTTCGCGAGCACGAGCATCGGGATCCCCACTGATGTCCTCCACCCTCCGATAAGCAGTAAGTATGGCGGACTGTTGAAAGGCCTGGTATAGGAGATTGATAAGATTGTCTCGCCGTCTCTTCGAGATTAGGTTCATCAGGTACACCTAGTGCACCTTATCCTCGGCGGCATCCAATGCGCTAAGCGGCACGCCGGTAAAGAATAGGGGAAGCGCTTCTCAAATTGCTCCCACAATAAGCTTCAGGAGAGGGGAGCGTCGAGAAAGCAGTTGACCGTTATAGGCATCAAAGTGACTCATAATTTCGGCACACTCGGCATTTGTAAATTCTCGGTCCTCAGAACGGCCGAGTCGGCGGATGTCTCCGTAAGAGATGATCTCATCAAGGTCATACATATGGGCGTCCATTACTCCTGTAAGAGAAAATCAACAAAATTAGCAGACAGGCTGATTAAGCAAGACGATATAATTCATCAAAAAATAAAATGTCATCTTTAACCTTCAAGATCCATGAAAACTCTTAAGAGTTCTTCTATATGATTTGGAAGGAGCAAAGCTCCATTAATGAATTAAGAAAACACAAGAAAAATCTTTTTAGAGAGCAGAGCTCTATTAATGGAACCCTAATAGGGTTCTCTTCAGTTCCCTTTAGATCCCTTTAGACTTATAGAGCAAAGCTCTGCTAAGTGAAACCCTAAATGGGTTTTCTTTAGATCAGGGATCTATTGAGAGTAAGGCTCTTAAAATTAATTTAACTTAATTTTTTACCTAAATTTTTTCTAGAGTTTTAACTCTTAAAAGTGCTTGAACAAAAGAGCAAGGCTCTGAATAAAAATTCTTTTGAAGAGATGAAAATCATCTAAGGGACCAAAGGTCCTATTTATAGGCATTGAGAGCCATTTCAACTTCCAAAAGATGGCGCAATGGTTGGAATTCTGCCACCGCTGCGCTCATGTCTGGGGCCACGTAAGTGCAACGGTGGGGAGGCATTTGTTTCCCCCAATCAGAGAAAAGCTCTGTTCAGATTCCAAGGCGGGAAATAAAACAACGCTTCCGTTTCCCCCAATCAGAGCAAAGCTCTGTTCAGATTCCAAGGCGGGAAATGAAGCAACGCTTCCGTTTCCCCCAATCAGAGCAAGGCTCTGTTTAAAAAATTCAAATTTTAAAAGAAGCAACGCTTCAGATAACTTGCACTCTGAGCTGCGCGACACGTGTCAGCGCAGTTGCGCTGCGCGACACGTGTCAGCGCAGGTGCGTTAGCGCAGTTGCGCTGCGTTCTGCGCTGCGCTACACGTGTCAAGCGCAGGTGCACTTGCGCTAACTGTGCCAGCACTAAAACTTAAATAATGAATTATTTAATCAGAATTAAAATTCTAGAAAGATCTTTTTAATCTTATTAAAATAAGAAGATTATCTTCTGTAAAATAGAGGCCTTAGGATCAAAGATCCAACGGTGGGGAAATATCCCCAGATCAATCAGAGAAAGATCTCTGTAACTAACCTAACAAACTAATTGACCCTATATAAATGCCCCTAGACTCTAAGTCTCAGATATACAGAGCTCCTCTAAAAACTTTGAGAAAAAGTCGAAGAGAGAAAAGGTAAACCTTTGAAAAAAAAGAAGAATTTCTTCTAAAAAGATCAATGATATAAGAACAAGATCAAGATCTTCAATAAAAAAAAAGATCAAAAAAGATCCAATAAAAAAAAAGAAGTAATTTACTTCATTATTAGATCTTTTGATATATATAAAGGCATTGCCTTTTGATGAACCATTGGTTCTTGAAAACTTTGATCTTAATTAGATCAAGATGCGCTCTGCGCTATTGAATAGTGCCCTGCACTCTTAATTTGCGTTGTTGCGCTCCTTGGACTGACGCAAGTCACCAGAAAGCGCCACGTGTCAATCTGCGTCTTGCGCTCCTAAAAACAGAGCGCTGCGCTCTTGGATTTGCGCACTGCACCAGAGCGCGCCACGTGTCAGCAGCGCACTAGCACAGCGCACTGGCGCAGCGCACTGCGCTAACAGACTTGCGCTCACCAGAGCGTGACATGTGTCACCTCCACATGCGCTGGTGCCTGGCGCTCCTCAGTTGGCGCAAAGCGCCTGACAGGCCACGTGGCGCTCTGTCAGATTATTAAATGCTGCGCATTATTAAAAAAGGGGCAGAGCCTAATTAAAAGGCCTAACAGGCCTAATATAAATGCCATGCATTTAATTAAAGAGCCTAATGCCATGCATTATAAAAGGGCAGAGCCCAAATAAAAGCTCAAACAGCCAGAACAATAAAATGTTCAACTCATATCAACCGAGCCCATATGCTCACAAACCTTCAAACAGACTTTAGTCCCAAATTGGACTATAAATCTCCCAACCAACTTTGGTCAAAGGGCACATCTCTGAACTCTTCTGATATCTTTCGTTGTAATCCTTCAACGTCTTCAGAGAGGTGACGGGTCCCGACGGCCATACATTCCAATGGACCACCATGTCCCTAAACTGGCAATGGACCACTATGTCCCTAAACTAGAACAATAGAGCCCCCAAATGCTCTTTTGTCGGATCTAAACGATCCTGTTAAGTTGATCTTAGTCTCAAATTAGATTAACGTATTCTTAACTAACGTTTAAGTTGATCTTAGCTCCAAATATGGCTAACGTATCCTTAAACCAAAAACCCAAGCCCAAATCTAAGAAAATACGGATTTGGACTAATCCACGTCCTATGGACGGCAACATAAATTAGTCTCCGTATACTATCCACGGGCAACCACAAACAAAACAAACACCCACGACACGAAATGACCAGCTGGAGAAGGAGAAAATTATTACCGCGATGCGGTAGCGTAATTAACTGCAGGGGCTTGCGCCTGCAGGGAAGAGCGTCCCCACAATCAAAAACCTCTCAGACGAGGGGGAATCTGACGAAGTCTGCTACATCGGCCGCATCCGTTTAAACCTCCGATACACGGTGCCATAAATCAACTTGGCATCTTCGGAGAGGTGGACGGATAAAACCATATAGCATCTACCCCGAACTTCAGGCAAGACGTCCCTATCGTGCCGTCCTTCGGAGGGGAACATGGAGGTGTTAAATCTATAGGGACAACGACCATTTTAAGCCGATGCCTCTTAGTTTTCGTAGATCCGGAGTGCCTGCTATTTTATTTTCACCCCCTGCTATTCCTGCTATTAAAATCAACGACCCATAATTTTTTAATCTTAAAATCAACGGTCGCGGTTAGATGCTAAACAGTGTAAAACATGAGGCTTTAGTGTTGGTGTTTTTTACGTGCTTTGGCTGTATGATGTGCGGTCAGGATGCTCCCAGAGCACCATAATAATAGGGAGTAAAATAGACGGGGTTTCAAATCCAGTTTTCTGTAGTGATTACATATTTTCTTCTTCTTCAGATTTCTTGGTTTTCTAACATGTGAGTGGTTTTACCCTCATCCTTTTTGTTACTCTAAGAACAAAGTATTATTTAATAATCAGGTTGGGTTTAATATAATATTTTCAAATGTAAGCATCTATATATTGCTCAGTTCTTTTAGATTGGTTAATAGAATGCTATGACTGTAAGGGAAAATAGGTGATCCGGTTGTCCTATGAGTTATTCTACGAACAGAGCAACAATGACCCATCCTCTATCGGTCACTCTCAAAACTTGTCGAATATTGCAATTTCTGTCACGTCCCGCTTTCCACTGTATGGAGACGGTGACGTGGCAGACCGCAACGTATTTACTAAGAAATAAATACGTTAAGCGTAATTAAATTATATATATATATATATATATATATATATATATAATGCATAAGAATTGACAAGAGATCTAAAATAAACATCAACTTTTATTTTAATATTCATCTTTACAATACAACCGCTTTGAAAAGGAAAGATACAATGATATAAAACAATATCTAAATAGTGGCATACAAACCGAAATAAGTACAAGATGAACTAGTAGTCCTGCTGGGCAGTGAGCTGGTCGACGTACTCCTGCCTAGGCTCGATCTCCTGAGAGTCCGGTTCTCCTGACGAACTGTCACGACCCGTAATTTAGCACGTGACCGGCACTTAAATTACGCAACGTCTAAAGGCGTAACGTAAATCAAGTAAGCCGAAACCCAAGAAATCTAAACTTTTTTGCGGAAAATAGTGGGCGTGCAGTTTTGAAATAAAGGTATAAGGAATCATGTTTTTCTTTAAATGCATAACTAATGAAATATGAAAATGCAAGTGGATTATACTAGAGTTGAAAACATGTTTCGTATTTTAAAATTTCGGGCAGCATCTCCCTTGTATATTTTGGTCCAAAACCATATACACAATAATATATAGGCATCCCCAAGCGGAAGCTAGCTCTTCGCCAACTGGCGGAATCACAACCCCGCAATAACATATATACGACGCCCAACGGCGAAGATCAACCTAGAAATACAAATAATAAGCAAGACATCAAAACTCAAGAAAAGCGATCATAAACCCATCGCTTTAAGTCTCGCACAATACCCAAGTCTGACTAGGTCTACCAATATACAAATTCTAGTATCTGATTTGATCTGATGGAGTTTATCTAGATACAACGGAATATAAAGTACGAGAGCGAGCATGATCCAACATGTATCCCACCTACCAAAGCAAAACACTCTGGATGAAGCTGTGTGCCAGCAATATCGCAACTGATCCCAAGCGGTCAAACTTGCAAGAACTGTGGCACAACGGGGGCGAGTTGCCAAATCGTGAGTAGAAAACATTAGCAAGTAGAAACCGAATAAAACAACGATTTCCTAGGTCACTATATCCTGAAGGTAATACTATGATATCAAGTACGCATATATGTCAACAAACGAGTCAATGCAATGACATATATAAATAAACATCCGACATCAGATGCCTGTATGCATGTGGATATCATCCACGTGTCCATCAAAGACACAAACAATATCATGGAACCTAAGTGTCTCACACCAACACTCGAACATCATGAAAACACAAGCCTGTATACACACACACACACACGAGGATATCAACCACGTGTCCATCAACGACACATCAAAATCATGGAACCTGAGTGTCCAACACTGACACACGAAACATCATGAAAACCCGTGTCCAGCATCGATATATAAATCCTCATATTTCAGGCGCTGCATACTCAGATCGGCCCTCATATCTATCTCATCTCAGGCGCCGCATCCTTAAATCGGTCCTCATATCCATATCATATCATAACACCAAAACGGTATCCTCTGGATATCCGCCGAGTTCTATACAATTACCGGTAGGTAGTGTTCCCCTGCCAGACTCATCGCCTAACAATACGAGTCTTTTTGCCCCGTGGTACCTCACCGGGTCCACCATGTACCCGCAGACGGTGCCTACCGCTCCTCGAATTGGGCATACTCACTGCTCAGAACTGAGAAAACTCATGGTGGACAGCTCGAAATATCATATCAATAGAAACCGCATTTTTAAAACAATACACAATTTCCTTTGAAATTAAACTGTGGTTCTCAAATCCAGAGATCTCATAAAAATAGCATCTCAATGCATATAACTATAAAGTACGATGTATGCAACATAGAGTAGTAATATGAGCATATCGAGTATATCATGCAAGCATGTCAAGTGATAATACTGAACAATGAATGCACTTTTACGGTTAAGAGTAATATCATGATAGGGCACTTCTACTGTGTAAGTAGCATGGCAATTACCGATGATGAATGCGTGTGAACCGACAATCTGTGTACGTATAACATGCGCATTAATGGTAATTGTGCAGGTGTACTAGCAGTTGATATCATATAACATTAAATACTGGAAACATGATAGGTATCACATGAGGAATAATCCAACATAAATATGAACTATAATAAGGTAGCATCTTTATGTCAACGATCCCGCCTCATAGTATCAGGTGTCGCAATATCCTCGATCATCATTCTCAATTCATGAGCGCGGATCAAACATTCGGTAAACGTATCGCGTACGGTAATCTATCGTACGGTGTCACAAACAGAGTAGGGACTCTATCGTCCTATTCACCAGCAAAGGTACGGATCTATAATCTCGTACGACATACCTTATCAATCACATAACACATCTATATCAATCTTATATCATGCCATCTTGCATATACGTCATATCTTGTTCATTTCAATTCATATCGATCTCGATCTCATATCCTATCCTTATTAACTCATACTTGTCCTCTTTCAATTCATACTTATCATGACTCACTTCTCATTTCATATTCTCATATATCAATCCGAGTCATGTATATCTATCATCTCAATATCCCACATCATGTTATCTTATATACCAATATCATATTATCAAGCCAATATATATTAAAATTAGTGTCAACTTTTATCATATCATATTTTACTAAATCCTATAATTATGTTATCTTAAGTTCGTAGTATATCATTTATCAAATTATAATTTATATAACAATCTTTCCATATCAATGGTTGTGGGGGTGCTATACGTTATCCACCCGACTTCCCCCGTAGATATAAATCTACTCACCTGCTAAACTCCTCGCTTAGCCGAAGTCGATGTGCTTCGTCGTCTCGGAAGTCCATGCAAAAATACCTACAATCCAACACATATCGAAATGCAATTAAAACCAAGTCCGGAAAACTTATACGGCACACGAAGTGCTCATAGGTTAGAACATATAGCTTACGTATGCAAGATCAACCAAATTACCCACGTCCGTTGATGTACAAACGTCCAATGACGAAATCCGAACTCAAATACCAAAAACTACATTTTAGAAATCGGAAAACGAAATCCAGCAACATGAGAATTCACTCCCAGATTTTACCCTAAGCCAAACTAGGCTATTTTGCATATGGGGTACTCTAAATATCAGATAACAATGCTACACACCAAAAATCAACACATTTCACCATGTCTTGGCCGAAATTCGGCCTCGTGCATTAAATCTGCGCCCATAACAATAGGGAATGGGCTCGGATTTCTAGGGTAGATCCCTGATTGCCTTCACGACTCTTTGTGTTCCTTAAATAATTTTTAGTGTCTCCGGGTTATAGCAGATCTCAGTATCCCCTCACAAAATCCACAAAATACGATATCGGGGAAATTCTAACTCCGTGTTTTGGGTTCTAGTCTTAGGTCTTGGTCCAGAAATCATCACTCAAATCTTGCAAACACTTACTACACCTCTATTTACCACTTAACAGCAACTTGGAATTTTCCAAGATCACAAAACCTAACTAAATCAATTTCTAAACTAACTAGGATATACTAAACACAAATACTTAACTAAAAGTGTAGGGATTTACCTCATTAGCAACTGAAGAAATTTCTTGAGTTGCTCAAAGTCTTCAAAATTCAAACTTGAAAGGTCTAAAGGGTTTAGGATAGGCTTGTGCATCTTTATTGTGAAGGTGGCATGGGGTTTTGGAAAGGATTTGGAGATGATGCATAGAGGTAGTGAGGGAGGCATGAAGAAATGGTGAAGAAACAAAGCGAAATGAAAGAGCAGCCAAGTCTCCCTCCTCTCTCTTATGCTCACCCTCTCATTCTAAAATATCTCCTACACTCACTCTCTCAAATGTCTTTTTTGTTTCTTTCTCATTTTGTTTTACACTCATTTCTCTTTCCTTTTCTTTTTCTTTTCTTTTCTCACAATTCAGAAATACAAACACAATGCATAACATGCACATGACATGGTGCACTAGCCATGAAAAAATGTAAAAATACGGATTTGGCCAAATCACGATTAGTAGTGCACTAATCAAGTTTAATTTAAATTTGCATATCATTAATTATAAAAATGCAAAAATCCGATAAATATCATTATAATAAATAAATCATTTTAATCTCCGATTATTTTCCAAATATTGGTATATATTTATGCCATTTTACGAAAAACCCCTTCCGCAAATCGAATAGTTTTCGCGAAGTATATTATTTTAATATTAAATTTCTAAAAATAATATTTTATATTTCTGAAATGTTACACGAACATTCCAAAGAAAAAAATAGACAGGAATGTCGTCAGCGAACTAGCACTCGGTAAGTCCCAAAAGAAAGAAATGAATATAGCAAGTAATGAGAATTGAACTAATAAGATGTACATGTATAAAATTGCTATTCTAACGTAGTTGTTTGTAGTTTGGTACAGAAGATATTTATGTATACGAGAGAAGTCCATCTTACCCCGTGGACTATGCTAACATGTTGTACAAGGACCCGTCAAAACCCACGGGACAACGGCATAAAAGTTTATGTAGGCATCTTTTAGTGATCATCTCGTGCCACGTTAATACATTCCATACCAATCTACCCCGTTAACCCCGTGTAATGTATTGTATTGATTATATTACAAGTTTCGCCAAAACCATAAATACAAGTTGTTCAAGTAGTCAGGTTCAGGATGTAAGCTTGTAGTCATGCCAAGTTATAGCCATGGTTCGGTCAAATCAAGTCCTGTATTCAGTTTTGATATTTCGGTTCATGTTCAAGTATACATGTTAGAGTTTGGATTCATTTTTGAATTGTATTCTGGTTTGAGTTTTGATTCAAGTTTGATTTAGACTCAGACTTGAATCAGACACTTGTAACTGATTTAGATCCTGAATTAGGTTTGGGAGTTATCGGTAACTGCTGCACATGAACTGCAGGATTTGTGTCCTTTTTCAAGACAATTACCATTGATAACACCGTTAGTTTTTCTATCTTAATCATTTTCTCCGGCTCCCTGGAGCTCAAGAGAATTGATCCCGTTTAAACCTATATTTACTAAAGTCCTTAAATATAGTTTTATATAACTCGAGGGGGTCTTATGAAAAATATTTTTAATATACTTTCAAAATAATCTCGAGAAGTTATTTATATTATTTAGGGTTTGCATGAATGTGAATTTTAAGGATTTGAGGTATTTTAGTGATAATAGCTTAGCTTGGAAAGTTCATGGTATTTTAGTGTAAAACTTGACTTTTGTTGGTATCTTAATAGTATTTTGATGAAACTTGTAATTCTTTCGTTTTGAAAATTATAAGGTTATTATATTTTGAAAATATATGGATTTCGTAATATTTATATAATTATGAAAATTATAATTTTAATTAAGTAGAAAAATTACGTTTTTCTTAAAAACCGTATTAAAAAAAACCTTTCGAGACCGAATGCTCTGTGAGGAGGTCTGCATCTCACTTTACTAGTCTAAGGATGTGCGATAATCCGCACCATCCAATAGCGGGTCTCCTAAAGAGGGTTGTAGTGTCTTATTTGCAAAGGAATTTAAAATACAATTTTATAAAATTTCGGTTTTATAGTAAATAGTATTTTAATGTAATATTATTGTAACAATCTAGTTCATTTATACCAATACCAGTTCTCGTATTTTACTTATCGTGGTATTTTTCCTGATTTATCGTGTTTTGGGTGCGATTGGTATGTTACATTTTACATTGCATTCGACCCGACCCGCTTGCTTGAACCGGTTTGATTCATATTTATGAATTACCTTGACTTGTTACATAGACATGTGCATTTTATGTATACTGCATACTGGTATTTCATCTGGCATTGCATCTTTTACCATATAAAATTTTAGATCACGTAAAATAATTTAAAATTACATAACATGGCCTGCATGATACCCTAAACCCTGTGGTAGTATCCGCGCATCTTGTTCTCGTCCCGTTCAGTGAAATGGACTTGTTTGGATGGCTACGCGCACGTATGTGCATCCGTTCTCGGGGATATGCATTTTCGTTACCTGAGTATTCATTTTAAAATTTGGACGTCGCATATATTTTTCATATTTTAAATTTGAAATTTTAGACCCGACCCGGGCGCGTTTTGGAATATTTTGTATTCCGCCAAAATTCAAATTAATTAATTTAATATATCACTATATTTTTAAAATCGACAGATTAAAATTTACTTAACAGAATAAAATATTTTAAATTTAAAAATCTTAAAATCCTTACTCCTAACCAAACCCAGCTCACTCCAGCTCTCTCTCTCGCTGTCCCGTGGCCCCCACTTTCTCTCTCACTTTCTTTTTCTCTTTCTCTCTCTCCCCGCGATATCTCTCCCTTTCTCTCTCCCCACTAACAGCCAAACTTCTTTCTCCTCCCTGTTCATTTTCTCTCTCTCTCTCCTCTCTTTCTTTATCTCTCTCTCTCCCCCTTATATATATTAAATCCTTCTTCCTCACTCTCATTCTTTTAAAACCCGCGAGACCCTACGAACCCAAACCCTACCTTTCGCACCTCATCACCGTTGCCGTCTCGTCGCCGCCTCCTCACCCTCATCATTACCTCCACCTCCTCCTCAACCCCAACCTCGAGCTCAGACCTCACAACCGCAGCGTGCACCCAATCGCTTGCATCCTCCTCTGAAGGGTCACACTAGCGTCTCGGCCAACTTCCGTGGCTAAATGCGGAACAAAAATTTCGTAGCGATAACGAACTTGGCGCTAGAATAAACCTTAACCGGGATCTTTACCATAAACCTAACTAGCAAAAGAATAGAGTTTTATCTACTATGATAGAAAGTTATATCCAGTTCTTAAACTCCTTCTCTTCTTGTCGTGGTCCTTCTTGTTGCTAGCTCCTTGGAGTGGTGTAGACGGCTCCTCATCTTCGTCTTCTCTTTGCCGAAGAAAGATCCACCCGAAGGCCTCTACCTTGAGCTCCTACCTCAACCAAGAGGTGACTAGAGTGCTTGGCTTGCTAGACTAAAAACCCTAGAATGAGTAGAGAGTTGTCTTGATGGTTTTATCTCACAAAGCTCATGCTTTCAACACATGAAACAAGAGAGTTTTGAGAGAGGAAGAGGGAGAGCTTTTTCAAGAGAGAGAATGAGCAAGAGAGAATGAGAAGAAAAATTCCAACCATGCTCTCATATGAGAGAATATGAGAATAATAATAATAATTAGGAAAATTGTGATGGTTAGTTGATATGACCATTATCATTTCACATTTAATGCTAATTGCAAGCTTCAAGAAGCATCTTTGCAAAAGAAATCATCATGGTCAAATGGTCAACAAAAGTCAAATGGTCAACCCGACCTCAACCATGGCACAATTATCCTTAATTAATATTATTAATCATATTTCCCATTCTCATTAGGGTTTAGAAAAAGTCAACGGTCAAAAACCCTAATGAGATTCTTCTGCCTCTGTCAACTGTGCATACACACCCGCATCCGTGTTCCGAGGAACATGAATACAATGAGACAAAACCGATCCCAAAACAAATACTAGGATCTGGTTTCAACCAAAGCCCGCTAGTAATAACTTCCCGGACACCAAACATGCACAAGTGTGCAGATGTGAACGAACCCCGTCGCAAAACCATGCGACCTCTAGTCTGTTTTGCCTAAAGGCGAACAACCCTCTGTGTGGGACTCTAAAGACTAGATACTACGCTGGCAGTGGGTTTAACCACAGGCCGCAAGCGGTACTTTCTGTACGTAACGGTCCCCAGGTAGATGCCGATAAGAAGACCGATGAGGTGAACCTATCCGAACTCCTACTGAGCCTGAATGTGACAATCTCCGTACAGTCCGGTCTGTTCGTCTAAGAGTATCGCATGTCGGGCCTAGGGGGTGGTAAACGTTAGACCCCTAATAGCGGTACAAGTCGTGTCAGAGTGTAGCCCAGAACACCCTGAGAAATTGCTGGAAACACTACCAGTAAATCTCGCTTGCCCTGCCCAGGGACGACTATGTGTAATGGCTCTCCTAGACACAGCGCGATATCAACTCCTAATACCGGGAGAGACGAATCCTGTCTAACCGTCACTGCCTCCAAGTGCTTCAGGACTGCACCCAACTACTACCTGTTTGCACGACTCAATAGAGCCGTGGTAGGGTAGTAATCTAAGAACAGTGGGAACACACTCGAGGCGAAGTGACAGTGTCAAGTCAACGGACTAAGCTGTACTCATGTTACCTGAGAACTCTTAATTGACGATAGGTATAATACCAACCAACAGTTCCCGACGAGTCCTGTCCAGTGTACTCGTAACCTAACGAGCACCTGCATACTATCTCCAGTACGACGTACTGATGGCTGTGGGACAGACCATCTCCCCTGCTGGGATAAGTAGCGTATGCACCAGTCCACTCTGGAGTATCGATACCCTGTCTCGATAATCCTACGACTAGGGACAAAAATAAAGATGTGCTTATAGACTACCCAGCCCCCACTAGTGTGATCGCCATCACAATGCCGGTAGTTAAGCAAAGATCCTAAGGGCTCCATCAATATGTATTAGCGATATGTTAAAAGAAACATATACATATATTAAGATAGAAACAAACCAAGTAGCATACTACTATATCGAGCAAGACTGTCGTAAATCTGTGTATATATCCCAAGCTTCCAAAATGTATTATACAAACTAGTACTATACAATAATGGCCTCCTGGGCATACATATCCAACAATCTCCTACTTGCACTAAAGGCCAGTAATTGGTGTACCGCATACCCAACGTCTGCACTAAGGACAGTTGCTAGCGTACCGCATACCCAATAGCTCAAAAAGTCGTTCGAACTGTGTTTGAGGGAGGGCCTTTGTGAATGGATCCGCCGTGTTGTCTTTAGTGTCCACTCTCCGTACTTCGATCTCCTGGCGATCAATGATCTCCCTGATCAGGTGATACCACCTTAAGATGTGTCTGGACTTCTGATGGGACCGTGGTTCCTTCGCTAAACCTATAGCCCCATTGTTATCGCAATACAAAGGTATTGGGTCAACAATGGACGGAACCACCTGAAGTTCACTAATGAATTTCTTCATCCAGACTGCCTCTTTTGCGGCATCGCTTGCAGCAATGTATTCAGCCTCCATCGTCGAGTCTGTGACGGTATCCTGTTTGGAACTCCTCCAACACACCGCCCCTCCGTTGAGGGTAAACACAAAACCCAAGACAGATTTGCTATCATCCTTGTCACTCTGGAAGCTTGCATCGGTAAAGGACTCGACCCTGAGGTCTCCATTACCGTAAACCGGGAACATCTCCTTAGTCCTTTTCAGGTATTTGAGAATGTTCTTCACTGCCGTCCAGTGGTCCTCACCTGGGTCTGACTGATACCGGCTCACCACGCTCAGCGCGTAAGCTACATCTGGTCTTGTACATAGCATTGCATACATTATAGATCCTACCACCGAAGCGTAGGGTATAGTGCTCATGCGAACCCTCTCCTCGTCAGTCTTGGGAGACATCTTCTTGGAGAGGGTGACTTCGTGCAATACTGATATATTACTGCGTTTGGAATCTTCCATACTAAATCTCTTTAGTATGGTCTCTATGTACCTGGACTGCGAAAGTTCCAGTAATCTCCTGGATCTATCTCTGTAGATCCTGATCCCCAGTATGCATGTGGCATCACCCAGGTCCTTCATAGAGAACCGTTGTGACAAGAATAGCTTGACCGATTGTAGCATAGGAACATCATTTCCTATCAAAAGAATGTCGTCCACGTACAAGACTAGGAACACGACAGTTCGTCTTACAATCTTCTTATAAATACAAGATTCATCTTCGTTCTTGAAGAAATCAAATTCCTTGATTGCTTCATCAAAACAGATGTTCCAGCTCCGCGATGCCTGTTTTAGTTCATAAATGGATTTAAGCAACTTGCACACCTTACCGCTGCTCCCACTGTCTACAAAACCATCTGGCTGATCCATATAAACGCACTCTTCTAAACTGCCATTTAGAAAAGCCGTTTTTATGTCCATCTGCCAGATCTCATAGTCATGGAAGGCAGCAATGGCAAGTAGGATTCGAATGGATTTGAGCATAGCCACTGGAGAAAAAGTTTCGTCATAGTCCACACCAGGTCTTTGACGAAAACCTTTTGCAACAAGTCTAGCCTTATAAGTTTCCACCTGCCCATCTACACCAAGTTTCCTTTTGTAGATCCATTTGCATCCAACGGGTTTTACCCCAGGTGGAGCAATATCCAAGGTCCACACTTTATTGGTGTACATGGACTCCATTTCGGATCGCATAGCATTCAGCCACTTATCAGAGTCCCTACTGATAATGGCCTGCCTGAAACTGGTAGGGTCATCTTCTTCCAAGATGCAATCCTCTCGATCCCTGTCTATGAGAAAACCGTAGTATCTCTTAGGCGGATGAGAAATCCTACCAGATCTGCGGAGTGGCTGAGGTTCGTCTGGGGTTATTGAATCCTGAGGTTCTGTCAAATCTTCAGTTTCATTTTGTGGTTGCTGAATTTCTTCCAGTTCTACCGAACTCCCACTAGTTTCTTTTGCAAGAAATTGCCACTCTAAAAAAATGGCGTGGCGAAATACAAACACCTTCTGTTCCTCGGTGTGGTAGAACAGATATCCTATAGAGTTTTTAGGATAGCCCACAAATTTACATAGAACTGAACGTGCCTGAAGTTTGTCCGGATTTTGTACTTTTACATTGGCCGGACAACCCCATATCTTAATGCGCTTAAGATACGGCCTTTTACTATTCCATATCTCGAATGGTGTCTTAGGCACTGATTTAGACAGAACATCATTCAAGAGATATGCCGCTGTCAAAAGCGCATGTCTCCAAAATGAAAGAGGCAACTCGACACTACTCATCATGGAGCGAACCATATCCAATAGGGTACGATTCCTCCGCTCCGATACACCGTTGTGCTGTGGTGTATAAGGAGGAGTAAGCTGAGAGAGAATTCCATTCTCCTTTAAGTAATCTAGGAATTCCGTGCTTAAGTACTTCCCTCCCCTATCCGATCGGAGGATCTTGATACTTTTGCCAGTCTGGTTCTCTACTTCATTTCTGAATTCCTTGAATTTCTCAAAAACTTCAGATTTGTATGTCATAAGATACACATATCCGAATCTAGAGAGATCGTCAGTGAATGTGATGAAGTACGAGAACCCACCCCTTGCATGTATAGACATCGGACCACATACATCACTGTGTATGAGTCCCAAGAGCTCTGTTGCTCTTTCTCCATGTCCGGTGAATGGAGATTTGGTCATCTTTCCTTTGAGACAAGACTGACAAGTTTCATAAGATGAAAACTTGAACGTATCCAAGAGTCCATCTTTATGCAACTTACTTAGTCTTTTCTCTCCGATATGACCAAGTCTACAATGCCATAAGTAGAATTCATTCGTATCTGAACTCTTCCTCTTGCGTGTGTTTTGTACATTAAGAACTGTATTCTAATTTAGAACATAGATAGCATTACACAGTGTACCTTATGCAACCAGTACCTTATCAAGGTAAATGTTCATGATATTTCTATCAAGAACAAAGTTATATCCATCTTTATCGAGTAAAGAAACTGATATGATGTTGTAAACCATGGAAGGTACATAGTAGCAATTGTTCAAAATCATAGTATTGCCATTTGGCAACACTAGGTGATATTCACCCACGGCTGCAGCATTAACCAGTGCTCCGTTCCCTACCTTGAGGGACATATCACCAGGTGCAACTTTCCTACTTTTTCTCAGTCCCTGCAATAAATTACAGATATGAGATCCTGATCCGGTATCAAGTACCCAGGAGGTAGGGCTGACCGAAAAGCAGTTCTCAATTACAAGAACACCTGAAGTAGATGCAAAACTATGCTTCTTCTTCAACTGGGTCTCCTTGGAATCCATACAATCCTCTTTCCTTTGCTCATACTTACGATTGCCATCATAAGTTAGAGCCAAACCGATGTTCCCCAGCCTCGAATAAGAATTCGGATCGGTCAAGCGATACATTTTATTATCTTGATTAGGACGTGAAATGGTTACTACCTGGAGAGAGAGAAAAGAAATACTCAGCGTGCGCTCTTGCAAGATTAGATTGGTTTATTAATTTATCTAACCAGGATGGCTCCTACTGTTTCCTCAAATTCTTCTTCAAACCTTTAAAAGAAGAATTAGTTAGGATTAATCGCACGTCACAATACTTGCTTAACCTTTCAGCCAGGCTAGTGTTGGTACTTTGAGGGAGGTTTTCCAACGCTTTCGCAAAGTTCCATAATTATATAACCACTTTTCCTTGGAGGCGTAACCCCGCTAACACCGTTCTAGACACCTACTTGGTTTATAGTATTGATTGTTAAGTGAAATAATCTCCCAAGAGTAATCCAACTCATAGGTAGGATCGGGATCCAACTATCATTGTGTGATGACCTAGATGGAATCCGCTCTAGTCACCACACTCTAGAAGGTATGCTAAATCTGCAAGTTTCTTGTATGTTTGAAACTCCCGATGTGGTTTTTACCCCTAGGACCCAAGTGACCTTGACTGAGCCAACATATCAAAGGATCCCAGTCAAGTTCAACCCGTCATTATCTTGATTGCATTAGACCCACCCGTACGAGTCCTTGACTGAGCCAAAATGATCGCACGACTGTCCCAACCAATCGCATTATATGCTACAGAAAAATATTACATAGCTACCGTACACTACGCCTCGGCTAACCACAAAATACGTAGTACGAATACTAAGCAATACCAATCCGAAATGACGGAGGGCTACGGCTGGGTTTTGGAGAAACCCCGTTAACATAATGAACTTGATATCGTTGAAGGAACCTGATAACCTTTTTAAAATATATAGTGGCGAAAACTTTTGCTAAAGAGGTCACTCCCTGTGAAGGGATCTCGGCTCTTTCCTCGTCGAATGAGATGCAGGATATTCCAAACTAAATACCATGATGCAAAGCAAGAATAATCGACTATAGTGAAGTTATTACGTTGACGCAAACTTTTACTCAAGGGGTCACTCCCGGTGAAAGGATCTCGGCCTTTGCCTCGTCGAATGAGGTGCTGGATATTCCAAACTGAATACCACTGTGCAAAGCAAAAGAGAACGTCTGTAATGTCTGTTTTTAAAACTTGGTTCCAACAACATCTTTTTAGGTTTGTTTTACTTGCATTAATCAAAATTAATGCTGTCCCATCAATGTAACCTACCACACCAGAAAAGAATGAAAATACGATGTACGTATATGCCATCCGCATTCGCCACTGGGCCTCGTCATCACCCGTTAGGTTACTTAACTAACGACAGAGTGGGGGCTGGACTAGCGCGGGTGTAAAACATATACAACATCTACTAGTATATATATATAAGTATATACGACATTCGTCTCAGGCACGATAGTAAACAACATCACAGAAACACAACCAACAATACAGAATGGTGGATAATCTTGGAGCCTCGGGTTTCATTTGACCCACAAATAAAACCCGACGTTCCCTGTCGTGTGGATAGCCTATGCAATGAAAACTTGTACCCCCTATGAGTGCGGCGAATAGCCCGCCAATTCTAGAATGAAGCCCCCTCCTTCTCAACTCTATGAGAAAGAAGCCTCCTCCGTCTCAACGCCATGAGAAAGAAGCCCCCTCCATCTCAACCCCATGAGATGCGGGCTTGCTGCCTTTCTAGAACCCTGCTATTCGTGCACTCCACCGCGGGGTAATCCTAGTACAGAAAAAGAAAATAATATGTACAAACGGTGACATCGACCTCAACCCGGTCGTGCCCCAAAAAAATATACAACCCGGCAAAGACGGCAGTCCACATGTCGGACGCTCGCCCCGCAATAACAAATGTACAAATGAATTTAAACTGTACCACAAACATTGCAACACTTGCTATCAATCACGACTGTCCAACCACAAACATAGAACAAGCACACAACATCAACGCGAATGTCACGTTCGCAAAACCCGTCTTAAAGAACATATAGCAATCAGACGAGTTTTATCGATCGAGTGACATTCCCGGTCGCAGATAAAAGTGAATGTACTGTAAAATACACATTTTAAAAATTTTGATCGACTAAACTTTTCCAAATTGGCCCCAAAAGCAAATCTAGCACTCAAATAATCCTGGGCCAAAACCATATATCAAAATTATCATATTTTCATGAACTAGAGCCCCAGAAAAATTTTGGGGTCCTGTATCCAAAAAAGAGCCGTGGAAGCGCCGCCAAATGCGCCATTATGCTCACTTTCCGCGGAGGAATTTTGGAGTTAGGCCCCCAAATTTTTTTTGTAGCTATAGTATCGCCTGCATGTAATCATAAGATGTTCAGAAAAATTTTAGGACAACTTCGAAAATCGACAGCAAGCTCATGAACATAGATTCGTGATTCGGAAAAATTTGTCAATCGAGATTTTAAGCTTGTGCAAAACTAGCTAGTAGGGTTTATGGGTAGGCTCTGATACCATGAAGAGTTACACTAGCGCCCCGGCCAACTTCCGTGGCCAAACGCGGAACAAAAATTTCGTAGCGATAACGAACTTGGCGCTAGAATAAACCTTAACCGGGATCTTTACCATAAACCTAACTGGCAAAAGAATAGAGTTCTATCTACTATGACAGAAAGTTATACCCAGTTCTTGAACTCCTTCTCTTCTTGTTGTAGTCCTCCTTGTTGCTAGCTCCTTAGAGTGGTGTAGACGGCTCCTCATCTTCGTCTTCTCTTTGCCGAAGAAAGATCCACCCGAAGGCCTCTACCTTGAGCTCCTACCTCTACCAAGAAGTGACTAGAGTGCTTGGCTTGCTAGACTAAGAAACCTAGAATGAGTAGAGAGTTGTCTTGATGGTTTTATCTCACAAAGCTCATGCTTTTCAACACATGAAACAAGAGAGCTTTGAGAGAGGAAGAGGGAGAGCTTTTTCAAGAGAGACAATGAGCAAGAGAGAATGAGAAGAAAAATTCCAACCATGCTCTCATATGAGAGAATATGAGAATAATAATAATAATTAGGAAAATTGTGATGGTTAGTTGATATGATCATTATCATTTCACATTTAATGCTAATTGCAAGCTTCAAGAAGCATCTTTGCAAAAGAAATCATCATGGTCAAATGGTCAACCCAACCTCAACCTTGGCACAATTATCCTTAATTAATATTATTAATCATATTTCCCATTCTCATTAGGGTTTAGAAAAAGTCAACGGTCAAAAACCCTAATGAGATTCCTCTGCCTCTGTCAACTGTGCATACACACCCGCATTCCTGTTCCGAGGAACATGAATACAATGAGACAAAACTAATCCCAAAACAAATACTAGGATCTGGCTTAAACCAAAGCCCGCTAGTAATAACTGCCAGGACACCAAACGTGCATAAGTGCGCGGATGTGAACGAACCCCGTCGCAAAACAATGCGACCTCTACTCTGTTTTGCCCAAAGGCGAACAACCCTCTGTGTGGGACTCTAAAGACTCGACACTAAGCTGACAGTGGGTTTAACCACAGGCCGCAAGCGGTACTAGCTGTACGTAACGGTCCCCAGGTAGATGCCGATAAGAAGACCGATGAGGTGAACCCATCCGAACTCCTACTGAGCCTGAATGTGACAATTTCCGTACAGTTCGGTCTGTTCGTCTAAGAGTATCGCATGTCGGGCCTAGGGGGGTGGTAAACGTCAGACCCCTAATAGCGGTATAAGTCGTGTTGGGAGTGTAGCCCAGAACACCCTGAGAAACTACTGGAAACACTACCAGTAAATCTCGCTTGCCCTGGCTAGGCACGACTATGTGAAATGGCTCTTCTAGAAACAGTGCGATATCAACTCCCAATACCGGGAGAGACGAATCCTGTCTAACCGTCACTGCCTCCAAGTGCTTCGGGACTGCACCCAACTACTACCTGTTTGCACGACTCAATAGAGCCGTGGTAGGGTAGTAATCTAAGAACAGTGGGAACACACTCGAAGCGAAATGACAGTGTCAAGTCAACGGACTAAGCTGTACTCATGTCACCTGAGAACTGCTAACCGACGATAGGTATAATACCAACCAACAGATCCCGACGAGTCCTGTCCAGTGTACTCATAACCTAACGAGCACCTGCATACTATCTCCAGTACGACGTACTGATGGCTGTGGGACAGACCATCTCCCTTGCTGGGATAAGAAGCGTATGCACCAGTCTACTCTGGAGTATCGATACCCTGTCTCGATAATCCTACAACTAGGGACCAAAATAAGGATGTGCTTATAGACTACCCAGCCCCTACTAGTATGATCGCCATCACAACGCCGGTAGTCAAGCAAAGATCCTAAGGGCTCCATCAATATGTATTAGCGATATGTTAAAAGAAACATATACACATATTAAGATAGAAACAAACCAAGTAGCATACTACTATATCGAGCAAGACTGTCGTAAATCCGTGTATATATCCCAAGCTTCCAAAATGTATTATTCAAACTAGTACTATACAATAATGGCCTCTAGGGCATACATATCCAACATCCTCGTCGCCGCCGCACCTCGCCGTCGCCGGCGACCCTTCCCTCATCACCACTGCCTTCTCCTTCCTTCCTCTCTCCTTCTCCGAGCCAAGAACCCGAGCCTCGCACACACCAGGAAACCCAAACCTTCACCCCCTGCACACCGCTCCATCGCCGGCGAGATCGCTGCAGTCGATCTCATCGTCGCCCCCTCGTTCCCTGACTCCTATGCGACCCAGTGAGCCTTGCACTTTCTTCTTCTTCCCTTCTTTTCTTCTTTCTTTCTTTTCTTTCCTTTCTTTAAAACTGTTTTCTGTCTTCTGTAGATCGCCGGAGCAGTGACGACGCCGACGATCCAGACGACCCAGCGAACGTACCTGACTTGTGTGATCACCCTTGTGCGTTGTTTGGAACCGTTCCGTGTACCGTGCGCGCATCGCGACTATTCACCGACGTGAGACGTTCCATACACATCCGTTTCTTGATCCGTCTAGGCAAGTTAATCTTGCTACATGCTATATAACTCATTTTATCCCTATTTAAATCAATATCATACCTGTAATTTAAATCTAGTACCCCATGTTTAATTTTATAACGTTTCGGTGTTCCGTTTGCATCCGTTTATATCATTTCAGATCTAGGTCATGAAAACTTATCTTGTTATATAATAGATTACAATATACTGCATCTATATCAATATTTACATCACATATTGCTTAGTTCTGCATCCCACATTACCATTTTACAACTTTACTGATTACGGATACCCGTTCACATCCATCTCATTTAAAATATATATAATTGCATCCATAGATCACATTAAAACATAACACTGTGATATTAACACTCCGTGTTTAATAAAATGCATCCTAATCAGTATTGGAACTATAAATGTAATCCTAATCGATAAGTGTGCATCCATGTCTTTGAACTTGTATCTATTTGCATACCATATCACATTATTCCATTTTATTGTTACATTAGCACTCTGTACTTGATTTTGTGTACTCATACTTATTACTGTTTGATTGTGAGCACCCACTTGATACTTATGCACTACCTGACACGACCTGATACACTACTACTGACATGACTTGATACCTGTGCACTTCTTGACATGACTTGATACATGAACACCACCTGACATGACCTGATGTACCACAGCTTGACCTGTTACCTGATCTTGTTACTAATGCCGACAATCTTGACCTGTTGTCCCTACGGATATTTCCTGTTGTCTATCCAGACAAACCTGTACTTGCCTGATCCTGTGTTGGCATTAGCTCCAGATTTATCAATACCTGACTTGAACGCATAACTTGGGGGTATGGGGAAATCAATGATGAAACCTGACTTGTAACTCGACAGTTCGATACCTTTACTGATCAGTCTTACGGGCTAGGCCAGCCCCGGGATGATGCTGCTGACATCATTCGTCGTTACATACTACCTTTTATTGCCTAGCGGCACATCTCGGATTCAGCCCGAGAGTCTTTGACCGTGGTCCCGGGCACGCACGGTATACCATTGAGTTACATCGATGATTCATCAAATTGATTTCAAAGACCTGAGAGTGGTTAACCCAGTAGACCAGTTTAGATTACTCACTGCACATCACATGTGCCTTACCCTTCACTGTCCTTATTTATGTTACTAATATACCTTTATTACTATTCATACTCGTGCCTGCATGTCTTGCTGCCCCATGATTATATTATTGTTGATATTATGACGCACTGACGTCTGGGTTTTGCATGGCCCAGATCCTCTACCTTTGCCGCAGGCCCAGCAGGAGTATCTCAGTCAGCAGGCCGAGCAGTGATGACTTGTTAGCATTATGCGACGTACATTCCAGTTTATTATTGTATTGGATCTTTTGCTCTCGCATTATTTTATTCTTGACTCGTTATTCTGGCTCATGGACATGTATTAGATAGTTGTTTATTATTGTTCTTGATATCTCTACAGCCGTAATGTGACTGTGGAGGGGTTTTCCTATTCACAGGTAGTATGGTTGGCTCTGTCACGTGCCTATCTTAGAGTATCCTGGGAAGCAGGGCGTGACAGGGTTTGTTTGGTATCAGAGACATAGGATCTAGGTTAAACGGGTTTGATTCTTTTATAGTTGGGTATTAGACCCAATACACGAATCAGAATACTCGTGATTAGGAACATGTCCTTCCACTTTACCATCTTGCCATTCTTGAATCTTAACTTCCTCCTTATCCTTACCTTGACGATATTCAAACTTCTTTGCATCTCGACTTGAAACTTGGTCCCCTATTGTTTATCTCTAGAATTTGGATGACTTGAGTGGAGTTATGTGATTGTAACTATGTACCGCGGCATGGTTACAATGCGGTACTCTATTTAAGTAACTTGGAGTTCTAGTTTTTATTCATATCCTTGATTCATGATCATCATTCATCGCAAGTTTTGAATCTTGTTTATCATACTAATCCTTTTTGGTGTCTTGGTTGCAGGATCATGGAAGCCAGGAATTTACGATCGTACCAGAGGCGTATGGATGACGCCACTTTGCTTGGAGTAATTCGTGACTTGCTAGAGGACCATAAGCAGTAGACCGAGCAGAAGCCGGCGTCCACACCAAACCAAACGCCCGTACGTAGAGGTATTCCGGTGAACCGACGTGGCATAGCACCAATGAAGAAAACAATCGTTGCTGATCAGAGAAGGAGCGTGATTTGTGACTTTTGCCATTTACCTGGACATATGCAAAGGGAGTGTCGAAGGAAGCTTGGACTCTGTTTAAATTGTGGATCGGCAGATCACACTAATAATACTTGTCTGTCGAAGCTTCGTCAGAAAGCAGATGTTCGGAGGCCAGTTTTGCCCAAGCAAAAAGGAAGGGTGTTGTGCGATTACTGCCAACGACCGGGTCATTTCTGGAGAGATTGTCGAAGGAGACTTAGACTTTGTCTTATTTGTGGATCAACTGATCATACCACTGATACTTGTTCGTTGAAGCTTCGCATGAAAGATGATGTTCGGAGGCCACCGCAGAAACAGTTTCAGGAGCAGAAGCAGTTGACTTAGGGACTTAATCAAGCTCGAGCATTTACCCTGACGGCCGAGGAAGCTAAGGCTTCATGAGAAGTTGTTTCAGGTATTCTACTTGTTCATGGTTTTCCCGCATTAGCGTTGTTCGATTCTGGTGCATCCCATTGTTTTATGTTGTCCAAGTTTATTGCTACACACTCGATTCCGTGCACAACCTTATCTAGTTGTTGGGACATACACACCGGGTAGATCATAGCTAGTAGAGAATGTAAAGATTGTTCTGTTGTTGTTTGTGGATGGGAGCTGTTTGCAGATTTCTTGGTGATTGATACCGGCATTTATGAAGTTGTCTTGGGAATGGATTTTCTCGGCACTTTCCACGCTCACATTGATTATAGGGCAAAGAAAGTAATTTTCCAGATTACCGGACATCCAGAGTTTATCTTTACCGGAGGAAGCAGTTCTGTCGGGCCAGTCGAGTTTAGGGCTAGGCCGACAAATAATGTTCTTTCGTCTATGGAAGTGGATAAGGAAGAAGCGCCAGCGGTAGTTCGAGATTTCATGGACATGTTCGAGAACATCTCGGGTTTACCCGAAGCGAGATGCGGAGTTCGCGATCGACCTTGTTCCTGGTGTAGCGCCAATCTCAAAAGCATATTATCCAATGGCACCAATGGAGTTGGAAGAAGTCAATTACTTGAGAAAGGATTGGTTTCGCAGCAGCGATTCACTTTGGGAAGCTCCAGTTCTTCTAGTAAAGAAGAAAGACGGCACACGGATAAACGTGCGTTAGCTTTTGAGGCGTTAAAGCAGAGATGGATAACCGCACCTATTTTGACCGTACCAGATAGTTCCAGAGGATTGGTGATTCACAATGATACATCTAGGAAAAGATTAGGATAGGTTTTGATGCAGCATGGGAAGGTTATAGTTTACGCATCGAGACGGTTGAAGACCCACGAGAAGAATTACCCAACTCATGATCTGGAGCTAGCAGCTGTGATTTTCGCTTTGAAGATTTGGAGGCACTACATATTGGGCGAAAGAGTCGAAGTATTCACCGATCACAAAAGCCTGAAGTATGTGTTCACACAGGAGGAGCTTAATATGAGGCAGCGTAGATGGTTAGAGCTGATGGCTGACTACGATCTTGATCTTAAGTACCATCCGGAAAAAGTTAATGTTGTGCCGGATGCGCTTAGTCAGTTGCCAGCAATTCAGATGTTGACTGCACAGAAGGAACTTATTGAAGACTTTCGGAGATTCGATTTGGAGGTTGTGCTACCGCATTCTTTGGGACAGTTGATGCAGCTGCAAGTACAATCATCGTTGATCAAGAATATTAAAGCAGCGCAATTACAGGACCCTAGATTGCAAAAGTTTCGAGAACAGGTTGAAGCTGGACTTCGAACGGACTTGTTAATTCATGAAGATGGTTCGTTGCGTTATGGTAGCCGTTTGTGTGTGCCGAAAGGAGACATTCGTGAAGAAGTTATGAAGGAGGCGCACAGTTCTGCATATTCCGTACATCCAGGAGGCACGAAGATGTACCGAGATCTACGACAGCATTTCTGGTGGGAAGGCATGAAATGGGAGATTGCCCGCTTTGTAGCGAAGTACTTGGTGTGTCAGCAAGTTAAGGCTGAACATCAAAGGGTTGCTGGTTTATTGCAACCACTTCCGATTTCTCAATGGAAGTGGGAACATATAACCATGGATTTCATGACGGCTTTACCGCAGAGTCCAAAGGGCAACAATGCAGTTTGGGTGATTGTTGATCGATTGACCAAGACAGCTCATTTCATACCATTTCGAGTTGGTCAATCAACGGAAGCTTTAGCAGAACGGTACATGCAGGAGATTGTAAGATTGCATAGAGTACCGGTGAGCATCGTGTCCGACCGTGACACCCGTTTCTTATCACACTTTTGGAGGAGCTTACAGGATAGTCTGGGGACTCGATTGAAGTTTAGCACAGCTTATCATCCTCAAACAGATGGCCAGTCGGAGAGAACGATCCAAACTCTTGAAGACATGTTGAGAGCTTGCATGTTAGACTTCAAGGGTTCATGGGAGGATCATCTACACTTGGTGGAGTTTTCTTACAATAACAGTTTTCAGGCGACTATTCAGATGGCTCCATTCGAAGCATTACATGGTCGCAAGTGTCGTTCACCCGTTTGTTAGGATGATATTAGAGAACGAAGATTGTTGGGACCGGATTTGATCGTGCAAACAGTAGAAAAGTTAACACTATCCGGAATCATATGAAGGCAGCACAAGATCAGCAGAAGAGTTGGGCTGATACATCGAGAAGACCTCTAGAGTTCGCTGTTAGTGATTTGGTATTCTTGAAGATATCACCGACTAGAGGGGTGATTCGTTTTGGAAGTTGAGAAAAGATTAGTCCTCGATTCGTTGAGCCTTTCGAGGTTTTGGAGCGTGTTGGAGAAGTGGCGTATCGATTGGCTTTACCGCAATCTTTGGCGAATGTTCATGATGTGTTTCATGTATCTCAACTCCGTAAATATGTTCGAGATGAAACACACGTGCTGGATCATTCAGAATTGACTGTACGTGAAGATTTAACCTTTGAGGAACGACCGATGTCGATTGAGCATCGAAGAGAAAAGGTTCTTAAGAACAAGGTTACCCCTCTTGTACTTGTTTCTTGGGGAAATCGCTCACATGGAGAATCAACTTGGGAACGAGAAGATGAAATCCGACAGAAGTTTCCACATATATTCTTGTAGTTTCTTGATTGTTTATCCTTTCTTGTTCTTGGAATTTCGAGGACGAAATTCTTTTTGTAGTTGGGTATAATGTAACAACCTAGTTCATTTATACCAATTCCAGTTCTCGTATTTTACTTATCGTGGTATTTTTCCTGATTTATCGTGTTTTGGGTGCGATTGGTATGTTACATTTTATATTGCATTCGACCCGACCCGCTTGCTTGAACCGGTTTGATTCATATTTATGAATTACCTTGACTTGTTACATAGACATGTGCATTTCACGTATACTGCATACTGGCATTTCATCTGGCATTGCATCTTTTACCATATAACATTTTAGGTCACGTAAAATAATTTAAAATTACATAACATAGCCTGCATGATACCCCTAATCCCGTGGTAGCATCCGCGCATCTTGTTCTCGTCCCGTTCAGTGAAACGGACGTGTTTAGATGGCTACGCGCACGTACGTGCATCTGTTCTTGGGGGTATGCATTTTCGTTACCTGAGCATTCATTTTAAAATTTGGACGTCGCATATATTTTTCATATTTTAAATTTGAAATTTTAGACCCGATCCGGGCGCGTTTTGGAATATTTTGTATCCCGCCAAAATTCAAATTAATTAATTTAATATATCACAATATTTTTAAAATCGACAAATTAAAATTTACTTGACAGAATAAAATCTTTTAAATTTAAAAATCTTAAAATCCTAACTCCTAATCAAACCCAACTCACTCCAGCTCTCTCTCTCGCTGTCCCGTGACCCCCACTTTCTCTCTCTCTTTCTTTTTCTCTTTCTCTCTCTCTCTCCCCGCGATATCTCTCCCTTTCTCTCTCCCCACTAACAGCCAAACTTCTTTCTCCTCCCTGTTCATTTTCTCTCTCTCTCTCCCCTCTCGATCTCGCCCTCTCTCTATCTCTCTCCTCTCTCTCAGATTCTTTCTCTCCTCTCGCTTTCTCTATCTCCCTCTCTCTTTCTCCCCCTATATATATTAAATCCTTTTTCCTCTCTCTCATTTTTTAAAAACCCGCGAGACCCTGCAAACCCAAACCCTACCTTTCGCACCTCGTCACCGTCGCCGTCTCGTCGCCGCCTCCTCACCTTCATCAGTACCTCCACCTCCTCCTCAACCCCAACCCCGAGCTCAGACCTCACAACCGCAGCCTGCACCCAATCGCTTGCACCCTCCTCGTCGCCGCTACAGCTCGACGTCGCCGGTGACCCTTCCCTCATCACCACTACCTTCTCCTATCCTTCATCTCTCCTTCTCCGAGCCAAGAACCCGAGCCCTGCACACACCAGGAAACCCAAACCTTCACCCCCTGCACACCGCTTCATCGCCGGCGAGATCGGTGCAGTTGATCTCATCGTCGCCCCCTCGTTCCCTGACTCCTGTGTGACCCAGTGAGCCTTGCGCTTCTTTCTTCTTCCCTTCTTTTCTTCTTTCTTTCTTTCTTTTCTTTCCTTTCTTTCTTTCTTTAAAATTGTTTTTTGTCTTCTGTAGATCGCCGGAGCCGTGACGACGCCGACGATCCAGATGACCAAGCGAATGTACCTGACTTGTGTGATCACCCTTGTGCGTTGTTTGGAACCGTTCCGTGTACCGTGCGCGCATCGCGACTATTCACCGACGTGAGACGTTCCGTACACATCCGTTTCTTGATTTGTCTAGGCAAGTTAATCTTGCTACAAGCTATATAACTCATTTTATCCCTATTTAAATCAATATCATACCTGTAGTTTAAATCTAGTACCCCATATTTAATTTTATACCGTTGCGGTGTTCCATTTGCATCCGTTTATATCATTTCAGATCTAGGTCATGAAAACTTATCTTGTTACATACTAGATTACAATATACTGCATCCATATCAATATTTACATCAATATTGCTTAGTTGTGCATCCCACATTACCATTTTACAGCTTTACTGATTACGGATACCCGTTTGCATCCATCTCATTTAAAATATATATAATTGCATCCATAGATCACATTAAAACATAACACTGTGATATTAGCACTCTATGTTTAATAAAGTGCATCCTAATTAGTATTGGAACTATAAATGTAACCCTAATCGATAATTGTGCATCCATATCTTTGAACTTGTATCTATTTGCATACCATATCACATTATTCCATTTTATTGTTACATTAGCACTCCGTACTTGATTTTGTGTACCCATACTTATTACCGTTTGATTGTGAGCACCCACTTGATACATGTACACTACCTAACACTACCTAATACACTACTACTGACATAACTTGATACCTGTGCACTTCTTGACATGACTTGATACATGTACACCACCTGACATGACCTGATGTACCACAGCCTGACCTGTTACATGATCTTGTTACTAATGCCGACAATCTTGACCTGTTGTCCCTACGGACATTTCCTGTTGTCTATCCAGACAAACCTGTACTTGCCTGATACTGTGTTGGCATTAGCTCCAGATTTATCAATACCTGACTTGAACGCATAACTTGGGGGTATGGGGAAATCAATGATGAAATCTGACTTGTAACTCGACAGTTCGATACCTTTACTGATCAGTCTTACGGGCTAGGCCAGCCCCGGGATGCTGCTACTGATATCATTCGTCGTTACATACTACCTTTTACTGCCTAGCGGCACGTCTCGGATTCAGCCCGAGAGTCTTTGACCGTGGTCCCGGGCACGCACGGGATACTATTGAGTTATATCGATAATTCATCAAATTGATTTCAAAGACCTGAGAGTGGTTAACCCAGTAGACCAGTTTAGATTACTCACTGCACATCACCTGTGCCTTACCCTTCACTGTCCTTATTTATGTTACTGTTATACCTTTATTACTGTTCATACTCGTGTCTGCATGTCTTGCTACCCCATGATTATATTATTGTTGATATTATGACGCACTGACGTTTGGGTTTTGCATGGCCCAGATCCTCTACCTTTGCCGCAGGCCGAGCAGGAGTATCTCAGTCAGCAGGCTGAGCAGTGAGAACCTGTTAGTATTTTAGTTTTATTTATACATTTTCATTCCTGATGTGAGCCCGCATTATGGGACGTACATTCCAGTTTATTATTGTATTGGATCTTTTGCTTCCACATTATTTTATTCTTGACTCGTTATTCTGGCTCATGGACATGTATTAGATAGTTGTTTATTATTGTTCTTGATATCTCTACAGCCGTAATGTGACTGTGGAGTGATTTTCCTATCCACAGGTAGCCTGGTTGGCTCTGTCACGTGCCTATCTTAGCGTATTCTGGGAAGCGGGGCGTGACAATTATAATCGTAACAAAAATATGTTCAAAGGGCATCGTGCTATGGAAACTATATGTTTACGTGAGAGGCAGGTTGTTACCTCGTGAATTTTTCTTAAAGGTATGTTTAAGCAAAACAAATAAAGATGATATATACAAACTTCATGGTATTTTAATGTAAATATTAAGTTAAAGTTATTTTGCATGATATTTTTGATTAAAAATTGGTTCTAAACATTAGTTTTATGATTACAAACATAGGAATGTGAATGAAGAATATGTAAGAAAAAGTGTAATTATAGAGATTTAGAAGAAAATGTCGGTATTAACTCCGCTTCCGATATATGTTTTGAAAATGAACTTTTAAAGAAGAAGAATGAGGATATGAAGGAACCTACAAGCTAGTAAGGTTAAGAGAAGATAGAAGGAGGTAGCGTCGTCGTCGTGGCGTAGCGGAATCGTCGGAATTTGCTTCGATCCTCGTCGGAACTTGATCGCTTCCTAACTTCTCTTCTACTTCTCTTGTACTTAGAAAATTTTGAGAGTTTTGGCTTTAATTTTCAGAATGATGAAGTGCTAGAGCATGGGGTAGTATTTATAGCGTGGAATTAGGGTTTTGGAATTAAAATGGTGCATTAAAATGTTGATAAATGGGGAATTGAAGGGTCTCTGTTTAATTGCAGTTCAGGGGAGTTAGGGGTAGGGTAAAGGTTTTGTGTGCAAAGCCCGGGCATTATTTGCCACGGTTGGACCGTCCCCGCCGGCCAAAAATGAAGATCCGCCGGTCGTTTGTGGGAGTGGGGCCGTCGGATTGGTGCCACGTGTACTTGTCTGTATTTAAATCATTGTGCACATGTTTGATTTTTCGGTTTTTTCGTTTTTGTGTGCATTACGTGTAAACTTTTGGGCTTCCAAAAAGTTTAAAAAGAAAATCAGAAAAAATAATGTGTCTGATGGAAATCGAACACATGGTCTACGTCACAGCTGTGCAAGGGCATTACCAGTGAGCTACAAGTTGTTTCTTACTGTTCTTAAACAAAATTATTTATAACTAGTACTCAGACTTGTAAACTTTTTTCTGTACATTAAACTGAAAATTTTTGTACAGTAAATTCAGAGTCGTTACATTTTCTACCGAACCAAAATGGTATGATTATTACAATGATTATGCTAAGAATAACAGATTTATAATTCGTCGAGGAGAGGTGAAACAGGACAAACACAAGAATATGACTTTCCGACGTTTTAAAAGCCCCCATACCTGGAAGCGTTAGATAAAACATATCAACAGAGAAGATAGAGTTCATAAAGAGCGTCCCATTAGTCGTTGTGATTGTCCTGTGAAACCAGAGATAAAATACAATCGGGAAACCACATTCGGATTTCAAGTCTCTTTAACGATTTCCACAGTCATTTGCTAGCCAATCTGAGAGAAAGTTCCTTTTCTTTTATCTCAACGAGAAATGGACAAAGTTCAGAAACAAGAGGTTGACACATTGGTTGATGCTCATTTAAGAAAACATAAAATAAATGATATGAAAGAAGTAGAGAATAACGGATACGAGAACGTCAAATACACTCATAAAGACCTTCACAACTATTGTCACCGATAAATTGCATACAAACTAGCGAATTGTATTTTGCAAAGAGTTTGATAATACAATTCGAAGAAAACGGGATTTTCACAGTTCAGGGTATTTTGATGAAAAGTCGTATTTTGCCACAAAAGTTATGTCTCAAAAGAATCGTGTTATGTCAATTTGTGTGTAGGTGAGAGGTAAGCCATTATCTCGTGAAGTTTTCTAAAGGTATGCTAAGCAAAAGATTAAAAGATAACGAATATAAACTTCATGGTATTTAAACGTAAAAGCATGGTTAAAGTTATTTTTCATGGAGTTTTAGAGTGAAAATTGTTTCTAAATGTTTATAATAATGTTACAAATATTTTATAAAAGTTTGTTGAACAATATGTAAAAGATAAGTGAGATTATAGAGTTTAGAAGATTTACTTCGGTAATAACCCCACCTACCAATACTTTATTTTGAAAAGAGAATTTAGAGAAGAGAGGGAGGAAATAGAAGGAACTTACAAGTGATTTGGGTTAAGAATAGAGAGAGGAAGAGCTTGAGATTGTCGTGAGGTTGCGGGCTCGCCAGAATTGTCTCGAATCTTCGTCGGAAGTTGACCTTGGGTTAACTCCACTTCAACACCACTTATACTGAGAAAATTTTGATATTTTTTACTCGGATTTTCAGATTGTGGAGAGGATAGGATATGGGGTTGTATTTATAGGGTGGAATTAGGATTTTGGAATAGAAAGATTGAATTAAAATGCATTAAAAATGAGATTAAAGATAAATTTAAATTCTTTGTTAAATTGCAAAGAAAACAAACAGTATGGGGGTAGACCAAGAGTCAAGTGTGCAGAGTTTGAGGACTATTGGGGATTCTTAGTCTCAGCTAAAGGAGTTGAAGCAGATCCCGAAAAGATCCAAGCCATAGTAGATTGGCCCGTTGATACCCAAAAACACGGGGTTTCATGAGTTCCCTAAAGCATTTCCTGTTCGCCCCTTGGCTTCGTTCAATCAAAAAGCATTTCTCGCGGTTTTTATTTTCCGCATCCTTCTGCATCCGTTTTCTTGCTGGGAGAGGTCTCATGAACTACTTTTTTTTTTACATTCCGGTACGGGGAACTGTCTCTGCCGGCCTATACCTTCATCTCGCCGGCCAAATGTTTGAGTTGGGCCGTTAGATTTGTGCCACCTGTCTTCTTCGGTACATAAAACATTTTAAATATGTTTGTTTTTCCTGACTGTTCATTTTTGTGTGCAGTGCACGTGTAAACTTTTGGGTTTTCAAAAAGTTTAAAAGAAAATCATGAAAAATAATATATGACTGATGGGATTGGAACACAGAGACTACGTCACAGCAGTGCAAGGCTTTACCAATATGCTACAAGTGTTTTCTTGCTGTTCTTAAATAAGAATAGCTTTTAAATTGTGCTCAGACTTACAAACTCCTTTCTGTAGTTTAAAAAGAAAAATTTTGTACCGAAAATTCAGGGTCGTTTCAGAGTCCCTTACTCTCGGGACCCCTCAAAGGGTTCTCCCGCTTTCGGGACAAAGGGGTCCTCGCCTTCAGGAAGGCCTCTCGAACTCGGGAGGACACCTCTCTCCCCTTTTCTCGGAGCTCTCCGATATACTCAAAACACTCTATAAAATAAAATTTTGTTTCGAGACGCTTCCCCAGGCTTTTTGATCCCAAATCCGCTGACCGGGCAGCCGGACCCCATGTAATGGCCCCCGATATGTTGAAAGAGGCCTAAAATTGTCTTCTACACACAAAATACATATCATAAACCGAGTTCGCACGATACGCATGATCCGTTAATCGGAGGTTCTCTCATATCAAAGTGAGAGGTAATTAACAACAGTTTTGTCTGCGGTTGCTGATGATTAGAATCTCTACGATCAATAAACCACCACCCAATATCGGGCAGGGGGAATTTGTACATGCCTGACACGCGAACACATCCATTTCCATAGACGACGAAAACTACTCTACACGAGACTTTAGACAATTGCATTGCTACACAAACAACGCCCTACCTAAGGACAGATGCACATCCACTGAGAGATTTGTTGCCAAAACATACACCCCCACTATAGTTGTATGGGTTCAGGATCAGTTATTCGAGGCCAGTAGGTTCATGATTTGCACAAGTAATGCAGTAGGTCAGGACGAACATTTTATAATTTTTGACATTGAAACAAAACAAGAAATTTTCTTCGTTGAATTCGAGATTGGAGTAAACGATCAGCTAATTACATGCTCATGTAAGCATTTGGAATCTACATGTGTTCCTTCTCACATGCTTTTGATTATGATTCGAAAAAAATTTGAATACTTTCCGCCGAGTTGTGTATAGAATCAATGAAAGATAAACTGCTGTTTTTGTATTCCACCGTACCCCAACTTGTGTTTATTGACAGTTGATGTCAACAAATGAAGATATCAAGATTTGTTGGAGTGTGCGAAAGGTAGTGCCTGGAATGCAGCAATTCTGAAGAAAGCCTTTTGGAAATAAAAGGGTGGTTTGCTGAGATGCTTTTTGAAGCTTGTAATTTACATATGGATAAGAATGTCAGGTTCGAAGAGTCTAAAGTTGAAGAAATTCTTGGCAGTAAAATGCTAGATCGTTTACAAAGCAATTCAAAGAAGTCCTAAAAACCAAAATCAAATCGCAAGAAGAGAACATACAAGTGCGGCAATTATCGGAACTCAATATCAACCATACCATAAGTTTATAAATTTTCCAAAGTTTTCTTAAGGGAATGCCCGAAGAAAATATACTCTTAAAATGGAAGGAAATGGAAGGGAGGTAGTACTTCTTTATGAATATTAATATTGGATGTAAAAACAATTCGTATATTAATATATATGCATCACTTTTGTAGATTGAAATGAATATTAAGATGAGGAGAAGCTTAATTGGTATGGTTGTAATTTTAACACTTTTGTAGATTGAAATGAATATTGATTTAATTTTGAGGTAAACATGACAATATCTAAAGAAATGTTTGATTTGAATTTAAGATCTAGGACGGTAAATAAATCATCTAAACACATTGTATTAATTAAGGTAAACATTCTATGGTTTGATACCTATACGTTAGTTGTACGTTAATACGCTGACTGTTATAGTTTTAGTATTAAGTGTTCCAGTTCGTCAGCACAAAAGCTCCCGTGCTCCATGTGTTAAGAAACCCATAAAAGAAATATCTGATTACAAATATTGTCATATAGAGTTTAACCATTTAATATTTAGAGTTATTCAACTAAGTTACCTGCCTTGATTATAAACGATTGATAAAATGTGGAAACTTCAAATTCACCCTCCTGGTATTGTTGAGCTTGAGCATAAGGGTCTGTTTATAGAAGATTATATTCATTTTTAATCACTAATCAAAGTTATATTCTTTTGAAAATATGGTTTAATTAATTTTGGATCAAAGGCCCTGGAGATTTGATTGGATAATGGAGGAGCGTCCCAAGAGATGTACATTTCCCACAGCAGTGATTGCATTGACACTACTGTGCTTGACTATGATCTCCATCCGGCGCAGAAGTAAAATCCACGCAAAATCCAAGCATGAACGAGCCATGTTTGAATTCTTTTTAATATTTAATAATTTTGTAATAATAAATATTTGCAATAGAATGTTCTCATTTTAAAGGATACCTTTTAACAGAATTGTTTGAATAAATATGAACACAACAATGTATACACATGCACATACGTGCATGTGTGTATAAGCTATATACACATGCATGCATGGGCACATGCAAACACACACAAGTACACACCCATATCGTATGTCAATGTGTGTGTGTATGTATCCTGTGCACGCGCACACATGCATGTATGCGCACACGCAAAACACATGTATACACCCATATCATACGTGCGTATAGGCTATTTATACATTCTGGTACGGACGGAGGAATTTTTGTCAAAGAAGGCACCAAACGGTAAAAAGCTTACGTTGAGAAATTAATAATGAATATTATATAAAATCATCGAATAACTTTTAAAATAGCAACAAAAGTTTAAGTAAGTCAATTATAACCTAGGGGGAAAAAATTGCAATAGGAAGATGAAGTATAATGAAATCCATAGCCTCTTTAATAAAATCCAAAAAGTTACCGTGGGTAGTGGGAATTGCACCTAAGAGCTTTTCTGGGATAACACAATGCATAACGAGCGGAAAACTTATGTTGTCTTGCTTAAGACATAAATATATATACAACAGATGACCAAAATATCCCAACTCATATTTAAAATTGATATTAACCTCTCTTTTTTTTTCAAAATTTCAGCGGGGGCATGTGTCCCCGCTCAGGCCTTACTAGATCCACCCATGTATACATGTATACACACAGGGGCAAGCCCATGAAATTTAGTCAGAGGGGGAACATTCACACTTATACATAATATAGTTTTGTTAAGTAATAATTTTTCATAAATTTTATAATAATATATATCTACATTTCAGGACTTAGAGTGCAAAGTTTTATTATTTAAAAGTTTTCAGTTCTTTTTAGCTCTTTAACGTGGGATTAAGTTTTTCTTGTCCAAAAAATACTAAATAAAAACAAAATAAATAATAAGTATTGTAGGATTTGAACCCATAAGCTTCTATTTTGAAATCAAATATACTACTGCATGAACTATGTGCTTTTATAGATTGCTTTTAAAGAAATAAATATAAATAATATATAGCGAGAATATCCACTTTGCATTGCAACCAATACTTAAATCCTTGTTCATTATCTACATGTCAGGTTGTCCATCTTGACAAGCTTACTGGCGGAATTAAATAGATTAACAACAATATTAAGAGGAAAATTTGGGTCAAAAACTTTCGGCAAGCCTATTTTACTTCCTCAACGAGTGTGCCAACCCATAGATTGCATTTACTAGTTTTAGATTGCACATTAACTTTGACCAAATTTTTGAAAAAAATTTAAAAATGTCATGGTTGTGACAACTATTAAGGAGATATATTTCACTCATACTTACCATACTGTTGAAATAGCGCGTGACTGATCCTTAAATCATATGAAGTCTATAAGACCCCATCTAATTCAAGTAAAGCCAAAGCCCAGAAATCTAAAACCATTTTAAATAATAAATGAAGGGAAACTAGGTTTAAAGAAGTGAAGAAAATATGTTTTAAAAACAAAGTTTTTAAATAAATAAGCCGAATATGCATTTTTAAATTCTCAAGTCTTTTTTGAAAATTTCGGCAGAGTTTCCTTTGTAAATACTGGTCCCAAACGGGGTACAACAAGAATAATATATGCATAATAATAAAAGGCATCCCCAAACGGTAGCTAGCTCTTCGTCAATCGACGGTCACAACCACGCAAGCAATATAATATAAAACGCCGAAGGGCGAGGATCAAAACTCAAAAGGAAACTCAAAAACATCATGAAAACCATAATACTACACCGCGCGACTCCAAGGTCGAAATAATACACAACTGGTTTTCTAAATCAGAAACAATATACAAGTTTGGTTGATAGAATTACTAGATACAACTGATTAAAATAAATACAAGCGTGGTCACGATGCGAGTGAACCCACCTACCAAAGTAAGCACCCAGAAAGGAAGCAGTGTGCCAGAAAAGCCGCAATGAAACCTGTACGACAAAACCTGCAAGAACTGTGGCACAACGGGGTGAGTTGCCAACTCGTGAGTAGAAAACATCACAGAGCAGAAATCGTATGTATGACACAATTCTAGGTCAATACGATCAATATGTATATAACCTCAAAGTAATAAGTATGAAGTATGAAAAGGTGGCCGGGGTAAACATATATACATAAGTATAGCACCAAGTGCTCGTGCCGGTGCCTTAGAAAGTAACAAATCATAAATATGAGGTATGATCGATGTCATCATCATGAATCAGTGTCAACTATATCATGAAGTCTAAATATGTGGATATCATCCAACTATGTAATCAATATCTGTATGTATGTGATCTCGTCCACGTGTCACCCAATGACATAAAACATCATGCATGTAAATATCATAAAACATATGCATGGAAGTATGAGGATATAAATCAGCGTGTGTCCCTCGCGACACATCAAAATCATGGAATCTGAGTGTCTAGTATCGACACTCGAAAACATCATGAAACCTGTGCCCAGCATCGGCACGTAAATCTTTATATATATATAGGGCTCCGTCAGTCTGGATCGGCCCACGGGCTCCGTCAGTCCGGATCGGCCCATATCATCTCTCGACTCCGGTCGATATCCTTCGGATATCCGCCGAGCTCAAATATAATCACCTGTAGGTAGTACTCCCCTGCCAGGCGCACCGTCCAACATATACGAGTCTTCTTGCCCCGGGGTACCTCACCGGGTCCATCATGTACCCGCAGACGGTGCCTACCGCTCCTCGAATCGGCTTTCACATGCCACTCTCAGAACCGAGAAAACACATGGTGGACGCACTTGTAACGTCTTCAAAATAATAAAATATGATTTTTGGGAAATTTTATAATTTAATATTATTTTAATGAATATTTTAATATTCTGGTATAATTAAATACAGATAAATGGGGAAAAATTATGGAAAATTCTAAAATAAGGTATTTTAAGGAATTGCCTCGTTTTCTGTGCATGCCCCCATTTCCTCTAGTTTTGACCCTGAGTATGTCTAGTTTTGACTGATTCCATCTAGGGTGAAATCTGGGTTGATTTTCCTATGTTGGTGTATAATTTGGGACTTGTTTTAGCATGGATTTTGGTATTTGGTGATTCATTCCTGTCGGGTGGCGTTTGGACGTCAACGACAAGTGGATTTTGAATGTGTTTACATGCGAGTTGATGGTTTTTACCTATGCGGGTAGCGTGTGCCATTTTGGTTTACAATGTGATTTTCATGTGCTTTAGCATTGTGATATACTTGTAGGTACCCTGCGTGATGTTGAGGCAAAGGAGGTGAAGATAGCGACATCGGCTTTGGCACACGAGAAGCAAGATGAGTAGATTTATATCTACGGGGAGAAGTCGGGTGGATGGCGTATAGCACCCCCGCAGTCCGTGGTGATGTATACGAATACGTATACACACGAATATTTATTATGTGTTGTTTAGGGTTATTGATGGTAATAATGATATTTTGATGATAAGAATATATTGGTTTAGTATAGTGCGAACCCTAGAGTAGTGGTTGCACTCACACATACATTTACACACATACTTGCATTCATTCTTTCATTTATTAGAGTGCATATGATGGTGCGTATATCTACACATGGGTATGGGACTATGTGTTTATATACGGGATTGGAGGATGATACGTGGTTTGAGATGATACTTGATGTGAGGCCGTGAGATCGGCGATGTGACGTAGTTTGCCTTTGAGGTGCGATATGATAGTTTTAGCGGGCCTTTGGACATGTGCTTTACCCGCATTCATATTTTATAGATGGTGTCGATTTGTACTAGACTTACAGTAGTACCCCAGATTGTGTGATCTGATGATAAGTGATACCTGATATGTGATGAGATAGTGTGATATTGACCCCTACCCAGCTATTGGGATGCCGTACGACGATTTACCGTACGAGCCGATATTGATGATAGATCCGCACTCATGACTCGAGGATATCATACGATATGTTATTGAGGCGAGATCACCGACTATCATATCTATATTTATATATTGACTCAGATTAGGTGGTTTCATACCCCTCCTGTCTAAATTATTTAGTAGACATTAAACTAGACCGAGTCATACCTATTTCAAAACTAACGAATCGGGGATATTTTAAAGATAAGCAGAAGGGTTATACGGATATTTTCAAATGATGCATCTTTTCTTAAAACACCGTAACCCTTACTTTACCAAAAGCCCTGATTCGTCTTATTTCAAAAGGCAAGGTTGCATGACATATCTATTGGGGCAGGTTCTGTACTTTTGCGTTGATCATTCGTTTCCGCATATTCCTGCTATTTGCATTGCATCGCTTGTATTGTTGTGACATTCAGTCATGCTGCTAGGACACCAGCACCATTATCGATGATGTATATATTCCACGTACACTTGTTGCCGGCTCAAACACTCATCATCGATAATTGCCATGTCACTACACTATAGTACTATTGCATTCATGATATGATTCTGGCATGGCATATTGTACACTTATACCTGTACACATATATAGATGATTCTAGCTTGATTGGGGATTTGGGAACCGCAAGATACTCTTTAAAAACAGATTCCTTTTAAAAGAGCGGTCTCCCTCGACATGTGCACATTATTATTCCATGTTGCATGGCTTACTGATATGCTTGCATTACTGTTACATGCCGCATACATCATGCTTTGACTGTATGCATTGAGATATGTTGTTTCTATGATATTTCTGGATTTGGGAACCGAGGGTATTTCAAAAGAGAATATGTCATTTCTTTAAAAACCCGGTTACCCTTGATATGATATTTCAGTGCGTCCACCATGTGTTTTCTCGGTGCTGAGAGCGATATGTGTAACCCGAATCGAGGCGTGGATGAGCCGATTGCGGGTACATGGTGGACCCGGTATGGTTCCCCTCGGTAAGATGATCGATGAGCTTTGCCGATTGAGCCTGGAGGCGGGCGAGTACCTACCGGTGATTGGTTGGACCTGGCGGTTATCCGGAGGATACCGACCAGAGTCGATAGATGTTTTGGGCATACTGCCGGGGCCGAGGGCCGATACCGCAGACAGAGCCCGCGGGCCGATCCGGACTGACGGAGCCCGATATATGAGGATTTACGTGCCGATGCTGGGCACAGTTTTCATGATGTTTTCGGGTGTCGATGCTGGGCACCCTGGTTCCATGATTTTGATGTGTCGCGAGGGACACGGGTGGTTATATCCTCATATTATTTCCCATGCACATGATTCATGATATTTACATGCATGGTGGTTATTGTCAGTGGGTGACGAGTGGACGGGATCCACGAGTGTGCAGATTTGATTACATTGGTTATACCTCATATTCATGACATGCTATTACCTGAGGCACTAGCACGAGCACTTGGCACTACACTCATGTATAGAGATTACATTGCCAGTTTAGCATGCTTCAGCTTTATTCATATTGAGGTTTATTTATTATCTGATCGTATTGACCTAGGATAGGTCATGCATTCGATCTCTGCTTGTAGATATTTTCTATTCACGAGTTGGCAACTCACCCCCGTTGTGCCCCAGTTCTTGCAGGTTTTTGCCGTACAGATTCCATAGCGGCATTTCTGGCACACTGCTTCCTATGGGTGACTTGCTTGGTTAGGTGGGTTCTTTGTATCAGAACCGCCATTGTTCATGTATTTTTATTGTATCTAGAATTGTCCATCAACCAAAACTTGTAGTTTGTTTCAGACTTAGAAATCAGTGTTGTATTGTTTCGACCTTAGAGTCGCGCTTGTAGTATTGCGGTTTTCTGGCTGTTTTTGAGTTTCTTTTCAGTTTTGATCCTCGCCCCTTGGCGTTGTATATTATTATTGCTCGCGAGGTTGTGACCGTCGATTGACGAAGAGCTAGCTCCCGCTTGGGGATGCCTTTTATCATGTCATATATATTATTCTTGTTGTACCCCGTTCGGGGCCAGTTTTTACAAAGGAAACTCTGCCGAAATTTTCAGGAAAAATTACACATTTTAAAAAATTCATATTCGGCATAGTTATTTAAAAACTTGATTTTCAAACATGTTTTCTTTACCTCTTAAAACTAATTTTCCCTATTTACTCCTTAAATGGTTTTAGATTTCTGGGCTTTTGGCTTACTTGGATCAGATGGAGTCCTATAGACTTCATATGGTTCGAGGGCCAGTCACGTGCTCTTTCGGGTCGTGACAAAGTTGGTATCAGCGCTAGGTTGACCTTGGTTCGAGTCTAAGTTTGACTATGTGGAGCCTAGGGCGTTATTTATATACGGAACTTAGGCTTGACCTTACGGAACTTAGACTTGGTCGAGGGGGTATTAGACCCGAACTTTCTTCGCGTAGGATGACCCTTGGTTGATGGAATAGGTGACTAAAGTAGAGTGACGTACCGTTGGTATGTTCCGCGGTATACTTACGACACGCCACTCCGCTTAAGAAACCTTAGGTTGTATATTTCCTTGCATTGTGTCATATTCCTTCCTATGATCTATCTTCATCGATATTGGTTGTGGTTTTGCTGCCGCGATTGCACGGGCAGAGTGAGCTACGGCTCGAGTTGTCAGCATGAGCTCGTCGCGGACGAGGGCTGACCGGGACGTGATTCCAGAGACATACGGTTGCATTGAGGCTTCGTATTTTGTGTTTCCGCACTTTGAGCGTTTGACAGATCGTTGTTGCGAGATTTCTCGGACGGTACCAGAGGATTGAGCCACTGATAGAGGCCAGCCAGGATGTGATGACTGCTGATATATCGCTTATTCATGATGGTTGAGGCGCTGCTTAGCGTACCGACGAATGAGCCAGTTGCTGCTGCGAGTGATGAGATATCGCCCAGATGATTGGAGCTACTGCAGCATGAGCATATTCTTAGAGATATGGTAGTGAGTCGCTAGTCACCGAGGATGAATGACTAGGACATGTGGTTCGTTCGCTTACCCCGATGCGAGGTCATCAGATAGATTGATTCCAGCTAGAGGCGACTTCACGCAGATTCGTTGAGAGTCGATTGAGACGATCGAAAGTCAGGAACCCATTTTCCAAGTTTAAAGTATACGGAAAGACATGCAGGTGATTCTATGGACCCTCTAGAAGAATGAAACCCTAACTCGACTTAATGACCGTGTGAAAGCCTTTGAACCTTAGGGTTTGCGGCAGTTCCTCGGCGCCATTAGTGAGGCTTGGGTTTGCCCTTCTACGGCTGGACCACCGACGCTGTGGCATGTACTCGATACTATTAAACTGTACCCGAGATGTTGAGCTCTTGGGGGATTGTGAGGTTCTGACGAGTCGATCGGATGATTCGACAACATTCGGATATCATGTGATGGGACACTGCTTGGGAGACTCCAGATACGAGCATAGCCGTCGGAGCGCAGTCTGTGTATCCATGATGAGATGAGTCCGAATCAGTCGATAGTGGAGCAAGGTGGAGTAAAGAGTTTGCACGAGATTTCGACGAGATGACGTTCCACTCCGCTGACATCAGAGATGCGATATGCACGCTGAGGACGTGTTCGGCTAGATATCTTCTACTGAGTGATGAAGATACTGAGTTCGTGATTTCGAGTCCGTGTTAGAGACTTCGGGTGGACCGTAGCCGAGGACATTGCAGTGTGCAGATAAAGACGCGACGTCGAATGGTCGATGATACAGACAAGCGGGACAAGAAGTTCGTGCGAGAGGCAGACGAGCTGTTACTACACCCCGTTAAGATTAAAGGCCGGACATGCATACAGAGGCGCAGAGATGCGACCAGCTTCCGAGGAGATGTTGTACTAAGGACGCAGAGGTCCAGAGAGCGAGAAAAGATTACGCCAGAGTACCAGCCTCCTTACAGTTTGGCTTAGGCAAGATCAGAAGAGACCTTGAGTAGAATTCCTTCCAGTACACTGCTGCAATAAGAGTTGCACCCAGGATCGGATGTGTGATATGCATTCAGAGGACCCGAGGTCGGCGCCAGAGATGTGCTGCTTTACGAGCGGTCGTGAGGATTGACCGAGAGATGACCAGGGAAGTGCAAGAACGGAATCGTTCCTGTCAGCACACCTGACCGGGCCGATGAGCCGATGGATTGCGAGTTGGTAATCTACAGGAAAGATCAGGAACCAGAGGCAGAGGACGCCAGCCGCGAGTAAGAGGCAAGTAGATATCTTGCGCCGCTAGCATCGGATGTACCGGTACCTTCTCGACCCTGAAGAAGGATATACCGACGACGGTAATTATGATTTGTGATTTTGTGATTTGATTATCACGTATCCGTTGCTTTGGATTTCGGTATTTTGGGCGATCTATTCGCATGATTTAGTCTTGATGACTGAGTTTCATGATATTTGATTTTGTGCACCATGGTTGCACCTACTGGGTATTTATACCTTGTACATAGTTATTACTCTTGAGCTGTTGATTGCGATTTCATGCCTATTTTATGCTGGTGATTTGATTTACGCTTCCAGCAGAGTTTCATGTAATTTTAGTGTTTTGATTTTGCACTCGGTATAGCTTATATGTGCTTGTAGTGCATCGATATGTGTTTTGTGCCCGCAGCTGCACACGTTTATGATTTTCTTCATATCTGGATACACTTGGTGTTGCTGTTTACGTATTTGAGTTATTGCTTGGTATTTGTGCATGGGATGCACCAGTTCTATACTTCGTGCATTTGTCGCACCAGTTTTATGTTTCTTGCGTTTATCGCATCAGATTTATATTTCGTGCCTTTGTTGCACCGGATTTATATTTTGTGCATTACGATTGCACCTGACTTCGATTTGATGCCTTTCGGTATGTCGATTTTGATTGTGATATTGATGTGGATTCTTGCACTCCGTGCTTTTGACTGGACTTACGCATATTCGACGTTGCTATTGGATTTTGTGATTCCGTGCATATTGAGTGCGCAGGGTTTAGATTTTCATTCGTGCACGATGGATGCACCGATTTGGATTTCCGCGCATGTTGGGCGCATGTTTTGAGATACGATTTTGGTGTACACCCGATGCACTAAATCGAGATTTCTTCGTGCATGTCAGATGCACCGGGTTTTTGGCTGTCAGGCACACACGTTGCCTATGACAGATGCTTCGTGAACACCCGTTGCACCTAGATGCTGTTATGTGCATCTGTTTAGCACATATATGGATTTTGATTCCCGTGCGCACCAGATGCACAGGGTGGGTTATGTATATTTTTGAGATTTATTCCTTTTGGAACAGTACATTTTTATGATATTGGATATTATTTTCTTACTGAGCAGGACTAGTCAGAGGACAGTACCTGGATATTTTTTTTTTTTGCATGCATCGATAGTTATCGAAGGGATTTCCAAAGAGCGAGCTATAGTCTCAGTATATACCTACGTGTCCGATATGACACGAAACGTTTTAAAAAAAACAAGGAAACCCTTCTGATTGTTTTCAAAACGGCGGAACGTGCTTATTAAACAAAGGATATATATATACATATATAGTTACTTTCTTATGAAAAACGTCCGCCACTGTGCAGTGTTATGCGCATCGCACAGCGACTTAAAAAGGATTTGGCATGCTTTTACATCAGCTATTCACATGTATAGATTGGATGTCTGCATGTGTAGTTCTGATCCATATCATATCGGTTTTGTATTGGATTTGACATTGTGTCCTTACCTTGACTCCGATGATTGCGGGATGCTTGATGGAGCGTTGTTTTTGAGTTATCTGCTCAGTACTCATGCGCATGCATTGCGCTGTGACGTTTTATGTGTTGATGATTTTGGAGCCCCGACGACTTGGAATTCGTATCGAAATGTTTTAGAATTTAGGGTTTTAAATTTAAATTCGGGGACCGAATTTCTTTAAGGGGGGTAGATTGTAACGTCTTCAAAATAATAAAATATGATTTTTGGGAAATTTTATAATTTAATATTATTTTAATGAATATTTTAATATTCTGGTATAATTAAATACAGATAAATGGGGAAAAATTATGGAAAATTCTAAAATAAGGTATTTTAAGGAATTGCCTCATTTTCTGTGCATGCCCCCATTTCCTCTAGTTTTGACCCTGAGTATGTCTAGTTTTGACTGATTCCATCTAGGGTGAAATCTGGGTTGATTTTCCTATGTTGGTGTATAATTTGGGACTTGTTTTAGCATGGATTTTGGTATTTGGTGATTCATTCCTGTCGGGTGGCGTTTGGACGTCAACGACAAGTGGATTTTGATTGTGTTTACATGCGAGTCGATGGGTTTTTACCTATGCGGGTAGCGTGTGCCATTTTGGTTTCCAATGTGATTTTCATGTGCTTTAGCATTGTGATATACTTGTAGGTACCCCGCGTGATGTTGAGGCAAAGGAGGTGAAGATAGCGACATCGGCTTTGGCACACGAGAAGCAAGGTGAGTAGATTTATATCTACGGGGAGAAGTCGGGTGGATGGCGTATAGCACCCCCGCAGTCCGTGGTGATGTATACGAATACGTATACACACGAATATTTATTATGTGTTGTTTAGGGTTATTGATGGTAATAATGATATTTTGATGATAAGAATATATTGGTTTAGTATAGTGCGAACCCTAGAGTAGTGGTTGCACTCACACATACATTTACACACATACTTGCATTCATTCTTTCATTTATTAGAGTGCATATGATGGTGCGTATATCTACACATGGGTATGGGACTATGTGTTTATATACGGGATTGGAGGATGATACGTGGTTTGAGATGATACTTGATGTGAGGCCGTGAGATCGGCGATGTGACATAGTTTGCCTTTGAGGTGCGATATGATAGTTTTAGCGGGCCTTTGGACATGTGCTTTACCCGCATTCATATTTTATAGATGGTGTCGATTTGTACTAGACTTACAGTAGTACCCCAGATTGTGTGATCTGATGATAAGTGATACCTGATATGTGATGAGATAGTGTGATATTGACCCCTACCCAGCTATTGGGATGCCGTACGACGATTTACCGTACGAGCCGATATTGATGATAGATCCGCACTCATGACTCGAGGATATCATACGATATGTTATTGAGGCGAGATCACCGACTATCATATCTATATTTATATATTGACTCAGATTAGGTGGTTTCATACCCCTCCTGTCTAGATTATTTAGTAGACATTAGACTAGACCGAGTCATACCTATTTCAAAACTAACGAATCGGGGATATTTTAAAGATAAGCAGAAGGGTTATACGGATATTTTCAAATGATGCATCTTTTCTTAAAACACCGTAGCCCTTACTTTACCAAAAGCCCTGATTCGTCTTATTTCAAAAGGCAAGGTTGCATGACATATCTATTGGGGCAGGTTCTGTACTTTTGCGTTGATCATTCGTTTCCGCATATTCCTACTATTTGCATTGCATCGCTTGTATTGTTGTGACATTCAGTCATGCTGCTAGGACACCAGCACCATTATCGATGATGTATATGTTCCACGTACACTTGTTGCCGGCTCACACACTCATCATCGATAATTGCCATGTCACTACACTATAGTACTATTGCATTCATGATATGATTCTGGCATGGCATATTGTACACTTATACCTGTACACATATATAGATGATTCTAGCTTGATTGGGGATTTGGGAACCGCAAGATACTCTTTAAAAACAGATTCCTTTTAAAAGAGCGGTCTCCCTCGACATGTGCACATTATTATTCCATGTTGCATGACTTACTGATATGTATGCATTACTGTTACATGCCGCATACATCATGCTTTGACTGTACGCATTGAGATATGTTGTTTCTATGATATTTCTGGATTTGGGAACCGAGGGTATTTCAAAAGAGAATATGTCATTTCTTTAAAAACCCGGTTACCCTTGATATGATATTTCAGTGCGTCCACCATGTGTTTTCTCGGTGCTGAGAGCGATATGTGTAACCCGAATCGAGGCGTGGATGAGCCGATTGCGGGTACATGGTGGACCCGGTATGGTTCCCCTCGGCAAGATGATCGATGAGCTTTGCCGATTGAGCCTGGAGGCGGGCGAGTACCTACCGGTGATTGGTTGGACCTGGCGGTTATCCGGAGGATACCGACCAGAGTCGATAGATGTTTTGGGCATACTGCCGGGGCCGAGGGCCGATACCGCAGACAGAGCCCGCGGGCCGATCCGGACTGACGGAGCCCGATATATGAGGATTTACGTGCCGATGCTGGGCACAGTTTTCATGATGTTTTCGGGTGTCGATGCTGGGCACCCTGGTTCCATGATTTTGATGTGTCGCGAGGGACACGGGTGGTTATATCCTCATATTATTTCCCATGCACATGATTCATGATATTTACATGCTGTAGGGTGTTTTTCGTCACCCCATTGAGATGGGAATACGCGCGCGCTTGTCAGGCGTACTACAGATTCCCCCGGCCTAGGGTAGGCCGGGGTTTAATGATGGTGGGGATCCGAATCTCCGGCAGCCGCGGACTAAGCTGCCGTTAATTACCCATCGCCTTTGGGGCGAGGGAACCTCCGATTAACGGGTTAAACTGGTCATGCGAACTCAATGTTCAGTATACGTGTGTTCAATTCTGAAAAGGGGGGGGGGTTTGGATATATCGGGAGCCACGCAGAGTTTTTACGGGGGTCCCGCTACCCGGATAGCGGGCTGGGGGTCAAGGGGGCTAGCAGCCCCCTTGCGGGGTTCGGGGCAGCGCCCCGGCCCGAAAATTTTTTTGAGGGGGAGAATGTTGCGGAGTATGTGTGTGCATAAATTTGTATACATATGTATATATGTATGTATGTACACAAAAAGAGGGGGAAAAGACATCCAAGGGATGCGCAGGTGCGCAAGCGCGCGCGCCACGTGTCGGCACGCGGGCGCCTTGCGCACTTGCGCAGGTGCGCAAGCGCGCGCGCCACGTGTCGGCACGCGGGCGACTTGCGCACTTGCGCAGTTGCGCAAGCGCGCGCGCCACGTGTCGGCACGCGGGCGCCTTGCGCACTTGCGCAGTTGCGCAAGCGCGCGCGCCACGTGTCGGCACGCGGGCGACTTGCGCACACAACAGGCTTTTAGCCTAAAAAGATTTCTCTGAAGAGAAATCAAAGAGGAGTTAGACTCCTGAGTGTTTTTTTTTTTTTTTGGGTTAATGGAAGGGTTCTTCTTCTTCCTCCTGTTGCTTGCTGGATCTTGAAGATCAAGAGATGTAAAATCTCAAAATCTCTCCTTTTTAAGATCTGATGGCAGATCCAAGTTCCCCTTTGTGGGTTTTGTGGTGGAAAACTATTTAGTTTTGAAAAAGGAAGAGTAAAACTCTTGATTTAATTCAAGAGAAAGAAGAAGGTTTTGGAACCTTGAAGAAGGAAGAAAGAGCTCAGCTCTAATTTTTTTTTTTGGAGAGAATGAAAAGTTATTATTTTATTCATCATCATTTTGCCTTTTATAGGCTTACATATTTGCATATAGCCCCTTGGGCTTTACAAAATGGCATTTTGCCTATTCCATGGCTCATGTGCCATTACATTTTTGCACATAAGCCATGGGCTTACAAAATATTGGCTTTATGCCCATTTTACATACATTCATGTATAAAAAATTACATAAAAATTATTTATTACATGATTTTTTTTGTTGGCATGGCGGAAGGCCAGACGCTTCGTGTTCGGGCTCGACCTGGGCATTGGCCCACTTGCTTGGGCTTGGGCCCACCTGGCTTGGGGTTGACCTTGACTTTGACTCGGTCAACAGGGGTGTAAATTTTTACCTCAACAAAGTGCCCCCCATCAATAAATGCAAACAGCATATATGGGTCGTGTGCATGAAATTGATGGATCTTCTTTCACGTGGAGGCGACTTGCTTTGGTTCCCACTTTTTAGGACGCACTGCCCTTTTTACGACATGGATAGTCGACGCTTGACGCGTCTCCGAGACGGAGTGTCCGTGGTAGACGTTTCCCTGACCCGGAGTGATTTGGTTCCCGATTTGTGGGGAGCTTGCACTGCCCGTTTTACGACATGGACGGTCGACGCTCTGATCCGAAGCGATTTGGGTTCCCAATTTGCGGGAGCCTGCACTGCCCGTTTTACGACATGGACGGTCAACGCTCTGTTACGAAGCGATTTGGGTTCCCAATTTGCAGGAGCCTGCACTGCCCTTTTTGCGACATAGACGGTCGACGCTCTGTTACGAAGCGATTTGGGTTCCCAATTTGCGGGAACCTGCACTGCCCTTTTTGCGACATAGACGGTCGTTGCTGCCCTTTTAGCGACGTGGACGGTCGGTTCTGCCCTTTTTGCGACATGGACGGTCGGTGCTGCCCTTTTAGCGACGTGGACGGTCGGTTCTGCCCTTTTTGCGACATGGACGGTCGGTGCTGCCCTTTTAGCGACGTGGACGGTCGGTGCTGCCCTTTTAGCGACGTGGACGGTCGGTTCTGCCCTTTTTGCGACATGGACGGTCGGTGCTGCCCTTTTAGCGACGTGGACGGTCGGTTCTGCCCTTTTTGCGACATGGACGGTCGGTGCTGCCCTTTTAGCGACGTGGACGGTCGGTTCTGCCCTTTTTGCGACATGGACGGTCGATTCTGCCCTTTTTGCGACATGGACGGTCGGTGCTGCCCTTTTAGCGACGTGGACGGTCGGTGCTGCCATTTTAGCGACGTGGACGGTCGATGCTGCCCTTTTAGCGACGTGGACGGTCGGTGCTAATTTGACTTGCTCTGCTTCTTGCAATGTCAGGGGTAGACTTGACTTGCTCCGCTTCTTGCGGTGTCGAGATTGGATTCTGACTCGCTCCGCCTTCTGCGGTGTCGGAGTGGAAGTTGACTTGTTGATTTTGATTTGGGTTGACATTAGCATCGCTACACTGGAATAATGCCAGGAGCGACTCATCATCTGTCATTGAGAGGATTCTGGGATTTTGGTTTTTGTTTGGCATCTGCATTGCTGCACTGGAATAATGCCAGGAGCAACTCATCATTTGCCCCGAGAGAATTTGAGAATTGATGGCTTAGGAGGCAGGTTTAGATCCCTATCACCTAAGACTTTTCAATTTTATGGGCCGTGAGGGTCCCATAAAAGCATTTTCTCCCTACGAGTCGAAAGGATCTCGTAGGCGTATTTTCTCCATAGGAGTCGTGGGGACTCCTAAGTGTGTTGCTCCTTTGTGAGTCGTAAGGATCTCACGCGGGAATTTCCTCCTCTCAAAGTCGAGAGGACTTTGAGAGTGCATTTCATCTTCTTTTCACGAGTTTGCGCCCTTTCAGGTTTTCACAAACTCGTCGGCAGTCCTTCTGTTTTTACTCACGGAGCCCTTTCGGGTTTTCCTCCGTGCCCATTTTGCTTGTGGACATACCCTTTTTTTTTCTTTTTTTTTTTTTTTTCTTCTTTTTTTTTTTAGTGGGACTTTGAATGTGGTCTCACCGGTAGGACTTAGGAGAGATTGGGATTGTTTTACGCCCGTGGATTGTATACGGTTTTGCAGGATGTATGATCCAGACCGTAGGGCCGGAAAAATTTCGGGACTTTGTCGGCGTCTGCATCGCTTCACTGGAATGTGGTACCAGGAGCGACTCATCATTCGCCGTTGGGGTATGGGATTTGGAATTTGGTTGGCGTCTGCATCGCTGCACTGGAATTTGGTACCAGGAGCGACTCATCATTCGCCATTTGGGGACTTGGAATTTGGATCTTGTTTGGCATCAGCATTGCTGCACTGGAATAATGCCAGGAGCAACTCATCATTTGCCTTGGGAGGACTCGGGATTTGGGTTTTTGGTCGGCATCAGCACCGCTAACACTGAAGCGAAATGCCAGGAGCGACTCATCATTTGCCGTTGCCCGTTGGGGAACGATGGCTTAGGAGATAGGTTTGGGTCCCTACCACCCAAGGCTTTTCAATTTTATGGGCCGTGAGGGTCCCATAAAAGCATTTTCTCCCTACGAGTCGTAAGGATCCCGCAGGTGTATTTTCTCCTTAGGAATCGTGAGGATTCCTAAGTGTGTTGCTCCTTTGTGAGTCGTAAGGATCTCACGCAGGGGTTTTCTCCTCGCAAGGTCGAGAGGGCTTTGCGAGTGTATTTCATCTCTTTTCACGAGTTTGCGCCCTTTCGGGTTTTCACAGACTCGCCGGTTGTCCTGCTGTTTTTACTCACGGAGCCCTTTCGGGTTTTCATCCGTGCCCGTTTTGCTTGTGGACATACCGTTTTTTTTTTTTGCTTGTGTGTTTTTTTTTGCCGCTGGTGGGACTTTAAAAGTAGTCTCACCGGCAGGATTTGGGAGAAATAGGGGTCATTTACGCCCGTGGATTGTATACGGTTTTGCAGGATGTCTGATCCAGACCGTAGGGCCGATGTGCTCAATTCGCCTGCGACTTGGAGCATTCATGTGTAGTATTTCTTGAGATATCGGCCATTGATGGGTGGCATGGGCCTTTCTCCCTCGGCACTTATTAGTTGGTAGGATCCTCCGTCGAACACTTTCTCGATGACGTATGGTCCCTCCCAGTTCGGCTCGAATTTTCCCTTGGCATGTCGATTGGGGATGATCGGTCTTTTGAGGACCAACACCAATTCACCTTTCTTGAAAGCGCGGAGACGAGTTATCTTGTCATAGGCCCGTGACATTTGGGCTCGGTATAGCTCCAGATTTTGCTGCACCGCGAGCCTCTTTTCTTCGAGGGCATCGAGTTCTTCAAGTCGAAGGAGCACGTTTTCTTCCTCCGTCAACTCATGTTGGACGGCCATTCTTAAGCTTGGGACTTCGACTTCGAGGGGGAGGACCGCCTCCACTCCGAAGAGCAATGAGTATGGAGTGGACTGTGTTGGAGTACGGTGCGTGGTACGATATGCCCACAACGCCTCGTGAAGTTTGAGATTCCAGTCTCTCTTGTTGGCTGAAGCATTTTTCCTCAGGAGCTTGCATAGAGTCTTATTGAAGGCTTCGGCTAGCCCGTTGGCTCTTGGATTATAGATGGAGGAATATCTCCAGTCTATCTTGTGCTGAGTAGCGAACCTTGAGACATTGAAGCTCTTGAAAGAAGGCCCGTTGTCAGAAATGATTCTTCTTGGTGTACCAAAGCGGTATAGAATATTATGCTGGAAGAATGTCAGAATATCTTTTGTCTTGACTTCTTTTAGCGGGACAGCTTCAGCCCATCTGGAGAAGTAGTCTGTCGCGGCCAGTATGAACCGGTGGCCTTTAGATGACGGAGGATCAATTGGGCCAACAATGTCAGTGCCCCAAACTTCGAAGGGCCACGACGCCACTGTAGGATGCAATGGGTTGGGATGCTTGTGAATAAAATCACCGTGAATTTGGCAGATATAACATTTCTTTGCATGCTCTCCGCAATCCCGTATCATGGTGGGCCAGTAATACCCAAGCCGTTTGATTTGAAGTCGCATCTTGGGGCCAGATTGGTGAGCACCGCAAACGCCCGAGTGGACATCTTTCATGACCTTTTGGGCTTCGGCCAATGACAGACACCTGAGCCAGAGTTGGTCATATGACCTGCGGTATAACGTGTCATTTACAAACACGTATCGGAGAGCTCTTTTCTTCAGCTGAATCCTCGCAGATTTTTCTTCGGGCAGCTTGTCGTATCGGAGGTACTCTATGAAGGGTTCTCTCCAATCGGGCTCGTCTTGGACGATCGAAGCTTCTTCCGCAGGACTGCTCTTCTGTTCCGCGCTTTCCTCTTCTCGTAGAGAGACTGGGGGTAGAATTTGCCGGCTCCTGACTGTGATCAGAATTTCGTCCATTTCAGGATCAGCCAGTTCCTTGGCCAAGCGAGCGAGTACATCAGCCTTTCCGTTCAACGCTCTAGGGACTCTCGTTAGTTTGATATGAGTGAACCGTTTCATGAGTTCCACCACCCTACCTCTGTACCGAGCTAACTCGGGTTTGTATATCTTATAGTCGCCGCTTACTTGGTTGACGACAAGCTGGGAGTCACCGTAAACTCGTAGCCGAAGGATTTCCATTTCTATGGCGAGTTCCAAACCAGCTATCAGAGCTTCATACTCAGCTTCATTGTTCGTTCGAGGCTCGGTGAGAGCAAAAGAACGTCGTAGGGTTCCCATTGATGGTGTGATGAACACCAATCCTATCCCTGCTTTTATCTCCGGGACGCTTGATTTACTGGAGGTCCTTATTGACGAGGCTCCATCGAAGTAGAGCTCCCAACATGGCTCATCTTCCTCTAGGTGTAGCACCTGTTCGTCGGGTAACTCACAATTGAGTGGTGACCCTTCTGGTATGGGATGAGCAGCGAGGAAGTCTGCAAGAGCTTGACCTTTTACTGCTTTTTGAGGAGTATATACTATGTCAAACTCAAGTAGCATGACAGCCCATCTTGCCATTCTGCCGGCTAGGCTTGCTTTGGTCATCAAGTGTTTGAGCGGGTCGACCTTGGAGATCAGCATAACCCGATGAGCGAGCAGATAGTGCCTCAGCTTCTTCACAGCAAATATCAGAGCCAGGCATTGCTTTTCGATTGGGGAGTAGTTGTGTTCCGCCCCGACTAGAGTTCGACTGAGGTAGTAGAGGGCATTTTCTTTTCCCTCCTCGTTGTTCTGAGCAAGGAGCGCACCAAGTGACTCATCTAGCGCGGCAGTGTAGAGAATCAGCGGTTTATTTGGAATGGGAGCGGCCAACACTGGAGGGTGCAACAAGTACTGTTTGATACTTTCGAACGCTTCTTGACACTCGGCATCCCAGATAAAAGGAGCTCCTTTCTTCATGAGCTTTGAGAGGGGCCTACATCTCCCCGATAAATTTGAGATAAACCTCCGTATATAAGCAAGCTTGCCTTGAAAAGATCTTAGCTGCGTCAGACTCTTCGTAGGGGGCATCTCTATGATGGCCTTTATCTTTGATGGGTCAACTTCGATCCCTCGATGTCGAACTATGAAGCCCAGGAATTTTCCCGATGACACGCCAAAAGCGCACTTTAAAGGATTCATCTTCAGATCGTATTGCCTCAGTCTGGTGAGAACGGTCCTGAGATCTTGGATATGATCGACCTTGGCTTTAGTCTTGATGACCAGATCATCAACATAGCATTCGACGACTTTATGGATTAGGTCATCAAAGATATTAGTCATTGCCCTCTGATATGTAGCACCTGCGTTCTTCAGTCCGAACGGCATCACCTTGTAGCAATATATTCCGATCGGAGTTCGAAATGCTGTGTGCTTCTCATCCCCAGGCGACATCTTGATCTGATTATATCCAGACGAGCCGTCCATAAAGGTGAACAGTTCATAATTTGAGGTGTCATCGACCATCATTTCCATGACCGGTAGCGGGAAGTCATCTTTAGGACATGCCTTATTGAGGTCCCTGAAATCGACACAGACTCGGATCTGCCCATTTTTCTTCTTCACTGGGACTATGCATGCGATCCAGTCCGCATATTTCTCTTCCCTGATGAAGCCGGCATCGATGAGTTTCTTGGTTTCCTCAATGACCTTTTCTTCCAACTCCCTTCTCATTCTTCGAGGAGCTTGTTTGACTGGCTTAGCATCAGGAGATATAGCCAACTTATGTACGGCCACTTCAGGGGAAAGGCCAGGCATTTCTTTGTATGTCCACGCGAAGCAGTCGACAAACTCATGCAGCAGGGCGATTATCTGCGCTTTCATTTCCTCTGACAAGAGCGAGCTGATGTAGGTCGGCCTTGGATTATCGGGCGTTCCTAAGTCAATCTCGGTTAGCTCGTCAAAGGTTGCTTGTCCGCCATCTTCGAGCTCTTGAGGAGCTTCTTCTGGCTCGGCTATCTCGTCGTCGTCATTTGATCTTTCGCTGGCCTCACCAACATGGATCATGTAGCACGCTTTGGAATCAGGTTGAATGTAGCCTATGCCCCGTCTATCTGGAATTCGTCCATCGATGAGTGCTCGGACCTGGGGCGGATGCCATAGGCCTTCGTAAAACTTTGCTTCGGACTCCGTTTGATATAACCGGCATCCGCACTTCTTAAAGTATTCCCGCATCTCGGGCGCATAGTATCTGGGATTGAGGACGGCTCTTATGCCTCTCTCATATGGAAGGCACGCAACAGACAAATCGTCCGGGTGCGCAACAGGGTTTGAACCATAAAACAGGATGCCCTTCTGTCCACTATTCCTCCCGGGAACGTAGAAAGTCTTCAGCTGGTCCACGGTGGAGACTGATAACGCATCGAGCTCTTTGTACATCTACTCTGGTACCCTTGTCACGGCTAGGGACCCTTCTGCAACTTCGAAGGTCTCTCGCAGTTTCTCTTGTTGCATAGGGGTCCAATCTGCATCGCTGTTGCACGGCAGGTCCTCTTCCTCCGACTCTTCAGTGTCGCTGCCAAGATGAGGGCGGACTTTGCTGCTAGATGGGCCTTCGGTAACAGATTCGTCTGTATCGCTGCCGAAACGAGGACGAGTTTTACGGGAGGACGGGCTTCCAGCGTCGGACTCGTCAGTGTCGCTACCGAAATGCGGGCGCACTTGGGTGTTTTTGCTCTTGAAAGTGACAGCCGGCGCAGATTTGCTTTTGAGTCTTGGGGCCGGTCTATCCTCAGTCAGTTGTGGCTTAGCATTTTGGTGGTTCATAAAGTACCGAGAATCTTCATAGCGGACTTCATGCACACCGAACGGCTGGATGTCTCCGTCAATGCGTCTTTCTTCGCCATTTTTAGTATACTTCATGCATTGATGGAGAGTCGACGGAATGATGCCGTAATCATGGATCCACGGCCGCCCCAAGAGAATCTTATAAGATGTGTCGGCGTCGATCACGTATATCTTAGCTTCAGTTTGCAGATCCCCAAATTTGATTGGCAAAGCTATTGACCCTAGAACTTGCTGGCAATTTTGGTTGAACCCTTGAATGACAATCCTTTCCCTCGACAGGTGTCGGACGTCCATTGACAAACTCTTCAGAGTTCGCAAGTTCATGATGTTCACTGAGGACCCCGGATCAATCAATATACGATTAATTCGATCTCCGTCGCTGTACCCGGTCACGTAAAGCGGCCGATTATGCTCAGCCGTTCCCAGTAGCAAGTCTTCATCCTTAAATGTGACTGCCGCGGCATGCAAAGCGTGTTGGGCTTCTTTCATATTAATTTCCGCAAAGTGAGCCTGATACCGCTCGGGGTTTTGTAGAGCGTGAATGAGAACGTCTCTAAGCTCCTTAGATAGGACCAAGGCGTCGTAGATGCTCAGGAGAGACGGAAGCTTCCGGAGATGTGCCAAAACATTATAGTCCACCGAGGAAGGACTTATGTTTTCATCAATCGGTTCTCTGCCATCTTCTTCATTAGCGACTTGTTTTTCCTTCCCTTTTGGGGCGTTGCCCTGATTTGGCGGTAGAGCCCTGCCGCTTCTAAGCTGGATTTGATTGGCCGTTGTGGCGAGCTCCTCATCCTCTTCAGGAAAACAGAGCTCATCCTCGGAGTCACTGCCAAGATGGATGGCGTAGCAGGTCACTACTGGGATTTCTTCATTGGAGTCTTCTTCTAACTCCTCCAGAATTTCAGCCGCTTGCACAGGGAAGAACTCCTTCAATTGTACCAATGTTCTTTCCCTTTGTTCATATTCTTCGAGGGAATCGATATATTTTTGAATGGTCGATCTCCCTGCAGACTCTTTTTTGCGCCGAGCTACACTTTTCTTCTTCTTGAGCTTCTTGGATTTTGAGCCTGATGGAGCCGCATTGGCAGCTGGACTGGTAGGCTTCTTCTGTCCTTCCCATTCCATCCTGGGCTCTTTCTGAAGCAGCTTTAGCATCTTCTTCGTCTTATTAGATATGTGCGTACTCCATGGAGACCGCGATGAGTCCGTTTCATTTCTCAGGGCAGCGGGTTCGGCTGTCTGCTCCCAGAAGGCTTCAGTTTCTGTCTGTATAAAGTTGGTGGTTGCAACTTGATTGTTCACCAACACACTTTTGGACAGCTCGATCTCTCCAGCCTTGTACTGCTTCTCGACCCAGTCTTTGAAGATATAGCAATCCTCGATCGCATGGCTCACTACTCGGTGGTACGGGCAATACAGAGGATTGTCGGTCATTTTTGCTTCTTGGGGTCTTTTCGACTCCGGCAATTGTAGGCCGTTGTTCAAGGCATCTTTAAATATCTTGCGAACCTTGTCCCTTCTGAAGGAGTAAACCTTATTCTTTTTCTCCTCTAGGGTGGGCCCATCTCCTCCCAGCAATGGCTTTCGCGACCGGTTGGTTTTGGATTCGCCTGCCCTTCGCTTTTCTTCATTGTCGGACGCATTGAAGACATTGGTACTGCTGGAACTCCCGCTTCTACGGTTGTCGTCCCGCTTGCTTTTCCAGGTTTTGTCTCTCTGAGAGTCCGGCGGGGACTCTTGCTTCGAGCGTTCTAGCATTTGAACTTTCTTGGTTAGCTCCTGAAATGTCTTGAGGCCCGCTGTACACAAGAATGGGACCATCCAATTGCTGAGGTTCCCAATGAGAAGGCTGACGGACTGGTCCTGCTCCAGCGGCGGTTCGCATTTGACTGTGAGATTACGCCATCGGGCAATAAAGTCGGTGTTGCTTTCATTCTTCCCCGGCTTAGTCCTCACAAGGTCGGCAATGGAGATTTTATCACTGACGCTCATGAATCTTTGCCGGAACAGAGACTCCATTTGGGCAAAGGTAATGACGGACCCGTCTGGTATGCTCGCGTACCAGTCGAAAGCAACACCGGTCAGGCTGTTGACAAACTGACGAAGAAGGAGCGCATCATTGCCCCCTGTATTTCCGCACGATGCTTTGAAGTGGGCGACGTGCTGGTTTGCATTCCCCGTTCCATCAAATCTTCCGAACTTAGGAATGACGTAGCCACTTGGGAACTCAATCAGATCGTACTGCGCGGGATATGGCCGCCCACTACTGCCGATTTCTTTCTGAGCTTCAGCCTCGGCCACCAATGTTTTAACCTTGCTGGTGACCAAATCCATTATCCGATCCTGTGTTAGCGGGTGGTGCCATCTGGGGCCAAGGCGTCCCCAGAAGCGGAATGTAGCCGGCTTTCATTTGGGTCGACCAGTCTTGGTCCCAAAGGAACAGGCATTGGCTGCCTCAGATTGTCATCACCCGGCTGATTAGTAGCGGCTTGTGCTTGATTGGGAGGCGCTCGAGCAATTTGAGCCGTAAGCTGCATCACCACGTTCGTTAAGTCGTCTATCTTCGAATAGAGCTTGGCCATCTCTTTATCTTTGCTCCTGAACTGTTTTCGAAGCTCTTGAAGCAGCTCTTGCTCCGCAGTCCTGGGGCGGAAAGTCGGCTCTTCCTCGCTGTCCGAGCTTGACTCTGCATGGACCGAGGGGTCTTTCTGCCTATCATCCTCATCGAGAGGGTTTTCTTCATCCAGCGGGGGCGGCTGTTCTTGGGCGGCAGCAACCACATTCAGGCTAGATTGGGCTTGGGATGTGGTGGCCCCGTCCTTGCTTTTGCTGCGAAGGTTGTCGCTAGGGCGCCCGCCCGCCATGTAGACCGTATGGATGATATATCCGGACGTCTTTCTATCATTGGCAGCTGATTTCATGGGTCGCTGTCTTGACCCCCTTGTTTCGGTAGCTGGTAGTCGATTGAAGGCGGCTGGCCTAACCAGGTTCTTAAATGGTGCTAGCGCATCTTTTCTGGGTTTGCCCCGCTTCTTTCGTGCGGCACAGAGCGCTTGATAGACTCTTGAAGAGATAGTGTCGTACTTTTTCTGTTGGGGCGGGGACACGTCTCTTTGTGGCACTGTTCGGACCGCTGTCTTCTTGATTCTGGCGGTCATGGCGTTTTTCTGAACCCACTTCAGAGGCTCGAAGGAATTGCTGATTCTTACGTCCGACTCAGCCGTCGTCGCGGGGAAACCCTGCACTTGGAACTTCACATGGTTCCATTTGGCCGAAGCCTTGGCCCTCTTGTTGGCTCGATACCTGAGCCGCTTCTGCCTTAACTTTTCTGTTCTAAGCACCTGGCAGACTTCAACTCTTTGGGAAGACGTCGCAGACCGGGTGATGGAAGGCCTTGGAGATACGCTCGATTGTGCATTTGTTGGAGTAATCGCGTGAGCTCGTCCGCAACATTGGATGTTGCCCTTTGTACCGGAGTTCTTGCCCCCCGCTGGAGCACCAGAGAATCGTTCACACACCGTCTTGAGTTTTGGTTGTGGTGCCTTGGCGATCACGACATTCGGCCTCTTGCCCCTTGGGACCGGCTTGACCACCTGTTCCGCCGGGATTTCCGCCAGATGAGCGCTTCCAGCAGGGTAGATGATGACGGAGCCAAACTGGCGGGGCGGTTCCTCCCACTGTCGACTGAGGCTTGCAGGGAGAACCACACGAGCGTTGATCTTGACCACGTATGGAATCGGGGTCGCTTTGGAAGTTGAATTCGTCTGGGAAGACATTGTCGTTGAAGGTTGATTGCTGCACGGGAAAAAATCATCATTTCAGTATAGGCAATCGATATGTATATTGATTGAGTTCGTATGAACATTTAACCCGAAATATGGGAGGAGAGATTGGTCCCACCGGGCGTGCCAGAGTCTGTAGGGTGTTTTTCGTCACCCCATTGAGATGGGAATACGCGCGCGCTTGTCAGGCGTACTACAGATTCCCCCGGCCTAGGGTAGGCCGGGGTTTAATGATGGTGGGGATCCGAATCTCCGGCAGCCGCGGACTAAGCTGCCGTTAATTACCCATCGCCTTTGGGGCGAGGGAACCTCCGATTAACGGGTTAAACTGGTCATGCGAACTCAATGTTCAGTATACGTGTGTTCAATTCTGAAAAGGGGGGGTTTGGATATATCGGGAGCCACGCAGAGTTTTTACGGGGGTCCCGCTACCCGGATAGCGGGCTGGGGGTCAAGGGGGCTAGCAGCCCCCTTGCGGGGTTCGGGGCAGCGCCCCGGCCCGAAAATTTTTTTGAGGGGGAGAATGTTGCGGAGTATGTGTGTGCATAAATTTGTATACATATGTATATATGTATGTATGTACACAAAAAGAGGGGGAAAAGACATCCAAGGGATGCGCAGGTGCGCAAGCGCGCGCGCCACGTGTCGGCACGCGGGCGCCTTGCGCACTTGCGCAGGTGCGCAAGCGCGCGCGCCACGTGTCGGCACGCGGGCGCCTTGCGCACTTGCGCAGTTGCGCAAGCGCGCGCGCCACGTGTCGGCACGCGGGCGCCTTGCGCACTTGCGCAGTTGCGCAAGCGCGCGCGCCACGTGTCGGCACGCGGGCGACTTGCGCACACAACAGGCTTTTAGCCTAAAAAGATTTCTCTGAAGAGAAATCAAAGAGGAGTTAGACTCCTGAGTGTTTTTTTTTTTTTTTGGGTTAATGGAAGGGTTCTTCTTCTTCCTCCTGTTGCTTGCTGGATCTTGAAGATCAAGAGATGTAAAATCTCAAAATCTCTCCTTTTTAAGATCTGATGGCAGATCCAAGTTCCCCTTTGTGGGTTTTGTGGTGGAAAACTATTTAGTTTTGAAAAAGGAAGAGTAAAACTCTTGATTTAATTCAAGAGAAAGAAGAAGGTTTTGGAACCTTGAAGAAGGAAGAAAGAACTCAGCTCTAATTTTTTTTTTGGAGAGAATGAAAAGTTATTATTTTATTCATCATCATTTTGCCTTTTATAGGCTTACATATTTGCATATAGCCCCTTGGGCTTTACAAAATGGCATTTTGCCTATTCCATGGCTCATGTGCCATTACATTTTTGCACATAAGCCATGGGCTTACAAAATATTGGCTTTATGCCCATTTTACATACATTCATGTATAAAAAATTACATAAAAATTATTTATTACATGATTTTTTTTGTTGGCATGGCGGAAGGCCAGACGCTTCGTGTTCGGGCTCGACCTGGGCATTGGCCCACTTGCTTGGGCTTGGGCCCACCTGGCTTGGGGTTGACCTTGACTTTGACTCGGTCAACAGGGGTGTAAATTTTTACCCCAACACATGCATGGTGGTTATTGTCAGTGGGTGACGAGTGGACGGGATCCACGAGTGTGCAGATTTGATTACATTGGTTATACCTCATATTCATGACATGCTATTACCTGAGGCACTAGCACGAGCACTTGGCACTACACTCATGTATAGAGATTACATTGCCAGTTTAGCATGCTTCAGCTTTATTCATATTGAGGTTTATTTATTATCTGATCGTATTGACCTAGGATAGGTCATGCATTCGATCTCTGCTTGTAGATATTTTCTATTCACGAGTTGGCAACTCACCCCCGTTGTGCCCCAGTTCTTGCAGGTTTTTGCCGTACAGATTCCATAGCGGCATTTCTGGCACACTGCTTCCTATGGGTGACTTGCTTGGTTAGGTGGGTTCTTTGTATCAGAACCGCCATTGTTCATGTATTTTTATTGTATCTAGAATTGTCCATCAACCAAAACTTGTAGTTTGTTTCAGACTTAGAAATCAGTGTTGTATTGTTTCGACCTTAGAGTCGCGCTTGTAGTATTGCGGTTTTCTGGCTGTTTTTGAGTTTCTTTTCAGTTTTGATCCTCGCCCCTTGGCGTTGTATATTATTATTGCTCGCGTGGTTGTGACCGTCGATTGACGAAGAGCTAGCTCCCGCTTGGGGATGCCTTTTATCATGTCATATATATTATTCTTGTTGTACCCCGTTCGGGGCCAGTTTTTACAAAGGAAACTCTGCCGAAATTTTCAGGAAAAATTACACATTTTAAAAAATTCATATTCGGCATAGTTATTTAAAAACTTGATTTTCAAACATGTTTTCTTTACCTCTTAAAACTAATTTTCCCTATTTACTCCTTAAATGGTTTTAGATTTCTGGGCTTTTGGCTTACTTGGATCAGATGGAGTCCTATAGACTTCATATGGTTCGAGGGCCAGTCACGTGCTCTTTCGGGTCGTGACAGCACTGAAATATCATATCAAGGGTAACCGGGTTTTTAAAACAATGCCTACTCTCTTTTGAAATAACCACGGTTCCCAAATGCAGAAATATCATGGAAACAATATATCTCAATGCGTATAATCATAAAGCATGATGTATGCAACATATAATAGAAATGTAAGCATATCAGTATATCATGCAGCATAAAACAGTAATATGCACATATCGAGGGAAAACCGCTCCTTTAAATGAATCAGTTTTAAAATGTATCTTGCGGTTCCCAAATCTCCAAATCAAGCCAGAATCATCTATGTATGTGCAAACACGTATGTATGCCAGTATGGGTGTAAAATATGTATGTACGCAAGTATAAGTGTACAATATGTATTTATGCAAGTATGAGTGTACAATATGTATGTATGCAAGTATGTCATACAAGGGGTCATATCCTGATGCAACAATCCTACTGTGTAGTGACATGACAATTATCGATGATGAAGTGTGTGAGCCGGCAAGCAGGTGTACGTGGAACATACGCATCATCAATAATGGTGCTGGTGTCCTGACAGCATGGTTTTAATATAACAATAAACACATTTACACATGCAATGCGATGCGAATAGCAAGAATATGCAGAAATCGACTAATAAACACAACAGTGAAGAATCTACATCAATATAAAAATGTCATTCAGTTTTGCCATTTGAAATAAGACGAATCGGGGTCTTTAGTAAAATAAGGGCTATGGTGATTTTAAGAAAATGCGCGTCTTTTGAAAATATCCGTAGAATCCCTTTACCTGTCTTTAAAATACTCACGATTCGTTAGTTTTGAAATAGGTATGACTCGGGTCTAGTCTAACATCTACTAAGCAAACTACAGATCTAACTAACAAGCTAATCGAAAGGGGTATGGAAACCGCCTAAATCTGAGTCGATATATATATATATATATAATAGTCGGTGATCCCGCCTCAATAGTATCACATACGATACAATATACCCTATGACATCCTCGAGTCCAGAGTGCAGATCTATCATCAATATATATAGCTCGTACGTAAATCCGTCGTACGGCATCCCAAATCTGGGTACGGGTCAAATATCACATTCATCTCATCATTTATCTGGTATCCTGATCGTCATATCTCATGAACTGGGATACTGATCTAAGTCTAGTACAAACTGATACCATCGATATATATATATGTGTGTGTGTGTGTGTGTGTGTGTGTGTATGAAATCATACGCCTAAAGGCCCGCTAAAATCTCATGTCGTATCCCAAATACGAACCACATCATATCATCGATCTCATGGCACTATGCCCAATCTCATCGACTCATCTCCAAATATCATCCACTATCCTCATCATCCGGGTATAAGTATAACAAGTAAGCATGTGTGCGCGTGTGGGTGTAAACCTATTCTAGGGTTCGCAACTAGGAAACTATACTAGTTTACTTCTAAAAACCCTAATCTAACCATAGTACACCTAATCACATCTTGAATATCCATGTCACACCTAACGCTATCATATATATATATATATATATATATATAGTATACTAAACATCGAACTGCGGGGGTGTTATACGCCATCCATACGACTTCCCCCGTAGATATAATTTACTCACCTTGCTCTTCGCTTTCTATTGCCGACGTCGCCACGCGCTTACTTGCCGTCTCGAAGTCTTCGTGGGATACCTACACATCATAACGTATCGTGTCGCATTAAAACTCAATTCAAAACCAAAACGACATGTTAAAAGCCTATGGTTAGAACCCATGGACTACGCTTCAAAACCTCCAAATAACACTTGATTTCGACGTACAAACGTCAAGTGATCGAATACAACATAAGTTACAAAAATCCAGAATTTAAAATACGCAAAACGAAACCCTGAATCAAAACAGCAACTCTTGAAAATGGTCCCAGATTTCACCCTAGGTCAAATTGGTCAATTCTGCATATGCCAAGGGTCTAGTTTACAGGAGATGGAGCTACAGAGCAAACACAAACCCAATTGGACCAGGTCTGGCTGCAATTTGCGGCCAGAAGGACTAAATTTGCGGCCTGAAGGTGGAGTCATGGGCTGGGGTCTTGGGGTTAGCTTTCTGGATGCCTGCACATCTCTCTGTATTTGTAAAATAATTTTCAGAGTTTCCGGGTGATAGCAGATTTCATTTTACACTTACAGAATCCACAATTTTTCGATATCGGGTTTCTAAATCCGTAATCCGGGGTTCTAGTCTCTGGTTTATGTCTGAATTCTAGCACTAGGGGTTTTGTGTGGCTTCTACTGAGCTCAATTACACATCACAACTCAACAATTCCCTAAACCCTAACTAGAATTTTCAAAGTTCACCCAAACCACACAATATCGGTTCTAATCTAACATGGAGGTAAAAGCAATAGAAATACTAGGCTAAAGGTTAAGAGAATACCTCATTTAGCAACTCAAGAATTTTCTTGAGTTGCCCCAAGTGTCCAAAATGCAAGATTTCTTGGTCCAATGTGTTGCTAGTGAGCTTGTGCATCTTTTTATTGAAATGGGTATTGAGTTTTGAGGTTGTTTTGACGGTGTTTGAGAGGATGAAGAGGGTGGAGGAGGAGGCGGCAGCAGCACCTTGAGAGGGGAGAGAAGAAATGAAGAGGAACTAATGAAGGGATGAAGGTCATGGTCCGAGGTTGACCCCCTCTCCTCACTCTCTCTCATACCCATACCCAATATTCTATTCTTTCCTTTTCTTTTCTATTTTCCTTCTCTCCTCAAAAGTGAACCCAAAGCAAAGAATGAAAAATGATGATAAAGCCATGTAGGAAAATGTAACACAAGTGTGAAAAGATATGGTGCATGTTTTGCACAAAATACGCTTAATCCACGATTAGCGATTTTTAATCGCGATTAGCACTAAAATAGCGTATAATTAATTATAAAAACTTAAAATTTGCATAATTCACATAAAACACCCTCTTTTTAGTAATTTCCAAAATTTTCCCCAATTTATCGGTATTTAGTTATACCGTCTTATTAAAATATTTCATATTTTATTATTTAATTATAAAAATTCCCAAAAATAATATTTTATTTTTTTGAAATTTTACAATCTTCCCCCCTTAAAGAAACTCGGTCCCCGAATTTAAATTTAAACCCCTCAAATACTAAAACATTTCAGTAAAAGTCCAAGTCGTCGGGGCTCCGAAATCATTAATACATAAAACGTATCATAGCGCAATGCATGCGCATGAACAATGAGCAGATAACTCCAAATCAAAACTCCGTCAAGCATCTCGCAATCATCGGAGTCATGGTGAAGACACAAATGTCAAATCCAATACGAAAACTGTAAGTGCACGGCGGCGCCCCGGCCGTCAATCCGACGCCGGAATGCGGAAACGGTGATAAACGTAAATTTTGCGGACTTTGCAAACCGGCACCACCGCGCACTAAACTCCGGATCGAACCATTAACTAGTCTACGCTACAATAAGAAAGGGAAGAGATGTATACCGACGATCCAAGTCCTCCGGTCTTCATCTCCACTCCGATCTCCTCGCGGGATCTCCGTCCATCTCCTCCTCGTCGGAAAGGGCACCACGAAGCCGGGTACTTTTACGGGCTCCCGCCTCTATACCGAGGCAACTCGGGCATGAAGCCGGCAACTCGACATGCCCAAGGTTTGCTGTAGAATGTGTAGTGTAGAATCATAGTCTCTTTTGGGGTGGTGAAGTTGCCATGGAGGGAGAAGGAAATCATGAACTTTGGAGAGGGTTTTGGTGGCATGATAAAAATGAGATGATTGATAAATTTCCAACACCAAAACAAATGAACCATCCTCTCCTCATCAAAGAGGCCGGCCAAAATATATATATGAGAATTGTGGAGGAAAAGCAAAAACAAGAAGGAAGGTGAGTGTAGGATCAATGGAAGAGGTGACCACATCCAAAGTCAAAGAAACACACACCATGCTTCAAATCAAATCCAACCATACCCTTTCATGTCACAATAAAGCAAAAGCATGGAGCAAGATATCATAATCAATAGTTTTGCAAGAAACCCCCCCACAAATTGTTATTTGCAAAACTGCAAATAACCCCCTCCATCGAAAAAGTCCGGCCGGGAAAGAACAAAGGAAAACCGGCCGGAACGGAATGCAAACTGGCAACTCCAGAAAACTGGTCCCGTAATAAATTACAGGAAAACCCCGATACTGTGCATACACACCCGCATCTGTATTCCGTCCGGATACAAATGCAATGAGACAAAATCTACACTGTACTAAACTAAGACCAGCTTAAGCCAAAGCCGGCTAGTTAAATCCGTTCGATCCTGATCCGTGCAATACCGCACGTATCAGATCAAACCCTGCCATATAACTATACGGCCACTAGTACAAAACTGTCCGATCCTGATCCGTGCAATACCGCACGTATCTGATCGGACCTTGCTATATCTCCATACGGCCTCTACAGCGTTTCGCCCGAAAGCTGAGTAACTGAAAGTGTGGTAGACTCTAAAGACTCGTCAATACAATGGCTGTGGATTTAACCACTAGCCCGTCAGAGGTATAAGCCAATACGTAACGGGCAACCAGCTATTGACTAAAAGGGACGTCGATGAGCGAACTCATCCTGACACCCTACTGAGCCTGTCAGTGACAATATCCGTGCAGTCCGGTCCGTTCGTCTATGAGTATCGCATGGCGGGCCTAGGGGGTTGGTTAAAGTCAGACCCCCAAAAGCGGTACAAGTCGTGTCGGAGTGTAGCCCAGAACACCCTGAGATACTACTGGAATACCTACCAGTAAATCTCCTTGCCTTGGCCAAGGACTTTGTGTAATGGCTCTCCTAGACACAGCACGACCTCACCCCCAATACCGGGAGAGACGAACCCCTGAAGATACGCTCACTGCCTCCATGTGGCTCGGGACTGTACCCAACTAAAACCTGTTTGCACGACTCCTTTGAGCCGTGGTAGGGTAGTAATCAAAGTACAGTGGGAACTCACACGAGACAAATGACGATCCCCAGGTCGATGAACTAACCTGCACACATGTCACCAGGGAACTGCCATCTGACGTCTGGTATATGACCAACTAGCATGTTCCCGGCGAGTCCTGTCCGGTGTACTCATAACCCAATGAGCACCTGTATACATCTTAGGTGATCCAACTGACACCAGTGGCTTGTGAGACCGGCCACCGCCCCTCGTCGGGGTCTCGACTGTATACACTAGTCTACTAATGGAGTATCGATGCCCGGTCTCGAAACTCCCACGACTAGGGACCTTTTAAGGATATGCTTGTAGACCCCCAGCTCCCACTTATATGATCGCCCTCATACTGCTGGTGGTCAAGCAAGAATCCTAGGGGCTCTATCAACGTGTAATAGCGACGTGTCATGTCACTTAAAACAGTACACGATGATAAAGGTAAACCAGATAGCATACTATCATCTCGAGTAAGACTGTCCTACCGGGATAGGTCCTCCCTCAATCATTACAATCACGTACCTGTGACCTAATAATTGACTCTGAGGGCACTATCTCCAACAATCTCCCACTTGCACTCAAGGCTAATTATTGCGATGTCGCATACTCACAGCCCGTGTGATACCGAACATCCAACTCCTCTACTAGTCAGTCTCACAAAGCTCGTTTGCGGAACTATTGCGTTCGAGGAATAGCCTCAGTGAGTGGATCCGCTTAGTTGTTTCTTTCTATGTCTCTCTATATCTCAAGTTCGCGGAGAAAGCCATCTCCCGAAATGAGCAATACCTGTCTTAGAATGTGTCTGGATGTCTGATGGGACATAGCTCATAAATGAACTCCAAATCCAAACTTCTTAGACTGTATCGTCAACTGAACTTAATCAGTATCCTGCGCGCCATGCCTCCCTCAGTATTGCCTTGGACCACCTGTCCAAAATACTGCCCCTCATCAGAAGGAAAACTATAACTCTGACAACCTCCTTGCCGTCCATGTCACCTTGGAAGCCTGGAATGATAACTGTCTCCTAAATGAGGCTGTCGTTATCATCTCCCTAGAACATTTGCTTATGTTCTAAAACTGCTTCCGACTGTTTCTCCAGGATTGGATCAATGTCAGCTTATTGCATCTGGTGCAAGAACAACATCTGGTGTGGTACTTGACATCTCACGATTGACTCAATTGCCTGAGCAAGTGATCTGCCAATCATGCCCGTCCCTCTCCCCTTTAGTCTGTAAGACACCTTTGGAGAGGGTGACTCCATTACCTGCAGGTACACTACCGTGCCAGGAGTCGTCCATCCTAAATACTCTTAGAATGCTGTCAAGTACCCTGATTGGGAAACCACCCAAATCTAGATCTAAAACCATAGATCTAGTAACCAGTATGTCTGATGTAAAATCCATTTCCTTTGTGGAGAAACAATTGTGTGACGACCAGAGTATAACCGATCGTAGTGTAGGAGTTTCTTTTCCTACTCTGTGTATATTATCCAAATACCAGGATATCACACCCTACTACCTTCTCAACAGATCCATCCCCTATTCTGATGAAGTCAAACCCATGACTGTCATGTCAGAAATAGATGATCTATCTCCGCTACATCTGCTCTAGTCTATAAATAGACATAAGCAACCTGTCCACCAATGCTTCCGCTGCTCCCATTGACTACGACAACCCTCTGGCAGAGTCATATAGACGTCCACTTCTAAAGCTGGTTTAGAACGACGCTATACTCATCCTCCCGCCGGGTCTCGTAACCTGGAACAACAGCAATGGCAATTGTGGGTAAACAAGAACTTCCCTGTCACCGTCCTTGAGGCCACCGTAGTGCCTCTCGGGTGCCTGAAGTTACCCACCTTATCTGCGGAGTGGCCAATGGAATGTCAATCCAGATTGAATCTTTAGGTTCCTTATCAAATCTTCAGTAATCGTTTGTGGTTCTGGAATCACTTCCAGTTCTACCATACTCCCACTACTGTTTTCTGAAAAAATCCATTTTTAATAAAACTGTGGCGAGTCTAGAACAATATCGCTATTGTTCATCCAGATGGTAGAAAGTCAACCCTCGTCATAGCCTGGGTCAACCCACAAACAGCCATTACAGAAACGTGCCTAGAGTTGTCCAATATCTGGTTTTAAGCATAAACCGGACAACTCCCCGTACCTTAACATCGTTAAGATATGAACTGTTCTATATCCAATATAGAATCAGAGGCACTGATTTATTTGAACCAGATTCACATCATGCAGCTGTCTCCAGTGCATGTCAACTAAATGGAAAGAGGCCGATCAGCGTTACTCAACTTAGGAATACTTCCAATTATGAGTAACCTGAAAGAGAAGCAAGATCTCTTTATCATTACTATCAACTGAATACCATACACAAGTATCTACATCTTCGATCTCTTTGAAGAATCCCGATACTTGCTATACCTGGTTCTCTACTCTATTCAAATACCTATAACTTCTCCAAATTCGGACCCTGTGTTTCCACGAAACACCTGTCTAAAAATTAGAGAAGTCATAAGTAAACTGAATGTAGTACGAGGACCAACCCCTCTGTCCTGATGGACCCTGGACAACATACAATACTCTGTATAAGTCCCTTGAGTCTGATAACTCATTCACTGTGTGTCGTAGGTTGAAAACTGTACTTATGGTTAAGAAGAATTACACCGCTGTTTAATGCTCCTTACCTAACCATCCACTGATATAGGTAAATGCCGTAGACATAATTTCAGAAAGGTATATCTCACTCTATGAAAATAGACGTACAGATATATCAATTTGAAATTGGTGCATAACTGCGGATATTCAAAACCAAATATTTGCCGACCGGCAAACAGCCCAGGTGATTTCCTCAAATATCACCGATTACAACGAATCCCGATATAATGAGGATGATCACCCAATTCCCAATAACCTACTCCCACTCATCATCTGTAAAACCATACAGATGTGAGAATCATACCTGGTAAATACATACCCTGGAGTAAGTATCTAATCGGGAAATCAGTTTTCTTTTAACAGTACACAGTGAAACTGAAACATTGAAATGTTTCGGTGGGGTATCCCGGTATTCTTAGTAATGCCTCTTCCATTATCCAAATTCACAACTATAACCGTATAATTCTTTGCCACCTCTCCAAATCCCTTCATATGTCTTTAGTCTTTACCTTCTGCACACCCCTTTAGGCCAAATGGTTTTCTTCCTTCCCTACCGTTCGGCACCAGCCTATGGTTTGGAAGAAGACTATCCAATAAGCATAAAGGGTGTACTGTCCTAATCCTAGGAGCACTCGCAACGCGAGAGAAGGTGAAGATAAAAGACACCTGAATGTACTTTATTCCTATTTCTCCTGGACCAGAATCCATCCCCGAACTGGAACAAGTTCCATTCGAGTTCGTATATAACCATACGATGGAGTATCCAAATAAACTGTGGATCTTCGTAGTGATACGGAGTGTCCTGGAGAAATACAAAGGTGATGTGGGAGTGGTAACGAAATATTTGGTTTGGTCGTGAATATCTGTTGCAATTTACTTTGCCCTCTTACTAATCCCTTGCTTTGTCTAAACTTAATACCTTCTGCACACCATCGTTATGCTAATTGGTTTTCTTCATTCCCTACCGGTCGGCACCGGCCTAAGGTTTGGAAGAAGACAATCCAATTTGCGTAATAGGTGTACTACCCCTAAACCAAGGAGTACTCGTAACCTGAGAGAGGGTAAAGGGAAAAGACAACTGAATAATCCTATCCGTTTTCTCCAGAACCAGAAACCATCCTCGAATTCCTTCGAGTTCGTATCTAACCATACGATGGTTTTGTCCAATGGAAGTGGACGTTCGTAGTAATACGGGGTGTCCTGGAGAAAAGGGTAAAAGTAGGAGTGGCAATGAGGTTTGCAACTCTGACAATCCAAAAGCCAGTGTTAAGAAGGTTCGGTCAACTTGGTCACTGAGTCAAAGTCTTGGGGTTGGGTCAATGGTCGCTGCCAAAGAGAGAGAGAAAAGAAACACTCAGCGTGCACTCTAACCTAGATCAGAATGGTTACCAATTTATCTAATCTGGAATCCTCCCACTGTACCTCAAATTCTCCTCCAAACCTGAAAGAAGAATTAGTCGGGGTCACCCGAGGAGTAAACTAACTCATCAGTGGGAATCGGGATCCAACTCTCATCGCATGATAACGTGACGGAATCCGCTCACGGTATCACACTCCAGAAGGTATGCGCATATCTGGCAAGTTTCAGTTCTTTTGAAACTCCCGATGTGATTTCTGCCCCATGCTCTTATGACCTTGACGAAGGTCAACAAATCATAAGTCACATGTCAAGTTCCACCCGTCATTGTCCAGGTTAATTTGAACCCACCCGTACAAGCCCTTGACGAAGGTCAACAAGGCTGTACGACTGTCCCAAACCAACGCATCTATCTATGCAACAGAAAGGTAACAAGCAGCTACCATACACTATGCCTTGACGAAGGTCAACAAACATAGCATGAATACTACGTGCTACCCGTCTGAAACGACGGAGGGCTACGAATGGTTTCTGGCGAAAACCTTTAACGTAATGAACTTGATATCGTTGAAGGAACGGATAGCTTTTAAAAAATATAGTGACGAAAACCTTTACTAAAGAGGTCACTCCCGGTGAAGGGATCTCGACTCTTTCCCCGTAGAATGGGGTGCAGGATATTCCAAATGAATACCACGATGCAAAGCAAAAGTAATCGGCTATAGTGAAGTTAATGCCCTGACGCAAACTTTTTGTCCAAGGGGTCACTCCCGGTGAAGGGATCTCGGCCCTTGCCTCGTCGACTGAGGAGCAGGATATTCTAAATGAATACCGCGATGCAAAACAAAAGTGAACGTCCTTGCAATAACAGCTTTTTGAAAAGTGTTCCAACAACATCTGATTAGGTTTGTTTTTAACTTGCATTGATCCGAATCAATGCAGTCCCATCAATTGATCACACCAAAAAGAACGAAAATATACTGATGTACGTATATGCCATCCGCATTCGCCACTGGGTCCCGTCATTACCCGTTAGGTTAGCTTACTAACGACAGAGCGGGGACTGGACTAGCGCGGATGCAAAACATATACAACATCTACTAATATATATATACCAATATATTATATTTCGCTCAAGGCGTGAAAAAAAATGCAACATCACAGAGAATGAACAGCATCACAGAAACAATACAGATATCTGGGATCCCCGGGTTTCACAGAGCCGCTGAAACCCGACGTTCCCCTGGTCGTGTGGATAGCCTGTGCAATGAAATCCTAGACCCCTACGGGCGCGGCAAGTCACCCGCCAAAACCTGAAGCGAGGCAGCCCCCTTCAGCACCGTGAATGGACCACCCAGCACTTCACGGAATCCGGTAACTTGGGCACCCCTCCTGGGTCAAACCTGTACCCCCTACGAGTGCGGCGAATAGCCCGCCAATCCTAGAGCGAAGCCCCCTCCGTCTCAATGCCATGAGATGCGGGCTTGTTGCCCTCCAGAACCCGGCTATCCGTGCACCCCTCCGCGGGGCAATCCTAGTACAGAAAGTAAAATATACATACACCGGGTACATCGACCGCAACCAGGTCGTGCCCCAAAATAATAATACAAACAGGCAGTGACTGCAGTCCACATGTCGGACGCTCGCCCCGCAATATCAAATGTACATAATACAACAAAAACACTGTACTAGCATTGCATCCAGGCTATCCCCCACGACCGATCCGCAACATCACAGCAAATACATAGAACATCAACGTGAAAGTCACGTTCGCAAATCCGTCTAACCGGGCTATAGCAGTTAGACCGGATTTACCGATCGAGTGACATTCACGGTCGCAGATATAATGTAAATACTGTGAAAAATGTGTTTAAAATTTTCCGATTGATCAAACATTAACAAGTGGGCCCCCAAACAAAACTGTAGCAACCACAGAAAACCTAGGCCCAATTTTAATGTTCCAAAACCCCTGAAATAAACCCAGAAGGAATCTGTAAAAATTTGGTGATGTGACGTGTACAGTACACCGCGGAAGGGCGGCAGTTATGGGGTTTAAGCGGCGGTTCCGCGCTCACACTGTAGCTTTACATCGTAGAATTTTTACAGAACTCTTATATTTTCTCGTACATCAATATTTTACAACCTGAAAAATTTTTGGAGACTGAAAAATTTTGACAGAAAACTGATGTGAGTGATATTGGGTTTTCGGAACTTTTCGATCGATCGGAACTTAAAAACACATTACACAAAGCTAGACTAAGTTAATGGTAAGGCTCTGATACCACTGTAAGTGCACGGCGGCGCCCCGGCCGTCAATCCGACGCCGGAATGCGGAAACGGTGATAAACATAAATTTTGCGGACTTTGCAAACCGGCACCACCGCGCACTAAACTCCGGATCGAACCATTAACTAGTCTACGCTACAATAAGAAAGGGAAGAGATGTATACCGACGATCCAAGTCCTCCGGTCTTCATCTCCACTCCGATCTCCTCGCGGGATCTCCGTCCATCTCCTCCTCGTCGGAAAGGGCACCACGAAGCCGGGTACTTTTACGGGCTCCCGCCTCTATACCGAGGCAACTCGGGCATGAAGCCGGCAACTCGACATGCCCAAGGTTTGCTGTAGAATGTGTAGTGTAGAATCATAGTCTCTTTTGGGGTGGTGAAGTTGCCATGGAGGGAGAAGGAAATCATGAACTTTGGAGAGGGTTTTGGTGGCATGATAAAAATGAGATGATTGATAAATTTCCAACACCAAAACAAATGAACCATCCTCTCCTCATCAAAGAGGCCGGCCAAAATATATATATGAGAATTGTGGAGGAAAAGCAAAAACAAGAAGGAAGGTGAGTGTAGGATCAATGGAAGAGGTGACCACATCCAAAGTCAAAGAAACACACACCATGCTTCAAATCAAATCCAACCATACCCTTTCATGTCACAATAAAGCAAAAGCATGGAGCAAGATATCATAATCAATAGTTTTGCAAGAAACCCCCCCACAAATTGTTATTTGCAAAACTGCAAATAACCCCCTCCATCGAAAAAGTCCGGCCGGGAAAGAACAAAGGAAAACCGGCCGGAACGGAATGCAAACTGGCAACTCCAGAAAACTGGTCCCGTAATAAATTACAGGAAAACCCCGATACTGTGCATACACACCCGCATCTGTATTCCGTCCGGATACAAATGCAATGAGACAAAATCTACACTGTACTAAACTAAGACCAGCTTAAGCCAAAGCCGGCTAGTTAAATCCGTTCGATCCTGATCCGTGCAATACCGCACGTATCAGATCAAACCCTGCCATATAACTATACGGCCACTAGTACAAAACTGTCCGATCCTGATCCGTGCAATACCGCACGTATCTGATCGGACCTTGCCATATCTCCATACGGCCTCTACAGCGTTTCGCCCGAAAGCTGAGTAACTGAAAGTGTGGTAGACTCTAAAGACTCGTCAATACAATGGCTGTGGATTTAACCACTAGCCCGTCAGAGGTATAAGCCAATACGTAACGGGCAACCAGCTATTGACTAAAAGGGACGTCGATGAGCGAACTCATCCTGACACCCTACTGAGCCTGTCAGTGACAATATCCGTGCAGTCCGGTCCGTTCGTCTATGAGTATCGCATGGCGGGCCTAGGGGGTTGGTTAAAGTCAGACCCCCAAAAGCGGTACAAGTCGTGTCGGAGTGTAGCCCAGAACACCCTGAGATACTACTGGAATACCTACCAGTAAATCTCCTTGCCTTGGCCAAGGACTTTGTGTAATGGCTCTCCTAGACACAGCACGACCTCACCCCCAATACCGGGAGAGACGAACCCCTGAAGATACGCTCACTGCCTCCATGTGGCTCGGGACTGTACCCAACTAAAACCTGTTTGCACGACTCCTTTGAGCCGTGGTAGGGTAGTAATCAAAGTACAGTGGGAACTCACACGAGACAAATGACGATCCCCAGGTCGATGAACTAACCTGCACACATGTCACCAGGGAACTGCCATCTGACGTCTGGTATATGACCAACTAGCATGTTCCCGGCGAGTCCTGTCCGGTGTACTCATAACCCAATGAGCACCTGTATACATCTTAGGTGATCCAACTGACACCAGTGGCTTGTGAGACCGGCCACCGCCCCTCGTCGGGGTCTCGACTGTATACACTAGTTTACTAATGGAGTATCGATGCCCGGTCTCGAAACTCCCACGACTAGGGACCTTTTAAGGATATGCTTGTAGACCCCCAGCTCCCACTTATATGATCGCCCTCATACTGCTGGTGGTCAAGCAAGAATCCTAGGGGCTCTATCAACGTGTAATAGCGACGTGTCATGTCACTTAAAACAGTACACGATGATAAAGCTAAACCAGATAGCATACTATCATCTCGAGTAAGACTGTCCTACCGGGATAGGTCCTCCCTCAATCATTACAATCACGTACCTGTGACCTAATAATTGACTCTGAGGGCACTATCTCCAACACTATCATCGGAGTCATGGTGAAGACACAAATGTCAAATCCAATACGAAAACCAATATGATATAAATCAGAACTATACATGTAAACATTTGAAGGAAATGCATACCAAACCTTTCATGTTGCTGTGCTATGCGCGTATCACGGCACAGTGGCGGACATCTATTGCAAGAAAATAACTATATATATACTTATCCTTTGTTTAATATGTACGTCCCGTCTTTTGTAAACAATTTAGTAGGGTTTTCTTGTTTTTAAATGTTTCGTGTCATATCAGACACATAGGTAAATACTGAGACTATAGCTCTCCTTTTGGAAATCTCTTCGATAACTATCAATGCATGCAAAATATATCCAGGTACTGCCCTCTGACTAGTCCTGCTCAGTACGAAAACAAATAGCAAACATCATAAAAACGTACTGCTCCGTAAGAAATCAATCCCAAAAATGTGCATAAGAATGCTGCGTGCGTCTGGTGCACACGGAAATCAAAATCCATATATATGCCATATATGTGCACAGAAATAACTTCTAAGTGCAACGGTTGTGCACAAAACATCTGTCAAGGGCAACAGGTGTGCCGGACAGCAAAATCAGGTGCATCTAATATGCATGAAGAATCTCGATTTGGTGCATCTGGTGTGCACCAAAATCGCATCTCATAACATGTGCCCAACATGCGCGAAAATCCAAATCGGTGCATTCATCATGCACGAAATCACGAAATCAACATCAATATCAGAATCGAAATCGACAATATACAATACAGCTCAATCCAGATCAGGTATACCGCGGTATATAATCTCACAACCATGTGCATCAGCGTGCACAAATCAAATCAAAACACTAAAAGTGTATGAAAACTATGCTGGAAGCATAAATCAAATCACAGGCATAAAATAGGCATGAAATCACAATTAATACCTCAAGCGTAATAACTATGCATAAAATATGAATACCCAGTAGGTGAAACCATGGTGCACGTAAACAAATATCATGAAACTCAGTCATCAAGACTAAATCATGCGAATAGATTGCCCAAAGTACCGAAATCCAAGGTGATGGATTCGTGATAATCGAATCACCAAATCACAAATCATAAATACCGTCGTCGATATATCCTCCTTCAAAGTCGAGAAGGTGTCGGTGCATCCAATACTAGCAGAGCAAGATATCTACTTGCCTCCTGCTTACGGTCTGGCGTCCTCTGTCTCTGGGCCCTTACCTTCTCTTTGGATTACCAATCTCGCAATCCATCGGCTCATCGGCCCTGTCAGGTGTGCTAACGGGGACGATTCCGTCCTGGCACTTCTTTGGTCATCTCTCGGTCAATCCTCACGACCACTCGTAAAGCAGCACGTCACTGGCGTTGGCCTCTGGTCCTCTGAATACACATCACACATCTGATCCTGGGTGCAAATCTTATCGCAGCAGTGTCCTGGAAGGGATCCTGCTCAAGGTCTCTTCCGATCTCGTCTATGCCGAACTGTATGGAGGCTGGTACTCTTGCATAATCTTTTCTCGTTCTCTGGACATCTGCGTCCTCAGCACAACATTTTCTCGGAAACTGGTCACATCCCAACGCCTCTGTAGACATATCCGACCTTTAATCTTAACGGGGAGTAACAACAGCTCGTCAGCATCTCGCACGAACCTCTTATCCCACTTGTCTGTATCATCGTCCACTTCGACGTCACATCTCTATCTGCGCACTGCAAATGTTCTCGGCTACGGTCAATCCGAAGTCTCTCACACGGATTCGAAATCACGAACTCGGTATTTTCATCACTCTGTGGAAGATATCTAGCCGAACACGTCCTCAGGAACTCGTCCCAACCTTCGGAGGTATACTCCATACTCGTCCTTTCTTGATCAACTCACAACGCATCTGGGTATGGCCCTCTATCCGAACCTGGTCAGATTACTGGTCTCCTAGGTGTGGGCAACATGACTGATCCTGAGTCCAAGTCTTCTCGTATAGTATTCCAGAAAGGTCCTGTCGAGGTCTCTCTCAAATCTTGTTTCTGCCGAATTGCCCGGAAGTTACCACCCTTACTATATCTGTTTCTTATTCCGGAATGGCTGTATACTCACCGCGACTCCTTCTGGAAGGTATATCCGTATACAACACCTCTGCATGCGTATCGCATCTCTGATGGAAGTGGAGTGGAACGTCATCTCGTCGAAATCTCGTGCGAACTCTTTACTCCACCCTGTTCTAATGTCGACTGATTCGGATCGTCTTCTCGTGGCTGCATGGACTGCGCTCCAACGGCTATACTCGTATCTGGAGTCTCCCAAGCAATGTATCCCATCACATGATATCCGAATGATGTCGAACCATTCGATCGATTTGTCAAAACCTCATAATCCCCCAAGAGATCAACATCTTGAGTACAGTTTAATAGTATTCCAGTACATGCCACAGCACCTGTGGACCAACCGTAGAAGGGCAAACCCAAGCCTCACAAATGGCACCGCTAAACTGCCGCAAACCCTAAGGTTCGAAAGCGTTCCATGGTCATTACGTCGAGTTAGGGTTTCATTCTTCTAGAGGGTCCATAGCATTACTTGCATTGTCTTTCGAATACTTTAAACTTGGAAATGGGTTCCTGACATTCGATCGTCTCTATCGACTACCAACAAATCTGCCTGAAGTCATCTCTAGCTGGAACAATCAATCTGATGACCTCGCATCGGGGTAAGCGAACGAACCACATGTCCTAGTCGTTCATCCTCGGGTGACTAGCGATCTTCCATCATATCTCTGAGTATATACTCATGCCGCAGTAGCTCCAACATCTGGGCGATATCTAGTCATTTGCAGCAACAACTGGCTCATTCGTCTGTACGCTGAACAGCGCTTCAATCATCATGAATAAGTGATATATCAATGGTCATCACATTCTGGTTGGGCTCTATCAGTGGCTCATTCTTCTGGTGCTGATATGCACGTCCGAGTAATCTCAAAAAGGCGATCCATCAAACGCTCATGGCACGAAAACACAATAAAATGACGCCACTATGCAATCGTACGTCTCTGGAATCAAGCCCTGGTCAGTCTCAAGCTGACGTAACTTTAGCCGTAGCTCTCTCTGCCCGTGCAATCGTGGCAGCAAATTCATAACCAGTATCGATGAAGATAGATCATAGGAATGAATATAATACTGTGTAAGGAAATGTACATCCTAAGGCTCCTTAAGCAAGTGGCGTATCGTAAGTATGCCGTGGAACATACACACGGTACGTCACTCTACTGAAGTCACCTATTTCATCAACCAAGGTCAACCTATGCGACGAAAGTTCGGGTCTAATACCCCCTCGACTAAGTTTAAGTTCCGTAAGATCAAGCCTAAGTTCCGAATATATACAAACGCTCTGGCTCCGCATAGTCAAACTTAGACTCGAACCAAGGTTAACCTAGCGCTCTGATACCAACTTTGTCATGACCCGAAATAGCACGTGACCGGCCCTTGAATCATATGAAATCTATAGGACCCCATCTAATTCAAGTAAGCCAAAAGCCCAGAAATCTAAAACCATTTTAAATAATAAATGAAGGGAAACTACTTTTAAAGAAGTGAAGAAAACATGTTTTAAGAAAAAGGTTTTTAAATAAGTAAACCGAATATACATTTTTAAATCCTCAAGTCTTTTCTGAAAATTTCGGCAGAGTTTCCTTTGTAAATACTGGCCCCAAACGGGGTACAACAAGAATAATATATGCATAATGATAAAAAGCATCCCCAAGCGGGAGCTAGCTCTTCGTCAATCGACGGTCATAACCACGCAAGCAATATAATATACAACGCCGAAGGGCGAGGATCAAAACTCAAAAGGAAACTCAAAAATATCATGAAAACCATAATACTACAACGCGCGACTCTAAGGTTGAAATAATACACAACTGGTTTTCTAAGTCTGAAACAATATACAAGTTTGGTTGATGGAATTACTAGATACAACTGATTAAAATAAATATAAGGGTGGTCACGATGCGAGTGAACCCACCTACCAAAGCAAGCATCCAGAAAGGAAGCAGTGAGCTAGAAAAGCCGCAATGAAATCTGTACGGCAAAACCTGCAAGAACTGTGGCACAACGGGGGTGAGTTGCCAACTCGTGAGTAGAAAACATCACAGAGCAGAAATCGTATGTATGACACAATGCTAGGTCAATACGATCAACATGTATATAACCTCAAAGTGATAAGTATGAAGCATGAAAAGGTGGTCAGGATAAACATCTATACATAAGTGTAGCACCAAGTGCTCGTGCCAGTGCCTCAGGTAGTAACAAATCATAAATATGAGGTATGATCGATGTCATCATCATGAATCAGTGTCAACTATATCATGAAGTCTAAATATGTGATATCATCCAACTATGTAATCAATGTCTGTATGTATGTGGATCTCGTCCACGTGTCACCCAATGACATAAAACATCATGCATGTAAATATCATAAAGCATATGCATGGAAGTATGAGGATATAAATCAGCGTGTGTCCCTCGCGACACATCAAAATCATGGAACCTGAGTGTTTAGCATCGACACTCGAAAGCATCATGAAACCTGTGCCCAGCATCGGCACGTAAATCCTCATATATATATAGGGCTCCGTCAGTCCGGATCGGCCCACGGGCTCCGTCAGTCCGGATCGGCCCATATCATCTCTCGACTCCGGTCGGTATCCTCTGGATATCCGCCGAGCTCAAATACAATTACCGGTAGGTAGTACGCCCCTTCCAGGCTCACCGTCCAACATATACGAGTCTTCTTGCCCCGGGGTAGCTCACCGGGTCCATCATGTACCCGCAGGCGGTGCCTGCCACTCTTCGAATCGGGTTTCATATACCACTCTCAGAACCGAGAAAACACATGGTGGACTCACTGAAATATCATATCAAGGGTAACCGGGTTTTTAAAACAATGCATACTCTCTTTTGAAATAACCACGGTTACCAAATCCAGAAATATCATGGAAACAACATATCTCAATGCGTATAATCATAAAGTATGATGTATGCAACATATAATAGAAATGTAAGCATATCAGTATATCATGCAGCATAAAACAGTAATATGCACATATCGAGAGAAAACCACTACTTTAAATGAATCAGTTTTAAAATGTAGCTTGCGGTTCCCAAATCTCCAAATCAAGCCAGAATCATCTATATATGTGCAAACACATATGTACGCAAGTATAGGTGTACAATATGTATGTACGCAAGTATGAGTATACAATATGTATATACGCAAGTATGAATGTATAATATGTATGTACGCAAGTATGAGTGTACAATATGTATGTATGCAAGTATGTCATGCAAGGGGTCATATCCTGATGCAACAATCCTACTGTGTAGTGACATGAAAATTATCGACGATGAAGTGTGTGAGCCGGCAAGCAGGTGTACGTGGAACATACGCATCATCGATAATGGTGCTGGTGTCCTGACAACATGGTTTTAATATAATAGTAAACACATTTACACATGCAATGCGATGCGAATAGCAAGAATATGCAGAAATCGACTAATAAACACAACAGTGAAGAATTTATATCAATATAAAAATGTCATACAGTTTTGCCATTTGAAATAAGACGAATCGGGGTTTTTAGTAAAATAAGGGTTACGGTGTTTTTAAGAAAAGGTGCGTCTTTAAAATACTCATGATTCGTTAGTTTTGAAATAGGTATGACTCGGATCTAGTCTAACATCTACTAAGCAAACTACAGATCTAACTAACAAGCTAATCGAAAGGGGTATGGAAACCGCCTAAATCTGAGTCGATATATATATATATATATATATATATATATATATAATAGTCGGTGATCCCGCCTCAATAGTATCACATACGATATAATATACCCTATGACATCCTCGAGTCCAGAGTGCGGATCTATCATCAATATATATAGCTCGTACGTAAATCCATCGTACGGCATCCCAAATCTGGGTACGGGTCAAATATCACATTCATCTCATCATTTATCTGGTATCCTGATCGTCATATCTCATGAACTGGGGTACTGATCTAAGTCTAGTACAAACTGATACCATCGATATATATATATATATATATATATATCTGTGTGTGTGTGTGTGTGTGCGTGTATGAAATCACACGCCTAAAGGCCCGCTAAAATATAATGTCGTATCCCAAATACGAACCACATCATATCACCGATCTCATGGCACTATGCCCAATCTCATCGACTCATCTCCAAATATCATCCACTATCCTCATCATCCAGGTATAAGTATAACAAGTAAGCATGTGTGTGCGTGTGGGTGTAAATTTATTCTAGGGTTCGCAACTAGGAAACTATACTAGTTTACTTCTAAAAACCCTAATTTAACCATAGTACACCTAATCACATCTTGAATATCCACGTCATACCTAACGCTATCATATATATATATATATATATACTAAATATCGAACTGCGGGGGTGCTATGCGCCATCCACCCGATTTCCCCCGTAGATATAATCTACTCATCTTGCTCTTCGCTTTCTGTTGCCGACGTCGCCACACGCTTGCTTGCCGTCTCGAACTCTTCATGGGGTACCTACACATCATAACGTATCGTGTCGCATTAAAACTCAATTCAAAATCAAAACGACACGTTAAAAGCCTATAGGTTAGAACTCATGGACTACGCTTCAAAATCTCCAAATAACACTCGATTTCGACGTACAAACGTCAAGTGATCGAATACAACATAAATTACAAAAATCTAGAATTTAAAATACGCAAAACGAAACCCCGAATCAAAATATCAACTCTTGAAAATGGTCCCAGATTTCACCCTAGGTCAAATTGGTCAATTCTGCATATGCCAAGGGTCTAGTTTACAGGAGATGGAGCTATAGAGCAAACACGAACCCAATTGGACTAGGTCTGGCCGCAATTTACGGACAGAAGGATTAAATTTGTGGCCTGAAGGTGGAGTCAGGGGCTGGGGTCTTGGGGTTAGCTTTCTGGATGCCTGCACATCTCTCTGTGTTTGCAAAATAGTTTTCAGAGTCTCCGGGTGATAGCAGATTTCATTTTACACTTACAGAATCCACAATTTTTCGATATCGGGTTTCTAAATCCGTAATCCGGGGTTCTAGTCTCTGGTTTAGGTCTGAATTCTAACACTAGGGGTTTTGTGTGGCCTCTACTGAGCTCAATTACACATCACAACTCAACAATTCCCTAAACCCTAACTAGAATTTTCAAAGTTCATCCAAACCACACAATATCGGTTCTAATCTAACATGGAGGTAAAAGCAATGAAAATACTAGGCTAAAAGTTAAGAGAATATCTCATTTGGCAACTCAAGAATTTTCTTAAGTTGCCTCAAGTGTCCAAAATGCAAGCTTTCTTGGTCCAATGTGTTGCTAGTGAGCTTGTGCATCTTTTTATTGAAATGGGTATTGAGTTTTGAGGTTGTTTTGATGGTGTTTGAGAGGATGAAGAGGGTGGAGGAGGAGGAGGCAGCAGCACCTTGAGAGGGGAGAGAAGAAATGAAGAGGAAATAATGAAGGGATGAAGGTCATGGTCCAAGGTTGACCCCCTCTCCTCACATGCCCATATCCAATATTCTATTCTTTCCTTTTATTTTCTATTTTCCTTCTCTCCTCAATAGTGAACCCAAAGCAAAGAATGAAAAATGATGATAAAGCCATGTAGAAAAATGCAACACAAGTGTAAAAAGATATGGTACATGTTTTGCACAAAATACGCTTAATCCGCGATTAGCGATTTTTAATCGCGATTAGCACTAAAATAGCGTATAATTAATTATAAAAACTTAAAATTTGTATAATTCATATAAAACACCATCTTTTTAGTAATTTCCAAAATTTTTAAAATTTTCCCCAATTTATCGGTATTTAGTTATACTGCCTTATTAAAATATTCCATATTTTATTATTTAATTATAAAAATTCCCAAAAATAATATTTTATTTTTTTAAAATGTTACAGCTTTGGGACACGTCATCTGCCATGTGTCACGATCTAGGAGATCACCGATATCGAGCATCATCATTAGCCTCCCACTCTCGTCCCAACCAGCTAACGGGTCGGGTCGAGAGTGGACTGCCGGGCCACCCGGGGTGAGCTCCCTTCGAAGATATCGTCGGGACGTGTCCCTGGGCAATCTGTTGTCTTTTCTGTCAGCGAATCATGGGCGAGATCTTTGCATTTAAGAAAGGTGCGCCGGTTCGTGCGTTTCGTCACTGAAGCGACGGTCCACATGTCGAGCGTCAGTTGGACGACGCGACGTGTTGCAGACTTGCGGCATCTGATGAGATGCGGCCCAATGCTGGAGCGACAGGTGGAGTAATCGGGGTTGTCGGACGTGAGGAGTCATTTTGGCGGGGGATGAAGGGCGCCGTTGGATGAGGGCGATGGTAGCAATAGGTAGGGATGGGGTCCACTCCAGGGCCCCTATCTTTTCACACTTTCCTCGCTTTAAGTCCTGATAGCTCGGTGCTCTTCTTCCTTAGGTCGGACCTATGGATAGATCCAGAGCTTTGGGTGTATCGTCCCGGAGGGAGGCCAGTGGTGCGGACGCGCCCCCAGCCGGCTCGAGCCCTGCGCCGAATGTTCTGCCGGCGGCGGGGCCGTCTGCTTCGCTGAGAGCTCCTGGCGATTGTCCCGACAGCGGCCTGAGGCGTCCACGGGTTTTTGAGCCCCAGACGAGGGATGCAGGGGAGGGTGAAGACCGGACCCCCCTTAAGAGGAAGAGGACGGTCTCTCGTGCATCGCCGTCGAGGGTCCCTGCGGGAATTCCCGTGCAGGAAGGGGACGCCGTTTTCACGGTTCCATCTGAGCTTTCCGTTGCTACCGGCCTGCTCGTTGGAATGGAAGAGTCGGCCGGGGGCAAGCTCCCTCATGGCACCCTTAGGGCCCAAGTGGCGGCCATAGCTCAAGAGGCGGTTCAGGTACGAACTCCTTCTCGTGTTGTTTTGACTCTTCTTTCTTTGGCTCGAGCGTCTCGAAGTTTCTCATCCATTTCTCATCAGGTTCTTCAACACTGCGCCCTTGTTACTCGCATGGAGACCGAAAGGGCTTTCCATACTGCGAGGCCGGTGGGAGAGTCTCCTTCGAAGGCCGAGGTCCTGCAACGTGACCTGCGTTTAGAGAGGGAGAGGGTCGATGTCCTTGCCGCCCGATCGGAGTCCACGGAGCCCGCCGTCTTAATGTGTTGGGAGTCCTAGCGTCTCCTGAGCGAGTCCCACCGAATCGTTGAGGCAAAGCTGACGGAACCGGCCGATCGCTTCGCGACCCTGAAGAAGGAGAGAGATACCAGCAGGAGGGATGCCGAGGAGGCGCTCCAGGCGGCCGAGGTCGCCGAGGTTCGGGCTAGGAAGGCGGTGGCTGAGTACAAGGTGTCGGAGGAGTTTTACGCCGAACTTGGCGAGTATACCGCCGTCGCGTGGAACAAGGCTCTTGATGCCGTCAAGGAGCAGTTTCCCGAGTTTACCGATGGTGAGCTCTGTGGTCGGGTCCCGCTCTCGGTGGTCAAGCCTTCGGCAGACAGTGATGAAGGAAGTGAGGCGTAGGGGGAACAAGGCTTTTGATATTTCCTCTTCTCTCTTTTTGTAAGCTTTCGGGCCATTTGATAAGGCCGGGGAGCCCACAATACCCTTGTAAGGATATTGGTTTTTAAGCGAACAAAACTTTTGCTGTTTCATTGCTTGCATATTATCCTTAGTTCGGTGAAGAATACTCGCAGAATATTCAGACTTGCACTGTTGAGCTTCCATGTTAGGTCAGTCTTTCATCTGGCGATCGTGCATTGAGTTGATTTTATTGGAAAGAAGGTATCTCCATGGCCCCGAAGTCGATGGGGGATCGCTCGGGATTATATAGACCTGGCGTCTCTTGGAGAGTGCTTTAGATCCGCGGCGTTTGATGGGCGGTAGGCTGCCCACTGCAGATGTGCTAAGCCGAAGAGAGCTCTGTGTCCTCACTATGAGGGCTTCAGGTGCCTCTTGGCGAGGGCTTTGATCTCTGTTGTCGTGGGTAGGGAGCCACCAGCCGGGGATGACCGAGCAGGGCAGCCGCTCGACGCCTCTTGGCGAGGGCTTGGATCCCTGGCGTCTCGGGTAGGGAGTTACCAGCCGGGGTTGATCGAGCAGGGTAGCTTCTAGGTGCATCTTGGCGAGGGCTTCGATCCCTGGCACTGTAGGTAGGGAGCTATCAGCCGGGGATGATTGAGCAGGGTTGCTGCTCGGTGCCTCTTGGCGAGGGCTTTGATCCTTGGCGTCGTGGGTAGGGAGCTACCAGCCAGGGATGACCGAGCAGGTAGCCGCTCGGTGCCTCTTGGCGAGGGCTTTGATCCCTGGCGTCGTGGGTAGGGAGTTACCAGCCGGGGATGACCGAGTAGGGAAGCTGCTTGGTGCCTCTTGGCGAGGGCTTTGATCCCTGGCATCGTGGGTAGGGAGCTACCAGCCGGGGATAGCCGAGCAAGGGTCGGGCTCAGCTGCTTCTTGGTGAGGGCTTTGATCCCTGGCGTCGTGGGTAGGGAGCTACCAGCTGGGGATGACCGAGCAAGGGTCGGGCTCGGCTGTCTCTAGGGAGGGCTTTGATCCTTCAGGATGGGGGTCGAGCAGGGTTACTGCCCGGTGCCCCTTGGCGAGGGCTTTGATCCCTGTCGGTTGTGGTAGGAAACTACCAGCCGGGGATGACCGAGTAGGGTAGCCGCTCGGTGCCTCTTGGCGAGGGCTTTGATCCCTGGCGTCGTGGGTAGGGAGCTACCAGCTGGGGATGACCGAGCAGGGAAGCTGCTTGGTGCCTCTTGGTGAGGGCTTTGATCCCTGGCGTCGTGGGTAGGGAGCTACCTGCCGGGGATAGCCGAGCAAGGGTCGGGCTCGGCTGCCTCTTGGCGAGGGCTTTGATCCCTGGCATCGTGGGTAGGGAGCTACCGGCTGGGGATGACCGAGCAAGGGTCGGGCTCGGTTACCTCTAGGGAGGACTTTGATCCTTCAGGACGGGGGCCGAGCAGGGTTACTGCCCGGTGCCTCTTGGCGAGGGCTTTGATCCCTGTCGGTTGTGGTAGGAAGCTACCAGCCGGGGATAGCCGAGCAAGGGTCGGGCTCGACCGCCTCTAGGGAAGACTTTGATCCTTAGCGCAGGAGGGGCTATAAGAAGCTTACTAAGGATGGGGGCTGGGCAGGGTTACTGCCCGGTGCCTCTTGGCGAGGGCTTTTATCCTGAAGGATGGGGCCGAGCAGGGTTACTGCCCGGTGCCTCTTGGCAAAGGTTTTTGATCCCTGGCGTTGTGTGTAGGGAAGCTACCGGCCAGGGATAGCCGGGCAGGGTAGCTGTGCGGCTGCATCTAGACAAGGGCTTTGATCCTTAGCGTTGAAGGGGCCGTAGGAGGCCTGCTAAGGATAACCGTGCAGTGAAGCTGCATGGTTGCCTCTTGGCGAGGGCTTCGATCCCTAGCATTGTGTGTAGGGGAGCTACCGGCCAGGGATAGCCGGGCAGGGTAGCTGTGCGGCTGCCTCTAGACGAAGGCTTTGATCCTTAGCGCTGGAGGGGCCGTAGGAGGCCTGCTAAGGATAACCGGGTAGTGAAGCTACGCGGTTGCCTCTTGGAGAGGGCTTTGATCCCTGGCGTTGTATGTAGGGAAGCTACCGGCCAGGGATAGCCAGGCAGGGTAGCTGTGCAGCTGCCTCTAGACGAGGGCTTTGATCCTTAGCGCTGGATTGGCCATAGGAGGCCTTCTAAGGATAACCGGGCAGTGAAGCTGCACGGTTGCCTCTTGGCGAGGGCTTTGATCACAAAAGACAGAACTCCTCCTTTTTGCAATGCTCTAACATTCCCTTCATTTGAAATAGAAAGGATTTTTAGAGAATATTTACATCGTCTTGCGAAAGGAGAGGTACACACTCGTAGGCCTTGGTCTCATTGGTACAGCTTGACCTTCTCGGCGTTGTAAGGCCGCGGGAACTTGCGTCCGTCCGCGTCTTGTAAATGATAGGCTCTGCCAGGGAGTACCTCGGAGACGAGGAAATGACCGTCCTACTTTGGGGAAAACTTGTGTAGCCTGCTTTGATCGGCGAACTTATTCCGCCGCAAGACCAGATCTCCAGTCTTGAAGGAGCGACGCTTGACCCGCGCGTTGTAGTATCGAGCAGTTTGTTGCTGGTAAGCGGTAGCTCTGATTTGAGCCCGGTCTCTTTTCTCCAGCAAGATGTCCAGGTTGGTCCGTAGTGCCAAGGTGTTTGCTTCGTCGTCGAAGTGCTCGACCCGATGACTGGGTAGCCCGATCTCCGCTGGGACTATTGCCTTGGTCCCGTAGCAGAGGCTGAAGGGGGTTTCCTCAGTGGGGGTCTTCTTTGATGTGCGCAGGGCCCATAAGACCCCGGGCAGTTCCTCGACCCAACCGCCTTGTCATCCTTCTAGGTGGGTCCGGAGACCTCGGAGGACGTCTCGATTGGCAACTTCGGCCTGCCCGTTGCATTGGGGGTGCGCGACCGCGGCGAACTTCATGAGGATATGGTATTCGCCGCAGAAATCTTTCACTTTTTCATTTTCGAAGTTCGTCACGTGGTCGGTGATAATACACCTTGGGATGCCGAACCGAAGTATCAGATTGTTCTACAGGAACTTTATGGTCGTGGCGGCATCCGGTTTCCTGATGGGGACGACCTCGATCCACTTTATGAAGTAGTCTACCGCGATGAGGACATATTTGTACCCACCCACACCGGTGGGGAACTGGCTTATCATGTCCAACCCCCACTGGGCGAACGACCACGGGTATGTTAAGGCGGTCAGCTCGGTAGCTGGAAGGCGTGGTATGCTGCCATGGAGTTGGCAACTTTTGCACCTTCTGACGAGCTTCTGGGCGTCTTTGTGAACAGTGGGCCAGTAGTGCCCCTGGAGCAATGCCTTCTAGATCAAGGTTTGGGCCCCTTGGTGTGCGCCATCGACCCCTTCATGGATTTCACGAAGGACGTAGTCGACTTCGTGGGGGTCGACACACCGGAGCAGTTGTTGGGTGAAGGATTTCTTGTAAAGGTTTCCATTGCTCCAGATGAAGTGATGGGCTTTGGCTCGAAGACGGCGGGATGCACCCCGATCTTCTGGGAGCGTACCGTCCCTCAGGAACTCTACGAGGGGCTTCCTCCAGTCTTGGTCGTCTTCCCACGCCGTATATATATGGAGTATCATCGCTCCGTCTTCCACGCTGGGCTAGGGCAAGGTCTCGAAGAGGATAGACCGTTTGTTGTTGGCCGAGTAGGACGAAGCCAGCTTGCTCAGGGCGTCGGCTTAGGCATTGAGCTGCCTGGGTATTTGCTCCACCTGGACTTCGTCAAAGTTTTTCCTAAGCTTCCTTACTTTGTCGAGGTACTTCATCATCAGGGGTTTCCGAGCCTCGAAGCGGCCGGTCACTTGGCCGACGACTAAGGCTGAGTCACTGTGGATCTGAATCGTCTTTAGCCCCAGCCCGGAGGCCATGCGCAGTCTAGCCAGTAGGGCCTCGTACTCTGCCGCGTTGTTTGAGGCTTTGAATCCGAGCTTCAGAGAGTACTCCATTTCTGCCTCGTTCGGGCCCCGGATGATGAGGCCAGCACCACAGCCTTCCTCGATTGAAGACCCGTCGACGTAAATGACCCACTCAGGGACCGAGCCGGGCCTCTCCGTGATGGGGTGTCGGGCTGCGAGGGCTGGCGCGGATTCTGGTTCTTTGCCGGGGATGGTGCATTCAACGATGCAATCGACTAGGGCCTGCGCTTTGATGGCCTGTCTCGGGTGATATTTTATGTCGAACTGAGATAGCTCCCTTCTCCACTTCTCTAAGAGGTCCGAGGATTCCGGTGATGTGAGGATAGCCCCCAACGGGCGCTCGGTGAGGATAAGGATGGTGTGTGCCTGGAAGTAGTGTCGTAGCTTCCATGAGGTCACCACGAGGGCCAAGACAATCTTTTCTATGGATGGGTACCTCATTTCTGCGTCCTTGAAGACGTGGCTCACATAGTACACCGGCTTCTGCACTCCATCGAACTCTCAGACGAGCATCGAGCCCGCTGCTTGGTCGGATACCGCCAGATACAGCGACAGCTCATCTCCTTCGACTGGTCGGGTGAGCAGTGGTGGGGTCACGAGGTGCCTCTTCAATTGGTCGAAAGCGATCTGGCACTCCTCCGACCACTCGAACCTCGGGATCTTCCTCAGAGCTTTGAAGAACGGGAGGCACTTCTCCCCCGACCTTGACATAAAACGGCTTAGAGCGGCCACTCGCCCCGTGAGCTGCATGATCTCGACGTTGGACTTTGGCGCGGCCATGTTGAGGATAGCGTCGATTTTCTATGGCTTAGCCTTGATTCCACGGTGAGTGACCATGAAACCGAGGAACTTTCTCCCGGTGACCCCCAATGCGCATTTGGCGGGTTTTAGCTTCATTTTGAACTTGCGGAGCACTTCGAAGGCCTCGCCCAGGTCCTTGGCGTGGTTGGCTGACGAAATAGACTTGACAAGCATGTCATCGACATAGACTTCCATATTCCTGCCGATCTGAGGCTTGAACATGCGGTTGACTAACCGTTGGTACGTAGCTCCGATGTTCTTGAGGCCAAAGGGCATCACCTTGTAGCAATATACCCCCCGGTCCGTAGTGAATGCGGTGAGATTTTCGTCTGCCGTATTCATACGGATCTGATTGTAGCCAGAGAAAGCATCCATGAAACTCAACAGCTCATGGCCGGCCGTGCTGTCGACGAGCTGATCTATCCGAGGGAGGGGGTAGTTGTCCTTGGGGCAGGCCTTATTGAGGTCGGTGAAGTCGACACACATGCGCTACTTCCCGCTTGACTTCTTGAGCATAACTACATTCGCCAGCCACTCCGAGTAGGGAAAATTACGGATGAAGTTGGCAGCGAGAAGTCAATCAACTTCATCTTCGACAGCCTTCTGTTTGACCGGGGTGAAGCTTCGCTTCTTCTGCCTGACGGGTTGGGCCGTAGGGTCAACCCCGAACATGTGAGAAATGATCTTGGGGTCGATCCCAGGCATGTCAGTAGGTGCCCAGGTGAAGATGTCGGAGTTTTTCCTGAGGAAACCGATCAGGTCCTCCCGCTGAGTTCCTGTCAGAAGTGATCCGACTTGGACGGTTTTTTCATCGTCCCCCTCTGCCAGGGGCTCCTCGGTCAGTGGTTCGACCGGGGTCCCCCGAACCTCTTTTTGCTCGTCTCGGATGTCCAATGAGCCCTTGATGTCGTCTTCAACCTCGGCTCCGTTGGCCGGCTGCTCGGACGAAGACGTCTCAGTGAAGCATACCTTTGTGACTTGTTGGTCCCCATAGACCCGACCTATCCCACCCTGACTGAGGGGGAACTTCATTGCTAGGTGATAGGTCGATATTTGGACCCGGAGTGAGGTCAGCGTCGAGCGGCCTAAGAGGATGTTGTAGGCCGATAGGATTCTTGCTACGATGAACTCCACAGGCAATGTTCGTGTGCGGCCGGCCTCTCCGACGTTATACCGCAGAGTGACCACCCCTTCCGCCAGGATGGAGTGGTTGGTGAACCCTGAAAGGACGTGTATGGTCGGCCTTAGGTCTGCCGGGGTGAGCCCCATGCACAGAAAACAGTCGTGGAAGAGGATGTCCGCCGCGCTACTCGAGTCGACCAGTATCCTATGCACCTCGTATTGGTGGACCCGAGCAGTGATCATTAGAGGGTCGTTGTGTGGCAGAGATATTCCATGGAAGTCCCCGTCGTCAAAAGTGATCAGCTCGCGATCCCTGGCCTTCTTCATCGGGCGGCTGTTGGCCTCTACTGCCGGCGGGGGGTGCGGAGTCTCGTAGAGGCTTGATGGACACCCTGCTGACACGCCCATGATTTTTGATGAGCCTCGGCTCCTTCTGTTGAGGCCCCTTAGATCCTCCGGCGAGGACGTCTCTGAGCCATCCCGGTGAGTCTCGTGTGCGTGACCCCATCGAGGGAGGGGGTGCTGGTCATGCCTGGAAGCAGGCGAGCTGACCGCCACCGCCTTGTAAGAGACATGGGTGCGACAGGATTCAGGGCGAAGCTCTCTGATGTGAAACCTCGAGGTTAAATAGGACGGCTTGGGGGACCCACCGGCGGCCGACGGAGGAGGAGGTGAGGTCATTCGGCGGAGGATGATCCGCGCCTCCGTTGAGGGGGAGGCGCCGGCTGGTGCTTAGATCTTCAAGGTGATCGCTCGTCATGTGGTTGGAGATCGGAGAAAAACTTTTGTTTTTGTGAAGTTAGATTCCTACAGACGGTGCCAGCTGATGGATGTGCATTTCCGGTCTCCTTCAGATGTTGTCTTCCGTTGATCTGCTGATGGCTGTGGTTGACGGCTGGGATTTGATCTGGAGCGTGATATCCTGCGATGTGTGGATTTCAATGGGTTGGAGGAGATTTGCGCCGAGTACCTGCAAGGAAGTCCCGGGGTGGTTTGGTACCACCGAGGACCCTCCGACGATCAAGTCAGTAACAAGATCCGAGCAGAGTAACGGCTTAGTGGAGTCAATAATGGCTTACTTGATCCTTCTGGGAGAGGGGTTTATATAGCGGCGGCAGCATGCATGGGTAGGTGCGAGAATCACGCCGGCCATTGCACTCCCGACGTCACGCCCGCGTGATAAGCGGATCTTCCTATTAATGGCGAGACATGCTTGTTAATGGGGATCGTAATGGCGTGGAACGTGGGATGTGGCTGGCAGAGATCTCGCGCATGGCGGGATTCACGGAGCGGCGGTTACACCTGCGGGTGGTGCCGTTGGTTGGTCGATGAGACCGAGGAAGATGGCCTCGGCGGGAGAGCTCGGGGGCAAGAGGGAGAGCCGAGGCATCTTGGTCCTGTGATAGCTCGGAGGCGAGCTAGGAGGCCGAGGAAGCCAATTTGTGCATGGGGGCTCTGAGGAGAGCCAGCTTATGCTTGCGGGTCGGGTACAGGGGTGGCCCGGTCGGCCCCTGCAGGCCCTTTTTTCTGAGCTCTGGGACATGTCATCTGCCACGTGTCACGATCTGGGAGATCGCTGATATCGAGCATCATCAATATGGAAGGTATTTTTTATTTTGACCCGCCATAGGGCAGTTTGTATAGGGTTTATATGTGTCAGAGTGAGTCTGATAGCAGATGCAAAGACCTTTTGGAGTGCCCAACATGGGTTGGAGTGGATCACAGAGGCGCATGGAGGTGCCGCCATATGTTACGGAGGGTGCGAGAGCCTATGGAGAGCCGCTGCCAATGTTTAGTGAATGTGAACGCCACTTGGGGGTGCTACCCCACATGCTTGGAAGGGCGCGGAACCCCTAGAGGGTCTCCACCGAAGACTTGGTTGACATGGGACCCACTAAAGATGACGCCAAGTAAGGTGGAGCGTGTATAAGATGCGGAGGCCTCTTAGGGGTCTCCGCCGAAGGTTTAAAGACGTGGGACCCGCTAGGGGGTTGCCACCACGTGTAGGGTGCGGAGGCTTCTAAGAGGGGTCTCCGCTGAGGGTTTGGTGCTGGGAGGGGTCTCCGCCGTAGATTGGGTGTTGTGAAGGTCTCCACCATGTTTTAATTTATCAAGTTTTCATTGCATAATTTCATGTTCTATATGTACGGATAAGTATTTATTCATTTTTCATTCATGTTTACATCTACGGAGTCCATTATTAGGACAGTCTCGTGGGGGATAACTCGAATGAGTATCCGTATACATGGGGATAGCTCCAAATAGCAACCGTAAGGAGATAATTTTTACAAGTATCACATCTTTTAGTTTTAAAGCCGTTACGGGGCTTATCGTAGGATTTTCTGTTCACTTGAAATTCAAAAACAGAGTCATCAACTATTTGTTTCTGGGATTACTCTTTATTGAGAATCCCATGGGTTACATGTTTTCACTATAGCAAACGAAGTATTTATTATGGAAGCATAGAAAACTGCAGAAAAGAAAGAATCTGCTGCTCTATACTTACGTTTACTCTTCTTCTCTTTCCTTCCTGGAGTTTGAAATTCTTGAGTATCTTTCCATACTTCTGAGTAATTGAGCATATGATGATTTTGTATGAACGAGAGTGGTTTTGAGTTCTTAACTCTTCCTCTGTGCATTAAGGGTTTTTTATGGTCTCATGGGGCTTATGAACGTGGCCATGAATATGGGCCACGTTTGGAGAATGTGGGGCGTATAGTTTGCAGCTCCCATTTCATGGGCACCTTCTGCAGCGGAGACCCCTTCAATGATGGTGAGTACTTTATTTCGAGCATGCGTGGTGGTGACCCCAGGAGTATGGTGCGGCGGCAGGGACCCTTGGAATGGTGGAGACCCCTTACGCATGGTTTAGTAACGGTGGGACCTCCTTTTGACACATATCCCAGTATCAGCGGGACCTTTCTTTGACGCATGGCCTAATAAAGGCGGAGACCCTTGTTTGACTCCTTCATAGGTTTTTGAATTTTGTTTAATGGCGCAGGTAGTTTCGTCAAGTGGATATACTCTTTCTGAGACTGCAAGTTTGAAGAGCGGATACAAGCGTCGTCATCCAAAGTAGAATCGGTCTCATCCAGAGTGGGCCCATTCAATAAAACAATTGGAGTAAATCTGCAAGGTATTTTTATAGAGGTCAACAGTTCTCTTTTCGGCTTAGGAGGCGGAGCAAAAAGATACAGATCGTGGTGTTCTGGGACCCAGAGTGGAGTAATCAGCCAAATGACATTTGTTGAGTCTGCGATACTTCGTAGAGAACAGACTCGGTCGGATGGTGAATGAAGAACAGGTATGCCACCAAGAAAGGTGGTGTTCGAAGTCCCAGTCCAGGTTATACAAGAGGAGATGGTCGGTACTTCGATTCAGGTGGAGAGCTCAGTATAGTTAGTGGTGCAGAGGACGAGGACAGTTCGGTGCACAGGAGTGGTTAGGGACGAGTTTCCAAGGTAAAAGGATCGGGAGTTTGGCAAAGAGTCTGCACGTTTGGTTCGTGGCATGGTGGGTGTTATGGATGGGAAGTTGCATCGGTTGCAGTAGTGTATTGAGCAGGTTTGTAATACCCGATTTCCTTGCGTACGCTATTTTTCTGTATTTGAATAAAAAGTTTTTCCTATTTATTGTTCCCTAATTAAATCCTATCTTTTTCTATTTTTTTTCAAAGCCCAAATTCCTATTTCTATTAAACCTCACCCAATGGCCCAAAATCGAAACCCAAACTCTTTTCTCCTTTCTTTTCCCCAACAATCTCTTTTCTTCTTTTATTTCTTTTCAAATTCCCAAACCAAATCTCTCTTTCATTATTTCATTATCTCATTAAACCACATTTTAATTCTCCAAATAAATCTCATTATTCACCATTCGATTTTCCCTTAACCTCATTAATCCTCATAAATTTCCTTTAACACCCAAATCAAATTCTCAATTAAATACCCAAATTAATCCCATTAAATACATACTAAATTCAATTCTCTCTCTCTCTCAAAACTCTCTCCCTCTCTGTTCACTCTCTCTCTCTCTCTCTATCCCTCGCTCACTCCCTCCCTCTCTCATCATGATCTCCCCCTCCCTCGCGTTTCCCTCTCAACTCCACCAAAACACCACCGTGAGCCACCACCGCCTCCGACGACCTACACCGGACCCCTCCTCTTCCGCTATGTTCCCTCATACCTCATTCTTAATACACACCCCTTACCGCCGACTAAACCCATCACCTACTTTCCCCTGAGCACCGCCGGCGATCCCCTCCCTCGACACCTCCCTCTTTCCCTATCACCTGTGAGCCCAACCCCGGCCATCACCGTGCTGTTACAACCACCGGCAACCCCCTCCTCCCTTCACCACCTTCATCAACACCACCGTGAGCACCCACCACCGTTTCCTCCTCCATCGACGAGCTCGAGCCCCACTCCCTCACCTTCTCATCCTCCTGCACCACCACCGACACCACTCCCCTACGCCGCACTCGAGCTTCATCCCCTCACCTTACCTCACAACTCCATAGCCAACTCTCCCCCTCTCAAACCTCCATTGCCGACCACCTTAACCGCACCTCCTTCTTCCCGAAGCCACATTTGCCCTAAACTTCATCAACCCCACGGCTACAACCCTTGCTGCCATCGAACCCATCACCTTCAACCCAACCGAGAACTCCATCATCACTTGAAAACCCAAACATCGGCCTACACCATCACCGTCGAGACTACCCTGAGCCGTTGGAGCTCCAGGCCGCTGACGAGCCGCCGCTGAAACCTCCACCTCGCCGCCGCTCTGAGACCAAGCATTCGTGCCCGTTTCGTGCCCAGTACCGTGCCCGCACCAGTGCCACTACGTGCCCCGACTCGTGCCCAGTACTGTACCCGCACCACTGCCACTACGTGCCCTGACTCATATCCGTTTTGTGCCCAGTACCGTGCCCGCACCAGTGCCATTACGTGCCCCGACTCGTGCCCGTTCCATGTCTAGTACCGTGTCGCCATCACACTACGTACGCACTGCCACCGTACCCAATACCGTGTCGCCACCGTGCCTGGCTCCGTGTCACTATCTTTTGCGTTGAGACAAACCCTACCATTCGTCGCTTCTATATCAGCGACCGAAGGCAAGTGGAAACCCCCTTCCCTTGCAAATCATGCTACTATAGCTTATATAAATTATATCATATTGTTACATAATTAGAGGTATATACGCACGTGTGTTATCGTCCGTAGATATATCAGTTCCGTTATAGTGATAATTTTAATTGAACACATATACCTCGAGTCATCGTGTTTGGTCATATTGGATCAAACCCACCTTGGGTATATTCATCGTATGAATATAATTTAGGTTTCTCATGAATTAATCGGGTTAGATCGTCACTTGTGTACACCGGTCAAGTGCTCAATGTGAAAACCAAATCAATTGTGGCGGAACTTATGTCTACTAGATTACTTTATCGATAATGGATAACATGTAAGAATTTGAGTCGAAAATACGGACCCTAACACCGTGAAATGTCACCCCCACTTAAATCCACCAAATCTGAAATTTCCCATACACCTAACTTGGGAAAATCGTAATAATTTGGATATATACTGGAATACAGTGTTCGAGGGATTGTATAGAAGCCGACTCGACAGCCTAGAACTCCATATAATTTATATTATGTTTCTATTTTAAAGTGGTGACGAAAACTGTTCGGGAATGCGGCTCTGGACTGCAGTCCAAAGCAGCACTGCTTGTCGACACTTGAAATATAATGCTTTTATAACTCTATGTGAAAATGGTATTATGTGTAACCATATACCGTTGTGAATACTAATCTGTTATCTAATTATTGGAGGTGGTCTCATTCGTTTTTACCGTCGTTTGTTATTTTAATCATATTTTAAATCATCAATACATACTGCAGTCCCAAGCAGGGACAGACGTATATCCTGATCTTAAATAATGCATAACTACCAGCACATAGCGGATATTATTTATCTGTCTAGTGAGTTGGAAACCTAACTGATAAACCTAAATATTATCCAACTGTAGAATTGCCTAATTATGATCCCAAGAGGGTGAAAAATGTGTTACTAAATGGACTTTCAGTTCAGGAACCGAACTTCCAGCAGAGAACACTTAAAAAGAAATGACTGTAATTTGCGAACCCCAAACCTGATTGACTTGAAACTAATTTATTTGAATCGCCGATTAAGTTTACTTTTTATCCCTTTTGTATTATTTTTCTTAATTCTGATCGTACGATTTAATGTGATTTTTCTAAGTCCATAAGACGCGTAATAACTTGTATTGCATATGATTTTTTTAGCGGCATAATTCACATATTTACCCAACTGCGATACCTTTAGCAATAGTGGGCACCCTTATTAATTCTCAGTGTATAATGCATTGTCAAACGTGAGTGGTATCGGTTTAGTTGTGTATAGTACACCAGTAAAAAGTGAACGATTCGTGATAGTGAACAGTACAGTGATTAGTGAATAAAACAGTGTTATTGGTGCACACTTGTACACAACTAGCCCATACTTATAGATAGTGAAACCTGGAGAAAAAGGGAAAATCGAAGTGGAAAGAAACTTGTATTTAGCGAGGTTAGTGATTTAGAGGATGATCATTCGAACATCGACTCTTATAAATATTAGGTTTGGACTTAGCGGTCCGGCTGACAGGGTTATTGTCACGCCCCGCTTCCCGGTGTATGGGCAGAGAGAGCGACTGGTCGCTACGTATTTACTGTGAAGTAAATACGCTAAGCTTATCTAAGTAATATAAATATAAATGCACAAGAGAAAAGATATAATAAAACAGCAACCTTATTTATTCACATTCTTTTTACAATACATGGAAAAATAAATACAACTGAATAAAAGCAATGCCTAAATAGTGGTATAACAGAAATGAAAAGTACTGAAATAAAAGTGTGTACAATGAAGCTAGAGCTCTGTGTCGTAGGAAAGCTGGTCCAAATTCTCACTAGTAGGCTCGATCTCCTGAGTGTCCAGATCACCTGACAACATTCTAAAGAAGAAAGAGAAGGAATGTTGTCAGCGAACAATCGCTCGGTAAGTCCCAAAGATAAGGGAGAAATAGAATAGACAGAAAGAGAAGGTATCTTTTAAAGTTGTATTATATGGTGAACGCTGTTGTTTGTAGCTTGGTACAGAAGAATGCCAGTGTATATGAGAGGAGTCTCTATATGCCAGAGACTAGAGGCACGTGTAGTACAAGGAACCGTTTATGCCACGGGACAATAGCAACGGAATATAGGTTAGGTGTCTTAAATCTTACAGTCTCGTGCCACTTCTAACACCTTCTGTACCAATCAACCCCTTAAACCCCGCGAAGTATTGTATGGTATTGTTTGTGTTGTATTGTAACTTCTATTGTCTTGTATATATGGATGACTTGCCGAAAACCATGATATTAGTAAATGGATATAACTGGAGAATCATGTAAATGGAAGTATATCCATGGTTCGGTTCAGTCAATACAGATTGAATAGATTGAATATATGTATTACAGGATTCATGTTGAATTGTAGATTGTGAATTGTACTTGAATCATATTCAAGTCAGATTATTAAGAAGAGACCCAGTCTGAGTCAGAACAATTAGAAAAGAAATTGAAGTCCTGATTGTTTTGATATTATCAGTAACTGCTGCACATGGGCCGCAGGATTTGTGTCTTTTTCAAAGAAGATTACCGTGTTAATAACACCGTTGTTAAGTTGTCTACCTTAAATAGGCAAGCGCCCGTTTCTCCGGCTCCCTGAGGCTCAAGAGATTGGTCCCGCTTAAACCTATATTTACTAGGGTCCTTAGGGTAATTTATAGAACTTGAGGGGGTTTTATGTAAAAATACTTTTGTATAATTTTCAAAATACACCCCAAGTATTTAATTATCGTCTTTAGAGTTGTCATAGATGTAGATTTTATATTTGTGATATTTCTAGTGAAAATAACCTATTTTTCATAATACATGGTATTTTAATGTAAAGTTGTCATAGATGTAGATTTTATATTTGTGATATTTCTAGTGAAAATAACCTATTTTTCATAATACATGGTATTTTAATGTAGAGTGATTCTTATGATTTTAGGAAAAAGTTGGAATATTCATATTATCACAAAATAGATATTTTAATGATACATATATACATATTTATATAAAAATAATTTTAATATATATTATATTTCTAGAAATCTCATTTTTCTTAAGATATTTGTATTTTAAATCTTTCGGGACCGAATGCTCCTTGCGGAGGTCTGCATCTCCACTACTAAGCCCAGTGATGTGCGACAATCCGCACCATCCCAGTTGGGTTCCACAAAATGGGTTGTAGCGGCACTTTGCAAAGATTTATAAAAATACGAATTCTTATATAAAACGGTTTTAATAGTTAGTGGTATTAATATGTAAAGTTTCGTTTTCCCGTATTCTATATTCTCGAAAGATATTGTACTATATTGCATATGAGTGTGAGGAGGTAGGTCATTACCTCGTGATCTACTTAAAGGTATAGCAAGATTGTGATGTTTTAAATGTCGGAATTAAACTACATGGTATTTTAGTGAAGAAATACGATAACAATTGAAATAGAAATCCTTTTGATATGGAACTTGTTTAATATGACTTTTTAATGTTTAATAGTCAACATGTAAGGGTTTAGTATGATTGTATTTAAGAAAAAGTGAGATTTTTAGGAAGAACCGAATCGGACATCGGATTAACTCCGATTCCGTCGGTATTTAGAAATACGTGTTTTTAGAAAATAATAGAGAAGAGGGAGGTGGGACTTACGGGTTTTCAAATTAGAGGAGAGGAAGAGGGAACGGTAGGAGGCTCCGGTGCATCTTTTCGTCACCGGGAGCTCCTAGGGTCGTCGTCGGAAAATCGCCGGAGCTTCTCCCTTCGCTGACTCCAAATGTACACTAAACTTCTAGGGATTTTCTTAGAGTTTTGATCAGAATTTTGGAGTGAGGGGGGTGTGTTTAGGGGTTGTATTTATAAGGTAAGGCTAGGGTTTAGGGTAGGTGAAAGGGTGTAAAGAAAAAAAATGTATTAAATTGTAATAAAATGTATTAAAATGGAGTAATTAGGGTTTTAAAGGTTCTCTGGAACCGATCCAAGGAAATAAAGTATGCAGGAGTGATGGGGAGGTGAAGAGGTCCAACTTTTATATTGGGGACTCGGCGGTCCGGCCGGCGGCGGCCCGAGTCGGCCGAGTCGCTGGCCGATTCGGCCGAGTCCGGCGCTCGTTGGGTTCCTCGTCTCTTTATTTACCCCCTGGGCCAGTTAGTTTTACAGGTGTAGTGGGGTTTTACGGGTTTAACATGTGTAGACTCTTGGAATTCTAAAAATATTAAAATAAAACAATATTAAAAAATAATGTAGGGTATGGGATTTGAACTCTGGTAGGTTGGTTCAGCAGTGCAAGGTATTACCAGTGAGCTACAAGCTTCTTCTTGCTATTAAAAAGCAAAAAACAAATATTTAAAGTACTCACAGGAAATGCAAATACCCCAAGTATACATTAACTTTTAAACAAATTTTTGTACACTAAAATTGAAGTTGTTACAGTCTACCCTCCTTACAAAAATTTCGTTCTCGAAATTTACAGCTTTTATTTATGGACTAGTTTACAAAGAGGTGAGGATATCTTGCACGCATCACATCTTCCCTTTCCCAAGTTGATTCTCCTGGAGCGTCTTTTCTCCACATCACTCGAACCAAGTTGACTTTCTTGTTCCGAAGTGACTTCATTTTCCTATCCAGGATCTCCACAGGTTGTTGCTCACAAGATAAGTCGGGCTGTACAGTGAGCTCGGAATGATCGAGAATGTGCCTGGGGTCACTCATATACCTTCTGAGTTGGGATATGTGGAACACATTATGCACTCCTTCCAATGAAAGTGGAAGTGCTAAGCGGTATGCCACTTCACCGACTCGTTCGAGTATGTCGAACGGTCCAATGTATATCGGACTTAGCTTACCCTGTCTTCCAAATCGGATCACTCCGCAGTTCAGAGATATCTTTAAGAATACGTGATCTCCTGGCTGGAACTCCAAGTGACGTCGCTTTGCATCAGCCCAGTGCTTCTGTCGATCTTGGGTTATGCGCATCTTTTCTCTGATAGTACGAACCACATCAACAATCGCTACTATCATCTCAGGTCCAAGAAGTTTCCTATCTCCGATATCGTTCCAACTTAATGGCGATCGATACTTCTTTCCATATAGTGCTGCAAAAGGTGTCATTCCTATGCTTGCTTGGTAGCTGTTGTTGTATGAAAACTCCACAAGATGTAGGTGATCTTCCCACGATCCTTTGAAGTCTAACATACATGCTCTGAGCATATCCTCCAAGATTTGAATAGTTCTCTCAGACTGACCATCTATTTGTGGATGATAAGCCGTGCTGAAGTTCAGACTTGTTCCCAAGCTTGCTTGCAGACTCTGCCAAAATTGCGATCTGAACCTGGTGTCACGATCGGAGACAATGCAGACCGGTACTCCATGAAGTCGCACAATCTCCTGTATGAGTTCATGGGTATCAGAGATAGTACATATTTAAAAAGTTTAAATCTTAAGTAGATTATTACTTCCATGTACTTCTTTGCTAATGTCTCAGTTGATTGGCCAATTCGAAATAGGATGAAATGAGCCTACATTGTGAGTCGATCCACAATGACCCATACCGCATCGTTACCCTTTGTGCTGCGAGGAAGAGCAGTCACAAAATCCATCGTGATGTGTTGCCACTTCCATTCTGGGATTGGTAATGGTTGAAGTAATCCAGCAGTCCAGTGATGTTCAGCCTTTACTTGCTGACACACCAAGTATTTAGCGACGCTTATGCCTACTTCACGCTTCATTCCATGCCACCAGTAATTCTGACATAGATCTTTGTATATCTTTGTACCTCCAGGGTGTACTGAGTAGGGAGAGCTGTGAGCTTCTTTCATTAACTATTCTTGAACAGGACCTTTTGGTACATATAATCTGCTGCCGTATCTCAAAGATCCGTCTTCATGGATGATGAAGTCTGTTCTGAGTCCATTCTCCACTTGTTCTCTGATCTTTTGCAACTTAGCATCACTTTCTTGAGCTGCTTTGATCTGATTGACAATTGTTGATTGAACTTGTAAATTCATCAAACTTGAAGTATTACCTGATGTTCCCTGATAAAATATCAGGAAATACCTTAATGAGGTATCACGTGCTCACACGTGATCAAGGGTCACGTGTTGACACGTGATGGGTTCCTGTGATCTCTACTTTATAGAATTAAATTTTAGTCAAACAAAAATGTAACAAAACAGCTAAGGAAAAACCTCAATGAGGCATCACGTGCTCATACGTGTCTAAGGGTCACGTGTTGACACGTGATGATTCCTTATCTCTGTTAAAAGGCAGAATTAAATTTTGAATAAAATGTTTAATTAAGAGGGTCACGTGCCAACACGTGACAGGTCCCTTAACTCTTTAATTGATAGAATTAAATTCTATTTCAATGATCAAACATTGGGATCACGTGCCAATACGTGATGGGCTTTAAAAGCCTTCTGAGCTAAAAGAATTAAATTCTAATTAAGGAAAATCAAAGACTCTAATTGGGAAAATATTTCTTTAAATCTTTCCAAACATGATGGTGCTCTGTAAATTAGAGCACCATTGGATTAAAAATCCAATGGTGATTAAAAATCACCAATTTATGGAAAGGTTTTATACGAGGAAAGGTTTCCCTAAAAATTCACCAAGAATAACAAACAGAATATTCTCTGGATTAAATATCCAATGGTGAATAAAATTCACCGAGTGATCTAAAAGATCATGTTAGTTACAAAAACAACCAAAATCTTTCAACGAAAGATTCACTACTGGCCGAGAATTAACCGCCGAAGATGATCGCTTCCTTCCCCTTGGCGCTTTGGTACGGCGTTGACCCACTTCGCCTTTAATGTCTTCGCTCGGCGGTGTTGTAGATGACGACACGGCCATTGCTGACGCCGCAGTTGATGACACTGCTACTGGCGCCCTACTGGCCCTTGATTGAGCCCTAGTACGCAATGGCATACCAGCTGTGGGAGTTAAATCCACTGCCGCCGCCTCCGGAATAAGCACGACGCTAGTATCTCTCGAGGAAGGGCAAACCGCTGCACGCGGTTGCGGCGGAACTCCCGTAGCATGGATCGGAGTGGAAGCCCTATATCCGAGAAGCACCCTCCTCTCCTCGGCAATAATTGGACTGACTCGGTGGAGGTACCATCCCGTGAAAGACCCCACACATCGAGGAATATGATCAGCTTCAGGAATCACGAAGCGGGAGCCAGTGTTCAGCCGCATGAAGTGATGAGCAGCGTCATGAACAATTTCTGGCGACGGGCTAGGCTCCAATGTAAATGCCTCAAAGGGAACGCCCTGGTCATATCCGAGTTGCCGAGCAAAGCGGTGGGGGTTATACCACATAAAAAGGGCCGCACCGTTCTGACGAAATACCAGATAACCTGGTCTGATCGAATAGTGCATGGCTTCCCTGGGCTTCAGAGAAGGTACCCCCTCTTTTGACGAGTCGCAGAGCTGTTGAATTGGTCCTGAGGGAGCAGACAGGACTCGATCATTGAATACCATCCCACCTGTATTGGCTTAGGGATTAATCAGCACGTGAATAGCCCCAAATTGAGTCGGGTCAGTAGCAGAAGTGTCCACCAGCCGCATGAGTCGCGGAAAAGTGTAGACGTCATAAAAGCTGGGTCTTTGGTGCGCAGCAAATGCCCCCAGCACATGCATCTCAATCCAGGACATAAAGTAATGAAGAGAGAAATTTACCACATCTACGCCTGGAGTTTAGGTATTAGCCGCGACACTTAACCCATGATACAGACGCGCCAGTCCCGCAATACCCACAGCTAGTCGCGTCCCCTCAGCAGTGCGATGAGCGGGATAAATAATTGAGGCTCTCATGAATCGACGGTGCATAGGAATAGCAAACCAACTGAGCCAAAAACACTGATGAAGCCCATGAAGAAAGTCTCCTCATCCATACCAGGAGCTGCGATCGTCTCGAAAGACACGGCCGACATGATGGGAATGTAGAACTGCGGCAAGTCCTCTTCTTTAGCAGGCCGCTTATTTAAACCAAACCCAAAGGGGTCGTTGATGTTTACGAACTTCGGAGCCGTCTTTGATAGAACGTCTCCATGAAGGAAGCAGGCGATAAATCTTTTGAAAGTGACGCCCTGCTCCTCTGACTCCGTGAATAGCTTTTCAAAAATGCTCAGAGTCTTGATCAAACTTGAGCGCTTGTGGCGGACGGCATTCTCGGTCGATAGGCCGTCAAGCATGGCAGGCTCGGTTTCGAAGACGTACTCATCAGGAGGTAGTAGTTCTTCATAGAGTGTCCCCCTAACCGGCAAACCTGAGATTTCGCGAAACTCCTCCGGAGAAATTGAAACTTCATGGTCCCCTAGAAAAAAAGTGTTGGTGGGAAGATTCCATTGGTTTAAGAAGGACTTAACCCACCAGACATGGGGAGACTGATAATAGAAAAGAGACGCATATATCGCCTGATAGAGCCCGACCCTCTGCAGTCGCGCACGATGAGCGGACAGGATATAACGGTCCCAGAGAAGGTAGCCCGTTGGATGTCGAGGGGTAAGCCCTATCTTGTAAATCTGCCCCTATGGCTGGGCTTCACCTTGGCAAATGTGGCGCCCTAAAATGTCTATAGACGGCACATGATGGTTCGGAATACCAGTTATTGAAGGCTCAAGCCGTCCCATAGGGGTCCAATTCAGCATCTCCACAGCAAAGGTGGTCCGTGGAAGATCCATCGGCAGAAATGGACAGGCAGGCTCCGTCGGTATCTCGTAAAGAAAACTGCGGCGACCACGGATGATGTGACCGTACCAGGTCACCCAAAAAAGTAAATTGGTGCGATTCGGGTTATGAGCCCTGATCATCGTCATCACCTCCTCGTCAGACGGTGACTGAGGAAAGGCAGCCTCCGAGCGGGTGAAAGGGAAGTGTGGAACAGAAGTCATTGTGCCTGAAATAAAAGAAGGGGAAACTGATAAGCGAAGCTAGCACGTGTATATATATATGTTAGTTGTATGTATGCCCTAGAGGCCAGTATTGTACAGATGATGTATATTATATTGGATGCTTGGACATATATAGAGATGACTTTCTTGCTCGATATGATAGTATGCTATCTGGTTGCTCTTTATCTTAACATGTACACTAGTCTCTTTAAACTGTCTTTTAGTTACATGTTGGTAAAGCCCTTAGGATGTGTACTTGACTACCTGGACTATGATGCAGATCATACTATTGAGGACATGGTAGTCCATAAGTACATCCTTCAAGGTCCCTAGTCGTGGGTATATCGAGACGGGGCATCGATATACCAGAGTAGACTAGCGTATACGCTTCTCGACCCATGAGATGGACGATGGATGATCCCATATCCATTGGTGTTTGACATCAGAGATGGTATACGGGTGCTCAGTGGAGACTGGGTACACTGGACGGACTCACCGAGAACTCCCAGATGGTATTATACCTCACGTCAGATGGCAGTTCTCAGGTGACACTTGTGCAGGTTAGTCTGTAGACCCGAGATCGTCATAGAGTCTTGTGTGATTCCCACTGTGCTTTGATCTCCACCTTACCACGTCCATGAGGGCGTGCAAAACGGTGGTCTTTGGGCACAGTCCCGAGTCACATGGAGGCAATGAGCGATAGGAGGGGTTTCGTCTCTCCCGGTATTGGGGGTTGATGTTGCGCTGTGCTCGATTGGCCGTAACAGGGAAGTCCCTGGCCAGGGCTGATCAGAGATTTGCTGGTAAGTGTTACCAGTAGTTTCTCGATCCGTTATGAGCCTCACATCGGCACGACTTATCGGTTATTGGGGTCTGACGTTAACCACCCCTAGACTTGATATGCGACATATCAGACGAACAGACCGGACTGTACGGTAAGTGTTACTGGTTGGATTCACAGGAGTGTGAGCGGGCTAGCTCGTCGATCTTCTGATCGCTCAATACCCGGATGGCCGTTACGTTTAGCAGACCGCTTGCGGCTTGTGGGTGCTTGATGTGATCATCATCTGCTACCGGCGTATTGACGAGTCTTTAGAGTCCTATACAGAGGTTTCCTGGCTCAAGCGAAACGAAATAGGAGCGCATATGAGATATGTGCAGGACCGAGAATAATGCGTGTATGTGATACCGTATTCCATTCTCGCGATGAATGTATCGATTGGTTATATTCGATATAACCTAGATATCGAATCAACGATTGATTCGATAAGCCGATACATAGGATACTAGTCGGTTATATGCGATATGACCGGATCGTTAAGTCAAGTGTTGATTTAATGATTTATTGTATAATTATATATTTGATATATTATTTTTCATTAACCAGTATTGGTTCACTTTAAATGGATTTTCTCACTTGATGCACATAGTATATGTGATATATTTTTGGTGCACTTGTTTGTATCATGTTTGATGATACTTGCTCACTTGGGTTTGTGTAAAGATTAAACCAGGGTTATATGAATGGTTAGGGTTTTGATTATTTACTTAGTTATTTATTTATTTATTCATTTTGGATATTATTAAGAATGGTGGCTTATTTTGTTTCTATGTTGAAGCTTCTTGAAGCTTTGACAAAGTCCACCATCCTTAACCCTAACCATTCCAACTAACCTTAGTTTAATCTCTACACTTGACCATGGTTAGTATATGATAAGTATTCATATTAGTTTCATTTTTAAAGAAGGAACTTATCATATTCTTTCTTCTTCTTCATCTTCTTCTTCAAGAAAAACCTTGCCTTCATCAATGGCAACTTGAGCAAAAGTGTGAGAAATCCAATTCTAAAGTGAACCCACCTCCTATTTCTTCACCCTCTACCTCTTGCCAAGTAGTATAGGGTGTTTTCTTCACAAGTTTCACAACTTGGTGAAGTTGGAGCTTGAACTTGTGATGCCTCGACGTAGATCATCTTCGGCACGAAGCCGACGACCTAGTCCGCCCAATTCTCCGATGAAGCTGACGTTTGAGTTCGGGATTCGAGATGGACAGCGAGAGGACGCCTACGTGGAGCTAAGGAAGTGGAGAACCGGATCTACAAAGGTTGTAGCCCCTCTCCTTTAGTTAAGATGTTAACTAGTTTCGTTTTTCGCCTAAATTTCTAGTCGACGATCCGTATTAGGGTTTCTCGGCACCCATAAAATTTGAAATTGGCATGGTTGATGCCTTGTGAGACCTCTATAGTGTGCCTAGGAACCCTACAGTGGTATCAGAGCCTAGCTAGAGCCTTAGGCGAAGTCTAGACGACGTTTGAAACCCGAACGAACCCGAAACCCTAAAACCCAAGTGCTCTCTGGACTTTTTCTAAAATCTGGTATTTTTCCATATTAAAAATGCTTAAAAAATTCAGCAGGGAAATCTAAGAATTACGATGCAAAATTTATCCCATGAACAGTAAAGAGTGCGGCGGAACCGCGGCAGAAGCCTGACTTCTGCGGCGGTTCCGCGGCAATATGATGACATCATCAATCCCATTTTGCACAGTAATTACTATTTTATTATGCTGAGTTTTCTGGGAATTTTTAATTTGACTCAAGAGTTGAGTGTTCTGGGGTTGTATTGGGAATCGATGATTCGATCGGATTATCAAATCTTGTCTATGTGGTTTTCCGGATAACTTTAGAATATGTTAAAAGGTTCGACCGGATATAAATACCCAACTTTTCCCCTGCCGGAAAATTTCCAAGTGTTGGATTTTTCTGTGATTTAAGGACGTTCTAAGTAGTGCAAGTAATGCGATGGTCCCTCTAGAAGACAACAAACCTTAACTCGATTATGTGACCGTCTTGAACTGCCCTTTGAACCTTCGGGTTTGGGGCAGTACGGCGTGCCACATGTGAGGCGTTGGCTTGACCCTTCTACGGCTGGACCGTTGGTACTGAGGCATGAAGTGAATGTCTTTGAACCTATTTCATGTGTTGAACGGTTTCGGGAAAACTTGGGTGTTCGAATGTTCGATCGGAAAGTTTAATATATTCTATTTATCCGGAATGGGATACAATAATTGGAATTCATAACCAGTTATGAGATAACTGAATGAATGTTATAAATCTAGCGGTTTAGTCTCATTTGATATTGAAAAGAGTTTTCGATAATGGGACTAAAATGCGGGGTTTATAACTGTTAGGCATGTGATGTCTAAGTATTTCATTTGATTAGGCATGTGATGTCTAAAGAGGTTGCGGATTCCAACTGTTGTAATTTTACACTTTCTTTTCTGTGACCGTAAGTGTAATATGTGATATCGCCGGTTTCGTTGCTATATGTCAACGACAATTGGGATGCGCATATTTACTTACGTTGATGACATGTGATGTTATGTGTTGCTCGATATGTTATATTGGATTGTCGTGTTTGAATAGCCGCGGGGTTTTATGTGAGATGAGTGTTTTTCATTTTCATTCATGTAAAAACTTGTATGTAATATTCTTTTATTTGGGGCACTTCCAGGTTGCGGAAGCTGTCACCCTTTGTATATTATTTACTTTTCCGCATTAGGATAGACCCAAGGAGGGGAGCACAAGTAACCGGGTTCTGGGGTCCAGTGGGAGACCAACTCGAGGAGTCGAGTCCGGGTCTCCTAACCCTAGAATTGGCAGGGTTGCTTGCCGCTCTCGTAGGGGTCTAGGGGTGTGGGATTGGCTATTCATCACGACCGTGGAATCCGTGTTTTATACTGGCTCGTATTGAAAACACGGACGTCCTAGTATATCCAATGTTTCATATGTTTCTTCTGCTGCGATATCTGTGATGTGATCATGTGATGTTCTGTGATAGATACTTTATATAGTATATATGATATATTATATAGACGTTACTTATGTTTTGCACCCGCACTAGCCCTGCCCTGCTCTGTCGTTAGTTACCTAACCTAACGGTGCACGAGGGGACATCCAGGCGAATGCGGATGGCATAAGTGTACGTCGTATTTATCTGTGATGTTTAGGTGACTTAAATGATGGGACTTCATTAATGTGATTAATGAAAGAAAAGAAACCTAAGATGTTGTAGAATCAAATTTTAAACAAAACAGGTAGCTACAGTTCTTGCTTTGCATAGTGGTATATATGATATACCCTGCATCTTATTCGATGAGGAAAGGACCGAGATCCCTTCACCGGGAGTGACTCCTTTAGCAATAACTGGCAGATGCTACACACTCGGTTTGACTTTTGATTGCTTTTATAGTTTCTGCTTTGCACAGTGATATATATGATATATCCCGCACCTCATTCGACGAGGAAAGGGCCGACGATCCCTTCACCGGGAGTGACCCCTTTAGCAAAACTAGATAAGCCTCAAAATCACTCCATTTCAAAACTTCATTTGATTCTATAACGATATCAAGTTCATTACGCAATAGGTTTTCAGAAAAACCTGTCGTAGCCCTCCGTCATTTCAGATAAGTAGTAGTTAGTATTCGTGCTACGTTTGTTGGCCTGCGTCAAGGCGTAGTGTGCGGTAGCTAACTATTATTTATCTGCTTGTGCATATGATGCAGATTGGATTAGGGTAGTCGTGCGACTTTGTTGGCCTGCGTCAAGGGTCGTGCGGGTGGGTTTAATTCAATCAGGAAATGACGGGTTGAACTTGACTAGCGCACTATGGTTTGTTGGCCTGCGTCAAGGTCATAGGACGCTAGGGGCAAAATATTATCGGGAATTTCAAGTGTTGAAATTTGCAATGAGATTGCATACCTTCTATGAGATAGTTGGATCCCGATACCCACTGCGAGTAAGAGTTACTCCTGGGAGAGTTTTGCACACTACAATTAGCCGATCAAGTAGGTGTCTAGAAAGGTGTCAACGGGGTTACGCCTCTGGGAAAACGAGGTTTACTTTAATTAGGTCCGTGCGAAAGCACGGGGAACCTCCCTCAAAGTACCGACACTGGCCTGGCTGAAAGATCGACGAAGTTGTAGGGTGTAATTAATCCCGGCTAGTCTTTCCTTTTAGGGTTTGAAGGAAGATTTGATAAAAACCAGTGGGAGCCATCCTGATTAGATAAGATAATAACCAATCTGATCTTGCACGAGCATACGCTAAAGTGTTTTCTTCTCTCTCTCTCCAGGTAGCGACCATTTCATGCCTTAATCAAGATAATAATATGGATGTATTGACCGAACCCGCATGTTATACTGTGCTGGGGAACGTTGGTTCCGTTCTTTCTTATAAGAGTTATAGGAATGAACAGGACATAGGGGAATACCAGGATTCCCATGCCACCCGATTGAAGAAAGTACATGTTGATGTATTTTCTTCGGGTGTGTTCGTTACAGAGAACTGTTTCTCCATTTGCCCTACGTCCTGGGTATTAGATACCGGGTCAGGATCCTATATATGTAATCAGTTACATGGGCTTAGAAAAGGTAGAGAACTTGGAGAAGGTGATAAAGACATTAGAGTTGGAAATGGTGCAATTGTTGCAGCTAAAACTGTCGGGGAATATCACCTTGTGTTACCAACTGGTAATACATTGGTTCTGAACGAATGCTATTACATGCCGAACCTGATATGCAACATTATATCGGTTTCTTTATTGAGTAAAGAGTGATATAATTTTGTATTACAGGACAATGTTATGAACATTTTCCGTAACCAAAAGTTGGTTGGATCAGGCACGTTGTGCAATGGCATTTATGTTCTAAATCAAACAACAGTTCTGAGCATAACTAACACACACAAGAGGAAAAGTTCTGAACTGAACGAATCCTTCTTGTGGCATTGTAGACTGGGTCACATCAATGCAACACGACTAGCTAAGTTGCATAAAGATGAATATTTAAATCCGTTTGAATTTTCATCTTATGACACTTGCCAGTCATGTCTCAAAGGCAAGATGACCAAAACTCCGTTTACGGGACACGGAGAAAGAGTTACCGAACTCTTGGGACTGATACATAGTGATGTATGCGGTCCCATGTCTACACATGCCAGGGATGGTTCTTCATACTTCATTACATTCACTGACGATCTCTCTAGATTCGGATATGTGTTCCTGATGAAACACAAATCAGAAGCTTTTGAGAAATTTAGAGAATATAAACAAGAAGTCGAGAACCAAACCGGAAAAAGTATTAAAATCCTTCGATCTGATCGAGGAGGTGAATACTTAAGCAATGAATTCCTGGACTTCCTAAAAGAGAATGGGATTCTCTCTCAGTTGACTCCTCCCTATACACCACAGCACAACGGTGTATCGGAACGGAGGAACCGCACCCTATTAGATATGGTGCGCTCTATGATGAGCACAGCTGAGTTACCTATTTCCTTCTGGGGATATGCACTGGAAACAGCTGCAGACCTATTGAATATGGTTCCCACCAAAACCGTGCCAACCACTCCATATGAGATATGGAAAGGAAAGAGACCATGTCTTAATTATGTTAAGATATGGGGTTGTCCGGCATATGTAAAAACACAAAATCCGGACAAACTCGCGGCAAGGTCCATTCTGTGTAAGTTTATTGGATATCCCAAACATTCGCGCGGGTATATCTTCTACCACACCGAGGAACAAAAGGTGTTTGTTTCTCGACATGCCACCTTTTTAGAAAAGGAATTTCTTGAAAAGGAGATTAGTGGCAAGGAAGTAGAACTGGAAGAGGTTCCAGCAATAAAGACTACAACAGAAGATTTGGTTGAACCAGAGGATTCAATAGCTCCCGATGAACCTCAGCCTCTTCGCCGATCTAGTAGGGTTCCTCGCCCACCTGAGAGATACTACGGTTTTCTCATGGATGGTGGGAGCAAGGATTGCATCATGGAGGATGATGACCCAACTAGCTTCGAGCAGTCCATCACGAGTAGGGACTCAGTGAAATGGCTGGATGCTATGCGGTCCGAGATGGAATCCATGTACACCAACAAAGTATGGACTTTGGAAGTTGCTCCTGAAGGGGTAAAACCCATTGGGAGCAAGTGGATCTTCAAGAAAAAACTTGGTGTAGATGGGAAAGTGGAGACTTTCAAAGCTAGACTTGTTGCAAAGGGTTTTCGTCAAAGACCAGGTGTGGACTATGACGAAACCTTTTCTCCAGTGGCTATGCTTAAATCCATCCGGATCATGCTTGCCATCGCTGCATATCATGATTACGAAATCACAAATGGATGTTAAGACCGCCTTTCTAAATGGTGATTTAGAAGAGTGCGTGTACATGACTCAGCCAGAGGGCTTCGTAGATAGTGGGAGCAGCGGGAAGGTGTGCAAGCTGCTTAAATCCATTTATGGATTAAAGCAAGCATCGCGGAGTTGGAACATCTGCTTTGACGTCGTTATCAAAGAGTTTGATCTCGTCAAAAACCCAGATGAACCTTGTATCTACAAGAAGGTAGCAGAGAGTAAGGTTGTCTTCCTCGTATTGTACGTGGACGACATACTCTTGATAGGAAATGATATTCCTATGCTGCAATCGGTCAAGTTCTTCTTATCACAAAGATTCTCAATGAAAGATCTTGGTGATGCCTCCTGCATATTGGGAATAAGGATCTATAGAGATAGATCCAAACGGATATTGGGATTGTCCCAATCCAGGTACATTGACACCATACTAAAGAGGTTTAGTATGGAAGAATCCAAGCGTGGGAACTTGCCCACGATCTTTGGAGTCACTCTCTCCAAAGAGATGTCTCCCAAGACTGATTTGGAGAGAGCTCGCATGCAAGGGATACCCTATGCTTCGGCTGTAGGCTCTATCATGTATGCGATGCTATGTACCAGACCCGATGTAGCATACTCACTAAGTGTAGTGAGCAGGTATCAAGCTGATCCTAGAGAGAGTCACTGGACAGCTGTGAAGAGCATTCTCAAGTACTTACGAAGGACTAAAGAGATGCTCTTAGTGTATGGTAACGGAGAACTCCAAGTGGAGTCCTTTACCGATTCGAGCTTCCAGAGTGATAAGGACGACTCTAAGTCGTAGTCGGGATTTGTCTTTACCCTTTACGGAGGGGCGGTTAGCTGGAAGAGTTCCAAGCAGGAAACCGTGGCAGACTCGACGATGGAGGCTGAATACATCGCTGCCAACGATGCTGCTAAAGAAGCTGTCTGGATCAAGAAGTTCATTACTGAACTTGGAGTGGTTCCATCCATTGAGCATCCAATACCTTTGTATTGCGATAACAATGGAGCGGTGGCTTTGGCCAAGAAACCTAGGTCCCATCAGCGATCCAGGCATATTCTGAGGCGGTATCACCTGATCCGAGAGATAGTTGATCGCCGGGAGATCGAGGTCAGGAGGGTTGACACGAAGAACAACACGGCGGATCCACTCACGAAGGCCATTCCCCAGATACAGTTTGAGAGACTCTTCGGGATGCTCGGTATGCGATACTACAGCAGCTGGCCCTTGTGCAAGTGGGAGATTGTTAGTTGTATGTATGCCCTAGAGGCCAGTATTGTACAGATGATGTATATTATATTGGATGCTTGGACATATATAGAGATGACTTTCTTGCTCGATATGATAGTATACTATCTGGTTGCTCTTTATCTTAACATGTACACTAGTCTCTTTAAACTGTCTTTTAGTTACATGTTGGTAAAGCCCTTAGGATGTGTACTTGACTACCTGGACTATGATGCAGATCATACTATTGGGGACATGGTAGTCCATAAGTACATCCTTCAAGGTCCCTAGTCGTGGGTATATCGAGACGGGGCATCGATATACCAGAGTAGACTAGCGTATACGCTTCTCGACCCATGAGATGGACGATGGATGATCCCATATCCATTGGTGTTTGATATCAGAGATGGTATACGGGTGCTCAGTGGAGACTGGGTACACTGGACGGACTCGCCGAGAACTCCCAGATGGTATTATACCTCACGTCAGATGGCAGTTCTCAGGTGACACTTGTGCAGGTTAGTCTGTAGACCCGAGATCGTCATAGAGTCTTGTGTGATTCCCACTGTGCTTTGATCTCCACCTTACCACGTCCATGAGGGCGTGCAAAACGGTGGTCTTTGGGCACAGTCCCGAGTCACATGGAGGCAATGAGCGATAGGAGGGGTTTCGTCTCTCCCGGTATTGGGGGTTGATGTTGTGCTGTGCTCGATTGGCCGTAACAGGGAAGTCCTTGGCCAGGGCTGATCAGAGATTTGCTGGTAAGTGTTACCAGTAGTTTCTCGACCCGTTATGAGCCTCACATCGGCACGACTTATCGGTTATTGGGGTCTGACGTTAACCACCCCTAGACTTGATATGCGACATATCAGACGAACAGACCGGACTGTACGGTAAGTGTTACTGGTTGGATTCACAGGAGTGTGAGCGGGCTAGCTCGTCGATCTTCTGATCGCTCAATACCCGGATGGCCGTTACGTTTAGCAGACCGCTTACGGCTTGTGGGTGCTTGATGTGATCATCATCTGCTACCGGCGTATTGACGAGTCTTTAGAGTCCTATACAGAGGTTTCCTGGCTCAAGCGAAACGAAATAGGAGCGCATATGAGATATGTGCAGGACCGAGAATAATGCGTGTATGTGATACCGTATTCCATTCTCGCGATGAATGTATCGATTGGTTATATTCGATATAACCTAGATATCGAATCAACGATTGATTCGATAAGCCGATACATAGGATACTAGTCGGTTATATGCGATATGACCGGATCGTTAAGTCAAGTGTTGATTTAATGATTTAATGTATAATTATATATTTGATATATTATTTTATAGGACCATTGGTTACAAAACGCATGGCTCCCACAAAATCAAGATGGCGGCTTACTAATGATGAGGCAAAGTAATCATTATGAGAACAAAAGAAAGATTCTCAATAAATGAACAGTGGATTTTAAATGACTCTACACATTCCCCCAAAGAGAAATCCATCTTGGACTTTACGAAAATCAAGCAGAACAAGGGAATTAAATTCCCAGAAAACTCTACTGCAAATCTTTTCTTTTGTTGCAAAGAACAACTCAGGAAGAAAAATCCCAAGAGATCTTCTTTTAAAGAACTAAGTTCTTTAGAGGAATTAAATTCCTTTTGAACAGGGGAATTAAATTCCCAGAAATATTTTTCAGAGCCGAAGCTCTTTGGAATGGAATTAAATTCCAGAGAGAAGATAAGCATCGCCATCGATCCCTGAAGATCAGAGAAGCCCTAAGAGGGTTATTATTTAAAGATTGAGTAGTTTTCTTTTTAAAGAACTTAAAAAAAATGGGTTCTTGTTAAAGGGAAAAACCCTTAGTGTGGATTTAAAATCCTAATTTGTACGAGGAGTTCCTCCAGCCGTTCAAGATTCTCACTTGAAAGAAAGGGAAATCTTTGTTGACAAAGTTAAACTCTGGAAAATTTTTGAATCAGAGAGCTAAGCTCTGGGAAAGAGAATTAAATTCTCAGAGGAAAAAGCAAGCAAGGAAGAAGATGAACAAAGTGGAGGCGTTTCTGAAGGGACTCTTGCATTTATAAGATGTGATGGGGAACGGTTCATCTCCCCTATTCCCTAGACAGATCCAACGATCACAAAGGTGACAGCGTTGCACTCACGTGCAGACACATGAGAACAACGCTGTGGGTGCATTTGTTCCCTGATAAAATTCAGGAAATACCTCAATGAGGTATCACGTGCTCACACGTGATCAAAGGTCACGTGTTGACACATGATGGGTTCCTGTGATCTCTACTTTATAGAATTAAATTCTAGTAAAAAAAAATGTAACAAAACAGCTAAGGAAAAACCTCAATGAGGCATCACGTGCTCACACGTGACCAAGGGTCACGTGTTGACACATGATGATTCCTTAGCTCTGTTAAAAGGCAGAATTAAATTCTGAATAAAATGTTTAGTCAAAAGGGTCACGTACCAACACGTGACAGGTCCCTTAACTCTTTAATTGATAGAATTAAATTCTATTTCAATGATCAAATATTGGGATCACGTGCCAACACGTGATGGGCTTTAAAAGCCTTCTGAGCTAAAAGAATTAAATTCTAACTAAAGGAAATTAAAGACTCTAACTGGGAAAATATTTCTTTAAATCTTTCCAAACAAGATGGTGCTCTGTAAATTAGAGCACCATTGGATTAAAAATCCAATATTGATTAAAAATCACCAATTTATGGAAAGGTTTTATACAAGGAAAGGTTTCCCTAAAAATTCACCAAGAATAACAAACAGAATATCTTCTGGATTAAAAACCCAATGGTGAATAAAATTCACTGAGTGATCTAAAAGATCATGTTAGTTACAAAAACAACCAAAATTTTTCAATGAAAGATTCACTAAACAAATTGATTCTTTTCTTTCTCCTATAAATAGGAGCCAAGAACAGAAGAGAAGGGATCTTGGAATTTTGATTTTCTGGAGAAAAACAACAACAGAGAGAAAAGAGAGGAGAATTCAATTCTCAAGAGAGAAAGGAAGTTCTTTTCAGAGAAATGAAACCGTAGGTGAGAAAGGGGGAAGAGATCTAAGCTCTATAAAACAAAAAAGAGAATTTAATTCTCAATCTAAGAGTTTAACTCTTCTGCAAAAGAACTTAGTTCTTCCTCTGGTTGAAGATCTGCAGAAACAAATCTCCCCACAAGTTGAGAATTTAATTCCCATCGGGAAGATTCTGCCATGCAGATCCAAAACTTAGAAGGAGAATTGAGTTTAGAGAATTGAATTCTCCCAAATTCATAAGAATTTAATTCCTCCAAATAAAACTAGGGTTTAACCCCATATGAGAATTTAATTCTCCCAAATTCACAAGAATTCAATTCCCCCCAAATAAAACTAGGGTTTAACCCTATATGAGAATTTAATTCTTCCAATTTCATAGGAGTTTAATTCCTCCAAATAAAATTAGGGTTCAACTCTGCATGAGAATTCGATTCTCCCCAAATTCATAGGAATTTAATTGCTTTAAAAGAACATAACTAGGGTTTAACCCTACATAAGAATTTAATGCTTCCATATACATAGGAATTTAATTCCTCTAAAACAGAATTATGGTTTAACCCTACAGAGAATTTAATTCTTAAATAGAGACTTGAAGCTCTCTATGCATATGAAGAACTTGGTCACGTGGTAACATGTGACCCCTATCCTCAACGATCAGAAAAGAAGGAATAAAATTAGGTCACGTGCTCCCACGTGACCCCCTGAAACAGATCCCTTAAAAAGAGAAAGAAAAACTTGGAGGGAATGCCTCACGTGTTTCCACGTGACTCTTAAAATAGAGGGAACAAAGCCAAAGGCAGAATCGATTTTGGGCGCCCTCACGTGTCCCCACGTGACCGCTAATAAACACTTTCATAAATCAATGCATGGGTGCCCATCACGTGCTCACACGTGATGGCTGTGAAGACTTAAGTATTTGACATCTTTGAATACTCTGAGAACAAAAACAAAGGAAGACTGGTCCCCACCTTCAGAGGCCTCACATGGCCCCATCTGACCAATCCAATTTTAGTGTTTAACACTATTTTTGAGCGTTTTGTCCTTAGTGTTTAACACTATTTTCAGCGCATCATGTGGGAACACATGACCATCAAATATATATGTTAGTGTTTAATTCAATCCTAGCCTAAATTGGCTAAGACCTTCTGAGGCAAGACTCCTCTTTTTACTGAGTCTCAAGTACATCCTTGCCTTCCAAAATTGATCATTCTATATGGCATATGAGTGCTCAGCACTCAACAGAGATAAAATGTTGTCAGAACCCCTGTTTAGCAGTGCCAAATAATGGAGGGTTGAACCCAGAAAAATGTTTAATGGTCCAACAAAGGGTCAACATTTCAAACTTAATTGGACTTAGCCCAAATTGGCCATAAGTCCTCAATTCAGATTTAACCGAGCCAATGTGCTCATAATCCAATTAATTGATCTTAGTTCCAAAATTGGACTATAGATTTCCCAATCAACTTTGGTTCAAGGATATATCTCTTCAGTCCTTTGATATTTGTCGTTGTAATCCTTCAACGTCTTCAAAAAGGTGACGTGTAACGTTTCAAAATAATAAAATATGATTTTTAGGAATTTTTATAATTTAATATTATTTTAATGAATATTTTAATATTCCGGTATAATTAAATACAAATAAATGGGGGAAATTATGGAAAATTCTAAAATAGGGTATTTATTGGAATTATGCCATTTTAAAGTTTTTATGATTTGTTTGACACTAATTTAGTGCTAATCGCGATTAAAAATCGCTAATCGGATTTTTGGCATTTTTGAGCAAAATATGCACATGTCTTTTTCTACACTTGTGTTACATTTTTCTTGCCATGGTTGTTCATTTGGGTTCACTATTGGAGTGAGAAGAAAAGGAAAAGAAAAGAAAAGAAAAGACAAGTGTGATGAAGAGAGAGAGAGAGAGGGTAGGTATAGGGTCAACCCCTCTTTTTGAACCATCCCTTCTCATTTCCCCATCTCATTTCTCTCTCCCCATCCCCAAGAGCTGCTGCTGATCCTGCTCCTCCCTCATCTCCCTCCCTTTCACTCCATAGATCCCTCTCATTTCCCTCACCAAAACCCCATTCCCACTTCACAAAACTTGCTCCCAAGCTCACTAGCTATACATTGAACCTAGCAAGATTGGATTTGGAGGACTTTGGGCAACCCAAGAATTTTCTTGAGTTGCCAAAGGAGGTAATTTCTGCACCTATTAAAATAGTATTTCATTTCTTGTGCATCAATACTAGTTTCATATCGATATGGTGTCGTTTGGTGGATTTGTGAAACATCAAGTTAGGGTTTAGGGTTTGATCTGAAATCAAAGTGAAATTGAGGCTTGTTGTGACCTTAGAACCCTTGTGTGATGTTAAATTGGACACAAACCTGAACTTGAAACCAGAACACGGATTATGGAATTGATATCGGGGGAAAACTGTATATCTGGGAGGGTATTTTGTAATCTGCTATCACTCCGAGAACCCTAAAATAAAATTGAGTTGACAGTGAGATGTGCAGGCACCCTGGAACCACCACACCAAACCCTAGTCCCCAACTCCAAATTCCGGCCGCATATTTATTCCTTCTGGCCGCAATTTGCGGCCAGAGCAGGAGGGTTTTGCCTCGTTTTTTGTGCAGGGCCTTATCTCCAGTAAACTTGACCCCTGGCATATATAGATTTGTCTAATTTGACCTAGGGTGAAATCTGGAGCTTATTTCCTAAGTTGCTGTTTTGGATTCGTGTTTCCGTATTTCCGTATTGTGAATTTTGAGTTTGCATATGGTGTTTTACCTCGACTACTTGGCGTTTATACGACGATATCGAGGGTTGTTGATTGTTTTGGAAGCATTGCCCATAGGTTCTAACCTATAGATCATAGCGTATCGTTTTGGGTTTCGTTTGCCGTTTTAGTCTTGAATTGGTTTTGATACGCATTTGCGATACGTTAATGTGTAGGTACCCCATGAAGACTTCGGGACGACAAGCAAACACGTGGTGACGTCGACAGATAAAGACGCAAGGTGAGTAGATTTATATCTACGGGGAGAAGTCGGGTGGATGGCGTATAGCACCCCCGCAGTCCGTGGTGATGTATACGAATACGTATACACACATATATTTATTATGTATTGTTAGGATTATTGATAGTGATAATGGAATTATTGATGATAAGGATGTATTGGAGTAGTATAGTGCGAAACCCTAGAGTAGTGGTTGCACTCACACATACACGTGCACATATACTTGCATACATTCTTTCATTTATCTGTGCGCATTTGGAGGTTTGTATATCTACACATGGGTATGGGACTATGTGTTCATATACGGGAATTGAGGATGATACGTGGGATTACGATGAGTCGATGAGGTTTGATTGAGGCCGTGAGATTCGGCGATATGACAGAGTTCGTATTTGAGATGTGATATGATGGTAGTGATACCTGTTCTGTGATGAGATAATGTGATATTGACTCAGATTTAGGTGGTTTTCATAACCCTCCCGATTGACTGATAGTTAGGTCCGTAGTTCGCATAGTAGGCGTTAAACTAGACCCGAGTCATACCTATTTCAAAACTAACGAATCGGGAATATTTTAAAGATAGGTAAAGGGGATTCTACGGATATTTTCAAACGACGCATCTTTTCTTAAAACCCCGTAGCCCTTATTTTACCAAAAACCCCGATTCGTCTTATTTCAAAAGGCAAGGCTGCATGATATATTTATTGAGGCAGGTTCTTTACTGTTGCGTTGATTATTCGATTCCGCATATTCATGCTATTTGCATTGCATTGCTTGTGTTTATTGATATATTACAGTCATGCTGCTAGGACACCAGCACCATTATCGATGATGCGTATGTTCCACGTACACTTGTTTGCCGGCTCACACACTTCATCATCGATAATTGCCATGTCACTACACTGTAGTACTGTTGCATTCGGTATATGATTCTTGCATGACAGACTGATATGCTTACATTTCTTTTACATGTCACATACATCATGTTTTCTGATTATACGCATTGAGAGTTGCTATTTCCATGATATTTCTGGATTTAGGAACCGTGGGTATTTTAAAAGAGAATATGTCATTGCTTTAAAAACCCGGTTACCCTTGATATGATATTTCAGTGCGTCCACCATGTGTTTTCTCGGTGCTGAGAGCGACATGTGAGACCCGATTCGAGGAGTGGACGAGCCGATTGCGGGTACATGGTGGACCCGGTATGGTTCCCCTTGGCAAGATGATCGAAGGATTTTTCCGATTGAGCCTGGAGGCGGGCGAGTACCTACCGGTGATTGGTTGGACCTGGCGGTTATACGGAGGATACCGACCAGAGTCGATAGATGGATATGGGCGTCCTGCTGGGGCCGAGGGCCGATTCCGCAGATGGAGCCCTATATATGAGGATTTACGTGCCGATGCTGGGTACAGTTTTCATGATGTTTTCGAGTGTCGATGCTGGGCACTCCGGTTCCATGATTTTGACGTGTCGCGAGGGACACAGATGGTTTATATCCTCATATTTCCATGCATATGCTGATGATATTTATATGCATGATGGTTATTATCATTGGGTGACGAGTGGACGGGATCCACGTACATGCAGATTGGTTTCATTGATCATACCTCACATTTATGATATGCTATTACCTGAGGCACTGGCACGAGCACTTGGCACTACACTCATGTATAGAGATTACGTTGCCAGTTTAGCATGCTTCAGACTTATTCATATTGAGGTTTATATATATATCTGATCGTATTGACCTAGGATGGGTCATACATTCGATCTCTGCTTATAGATATTTTCTATTCACGAGTTGGCAACTCACCCCCGTTGTGCCACAATCCTTGTAGGTTTTTGCCGTACAGATTCCATAGCGGTATTTCTAGCACACTGCTTCCATATGGGTGACTTGCGTTGGTAGGCAGGTTCTTTTGCATCAGAACCACCCTTGTACATGTATTTTCAGTTGTATCTAGCCATTCCATCAACCAAAACTTGTATATTGTTTCAGACTTAGAGACAATGTTGTATTATTTCGACCTTAGAGTCGCGGTTGTAGTATTATGGTTTTCTGGCTGTTTTTGGAGTTTCTTTTTTATTGGGTTTTGATCCTCGCCCTTTGGCGTTGTATATTATTATTGCTTGCGTGGTTGTGACCGTCGATTGACGAAGAGCTAGCTCCCGCTTGGGGATGCCTTTTATCTTGTCCTATATATTATTCTTGTTGTACGCCGTTTGGGGCCAGTTTTTACAAAGGAAACTCTGCCGAAATTTTCAGAAAAGACTACACATTTTTAAAATGCATATTCGGCTTAGTTATTTAAAAACTTTGATTTTCAAAATATGATTTCTTTACTTCTTAAACCAGTTTTCCTTATTCACTCCTTAAAATGGTTTTAGATTTCTGGGCTTTTGGGTTACTTGGATCAGATGGGGTCCTATAGACTTCATATGGTTCAAGGGCCAGTCACGTGCTCTTTTGGGTCGTGACATGACGGGTCCCGACAACCACACATTTCACAGACTATGACATCTTTAAACTGGACTGTGGGGTCCTTAAACTCATGGACTATGATGTCCTTAACCTTGGACCGTAATGTCCTTAAACTAACAATGGACCATAATGTTCCTAAACTAAACGACAGAGCCTAAATGCTTTCTTATTGGATCTAAACGATCCTGTTAAGTTGATCTTAGCCTAAAAATTAGACTAACGTATTCTTAACAAACGTTTAAGTGATCTTAGTCTCAAATGAGACTAACGTATCCTTAAACCCAACCCCCAAACCTAAATCTAAGAAAATACGGATTTGGACTAATCCATGTCCTACAGGAGACAACATAAATTAGTCTCCGTATACAATCCACGGGCAACCAAAAACAAAACAAACACACACGACACGAAGTGGCCATCTGGAGAAGGAGAAAGTGGTTACCGCGATGCGGTAGCGTAATTAACTGCAGGGGCTTGCGCCTGCGGGGAAGAGCGTCCCCACAATCAAAAACCCCTCAAATGAGGGGGAATCTGACGAAGTCTGCTATATCGGCCGCATCCGTCTAAACCTTCGATACGTGATGTCATAAATCAACTTGGCATCTTCGGAGAGGTGGAAGGATAGCACCTATTAGTATCTGCCCCCAAATTCAGGCAAGACGCATGTCTTCCCGGTTTTCGGCGGGGAACAGATTCAGCCAAAACTCTTTGGAATGGAATTTAATTCCAGAGAGAAGACAAGAATCGCCATCGATCCCTGAAGATCAGAGAAGCCCTAAGAGGGTTATTATTTAAATATTGAGTAGTTTTTTTTAAAGAACTTTAAAAAAATGGGTTCTTGTTAAAGGGAAAAACCCTTGGTGTGGATTTAAAATCCAAATTTCTACAAGGAGTTCCTCCAGCCGTTCAAGATTCTCACCTGAAAGAAAGGGAAATCTTTGTTGACAGAGTTAAACTCTGAAAAATTTTTGAATCAGAGAGCTAAGTTCTGGGAAAGAGAATTAAATTCTCAGAGAAAAAAGCAAGCAAGAAAAAAGATGAACAAAGTGGAGGCGCTTTTGAAGGGACTCTTGCATTTATAGGATGTGATGGGGAACGGTTCATCTCCCCTATTTCCTAGACAGAGCCAACGGTCACAAAGGTGACAGCGTTGCATTCACGTGCAGACACGTGAGAACAACGCTGTGGGGGCATTTGTTCCCTGATAAATTATTAGGAAATACCTCAATGAGGTATCACATGCTCACTACGTGATCAAGGGTCACGTGTTGACACGTGATGGGTTCCTGTGATCTCTACTTTATAGAATTAAATTCTAGTCAAACAAAAATGTAACAAAACAGCTAAGGAAAAACCTCAATGAGGCATCGCGTGCTTACACGTGACCAAGGGTCACGTGTTGACACGTGATGATTCCTTAGCTCTGTTAAAAGGCAGAATTAAATTCTGAATAAAATGTTTAGTCAAGAGGGTCACGTGCCAACACGTGACAGGTCCCTTAACTCTTTAATTGATAGAATTAAATTCTATTTCAATGATCAAAAATTGGGATCCCTTGCCAACACGTGATGGGCTTTAAAAGCCTTCTGAGCTAAAAGAATTAAATTCTAATTAAGGGAAATCAAAGACTCTAACTGGGAAAATATTTCTTTAAATCTTTCCAAACAAGATGGTGCTCTGTAAATTAGAGCACCATTGGATTAAAAATCCAATGGTGATTAAAAATCACCAATTTATGGAAATGTTTTATATAAGGAAAGGTTTCCCTAAAAATTCACCAAGAATAATAAACAGAATATCTTCTGGATTAAAAATCCAATGGTGAATAAAATTCACTGAGTGATCTAAAAGATCATGTTAGTTACAAAAACAACCAACATCTTTCAATGAAAGATTCACTAAACAAATTGATTCTTTTCTTTTTCTTATAAATAGGAGCCAAGAACAGAAGAGAAGGGATCTTGGAATTTTGATTTTCTGGAGAAAAACAACAACAGAGAGAAAAGAGAGGAGAATTCAATTCTTAAGAGAGAAAAGAAGTTCTTTTCAGAAAAAAGAAACCCTAGGTGAGAAAGGGGGAAGAGATCTAAGCTCTATAAATCAAAAAAGAGAATTTAATTCTCAATCTAAGAGTTTAACTCTTCTACAAAAGAACTTAGTTCTTCCTCTGGTTGAAAATCTGCAGAAGCAAATCTCCCCACAAGTTGAGAATTTAATTCCCATCGGGGAGATTCTGCCATGCAGATCCAAAACTTAGAGGGAGAATTGAGTTTAGAGAATTTAATTCTCCCAAATTCATAGGAATTTAATTCCTCCAAATAAAACTAGGGTTTAACCCTATATGAGAATTTAATTCTCCTAAATTCACAGGAATTCAATTCCCCCCAAATAAAACTAGGGTTTAACCCTATATGAGAATTTAATTCTCCCAAATTTCATAGGAATTTAATTCCTCCAAATAAAACTAGGGTTTAACCCTATATGAGAATTTAATTCTCCCAAATTTCATAGGAATTTAATTCCTCCAAATAAAACTAGGGTTTAACCCTATATGAGAATTTAATTCTTCCACATACATAGGAATTTAATTCCTCTAAAAAAGAATTAGGGTTTAACCCTACAGAGAATTTAATTCTTAAAACAAGAGACTTAAAGCTCTCCATGCACGTAAAGAACTTGGTCATGTGGTAACACATGACCCCCATTCTCAATGAGCAGGAAAGGAAGAACAAAACTAGGTCACGTGACCCCACGTGACCCCTAAAACAGATCCTTTAAAATGAGAAAGAAAAACTTGGAGGCAATACCTCAAGTGCTCACACGTGACCCTCAAAATAAAGGGAACAAAGCCAAAGGCAGAATAGATTTTGGGCGCCCTCACGTGACCCCTAATAAACACTTTAATAATTAATACATGGATATCCATCACGTGCCAACACGTGATGGCCAGAAGATCAAAAGTGTTTAACACTTATTGGCAGATTTTGAGAGTAAAATTAAGGAGGTCTGGCCCCACCTTTGGGTGCCCCCACGTGACCCCTTCCTATTTAGTGTTTAACTCTATTTTGAGCAATTTGTCTCCAGTGTTTAACACTGTTTTAAAATACATCACGTGAGGACACGTGACCGCCAGATGTCCTCTAGTATTTAACACTATTTTCAAACCAGCTTAACCTAAATTGGCTAAGTTTTCCAGAGGCAAATCTCCCCTTCAAATGAGCCTTAAAATCCAGAGCTATAATGTTTAGTGCTTAGCCAAAGACAAAATGTTATCAGAGCCCTCAAACCCTTGTTTAGCAGTGTTGAATAAGGAGGGGCTGAACCCAGACAAATGTTCAATAGTCCAACAAAGGGCCAACATTTCAAACTTAATTGGACTTAGCCCAAATTGGCCATAAGTCCTCAATTCAGATTTAACTGAGCCAATGTGCTCATAATCTAATTAATTAATCTTAGTTCCAAATTGGACTATAAATCTCCCAATCAACTTTGGTTCAAGGGTACATCTCTTCACTCCTTTGATATTTATCGTTGTAATCCTTCAACGTCTTCAGAGAGGTGACGGGTCCCGACAACCACACATTTCACAGACTATGGCGTCTTTAAACTGAACTGTGGGGTCCTTAAACCCATGGACTATGATGTCCTTAACCTTGACTGTGATGTCTTTAAACTCACGGGCTATGATGTCTTTAACTTTGGACCGAGATTTCCTTAAACTAACATTGGACCGAGATGTCCTTAAACTAATATTAGACCGAGATGTCCTTAAACTAACATTGGACCGTAATGTCCTTAAACTAATCGACCTCAATGTCCCTAAACTAAACAATAGAGCCCAAATGCTCTTTTGTTGGATCTAAACGATCCCGTTAAGTAGATCATAGTCTAAAATCAGACTAACGTATCCTTAACAAACGTTTAAGTTGATTTTAGTCTCAAATGAGACTAACGTATCTTTAAACCCAACCCCCAAACCCAAATCTAAGAAAATACGGATTTGGACTAGTCCATGCCCTACGGGCGACGACATAAATTAGTCTCCGTATACAATCCACGGGCAACCAAAAACAAAACTAACACACACGACACGAAGTGACCATCTGGAGAAGGAGAAAGTTGCTACCGCGATGCGGTAGCGTAATTAACTGCAGGGGCTTGCGCCTGCAGGGAAGAGCGTTCCCACAATAAAAAACCCCTCAAATGAGGGGGAATCTGACGAAGTCTGCTACATCGGCCACATCCGTTTAAACCTTCAATACGTAGTGTCATAAATCAACATGGCATCTTCGGAGAGGTGGACGGATAGCATCTATTAGCATCTACCCCCAAATTCAGGCAAGACGTTTGTCTTCTCGGTTTTCAGCGATGAACACCTGACATGACTACTTCAATCTCTATCTGATGCAAGTCTTGTTGAAGCTTCCACTGAGCGGTGAGATGCATTGCTAATGGTTGGCGACTAAAAGCATCTGGAACCACATTCATCTTCCCTAGGTGATATTGCAGGTTGATATCAAAGTCGGCCATGAGTTCTAACCATCGTCTCTGCCGCATATTATGTTTCTTCTGAGTAAACACATATTTCAGACTCTTGTGATCTGTGTATATGTTCACTCGTTCACCAAGAAGATAATAGCGCCAAATCTTGAGAGCAAAGATTATGGTTGCCAATTCCAAATCATGCGTCGGATAATTGCGCTCATGAGTCTTCAGCTGTCTTGAAGCATAAGCCACAACCTTACCGTGCTGATGTAGAACACATCCTAATCCCTTACCGGATGCATCACAGTGCACTTCGAAACCTCCAGACTGGTCCGATATAACGAGAATAGGCGCTGATGTCAACCTTGACTTGAGTTTTACGAAAGCTTGTTTGCATGCTTCTGACCACACAAATTCTTCATCTTTACGTGTGAGCTTGGTCAGGGGTGTTGCTATCTTTGAAAAGTCTTCAATGAACCTTCTGTAATATCCAGCTAAACCCAAGAAACTCCGAATGTCCTTCACTGATTTTGGTATCGGCCATTAGCTTAATATTGAAACTTTCGTTGGATCCACCGAGATTCCTTTTCCTGATACGATATGTCCAAGAAAACCAACTTGATTTAGCCAAAACTCTCATTTGCTGTACTTGGCATATAATTGATGTTGTCGTAGCATTTCTAGGACAATTCGTAGGTGCTCGACATGCTCTTTTCGACTCTTAGAATACACCAGGATGTCGTCGATGAAGATGACAACAAACCTGTCTAAGTACTCCCGAAAAACTTGATTCATCAGGTTCATGAATATTGCCGGTGCGTTGGTCACTCCAAATGGCATCACTAGAAATTCGTAATGTTCATAGCGAGTTCTGAAAGCCGTTTTATGAATATCAGCTTCCTTGACCTTCACCTGATGATAACCTGAACGAAGATCTAATTTAGAGAAAACACAAGATCCACTTAGCTGATTGAATAAATCGTCGATGCGCGGGAGTGGATACTTGTTCTTTATCGTGACTTCGTTCAAGGCTCTATAATCAATGCACATTCTGTATGAACCTTCCTTCTTCTTTACAAGCAGTACTGATGATCCCCAACTTGAAGTGCTGGGACGAATCCATCCTTTCGCCAATAATTCGTCTAACTGTGTCTGGACTTTGTCACGCCCCGCTTCTCAGTGTACGGCGAAGAGGATGCGACGAGGTCCGCTACGTATATACTCAGAAGTACATACGCTAAGCGTATCTAAGCAATATAAAATAAATACACAAGAGACGAGAAATAAAAACAGCAACTTTTATTTATTAACATTCTTTTATACAATGCATGAAAAGAAAATACAACTGAAATAAAAAGATGCCTAAACAGTGGCATAACAGGAAATGAAAAGTACAAAAAGGAAAAGTGTACAATGAACTAAAGTGCAGGGTCTTCGGCAAACTGCTCCAAGTCTTCTTGAGATGGCTCAATCTCTACCGGGTCCAAATCACCTGACGACATTCAAAGAAGAAAGAAATAGAATGTCGTCAGCGAACAGGTCGCTCGGTAAGTCCCAAAGATAAGGGAGGAATAGACAGAGAGTAAGAGAGAGAGAGAGAGTAGCTTTTATAGTTGTATTATATTATTGTATTGTTGTATTTAGTATTAATGCTGTTGTTTGTAGTTTGGTACAGAAGGATGCCAGTGTATACGAGAGGAGTCTCACTTGCCCCGGAGACTAAGGTATCAGGAACTCAAGGAACCGTTTATGCCACGGTACAACAGCAATTAGATTCATATTAGGTGTCTTAATCTTACTGTCTCGTGCCACTTTTAATACTTTCCGTACTAATCTACCCATTATACCCGTAGTGTTTTTGATTGTATTGCTGTATTGTATTAAATAGGTTGTATAGTTGGATGACTGACCAAAACCATGATATCAGTAAACGGATGTGACTGAATAATCATGTAAATGGAATAACAGTAGAATCATATAAAAGGAATATATATCCATGGTTCGGTTCAGTCAAGTTGTATAAATTGATAATTGTATTCATAAATTCATGTGTTCATATTGTATTGGAATATTGTAGATTATAGATTGACTTGAATCATATTCAAGTCAGATTAATCAGACTCAAACCCGAGTCAGACAATCAGAACTGTGAATCAAAGTCTTATAATTGCTAGGGTCCTTAGGGTAATTTATAAAACTTGAGGGGGTTTTATGTAAAAATACTTTTATATACTTTTCAAAATACACATCAAGTATTTATTGTTCGGCTTTAGAGTTGTAATGAGGGTGGATTTTATGTTGTGACATTTCTAGTGAAAATATCCCAGTTTTATAAGTAAGGGTATTTAGCTGTAATATTGATTATTTGAAGTTCATGGTATTTTAGTGTAAAATTTATTCTTGTGATTTTTAGAAAAAGGTGGAAAATTTATATTATAATAAAATAGATATTTAAATGATAAATATACATATGTTTATACAAAAATAATTTTAATAAATATTTTATATTCCAAAAATCTCATTTTCTTAAGATGTCGTATTTTAAACCTTTCGAGACTGAATGCTCCTTGCGGAGGTCTAAATCTCGCACTACTAGCCCGAGGGTGCGCGATAAACCGCACAATCCCGAACGGGTTCCCCAAAAATGGGTTGTAGCGGCGCTTTGTAAAGATTGTAAAATACTAATCCTTTAGAAAACGGTTTTATAAAGTAAAAGGTATTTATTTGTAAAGGTGTAAATTTTCCGTATTTTAGATTCTAGGGTTTCGTAAGTCAACTAGTCTATTTCTAAATGGTCTAAACGACAAGTCTTTAGAAGCCTCAAATCGCCTCTTCACCGCCAATTGTGGCCAGGTAAGTACAAATGAGGAAAGGAGGGATCCGCTCACGAATCGTGAGACGGGCCTTTTAAAGTTACCTTTGCTCACTTGCCTAGCCTAGACACCACAAAGTCAGGTTTAGATAAACGATCGATGTCCACAACTTATCGTGTTTTCCTAATAAGAGGTATTTATTTAAAAGTGTATCAAAGCTAAAACTTTTATGAATGATTTTATTAAGAATATGGTATTTAAATGAAAGTATTGTTTTATCGTATTCTAAGTTTTTGATGATGTCGTTTAGGGTTGTATTTACGTGTGTGTGGAGATAGGTCATTACCTCGTGCTCTACTTTAAATGTATAGCAAATTTAAGGGGTTAAATGTGAAATCGAAACATTGTGGTATTTAAGTAAAAAATACGATAATTTGAGAACGCTATCATTTCATGTGATAAAACTTGTTCAAATTATTGGTTAAATGTTTAATAGTCAACATAAAGATATTTAAGCATGATTGAATTGGTGATAAGTGAAATTTTATAGAAAACCGAATCGGAAATTGGATGTGTTCCGATTCCGTCGGGTTTTGTAATTTCGTATTTTAGAGAATGAGAAAGAGAGATAGAATGTGACTTACGGGTTTCGATTAAGCAAGAGAGTGAAAGGGGGACTAAAGAGCTTGCCGAGGCGTTGCTTCGTCGCCGGTTGTTCCTAAAAACGTCGCCGGAATTTCCGCCGGAATTTCGTCGGAGCTTCACCGCGCACTTGTTTTCAAGGTACACAACTCTTGAAAAATTTTTGAGAGAGTGAGCTTAGGGTTTTGGGATGAGAGGGTAGAGGGTAGGGGGTGTATTTATAGGGTAGGCTAGGGTAGGTTTGGTGAAGAGTTTTTAATTAAAAAAATTGTAAAAATTATAGAAAATTCATTAAAATTTGAGTAAATAGGGTATATTGAATTCTCGGGAACCGATCCCATTAAATGGTGTATGCAGGGGTTAAAGAAGGTGAAAGGGCACAAATTTTGTGTTGGGGACTCGGTCGTCCGGCCGAGTCCGGCCGGCGGCGCCGGCCCGAATTGGGCCGAGTCGGGGTGCCGGGGGGTGGGGGGTCTCCGGGTTAAGACAATGGTATATTTACTTTTTAAGGTTCAGTTCAAGTTTTGGGAGTTATGGCGTGTGGACTGTTGGGCTTCCAAAGAATTTAAAACAAAAACAATATAAAATAATGTGGGGCAGGGGATTTGAACTCTGGTGGCTTGGTTCAGCAGTGCAAGGTGTTACCAATGAGCTACAAGCTCCTTGTTGTAATTATGGTGTGAAATAATTATTTTAAGTGGTAACAGCAACATTAAATACCCCAAGTATACTTTAATTTTAAAACAATTTTATGTACACTAAAAATGGAGTTATTTAAAAACAAAATAATTGCATATATATTGTGCTCAGGTTAAAATACTCCTTTATGGATTTTGAAAAAATTATTTTGAAAAAATTTGTATCGGAAATTTGGGGTTGTTACATTCTACCCTCCTTATAAAAATTTCGTCCTCGAAATTTGTAAAAGGAAAGTGTAACAAATTCAAGGAAAGTTTGTTGAGAGTGTGAAGAATGACAAAGTGATGCAAGGGTGTGAAAAATGTTGAAGAGAATTACCAGGGTTATTCTAACCAACCGTATCAGCTTCTAAGGCCGCCAAATTGTATGCCTGGCATCTCTGCACGTTTCTTCGTGCAAGCTGGTATAATGCTGATTGTCGAGGTAAAAGTGGTCCAAGTGGAGGTGGTGCCGGGAGTGCAAGACTAGGTGCAGGAGTCTGGATAGCTGGCTGCTGCGGGTAGATAGTGGGTATGTGGGCTGAATTGCGTCTATAGAGACAGTCTCCAATTCTATGATCGGATGCGCCGCAAACTAGGCACTGGCCTTTTGCGCGCCTACAGTCCTTTATCAAATGTCCATTCCTATGGCAGTAGTAGCAAAATCCTGAACTTGACTGGTTAATTGTTTCCTTCTGTCTCTTGGGTTTTGCAGGTTGTGTAGTGTAGGTTCCTCTTGCCATCTGGGTGGCAGAGCGTTTCCTGACGGTTGCTTCTGTTTCTGGTCGGTTCAATAATATAGCAGTCTGCTGCTGCAGTCCAACCAGGAGGCTCTGGATTTCCTCAAGCAGAACCATTTGCTCGTTGAGTGGAGCAGGAACGGCAGGTGTGAGTGGTAGTGGTGGAGGTGTGTTGTTGACATTGGTGCTGATGGTGTTCGGGGAATACATAACCTTGAAGAAAAATTTAGGTTAGGACAGATTCAAAGTATATGATTCAAGAATAAGAAATGATGGGATTCAAGGAACATGATTCTAAAGAATTTTTTAGTTGCTGGTTCTTGTGTTATATTGCTTAGATTGTTCACGCAGAACAGAACTGCATGATAGGGTTTCATACAGCTCTGACCTGCATGGGCCGCCAGCAAAACCTGTCATGCCCCGCTTCCCAGTGTACGGCGAAAGGGACACGACGAGGTCCGCTACGTATATACTCAGAAGTACATACGCTAAGCGTATCTAAGCAATATAAAATAAATACACAAGAGACGAGAAATAGAAACAGCAAATTTTATTTATTAACATTCTTTTATACAATGCATGAAAAGGAAATACAACTAAAATAAAAAGATGCCTAAACAGTGGCATAACAGGAAATGAAAGTACAGAAAGGAAAAGTGTTCAATGAACTAAAGTGCAGGGTCTTCGGCAAACTGCTCCAAGTCTTCTTGAGATGGCTCAATCTCTACCGGGTCCAAATCACCTGATGACATTCAAAGAAGAAAGAAATAGAATGTCGTCAGCGAACAGGTCGCTCGGTAAGTCCTAAAGATAAGGGAGGAATAGACAGAGAGTAAGAGAGAGGGAGAGAGTAGCTTTTACAGTTGTATTATATTATTGTATTGTTGTATTTAGTGTTAAAGCTGTTGTTTGTAGCTTGGTACAGAAGGATGCCAGTGTATATAAGAGGAATCTCACTTGCCCCGGAGACTAAGATATCAGGAACTCAAGGAACCGTTTATGCCACGGTACAACAGTAATTGGATTCATGTTAGGTGTCTTAATCTTACTGTCTCGTGCCACTTTTAACACCTTCCGTACCAATCTACCCCTTAAACCCCGTAGTGTTTTTGATTGTATTGCTGTATTGTATTGAATAGGTTGTATAGTTGGATGACTGACCAAAACCATGATATCAGTAAATGGATGTGACTGAATAATCATGTAAATAGAATAACAGTAGAATCATGTAAAATGAATATATATCCATGGTTCGGTTCGGTTCGGTCAAGTTGTATAAATTGATAATTATATTCATGTATTCATGTGTTCATATTGTATTGGAATATTGTAGATTATACATTGACTTGAATCATATTCAAGTCAGATTAATCAGACTCAAACCCGAGTCAGACAATCAGAACTGTGAATCGAAGTCTTATAATTGCTAGGGTCTTTAGGGTAATTTATAAAACTTGAGGGGTTTTTATGTAAAAATACTTTTATATACTTTTCAAAATACACCTCAAGTATTTATTGTTTGTCTTTAGAGTTGTAATGAGGGTGGATTTTTTGTTGTGACATTTCTAGTGAAAATATCCTAGTTTTATAAATAAGGGTATTTATCTGTAATATTGATTATTTGAAGTTCATGGTATTTTAGTGTAAAATTTATTCTTGTGATTTTTAGAAAAAGGTGGAAAATTTATATTATAATTAAATAGATATTTAAATGATAAATATACATATGTTTATACAAAAATAATTTTAATAAATATTTTATATTCCAAAAATCCCATTTTCTTAAGATGTCGTATTTTAAACCTTTCGAGACCGAATGCTCCTTGCGGAGGTCTGAATCTCGCACTACTAGCCCGAGAGTGCGCGATAAACCGCACAATCTCGAACGGGTTCCCCAAAAATGGGTTGTAGCGGCGCTTTGCAAAAATTGTAAAATACTAATCCTTTAAAAAACGGTTTTATAAAGTAAAAAGTATTTATTTATAAAGGTGTAAATTTTCCGTATTTTAGATTCTAGGGTTTCCTAAGTCAACTAGCCTATTTCTAAATGGTCTAAACGACAAGTCGTTAGAAGCTTCAAATCGCCTCTTCACCGCCAATTGTGGCCAGGTAAGTACAAATGAGGAAAGGAGGGATCCGCTCACGAATCGTGAGACGGGCCTTTTAAAGTTACCGTTGCTCACTTGCCTAGCCTAGACACCACAAAGTCAAGTTTAGATAAACGATCGATATCCATAACTTATCGTGTTTTTCTAATATGAGGTATTTATTTAAAAGTGTATCAAAACTAAAACTTTTATGAATGATTTTATTAAGAATATGGTATTTAAATGAAAGTATTGTTTTATCGTATTCTAAGTTTTTGATGATGTCGTTTAGCGTTGTATTTGCGTGTTTGTGGAGGTAGGTCATTACCTCGTACTCTACTTTAAATGTATAGCAAATTTAAGGGGTTAAATGTGAAATCGAAATATTGTGGAATTTAAGTGAAAAATACAATAATTTGAGAACGCTATCATTTCATGTGACAAAACTTGTTCAAATTGTTGGTTAAATATTTAATAGTCAACATAAAGATATTTAAGCATGATTGAATTGGTGATAAGTGAAATTTTATAGAAAACCGAATCGGAAATCGGATTTGTTTCGATTCCGTCGGGTTTTGTAATTTCGTATTTTAGAGAATGAGAAAGAGAGATAGAATGGGACTTACGGGTTTCGATTAAGTAAGGGAGTGAAAGGGGGACTAAAGAGGTTGCCGAGGCGTTACTTCATCGCCGGTTGTTCCTAAAAACTTCGCCAGAATTTCCGCCGGAATTTCGTCGGAGTTTCGCCGCACACTTGTTTTCAAGGTACACAACTCTTGAAATTTTTTTGAGAGAGTGAGCTTAGGGTTTTGGGATGAGAGGGTAGAGGGTAGGGGGTGTATTTATAGGGTAGGTTAGGGTAGGATAGGTGAAGAGATTTTAATTAAAAAATTAAAAAAATTATAGAAAATTCATTAAAATTTGAGTAAATAGGGTTTATTGAATTCTCGGGAACCGATCCCATTAAATGGTGTATGCAGGGGGTTAAAGAAGGTGAAAGAGCATAAATTTTGTGTTGGGGACTCGGCCGTCCGGCCGAGTCCGGCCGGCGGCGCCGGCTCGAGTCGGCCGGTTCGCCGGCAGACTCGGCCGAGTCGAGCCGAGTTGGGGTGCCGGGGGCTAGGGGGTCTTCGGGTTAAGACAATGGTATATTTACTTTTTAAGGTTCAGTTCAAGTTTTGGGAGTTATGGCGTGTGGACTGTTGGGCTTCCAAAGAATTTAAAACAAAAACAATATAAAATAATGTGGGGCAGGGGATTTGAACTCTGGTGGCTTGGTTCAGCAGTGCAAGGTGTTACCAATGAGCTACAAGCTCCTTCTTGTAATTATGGTGTGAAATAATTACTTAAAGTAGTAATAGCAACATTAAATACCCTAAGTATACTTTAATTTTAAAACAATTTTATGTACACTAAAAATGGAGTTATTTAAAAACAAAATAATTACATATATATTGTGCTCAGGTTAAAACACTCGTTTATGGATTTTGAAAAAATTATTTTGAAAAAATTTGTATCGGAAATTTGGCGTTGTTACAGACTTCCTTCAAACTTTCCCGACTTAATCGATAAGGTGCTTTGATCACCGGTTGTGCTCCTAGTACTAAATCAATGCTGAATTCAAGAGCTCGATCGGGAGGCAAACCTAATATATCGTCAGGAAACACGTCGTCGAACTCTCGAACCACTTCTGGCCTTGATTCTTCCTCTGCTTGAGTTGTTGCAATCACTGCTTCCCTTGGCTTCGCTTTGTATGTACTTGGCTCCAGGGTACGGTCTCCACTTTTAAAATAGAAGACCGGATGGTCTGGAATCTTAAATACTACCCTCCTTTGACAACAGTCGATGGTAGCATAAAAGGTTCCTAGCCAATCCATACCTAGAACCACATCAAAGTTCGATATGTCCGGCACTTTGAAGTCAGCATAAAATTCTCTGCTGCAGACGACTATTGGACAAAAGCTGTATCCCATTGTTGCCTTTAAAACGCCATTTCCTGAACTGACATTCCAGCTGGATACAAGCTGTGTGACTAGAATCGCATGAGTTCGGACGAACCGTTACGACATAAAGCAGTGAGATGCTCCAGTATCGAAGAGTGCTAGTGTAAGGAGTGAGGCTACTAAGATTATACCTAAGGTATGTGGTATGCGTTTTAAGTATAGAAAAATCTGTGGGTAAGTATTAAGACTGAAAGAAAAGTTTGAGAAGAAAAGGGTTACCAGTGATAACTTGGCCAGTTGCCTCAGCTTCTTCCACGGTCATCGTGAAAGCTTGGCGCCGTGGTACATTCCTCCTGGCCTGAGGAGCATTCCTCGAAACGTTCTTTTGAGCTTGATGGAACTAACGAGGAGGAGGTGCATCCTGTGGTCCTCTCGGTGGTGGAGCAGGTAGTACAAGTCTTGGAGCAGGTGCCTGAATGGCTGGTCTCTGCGGGTAAGTGATTGCTGGCCTGGGTGCAGTAATTGGATTTTGTCAATGAGGACAAGACCCAATATCATTAGCAGCTGAGCCGCAGACTAAGCAAAGACGGTTGGCTCGCCGGCAGTCTTGCAACATATGCCCATTTCTCTTGCAATAGTTACAAAAGGCTGGGCTTGGATGGTTGTTCGGTACTCTGGGTCGCCTTGGCACAAAAGGTAGCCTTGACGAGGCTCCTCCTGTCATCTGGTTGACAGGGCGCTTAACTCCTGCAGACTGAGATCTGCCCCTCGCCTTTACCACTGCCTCATAACGGCGGGTAGCTTTCAGAGCCGATTTATGGGTCGGAAAATCCCCTGTAGCTAGTGCAGCCTGGATCTCCGAATCCAAACCTTGTTGAAATCGATGGGCTCTGATCTCATCCGTCGGTATCAGGTGTGCCGCAAATCTGTTAAAGGATTGTGTTAGCTGTGTAGTACGTGATATATTGAACAATTCGAATTATTGAGACATATCTTACCAACTAAGCATGGTGAACTCAGCGTCATATTCATCTACCGACTTGGTCCACATCGAACCTTATTGCAGATGAATGAACTGCTATTCCATGTCGAACCTGGCAGTCTCTAGGAAGTACTTAGCGTCGAACATGTCACGGAAAGTCTTCTATTCGATGGGTTGTTCAAGACGACTTTCTTCCGCCTTCCACCAGTTCCGCGCATTGTCCGTGAGCTGTAATTTTGCATCACGAACCCAAGCTATTTCTGGCACTTGTGCTGCGGCCAGATCATCTTCGATACTCTGAGCCCATTTCTCAGCTTCCAGTGGGCTCTCCTTTCCTGCAAACTGTTTGGGGTGCAAAACCCTGAATTGCTTCACCCCAGGTGCTTCTATCTCGGGACGGTTCATTAAAAGAGCAGTCTGCTGCTGCTGTCCCTCTAGGAGGCTGTGGATTGCCTCAAGCAGAACCGTTTGCTTGTTGAGCGGAGCAGGTACATCAGGTGTGAGTGGTAGTGGTGGAGGTGTGTTGTTGACATTGGTGCTGGTGTTGTTCAGGGAATCCATAACCTTGAAAGAAAAATTTAGGTTAGGACAGATTCAAAGTTTATGAAATGATGAGGTTCAAGAAGTATAAATTGTAAAGAATGTTTTTAGTTGCTGGTTCTTGTATTATATTTCTTAGGTTGTTCACGCAGAACAGAACTGCATGATAGGATTTCATACAGCTCTGACCTGTATGGGCCACCACCAAAACCTGTCATGCCCCGCTTCACGGTGTACGGGCTGTAACACCCTAGTTCATTTATACTAGTTCTAGTTCATGTATTTCTTTATTTATGGTATTTTCCTGATTTACTGTGTTTTGGGTACGAATAGTGTTTTGACATCAGTATTTGCATCCGACCCGACCCACATGCTTGAAACCTGTCTTGATTCATATTTATGATTTATCCTGACTTGATACGTGGACTCGTGCACTTCCATTTGCATACTAGCATTTTACCTGGCATCTGCATTTTAATATAATATTTAAAGTCACATAAAATATTTTAAAAATACATTGCATGGCATGCATGATACCCCTAGCCCCGTCGTAGCATCTATGCATCTTGTTCTCGTCCCGTTCAGTAAAACGGACTTATTTGGATGGCTATGCGCACGTACCTGCGTCCGTTCTTGGGGGTATGCATTTTCGTTACCCGGACATTCATTTTTTATTTGGTCGACATGTATATTTTTCGTATTTTAAAACTGAATTTTAGACCCGACCCGGGCATGTTTTGGACTATGTTTGTATTTACAAGAATATCAAATTTTATTTATATAATATTAATTTTATAAACTGATACAAATTAAAATTTAGATAACTAATAAAAGATTTTTTAAATTTAAATCTAAACTAATTTTCTAACAAACTGACAACCCTTTTTCTCTTTCCTCTCTCTCTCCTCTGCATATATATCTTTATATATATTTTATTTATTTATTTTTTCTTTCCTTATTTAATACACAGCCTCTTCTTCTTACTTCTTCTTTCTTTTTCTTGATCTTGTTTCTTGATTCCGGTGATCACCGCCGGAGCCGTGCTCGTCGCTGACGATCCGAGTGATCCAGTGAACGTACCTTGCCTGTGTGATCATCCTCTTGCCTTGCCTGGACCCGTCCCGCGTTCCGCGTGTGCGTTGCGACGATTTACCGACGTCGGACGTGCCATGCGTATTCTTCGCGTGATTCGATCGAGGCAAGTTTATCTTGCTACATGCTATGATATATATTACATCCATATTAATAATAATATTTCATGTTTAGTGTATTGTACATCTCCTGTTATCATTTTACTGTTTTACGACGTTCGTTTGCATCCGTATAATTTATTTCGTATCTAGTGCATGCAAATTTATCTTGTTACATGCTAGACTACAATATATTGCACCCATTTGAATAATAACATCACATAATGTTTAGTTATGCATCCCACATTACCATTTTACAGTTTTAGTGTCTTCGGACATCCGTATGCATCCATATCGATATTTACATATCTATTAGCTTGCTAATTCATCTTGCTACATGCTATGTATCTTATTTTGCATCCATATGAATAAAAATATCATATGTTGATTGCACTGTATATCCATATTAAAATTTTACCATTTTCGGATACCCGTTTGCATCTATATCATTTAAAATATATATCATCGTAATATTTCTTATTATTATCTTTAATTAGTTTATAATCTGCATTTTATAATGTTATACAAAATATAGTTTGAAAATATTATAGTTTACACATGAAACGTCGTTGCAAAGCGGATACGACAAATCTGAAATTTACTGTACACCTTACCTTATAAAATTCATTATAAATCATAGAAAATCATTAGTATACGTTCTTTAGTTCGTTACGAAGATAACTCAGAATACTATAACTCTATTAAGTATTTAATTGCAAAATAAATTGTTTAAATAATGTAAAATGCAAATGAAAATATCTCTAAACTGCTGTCCAGGGAAATTCCAGCAGCAAACTTTCAACTTCGAATGTTCATAACTTTTTGTTGGAACAACCTGAGATACTTCAACTTATAAAAATGAAAACCTTATTGAATTATATTTGTTTTGATATAAGACACGTCCTTTTTGGAGAACGTTTGTTATTTTTAAGTTATTTTACAAATCAGGGTGACGCTGAATTTTTGAACGGAACTTTCTTGTGCATGGTTAATCAATACCACTTTTATAGTTATTAATTGGTTTGAATATGTTATCCATATTAATATTATTATATCAATATCTATTTAATAAATAATAGTGTTTGTGTTTTAATATTCAGCAAATTTTACCGATTTACAGTTTTATAGTATCCGTCTATATCCGTATGGTTTATTATATATCTAGTTGCACGCCGAGACCATATTATTTCATGTTACTGTTGTATTAGTGCACCATGCTTGATAATTGTGCATCCTACTTAGTCATGATGTGACCCCTGATCGATATTTGTGCATCCATGCTTGATAATTGTGTATCCTACTTAGTCATGATGTGACCTCTGATCGATATTTGTGCATCCATGCTTTTATTGTACATCTGTACTTTCACCTTGATTCAATACTTGCTACCGTTTGATTATGAGCACCCGTTTGACACCTGTGAACTACTTGACATGACCTGATACACCACTACTTGACATCACTTGATACATGTACACTACCTGAAATGACCTGATATATCACTACTTGACATGTTACCTGATCCTGTTTCTAATGCCGACAATACTGACATGTTGTCCCGATGGACATATCATGTTGTCTGTATAGACAAACCTGTTCCTGCTTGATCCTGTGTTGGAATTAGCTTCATATTTATCAATACCTGACTTGAACACATAACTTGGGGGTATGGGAAAATCAATGATGAAACCTGACTTGTAACTCGACAGTTCGATGCTTATACTGATCAGTTTTACGGGCTAGGCCAGTCTCGGGATGATGTTGCTGACATCATTCGTCTGTACATGTTATCTGTTTACTGCCTAGCGGCACGTCTCGGATTCAGCCCGAGAGTCTTGACCGTGGTCCCGGGAATGCAGGGATACTATTGATTTACATCGACGATTCATTAAATTGATTTCAAAGACTTGAGAGTAATTAACCCAGTAGTTTAGTTCAGATTACGCACTGCACGTCGCATGTGCTTATACCCTTCACTGTTTCTTATTCGTGTTACTGTTATACTTTTATTACTGTTCATACTCATGTCTGCATGTCTTGCTACCCCCGATTATGTTATTGTTGATATTATGACGCACTGACGTCTGGGTTTTGCATGGCCCAGATCCTCTACCCTTGTCGCAGGCTGATCAGGAGTACTTCCACCGTTAGGCCGAGCAGTGATGATCCAGTTAGTATCCAGTTTTGTTATGTTTTACTTTCCAGATGTTTTTGCTCTTTGGATTTATTGCTTCCGCATATTATTTCTTGACTCGTTTATTCTGACTCATGGACATGTACTAGATAGTTTATTTTATTTTCCTGTTCTTGATATCTCTAGACAGCCGTAATGTGACAGTAGATGAATGTTTCCTATCCACAGGTAGCATGGTTGGCTCTGTCACGTGCCTATCTTAGCGCACTCTGGGAAGCGGGACGTGACACGGGCAGAGGGCACGACTAGCCGCTACGTATTTACTGTGAAGTAAATACGCTAAGCGTATCTAAGCAATATAAATATAACTGCACAAGAAACAAGATATAATAAAACATCAACTTTATTTATTCACATTATTTTTACAATACATGGAAAAGTAAATACAACTGAATGAAAGCAATGCCTAAACAGCGGCATAACAGAAATGAAAAGTACTGAAATAAGAGTGTGTACAATGAAGCTAGAGCTCTGGGTCGTAGGAAAGCTGGTCCAAATCCTCACTAGTAGGCTTGATCTCCTAAGTGTCCAGATCACCTGACAACATTCCAAAAAAGAAAGAAAAGGAATGTCGTCAGTGAACAATCGCTTGGTAAGTCCTAAAGATAAGAGAGAAATAGAATAGACAGAAAGAGAAGGTAGCTTTTAAAATTGTATTATATGGTTAACGCTGTTGTTTGTAGCTTGGTACAGAAGAATGCCAGTGTATACGAGAGGAGTCTCTATATGCCAGAGACTAGAGGCACGTGTAGTACAAGGAATCGTTTATGCCACGAGATAACAGCAACGGAATATAGGTTAAGTGTCTTAAATCTTACAGTCTCGTGCCACTTCTAACACCTTCCGTACCAATCTACCCCTTAAACCCCGCGAAGTATTGTATGGTATTGTATTGTAACTTGTATTATCTTGTATATATGGATGACTTGTCGAAAATCATGATATCAGTAAATGGATGTAACTGGAGAATCATGTAAATGGAAGTATATCCATGGTTCGGTTCGGTCAATACAGATTGAATAGATTGAATATATGTATTCCAGGATTCATGTTGAATTTTAGATTGTAGATTATACTTGAATCATATTCAAGTCAGATTATTAAGAAGAGACCCAGTCTGAGTCAGAACAATTAGAAAAGAAATTGAAGTCCTGATTGTTTTGACGTTATCGGTAACAACTGCACATGGGCAGCAAGATTTGTGTTTTTTTCAAAGACGGTTACCGTATTGATAACACCGTTATTAAGTTGTCTACCTTAAATAGGCAAGCACCCACTTCTCCGGCTCCCTGAGGCTCAAGAGATTGGTCCCGCTTAAACCTATATTTACTAGGGTGTTTAGGGTAATTTATAGAACTTGAGGGGGTTTTATGTAAAAATACTTTTGTATAATTATCAAAATACACCCAAGTATTTAATTATCGTCTTTAGAGTTGTCATAGATGTAGATTTAATATTTGCGATATTTCTAGTGAAAATAACCTATTTTTCATAATACATGGTATTTTAATGTAAAGTGACTCTTGTGATTTTAGGAAAAAGTTGGAATATTCATATTATCACAAAATAGATATTTTAATGATACATATATACATATTTATATAAAAATAATTTTAATATATATTATATTTCTAGAAATCTCATTTTTCTTAAGATATTTGTATTTTAAATTTTTTGAGACCGAATGCTCCTTGCGGAGGTCTGCATCTCGTACTACTAAGCCCAGGGATGTGCGATAATCCGCACCATCGCAGTCGGGTTCCCCAAAATGGGTTGTAGCAGCGTTTTGCAAAGATTTATAAAAATACGAATTCTTATAGAAAACGGTTTTAATAGTTAGTGGTATTTATATGTAAAGTTTCGTTTTCCCGTATTCTATGTTCCCGAAAGGTATTGTGCTATATTGCATATGAGTGTGTGAGGAGGTAGGTCATTACCTCGTGATCTGCTTAAAGGTATAGCAAGATTGTGATGTTTTAAATGTCAGAATTAAACTACATGGTATTTTAGTGAAGAAATACGTTAACAATTGAAATAGAAATTATTTTGATATGGAACTTATTCAATATGACTTGTTAATGTTTAATAGTCAATATGTAAGGGTTTAGCATGATTGTATTTAAGAAAAAAATGAGATTTTTAGGAAGAACCGAATCGGACATCGGATTAACTCCGATTCCGTCGGTATTTAGAAATTTTTAGAAAAGAATAGAGAAGAGGGAGGTGGGAATTACGTGTTTTTAGATTAGAGGAGAGGAAGAGGGAACGGTAGGAGGCATCGATTGGTCGTTTCGTCGTCGGAAGCTCCTAGGGTCGTCGTCGGAAAATCGCCGGAGCTTCGCCCTTCGCTAACTCCAAATGTACACTACACTTCTAGTGATTTCTTGAGAGTTTTGATCAGAATTTTGGAGTGAGGGGGGTGTGTTTAGGGATTGTATTTATAAGGTAAGGCTAGGGTTTAGGGTAGGTGAAAGGGTGTAAAGAAAATAATGTATTAAATTGTAATAAAATGTATTAAAATGGATTAATTAGGGTTTTAAAGGGTCTCTGGAACCGATCCAAGGAAATAAAGTTTGCATGAGTTATGGGGAGGTGAAGAGGCCCAACTTTTATGTTGGGGACTCGGCGGTCCGGCCGAGTCCGGCCGACGGAGGCCCGAGTCGGCCGAGTCGCCAGCCGATTCGGCCGAGTCCGGCGCTCGTTGGGTTACTCGTCTCTTCATTTACCCCCTGGGCCATTTAGTTTTACAGGTGTAGTGGGGTTTTACGGGTTTAACACGTGTAGACTCTTGGTGTAATACCCGGTTCTTTTATATACGCCTAAATCCGTATTTCTCTTTAACCTATAAAATTTTTATTTTATTTATAATTATTTATTTATTTTAAAAACTCCATTAAAAACCCTAAAACACCAAACCCCAAAATCTTTACTTCTATTTCCAAAACCCCAGCCATTCCCAAATCCTATATTTTTCTTATCCTCGGCCCATTTTTCCCAAATAAATTAATTAAACTCTTGCCGGCCCAGCATCCTTCATCAGCCCACGAAACCTAAAAAGAATTTCCTTTTTATTTAACCCAAGCCTAGCCCGGCCCTATTCTTTTCCCTTACTTATTATTTAATCTTTCACAGGCCGGCCCAGCAGTGCCTCAGCCCATTTCTTTTTTTCATTGGTTAATTAATTAAAGCACTGGCCCGGCCCACTCACTTTCCCCCTCACCCGCGCCTCCTACCCGACCCGCCATCTACAGTGCCGTCTCCTCCAACGGCTCTTTCCGCCTTCCCCGCTCGCGATCCATGATCTCCGCCGCCTTCATCGCCAATGCTCGCGCGCCGTTACTCCCCACGACGCGTGACCCCTGTCTCTCCTATCTCTCCTCTCGTACACACCCACACACTCTCTTCCTCATTTTCGCTCCCTCTCTCAAAACTCGTCTGCATTTCCCCCACCAACCTCTCCACGCCGCCGGCGAACTCCCAACACCATTTTTCGCCTCCGACTACCATCACCGAGCTCCCCCACTTCCTTCTCGTTCCTCCACTCACTTCCTCTCTCTCCCGTGCACCCACTAACCGACCCCTGCACTCCGATTCCCTCACCCGCTCCCCTCGCCGGAGCTCCAACCTCCATCATCTCTCCTCCCTACACCGAACACCTCCACCGAACCCAACCCCAGCAGTACACTTCCACCGTCGCCTTCTCCTTCCAAGCACCACCGCAACCCACCATCGTCGCCGAGGCCACTACTACACCACCGCGCACCCACCGCCTTCATCACTCGCCGCCGTCGACGACGACGACTTCGACCACCATTCACCTTCTCTTCCTCCGCAACTCATCTCGTCGACCCGAGCACCACCCCCTCACCACCACCAAGCCCTCCTTCTCTCTCTCTCTCTCTGGGTCCCCCTCTCTCTCAATCTCTGTTTCTCTATCTCCCTCTTTACATCTCTCTCTCTCTCTGTCTCCTCTCTCTTTCCTTCAAATTCTCTCTCTCTCTCCCAATCTCTACACCTCTCTCTTCCTCTGTTCTCTCTTCCTCACTCTCTCTCTCTCACTGATCTCTCATCTCTCTCTTTAAAATCTCTCTCTCTCACTGATCTCTCACTTTCTCTCTCTCTAACTCTTTCTCTCTCTCAATATCTCTCTCCCTCTGTAATCCCTCACCATCGGCCTCGACACACCAACGACCACCACCCTCGCCGTCAAGACCCCAGCAACCAAGCCACTGCCGAGACTCGAGTTCGAGCCAAGTCAAGTTGTCGTGCCGCGCGTGTGTCGCGATCGTGCCGTTGCCGTTGCCGTACCGTCGTCGACACGTCGTCAGGCAAGTATTTTACTTGCTTACATGTTATATACTCAAGTTACAATCTTAGATTACTTATATCATAAAGCTACAATTTTAGATCAATTAGGTGTCATACCTGTTCGATGTGTGTTCCCAATGAAAATACTTGTCTATTTTGACGGAACTGGATGGTTTATATTGTCCCTTGTAGTGATGGATATCTTGTGCAAGTTTCGCTGGAAAATATGACCGTTAACGACTAAAACGACTACCCCCGAGTTTACTCGTAAAACTGGAATTTTCTTGTACCTGAAAACCGTTAAAATTACCATAAATTATTTACATACTGGAATGATGCGTTCAAGGGCTCAAATCGAAGCCGACTCGATGAACTATAACCCTATGCAATTTTCCAAATATTTCTGTACTCAAACTGTGTCAAGATTTGGATCGGAGTGCGACTCTGGACTGCAGTCCTGAGCGACTCCAGTTGTTGTTTACTGTCCCGTAATGGGTACCACCCTGTTTCCTTAACTCGTAGGTTGTGGAACTCTGCTGTTTATTAAAGGTGAATCTGTTAGCTAGACAACACAAGTGGTTTCATTTTGTTTCGTTATCGTTTGTTATTTAATCGGTAATTTAAAAGATCGGGACGCATAATAGTCCCAACAGAATTAGAATTGACATACTAGTATTAAACAGTGTATATCTCCTGACGTACAGATGTGATTGCAGATCCGTCTGTTGCGTTGAAAACCTTACTGAAAACCCTAGATTTAATCCAACTGTAGCATCACTAAAATCTGATCCCAACTGGGATTAAAATGTATTGCGAAACGGATTTCTGATTCTGAAACCGGATTTCCAGCCGTGAACGCTTAAAAGGAAATGGCCATAACTAATGATCCTGAAACCCGATTTCCGTGAAACCAAGTTCGCTGGTTAGATAATTAATCATACTATTTATTCTCCTTTTATCGTTTCGCTAAACTGTACGCGTTTTATTTATGATAAATATTGCAAGTGGTAGAATACTGATTTATAATATCTTAATCATGCTTTATATACCGTTTCCCTCATCATATCATACTTATGTCATGGCATTGATAACGTAGTGATCATGTGTATTAACCAGTGTTAGGTATTAGTGATGATTGTGGCAAGTTCGTTAGTGTTCGTGTATAAGTGAATAAGTGAAAGTGACACGTACTTGTACACAATCAGTGATCCTATCTCAAGCAGTTGTCCCTGCAAGACACTATGGGAATGGACGCCCCTATCTTAACACGAAGACTTATCGTAATTTGTTGAACTTCCACAATCGCGAATGACGCGACTTCATTTCCTTTCATCTGGCCAAATAAAAGCAATGTATAGTTTAGGGCCACTTTTATCTTTCAAGTGTATTTTCTTAAAATTTTCTGAATAATAAAGTTTCAGATCACGTAAACCTTCTTTGAGTATTATTGCTTTAAAGCCCGATTGATTCATTGATTGTTCATTCTTACAATAATTTCTTTTCTTCCTTGAGATTTATTATTATTATCCCATCCTTGAACCTTGTAGTAACCTGATCCCGAGCTTAGTTGACACTATAGTTTAGTGCTGCATTCCCGATTTCTTTTCGACTAGGCTGTATCTTACCGCAATACATGCCCTGGCTATTCTACCATACATTACTAGTATTATTTTCTATTACTGTAGTTACATTTAGTGACGTTTGTTATTCAAAATTTAGTTTTTCTCTATTTTTTTGTGTCATCCTAAAGTGTGTATTGTTAACTACTTTTGTTTTACTTACTTTAAATAATCTAATATTCTTCAAATTTTTAATAATACAAATTTACGCCGTATATTCTATTTCTAGTAAATTGTTCCTACAAATGCTTTTCATGTTATCGTCCTTTTAATATATAGTTCTGTTTTTCATGCTTTTATTTTAATTTCCTCTGCTTTTAATTACAGGATGCCACTTCAGGTTATCTTTTACTTTATATTTTTCTCTAACGTTATATTGTTTTTATAGTATTACCATTTATATTCATTTCGTTTGTTGGTCTTATTTTGTTTAACTCTCAAAATTCATATTATCAGTGGTTTGGGTTTTCTTTAAAATGAGTTCATCTTCATTTTCTACATAGTATCCTCTTTGATTTGTTCATATTTATGCCGACTGTCTTTTATTTTCGTATTTACGTTTACTTACAGCTTGTGCTCAAATCGATTTAAATTTTCTAATTACTGTAAAGTAAAATATGGCTATTTTGTACGCTGATATATTTTATTTACTTGTACATATATCATCATTATCTCGGTATTATCCTAGTTTCCTCTGTGTTGTATTATCTCCGCATTTTTGCATATGTGGTTTAGTCTTAGCCTTTATGTTAATTGTTGATATCTAATTTGTTTACTAGCCCACCTATATTTCGTTTTATTTTCTTCTGTATTTTATTGTATGAGTATTCTCGAGTTATTTTATAATTGCTTGATTTGCTGTTTTACTAAAATAGTTTTGGTTCTTAAGGCTTATCGGCCAATTCTTCACTATTGTTTATTATTATTATTCTATTTTCATTGTATTTGTATATATATAGTTTATTACTATTAATAGTTATGTCCTTGTTCCTACATATGACATTCCTTTTAGCTGCTCTGCTTCTTACATAAAAGAATATTTAATTTTTTATCTAGTTGTTTTGCGCAAATTACTTTATAGTAATATTTTGATATTTCTAATACTTTTCACATGACTTTTATAGCTTATTGCTTATTTTAATTTCGAGAACGAAATTTTGTTTAAGTGTGGTATGATATAATACCCGGTTTCTTACGTACGCTATTGTTCCCTGATTAAAAATCAGGAACTATCTCAATGAGATATCACGTGCTCACACGTGACCAGGGGTCACGTGTAGACACGTGATCTATTTACAGAGTTAAATTCTAAGCAAGCAGAAGTGTAAACAAGCGGCTGAGAAAAGACCCCAATGGGGGGTCACGTATTCACACGTGACCAAGGGTCACGTGCCAACACGTGATAGGCTTTGAATGCCTTATAACCTGATAGAATTAAATTCTAATTAAAGAGAAATCAGAAACCGTAAATGGGAAAGTATTTCTTTAAATCTTTCCAAACAAAAAAGGATTATGCTCTGTAAAGTGGAGCACCGTTGGATTAAAAATCTAAGGGTGATTAAAAATCACCAATTTATGGAAAGATTTTAGATAAGGAAAGATTTCCCTAAATTTCACCAAAAAACAACAAACAGAATATCTTTTGGATTTAAAATCCAATGGTGAATAAAATTCATTGTGTGATCTAAAAGATCATATTAGTTATGAAAAACAAACAAAATCTTTCAATGAAAGATTTGCTAAACAAATTGATTTTTTTCCTTCTCCTATAAATAGGAGCCAAGAGAAGAGGAAAATATAGAATTTTGGGATCTTGAGATTTTGCCATGCAGATCCAAAACTTAGAGGGGGAATTGAGTTTAGAGAATTTAATTCTCCCAATTCATAGGAATTCAATTCCTTCAAAAATAAAACTAGGGTTTAACCCTATATGAGAATTTAATTCTCCTAAATTTATAGGGAATTTAATTCCTCAAAAACAGACAAACCTAGGGTTTAACCCTATATGAGAATTCAATTCTCCCAAAATCATAGGAATCTAATTCCTTCAAGATAGACAAGACTAGGGTTTAAACCCTATTTAAGAATTTAATTCTTTCAAATTTATAGGAACTTAATTCCTCCTAAATGAAGTTAGGGTTTCACCCTGCATAAGAATTTAATTCTTTTACATAGGAATTTAATTCCTCCAAGGAAAACACAATTAGGGTTTAACCTTATAAAGAATTTAATTCTTAAAGAAATAAAAAGACTTGAAAGATCTCCATGCATGCAAAAGACTAAGGTCACGTGTCCCCACGTAACCCCTGAAAAGATCCCCCAAAATGAGAAGGAATTAGCCCTAAGGCAATGCCTCACGTGCTCCCACGTGACCTCCAAAACAACGAGAATAAAAGCAAAGGCAATTTCTAACTCGGGCGCTCTCACGTGTTACCACGTGACCCCTTGATAAATGCTTTAATAATCAACGTGCAAATCTCCATCACGTGCCAACACATGATGGTCAGAAAATTAAAAGTGTTTAACACTTATCTGCAGAACAAAGTAAAGGAGATCTGGCCCCACCTTTTGGTGCCCTCATGTGTCCCCACGTGACCCCCTTCCTCTCTAGTGTTTAACACTAATTTGAGAGTTTTATTTCCAGTGTTTAACACTGTTGTCTTCTAGTGTTTAACACTAATTTGAGAATTTTATTTCTAGTGTTTAACACTAAATTGAGAATTGTATTTCCAGTGTTTAACACTGTTGTTTTCTAGTGTTTAACACTAAATTGAGAATTGTATTTCCAGTGTTTAACACTGTTGTTCTCTAGTGTTTAAACAATGTTGTTCTCTAGTGTTTAAACACTATTGTTAGCCAAATTGGCTAATTCTCCAGAGGCAAAAACCTCCCTTTCAATTGAATCTCAATGTTGAGTAAAACTCAAAGCTATAATATTTAATGCTCAGTCAAAGACCAAAAATGTTACCAAAGCCCTCAAACCCTTGTTTAAGCATTGCTAAATGATGAGGGGCTGAACCCAGAAAAATGTCCAATAGACCAACAAAGGGTCAACACTTCAAATTTAACTAGACTTAGCCCAAGTTAGCCATAAGTCCTCAATTCAGACTTAACTGAGCCAACATGCTCATAATTTAATTAATTGATCTCAGTTCCAAATTAGACTACAGATCACTTAATCCACTTTGGTTCGAGGGTACATCTCTTCACTCCTCTGACATTTGTCGTTGTAATCCTTTAACGTCTTCAGAGAGGTGACGGGTCCCGACAACCACACATTTCACGGACTATGATGTCCTTAACCTTGACTGTGAGGTCTTTAAACTCACGGACTATGATGTCCTTAACCTCGACCGTGATGTCTTTAAACTAACATTGGACTGTGGGGTCCTTAAACCCACAGACTATGATGTCCTTAACCTCGACCGTGATGTATTTAAACTAACATCGGACTGTGGGGTCCTTAAACCCATGGACTATGATGTCCTTAACTTTGACCGTGATGTTTTTAAACTAACAATGGACCGAGATGTCCTTAAACTAACGATGGACCGTAATGTCCTTAAACCAATTGACCGTAACGTCACTAAACTAAACAATAGAGCTCAATTGCTCTCTTGTTGGATCTAAACGATCCCGTTAAGTTGATCTTAGTCTAAAATTAGACTAACGTATCTCTAACAAACGTTTAAGTTGATCTTAGTCTCAAATGAGGCTAACGTATCCTTAAACCCAACCCCCCAAACCCAAATCTAAGAAAGATGCGGATTTGGACTAGTCCACGCCCTACGGGCGACAACATAAATTAGTCTCCGTATACAATTCACGGGCAACCACAAACAAAACAAACACCCACGACACGAAGTGACCATTTGGAGAAGGAGAAAATTGTTACCGCAATGCGGTAGCGTAATTAACTGCAGGGGCTTGCGCCTGCAGGGAAGAGCGTCCCCACAACCAAAAACCCCTCAACGAGGGGGAATCTGACGAAATCTGCTACATCGGCCGCATCCGTTTAAACCTTCGATACATGGTGCCATAAATCAACTTGGCATCTTTGGAGAGGTGGACGGATAGCACCAATTAGCATCTGCCCCGAAATTCAGGCAAGACGTTCACTGCATCTCCGCCGCGTCTTTCGGAGGGGAACAGATTCTGGCACGCCCGGTGGGACCTTTTCCTCTTTCCACTCCATACTTCGTGTGTCGTGTTTCCCGTGATCAGATAATCGCGGTGTGTATGTTTTTGGTTGCCTTTAGGGGAGTGGATACTGAAGCCGGCATTTCGTCTCTATGAAGAATGGCGTTTGCTCCCACCCTAGCAACTCAGGCTCTGTCATATCCGGTGGAGTCAAGTATGGGTCACTTGCAGCCTCAAATCTCTGTAATCCGGCTCTTCAAGAAATCAACGGGTTCTTTTGGGGTCGATACTCCCACCTCCCACCCTCGGTGCCTCAACGTCGAAGGAAGAAGCCCAGAAGAAATCTGTCTTCTACAGGCTGGCTCCCCAAGCAGCAGCTTTGCCGACAGAATCAGTCCTCAAACAACTGGCACATGCCAAGGACCAAGGTCGACGCAGGGGGCAGAATATTCAAGCTCTCAAAGAAAACAGGGGGCAGGCTCGGCAAAATCCTGAAGCTAATCAAATTCCGGCCGTAAAAAACGGTCGACGTTGATATCAGCGTCATACAAAATGAGCTGGGAGCAGTTCTCCGTATGGTCCTGTTTCAACCCCAATGGTGAATGTTGTTGTTCCAACTGGGAACAGCTTCAAATTGTTGCCGCAATATTGAAGAAGTCTCCGCAGCCCATGGAGATCCCACGAGAGCAGAAACCAGTTCGCTCCCTGAGACAACTTTCCTCATCTATATATAAGGTGTGGAAGCAGGAGAAGGGGACTCACCCCAAGACGGATCTTGATACAGCGGTTCCTCCCAAAACTAAAGCGGCTTTTCACAATAAGAGGCCTAATAAAGCTCAAATTCCCGGAGCAAACTCCATAGGCCAAAACTCCAAACATCCCAAGCCTGGGGGCATAATAGTTCACATAGTCTATGTGGTGAATTCCAAAGACGAAATTCGAGCTTCTACTAGTCACCGACCTCAAACTCGGTCCTTGACAAAAGTTTAACTGCAACGTGAAAATCTGCAGGAGATGCTTTCGCAGGCAGCATCACTCGCTAATCCATCGTCTAAGGAAAATCCCGAAGACGCACCTGGAGAAAGAACAGAGCACGGGTTGGATATTGATTTCTTAAATCACGCTAAAAAAAAATGGTACGTCCGCAAACAAAATGGGCACGGATGAAAACCCGAAAGAGCTCCGTGAGTAAAAACAGCAGGGCTACCTGCGAGTTTGTGATAACCCAAAAGGGCGCAGACTCGTAAAAAATTCATGCACACTGGCAAGGTCCGCTCGACCTTGTAAGGAGAGCAAGCAGGCGAAGTCTCTCACCCGGAATATTGCTCCTACCATCTGGCAATAGGACATCCTCTCGAAGACTGCTTCACATTCAAAGACTGGCTAGAAGACCAGTATCAACAAAGCAAGTTCGCTCTATCCAGCAGCTGGAGGGTAACTCCGCCGCAGAAGCATGAACCAAAAGCCATGCATGCAACGAGAGTAGAGCCAGATCAACATCGGTCTTGGAAGCGAGGCCGTACTTGCCATATGATAACGCAATCAAAAGGAGAGCCCGAGAATATGGATGACCTCCCATGGTGCTTCAAAAATAATGATGACGAGGTGATCTCAGAGTTTCCGCCGGCACCAAAAGAGCTGGAAGATGGAATACATACTACTGTAGATGATCTCAAGAAAATTGATTTGGGGACAGCAAGTGACCCGCGACTGATATTCGTCAGTAAGTTGTTGTCTGAAGAAAGGGTGGCTACACTAAAAGACGTGCTTATGCAGCATAAAGATTGCTTCGCATGGAACTACTCTGAGATGCCGGGGCTAGATCCAGAAATAGCTGTGCACAGATTGGCGATAGCTCCGGACGTCAAGCCGATCAAACAAGCACCGAGAAGAATGCGGCTCGAGCTTGAGATGAGCATCAACGCCGAGGTCAAGAAACTAATCGACTCCGGTTTTATCCAAGAGGTTCAATATCCTGATTGGATCGCCAACATCGTCCCGGTGATGAAGAAGAATGGGACGGTGCGCATATGTATGGTCTTTCGGGATCTCAATAAAGCCTGCCTGAAAGACGACTTCCCAGTACCAGTCATTGAGCTGATGATAGATAACACGTCCACTCACGAAGTTTTCTCCTTCATGGACGGCTCATCAGGATATAATCAGATAAAAATGCATCCCGAGGACCAGAAGCACACCGCTTTCCGGACCCCTTTGGGCATATTCTGCTACAAGGTGATGCCCTTCAGTCTAAAGAACGCCGGTGCCACCTATCAGAGAGCCATGACGAAGATCTTCAATGACCTCATACATGAAATCGTTGAATGCTATATCGACGACCTCGTAGTTAGAAGCAAATCATACGAGGAACATCTAGAGCATCTGAAGATCGTATTTCAACGCCTTCGGCAATACAACTTGAAGATGAACCCTCTCAATTGCGCGTTTGGAGTTTCCTCAGGCAAATTCCTAGGATTCATCGTCCGACACCGAGGCATCGAGATAGATCCGTCAAAGATCAAGGCGATTATGGAAATGCCTCCGCCAAAGACTCTCAAGCAACTGTGGTCTCTCCAAGGAAAGCTCGCGTATATCCGGCGATTCATAGCTAATCTCTCCGGCAAGTGCCGTCCTTATAGTCACCTAATGAAGAAAGGGACCCCCTTCGTTTGGGATCACAAATGCCAAGGCGCACTAGACGAAATTAAGCAATACCTACAGAATCCGCCGGTGCTGACCGCTCCCGTCAAGGGAAAGCCTCTCATTCTGTATACAACCACTCTCGAAGGTTCTTTAGGCGCGTTATGGGCACAAGAGAACGACCAAGGGAAGGAGAGAGCCCTTTACTATTTGAGTCAAGTTCTACTGGGGGCAGAAAGCAATTACTCTCCCATCGAAAAACACTGCTTGGCATTGATCTTCGCGATAACGAAGCTCAGGCACTATGCGTTGGCCTATGAGGTCCATCTCATATCAAAAGTGGATCCTCTCAAGTACTTAATGTCAAAAGCCATATTAACGGGGCGTCTCGCTAAATGGGCCCTACTCTTGATGGAATTCTCGATAACTTATCGGCCTCTTAAGGCAGTGAAAGGCCAGGCTATCGCCGATTTCCTCGCTGAGCATCCGATACCCGCCGATTCTTCTTTGAATTGCGAACTGTCAGACGAACATGCGTTTGACACGATCGACGGGGATGATGCCCGGTGGGAACTCTATTTTGATGGGGCATCTTCCATGAAGAAGCGTAAACAAAGCACCCCCATAATCAAATCAGGGGTAGGCCTCATCTTCGTAACTCCATAAGGAGGGATAATGCACTTTGCCTTCTCCTTAACAGAGCCGAGGACAAAAAATGAAGCCGAATATGAAGCTTTGATAGCAGGTCTCGAGATTGCCATCGACATGGGAATTGAAAACCTGCTTATATACGGAGACTCCCAACTGGTCATTAGTCAGGTAAATGGCGACTATCAAACATGCAAGCCAGAGTTGGTAAAGTACGGCAAGAAAGTACAGCAGCTGCTGACCCAAATTCCTTCCTACACCTTGGAAAGCATATTGCGTGCTGAAAATAGCAAGGCGGATGCATTAACCAAGCTCGCTAAGGAACTGGCTGACGAGAACCTTGATGACATGAGGATCATTGTACAAAGCCGTCGGGTTCTTGCACCGGCAGAAATATCTCCGGAGTCGTCCGAGGAAAAGGGAGCAACCGAGTAAATGGCTCTACAAGTAAAAGACCGAGAAAAGGTTGAGAATTGGAGAGAAGTCTTTATAAACAACTTCAAATCCCGTCGAACGCCTGAACATGCGTCCTCAAAATATCAGCTCATGAAGCGAGCTCTATCTTTCGCTTTCGTCAATGATACCCTGTATAAAAGATCATTTGATTCTCTGTGGTTAAGATGCCTGGGACCTGAAGAAGCAAAAAGAGTCGTCCAAGAAACTCACGACGGACTCTGCGGTTCTCACCAAGCCGGCCCGAAGATGAAGTTGAAGATCAAAAGGATGGGCTACTATTGGCCCACGATGATTCAGGACTGCCTCGAATACGCGAAGCAAAGCTACTCGTGCCAGATCCATGTGGACTTTATCTATTAGCATCCAAATCCACTACATCCAACGATGGCTAGCTGGCCGTTCGAAATGGGGGGAACTGACATAATCCGTCCCATCGAACCAACATCCTCCAGAGGACATCGATTCATTTTGGTAACAACTGATTACTTCTCCAAATGGGCAGAAGCAATACAGCTGAGGGAAGTGAAGACGGAGAATATCCTTCATTTCTTCAAGACACACGTCATTTATCGGTTTGGAACTCCGAGACGGATCATCTTCGATAACGGGCCAGCCTACAGAAGCCACAAGATCAGCCGTTTTGCACAACGGCATAACATAGACTGGAGATACTCTTCGGTCTATAATCCCCGAGCTAACGGTCTAGCTGAGGCTTTCAACAAAACCTTGACGAAGATTGTGAAAAAGCCGGTGTCTCTAAATAAGAGGGACTGGCACGAGAGACTGCATGAAGCTCTCTGGAAATATCGAACTACGTTCAAAACGGCCACGAACACAACACTGTATGCATTGGTATTCGGTACAGAGGCGGTACTCTCCCTCGAGATAGAGCTACCCTCTCTACGAGTGGCAGTTCATTACGAGCTAACAGACGAAGAGAATGCTTACCTTCGGCTTGAAGAGCTTGACGCCCTTGATGAAACCCGGCTCATAGCGCAACAAAATCTGGAGGCTTATAAAGCAAAGATGACGCGCTCATATGAGAAATTGACTAGGCCGAGAACATTCCGCCAAGGCGAACTCATGCTAGTGGTCAAGAGACCTATGAACCCCAATCGTGCCAAACGGGGAAAATTCGAGCCAAACTATGAAGGCCCGTATATCATAGACAAGGTCTACCAAGGTGGAGCCTATCTACTCATGGACATGCACGGTGAAAGACCTTTCAGGCCAATAAACGGTCGCTTCCTGAAAAAATACTACGCCTAACGAGTCACGGCTTAGGTCAATGATAGATGACGACGACTATGTCCGCTCGCTATCTTCCTAAACCCAAACTCTATAAGTAGTAGCCGGCTAACGGACCGAAACGTCCTTAAACTAAAAACGGACCGAAACGTCCTTAAACTAACAACGGACCGAGACGTCCTTAAACTAACAACGGACCGAGACGTCCTTAAAACTAACAATGGACCGCAATGTCCTTAAACTAACCGTTGACCGAGACGTCGATAAACTACGATGGATTGCAGCATCCCAAAGCTGATACAAAAAAAAATAAAAAAATAGAAAAAAAAAAATAAAAGCGGTATGTCCATAAGCAAAATGGGCACGGATGAAAACTCGAAAGAGCTCCGTGAGTAAAAACAGCAGGGCTACCGACGAGTGTTTGTGAAAACCCGAAAGGGCGCAATCTCGTTAAAAGACACTTGCAGGGTCCTCTCGACCTTGTGAGGAGAAACCACCTGCGTGAGATCCTTACGACTCACAAGGGAGCAACACACTTAGGGATCCCTACGATTCCTAAGGAGAAATTACATTTGCGAGATCCTCACGACTCATAAAGAGAATCCTCTTATGAGACCCTCACGGCTCATAAGATTCAAAAGTCTTAAGTTACAGGGATCTGAACCTGTTCTTAAGCGGCCACCACAATCTATAATACTGCCCTACAAGCGGCTCAATACTGACCCTTGTATACAATCCACGGGCGTGAATAAACATTTCCCTAACAAAGTCTCATCCGTGACTAGGGATATGTCTACACGGTGAACACCCCTTGTAAGCCCTCTCGACTTATAAGGAGAAAACACTCTTGTAAGATCCTTACGACTTATAAGAGATCATGCACTTAGGAATCCTCACGACTCCTAAGGAGAAATTACACCTACGAGATCCTCATGACTCATAGGGAGAAATACCTTTATGAGACCCTTACGGCTCATGAAGTCAAAAGCCTTAGTCGACAGAATCCTAACCCTGTCTACTAAGCCACCTTTGTTCGGCATCGACGAAGGCAAATGATGATTCGCTCCTGGAAATATCCCAGTTGTAGCGATGTTGATGCCGAAATCGGTGTCTAATCCCAAGCTTGCAGCGAAAAACCAGCAAGCCACACATGCATACGAAATAGCCGAAATGATGGGGCAACTTGCAACAAAATCAGCAAGTAAAAAAATATATATATATGCATGCAAAATAGCCGAAATGATTGGGCAACTTGCAATAAAAAGCAGTGAGTAAAAATAAAACAAATAGTCGAAATGATTGGGCATCGTGAAAAATAGCCGAAATGATTGGGCAATCACGACCTTCACGATATAAAAGCTGAAATGATAGAGCATCACGGAATGAAATAAAAAAAAGAATGAAATTTTTGCCCTACAGGTGATATCATGTCAATCCCTGAATACAATCCAGGAGGCGCAAACAAAGAGGGAATCACACCCTTCCTCCCCAAGCTTCATCAGAAGAAGAAGCCAAATCTCAACAGTTCACAGGTAGCCTGGAGATCATCTTAACATCCGTCTCATTACGACAGACACAACATCGAACAAAGCGGAACCGTGGCAACTCCCAGTTCCATGACTCGGCGGTGCACAGATGACCGAGAGTCAAACCCCGACTCCGTGAAATGCGGATAAATTCAACCCCTCCTGGTCACGTGGAACGCGTCTTACGTCAATCCTAACCCCGTGGGAAACGTCCAGAGCGGATCCTGGTCCTCGCAGAGCACGGCAATGGCCCCGTGTGAAGCATCCAGAGTGGAGCCTGGTCCTCGCAGAACACGACAGTGAACCCGTGGGAAGCATCCAGAGAAAAATTCCTGGTCAAGTGGAACGCGGCTTACGTCAATCTTGACCCCGTGGGAAACGTCAAGAGCGGATCCTGATCCTCACAGAGCACAGCAATGATCCCGTGTGAAGCATCCAGAGTGGAGCCTGGTCCTCGCAGAACACGGCAGTGAACCCGTAGGAAGCATCCAGAGCAAAATTCCTGGTCAAGTGGAACGCGGCTTACGTCAATCCTGACCCCATGGGAAACGTCCAGAGCGGATCCTGGTCCTCGCAGAGCACGGCAATGATCCCGTGTGAAGCATCCAGTGTGGAGCCTGGTCCTCGCAGAACACGGCAGTGAACCCGTGGGAAGCATCCAGAGCAAAATTCCTGGTTACGTGGAACGCGGCTTACGTCAATCCTGACCCCGTGGGAAACGTCCAGAGCGGATCCTGGTTCTCGCAGAGCACGGCAATGACCCCGTGTGAAGCATCCAGAGCGGAGCCTGGTCCTCGCAGAACATGGCAATGACCCCGTGGGAAGCATCCAGAGCAAAATTCCTGGTTACGTGGAACGCGGCTTACGTCAAGTCCTGACCCTGTGGGAAACGTCCAGAGCAGAGCATAGCAATGACCCCGTGTGAAGCATCCAGAGCGGGGCCTGGTCCTCGCAGAACACGGCAGTGAACCCGTGGGAAGCATCAAGAGAAAAATTTCTGGTTACGTGGAACGCGGCTTACGTCAAATCCTGACCCCGTGGGAAACGTCCAGAGCGGAGCCTGGTCCTCGCAGAACACGGCAGTGAACCCGTAGGAAGCATCCAGAGCAAAATTCCTGGTTACGTGGAATGCGGCTTACGTCAATCCTGACCCCGTGGGAAACGTCCAGAGCGGATCCTGGTCCTCGCAGAGCATGGCAATGACCCCGTGTGAAGCATCCAGAGCGGAGCCTGGTCCTCACAGAATACGGCAATGACCCCGTGGGAAGTATCCAGAGCAAAATTCCTGGTTACGTGAAACGCGGCTTACGTCAAATCCTGACCCCGTGGGAAATGTCCAGAGCGGATCCTGGTCCTCACAGAGCACGGCAACGACCCTGTGTGAAGCATCCAGAGTGGAGCCTGGTCCTTGTAGAACACGGCAGTGAACCCCTTGTGAAGCAACCAGAGCAAATTCCTGGTCACGTGGAACGCGGATAATGTCAACCCTGACCCCGTGGGAAACGTCCAGAGCGGAGCCTAGTCCTCACAGAACACGGCAATGACCCCGTGGGAAGCATCCAGAGCAACTCCTGATTCTGTGAAATGCAGATGATGATAACCTCACCCACCACTTACGGGTCCTCACGACTCGTAAGGGAGAAAATTCTCTTGTGAGATCCTTACGACTTTCAAGAGACAACACACTTAGGAATCCTCATGATTCTTAAGGAGAAATTACACCTACGGGATCCTCTCGACCTATAGGGAGAAAATTCTTTATGAGACCCTCACGGCTCATAAAATTGAAAAGTCTTAGGAGGCAGATCTTAACCATGAATCCTAAGCCATCATTGTCCTGCAAAGAAATTGAGATAGACTACCCACAGAATACATTTAATAAAAGGGACACTGGCATTTATAGGATGTGATGGGAAACGTTTCATCTCCCCTATTCTCTAGACAGATCCAACGGTCACAAAAGTGACAGCGTTGCACTCACGTGCAGACACGTGAGAGCAATGCTGTGGGGGCATTTGTTCCCTGATTAAAAATCAGGAACTACCTTAATGAGGTATCACGTGCTCACACATGATCAGGGGTCACGTGTGGACACGTGATCTATTTACAGAGTTAAATTCTAAGTAAGCAGAAGTGTAAACAAGCGGCTGAGAAAAGACCCCAATGGGGGGTCACGTGTTCACACGTGACCAAGGGTCACGTGCCAACACGTGATAGGCTTTGAAAGTCTTATAATCTGATAGAATTAAATTCTAATTAAAGGGAAATCAGAAACCTTAAATAGGAAAGTATTTCTTTAAATCTTTCCAAACAAAAGAGGATTATGCTCTGTAAAGTGGAGCACCGTTGGATTAAAAATCTAAGGGTGATTAAAAATCACCAATTTATGGAAAGATTTTAGACAAGGAAAGATTTTCCTAAATTTCACCAAAAAACAACAAACAGAATATCTTTTGGATTTAAAATCCAATGGTGAATAAAATTCACTGTGTGATCTAAAAGATCATAATAGTTATAAAAAACAAATAAAATCTTTCAATGAAAGATTTGCTAAACAAATTGATTCTTTTCCTTCTCCTATAAATAGGAGCCAAGAGAAGAGGAAAATATAGAATTTTGGGATCTTGAAATTTTCCAAAGGTAAATAGCAGAGAGAAAAGAAAAAAGAATTTAATTCTCAAGAAAAGAAACCCTAGGTGAGGAAAAGAAAAGGGAAAAGCTTCACAAAACAAAAAGAGAATTTAATTCTCAATCTAAGAGTTTAACTCTTCTGGAAAAAAAACTTAGTTCTTCCTCTTGTTGAAGATCTGCAGAATCAAATCTCCCCATAGGTTGAGAATTTAATTCTCATCGGGTTAAGATTTTTCCATGCAGATCCAAAACTTAAAGGGGGAATTGAGTTTAGAGAATTTAATTCTCCCAATTCATAGGAATTCAATTCCTTCAAAAATAAAACTAGGGTTTAACCCTATATAAGAATTTAATTCTCTCAATTCACAGGAATTTAATTCCTTCAAAATAAAGCTAGGGTTTAACCCTATATGAGAATTTAATTCTCCTAAATTTATAGGGAATTTAATTCCTCCAAAACAGACAAAGCTAGGGTTTAACCCTATATGAGAATTCAATTCTCCCAAAATCATAGGAATCTAATTCCTTCAAGATAAACAAGACTAGGGTTTAAACCCTATTTAAGAATTTAATTCTTTCAAATTCACAAGAACTTAATTCCTCCTAAATGAAGTTAAGGTTTCACCCTGCATAAGAATTTAATTCTTTCACATAGGAATTTAATTCCTCCAAGGAAACCACAATTAGGGTTTAACCTTATAAAGAATTTAATTCTTAAAGAAATAAAGAGACTTGAAAGATCTCCATGCATGCAAAAGACTTAGGTCACGTGTCCCCACATGACCCCTGAAAAGATCCCCCAAAATGAGAAGGAATTAGCCCTGAGGCAATGCCCCACGTGCTCCTACGTGACCTCCAAAACAACGAGAATAAAAACAAAGGCAGATTCTAACTCAGGCGCTCTCACGTGTTACCACGTGATCCCTTGATAAATACTTTAATAATCAACGCGCAAATCTCCATCACGTGCCAACACGTGATGATCAGAAAATTAAAAGTGTTTAACACTTATCTGCAGAACAAAGTAAAGGAGATCTGGCCCCACCTTTTGTTGCCCTCACCTGTCCCCATGTGACCCCCTTCCTCTCTAGTGTTTAACACTAATTTAAGAGTTTTATTTTCAGTGTTTAACACTGTTGTCTTCTAGTGTTTAACACTAGTTTAAGAATTTTATTTCTAGTGTTTAACACTAAATTGAGAATTGTATTTCCAGTGTTTAACACTATTGTTTTCTAGTGTTTAACACTAAATTGAGAATTGTATTTCCAGTGTTTAACACTGTTGTTCTCTAGTGTTTAAACACTATTGTTAGCCAAATTGGCTAATTCTCCAGAGGCAAAAACCTCCCTTTCAATTAAATCTCAAAGTTGAGTAAAACTCAAAGCTATAATGTTTAATACTCAGTCAAAGACTAAAAATGTTACCAAAGCCCTCAAACCCTTGTTTAAGCATTGCTAAATGATGAGGGACTGAACCCAGAAAAATGTCCAATGGTCCAACAAAAGGCCAACACTTCAAATTTAACTGGACTTAGCCCAAGTTGGCCATAAGTCCTCAATTCAGACTTAACTGAGCCAACGTGCTCATAATTTAATTAATTGATCTCGGTTCCAAATTGGACTACAGATCACTTAATCCACTTTGGTTCGAGGGTACATCTCTTCACTCCTCTGACATTTGTCGTTGTAATCCTTTAACGTCTTCAGAGAGGTGATGGGTCCCAACAACCACACATTTCACGGACTATGATATCCTTAACCTTGACTGTGAGGTCTTTAAAATCACGGACTATGATGTCCTTAACCTCAACCGTGATGTCTTTAAACTAACATTGGACTGTGGGGTCCTTAAACCCACGGACTATGATGTCCTTAACCTCGACCGTGATGTATTTAAACTAACATCGGACTGTGGGGTCCTTAAACCCATGGACTATAATGTCCTTAACCTTAACCGCGATGTCTTTAAACTAACAATGGACCGAAATGTCCTTAAACTAACGATGGACCGTAATGTCCTTAAACTAATTGACCGCAATGTCACTAAACTTAGAGCCCAATTGTTCTCTTGTTGGATCTAAACGATCCCATTAAGTTGATCTTAGTCTAAAATTAGACTAACGTATCCCTAACAAACGTTTAAGTTGATTTTAGTCTCAAATGAGGCTAACGTATCCTTAAACCCAATCCCCCAAACCCAAATCTAAGAAAGATACAGATTTAGACCAGTCCATGCCCTACGGGCGACAACATAAATTAGTTTCCGTATACAATCCATGGGCAACCACAAACAAAACAAATACCCACGACATGAAGTGACCATTTGAAGAAGGAGAAAGTTGTTATCGCGATGCGGTAGCGTAATTAACTGCAGGGGCTTGCGCCTGCAGGGAAGAGCGTCCCCACAAACAAAAACCCCTCAACGAGGGGGAATCTGACGAAGTCTGCTACATCGGCTGCATCCGTTTAAACTTTCGATACATGGTGCCATAAATCAACTTGGCATCTTCGTAGAGGTGGACGTATAGCACCAATTAGTATCTGCGCCAAAATTCAGGCAAGACGTTCACCGCATCTCCACCGCGTCTTTCGGAGGGGAACAACTATTTTTCTTTATTTGAATAAAAAGTTTTTCCTATTTATTGTTCCCTAATTAAATCCTATCTTTTTCTAGTTTTATTCAAAGCCCAAATTCCTATTTCTATTAAACCTCACCCAATGTCCCAAAATCGAAACCCAAACTCTTTTCTCATTTCTTTTCCCCAACAATCTCTTTTCTTTTTTTATTTCTTTTCAAATTCCCAAACCAAATCTCTCTTTCATTATCTCATTAAACCGCATTTTAATTCTCAAAATAAATCTCATTATTCACTATTTGATTTTCCCCTTAACCTCATTAATCCCCATAAATTTCCTTTGACACCCAAATCAAATTCTCAATTAAATCCTCAAATTAATCCAATTAAATACATACTAAATTCAATTCTCTCTCCCCCTCTCTGTTCACTCTCTTTCTCTATCCCTCCCTCACTTCCTTCCTCTCTCATCTCCCTCTCCCTCTCCCTTGCGTTTCCCTCTCAACTCCGCCCAAACACCACCATGAGCTACCTCCGCCTATGACGACCTACACCGGGCCCCCTCCTATTCCGCTATGTTCCCTCACACCTCATCCTTGACACACACCCCTTACCGCCGACCAAAGCTATCGCCTACTTTCCCCTGAGCACCGCCAGCGAGTCCCTCCCTCGACACCTCCCTCTTTCCCTATCACTTGTGAGTCCAACCCCGGACATCACCCCGCTATTACAACCACCGGCAACCCCCTCCTCCCTTCACCACCCTCATCAACACCACCATGAGCACCCACCGTCGTTTCTTCCTCCGTCGATGAGCTCGAGCCCCACTCCCTCACCTTCTCATCCTCCTGCACCACCTCCGACACCACTCCCCTACGCCGTACTCGAGCTTCATCCCCTCACCTTACCTCACAACTCCATAGCCGACTCTCCCCCTCTCAAACCTCCATTGCCGACCACCTCAACCGCACCTCTTTCTTCTCGAAGCCACCTTATCCCTAAACTTTATCAACCCCACGACCACAACCCTTGCTGCCATCGAACCTATCACCTTCAATCCAACCGAGAACTCCATCATCAGTTGAAAACAAAACCCAAACATCGGCCTGCACCATCACCGTCCGGACTACCCTGCGCCGTTGGATCTCTAGGCTGCCGATGAGCCGCCGCCGACACCTTCACCTCACCGCCACTCTGAGACCAAACACTCGTGCCCGTTTTATGCCCACACCAATGCTACTACATGCCCCGACTCGTGCCCATTCCCTGTCTAGTACCGTGTCGCCATCACACCACGTACGCACCGCCTGGTGCCCGGTACAGTGTCGCCACCGTGCCTGATTTCGTGTCACCGTCTCATGCGTCGAGGCGAACCCTACCGTTCTTCGCTTCTATATCAGCGACCGAAGGCAAATGGAAACCTCCTTCCCTTGCAAATCATGATACTATAGCTTATATAAATTATATCATATTGTTACATAATTAGAGCTATATACGTATACGTGTTATCATGCATAGATATATCAATTCCATTATAGTGATAAGTTTATTTGAACACATATACCTCGAGTCATCATGTTTGGTCATATTGGATCAAACCCACCTTGGGTATATTGATCGTATGAATATAATTTAGTTTTTTCATGAATTAATCGGGTTAGATTGTCACTTGTGTACACCGGTCAAGTGCTCAATGTGAAAACCAAATCAATTGTTGCGGAACTTATGTCTAATAGATTAATTTAGCGATAATGGATAACATGTAAGAAGTTGAGTCGAAAATACTGACCCTAACACCGTGAAATGTCACCTCCACTTAAATCCACCAAATCTGAAATTTCCCGTACACCTAACTTGTGAAAATCGTAATAATTTGGATATATACAGGAATGCAGTGTTTGAGGGATCGTATCAAAACCGACTAAACAACCTAGAATCCCATATAATTTATATTATGTTTCTATTTTAAAGTGGTAACGAAAACTGTTTGGGAATGCGGCTCTGGACTGCAACCCAAAGCAACACTGCTTGTCGACACTTGAAATAAATACTTTTAAAACTCTGTGTGAAAATGGTATTATGCGGAACCCTATACCATTGTGAATATTAATCTGTTAGATAACTATTGGAGGTGGTCTCATTCGTTTTTACCATCGTTTTTTATTTTAATCATATTTTAAATTATCAATACATACTGCAGTCCCAAGCAGGGACAGAACGTATACTCCGATCTTAAATAATGCATAATTCCCAGCACATAGCGGATATTATCGATTCGTCTGGTGCGTTGGAAACCTAACTGATAAAGATAATATTATCCAACTTTAGCATAACCTAATTATGATTCCAACAGGGTGAAAACTGTGTTACGAAATGGACTTTCGGCTCAGGAACTGAACTTCCAGCAGAGAACACTTAAAAAGAAACGATTGTAATTTGCGAACCCGAAACCTGATTAACTTGAAACCAAATTCGTTGAATTTATGATTAAGTTTACCCTTTATACCTTTTGTATCACTTATATTGCATATGATTTTTTTAGCGGCATAATTCACATATTTACCCAATTGCGATACCTTTTGCGATAGTAAGCACCCTTATTAATTCTTAGTGTATAATGCATTGTCAAACGTGAATGGTATCGGTTTAGTTATTTAGAGTACGCCAGTAAAATGTGAACGATTCGTGATAGTGAACAACACAGTGAATAGTGAATAAATCGGTGTTATTGGTGCATACTTGTATACAACTAGCCTATACTTATAAATAGTGAAACCTGGGGAAAATGGGGAAATCGAAGTGGAAAAGAACTTGTATTTAGCGGGGTTAGTGATTTAGAGGATGATCATTCAAACAGCGACTCTTATATATATTAGGTTTGGACTTAGCGGTCCGGCTGACAGGGTTATGTCCCGGGCAACAGTGGGTCGTAGTCTCGGGTATGCACAAGACCCTCGGTAAACATGATTACTCCTTTCCGCAAACTCGATTTCAAAATTGACTTGGAGACCAGTAGGAACACAGGTCATATATTGTATTGATTGTAGACATATCGATTACTTGAATTCACTGTCTCCACTGTTATTACTTTTATTTCTTGCCTCAATATTATTATTATAATATTGCTATTTGTGTCGTCCTGACGACCTGAGTATGCATGCTCAGTGATAGAAGTGGATCCGTCTGATCTCGAGAAGACCGCGGAGATCCAGGCCAGTGAACCAGTTGTATTTTTTCCTTGATATCCCTGATTAGTTACCCTTTTTGTTTACTTCCATTGCGCTCAGTTTCCTTTACATCTGATAATTCTAGTGACTGCATTCTCTTCATCCGTGTTGTGTTTTACTGATTACAATATAATGCTAGAAGCCGAAGTGTGACTACGGTAGGATTTTTCCTTGATCGTAGGAGCGTGGCTGGCCTAGTCACCCTCGTATTCCATATTTTAGGAAATAGGGCGTGACAAGGTTCTAGCTTGGTATGGGATGGAGGAGATTAGGCCCGTGTCTTCTCGCTTTGAAGCGCACTTCAGGCTTTCTGCTATGTTATCACCAAGGTCAGATGCAGACAGAGAGCATTGACAGGTTATGGAGTGGATCCTGAAATGTTTAAGAGATAGTGATAGGTTCGGCGCATCATTCAGCGGAGGCAGTGTTGATGGGTGCATTATGACAATGTATGGTGATATCACTGATATGGACAGATGGAGGTCGACGACGGGTGTCATGTTGGGTACAAATGCAGTGCCAGGTAGATTGATGTTTTATCCAGGTATCGCGCAATCAACAACAAAGGCAAGTTTGGTAACCGTCTTAGAGGCGGTTATGGGGACCATATATTTGTGGAGAAAGTTTGGTTTGAGAGTTCCACAAGAGGCGAGAGTGTTCTTCTTGAAGGCCGAGAAGAAAGTAACGTCTCTTACTAAAGTTGGTATTCTAGAGAATCCGGTGTTGACATATGAGTCTCATTCTCTTTAGTTTTGATTATTTTACAAAAACCATATTTCAAAGATCATATATGTTACTAACCATGTTAGATAAATAAAAGTGCTTACACAGTGGATTTATTCAAGTACGAGAACAATTGACACTGCAATTGACATCTCAACAGTAACAGCGAAAGACTCAGAAGACCAAAAGGCATGTTCAAAGGAAATACTGAAGAAGTCGACCAACGGACGTATTCAAGATTTTTATTTTCTTTGAGTCTAGAATCGACATCAATGCTTATAATCTCTTTTCTGATCTTAACTTTCCATATTAGATTCCTTATTACTTAATGAGATATCTATACTTTTTATTAGTGTTTTCAAAATAAACATATCATTTTAAAATATTTTATATATCCTAAAAGGCATTTGTGTCTGAAATAAACATCGGACGTGTAACACCCTAGTTCATTTATACCAATTCTTTTGGGTATTTCTTTATTAATGGCTATTTCTTGATTTCTTGTGTTTTGGGTGTGAATAGTGAAATTGGTATCCGTGTTTGCATCCGACCCGACCGGCATGCTGGAAACCCGTCTTGATTCCTGTTTATGATTTATCCCGGCTAGTTATGAGAATCCGTGCACTTTCATATTGTATAACTGCATTATATCTGACATCTGCATATTTTCAATATGATATATAAAGTCAAATAAAATATTTTAAAAATATCTAACATGACATGTATCATACCCCTAACCCTATTGTAGCATCCGTACATCATGTTCTCGTCCCGTTTAGTGAAACGGACTCGTTTGGATAGCTATGTGCACGCTACGTGTATCCGTTCTTGGGGGTATACATTTTCGTTACCCGGTTATAATATTTTGGTTTTGGTTAATACGTATATTATCCGCATTTTTAAACCGTAATGTTAGACCCGACCCGGACGTGTTTTAGACTATTTTTGTTTTAGCCAAAATCTCAAAATATATAATATAAAATTCTTTTATATATTAAACTGTTTTATATAAGTTTATTTAAACTAAAATATATTTTTATATAATAAAATCCTAACACTACCAATTCAGTTCTCTCTCTATCTATATATATATATATATATATATATATATATATATATTATATATATATATATTATATATATATATATTAATCTTTTACCCAATCCTAACAGTTATATATATATATATATATATATATATATTAATCTTTTACCCAATCCTAACAGTTAACCCACTCTCCTCTCTCTACATATATTATATATAGATTTCCTAAATATTTTACATCTAAATCCCAACCTGATGAGGCTCGATATCGGTGACTCTCCAGATGGTGACATGTTGCAGATGACGTGTCCCAGAACCTACAAGAAAAGATCAAGAACTTCAGTTGGGGACACACCTCGGGCCCCTGGCCCGAGGAGTCTCTCGACCTTTGGTGACCTTCCAGACCTCCCCCGGCTGGCCTCCGAGCTATCACAGAAGCAAGATGCATCAGCCTCCCGCTCATGCCCGAGCCTCCCACCGAGCTCATCTTCCTCGGTCTCACCGATAGACCCGCAGCACTGATCACAGGCGCCTCCTGTCACGCCTCGCTTCCCAGTGTACGGGCAGAGGACACGACGAGACCACTACGTATTTACTCAGAAGTAAATACGCTAAGCGTATCTAAACAATATAAAAGAAATATACATAAGAGACAAATGTAATGAACAACAACTTTATTTATTAACATTCTTTTGTACAATGCATCTAAAAAGTAAATACATGGAATGGAAAGCAATGCCTAAACAGTGGTATAACAGAAATGAAAATACAGAATGTAAATGTGTACAAAAAAATTAAAGTTCTGGATCGTAAGCAAGCTGGTCCAAGTCCTTACTGGTGGGCTCGATCTCCTGAAGATCCGAATCACCTGACAACATTCCAAAGAAGAAAGAAAGGGAATGTCGTCAGCGAAAATTTCGCTCGATAAGTCCCAAAGATAAGGGAGAAGAAGAATAGACAGAGAGAGTGTGTGACTTTAAAGTTATATTATATTGTTATAATGTTGTATTTAGTGTTAACGCTGTTGTTTGTAGCTTGGTACAGAAGAGGCCAGTGTATACGAGAGGAGTCTCAGTAGACCAGAGACTACGGTGAACGGAATGTATAAGGAACCGTTTATGCCATGGTACAACAGCAATGAAATACAGGTTAGGTGTCTTAAATCTTGCAGTCTCGTGCCACTTCTAACACTTTCCGTACCAATCAACCCCTTAAACCCCGCGATATCTTGATTGTATTGTTTGTATTGTATTGTCTTGTATTATAGATTGTATAGATGGATGACTTGCCGAAACCATGATATCAGTAACTGGATGTAACTGGAGAATCATGTAAATGGAAGTATATCCATGGTTCGGTTCAGTCAATACAGATTGAATAGATTGAACAGATTGATTATATGGATTCATGGATTCGTATTGAATTGTAGTTGTACTTGAATCATATTCAAGTCAGATTATTTAAAATGAGACTCAGTCTGAGTCAGACAAAAAAAGAAATTGAAATCCTGAATTGGGTTTTGATGTTATCGGTAACCGCTGCACATGGACGGCAGGATTTGTGTCTTTTTCAAAGACGATTACCGTGTTGATAACACCGTTGTTAAGTTGTCTACCTTAAATAGGCAAGCGCACATTTCTCCGGCTCCCTGAGGCTCAAGAGACTGGTCGCGCTTAAACCTATATTTACTAGGGTCCTTATTGTAATTTATAAACTTGAGGGGTTTTATGTAAAAATAATTTTGTATAATTTTCAAAATACACCTCAAGTATTTTATTATCGTCTTTAGAGTTTTCATGGATGTAGATTTTATATATGTGATATTTCTAGTGAGTAAAACCTAATTTTCATAATATATGGTATTTAATTGTAAAGTATTGATCTTGTATGGAATTGCATGGTATTTTCATGTAAAGTGATTCTTTTGATTTAGAAAAGTTGGAATATTTATATTATATCAAAAATTAGATATTTTGATGATATATATATATATATATTTATATAAAATAATTTTAATTTATTATTTTTCTAGAAATCTCATTTTCTTAAGATATTTGTATTTTTAAATCTTTCGAGACCGTATGCTCCTTGCGGAGGTCTGCATCTCGCACTACTAAGCCCGAGGATGAGCGATAATCCGCAACATCCTGAACGGGTTCCCCAAATGGGTTGTAGCGGCGCTTTGCAAAGATTTTCTTAAAATACATAATCTTGTAGAAAAAGGTATTGTAGTTTATGGTAGTTATTTGTAAGAATCGTATTTCCGTATTTTAGTTTCCCAAGAGATATTGTGCTATGTTGCATATGAGTGTTGTGAGGAGGTAGGTCATTACCTCGTGAACTATCTAAAGGTATAGCAAGGGTAATGGTGTTTTATGTCGAAACTAAACTATATGGTATTTTTCTGAAAAAGTGCGATAAAAATTACAATATGAATTCTTTTTCTATGAAACTTGTTCAATAGGTTTTGTTAATGTTTAATGGTCATGATCTGCAAGTTTGGTATTGTTGTATTTAAGAAAATTGGAACTTTTTAAAGAAAACCGAATCGGAAGTCGGATTAACTCCGCTTCCGTCGGGTTTTAGAAATGAAAGTTTTCAGAATAAAAGAGAGAAGAGGGAGGAGAGACTTACTGGATTTCAGATTAGAGGAGAGGGAGAGGGATTGGTAGGAGGTGCCGGTGCGTCGTTTCGTCGCCGGGAGCTCCTTCGGTCGTCGTCAGAAGTTCGTCGGCACTTCGCCCTTCGCTAACTCCACTTGTACACAAAAGTTCTAGGGATTTTCTTGAGAATTTGGACAGAGTTTGTGAGTGAGGGGTGTGTGAATTGGAGTAGTATTTATAGGAAAAGATTAGGGTTAGGGTAGATGAAAGGGTGTGAAATGATGTATTAAAAATTGTAAGAGTAAATAGGTGTTTTTATTGGCTCTGTAAATGTGTAGGTAAAATAAACTGTACACGGGTTATGGGGAGGTAAAAAGACAGAGAAGTCAAGAAGGAACAACTCGGATTCAGGCGAGTTAGGCCGGCGGCGGTGGGCGATTCAGCCGAGTCGCCGGCCTAAGTCGGCCGAGTCGCCGGCCCAAGTCGGCAGAGTCGGGTCGGGGCTCGTCGCCACGTGTCCCTTGTCGATTTGTCTACCCCCTGAGGTCGTTTGTTTTTAGTGTGACCTTTGGGTTTACGGGGTAAGCACGTGTAGACTCTTGGGCTTCTAAAAATATTAAAAGAAATCAATATAAAAAATAATGTGGCTAATGGGATTTGAACTCTGGTGCTTTGGTTCAGCAGTGTAAGATCTTACCAATGAGCTACAAGCTCTTGCTTGCTGTACAAAAGCAAATTAAATACTTATAGTACTCATAGGAAATGTAAATACCCCAAGTATATATTAACTTTAAATCAAATTTATGTACACAAGAAATGGAGTTGTTACAGTCTACCATTCTTACAAAAATTTCGTCCTCGAAATTTACAATTTATTTTAAGGACTAGTTTACAAATAGGTGAGGATATCTTAAACGCATCTTATCTTCCCTTTCCCAAGTCGATTCTTCTAGAGTGTCTTTTCTCCACAATACTCGAACCAAGTTGACTTCCTTGTTCCGAAGTGAGTTCACTTTCCTGTCCAGTATCTCAACAGGTTGTTGCTCACAAGATAAGTCGGATTGTACAGTGAGCTCGGAATGATCGAGAATATGGCTGGGGTCACTCACATACCTCCTGAGTTAGGATATGTGGAACACATTGTGCATTCCTTCCAATGAAGGTGGAAGCGCCAATCGGTATGCCACTTCACCGACTCATTCGAGTATGTCGAACGGTCCAATGTATCTCGGACTTAGCTTACCCCGTCATCCAAATCGAATCACTCTGCGGTTTAGAGATATCTTTAAGAATACGTGATCTCCCGGATGGAACTCCAAGTGACGTCGCTTTGCATCAGCCCAGTGCTTCTATCGATCTTGGGCTATGCGCATCTTTTCTTTGATAGTACGAACCATATCAACAGTTGCTACTATCATCTCAGATCCAAGGAATTCTCTATCTCCAATGTCGTCCCAACTTAATGGTGATTGACACTTCCTTCCATAAAGCGCTGCAAAAGGTACCATTTCTATATTTTTCTTGGTAGCTGTTGTTGTATGAAAACTCCATAAGATGTAGGTGATCTTCCCACGATCCTCCGAAGTCTAACATACACGCTCTGAGCATATCCTCCAAGATCTGAATAGTTCGCTTAGACCGACCATCTGTTTGCAGATGATAAGCCATGCTGAAGTTCAGACTTGTTCCCAAGCTTGCTTGCAGACTCTGCCAAAATTGCGATCGGAACCTGGTGTCTCGATTGGAGACAATGCAGACCTGTACTCCATGAAATCGCACAATTTCCTATATGAGTTCATAGGTATCAGGGATAGTACATGTTCGAAGAGTTTAAATCTTAAGTAGATTTTTACCTCCATGTACTTCTTTGCTAATGTCTCAGTTGATTGGCCAATTCGAAATGGGATGAAGTGAGCCGACTTTGTGAGTCGATCCACAATAACCCATACCGCATTGTTACCCTTTGTGCTGCGAGGAAGTGCAGTCACAAAATCCATTGTGATATGTTGCTACTTCCATTCTGGGATCGGTAACGGTTGAAGTAATCCAGCAGTCCTGTGATGTTCAGCCTTTACTTGCTGACACACCAAGCATTTAGCGACGCTTCCAGCTACTTCACGCTTCATTCCATGCCACCAGTAATTCTGACGTAGATCTTTATACATCTTTGTACCTCCAGGGTGTACTGAGTAGGGAGAGCTGTGAGCTTCTTTCATTAACTCTTCCCGAACAGAACCTTTTGGTACACATAATCTGCTGTCGTATCTCAAAGATCCGTCTTCATGGATGATGAAGTCTATTCTGAGTCCATTCTCCACTTGTTTTATGATCTTTTGCAACTTAGCATCACTTGCTTGAGCTGCTTTGATCTGATTGACAATGGTAGATTGAACTTGTAAATTCATCAAACTTGAAGCTTTGCCTGGCATGACTACTTCAATCTCCATCTGATGCAAGTCTTGTTGAAGCTTCCACTGAGCGGTGAGATTCATTGCTAATGATTGGCGACTAAGGGTATCAGGTACCACATTCACCTTCCCTGGGTGATATTGCAGGTTGATGTCAAAGTCCGCCATGAGTTCTAACCGTCGTCTCTGCCGCATATTAAGCTCCTTCGGAGTAAACACATATTTCAGACTCTTGTGATCTGTGTATATGTTCACTAGTTCACCAAGAAGATAATGGCGCCAAATCTTAAGAGCAAAAATGACGGCTGCCAATTCCAAATCATGTGTCGGATAATTGCGCTCATGAGTCTTCAGTTGTCTTAAAGCATAAGCTACAACTCTTCCGTGCTGATGTAGAACACATCCTAATCCCTTACTGGATGCATCACAATGCACTTCGAAACCTCCAGATTGATCCGGTATAATGAGAATAGGCGCTGATGTCATCCTTGACTTGAGTTCTACGAAAACTTGTTCGCATGCTTCTGACCACAAAAATTCTTCATCCTTACGTATGAGCTTGGTCAGGGGTGTTGCTATCTTTGAAAAGCCTTCAATGAACCTTCGGTAATATCCAGCTAAACCCAAGAAACTTCAAATGTCCTTCACTGACTTTGGTGTCGGCCATTCGCTTACTGCTGAAACTTTCGCTGGATTTATAAAGATTCCTTCGCCTGATACGATATGTCCAAGAAAACCAACTTGATCTAGCCAAAACTTGCACTTGCTGTATTTGGCAAAGAGCTGATGTTGTCGTAGAGTTTCCAGGACAATTCTCAAGTGTTCGGCGTGTTCTTTCCGACTCTTTGAATACACCAGGATGTCATCGATGAAGATGACAACAAACCTATCTAAGTACTCTCGGAAAACATGATTCATTAGGTTCATGAATATTGTCGGTGCGTTGATCACTCCAAATGGCATCACAAGAAATTCGTAATGTCCATAACGAGTCCTGAATGCCGTTTTGTGGATATCAGATTCCTTGACCTTCACCTGATGATAACCTGAACGAAGATCTAATTTGGAGAAAACACAAGATCTACTTAGCTGATTGAATAAATCGTCGATACGCGGTAGCGGATACTTGTTCTTTATAGTTACTTCTTTCAAGGCTCTATAATCGATGCACATTCTGTATGAACCTTCCTTCTTCTTCACAAGCAATACTGGTGATCCCCAACTTGACGTGTTGGGACGAATCCATCCTTTCGCCAATAATTTGTCCAACTGAGTTCGGACTTCCTTCAAACCTTCCGGACTTAATCGATAAGGTGCTTTGATCACCGATTGTGCTCCTGGTACTAAATCAATGCTGAATTCAAGAGCTCGATCGGGAAGCAAACCTGATATATCGTCAGGAAATACATCGTCAAACTCTTGAACTACTTCTGGCTTTGATCCTTCCTCCGCTTGAGTTGCTGCAATCATTGCCTTCTTCGGCTTTGCCTTGTAAGTACTTGGCTCCAGGGTACAGTCTCCACTTTTGAAATAAAAGACCGGATGGTCTAGAATCTCGAACAATACCGTCCTTTGACGACAGTCGATGGTAGCGTAGAAGGTTCCTGGCCAATCCATTCCTAGAACCACATCGAAGTTCGGTATGTCCAGCACCTTGAAGTCAGCATAGAATTCTCTGCTGCAGAGGACTACTGGACACAAGATGTATCCTATTGTTGCCTTTAGAACGCCGTTCCCTGAACTGACATTCCAGCTGGATACAAGTGGTGTGACTGGAATCGCATGAGTTCGGACGAACCGTTGCGACATAAAGCAGTGAGATGCTCCAGTATCGAAAAGTGCTAGTGCAGGAAGTGAGGCTACTAAGATTGTACCTAAGGTATGTGGGATATGTTTTAGGTATAGGAAAAATATATAGTTAGGTAGTAAGACTGAAAGAAAAGCTTGAGAAGAAATGGTTACCAGTGATGACTTGGCCAGTGGCCTCAGCTTCTTCCATGGTCATCGTGAAAGCCTGTCGCCGTGGTACGTTCCTCCTGGCCGGAGGAGCATTCCTCATAACATTCCATTGAGCTTGATGGAACTGACGAGGAGGTGGTGCAGTCGGTGGTCCTCTAGATGGTGGAGCGGGGAGAGCGAGTCTACGAGCAAGTACCTGAAGGGCTGGTCGCTGTTGGTAAGTGATTGCTGGCCTGAGTGCAGCAATTGGGTTGTGTCTTATGGGACAAGACCCAATGCCATGAGTAGCTGAGCCGCAGACTAAGCAAAGACGGTTGGATCACCGGCAGTCTTTCATCAGATGCCCATCTCTCTTGCAGTAGGTACAAAAGGCTGAGCTGGGTCGGTTGATTGGTACTCCCGGTCTCCTTAGCACAAAAGATGGCCTTGATGAGGATCCTCCTGCCATCTGGTTGGCAGGGCGCTTAATTTCAGCAGATTGAGATCTGCCCCTCATCTTTACCACCGCCTCATAACGGCGGGCAGCTTTCAGAGCCGATTCATGAGTCGGAAAATCTCCTGTGGCCAGTGCAGCCTGGATCTCCGAATCTAAACCTTGTTGAAATCGACGGGCTCTGATCTCATCCGTCGGTATCAGGTGTGCCACAAATCTGTTAAAGTATTGTGTTAGCTGTGTAGTATGTGATATATTGAAAAAAATCGAATTATTGAGACATATCTTACCGACTGAGCATGGTGAACTCAGCGTCATATTCATCTACCGACTTGGTCCACATTGAACCTTGTTGCAGATGGATGAACTGATGTTCCATGTCAAACCTGGCAGTCTCAGGGAAGTATTTTGCGTCGACATGTCGCGGAAAGTCTTTCATTCGATGGGTTGATCAAGACGGCTTTCTTCCGCCTTCCACTAGACCCGTGCATTGTCCGTGAGTTGCATCTTCACAACTCGGACCCAAACTATCTCTGGCACTTGTGCCGCAGCCAGATCATCTTCGATACTCTGAGCCCATTCTTCAGCTTCTAGAGGGCTCTCTTTTCTTGAGAACTGTTTGGGGTGCAAAGCCCCGAATTGCATCACCCCTGGCACTTCTGCTCTGTTCAGTTCATCAGGATAGCAGTCTGCTGCTGCTGTCCTTCCAGGAGGCTGCGGATCGCCTCAAGCAGAACCGTCTGCTCGTTGATCGGAGCAGGGACGGCAGGTGTGAGTGGTAGTGGTGGAGGTGTATTATTGACATTGGTTCTAGTGTTGTTCGGGGAATCCATAACCTTGAATGAAAAATTTTGGGTTAGGCAGATTCAAAGTGTGTGAAATGATAAGATTCAAGGAATATGAATTGTAAAGAATGTTTTAGTTGCTGGTTCTTTTGTTATATTTCTTAGGTTGTCCACACAGAGCTAAACTGCATGGTAGGATTCCATACAGCTCTGACCTGCATGGGCCACCAACAAAACCTGTCACGCCCCGCTTCCCAGTCTACGGGTAGAGGACGCGACGAGGCCGCTACATATTTACTCAGAAGTAAATACGCTAAGCGTATCTAAGCAATATAAAAGAAATATACATAAGAGACAAATGTAATGAACAACAACTTTATTTATTAAAATTCTTTTGTACAATGCATCTGAAAAGTAAATACATGGAATGGAAAGCAATGCCTAAACAGTGGCATGACAGAAATGAAAATACAGAATGTAAATGTGTACAAAGAAAATTAAAGGTCTGGGTCGTAAGCTAGCTGGTCCAAGTCCTCGCTGGTGGGCTCGATCTCCTAAAGATCCGAATCACCTGACAACATTCCAAAGAAGAAAGAAAGAGAATGTCGTCAGCGAAAAAATCACTCGGTAAGTCCCAAAGATAAGGGAAAAGAAGAATAGACAGAGAGAGAGAGAGAGAGTGACTTATAAAGTTATATTATATTGTTATAATGTTGTATTTAGTATTAACGCTGTTATTGTAGCTTGGTACAGAAGAGCCCAGTGTATACGAGAGGAGTCTCAGTAGACCAGAGACTAAGGTGAGCGGAATATACAAGGAACCGTTTATGCCACGGTACAACAGCAATGGAATACAGGTTAGGTGTCTTAAATCTTGCGGTCTCATGCTATTTCTAACACTTTCTGTACCAATCTACCCCTTAAACCCCGCGATATCTTGATTGTATTGTTTGTATTGTATTGTAAATTGTATTGTCTTGTATTATAGATTGTATAGATGGATGACTTGCCGAAACCATGATATCAGTAAATGGATGTAACTGGAGAATCATGTAAATGGAAGTATATCCATGGCTCGGTTCAGTCAATACAGATTGAATAGATTGAACAGATTGATTATATGGATTCATGGATTCATATTGAATTGTAATTGTACTTGAATCATATTCAAGTCAGATTATTTAAAATGAGACTTAGTCTGAGTCAGACAAAAAAAGAAATTGAAATCCTGAATTGGGTTTTGATGTTATCGGTAACCGCTGCACATGGACGGCGGGATTTGTATCTTTTTCAAAGACGATTACCGTGTTGATAACACCGTTTGTTAAGTTGTCTACCTTAAATAGGCAAGCACCCATATCTCCGGCTCTCTGAGGCTCAAGAAACTGGTCCCTCTTAAACCTATATTTACTAGGGTCCTTATTGTAATTTATAAACTTGAGGGGTTTTATGTAAAAATAATTCTGTATAATTTTTAAAATACACCTCAAGTATTTTATTATCGTCTTTAGAGTTTTCATGAATGTAGATTTTATATATATGATATTTCTAGTGAGTAAAACCTAATTTTCATAATATATGGTATTTAATTGTAAAGTATTGATCTTGTATGGAATTGCATGGTATTTTCATGTAAAATGATTCTTTTGATTTAGAAAAGTTGGAATATTTATATTATATCAAAAATTAGATATTTTGATGATACATACATACATATATATATATATATATATATATATATATATATATATATATATATATATATATTTATATAAAATAATTTTAATTTATTATTTTTCTAGAAATCTCATTTTCTTAAGATATTTGTATTTTTAAATCTTTCGAGACCGTATGCTTCTTTTGGAGGTCTGCATCTCGCACTACTAAGCCCGAGGATGAGCGATAATCCGCACCATCCCGAACGGGTTCCCCAAATGGGTTGTAGCGGCGCTTTGCAAAGATTTGTTTAAAATACATAATCTTGTAGAAAAAGGTATTGTAGTTTATGGTAATTATTTATAAGAATCGTATTTCCGTATTCTAGTTTCCCAAGAGATATCGTGCTATGTTTCATATGAGTGTTGTGAGGAGGTAGGTCATTATCTCGTGAACTATCTAAAGATATAGCAAGGGTAATGGTGTTTTATGTCGAAACTAAACTATATGGTATTTTTCTGAAAAAGTGCGATAAAAATTACAATATGAATTCTTTTGCTATGAAACTTGTTCAATAGGTTTTGTTAATGTTTAATGGTCATGATCTGCAAGTTTGGTATTGTTGTATTTAAGAAAATTGGAACTATTTAAAGTAAACCGAATCGGATGTCGGATTAACTCCACTTCCGTCGGATTTTAGAAATGAAATTTTTCAGAATAGAAGAGAGAAGAGGGAGGAGAGACTTACTGGATTTTAGATTAGAGGAGAGGGAAAGGGATTGGTAGGAGGTACCGGTGCGTCGTTTCGTCGCCGGGAGCTCCTACGGTCGTCGTCGGAAGTTTGTCGGCGCTTCGCCCTTCGCTAACTCCACTTGTACACAAAAGTTCTAGGGATTTTCTTGAGAGTTTGGACAGAGTTTGTGAGTGAAGGAGTATGAATTGGAGTGGTATTTATAGGAAAAGATTAGGGTTAGGTTAAATGAAAGGGTGTGAAAAGATGTATTAAAAATTGCATTAAAAATAGAGTAAATAAGTGTTTTTATTGGCTCTATAAATGTGTAAGTAAAATAAACTGTACAGGGGTTATGGGGAGGCAAAAAGACAAAGAAGTCAAGATGGAACAACTCGGATTCGGGCGAGTTAGGCCGGCGGCGGCGGGCGATTCAGCCGAGTCGCCGGCCCAAGTCGGCCGAGTCACCGGCCCAAGTCGGCAGATTCGGGCCGGGGCTCGTCGCCACGTGTCCCTTGCCGATTTGTCTACCCCCTGAGATCGTTTGTTTTTAGTGTGACCTTTGGGTTTACGGGGTAAGCACGTGTAGACTCTTGGGCTTCTAAAAATATTAAAAGAAATCAATATAAAATATAATGTGGCTGATGGGATTTGAACTTTGGTGCTTTGGTTCAGCAGTGTAAGGTCTTACAAATGAGCTACAAGCTTTTGCTTGCTGTCTAAAAGCAAATTAAATTCTTATAGTACTCACAGGAAATGTAAATATCCCAAGTATATATTAACTTTAAATCAAATTTATGTACACAAGAAATGGAGTTGTTACAGTCTACCATTCTTACAAAAATTTCGTCTTCGAAATTTACAATTTATTTTAAGAACTAGTTTACAAATAGGTGAGGATATCTTAAACGCATCTTATCTTCCCTTTCCCAAGTCAATTCTCTTGGAGTATCTTTTCTCCACATTACTCGAACCAAGTTGACTTCCTTGTTCCGAAGTGAGTTCACTTTCCTGTCCAGGATCTCAACAGGTTGTTGCTCACAAAATAAGTCGGGTTGTACAGTGAGCTCAGAATGATCGAGAATATGGCTGGGGTCACTCACATACCTCCTGAGTTGGGATATGTGGAACACATTATGCACTCCTTCCAATGATGGTGGAAGTGCCAAGCGGTATGCCACTTCACCGACTCGTTCGAGTATGTCGAACGGTCCAATGTATCTCGGACATAGCTTACCCCGTCTTTCGAATCACTCCGCGGTTTGGAGATATCTTTAAGAATACGTGATCTCCCGGCTGGAACTCCAAGTGACGTCGCTTTGCATCAGCCCAGTACTTCTATCGATCTTGGGCTATGCGCATCTTTTCTTTAATAGTACGAACCACATCAACAGTTGCTACTATCATCTCAAATCCAAGGAATTCTCTATCTCCAATGTCGTCCCAACTTAATGGTGATCGACACTTCCTTCCATAAAGCACTGCAAAAGGTGCCATTCCTATGCTTTCTTGGTAGCTGTTGTTGTATGAAAACTCCACAAGATGTAGGTGATCTTCCCACGATCCTCCGAAGTCTAACATACACGCTCTGAGCATATCCTCCAAGATCTGAATAGTTCGCTCAGACCGACCATCTGTTTGCGGATGATAAGCCATGCTGAAGTTCAGACTTGTTCCCAAGCTTGCTTGCAGACTCTGCCAAAATTGCGATCGGAACCTGGTGTCTCGATTGGAGACAATGCAGACCGGTACTCCATGAAATCGCACAATTTCCTATATGAGTTCATGGGTATCAGGGATAGTACATGTTCGAAGAGTTTAAATCTTAAGTAGATTCTTACCTCCATGTACTTCTTTGCTAATGTCTCAGTTGATTGGCCAATTCGAAATAGGATGAAGTGAGCCGACTTTGTGAGTCGATCCACAATAACCCATACCGCATTGTTACCCTTTGTGCTGCGAGGAAGTGCAGTCACAAAATCCATTGTGATGTGTTGCCACTTCCATTCTGGGATCGGTAACGGTTGAAGTAATCCAGCAGTTCTGTGATGTTCAGCCTTTACTTGCTGACACACCAAGCATTTAGCGATGCTTCCGGCTACTTCACGCTTCATTCCATACCACCAGTAATTCTGACATAGATCTTTGTAAATCTTTATACCTCCAGGGTGTACTGAGTAGGGAGAGATGTGAGCTTCTTTCATTAACTCTTCCCGAACAGAACCTTTTGGTACACATAATCTGCTGCCGTACCTCAAAGATCTGTCTTCATGGATGATGAAGTCTGTTCTGAGTCTATTCTCCACTTGTTCTCTGATCTTTTGCAACTTAGCATCAGTTGCTTGAGCTGCTTTGATCTGATTGACAATGGTAGATTGAACTTGTAAATTCATCAAACTTGAAGCATTACCTGGCATGACTACTTCAATCTCCATCTGATGCAAGTCTTGCTGAAACTTCTACTGAGCGGTGAGATTCATTGCTAATGATTGGCGACTAAGGGCATCAGGTACCACATTCACCTTCCCTGGGTGATATTGCAGGTTGATGTCAAAGTCCGCCATGAGTTCTAACCGTCGTCTCTGCCGCATATTAAGCTCCTTTGGAGTAAACACATATTTCAGACTCTTGTGATCTATGTACATGTGTTTCCCTCAATCAGAGCAAAGCTCTGTTTGAAATTCAAATTTCAAAAATTTAAGCAACACTTCAGATACAGCGCCAAGTGCGCTGCGCCCTAGGCAGCGCACCATGTGTGCGCTAGGGCTAGACGCGCTGCGCTCTAAGCAGTGCACCACGTGTCAAACACGGGTGCGCTAGCGCAGGGTGCGCTGCGCTCCGAGCGACGCACCACGTGTAAGACACAGGTGCGCTAGCGCTAAGAGCGTTGCGCTCTGAGCAGCGCACCACGTGTAAGACACAGGTGCGCTAGCGCTGAAATTAAAAAACTCCCCACCGTTAGATCAAAAGATCTAATAATAATGATAAATGATTAATTAATCAGAATTAAAATTCTGTTATGGAAAGATTTTTCGATCTTGTTAAAAACAATAAGATTGCCTTCTGTAAAATAGAAACCCTAGGATTAAAGATCCAATGGTGGGAAACATCCCCAAATCAATCAGAGAAAGATCTCTTTAACTGATTCAACAAATCAGCTTGCCCTATATAAAGGCCTGAAGACTTCAAGTCTGAGATAGAGAAACCCCTCCATAAACTTTGAAAAAACTCAAAGAAAAAGTGCATGCTCTTGCAAGAAGATATTTCTTCAAGGTAAGAATGAAGGATGATGAAAACAGAGATGAAATCATCTCATGATTAAGAAAGAAGAATTATTTTCTTTAAACAGATCATAAATCTACAAAGACAAAAAGTCTTTCACAAAGAGATCAAAAGATCTCATCATAAAATAAAGAAGAACATAATTCTTCTCACAGATCATGGATCTAAAAAGGCAAAGTCTTTCATCAACATAAGAGATTGGAAATATCTCTTGCAAAAATAAGAACCGTTGTTCTTAGATCTTGAGACAAAGTCTCTTTTAAAAGAACATAAACTTGTTTCCTTGATCATAAAAATGATCAGATGCACTTTGCGCTTTTGAAATGCGCCTTGCGCTCTTGAACTGCGCTTCTGTGCTCTCTGGACCGGCGCTCAGCGCCAAATGCGCCACGTGTCAATCACGTATGCGCCCATTGACAACTTGCACTTTGCGGTTCTGAAATAGCGCACTGCACTCATGGGCTGTCGCTCAGCGCCAAGCGCACCACTTGTCACTCACGTGTGCGCCACTAAATTGAAAGCGCAATGCACTCATGAAATAGCGCTCAGCGCTCATAAACTGGCATCATGCGCTCATCATTTAACACCTAGCGCTGAGTGCGACACGTGTCCCTTACATGTGCATTACTTAGCAGTAGCGTACGGCGCTTTTTGATTGGCGCAAAGCGCCTGGCGCACCACGTGTTGCGCTGACAGAACATAAATTGTTCTTTAATAAGCCCACGGCTCTGATGAATGCTCAGCATTCAATAAAGGCTCAACAGCCCACAATAAAAATGTTAAATATTTATTGGACTTAGCCCAAAATTGGCCATAAGTCCTCAACCCATATTAATTAAGCCCATCTGCTCATGAATATTTCAACAGATTGTAGTCCCAAATTCGACTACAGATCTTTCAACCAACTCACACCGGTTCGAGGGTACATCTCTTTACTCCTCTGATATTTTTCGTTATAATCCTTCAACGTCTTCAGAGAGGTGACGGGTCCCGACAACCAAACACTCTACGGACCGTGGGGTCCTTAAGCCCATGGACTATGATGTCCTTAACCTGGACTGTGGGGTCCTTAAGCCCACGGACTATGACGTCCTTAACCTTGACTGTGAGGTCTTTAAACTCACGGACTATGATGTCCTTAACCTTGACTGTGAGGTCTTTAAACTCACGGACTATGACGTCCTTAACCTTGATTGTGAGGTCTTTAAACTCACGGACTATGACGTCCTTAACCTTGACTGTGATGTCTTTAAACTCACGGACTATGATATCCTTAACCTTCGACCGTGATGTCTTTAAACTAACATTGGACCGTAATGTCCTTAAACTAATCGACCGCAATGTCCTTAAACTAAACAATAGAGCCCAATTGCTCTCTTGTTGGATCTAAACGATCCTGTTAAGTTGATCTTAGTCTAAAAATTAGACTAACGTATCCTTAACATATATTTAAGTCGATCTTAGTCCCAAATGAGACTAACGTATCCTTAAACCCAACCCCCAAACCTAAATCTAAGAAAATATGGATTTGGACTAATCCACGCCCTACGGGCGACAACATAAATTAATCTCCGTATACAATCCACGGGCAAGCAAAAACAAAACAAACACACACGACACGAAGTGACCATCTGAAGAAGGAGAAAGTGGTTACCGTGATGCGGTAGCGTAATTAACTGCAGGGGCTTGCGCCTGCAGGGAAGAGCGTCCCCACAATCAAAAACCCTTCAAACGAGGAGGAATCTGACGAAGTCTGCTACATCGGCCGCATCCGTTTAAACCTTTGATACATGGTGCCATAAATCAACTTGGTATCTTCGGAGAGGTGGACGGATAGCACCAATTAGCATCTGCCCCGAAATTCAGGCAAGACAAACCCGCACGGTCGCGTCTCTACGTTTTCGGCGGGGAACAGATTCTGGCATGTCCGGTGGGACCTTTTCCTCTTTCCACTCCACACTTCGTGTATCGTGTTCGCGAACCAATCGCGGTTTGATATGGTTGCCCTTGGGTTCGAGATACTAAGATTTGGTATCTTACTTCGTGCAGAAAACGAAAGATCAATGGCATCTACCTGCACAAAATGCTCCAGCTGCAACTGCAACTCCCGTTCTGCCTCTTCTGGAGGTGTAACTTACGGGCCCCAGGCGGCCTCCCTTTTTACAATGCCGGTAGAGCAGGAAACACATGCTACCACCGGGTTGTTCTTTGGGACCATACTCCCACCAGTGAGCGTTAACATCCCGCTGCCGCAAGAAGCGCAGAAGAAGTCGGTCTTTGATCGGCTCACTACCACCATGGCCCCTTTCAACGGGTCATCCAATGCCAAGCCAACAGCATCAGTCTTCGATAGGCTGAGCCTGAACTCCAATGGACCTGTCAAGAAGCCCACGATACCTGAAGCGGCCATCCCAAAACGGATAGCCATTCCTGCTCTCGAGGTCACTAAAGAAGCTTCTTCCGTCAAACGATCAGTCTTTACGAGGCTGGCCACTCCGGCTCCCGTTCCTGCTCAGAGGTCTGTCTTTGACAAATTGGATACTGCTGCTCAATGGACATCGGTCTTCAAGAGGCTGGTACCAGCAGTGCTTCACCAGAACAGGGGGCATGAAGAAGCCATCCCCATAGCTGAACCAACTCCGTCCGCTCGACACGCTCGACGTCGCCACTGACGCCGAGTAAGGAAGGCTGGGGCAACTCCCCTTCTGGGCTAACTCCGCCAGCTCCGATGGTGGAAATCAATGCTGTTGTTTCAACCGGGAACAGCTTTGAACTGCTTAACAAGGTGCGCAGAAACTCTCCTACTGCAGTGCTGAAGAGATCTCCTCCACCGTGGAGAATGCACCGAAGGCGAAGCTAGAACAACCCCCTCAGCGGCTTTCTTCCAAAATTTATAAAGTCTGGCGACAGGTCCAGGAATCAGTGATTGACCAGGACTACTCTCGCCGGCCAAAGAAGCTCAAAGCTCAGCAAGAAAAGAGACATCTTGAGGTACCACAGAAGATGTCATCCGTCTGGGTGCCCACTGCAACGGCTCCCTCAACGTCAACCGCTCAAAAGAAAAGGAGGACAGAGAAAGCCCCTGTGTCCGCGACGAACCGCAGAGACACCGAACCTAAACGCCCCAAGTCTGGGGGCATGATGATACATACTGTTTATATGGCTTCCGGAAAAGAGGAAAGCCGTGCTTCTACGGGTCATCGACCACTTACCCGGTCAATAACGAAGGCTCAGGAACAACAGCAGCAAAAGCTTCAGGAGATGCTGACTGCAATGGCCGCACTCACTGGGCCAAAAGAAAATCCAGAGACCTCGGAGCAGCGTCAGGAACAAGAAACTGACACCGAGTTCCTCCGAAGAATGCTTGAGAGGAAAGAAAAAGAGGCTGCGGAGCAGGCAGCCAATATAAAACGAATGGCTCTCTTGTTCCAAGACATGGCTGGGATGATGCTACAGCCGGAACCTTCAGCTGAAGACCCCCCGATCATCATTGAAGACGACAGAGGAGAGACATCGAACCCTCCTCAGGCTCTTTCAGCAGCCAAAGAGGAGACCATCTCCAAGGCTGCTCTGGATGACTACATTGCTCAGCAAATACGAGCTCACCAGGCAAACGAAGCGGCCGGCCAAATTGTTAAAACTGGGCGACCATATCCAGGCTGGTATGACCAAATAAAGTACCCGCCGGGATATACGATCCCTAAATTTCATGTATATAAAGGGACGGGCAATCCCCACCAGCATGTCGCCCAGTTCAGGGCTCTATGTGGCAACACCGGAGGTGATGATAAATTGCTACTTTGCCAGTTCGTCGGCAGCTTATCGAAAACGGCATTCGAGTGGTATTCTGAACTTCCAAATGACTCCGTCAAGACTTTTGCGGAGATGGAATTACTATTCACCCAGCGTTTCGTGAGTGCTAGTGAACGCACCCCAATAACAGCATTGATCAATGCCAGGGTGAAGCCAGGTGAAATGTGGGTCCAATACGCAATACGGTGGCGAAATATATGGTCAAAATGTGAGCAGCGCATCGAAGAAGTGCCGGCGGTGGGCATGTTCGTGGGCACTCTGAACCCTCAGGCAACTATTTCCCAATTCATGATGTTCTTCAAGCCGACTACGTTCCAGGCCTTGATCGATAAACTGGCCCAAATGGACCAGATGGGTCATAGACCGTCTCCTCCAAAGCCGGAGCCGCGAAATGAAAAGGGTAAAGGGAAGGCGACCTTCGTCGCAAATATTCAACAGCAGCCCAATGCCCCAAAACTAACGGATCAACTAGAAGAGAGACGGCGATACTATAATGAAAAAATGAAGCGTCCTTATTCGTTCCCCCGGGACAAAATGAAGAGACTGTTCGAACTGGCGGTGCACAACAGGCTCATCAATCTGCCGAATCTAAAACGACCGTTACAACCCGGCGAGACTAATAGTCCCAATTATTGCCCCTACCACCAAACGGTAAGCCACCTAATTGAAGATTGCTTCGTCTTTAAAGGCTGGATTGAAGATCAATGCCAACAGGGCAAGTTTGCACTGTCCGAAAATTGGAAGGTGAACTCGCCAGAGCTACTCGCTCCCAAGAAGACGGATACGCCGGGGGCATCATGCTCCTTCGTAGAAGAAGCTCCATGGGAGGTCGCTCTTTCAACTAAAACTAAAAGAATGCTGAAAGATCTCCACACATGTCCGGCAATTAGATGGGAAGAATCCACTAGAACCTGAGATCATCGAGGGAATGCTGAAGCCACGCCTGACTCTAAAAATTGGTGGTAATAGTCAAAGCGCTCAAACCCAGCTGTCAAAGTCTTCGAAGAAGAAGAAGAAGACCAAAAAGCCCGTGAAGCCTGGTGACAAGCGCACGGACCTGCAAAACAGATTAATACGCTGGAAGAATATAATCAGAAGGCGTGGACCCCAGTCACACTCCAAGAATTTCTCAACCATGTCCTTGAGGATAGAGATGACGACAATGGAGAAGACTCGCCGGATGAATCTGAAGATTACGTGGCAAGTTGCCATGTGATCTCTCACTCGTCGATAAACGATGAAGAAACTCCTTATGCAGAGAAACTGGGGGCAGATCCTGATCCGAAACTTCTAGGGCCATCAGACAAAATGATTGATGCATTCCTGGACGAAGCTCTTTTTAAAATTAAAGCTGCTCAAGAGCGTGAGATGGCCATATTTGAAAAAGCCAAACGCCGGCGACTAGACGAAAGGATTGAAACACTCCCCCCAGATCGAAGTATGTCTGCCGTAAATAAAAGCAGGTGCAAGACGAGGAAGAGGTTCGCCAAAGCCATATCGATGGGAATGAAGCCGCCACCCTCCGAAGCGAACGCTCTTGGTGAAGCGGAAACACATCCTAACTACTGCTTATATCAACGAAAAATTGCGCACCCCACTGAAAAGTGCAATGCTTTTAAAAGATGGTGGCAGGGATATGTTGCCCACCGACAACATTTCAAGCGGATGAAACGCAAAGCTCGTCGGGAGCAAAGAAATACGACCGAGGAGCGCAAAAGAACTGCCGGCAACTGCCATATGGTTGACTATGGGGGATTGCAAGTTCTCACTTTCGGGAGCAACTCTGACGAAGAAATGACTCTTGGTCCTCTCTTCAAAGAATCCACATCGGGAAAAGAGGAAGAACCAAAAAACTGTTAAAATATTCAACTGCGCAATCGTACGCTGCCCGAAAAGAATCTTGGGCCCTCGAACAGTGGGTCAAATAGAAGAGATAAGGGGAAAGAAAAGGCCCCTGAGGATATCGCCCTTGATGATCGAGCCGTCGAAAATCTGACGGCCAAGGGCCCGCCAAAGATAAGTAATGTGGATTACAATGTTCTGGCACCTTGAGGAAGATACCCTCGCAGCTCAGTATTCTCGACGCCCTTCTGCTATCCAAAGAGGTGAGAGATTCGCTGATCAAGGCGTTACAAGAGCCTGAACAATTCCAAGCTTTCCTCGCCGAAGAAAAGATGAAGGACGAGTTGAAAAAAGTGCACACAGCCGATATCACCTTTGGCGAAGAAGATCTCCTCCTCAGGACATGCGCGCATAATCGTCCCCTATATGTCTCCGGACACTGTCATGATATCAAGATAAGCAAAATCCTGGTTGACAATGGGTCTTCCGTCAATCTCCTCAACGTGAGAGTGTTGAAGGAAATCTGCATGAGCGTTCAACACCTCACTCGCGATAAAATCACCATCCCCGGATTTGACTCCCAGTCATCACGGACGCTTGGGTCTATGATACTAACTCTATGCTTTGGGCTGCTAGTCACTGACATCAAATTTCACGTCATTGACGCTAAGACATGTTATAATGCTTTGCTCGGCAGGCCTTGGTTACACGAGTACAACATTATCCCTTCTACACAACATCAGTGTATGAAGTATTTCAAGGATGGTCTCGAGTATACCGTAACAGGGGAGCTGAACCCATTCTCCGTGAACGAAGTCCGAAAGTACGAAGATGCAAAATATTTCTTACCAGATTTTGAAGACACGGAAAGATGTCACAGACCGAAGAACAAAGCTATCACCACTATTCCGGTCTTCGGGAGTGATACCGAGGAGGAAGAAGAAATAGTTTATTCAGGTCCGCCCCAGTGCAACAAACCGGGACCGTCCACTCCTATGTTGATCTTCGGCAGCGACTCGGAAGATGAGGTCAATACCGTATTCTCTGCTCAGCCATCAATACAAGCCTTCGCTGATGAAGATCAAAGTTTGCAAGTTGTCATGGTTCCGCCAAAGCATTATAAAGAGCTAGACGCGCTTGATACCTACAGTGTGGAAGAACTGCAGACATTCTACGTCCCTCCCAGGCGAGAGGGTGAAAAGGAAATCCTATTCTATCGATCCAGGGAAACCAAAGTGGAGAAAGAAATTTGGCATGGTGCGGATTCTACACTTGACAAGCTCCAGCCCATCCGTTTGCCCAGATATTACACAGACGGACTAAAGAGACTCTTGAGACACCAAGGTGTACCCCTCAAGCAAACTGCTAGACAAGCACGGTTCTATAACACGATCTGGAATGTTCCTGGAACTCAAAGAAAGTTTCCCAACGGGAGAATGGAAACGATCGGGCTTGGATATGTTCGATCCAAGAAATGGGAGCTGTCCCGTGACTGCTACGTCATACATGACTTTGATGAAGAAGGGGATGCTCTATGGGAAGATGCTAACCCCGAACCAGAAAGAGCTCCCACCGTGAAAATGCCCAGTCCGTCGTTCGAAGAACAGATGGACAAGCTTATAAAGGAAGCAGGTCAAAAGGTTCCAGACGACCATAATCGCGAAATGGCCATCTATGAGAAAGCCAGGATGCAACGCCTTCTTCAACAGACTGTGAAAAATGAAAATGCTCCTCCTTGCCAACCCGTTGTACAAAAAGCCCGACGCAGAGGCAAAAATGAACCAAAGAACGGGAAAAGCGTTCGACAGCAACAAAGCGGGACAAAGAAGCCACGCGATCGAGAATCTAGCAACCAAGATGTAAGTCCATGCTACCTCTCCCGGTACTTTCGGGAATGCGGAATTTGGTAAAAAACGATTTTTATGGAGGTGGTAACATGGACCTAAAACTCGGATCTGGGTTAAACATCTATCTAGCAACCTAACTACGAGTTTCTAGCTACTCGGTTAGGGGGTTATACCTTGCTTGTCTTGAACTCCTTCGTCTTCAAACTCCGATGGTGGTCCGGATTGGCTTCTTCCCGTCGTCTCCGTACGCCGAAGATAGATCCACCTGAAAACGATTTTTACGGAGGTGGTAACATGGACCTAAAACTCGGATCTGGGTTAAACATCTATCTAGCAACCTAACTACGAGTTTCTAGCTACTCGGTTAGGGGGTTATACCTTGCTTGTCTTGAACTCCTTCGTCTTCAAACTCCGATGGTGGTCCGGATTGGCTTCTTCCCGTCGTCTCCGTACGCCGAAGATAGATCCACCTGAAAGCTCCAACCTTTGGCTCCTTCTTCGTTCTTTGAAGAAACTAGTTCACTCGGTTTGCTAAACCTTGTGAACTAGAGTGAGTAGAGAAGAGTTTGTATGGGATTTTATCTATGGTTCTTGATTCTCAACTCATGAGACAAGAGAACCATAGATTAAAGAGAGGGAGCAAGAGCAAAAGGGTGAGAGCAAAAGGAGAGCTCAAGAACAAGAGAGAGAATGAGCAAGAAAGAATGAGGCTCTCTTTTGTCTTTCACCCTCTCATAATCCAAAGTCATGATAACTCATCATACTAAAAAAGTCTTATGTGATGGTTTGAAGCAACCATAACCATATCATTTCATGCACTCATTTTACACAAATGAGCAAGCAAGAAAAAGTCTTTGCCATGAAATGATGGCTATGGTTATCATGATGGTCAACTAGTCAAGCCTAGTCAACCGGTCAACAAAGTCAACAAGTCAACAAAAGTCAACAAACATCTCACCATAATACTTAATTAATATAATAGTTAATCACATATCATATTCTCATTAGGGTTGATCAAAAGGTCAATAGTCAACGGTCAACTGTCAACAACCCTAATGAGAATCCACTGCCTCTGTCTCCCTGTCAACTGTGCATACACACCCGCATCCGCGTTCCAAGGAACACGAATGCAAACTGGATAAATCCAATCCCATAAGGTACACTAGGATCTGGCTTAAACCAAAGCCCGCTAGTGTAAACTGTCCGGACACTGTACGTGCACAAGTGCACGGATGTGACCGAACCATGTCGCAAAACCATGCGACCTGTCGCAATACCATGCGACCTCTACTCTTTTGCCTAAAGGCGAAAAGCTTTCTGTGTGGGACTCTAAAGACTCGACACTACGCTGGCAGTGGGTTTAACCACAGACCGCAAGCGGCACTAGCTGTGCGTAACGGTCCCCAGGTAGTGCCGACAAGAAGACCGATGAGGCGAAACCCATCTGAACTCCTACTGAGCCTGAGTGTGACATTCTCCGTACAGTCCGGTCTGTTCGTCTGATACATCGCATGGCGGGCCTAGGGGGCGGTAAACGTCAGTCCCCCAATAGCGGTACAAGTCGTGCCGGAGCGAAGCCCAAAACACCCTGAGATAACACTGGAAACCTACCAGTATATCTCATTTGCCCTGGCCAGGGACTACTCGTGTAATGGCTCTCCTAGACACAGCGCGATGTCAACCCCCAATACCGGGAGAGACGAATCCTGTCTAACCGTCACTACCTCCAAGTGCTTCGGGACTGCACCCAACCACTACCTGTTTGCACGACTCCTTTGAGCCGTGGTAGGGTAGTGATCAAAGTACAGTGGGAACACACTTGAGGCGAAGTGACAGTGTCAAGTCAGCGGACTAAGCTGTACTCATGTCACCTGGGAACTGATAACTGACGATAGGTATAATACCAACTAGTCAGTTCCCGACGAGTCCTGTCCAGTGTACTCGTAACCTAACGAGCACCCGCATACTATCTCAAGTACGACGTACTGACGGCTGTGGGACAGACCGTCTCCCACACTGGGATGAGAAGCGCATGCGCTGGTCTACTCCGGAGTATCGATGCCCTGTCTCGATAGTCCTGCGACCAGGGACCTGCATAAGGATGTGCTTATAGATTACCCAGCCCCACTAGTGTGACGGCCATCACATCGCTGGTAATCAAGCAAAGATCCTAAGGGCTCTACTAATGTGTATAGGCGATATACAAAAATAAACACATGTACACATTGAAGTAGAAACAAACCAAGTAGCATACTACTATTTTGAGCAAGATTGTATATACAAGGTGAATATCCCAAGCATCCATTAAGTAATATACAAACCAGTATGATACAGTAATGGCCTCTAGGGCATATACACTAACAATCTCCCACTTGCACTAAGGCCATGTACTGGCGTATCGAAGACCTATCATCTCGATCAACCGCTCGAACTGAGTCTGGGGCAGGGCCTTGGTGAATAGATCTGCAGTGTTATCTTCTGAAGCGACTCTCCGAACCTCGATCTCCTGGCGATCCACGATCTCCCTGATCAGGTGATACCGCCTCAAGATGTGCCTGGATCTCTGATGGGACCTGGGTTCCTTCGCTAAAGCTATAGCCCCGTTGTTGTCGCAATACAGAGGTATTGGATCAACAATGGACGGAACCACCTGAAGTTCTTTCAAGAACTTCCTCATCCAGACAGCTTCTTTTGCGGCATCAGATGCAGCGATGTATTCCGCTTCCATCGTCGAGTCTGCAACGGTTTCCTGTTTGGAACTCTTCCAACACACCGCCCCTCCATTGAGGGTAAAGACAAAACCCGACATGGACTTGGAATCATCCTTGTCACTCTGGAAGCTGGAGTCAGCAAAGGCCTCGATCTGGAGGTCTTTCCGCCATACACCAAGAACATCTCCTTAGTCCTTCTCAGGTACTTGAGAATGTTCTTTACCGCTATCCAGTGTTTCTCCCCAGGGTTTGACTGATACCGTCTTACCACACTCAGTGCATAAGCTACATCCGGTCTGGTACACAACATCGCATACATTATAGAGCCTACCGCAGAAGCGTAGGGTATAATAGACATGCGATCCCTCTCCAAATCAGTCTTGGGAGACATCTCTTTAGAGAGGGTGATCCCGTGACAAGCCGGCAGGTTACCGCGCTTGGAATCTTCCATACTGAATCTTTTCAGCACGGTGTCGATGTACCTGGACTGAGAAAGTCCTAATATCCTCTTGGATCTGTCACGGTAGATCCGGATACCCAGAATGTAAGAGGCATCACCCAGGTCTTTCATGGAGAACCTGTGTGACAAGAACCCCTTGACAGATTGTAGCATAGGAATGTCATTTCCTATTAAGAGAATGGCATCCACGTATAAAACGAGGAATACTACAGTTCTCGCTACAAATCTACTATAGATGCATGGTTCATCTGGATTTTTGATAAAGCCAAATTCTTTGACCGTCTCATCAAAGCAGATGTTCCAACTCCGCGACGCCTGCTTTAGTCCATAGATGGACTTAAGCAACTTGCACACCTTTCCGCTGCTCCCACTCTGAATGAAACCCTCTGGTTGGTCCATATAGACACACTCCTCTAAATTTCCATTTAGAAAAGCGGTCTTTACGTCCATTTGCCAGATCTCATAATCGTGGAAGGCAGTAATGGCAAGAAGGATCCGAATGGATTTCAGCATGGCTACTGGAGAAAAGGTTTCGTCATAGTCCAAGCCAGGTCTTTGACGGAAACCCTTTGCTACCAGCCTAGCTTTATAGGTCTCAACCTGCCCATCTACACCAATCTTCCTTTTGAAGATCCACTTGCATCCTACGGGTTTTACCCCGTCTGGAGCAATGTCCAACGTCCATACCTTGTTGGTGTACATGGACTCCATTTCGGTCCGCATTGCATCCAGCCATTTCACTGAGTCAACGCTCTGAACGGCCTGCTGGAAGCTAGTAGGCTCATCATAATTTATGATGCAATCCTCTCTATCCCCGTCTATGAGAAAACCGTAGTATCTCTCGGGCGGATGAGTCTGCCTACTACTCCTGCGGAGCGGCGTAGGAATGTCTTGTTCTGTTGAACCCTCTGGTTCCACTAAGCTTTCAGTAACAGTCTGTGGTTCTGGAACTTCTTCCAGTTCTATTGTGCTCCCACTTATCTGGGTTTCCAAAAACTCAGTTTCCAAGAAGCGGGCATGCTGAGAAACAAAAACCTTTTGTTCCTCAGCGAAATAGAAAAGATACCCCCTGGAGTTCCTTGGGTATCCCACAAACTTACACTGTACTGAACGTGCCTCAAGCTTGTCCGCATGCTGCTTTTTTACAAAAGCTGGACATCCCCATACCTTAAGATACTTGAGACAGGGTTTCTTTCCAGTCCACATCTCGTATGGGGTGGTAGGCACAGTCTTGGTGGGAGCCTTGTTCAAGAGATACGCAGCTGCTTCTAGTGCATATCCCCAGAATGATCGCGGTAACTCAGCGTTACTCATCATGGACCGAACCATATCCAATAGGGTTCGGTTCCGTCTCTCCGATACACCGTTATGTTGCGGAGTGTATGGAGGAGTAAGCTGAGAGAGAATACCATTCTCTTTTAAGTAATTCAGGAATTCGGCACTTAAGTATTCTCCACCTCGATCCGATCTTAGAATCTTAATACTTTTTCCGGTCTGTTTCTCTACTTCATTCTTATACTCCTGGAATTTTCCAAAGGCCTCGGACTTATGTTTCATTAAGAAGACATAACCGTACCTTGAGAAGTCATCCGTAAAAGTAATGAAGTAAGAATATCCGCTTCGCGCATGTGTAGACATTGGACCGCACACGTCACTGTGTACGAGTCCCAAGAGCTCGCTCGCTCTTACTCCATGTCCAGTAAACGGAGTCTTTGTCATCTTTCCTTTGAGACAAGATTGACAAGTGGCATACGATTGATATTCGAACGCATTCAAATACCCTTCTGTATGTAACTTCGTCAACCTTCTCTCATTGATGTGACCCAGTCTACAATGCCACAAGAAAGTCTGATTCATTTCCGGAGACTTTCTTTTGTGTGTATTCTGGACATTGAAAATCTGTGGTTGGTTTAATACGTATATACCATTACTCAATGTACCTGACCCAATCAAAACTTGATTAAGGTGAATGTTTACAACATTACTTACAAACGCAAATTCATAACCTTCTTTAGAAACTAAAGATACAGAAATGATATTACAAGTTGCGTTGGGTACAAAAAAGCAATTACGCAAAACCAAAACATGTCCATCTGACATTCCCAGGTGATAGTCCCCCACGGCTTTAGCATCCATGCTAGCTCCGTTCGCAACTCTGAGGGTCATGTCACCTGCCTTCAAAACCCTACGGTTTCTCAACGCCTGCAAAGAATTACAGATATGAGATCCTGATCCGGTATCCAATACCCAGGAAGTAGAGTTTATTGAAAGACAGTTTTCAATAACATACACACCTGAAGCTGAAGCTGCAACCTGCTTCAATTCCAGTGTTCTGGCCTTCCAGGCCCTGCAATCATTCTTCCAGTGTCCTTTCTTATGACAATAGAAGCATTCTTCCTTATCCACAAGCTTCCCCGCTATCTTTGTTGCTTTACCTTTTCCCTTCGTATCCACTTTACTAACACCGCCCCTTGGTTTGGCAGGGGCCTTCTTCTTCTTTCCCTTGGCTTTCGCCTTGGACCTAGAAGAAGATGATCCTCCTACAAACAAAGTGGATGTATCCCTACCTTTTTGTAGGGTGCCCTCTGCGCTCCTCAGCATGTTGAGGAGCTCTGAAAGTTCAACCTCTTTTTCTTGTAAGTTGAAGTTCAGTATAAACTGGGCGTAAGTGGAAGGAAGGGACTGGAGAACTATATCCGTATATAGCTCACTCTCCAATGTGATCCCTAGGTCCGCGAGCTCCTCAATGTAGCCGATCATCTTTAGCACGTGCTCGGCTACTGATGATCCGACGGCCATTCTTGTCGAAAATAACTTTTTCGACGCTTCGTATCTTGCGATACGAGATTGCTCTCCATACAGTTCTTTTGTATGAAGCAATATGGATTCCATGTCCATATTCTCGTGCCTCCTCTGATGTTCGTTGTCCATCGAGGCAAGCAGGAGGCATTTGGCCTTCGCGCTATCAATCTTCCAAGTCTTGCGGATTTCCTTATCCGCGACGCTGAAAGTTGGACCAGGGACAGGGGGAGCTTTGGTGGTAAGAAGATACCCCAGCTTGTCGTAAGTGATTGCTATCTTGACATTCCTGAGCCAATCTTTGTAGTTTGGCCCTGTCAGTTTGTTTTTATCTAGGAGTAACTTAAGTCCAGTCATGTTGATTGGTCGCTGCAATTAGGAGAGAGAAGAAGAAACACTCAGCATGATGCTCTTGCAAGTTTAGAGTGGTTTTTAGTTTGTCTAAACAGGATGGCTCCCACTGTTTCTCGAATCCCTCCTCAAACCATAAAGGAAGAATTAGCCGGGATCAATCCCACCGCACAATATTTGCTTAACCGTTCAGCCAGGCCGGTGTCGGTACTTCGAGGGAGGTTTTCCAACGCTTTCGCGAAGTTCCTTAATTAGAGAACCTCTTTTCCCTGGGGGCGTAGCCCCGCTAACACCTTTCTAGGCACCTACTAGGTTTATAGCATTGATCGTTAAGTGAGAAATTTCCCGAGGAGTAGCATATACTCACAGTAGGATCGGGATCAAAATATCATTGCGTGACGAAACTGAAGGAATCCTACCAGAATCATCACATTCCAAATGGTATGCAAATCTAGCAAGTTTCAGTACTTATGAAACTCCCGATGTGGATTTTTGCCCCATGCTCTTATGACCTTGACGAAGGTCAACAAATCATAAGTCACATGTCAAGTTCTGCCCGTCATTATCCAGGTTAATTTGAATCCACCCGTATATACCCTTGACGAAGGTCAACAAGGTAATGCGAATGTCCCAAACCAACGCATCTATCTATGCTACATATGAATACCCAATAGCTACCAATCACTATGCCTTGACGAAGGTCAACAAACACAGCTTGAATACTATTGAATATTCATACGAAACGACGGAGGGCTACGAATGGTTTTGGCAAAACCGTGAACGTAGTGAACTTGATTTGGTCGATGGAACGAGATAGCTTTTAAAAGGAGTGGCTCAAGCTCCGCATTTAAAAGTTGGTTTTGAAAAGAACCGAGTGGTTTTTCGAAAGTGTTCCAACGACTTTAACTTGGTTTATTATCTTGCATTAGTTCTTTTAATGCGTGATATTCTTGCATTAGTTTTTTTAATGCGTCCCATCATTTAATCCTACCATTGCAGAAAACAACCAAAATATGACGTACGCTTATGCCATTCGCATTCGCCACGGGGCCCCGTCATTACCCGTTAGGTTACTTAACTAACGACAGAGCGGGGGCTGGGCTAGCGCGTCTGTAAAACATAAGCAACGCCTAAATAATATAATATATAGATATACTGCAATGATAAATATTTCAGATCACAGATGAATACATTGGATATACTAGGAATCTGTAATTCGTACGAGCCTGTAACGAAAGACAAATTACACGGTCGCGGTGAATAGCCAAATACCCCACCCAAGACCCCTACGGGTGCGGCAAACTACCCGCCAAGTACCCGAAGCGTAGTAACCTCCCTCATCTCCATGAGTAGGCCACTCGACACTTCGGCATACCCGGTAGTTTGTGCACCCCCTCCATGGGTCTATCCTAGGAGCAAAAACAGTAAAAAGAAATTATACTATGACGGCTACAACCCCGACCCGGTTGTGCGGCCATACAAATAATTATTACATCAATTTACAAATTTACATGAATTGAAAGAAAAGAAAACTCTCGTCTCACAACACCCGGCTATTCACCCGCGACAATCCAACATATTCATATACACATTCCAGCAACATTACAGATCACAGATTTGTATAACCCCCACTAATCGACATATAGCGATTAGTAGACGTTCAATACAAATATCACATAACAGAAAAACCCGTTAGCTAAAGTCTTTTAGAAGTTCGATCAAAAATACGGATTTTCGGGACCCCAAAATAAAATTTTCGTTCTGGAAAATCTGGGTTGAAAATATATGTACTAAAAATCCCAAAATACCCCAATGAGTAAACTGCAAAAAAGAAAACCCTTGACCGAGTCAACTAGGCCGCGTTTCCGCGGCGGGAGCGTGCTTCCGCCGCGGAAACGCGGCGCTTTGATCAAGTCAGGGGCCCAAATTTTTGCAGTTTCTTTAAAAAAGCCTGAGTCGATTTTAGGTGTGTTCCAAAAAAATTTTCCAGTACTTTTGAAATCGACAGAAAGTTGAAAATTCATGGGTTCGTTTTTGGGACTTTTTCTTTGATCGATCTTCTAGTTACTTGCTAACTTGTTAGATAGAGTTTAACTAGGCTCTGATACCACTGTAAGTCCATGCTACCTCTCCCGGTACTTTCGGGAATGCGGAATTTGGTAAAAAACGATTTTTACGGAGGTGGTAACATGGACCTAAAACCCGGATCTGGGTTAAACATCTATCTAGCAACCTAACTACGAGTTTCTAGCTACTCGGTTAGGGGGTTATACCTTGCTTGTCTTGAACTCCTTCGTCTTCAAACTCCGATGGTGGTCCGGATTGGCTTCTTCCCGTCGTCTCCGTACGCCGAAGATAGATCCACCTGAAAGCTCCAACCTTTGGCTCCTTCTTCGTTCTTTGAAGAAACTAGTTCACTCGGTTTGCTAAACCTTGTGAACTAGAGTGAGTAGAGAAGAGTTTGTATGGGATTTTATCTATGGTTCTTGATTCTCAACTCATGAGACAAGAGAACCATAGATTAAAGAGAGGGAGCAAGAGCAAAAGAGTGAGAGCAAAAGGAGAGCTCAAGAACAAGAGAGAGAATGAGCAAGAAAGAATGAGGCTCTCTTTTGTCTTTCACCCTCTCATAATCCAAAGTCATGATAACTCATCATACTAAAAAAGTCTTATGTGATGGTTTGAAGCAACCATAACCATATCATTTCATGCACTCATTTTACACAAATGAGCAAGCAAGAAAAAGTCTTTGCCATGAAATGATGGCTATGGTTATCATGATGGTCAACTAGTCAAGCCTAGTCAACCGGTCAACAAAGTCAACAAGTCAACAAAAGTCAACAAGTCAACAAACATGTCACCATAATACTTAATTAATATAATAGTTAATCACATATCATATTCTCATTAGGGTTGATCAAAAGGTCAATAGTCAACGGTCAACTGTCAACAACCCTAATGAGAATCCACTGCCTCTGTCTCCCTGTCAACTGTGCATACACACCCGCATCCGCGTTCCGAGGAACACGAATGCAAACTGGATAAATCCAATCCCATAAGGTACACTAGGATCTGGCTTAAACCAAAGCCCGCTAGTGTAAACTGTCCGGACACTGTACGTGCACAAGTGCACGGATGTGACCGAACCATGTCGCAAAACCATGCGACCTGTCGCAATACCATGCGACCTCTACTCTTTTGCTTAAAGGCGAAAAGCTTTCTGTGTGGGACTCTAAAGACTCGACACTACGCTGGCAGTGGGTTTAACCACAGACCGCAAGCGGCACTAGCTGTGCGTAACGGTCCCCAGGTAGTGCCGACAAGAAGACCGACGAGGCGAAACCCATCTGAACTCCTACTGAGCCTGAGTGTGACATTCTCCGTACAGTCCGGTCTGTTCGTCTGATACATCGCATGGCGGGCCTAGGGGGCGGTAAACGTCAGTCCCCCAATAGCGGTACAAGTCGTGCCGGAGCGAAGCCCAAAACACCCTGAGATAACACTGGAAACCTACCAGTATATCTCGTTTGCCCTGGCCAGGGACTACTCGTGTAATGGCTCTCCTAGACACAGCGTGATGTCAACCCCCAATACCGGGAGAGACGAATCCTGTCTAACCGTCACTACCTCCAAGTGCTTCGGGACTGCACCCAACCACTACCTATTTGCACGACTCCTTTGAGCCGTGGTAGGGTAGTGATCAAAGTACAGTGGGAACACACTTGAGGCGAAGTGACAGTGTCAAGTCAGCGGACTAAGCTGTACTCATGTCACCTGGGAACTGATAACTGACGATAGGTATAATACCAACTAGTCAGTTCCCGACGAGTCCTGTCCAGTGTACTCGTAACCTAACGAGCACCCGCATACTATCTCAAGTACGACGTACTGACGGCTGTGGGACAGACCGTCTCCCACACTGGGATGAGAAGCGCATGCGCTGGTCTACTCCGGAGTATCGATGCCCTGTCTCGATAGTCCTGCGACCAGGGACCTGCATAAGGATGTGCTTATAGATTACCCAGCCCCACTAGTGTGACGGCCATCACATCGCTGGTAATCAAGCAAAGATCCTAAGGGCTCTACTAATGTGTATAGGCGATATACAAAAATAAACACATGTGCACATTGAAGTAGAAACAAACCAAGTAGCATACTACTATTTTGAGCAAGATTGTATATACAAGGTGAATATCCCAAGCATCCATTAAGTAATATACAAACCAGTATGATACAGTAATGGCCTCTAGGGCATATACACTAACACAAGATTCATCTCTTATAAAGAAGATGGGTCGAGAATATTCTTTTCCTCAGGATAAAACACAGAAGATACTTGATCTTGCCATAAAACATCAAATAATTACCCTCCCGGAGTCCAAGCACCCCGAGCAAGTAGGCGAAGTCTCTCACCCGGACTATTGCTCCTATCACAGGGTAATAGGACATCCTCTAGAAGACTGCTTCACATTCAAGTATTGGGTCGAAGACCAATATCAACAAGGCAGTTTTGCTCTATCTAGCAGTTGGAGAATAACCCCACCGCAGAAGCATGAACCTAAGACCACGATAGCAGAACCAGATCAACATCGGTCTTGGAAGCGATCTCGTACTTGTCATATGATAACGCTGTCAGAAGAAGAGCCCGGGAATATGGATGACCTCCCCTGGTGCTTCGAAAATGATTATGGCGAAGTGATCTCAGAGTTTCCGCCGGCACCGAAAGAGCTAGAAGATGGGATACATACTACAGCAGACAATCTCAAAAAGATCGACTTGGGGACGGCAAGTGACCCGCGGCCGACGTTCGTCAGTGAGCTGTTGTCTGAAGAAAAGGTGACTACGCTAAAAAACGTGCTCATGCAGCATAAAGATTGCTTCGCATGGAACTATTCCGAGATGCCAGGACTAGATCCAGAGATTGCTGTACACAAATTGGCAATATCCCTGGACGTCAAGCCAATCAAACAGGCACCGAGAAGATGCGGCTCGAGCTTGAGATGAGCATCAACGCTGAGGTCAAGAAGTTAATCGACTCTGGCTTTATCCAAGAGGTTCAGTATCCTGACTGGATCGCCAACTTTGTCCCAGTGATGAAGAAAAATGGAACGGTGCGCATATATGTGGACTTTCGGGATCTCAACAAAGCTTGCCCAAAGGACGACTTTCCAGTACCAGGCACTGAGCTGATGATAAATAACACATCCACTCACGAAGTCTTCTCCTTCATGGACGGATCATCAGGATACAATCAGATAAAGATGCATCCCGAGGACCAGAAGCACACCGCTTTCCGGACCCCTTTGGACATATTCTGCTACAAGGTGATGCCCTTCGGTCTGAAGAACACCGGTGCCACCTATCAGAGGGCCATGATGAAGATTTTCGACGACCTCATACATGAAATCGTCGAATGCTATATCGACGACCTCGTAGTTAAAAGCAAATCATACGAGGAACATTTAGAGCATCTGAAGATCGTGTTTCAGCGCATTCGGAAATAAAACTTGAAGATGAACCCTCTCAAATGCGCCTTCGGAGTGTCCTTAGGCAAGTTCCTGGGATTCATCGTCCGACACCGAGGCATCGAGATAGACCCGTCGAAGATCAAGGCGATCATGGAAATACCCCCGCCAAAGACTCTCAAGCAACTGCGGTCTCTCCAAGGGAAGCTCGCGTATATTCGGCGATTTATAGCTAATCTCTCAGGCAAGTGCCGCCCCTACAGTCACTTGATGAAAAAGGGAACCCCGTTCATCTGGGATTACAAATGCCAAGGCGCACTGGACGAAATCAAGCAATACCTGCAGAATCCGCCAGTGCTGACCACTCCAGTCAAGGGAAAGCCTCTCATCCTGTATACAACAGCCCTCGAAGGTTCTTTATGCGCGCTATGGGCACAAGAGAAGGACCAAGGGAAAGAGAGAGCTCTCTACTATCTGAGTCGAGTTCTTCTGGGGGCAGAAAGCAATTACTCCCCCATTGAAAAACACTGCCCGGTGTTGATCTTCGCGATAACAAAGCTCGGGCACTACGCGTTGGCACATGAGGTCCATCTCATATCAAAATTAGATCCTCTCAAATATTTGATGTCGAAGGCCATATTAACGGGACGGCTCGCTAAATAGGCCCTGCCCTTGATGGAGTTCTCGATAACTTATGGGCCTCTTAAGGAAGTGAAAGGCCAGGCCATCGCCGACTTCCTCGCTGAGCATCCGATACCTGCTGACTCTCCTTTGAATTGCGAATTACCAGACGAACACACGTTTGACACGATCGACGGGGGAAGAAGAAAGAATGATACCCGATGGGAACTCTATTTTGATGGGGCATCTTCCATCAAGAGGCGCAAACAAAGCACCCCCATAATCAAGTCCGGAGTAGGCCTCATCTTCGTGACTCCACAAGGAGGGATAATGCGCTTTGCCTTCTCCTAAACAGAGCCAAGGACGAACAATGAAGCCGAGTATGAAGCTTTGATAGCAGGTCTTGAGATCGCCATCGACATGGGATTTGAGAACCTCCTCATATACGGAGACTCCCAGCTGATCATTAGTCAAGTAAATGGCGACTATCAAACATACAAGCCAGAGTTGATGAAGTACGGTGAGAGAGTACAGCAACTACTGACTCAAATCCCTTCCTATGCCCTGGAAAGCATACCGCGTGCGGAAAATAGCAAGGCGGATGCATTAGCTAAGCTCGCTAAAGAACTGGCCGACGAGAGCCTCGATGACGTGAGGATCATTATGCAAAGCCATCGGGTTCTTGCACCGGTAGAAATATCTCCTGAGTTGTCCGAAGAAAAGGAAGTGACCGAGCGAATGGCTCTGCAAATAAAAGGCCAGGAAAAGGCTGAGGATTGGAGAGAAGTCTTTATAGACTACTTCAAATCCCGTCGAACACCTGAAGATGCATCCTCAGGACATCAGCTTATGAAACGAGCTCTGTCTTTCGCCTTTGTTAATGATATTCTGTATAAGAGATCATTTGATTTTCTATGGCTAAGATGCCTGGGACCGGAGGAAGCAAAAAGAGTCGTCCAAGAAACTCATGACGAACTCTGTGGTTCTCACCAAGCCGGTCCGAAGATGAAGCTGAAGATCAAAAGGATGGGCTACTATTGGCCCACGATGATCCAAGACTGTCTCGAATACGCGAAGCAATGCCACTCGTGCCAGATTCACGGAGACTTTATCCATCAGCATCCAAATCCTCTACACCCAATAGTGGCTAGCTGGCCGTTTGAAATATGGGGAGCTGACATAATCGGCCCCATCGAACCAGCATCGTCCAGAGGACATTGGTTCATTTTGGCGACAACTGATTACTTCTCCAAGTGGGCAGAAGCAGTACCGCTGAGGGAAGTGAAGACGGAGAATATCCTCCATTTCTTCAAAACGCATGTCATTTATCAGTTTTGAACTCCGCGACGGATCATCTCCGATAACGGGCCGGCCTACAGAAGCCACAAGATCAGCTGCTTCGCACAACAGCATAACATAGACTGGAGATACTCTTCAGTCTATGATCCTCGAGCTAACGGTCTAGCTGAGGCTTTCAACAAGACCTTGACGAAAATCGTGAAAAGACGGTGTCTCGAAATAAGAAGGACTGGCACGAGAGACTGCATGAAGCTCTCTGGGCGTATCGAACTACGTTCAAAACGGCCACAAACACAATGCCGTATGCCTTGGTATTCGGCACGGAAGCGGTACTCCCTCTCGAGATAGAGTTACCCTCTCTACGAGTGGCCGTTCATTACGAACTAACAGATGAAGAGAATGCTCACCTTCGACTTGAGGAGCTTGATGCCCTTGATGAAAACCGGCTCATGGCGCAACAGAGTCTGGAGGCTTATAAAGCAAAGATGATGCGCTCATATGAGAAATTGACTAGGCCGAGAACATTCCGCCAAGGTGAACTCATGCTAGTGGTCAAAAGACCTATGATCCCCACGCGCCAAGCGGGGGAAATTCGAGCCGAATTATGAAGGCCCGTATATCATAGACAAAGTTTACCAGGGTAGAGCTTACCTACTCATGGACATGCATAGTGAAAGACCTTTCAGGCCAATAAACGGTCGCTTCCTAAAGAAATACTACGCCTGACGAGTCACGGCCTAGGTTAACGATAGATGACGACGCCTATGTCCGCTCGCTATCTTCCTAAGCCCAAACTCTATAAGTAGTAGTCGGATTCTGGACCGAAACGTCCTTAAACTAACAACGGACCGAAATGTCCTAAAACTAACAATGGACCACTATGTCCTAAAACTGGCGTCGGACTGAAACGTCCTTAAACTAACGATGGACCACTATGTCCTAAAACTAGCTGTTGACCGAGACGTCGATAAACTACTGTGGACTGCAGCATCCCAAGGCTGACATAAAGAAAGAAAGAAAGAAAAAAGAAAAAAAAGGAAAACGGTATATCCATAAGCAAAATGGGCACGGATGAAAACCCGAAAGGGCTCCGTGAGTAAAAACAGCAGGGCTACCGGCGAGTTTTTATGAAAACTCGAAAGGGCGCAAACTCGTTAAAAGAAACTTGCAAGGTCCTCTCGACCTTGTGAGGAGAAACCACCTGCGTGAGATCCTTACGACTCACAAGGGGGCAACACACATAGGGATCCCCACGATTTCTAAGGAGAAATTACACATACGAGATCCTTACAACTCGTAAGGAGAACCCTCTAATAAGACCCTCACGGCTCATAAGATTCAAAAGTCTTAAGTTACAGGTATCTGAACCTATTCTTAAGCGGCCACCACAACCTCCAATGCGGCCCTACAAGCGGCTCAATGCTGACCCTTGTATACAATCCACGGGCACGAATAAACATTTCTCTAACAAAATCCCATCCGTGACTAGGGATATTGTCACGCTCCGCTTCCCAGAGTATGCTAAGATAGGCAGGTGACATAGCCAACCATGCTACCTGTGGATAGGAAATATCCATCCACAGTCCCATTATGGCTGTAGAGATATCAAGAACAATAATAAACTATCTAACACATGTCCATAAGCCAAAATAAAATGACTCAAGAATAAAATAATGCGGAAGCAAAAGATCCAATACAAGAATAAACTGGAATGTACGTCCCATAATGCGGGCTCACATCAGGAATGAAAAATACCGAAAGTAAAATGAACTAACTACTAGCAAGTCCTCACTGCTCAGCCTGCTGACTGAAATACTCCTGCTCGGACTGCAGCAAAGGTAAGGGATCTGGGCCATGCAAAACCCAGACATCAGTGCGTCATAATATCAAGCAATACTATAAACAGGGGTAGCAATACATGCAGGTATGAGTATAAATGTTAAAACAGGCATAACAGTGATATAAGTAAGGACGGTGGGATAATATGTAGTGAGTAATCTAAACTGGTCTATTAGGTTAACTACTCTCAAGTCTTTGAAATCAATTTAATGAATCGTCGATGTAACTCAATAGTATCCCGTGCGTGCCCGGGATCACGGTGAAGATTCTCGGGCTGACACCGAGACATACCGCTAGACACTAAAAGGAAAAGGGGTAACGATGGATGATGTCAACAGCATCATCCCAAGACTGGCCTAGCCTCTAAAAGGTAGTGGGTAACGATGGATGATGTCAGCAGCATCATCCCAAGGCTGGCCTAGCCTCTAAAACTAATCAGTAAAGGTACGAACTGTCGAGTTACAAGTCAGGTTTCATCATTGATTTTCCCATACCCCCAAGTTATGTATTCAAGTCAGGTATTGATAAATCTGGAGCTAATGCCAACACAGGATCAGCAGGTAAAGGTTTGTCTGGATAGACAACAGGAAATGTCCGTAGGGACAACAGGTCAAGTTTGTTGGCATTAGTAATAAGATCAGGTAACAGGTAAAGCCATGGTACCACAAGTCGAGTCAGGTAACATATAGGTAACATGTCATGTCAAGAAGTGCACGGTATCATGTCGTGTCAAGTAATGGTATATCAAGTCATGACAGGGGTGCACAAAATGTCACGTGGGTGCTCATATTCAAAATATAAATAAGCATGGGTATATAAAACAAGTATAGGTACTAATAGAATAATAAAGATGGAACATTGTGATGTTATATGAAACTAAGTACAGATTAAAGCATATGGATGCACAGTTATCGATTTGGGTTAAGAGGATAGTTCCAACATTAATTAAATACAGTTTACCAAGTATGGAATGTTAAAATCTCATTAATATGTATTAAATGATCTAGGGATGCAATTGAACAGATATTAGGCTAGATGTATGCAAACGGGTGTCCGATAGGGTATAAACTAATAAAGGGGTATTATGGGCTATGCAAATAATTATTATGTGATTTAAATATGGACGTGGGTACCACGTATTGTAAACTAAAATGCAACATGATATGTTTCAAGTTCTAGATCTAAAATGATATAATGGAACATCGAATGTTAAAATGGAACATGTGACATTAGATTAAATCTATAGGTTTAACATGTAATTAAATAGGTATAAAATAATGTAAATAGCATGTAGCAAGTTTTACTTGCCTCGACAGATCAGAAACGGTTATACGGAATGTCACACGTCGGAGGGAAAAGTCGCGACGCGCGCACAGTGCACGGAACGGATCCAAACAACTTACAAAGGGTCTCACGGGTCAGGTATGCTCGCTGGGTCGTCGGGATCGTCGTCGGCACGATCGGATTCCGGCAAACTAAAAGAACAGTGAACCGTTTAAAAGAAAGAAAAGCAAGAAAAGAAAGAAAGAGAAGAAAGGGAAAGGAAGAAGAGGAATGAGAAGAGGATTGCTCACTGGGTTAGTAGAGAGGGGTCGTGAGGGTGTCGACGGCCGTGAACGAAGCTCCGGCGATGGAGTTGGCTGCTAGGGTTCGGTTAGGGTTTGGTTGCTGGGGTTTTGTTGCGGGGGTGTTGGTGCAGGGTATGTACAGGGGTATTGCGAAGGGGAGGAGAACAGAGGAGAGAAAGGAGAGATGGCGACGGCGAGGGTTGTCGGCGGTGATAGGATGAGGTGCTGGGTTCTTGGTGGGTGCAGGTGAAGTCTCGGGAGAAAATAGAACACGAAGAAAATGGAGATGAGGAGGAGGAAAAGAGGATGAAGACTAGGGTGGAGACGAGGTCGAGGGAATAGGAGTTAGGGTTAGGGTTTGAGGAGGCGGCGGAGCTTGGATGGGTTTCTCGTGGCGAGGCAGGGTTGTTAAATAGAGAAGAAAGAAAAGAGAGAAGGGATGTGACGGTAGCGGGGAGGCGGTGACCAGAATCGAGAAGCGAACAGTGTTCGCGAAAGGAGAGAGAGAGAGAGAGAGGAGAGAGAAAAGGGAGAAAGAAAGAGAGAAACTGCGAGGAGAGAGAGAAAGAGAAAGAGAGGAAAGAGAGAGAGAGAGCAGGTGAGGTCGGCGCAAGGAAAGAAAAGTTTTGATTGGCTCGCGAGAGATAGAAAAAGAAAGGAAGAGAGAGGATAGGATTTTTAGGTAAAAAAATTTTTAAAAAATATTTAAGTTGGTTTCTAAATATTCTGAGTTGTTTTAAAGAAATATTATAATTGATTTAAAATTTAAATAATTGGATTTTTAGCGGGATATAAAATATTTCAAATGCGCCCGGGTCGGGTCTAAAAATTTAGATTTGAAATACGAAAATTATATGCAGCTTCCAAATTTTAAAATGGATAATTAGGTAACTAAAATGCATACCCCAAGAACGGACGCACGTACGTGCGCGTAGCTATCCAAACACGTCCGTTTCACTGAACGGGACGAGAACACGATGCGCAGACGCTACCACTGGGTTAGGGGTATCATGCAGCTTATGAAATGAAATTTTAATTTATTTTACGGGATCTAAAATGTCATATGTAAAAAAATACGCGATGCTAGGTGAAATGTTAATATGCAGTTTATACTAGATGCGCGTGTCTATGCAACAAGCCAGGATAATCTATAAATATGAATCAACCAGTTCAAGCAAATGGGTCGGGTCGAATGAAATGTAAAAGTAAACTACCATTCGCACCTAAACAAGATAAATCAATAAAATATCATAGATAATAAATACGGAACAAAAATTGGTATAACTGAACTCGGTTGTTACATTATACCCAACTACAAAAAGAATTTCGTCCTCGAAATTCCAAGAACAAGAAAGGATAAACAATCAATCATACTACAAGAATAGATGTGGAAACTTCGGCCGGATTTCATCTTCTCGTTCCCAAGTTGACTCCCCATGTGAGCGATTTCCCTAAGAAACAAGCACAAGGGGGATAACCTTGTTCTTAAGAACTTTTTCTCTTCGATCCATAATCGACATCGGTCGCTCCTCAAAAGTCAAATCTTCTCGTACAGTCAGCTCCGAATGATCCAACACATGTGTTTCATCTCGAACGTATTTACGGAGTTGAGATACGTGAAACACGTCATGAATATTCGCCAAGGATTGCGGTAACGCCAACCGATACGCCACTTCTCCAACACGCTCCAGAATCTCAAAGGGTCCAACGAATCGAGGACTAAGCTTTCCTCGACTTCCGAAACGAATCACCCCTCTAGTCGGTGATATCTTCAGGAATACCAAATCACCAACGGCAAACTCTAGAGGTCTTCTCGATGTATCTGCCCAACTCTTTTGTCGGTCTTGTGCTGCTGTCATATGATTCCGGATAGTGTTAACCTTTTCAACTGTTTGCACGATCAAATCCGGTCCCAACAATCTTCGAGCGGTGCTAAACTTCAAACAATTCCCCAAACTTTCCTGTAAGCTCCTCCAAAAGTGTGATAGGAAACGAGTGTCACGGTCGGACACGATACTCACCGGTACTCCATGCAATCTTACAGTCTCCTGTATGTACCGTTCTGCCAAGGTTTCTGTTGATTGACCAACTCGAAAAGGGATGAAATGAGCTGCCTTGGTCAATCGATCAACAATCACCCAAACTGCATTGTTTCCCTTTGGACTCCGCGGTAAAGCCATCACAAAATCCATGGTTATATGTTCCCACTTCCACTGAGGAATCGGAAGTGGTTGCAACAAACCAGCAACTCTTTGATGTTCAGCCTTGACTGTTTACACACCAAGCACTTTGCCACAAAGCGGGCAATCTCCCGTTTCATGCCTTCCCACCAGAAATGCTGTCGTATATCTCGGTACATCTTCGTGCCTCCTGGATGTACGGAATATGCTGAACTGTGCGCCTCCTTCATAAGCTCTTCGCGAATATCTACCTTTGGCACACACAAACGGCTACCATAACACAACGAACCATCTTCATGGATCAGTAAGTCTGTTCGAAGTCCAGCTTCAACCTGTTCTCGAAACTTTTGCAATCTAGGGTCCTGCGACTGCGCTGCTTTAATGTTCTCGATCAACGACGATTGTACTTGCAACTGCATCAACTGTCCCGAAGAATACGGTAGCACAACCTTCAAATCGAATCTTCGAAAGTCTTCAATAAGTTCCTTCTGTGCAGTCAACATCTGAATTGCTGGTAACCGACTAAGCGCATCCGGCACGACATTAACTTTCCCCGGATGGTACTTAAGATCAAGATCGTAATCAGCCATCAGCTCCAACCATCTGAGCTGCCTCATATTAAGCTCCTTCTGCATGAACACATTCTTCAAGCTTTTATGATCGGTGAAAACCTCAACCCTTTCGCCCAATAGGTAGTGTCTCCAAATCTTCAAAGCGAAGATCACAGCTGTAAACTCCAAGTCATGAGTTGGGTAATTCTTCTCATGGGTCTTCAACTGTCTCGATGCGTACGCTATAACCTTCCCATGCTGCATCAAAACACATCCCAATCATTTTCCAGATGCGTCTCTGTGAATCACCAATCCTCCGGAATTGTCTGGCACGGTCAGAATAGGAGTGGTTATCAACCTCTGTTTCAACGCCTCAAAAGCTGATGCACACTTATCCGTCCACACAAATGATACTTCTTTGCGCGTAAGCTTGGTCAAAGGCTCTGCCAGACGAGCAAAGTTCTCCACGAACCTTCTGTAATACCCAGCAAGCCCAAGAAAGCTTCTGATTTCTGCAACGTTCTTCGGAATCGGCCAATCTCTAACTGCTGCAATCTTTTCGGGATCAACGGCGGTTCCATCTCCAGACACGACATGTCCCAAAAACTTCACCTCTTCAAGCCAAAACTCGCGCTTGCTCATCTTTGCATATAATTTTTCTTGTCTCAACGTCTGCAGTGCGATCCTCAAGTGTTCTGCATGCTCTTCAATACTCTTCGAGTAAACCAGAATATCATCAATAAACACCACTATAAATCGGTCCAAAAATGGTGAAAAGATTCGGTTCATCAAGTCCATAAATATTGCCGGTGCATTCGTTACTCCGAAGGGCATCACTAAGTACTCATAATGTCCATACCGAGTTCGGAACGTCGTATTGTAAATATCTTTTGTTTTTAACTCGGACCTGATGATATCCAGATCGTAAGTCCAGCTTCAAGAATACCCTCACGCCACTAAGCTGCTCAAATAATTCGCCAATGTGAGGGATCGGGTACTTGTTCTTAATAGTCATCCGGTTTAATTCTCGATAATCGATGCACATCCTCCTTGTGCCATCTTTCTTCTTGACTAAAAGAACTGAAGCTCCCCAAGGCGAGTTACTGTTGCGAATCCAACCCTTCTCAAGTAATTCAGTAACCTGCTTCTTAACTTCTTCCAACTCCACTAGTGCCATTGGATAGTACGCTTTAGAAACTGGCGCTGCACCAGGAACAAGATCAATCGCGAACTCCACGTCTCGCTTCGGCGGTAAACCTGATATGTCTTCGAACATGTCCATGAAATCTCGAACAACAGCTGGCGCTTCATCTTTATCAACCTCCAACGACGAAAGAACACTAGTTATCGGCCTAGCCCTAAACTCGACTGGCCCGACAGAACTGCTTCCTCCAGTAAAGATAAACTCTGGATGTCCGGGAATCTGGAAAATTACTTTCTTTGCCCTACAATCAATGTGAGCATGGAAAGTGCCGAGAAAATCCATTCCCAAGATGACTTCATAGCTGCCTGTATCAATCACCAAGAAATCTGCAAAAAGCTCACGTCCGCAAACAACAACCGCGCAATCCTTACATTCTCTACTAGATATGATCTTCCCATTCCTAGTATGTATATCCCAGAAACTAGACAGGGTCGTGCAAGTAATCGAGTGTGTAGCAATAAACTTGGACGACATAAAACAATGGGATGCACCAGAATCAAATAACGCTAATGTGGGAAAACCATGAACAAGTAGAATACCTGAAACAACTTCTCCTGAAGCCTTGGCTTCCTCAGCTGTCAGGGTAAATGCTCGAGCTTGATTGGGCCCCTGAGTCAGCTGCTTCTGTCCCTGAAACGGTTTCTGCGGTGGCTTCTGAACATCATCCCTCGTGCGAAGCATCGACGGACAAGCGTTGATAGTATGATCCGTCGATCCACAAACTAAACAAAGTCCTTGCCTCCTTCGACAATCTCTTTGGACATGTCCGGGTAAATGGCAGTAGTTACAAATCACGCTCCTTCTTTAATCAATGACAGCAGGCTTCTTCATAGGTGTTACGCCACGACGGTTCACTGGAATACCTCTGCGTCCCTGTGCTCGGTTCGGTGCAAATGCCGGCTTCCATACTGTAACTGCTGTCTGCTGTGTACTCCCAGTCTTCATAAATAGGCTCTGCTGTTCTCAGGCCGCTGTAAGTACCTGTGAGAAAGTGGTCAAACCCAGAGAGACAATCTGCCTCTGGATGTCCACATCCAAACTGCGCATGAACCTCCTTGTCCTATCAGCATCATTGGTAACCAAAGGTCCAGCGAATCTACTGAGCCGTGTCCACTCAGCTGCATGTACATCTACAGGTGCGCCGTTCTGTTTCAAACTGATGAACTTTTCTTCCATTTCCTCCCATGCAATCCGCGGGAAGAACTTCCCAAAGAAACTCTTCGAAAAATCTGCCCAACGAATCGGCTTGGGCAAGCGAGTCTCCTCCACCAGCCACCATTCACGGGCATAGTCCACCAACTGGATGCGTACCACATCCAGCCTCTTATCCTCTGGGATTTATGCCGCAACGAGTAAATTCTCCGTGTCAACCAGCCACTGCTCCGCTGGCAATGGCTCCTCCAAGCCAGTAAAGACAGACGGACCCAGTCTCCTGAAATCCGCTACGGTACCCACACGTTCAACTGGTCTGGCCACAACATTGTTCAGGGACTACTGAACGGTCCGCAAACCTTCCTGCAAAGCTTCAGCTTGCTGCTGGTTCAGCTCGGTATATCGCTTTTGGTTCTCCAACATCCTACGGATTACTCCAAGCATAGCGGCCCCGTCAACACGCCTTTAGTACGTTTTCAGATTCTTATCTGCCATGTTCCTGAAATCAAAGCACCAAAAGGATTAGCATGATAACAGATTCAAAATATAGATCAAGGATATGAATCAAGGCTAGAACTCCAAGTTACTTAAATAGAGTACCGCATTGTAACCATGCCGCGGTATCATAGCTACAATCACATAACTCCACCCAAGTCGCCTAAGTTTTAGAGAGAACAAAAGGAAACCAGGATTCGAGTCAAATATGCAAAGGAGGTTTGCATATCGTAAAAGTATAATCAGGAGGAGGTTAAGATTCAAAAATGGTAAGACGGTAAGGTGGAAGGACATGTTTCCTAATCATGAGTATTCTGATTCGTGTATTGGGTCCAATACCCAACTACAAATAGAATCAAACTCGATTAACCTATAACCTATGGCTCTGATACCAAAAGAACCATGTCACGCCCCGCTTCCCAGAGTACGCTAAGATAGGCACGTGACATAGCCAACCATGCTACCTGTGGATAGGAAATATCCATCCACAGTCACATTACGGATGTAGAGATATCAAGAACAATAATAAACTATCTAACACATGTCCATAAGCCAAAATAAAACGAGTCAAGAATAAAATAATGCGGAAGCAAAAGATCCAATACAAGAATAAACTGGAATGTACATCCCATAATGCAGGCTCACATCAGGAATGAAAAATACCGAAAGTAAAATGAACTAACTACTAGCAAGTCCTCACTGCTCAGCCTGCTGACTGAAATACTCCTGCTCGGACTGCAGCAAAGGTAAGGAATCTGGGCCATGCAAAACCCAGACGTCAGTGCGTCATAATATCAAGCAATACTATAAACAGGGATAGCAATACATGTAGGTATGAGTATAAATGTTAAAACAGGCATAACAGTGATATAAGTAAGGACGGTGGGGTAATGTGTAGTGAGTAATCTAAACTGGTCTATTGGGTTAACTACTCTCAAGTCTTTGAAATCAATTTAATGAATCGTCGATGTAACTCAATAGTATCCCGTGCGTGCCCGGGATCACGGTGAAGATTCTCGGGCTGAAACCGAGACATACCGCTAGGCACTAAAAGGAAAAGGGGTAACGATGGATGATGTCAACAGTTTCATCCCAAGGCTGGCCTGGCCTCTAAAAGATAGTGGGTAACGATGGATGATGTCAGCAGCATCATCCCAAGGCTGGCCTAGCCTCTAAAACTAATCAGTAAAGGTATCGAACTGTCGAGTTACAAGTCAGGTTTCATTATTGATTTCCCCATACCCCCAAGTTATGTATTCAAGTCAGGTATTGATAAATCTGGAGCTAATGCCAACACAGGATCAGCAGGTAAAGGTTTGTCTGGATAGACAATAGGAAATGTCCGTAGGGACAACAGGTCAAGTTTGTTGGCATTAGTAACAAGATCAGGTAACAGGTAAAGCCATGGTACCACAGGTCGAGTCAGGTAACATATAGGTAACATGTCATGTCAAGAAGTGCACGGTATCATGTCGTGTCAAGTAATGGTATATCAAGTCATGACAGGGGTGCACAAAATGTCACGTGGGTGCTCATATTCAAAATATAAATAAGCATGGGTATATAAAACAAGTATGGGTACTAATGGAACAATAAAGATGGAACATTGTAATGTTATATGCAACTATGTACAGATTAAAGCATATGGATGCACAGTTATCGATTTGGGTTAAGAGGATAGTTCCAACATTAATTAAATACAATTTACCAAGTATGGAATGTTAAAATCTCATTAATATATATTAAATGATCTAGGGATGCAATTGAACAGATATTAGGCTAGATGTATGCAAACGGGTGTCCGATAGGGTATAAACTAATAAAGGGGTACTATAGGCTATGCAAATAATTATTATGTGATTTAAATATGGACGTGGGTACCACGTATTGTAAACTAAAATGCAACATGATATGTTTCAAGTTCTAGATCTAAAATGATATAATGGGACATCGAATGTTAAAATGGAACATGTGACATTAGATTAAATCTACAGGTTTAACATGTAATTAAATAGGTATAAAATAATGTAAATAGCATGTAGCAAGTTTTACTTTCCTCGACAGATCAGAAACGGTTATACGGAACGTCACACGTCGGCGGGAAAAGTCGCGACGCGCGCACGGTGCACGGAACGGATCCAAACAACGTACAAAGGGTCACACGGGTCAGGTATGCTCACTGGGTCGTCGGGATCGTCGTCGGCACGATCGGATTCCGGCAAACTAAAAGAACAGTGAACCGTTTAAAAGAAAGAAAAGCAAGAAAAGAAAGAAAGAGAAGAAAGGGAGAGGAAGAAGAAGAATGAGAAGAGGATTGCTCACTGGGTTAGCAGAGAGGGGTCGTGAGGGTGTCGACGGCCATGAACGAAGCTCCGGCGATGGAGTTGGCTGCTAGGGTTCGGTTAGGGTTTGGTTGCTGGGGTTTTTGTAACACCTGAGTTTAGGGTTGTAGTGATTAATTGTTAATGTGGGGTTTTTTGGGTAAAAAGTTTACCAAAACGGGTTTCTAATAAATTATCTAGTTTTGTGGTTATTTTTGTGGAATTTTATCTCAACCACACACACTTGTGCACGTTAGCCAGGGTTAAGATTAGGGTTTACTATATATTTGAGCTCGTGGGTTAGCATGTTTGAGTTAACCATGGTGGTCCAACCCTTGTTAAAATAATTAGGTGTTAATTTAGGAGTTTTAGTGTTAAGCATAGATTAGGGTTTAAGGTTGACTTGTGATTTGAAGGAAAGATTGTGATGGGGATCTTGAAGCATTTAATGAGAGTGAGGGAATGATGGCTCTGGGATGTGTCACACTATCTTCTTTTCAAAACTTTTCTTACCTCTCTTCTCTTCCTCTCACACACACCATATCATCACACTTTAGCCACCAAAACAAATCCTGCAGCCCAAACTCGGCAGCCACTTCTTTAGCATGCAGAATTTCAGCCTGTAGGCATCAGCATCAGCAGCTAAAGCTAGCCCCATCATCTGCATCAACCTCACCAGCCCCCCTACCACTCTACAACAGCTACTAAACTCTCACATCAGCACCACAACAACATCAGCCATCATCACCAGCACATCAGCCCAACTCCAGCTCAAATCAGCCTCCAAAACATCAGCAGTACACCATCAGCCTATTACCATCAGCATTCAGGCCTTTTCAATCAGAAAACACCAGCAGCAGCAGCTGCCATATCAGCCCAACTCTTTATACAACAGCTTTCCCCCACACCACACAACCCCTCTCTTAACACTCCCTCAACCCTTGCCACTAGCAACACCTGAACTCAACACAACAACACCACTTCACACCCTCACTGCATCAGCATCAGCAATTGCAGCTTCAGCCTGGGACTGCAGCAGCTCCAGTTCATCACAGCAGCACCCACTCCCTCCTTCTTCTCCTTCTCCTTGGTTGCAAGGTTCTTAGAGGGTATAACTCCTAAACTCCTCCCAATTTATGTAGCTTATGTGCTCGATTATCTAGTATAGTGTCTTATCGCAATTTTAGTGCTAGAATGGTGTAGTGATGCTAGATTTAGTCATTTTAGAGTGCTTATAGTTTTATGAACCCTTTTTGGTGTTAACTAATCTGTTTAAGCCTAGTGGTGTCATTAAAATTAGATGGTTGGCCTTAAATCGCAAAAGTTATGGTAATCTAGCTCGATTAGTGATTATTTCTTGCTTTGTTGTGGTTTTTGGGTGATTTAAGGGAATTTTGACAAAGTGAGAGTTGCGTTAATTAGAATAACCCGCTTAGGTGCTAGTGAGGCCAGTCAACCAGAGAAATTCCCCAGACTTCATAAAGACACCCGATTTACCCGACTTGGCGTATTTTGGCAGTTTTAGTGACTTTATAACCTCTATAGGATCTGCTGTTGACCCGAACCCTTCAGAATAAAATTGGAAAGACTGTAGCATGGTGAGACTAGTAGACACACACACACAGAGCACGGGGACCCAACTCTCCCTCGAGGCCGCCGGTTTATTCATTCTGGCCGCAAATTGTGGCCAGAGTAGGGAGTGGGGTATGGAAATTTTGGGGATAGGGTACTTCTGGGTAGGTTAGTGTGTTGGTATCTGTAACTTTTCATTTTGGGTCCAGAGGCAAAATCTGGAGCTAGTTGTGTGTTTCCAATGTTTAAGTCTTGTGCGACACGCGCGCGATACGCGTGATTCTGTGGCGTACTGCGCGACACAGCGTGTCAGCTTAGGTTCTGGTGGGTTCGTGCGCGTCGCGTCGTGTCGTGTGCACACGCGTTTAGTTTCACGCACGCGTTTCCTTTTATCGATATATCGTGTTTTGCAGGATTTTTCCTTATATGGTGACTCTTGTGAATTCTAGGTTCGCCGGCGGGGACTTCGAGCGCAGCAGAGAAAGGCAAGCAGGTGGTCGGACACACTTAGCACGGGATCACGGGTGAGTAGATTCAACATCTACGGGGGACGATCGTTTGGATGGCGCGAGTCGCCCGTTAGATTTAATAAACTTATAGTTGGTAAACTTGATAGTACTTGTGACAATAGAATGATAATGATAAAACTGGCATAATATTACCGCAGTCATATCTACATGTCATACCCTTATACGCAAATTCATTTGTAGGACACATGCACCATTACCAGGTCTTATATGCAACACGAGCACTATTCATGTGGACACACACACCCTGGTAATTGCCATGTCACGACACTAGATAACCTTAACCTGAAACATGTTAATTGCCTAGAAATATGATATTGCATTAAATATTTAAAATGAAACCATAAGAATTACCATACCTGTGCATATGTATTATCATATCATCTGCTCATGCTTAGTGCAAATCATACATTGCAAATTGATACCATAAGCATCCATAATCATCGACATATGCATTTTTGATGATTTCATGGGATCTATGATATTTCTGGATTTTGGAGGAAAGCCGTAAGATTTCAACTGATAACTGTTTAAAAATATAAAAGTTGCGGTTTTCTAGTGATGTAAAGTGTCGTCCACCATGAGTTTGCTGTGGTTTTCGAGATCCGTGTCGAGGAGTGGAGGAACCGTCACGGATGCATGGTGGGCCCGGTACGGTACCCCGGGGCAAGAAGATCGCAGGAGATGGCGTTGAGCCTGGCTGGGGACGGATTACCTACCGGTGACTTCATTTGGCACGGCGGATACCCAGAAGATACCGACCGTGGCCGCTGGTTTGAGACATGGATTTTGATGTGGATCAGCCGGATGGCTGAGGCCAGAGATACTGGACATGGATATATGAGATTTGGACAGTTTTGAGGTGTCGTTGCTGGGCACGGTTTTTACTGATTTCTTGGATATTATGCTGATGTTTAAAAAGGGAGTTTCAAAACAAAGGAAAGAATAATTCTCATACACACTTGATTGTACTTTCATGTGGCATACATACCGGTATTTCATCCATGTGACATATATATATACTTGCTAGTACACTGTTGATGCATACATGCCTGCTAGAACATGTAGCCATACCTGCTTTAGGGATGCCAGGACACTTGTGTGCATGCATACGATAGCCTTAGTAGATGTTATTTATTACTCACGAGCTAGCAACTCACCCCGTTGTGCCACAGCTTTTCTGCAGGTCCACTCCGTCAGCACTGTAGCGGCGGATACCTTTGCTTCTTTTGCACTTTTTGCCTGGACTCGAGGCTTTTGCTCATAGGTGGGTTATCATCAGTTTGTACCACCTTATTTATTTGTTGTATCTAGGACACTCCATCTACTGCTACTATCATTTCAGTTGTACCGGTTTTATTTGGATTACTGTATATTGACCTAGATGTGAGATTGTGAGACTTGGGAATTTATTTTATGATATATCTGGGTCGAGCTCACTTGAGTCGACATGCTATTTCTTATGCACTGTTGTTCATTTATATTCTTCTTGTACCGTTGGGGCTGATTTTACAAGTGAAATTCTGCTGGAATTTTGGGGAAAAGGAAAGTTATTTTTAAAAAGGACAAATTGATTAGGTAATGAGGTAAATGCTTAAATAATTTGGTTTTTCCTTCACTCTAAAAATCTTAATTGGGTTTTGTGTCCTGGGCTTCAGCTTACTTATTTTACGGACGCCTTGAGACGTTTCGTAATCTAAGTGACGGTCGCGTTCCGTACCCTGCGGGTCGTGACAAAGTTGGTATCAAAGCGATAGGTTTCACCTTCCTGAGTATAGGATGACCCTTAGTAGATGGAGTAAGTGACTTAAGCAGAGTAGCGTAGCGTACGTATGTCCATGGCATACTTGCGATGCGGTACTCCGCCTAAGTGACTTTAGGACATACTTGCTTGAAATTCCTTCTTCGATTCCATGTATCCTGTGATTCTCTTGCGCTGTTCTCATTGTCCTGTTTCCTGTACCAGTCACTATGCCACAGAGGGCTACCAGAGCACAGTGGGCTGCTGCCCGAGACGAGATTCGAGCTGGCTCATCCGAGACTGGGACTGAGCAGGGTGGCATGCCTACGCCACAGGGACAGACCGATCCACCTTCCCCAGGCCGTATGGATAGGCTTGAGACTGGTATGGAGGAGTTGCGACAGATGATGGGGAGTATGCAGGAGCTCCGTCAGATGGTAGGATCCCTAGTTGCAGCCAGTCGTACACCGAGGCCGGAGGACGCATCTACTACATCCCAGACTACCTTGGTACCTGCTCCTACTACTGCCACCGTGACCATCCCGGTTTCGCTACAGGAGTTCATGAGGCTGAGACCTCCAGTTTTCACGGGTACCGATGCAGCGGAGGACCCGCAGACGTTCCTTGACAGCTTGGCCAGGATCTGCCGATCGCTGAGATGTTCTGATGATCGCTGGGTAGAGCTTGCGAGTTTTCGACTAGAGGGTCTCACACAGATATGGTGGGAGTCAGTTCTGAGAGGTCGAGCTGCAGGTCTACCACCCATGACCTGGACCGAGTTTACAGCAGTTTTCCTTGCCCGTTTCCTTCCGAAGAGCGTTCGCGACGCCAGAGCTCGTAGTTTCGAGGCCTTGGTCAAGACACCTGGGATGACGGTGTCTGAGTATGACGTTCAGTTTACACAGTTGTCCCGATATGCCCCGTACCTGGTAGATACCGAAGCAAAAAGGGTGAAGAGGTTCATACAGGGACTGGATGCCCAGCTATATCTTGCCATTGGCGCTCAGCATTTCGATACCTATTCGGCAGCTATGGATACGGCATTGCGGATGGAGACACGTATTTCAGCGACGTCGGCCGTTCCCGGGCCGAAGAGGATTCGTACCGGCACACCAGATCAGAGGCAGCATGCCAGATTCATTCCGAGAGATAGGGCCGGCAGAGGGTTCGGACAAGGTCAGTCGTACGGATCGTATACACAGGGCAGCAGTCGTCGCCAGGGTGCTTTAGGTGCGGAAGTCTGCACCATCATATTAGAGATTGTCCAGTGAGGCGACAGGATGCGGCGACAGTTCCGCATGTGACTCTACCTCCATCACCGCCCCCTCCTCAGAGAGCTCTACTACCTGCCACAGGCGATGCTCCACGCCAGTTAGGCGCACCCAGAGGCCGTGGGCGCGGCGCACCGACCCAGAGAGGACGAGGAGGCCGAGGCCGAGGTCAGCCCGCTATTGGAGGAGGTCAGGCCCGAGTTTATGCATTGACACCCCAGGATGCGCAGGCATCCAATGCCGTCGTTACAGGTACCCTTTCAGTATGTTCTATTGATGCACACGTGTTGTTCGATCCCGGATCCACGCACTCATACGTTTCCACCCACTTCATGCCGAGTTTGGGTAGAGAGTCCGGTTTGCTTGATCAGCCGCTGGTTGTGACCACTCCTGTGGGAGAGTCATTTGTTGCTAGGCACGTGTTCCGATCCTGTACTGTTCGTATTGGCGAGCGAGAGCTGCCTGTCGACTTGATCCTTCTGGAGATGTTGGACTTCGACATTCTTTTGGGCATGGATTGGTTAGCCACGTGCTATGCAACGGTAGACTGCCGCGAGAAGACAGTTAGGTTTTGTTTTCCCGGCGAGTCAGTTTTTGTTGTGCAGGGGGACCATGGTGCTGCCCCTCACATTTTGATTTCTTCCCTTCGCGCTGGTCAGCTGATGAGGAAGGGATGTCGGGGATTTCTAGCCTGTGTAAGTGATACAAGAGCTACGGATGTTCCATTGGACCAGGTTCCGATTGCATGCGAGTTGCCCGATGTTTTCCCTGACGAGCTGCCAGGACTGCCACCTGAGCGTGATGTCGAGTTCTGTATTGATTTGATTCCTGGCTCGGGGCCTATTTCTATACCGCCTTATCGGATGGCCCCGGCGGAGCTTAGAGAGTTGAAGGTTCAGCTGCAAGATTTGCTGGATAAGGGACTTATTCGACCCAGTGTTTCTCCGTGGGGTGCTCCGGTCCTCTTTGTCAAGAAGAAGAACGGAAGTTTGCGCTTATGCATCGACTACCGCCAGCTGAACAAGGTGACCGTTCGGAACAGATATCCGTTGCCGCGCATTGATGATTTGTTCGACCAGCTCCAGGGTGCGGGTTATTTTTCGAGGATCGACTTACGATCAGGATACCACCAGCTGCGAGTCCGACAGGAGGATATACCGAAGACAGCCTTCCGTACACGCTATGGCCACTATGAGTTTCTGGTGATGTCGTTCGGACTCACCAACGCCCCCGCAGCATTTATGGATTTGATGAACCGTACCTTCAGGCCGTATCTTGACTTGTTCATCATCGTGTTCATCGACGATATTTTGGTGTACTCCCGGAGCCGAGAGGAGCACGAGCAACACCTGCGTATTACGTTACAGACTCTGAGGGAGCACCAGCTGTTCGCAAAATTCTCCAAGTGTGCATTCTGGCTGGACAGCGTCGGATTCTTGGGTCACGTAATTATGAGAGACGATATATGTGTGGACCCGAAGAAGATTGAGGCTGTTCAGCAGTGGCCCCGACCTACATCGGTTACCGAGATCCGTAGTTTTCTAGGCCTGGCGGGCTACTACAGGCGTTTTGTTCAGGACTTCTCCCGTATAGCTGCACCCTTGACCAGTTGACCCGGAAGGGAGTTCCTTTCGTTTGGACGGAGGAGTGCGAGCGCAGTTTTCAGCAGCTGCGGACGTGTTTGACTACGGCGCCGGTATTATCTTTGCCTTCGGGATCAGGCGGATTTATGGTCTACTGTGATGCTTCGCGAGTGGGATTAGGATGCGTATTGATGCAGCATGGCCGGGTGATCGCTTATGCTTCTCGGCAGTTGAAGAAGCACGAATAGAACTACCCTACTCATGATTTGGAGATGGCTGCAGTGGTCTTTGCACTGAAGATATGGCGACATTACCTATATGGCGAGTCATGCCAAATATTCACAGACCACAAGAGCTTAAAATACATATTTCAGCAGCGAGACTTGAACCTCAGACAGCGTCGTTGGATGGAGTTGGTGAAGGACTACGACTGTGAGATCTTGTACCACCCGGGCAAGGCGAATGTAGTAGCGGATGCTTTGAGCAGGAGGCCCGGGGGTAGTCTATTCCATTTGCGCGCAGTGCAGAGGCAGACGTCGGCGGATTGGCAGATTCTATACGACAGCCGAGTCGAGTTCGAGTTCACTCCGACAGGAGGACAGCTCGCGCATGTTCGTGCGCGCCCACAGTTGCTTGACCGTATTTATGAGGCACAGCGTAGGGATGACCGTTGCTCAGAGATCATGGCACAGCTGGGACAGGGCAGATTTTCCGAGTTCATGATTGATGATCAGGGGATATTACGATTTGGATCCAGACTGTGTGTACCAGATGCTGATGGATTGCGGCGCGACATTCTTGAGGAAGCACACCGATCAGTGTATAGTGTCCACCCCGGTTCCACCAAGATGTACCATGATATGAGAGAGACCTACTGGTGGGACGGAATGAAGAGAGACATCGCGGAGTTCGTATCGAGATGCCTGACTTGTCAGCAAGTCAAGGCCGAGCACCAGAGGCCCGCAGGAGAGCTAAAGCCGTTACCCATTCCAGAGTGGAAATGGGAGCAGATTTCGATGGACTTCATTGTGGGTCTACCCAGGACCAGTCGAGGGTACGACTCCATCTGGGTGATCGTGGATAGATTGACGAAAGCGGCTCACTTCCTGCCAGTGAAGACCACTTTCATCTTCGCTCAGTATGCTCAGCTCTACATTGACGAGATCGTGCGGCTACATGGCGTACCGACTTGTATCGTGTCAGATCGAGGCACTCAGTTTACCAGCCGACTATGGCAGAGACTCCAGGAGGCTTTGGGCACTTGTTTGAGCTTCAGCACAGCATTTCATCCACAGACCGACGGACAGTCAGAGCGGACCATTCAGACTCTCGAGGACATGCTCAGAGCATGCGTTTTAGACTTCGGCAGTAGCTGGGATCGTCATTTACCTCTAGTGGAGTTCTCCTATAACAACAACTTCTAGGATACTATCCAGATGGCACCGTTCGAGGCGTTGTATGGGAGGAGATGTAGATCGCCCATTTGTTGGACCGAGTTGAGCGAGAGCGGTATCTTCGGACCGCAGATCGTGCAGGAGACGACCGAAAAAGTACAGTTGATTCGAGACCGGATGAGAGCAGCTCAGAGTAGACAGAAATCCTATGCAGACAGGTGCCGTCGCAGATTAGAGTTCGCAGTTGGCGACCATGTTTTTCTGAAAGTCTCTCCGATGAAGGGCGTGATGCGTTTTGGGCGAAAGGGGAAGCTTAGCCCTAGATTCGTAGGTCCCTTCGAGATCCTCGAGCGTGTCGGCACTATCGCATATCGTTTGGCTCTTCCACCCAGTTTTTCAGATGTCCATCCCGTCTTCCACGTATCAATGCTACGCCGTTATCTTCATGACCCTTCCCACACGATTCAGCATCAGACAGTTCAGCTCGAGCCCGACCTTTCATTCACCGTGGAGCCAGTTGAAATTTTGGATCGGCAAGTGAAGAAACTTCGATCCAAGGTCCTGCCGTCCGTGAAAGTTCTTTGGCGCAGCCCGAGCAGCGAAGAGATCACTTGGGAGGCCGAGGGAAAGATGCGGAAGAAATTCCCTCATCTTTTTGAAGGTACGCGTAGTTGCATATTTTAAAATTCGGGGATGAATTTTCTTAAGGGGGGAAGACTGTAACACCTGAGTTTAGGGTTGTAGTGATTAATTGTTAATGTGGGGTTTTTTGGGTAAAAAGTTTACCAAAACGGGTTTCTAATAAATTATCTGGTTTTGTGGTTATTTTTGTGGAATTTTATCTCAACCACACACACTTGTGCACGTAAGCCAGGGTTAAGATTAGGGTTTGCTATATATTTGAGCTTGTGGGTTAGCATGTTTGAGTTAACCATGGTGGTCCAACCCTTGTTAAAATAATTAGGTGTTAATTTAGGAGTTTTAGAGTTAAGCATAGATTAGGGTTTAAGGTTGACTTGTGATTTGAAGGAAAGATTGTGATGGGGATCTTGAAGCATTTAATGAAAGTGAGGGAATGATGGCTCTTGGATGTGTCACACTATCTTCTTTTCAAAACTTTTCTTACCTCTCTTCTCTTCCTCTCACACACACCATATCATCACACTTTAGCCACCAAAACAAATCCTGCAGCCCAAACTCAGCAGCCACTTCTTTAGCATGCAGAATTTCAGCCTGTAGGCATCAGCATCAGCAGCTGAAGCTAGCCCCATCATCTGCATCAGCCTCACCAGCCTCCCTACCACTCTACAACAGCTACTAAACCCTCACATCAGCACCACAACAACATCAGCCATCATCACCAGCACATCAGCCCAACTCCAGCTCAAATCAGCCTCCAAAACATCAGCAGTACACCATCAGCCTATTACCATCAGCATTCAGCCCTTTTCAATCAGAAAACACCAGCAGCAGCAGCTGCCATATCATCCCAACTCTTTATACAACAGCTTTCCCCCACACCACACAACCCCTCTCTTAACACTCCCTTAACCCTTGCCACTAGCAACACCTGAACTCAACACAACAACACCACTTCACACCCTCACTGCATCAGCATCAGCAATTGCAGCTTCAGCCTGGGACTGCAGCAGCTCCAGTTCATCACAGCAGCACCCACTCCCTCCTTCTTCTCCTTCTCCTTGGTTGCAAGGTTCTTAGAGGGTATAACTCCTAAACTCCTCCCAATTTATGTAGCTTATGTGCTCGATTAGCTAGTACAGTGTCTTATAGCAATTTTAGTGCTAGAATGGTGTAGTGATGCTAGATTTAGTCATTTTAGAGTGCTTATAGTTTTATGAACCCTTTTTGGTGTTAACTAATCTGTTTAAGCCTAGTGGTGTCATTAAAATTAGATAGTTGGCCTTAAATCGCAAAAATTATGGTAATCTAGCTCGATTAGTGATTATTTCTTGCTTAGTTGTGGTTTTGGGGTGATTTAAGGGAATTTTGACAAAGTGAGAGTTGCGTTAGTTAGAATAACCCTCTTAGGTGCTAGTGAGGCCAGTCAACCATAGAAATTCCCCAGACTTCATAAAGACACCCGATTTACCCGACTTGGCGTATTTTGGCAGTTTTAGTGACTGTATAACCTCTATAGGATCTGCTGTTGACCCGAACCCTTCAGAATAAAATTGGGAAGACTGTAGCATGGTGAGACTAGTAGACACACACACACAGAGCACGGGGACCCAACTCTCCCTCGAGGCCGCCGGTTTATTCATTCTGGCCGCAAATTGCGGCCAGAGTAGGGAGTGGGGTATGGAAATTTTGGGGATAGGGTACTTCTGGGTAGGTTAGTGTGTTGGTATCTGTAACTTTTCATTTTGGGTCCAGAGACAAAATCTGGAGCTAGTTGTGTGTTTCCGATGTTTAAGTCTTGTGCGACACGCGCGCGATACGCGTGGTTCTGTGGCGCACTGCGCGACACAGCGTGTCAGCTTAGGTTCCGGTGGGTTCGTGCGCGTCGCGTCGTGTCGTGTGCACACGCGTTTAGTTTCACGCACGCGTTTCCTTTTATCGATATATCGCGTTTTGCAGGATTTTTCCTTATATGGTGACTCTTGTGAATTCTAGGTTCGCCGGCGGGGACTTCGAGCGCAGCAGAGAAAGGCAAGCAGGTGGTCGGACACACTTAGCACGGGATCACGAGTGAGTAGATTCAACATCTACGGGGGACGATCGTTTGGATGGCGCGAGTCGCCCGTTAGATTTAATAAACTTATAGTTGGTAAACTTGATAGTACTTGTGACAATAGAATGATAATGATAAAATTGGCATAATATTACCGCAGTCATATCTACATGTCATACCCTTATACGCAAATTCATTTGTAGGACACATGCACCATTACCAGGTCTTATATGTAACACGAGCACTATTCATGTGGACACACACACCCTGGTAATTGCCATGTCACGACACTAGATAACCTTAACCTGAAACATGTTAATTGCCTAGAAATATGATATTGCATTAAATATTTAAAATGAAACCATAAGAATTACCATACCTGTGCATATGTATTATCATATCATTTGTTCATGCTTAGTGCAAATCATACATTGCAAATTGATACCATAAGCATCCATAATCATCGACATATGCATTTTTGATGATTTCATGGGATCTATGATATTTCTGGATTTTGGAGGAAAGCCGCAAGATTTCAACTGATAACTGTTTAAAAATATAAAAGTTGCGGTTTTCTAGTGATGTAAAGTGTCGTCCACCATGAGTTTGCTGTGGTTTTCGAGATCCGTGTCGAGGAGTGGAGGAACCGTCACGGATGCATGGTGGGCCCGGTACGGTACCCCGGGGCAAGAAGATCCCAGGAGATGGCGTTGAGCCTGGCTGGGGATGGATTACCTACCGGTGACTTCATTTCGCACGGCGGATACCCAGAGGATACCGACTGTGGCCGCTGGTTTGAGACATGGATTTTGATATGGATCAGCCGGATGGCTGAGGCCAGAGATACTGGACATGGATATATGAGATTTGGACAGTTTTGAGGTGTCGTTGCTGGGCACGGTTTTTACTGATTTCTTGGATATTATGCTGATGTTTAAAAAGGGAGTTTCATAACAAAGGAAAGAATAATTCTCATACACACTTGATTGTACTTTCATGTGGCATACATACCGGTATTTCATCCATGTGACATATATATATATATACTTGCTAGTACACTGTTGATGCATACATACCTGCTAGAACATGTAGCCATACCTGCTTTAGGGATGCCAGGACACTTGTTTGCATGCATACGATAGCCTTAGTAGATGTTATTTATTACTCACGAGCTGACAACTCACCCCGTTGTGCAACAGCTTTTCTGCAGGTCCACTCCGTCAGCACTGTAGCGGCGGATACCTTTGCTTCTTTTGCACTTTTTGCCTGGACTCGAGGCTTTTGCTCATAGGTGGGTTATCATCAGTTTATACCACCTTATTTATTTGTTGTATCTAGGACACTCCATCTACTGCTACTATCATTTTAGTTGTACCTGTTTTATTTGGATTATTGTATATTGACCTAGATGTGAGATTGTGAGACTTGGGAATTTATTTTATGATATATCTGGGTCGAGCTCACTTGAGTCGACATGCTATTTCTTATGCACTGTTGTTCATTTATATTCTTCTTGTACCGTTGGGGCTGATTTTACAAGTGAAATTCTGCTGGAATTTTGGGAAAAAGGAAAGTTATTTTTAAAAAGGACAAATTGATTAGGTAATGAGGTAAATGCTTAAATAATTTGGTTTTTCCTTCACTCTAAAAATCTTAATTGGTTTTGTGTCCTGGGCGTCGGCTTACTTATTTTACGGACGCCTTGAGACGTTTCGTAATCTAAGTGCCGGTCGCATTCCGTACCTTGCGGGTCGTGACAGTTTTGTTGCGGGGGTGTTGGTGCAAGGTATGTGCAGGGGTCTTGCAAAGGGGAGGAGAACAGAGGAGAGAAAGGAGAGATGGCGATGGCAAGGGTTGTCGGCGGTGATGGGATGAGGTGCTGGGTTCTTAGTGGGTGCAGGTGAAGTCTCAGGAGAAAATAGAAGAGGAAGAAAATGGAGATGAGGAGGAGGAGAAGAGGATGAAGACTAGGGTGGAGGCGAGGTCGAGGGAATAGGAGTTAGGGTTAGGGTTTGAGGAGGCGGCGGAGCTTGGATGGGTTTCTCGTGGCGAGGCAGGGTTGTTAAATAGAGAAGAAAGAAATGAGAGAAGGGAGGTAACGGTAGCGGGGAGGCGGTGACCAGAATCGAGAAGCGAACAGTGTTCGTGAGAGGAGAGAGAGAGAGAGCGAGAGGAGAGAGAAAGAGAGAAACTGTGAGGAGAGAGAGAAAGAGAAAGAGAGGAAAGAGAGAGAGAGAGCAGGTGGGGTCGGCGCAAGGAAAGGAAAAGTTTTGATTGGCTCGCGAGAGAGAGAAAAAGAAAGGAAGAGAGAGGATAGGATTTTTAGGTAAAAAAATTTTTAAAAAAGATTTAAGTTGGTTTCTAAATATTCTGAGTTGTTTTAAAGAAATATTATAATTGATTTAAAATTTAAATAATTGGATTTTTAGCGGGATATAAAATATTTCAAATGCGCCCGGGTCGGGTCTAAAAATTTAGATTTGAAATACGAAAATTATTTGCAGCTTTCAAATTTTAAAATGGATAATTAGGTAACTAAAATGTATACCCCCAAGAACGAACGCACGTACGTGCGCGTAGCTATCCAAACACGTCTGTTTCACTGAACGGGATGAGAACACGATACGCGGACGCTACCACGGGGTTAGGGGTATCATGCAGGCTATGAAATGAAATTTTAATTTATTTTACGGGATCTAAAATGTCATATGTAAAAAAATACGCGATACTAGGTGAAATGTTAATATGCAGTTTAACTAGATGCGCGTGTCTATGCAACAAGCCAGGGTAATCTATAAATATGAATCAACCAGTTCAAGCAAACAGGTCGGGTCGAATGCAATGTAAAAGTAAACTACCATTCGCACCCAAACAAGATAAATCAATAAAATATCATAGATAATAAATACGGAACAAAAATTGGTATAACTGAACTCGGTTGTTACAGATATGTTTGCACAGTGAACAGCCCTTGTAAGTCCTCTCGACTTATAAGGAGAAAGCACTCTTTTAAGATCCTTACGACTTATAAGAGACCATACACTTAGGAATCCTCACGATTCCTAAGGAGAAAACGCACCTACGAGATCCTCACGACTCGCAGGGAGAAATACCTTTATGAAACCCTTACGGCTCATGATGTCAAAAGCCTTAGTCGACAGGATCCTAACCCTGTTTGCTAAGCCACCTTTGTTCGACATCGACAGAGGCAAATGATGATTCGCTCCTGGAAATATCCCAGTTATAGCGGTGCTGATGCCGAAATTGGTGTCTAATTCCAAGGTTGCAGCAAAAAGCCAGCAAGCCATACATGCATACGAAATAGCCGAAATGATGGGGCAACTTGCAACAAAATCAGCAAGTAAAAATGTATGCATACAAAAATAGCCGAAATGATTGGGCACTGCGAAAAATAGCCGAAATGATTGGGCAATCGTGACTTTCGCGATATAAAAGCTGAAATGATAGAGCATCGCGGAATGAAATAAAAAAATGAAATCTATGCCCTACGGGTGATATCACATCAATCCCTGTATACCATCCAGGGGCGCCGACGAAGAATGAATCACACCTTCCCTCCCCAGGCTCCATCAGAAGAAAAAGCCAAATCTCAACGGTTCACAAACAGCCTGGAGATCATCTCAACATTCGTCTCATTATAACAGACGCAACATCAAGCAAAGCGGAACCGCGGCAATTCCCAGTTTCATGACTCGGCGGTGCGCAGATGACCGAGAGTCAAACCCCGACTCTGTGAAATACAGATAAAGTGAACCCTTCCTGGTCACGTGGAACGCGGCTTATGTCAATCATGACCCCGTGGGAAACATCCAGAGTGGAGCCTGGTCCTCGCAGAACACGTCTATGACACCGTGGGAAGCATCCAGAGCAAAATTCCTGGTCATATGGAACGAGGCTATGTCAATCCTGACCCCGTAGGAAACGTCCAGAGCGGATCCTGGTCCTCGCAGAACACAGCTATGACCCGGTGGGAAGCATCCAGAGCGGAGCCTGGTCCTCGCAGAACACGGCTATGACCCCGTGGGAAGCATCCAGAGCAAAATTCCTGGTCACGTGGAACGCGGTTTATGTCAATCCTGACCCTGTGGGAAACGTCCAGAGCGGATCCTGGTCCTCGCAGAACATGACTATGACCCCGTGGGAAGCATCCAGAGTGGAGCTTGGTCCTTGCAGAACACGGCTATGACCCCGTGGGAAGCATCCAGAGCAAAATTCCTGGTCACGTGGAACGCGGCTTATGTCAATCCTGACCCCGTGGGAAACGTCCAGAGCGGATCCTGGTCCTCGCAGAACATGGCTATGACCCCATGAGAAGCATCCAGAGCGGAGCCTGGTCCTCGCAGAACACGGCTATGAACCCGTGGGAAGCATCCAGAGCAAAATTCCTGGTTACGTGGAACGTGGCCTATGTCAATCCTGACCCCATAGGAAACATCCAGAGCGGATCCTGGTCCTCGCAGAACACGGCTATGACCTCGTAGGAAGTATCCAGAGCGGAGCCTGGTCCTTGCAGAACACGGCTATGACCCCGTGGGAAGCATCCAGAGCAAAATTCCTGGTCACGTAGAACGCGGCTTATGTCAATCCTGACCCTGTGGGAAACATCCAGAGCGGATCTTGGTCCTCACAGAACACGGCTATGACCCCGTGGGAAGCATCCAGAGTGGAGCCTGGTCCTCACAGAACACGGCTATGACCCCGTGGGAAGCATCCAGAGCAAATTCCTGGTCCCGTAGAACACGGTTAAAGTCAATCTTGACCCCGTGGGAAACGCCCAGAGCAACTCTTGACTCCGTGAAATACGGATAATGGCAACACCATCAATCACTTATAGGTCATCTCGACCCGTAAGAAAGAAAACTCTCTTGTAAGATCCTTACGACTTACAAGAGAAAACGCGCTTAGGAATCATCACGATTCCTAAGAAGAAAATACACCTACGAAATCCTCTCGACTCGTAGGCAGAAAAGTCTTTATGAGACCCTCACGGCTCATGAAGTTGAAAAGTCTTAGGCAGCAGATCTGAACCTGCTTTCTAAGCCATCACTACCTCTTGAAGAATTCAAAGCGAAATGCTCACTCTGACATCTGCAGGCTACGCTTACTAAAGTGGCATGCCGTCAACAAAGAAAAGAGAAGAAAGCGACAGTGAGGAGAACATTTTATTCACATTCAGTTAAGCGTTCAAGACATACCCATTCACGCATGTGCGAAGAAGTTTGATGTATAAAATAAACACATAGAAATGAAAAAGTTTGTTATTCATACTTCAGAAAATGCCTACATTGAGAAAAACAGCAAATAAAAACATAACTGGAATATTTACAAAGGAACGACATCAAATCCAGGGCATGGATTGAGAAACTCAAAAGTAAGGCCATCCAAAATTTTTCGGTCCTCTCGGACCATCTTCGTGTGCATCCTCTCACGATCACAAGCATCAGGATCCCCACTGATGTCTTCCACCCTTCGATAGGCAGCAAGTATCGCCGCTTTTTGAAAAGCTTGATGCAGGATATCAACGAGATGGTCTCGCCTTTTCTTTGAGATTAAGCCCATCAGATACACCGAATGCACTTTATCTTCAGCGTCGTCCAAAGCTTTAAGCGGCATGCCAGCATAGAATAGAGGAAGTGCTCCCCAGATCGCTCCCACAATAAGCTTCAAGAGAGAAGAACGGCGAGGAAGCATTCTACCATTGTATGCGTCAAAGCGACCCAAGATTTCGGCACACTGGCCGTTTGTGAATTCTCAGTTTTGAGAACGACCGAGTACGCGAATGTCGCCCTAAGAGATAATCTCATCAAGGTCATACATATGAGCATCCATAACTACTGAAAAAGAAAATCAGCAAGAGTTAGCGGACAGACTGATTAAGCAAATTCTTATTAAAAACAGGCATAGGGATTTAAACGACTCTTGATATCCCCATGGAGAAAACAAATTCTAATTATGGCACCTAACAAATTTGAATTTGGGAGAAATCCTAAAAAAAGGGAACCTCATTTAATGGGCGACCCTTCGGGTCAAGAAGTTAAACTCCTCGAGAGCAATGCTCTGCAGACAGGAGTGACACCTGTCAAAGTCAATTATGATGGGAAGTTAAAGAAATTCCCCGAGAATGCTAAGAGCCCTGCCCTAGGAAATGATGATGGAATAATCCATCAGAAAAATTAAAATCAATTTTTTATGAATTAAAAATTCTGAGATCTTCAAGATCTATGAACAAACTCTAAGAGTTCTTTATGAGCAAAGCTCTGTTCATAGGTTAAGAAACCCTGAAACAAGATCTCCTTAGATTTATGGGTTCAAGAGAGCAAAGCTCTATTAATGAAACCCTAAAAGGGTTTTCTTAGATCAAAGATTTATGAAGAGCAAGGCTCTGTTAATGGGTAAAACCTTAAGTCACTAAAAGGTTTAATCTTTACCTAAATTTTGGTAGAGTTTTGACTCTTAAAATCTCTTAAGATGAAGAGCTATGTTCTGAATAAAAATTCTCAAGAGAAGAAGATGAACAGAATCATCTGAAGGACCAAAGGTCCTATTTATAGGCATTGAAATGCCTCTCCAATTTCTGAGTTGATCCAAGGGCGAAGATGCTGCCACCGCTGCACTCACATGTGGGCCACGTGAACGCAACGGTGGGGGGGCATTTGTTTCCCCCAATCAGAGTAAAGCTCTGTTTGAAATTCAAATTTCAAAAATTGAAGCAACGCTTCAGATGCAGCGCCAAGTGCGCTGTGCCCTAGGCAGCGCACCATGTGTGCGCTAGCGCTAGGCGCGCTGCGCTCTAAGCAGCGCACCACGTGTCAAACACGGGTGCGCTAGCGCAGGGTGCACTGCGCTCCGAGCGGCGCACCACGTGTAAGACACAGGTGCGCTAGCGCTATGAGCGCTGCGCTCTGAGCAGCACACCATGTGTAAGACACAGGTGCGCTAGCGCTGGAATTAAAAAACTCCCCACCGTTAGATCAAAAGATCTAATAATAATGATAAATCATTAATTAATCAGAATTAAAATTCTGTTATGGAAAGATTTTTCAATCTTGTTAAAAACAAGAAGATTGCCTTCTGTAAAACAGAAACCCCAGGATCAAAGATCCAATGGTAGGAAACATCCCCAAATCAATCAGAGAAAGATCTCTTTAACTGATTCAACAAATCAACTTGCCCTATATAAAGGCCTAAAGACTTCAAGTCTGAGATAGAGAAACCCCCCCATAAATTTTGAAAAAACTCAAAGAAAAAGAGCAAGCTCTTGCAAGAAAATATTTCTCCAAGGTAAGAATGAAAGATGATGAACACAGAGATGAAATCATCTCATGATTAAGAAAGAAGAATTCTTTTCTTTAAACAGATCATAGATCTACAAAGACAAAAGGTCTTTCACAAAGAGATCAAAAGATCTCATCATAAAATAAAGAAGAACATACTTCTTCTCACAGATCATGGATCTAAAAAGGCAAAGCCTTTCATCAACATAAGAGATTGGAAATATCTCTTGCAAAAATAAGAACTGTTGTTCTTAGATCTTGAGATAAAGTCTCTTTTAAAAGAACATAAACTTGTTTCCTTGATCATAAAATTGATCAGATGCGCTTTGCGCTTTTGAAATGCGCCTTGCGCTCTTGAACTGCCCTTCTGCACTCCCTGGACCGGCGCTCAGCGCCAAATGTGCCACGTGTCAATCACGTATGCGCCAATTGACAACTTGCGCTTTGCGCTTCTGAAATAGCAGCGCCAATCGCACCACGTGTTACTCACGTGTGCGCCACTAAATTGAAAGCGCAATGCGCTCATGGAATAGTGCTCAGTGCTCATAAACTGGCATCATGCGCTCATCATTTAGCGCCTAGCGCTGAGTGCGACACGTGTCCCTTACATGTGCACTACTTGGCAGTAGCGTACGACGCTTTTTGATTGGCGCACCACGTGTTGCGCAGACAGAACATAAATTGTTCTTTAATAAGCCCACGGCTCTGATGAATGCTCAGCATTCAATAAAGGCTCAACAGCCCAGAATAAAAATGTTAAACATTTATTGGACTTAGCCCAAGATTGTCCATAAGTCCTCAACCCATATTAATTGAGCCCATCTGCTCATGAATATTTCAACAGATCTGAGTCCCAAATTCGACTACAGATCTTTCAACCAACTCACACCAGTTCGAGGGTATATCTCTTTACTCCTCTGATATTTGTCGTTGTAATCCTTCAACGTCTTCAGAGAGGTGACGGGTCCCGACAACCAAACACTCTACAGACTGTGGGGTCCTTAAGCCCATAGACTATGATGTCCTTAACCTGGACTGTGGGCTCCTTAAGACCATGGACTATGACGTCCTTAACCTTGACTGTGAGGTCTTTAAACTCACGGACTATGATGTTCTTAACCTTGACTGTGAGGTCTTTAAACTCACGGGCTATGATGTCCTTAACCTTGACTGTGAGGTCTTTAAACTCACGGGCTATGACGTCCTTAACCTTGACTGTGAGGTCTTTAAACTCATAGGCTATGACGTCCTTAACCTTGAATGTGAGGTCTTTAAACTCACGGACTATGACGTTCTTAACCTTGACTGTGAGGTCTTTAAACTCACGGACTATGATGTCCTTAACCTTGACTGTGATGTCTTTAAACACACAGACTATGATGTCCTTAACCTTCGACCGCGATGTCTTTAAACTAACATTGGACCGTAATGTCCTTAAACTAATCGACCGCAATGTCCCTAAACTAAACAATAGAGCCCAATTGCTCTCTTGTTGGATCTAAACGATCCTGTTAAGTTGATCTTAGTCTAAAAATTAGACTAACGTATCCTTAATATACGTTTAAGTCGATATTAGTCCCAAATGAGGCTAACGTATCCTTAAACCCAACCCCCAAACCCAAATCTAAGAAAATACGGATTTGGACTAATCCACGCCCTACGGGCGACAACATAAATTAGTCTCCGTATACAATCCACGGGCAACCAAAAACAAAACAAACACACACGACACGAAGAGACCATCTGGAGAAGGAGAAAGTGGCTACCGCGACGCGGTAGCGTAATTAACTACAGGGCTTGCGCCTGCAGGGAAGAGCGTCACCACAATCAAAACCCCCTCAAACAAGGGGGAATCTGACGAAGTCTGCTACATCGGCCGCATCCGTTTAAACCTTCGATACATGGTGCCATAAATCAACTTGGCATCTTCGGAGAGGTGGACGGATAGCACCAATTAGCATCTGCCCCGAAATTCAGGAAAGACGGACCCGCGCAATCGCGTCTCCACGTTTTTGGCGGGGAACAATATGTTCACTCGTTCACCAAGAAGATAATGCCGCCAAATTTTAAGAGCAAAAATGACGGCTGCCAATTCCAAATCATGTGTCGGATAATTGCGCTCATGAGTCTTCAATTGTCTTAAAGCATAAGTTACAACTCTTCCGTACTGATGTAGAACACATCCTAATCCCTTACCGGATGCATCACAATGCACTTCGAAACCTCCAGATTGATCCGGTATAACGAGAATAGGCGCTGATGTCATCCTTAACTTGAGTTCTACGAAATCTTTTTCACATGTTTCTGACCACACAAATTCTTCATCTTTACGTATGAGCTTGGTCAGGGGTGTTGCTATCTTTGAAAAGCCTTCAATGAACCTTCGGTAATATCCAGCTAAACCCAAAAAACTTCGAATGTCCTTCACTGACTTTGGTGTTGGCCATTCGCTTACTGCTGAAACTTTCGCTGGATCCATAGAGATTCCTTCGTCTGATACGATATGTCCAAGAAAACCAACTTGATCTAGCCAAAACTCGCACTTGCTGTATTTGGCATAGAGCTGATGTTGTCGTAGAGTTTCCAGGACAATTCTCAAGTGTTCGGCGTGTTCTTTCCGACTCTTTGAATACACCAGGATGTCGTCGATGAAGCTGACAACAAACCTATCTAAGTAATCTCGGAAAACATGATTCATTAGGTTCATGAATATTGCTGGTGAGTTGGTCACTCCAAATGGCATCACAAGAAATTCGTAATGTCCATAACGAGTCCTGAATGCCGTTTTGTGGATATCAGATTCCTTGACTTTCACCTGATGATAACCTGAACGAAGATCTAATTTGGAGAAAACACAAGATCCACTTAGCTGATTGAATAAATCGTCGATACGCGGTAGCGGATACTTGTTCTTTATAGTTACTTCGTTCAAGGCTCTATAATCGATGCACATTCTGTATGAACCCTCCTTCTTCTTCACAAGCAATACTGGTGATCTCCAACTTGACGTGTTGGGACGAATCCATCCTTTCGCCAATAATTCGTCCAACTGAGTTCGGACTTCCTTCAAACCTTTCGGACTTAATCGATAAGGTGCTTTGATCACCGGTTGTGCTCCTGGTACTAAATCAATGCTGAATTCAAGAGCTCGATCGGGAGGCAAACCTGATATATCGTCAGGAAATACATCGTCAAACTCTTGAACTACTTTTGGCTTTGATCCTTCCTCCGCTTGAGTTGCTGCAATCACTGCCTTCTTCGGCTTTGCCTTGTAAGTACTTGGCTCCAGGGTACAGTCTCCACTTTTGAAATAAAAGACCGGATGGTCTGGAATCTCGAACACTACCGTCCTTTGACGACAGTTGATGGTAGCGTAGAAAGTTCCTAACCAATCCATTCCTAGAACCATATCGAAGTTCGGTATGTCCAGCACCTTGAAGTCAGCATAGAATTCTCTGCTGTAGACGACTACTGGACACAAGATGTATCCCATTGTTGCCTTTAGAACGCCATTCCCTGAACTGATATTCCAGCTGGATACAAGCGGTGTGACTGGAATCGCATGAGTTCGGATGAACCGTTGCGACATAAAGCAGTGAGATGCTCCAGTATCGAGGAGTGCTAGTGTAGGAAGTGAGGCCACTAAGATTGTACCTAAGGTATGTGGGATATGTTTTAGGTATAGGAAAAATATATAGTTAGGTAGTAAGACTGAAAGAAAAGCTTGAGAAGAAATGGTTACCAGTGATGACTTGGCCAGTGGTCTCAGCTTCTTCCACAGTCATCATGAAAGCCTGTCGCCGTGGTACGTTCCTCCTGGCTGGAGGAGCATTCCTTATATCATTCCATTGAGCTTGATGAAACTGACGAGGAGGTGGTGCAGTCGGTGGTCCTCTAGGTGGTGGAGCGGGGAGAGCGAGTCTACGAGCAGGTACCTGAAGGGCTGGTCGTTGTTGGTAAGTGATTGCTGGCCTGAGTGTAGCAATTGGGTTGTGTCTTATGGGACAAGACCCAATGCCATGAGTAGCTGAGCCACAGACTAAGCAAAGATGGTTGGATCGCCGGCAGTCTTTAATCAGATGCCCATCTCTCTTGCAGTAGGTACAAAAGGCTGAGCTGGGCCGGTTGATTGGTACTCCCGGTCTCCTTAGCACAAAAGATGGCCTTGATGAGGATCCTCCTGCCATCTAGTTGGCAGGGCGCTTAACTTCAGCAGATTGAGATCTGCCCCTCATCTTTACCACCGCCTCATAACGGCGGGCAGGTTTCAGAGCCGATTCATGAGTCGAAAAATCTCCTGTGGGCAGTGCAGCCTGGATCTCCGAATCTAAACCTTGTTGAAATCAACGGGCTCTGATCTCATCCGTCGGTATCAGGTGTGCCGCAAATCTGTTAAAGTATTGTATTAGCTGTGTAGTATGTGATATATTGAAAAAAATTCAAATTATTGAGACATATCTTACCGACTGAGTATGGTGAACTCAGCGTCATATTCATCTACCGACTTGGTCCACATTGAATCTTATTGCAGATGGATGAACTGGTGTTCCATGTCAAACCTGGTAGTCTCAGGAAAGTACTTTGCGTCGACATGTCGCGGAAAATCTTTCATTCGATGGGTTGATCAAGACGGCTTTCTTCCACCTTCCACCAGACCCGTGCATTGTCCGTGAGTTGCAGCTTCGCAACTCGGACCCAGACTATCTCTAGCACTTGTGCCGCTGCAAGATCATCTTCGATACTCTGAGCCCATTCTTTAGCTTCTAGAGGGCTCTCTTTTATTGAGAACTGTTTGGGGTGCAAAGCCCTGAATTGCTTCACCCCGGGCGCTTCTGCCTCTAGTCGGTTCATCAGGATAGCAGTCTGCTGCTGCTGTCCTTCCAGGAGGCTGCGGATCGCCTCAAGCAGAACCGTCTGCTCATTGATCGGAGCAGGGATGGCAGGTGTGAGTGATAGTGGTGGAGGTGTGTTGTTGACATTGGTGCTGGTATTGTTCGGGGAATCCATAACCTTGAATGAAAAATTTTGGGTTAGGCAGATTCAAAGTATGTGAAATGATAAGATTCAAGGAATATAAATTGTAAAGAATGTTTTAGTTGCTGGTTCTTGTGTTATATTGCTTAGGTTGTCCACGCAGAGCTGAACTGCATGGTAGGGTTCCATACAGCTCTGACCCGCATGGGCCACCAACAAAATCTGTCACGCCCCGCTTCCCAGTGTACGGGCAGAGGACGCGACAAGGCCGCTACGTATTTACTCAGAAGTAAATACGCTAAGCGTATCTAAGCAATATAAAATAAATATACATAAGAGACAAATGTAATGAACAACAACTTTATTTATTAAAATTCTTTTGTACAATGCATCTGAAAAGTAAATACATGGAATGGAAAGCAATGCCTAAACAGTGGCATGACAGAAATGAAAATACAGAATATAAATGTGTACAAAGAAAATTAAAGGTCTGGGTTGTAAGCTAGCTGGTCCAAGTCATCGCTGGTGGGCTCGATCTCCTGAAGATCCGAATCACCTGATAACATTCCAAAGAAGAAAGAAAGGGAATGTCGTCAGCGAAAAAATCGCTCGGTAAGTCCCAAAGATAAGGGAGAAGTAGAATAGACAGAGAGAGTGTGTGACTTTTAAAGTTATATTATATTGTTATAATGTTGTATTTAGTGTTAACGCTGTTGTTTGTAGCTTGGTACAGAAGAGGCCAGTGTATACAAGAGGAGTCTCAGTAAACCAGAGACTAAGGTGACGGAATGTACAAGGAACCGTTTATGCCACGGTACAACAGCAATGGAATAGAGGTTAGGTGTCTTAAATCTTGCAGTCTCGTGCCACTTCTAACACTTTTCGTACCAATCTACCCCTTAAACCCCGAGATATCTTGATTGTATTGTTTGTATTGTATTGTAAATTGTATTATCTTGTATTATAGATTGTATAGATGGATGACTTGCCGAAACCATGATATCAGTAAATGGATGTAACTGGAGAATCATGTAAATGGAAGTATATCCATGGTTCGGTTCGGTCAATACAGATTGAATAGATTGAACAGATTGATTATATGGATTCATGGATTCATATTGAATTGTAGTTGTACTTGAATCATATTCAAGTCAGATTATTTAAAATGAGACTCAGTCTGAGTCAGACAAAAAAAGAAATTGAAATCCTGAATTGGGTTTTGATGTTATCGGTAACCGCTGCACATGGACGGCAGGATTTGTGTCTTTTTCAAAAACGATTACCGTGTTGATAACACCGTTTGTTAAGTTGTCTACCTTAAATAGGCAAGCACGCATATCTTCGGCTCTCTGAGGCTCAAGAAACTGATCCCGTTTAAACCTATATTTACTAGAGTCCTTATTGTAATTTATAAACTTGAGGGGTTCTATATAAAAATAATTTTGTATAATTTTCAAAATACACCTCAAGTATTTTATTATCGTCTTTAGAGTTTTCATGGATGTAGATTTTATATATGTGATATTTCTAGAGAGTAAAACCTAATTTTCATAATATATGGTATTTAATTGTAAAGTATTGATCTTGTATGGAATTGCATGGTATTTTCATGTAAAGTGATTCTTTTGATTTAGAAAAATTGGAATATTTATATTATATCAAAAATTAGATATTTTGATGATACATATATACATATATATATATATATATATATATAATAATTTTAATTTATTATTTTTCTAGAAATCTCATTTTCTTAAGATATTTGTATTTTTAAATTTTTCGAGACCATTTGCTCCTTGCGGAGGTCTGCATCTCGCACTACTAAGCCCGAGGCTGTGCAATAATCCGCACCATCCCGAACAGGTTTGTAACAACCCTAAATTCCATATACAAGTTTTTACAAAAAAAATTCAAAAAATCCATAAAAGGGTATTTATTGTCTGAGCACAAGACTTAAGTAATTAATTAGCAATTTAATTACAAGAAAGAGCTTGTGGCTCATTGGTAATATCTTGCACTGCTGAACCAACCCACCAGAGTTCAAATCCAATGCCCCACATTATTTTTAATAGTATTTTGTTTTAAATTTTATAGAAACCCAACAGTCAACACGTGCTAATTCCCAAAAAACCCACTACACATGAAAAAGTGACTGTATCAGGGGGATCACCAACCGTCTCCTCGGAACCCGGCCGCCTGACTCGGCCAGAATCGGCCGACTCGGCCGGCGGACCGGCCGACTCGGGCCGCCGGCCCCAAAATGAAAGATGTGCCTTTTGGGATTCCCTCAACCCCTGTGTAATTTAATTTCTCAGACCAGTAACAGAACACTCTTAAAACCCTATTTACTCTATTTTATTACATTTTAATATAATTTAACACATTTTTTCATTTAAACCTTTCATATATCCTACCCCTAACCTAACCCTATAAATACCACCCCTATCCTCTACTCTCTCACCCCAAACTCTGAGCCAACTCTCTAGAATTCTCAAGAAAACCTTGTGTGCAATCGAAGTGAGCGAAAAGCAAAGCTCCGGCAAATTCTTCAACGGATTTTCCGCCAACGACCGTAGGAACTCCTGGCGACGAAACACCGGCGACTCCTCCGGTACCATATCTTTCTCCTAATTGTCCAAAACCCGTAAGTCCTAATTCTAACTTTCTTTTCCATTCTAAAAATACGGATTTACAAAACCCGACGGAATCGGAACAAATCCGAGTTCCGATTCGGTTTTCTTACAAAAGTTCACTTCTCGTTAATACAATTATGCTTAAACTCCCTCATGTTGACTATTAAACACTAATCAACCAAATTGATCAAGTTTCATTTCATAAAATGATGGTTATTTCACTTTATCGTATTTTTTATTTAAATACCATATTGTTTCAATTATACAATTAACTTCATTAAACTTGCTATATCTTTAAATAGACCACGAGGTAATGACCTACCTCCTCACACACTCATATGCAACATAACACGATATTCTCGAGAACTTAGAATACGGGAAAACAAACATTTTCATTTAAATACCATTTACTTAATAAAACCATTTCTAAAAGATTTAGTATTGATACATCTTTACAAATAAATAACCTTTGAGCTAATAAAAAATATATAGACTCGGCCAATTAAGGACTGTCGCACTCATTAGGACAGAGCAAGGTTGTGGGCATTCAGTCATTTATCTAAATCTGACTTTGTGGTGCCTAGGCTAGACAAGTGAGAAAGATAACTTTAAAAGGCCCGTCTCACGGTGATTCGTGAGCGGATCCCTCCTTTCTTCACTTGTACTTACCTGGCCACAACTGGCGGTGAAGAGGCGATTTAAGGGATATCTCACAACTTGTCCTTTGGACCGGTTAGAAGCAGTCTAGTTGACTTAGGAGACCCTAAAACATAGAATACGGGAAATCGATATCTTTACAAATAAATACCATTTACTTAATAAAACCGTTTTCTAAAGAATTTAGTATTTATACAAATCTTTGCAAAGCGACGCTATAACCCATTTTGGGGAACCCGTTCGGGATGGTGCGGATTATCGTACATCCTTGGGTTTAGTAGTGCGAGATTCAGACCTCCGCAAGGAGTATTTGGTCTCGAAAGATTTAAAATACGACATCTTAAGAAAATGAGATTTTTAGAATATAAAATATATATTAAAATTATTTTTGTATAAATATATGTATATTTATCATTAAAATACCTATTTTTTTATAATATAAATATTCCAACTCTTTTCAAAATGTTACAAGAATCAATCTTACACTAAAATACCATGAATTCCATACAAATCAATATTACAAATAAATACCTTTATTTATGAAATTAGGATATTTCAACTAGAAATATCACAATATAAAATTTACATTCATTACAACTCTAAAGACGAATAATAAATACTTGGGGTGTATTTTGAAAAGTATATAAAAGTATTTTTATATAAAACCCCCTCAAGTTCTATAAATTACCCTAAGGACCCTAGTAAATATAGGTTTAAGCGGGACCAATCTCTTGAGCCTCAGGGAGCTGGAGAAGTGGTGCTTGCCTACTTAAGGTAGACAACTTAATAATGGTTTTATCAATACGGTAATCGTCTTTGAAAAAGACAAATCCTGCTGTCCATGTGCAGCGGTTACCGATAATATCAAAACAATCAGGACTTCAATTTACTTCTCTAATTGTCTGACTCAGATTGAGTCTCGTTATAATATGACTTGAATATGATTCAAGTACAATCTACAATCTACAATCCACAATATTACAATTCAACATGAATCCATGAATCCATTATTCCATACATTTAATCTATCAATCTATACAATTTGACTGAACCGAACCATGGATATACATTCCATTTACATGATTATACAGTTACATCCGTTACTGATATCATGGTTTTGGTCAGTCATCCAACTATACAACTTATTCAATACAATACAACAATACAATCAAAACACTATGGGGTTTAAGGGGTAGATTGGTACGGAAGGTGTTAAAAGTGGAACGAGACGGTAAGATTAAGACACCTGACCTATATTCCGTTGCTGTTGTACCGTGGCTTAACGGTTTCTTGTACATTCCGTTTTTGCCCTGGTCTCTAGCATATAGAGACCCCTCTCGTATACACTGGCATCCTTCTGTACCAAGCTACAAACAACAGCGTTAACACAACATTACAACAATATAATACAACTCTAAAAGATACATTCTTACTCTGCCTATTCTACTTTCCTCTTATCTTTGGGACTTACCGAGGGACTTGCTCGCTGACAACATTCTATTTCTTTCTTCTTTGAATGTCGTCAGGTAATTTGGACACGTCAGAGATCGAGCTCACTGCTGAAGACTTAGACCAGTTCAGTGAAGACCCCGAACTCTAGTCATTGTACACTTTCATTCCAGTACCTTTTCATTTCTGTTATGCCATTGTTTAGGCATTGCTTTATTTCAGTTGTATTTACTTTCCATGCATTGTACAGAAAGAATGTGAATAAATAAAGTTGTTGTTTTATTATATTTTGTCTCTTGTGCATTTACTCTTTTTTTATATTGCTTAGTTACGCTTAGCGTATTTGCTTCTGAGTAAATACGTAGCGGACCAGTCTCGTCCCCTTCGCCGTATACCGGGAAGCGGGGCGTGACAGGGTTCCCCAAATGGGTTGTAGCGGCGCTTTGCAAACATTTGTTTAAAATACATAATCTTGTAGAAAAAGGTTTTGTAGTTTATGGTATTTATTTTTAAGAATCGTATTTCCGTATTCTAGTTTCCTAAGAGATATCGTGCTATATTGCATATGAGTGTTTTGAGGAGGTAGGTAATTACCTCGTGAACTATCTAAAGGTATAGCAAGGGTAATGGTGTTTTATGTCGAAACTAAACTATATGGTATTTTTCTGAAAAAGTACGATAAAAATTACAATATGAATTCTTTTGCTATGAAACTTGTTCAATAGGTTTTGTTAATGTTTAATAGTCATGATGTGCAAGTTTGGTATTGTTGTATTTAAGAAAATTGGAACTTTTTAAAGAAAACCGAATCAGAAGTCGGATTAACTCCGCTTCCGTCGGGTTTTAGAAATGAAAGTTTTCATAATAGAAGAGAGAAGAGGGAGGAGGGACTTACTGGATTTCAGATTAGAGGAGAGGGAGAGGGATTGGTAGGAGGTGCCGATGCGTCGTTTCGTCGCCGGGAGCTTCTAGGGTCGTCGTCGGAAGTTCGTCGGCGCTTCGCCCTTCGCTAACTCCACTTGTACACAAAAGTTCTAGGGATTTTCTTGAGAGTTTGGACAGAGTTTATGAGTGAGGGGGTGTGAATTGCAGTGGTATTTATAGGAAAAGATTAGGGTTAAGGTAGATTAAAGGGTGTAACAACTCCAATTTTAGTGTACAAAAATTTGTTTAAAAATTAATGTATACCTGGGGTATTTGCATTTTCTGTGAGTACCATAAATATTTGTTTTGCTAATTAATTACAAGAAGGAGCTTGTAGCTCATTGGTAATACCTTGCACTGTTGAACTAAGCCACCAGAGTTCAAATCCCATACCCCACATTATTTTTAATATTGTTTTATTCTGAATTTTTAGAATACCAAGGGTTTACACGTGCATAACTCATAAAAACCCCACTACACTAAATAAACTAACTGTGCCAGGAGGATAATGAACCGTCGAGGAACGCCAACCACCCTTGACTCGGCCGGCGACTCAGCCGACTCGGCCGACTCGGGCCACCTCCGCCGGCCGAACCCGGCCGGACCGCCGAGTCCCCAACATGAAAAGTCTGGCTATTCATCTCCCCATCACTCCTGCACACTTTATTTCTGTAGATCGGTTCCAGAGCCTCTTTAAATCACATTAAACCTTATTTTAATACATTTTACTACATTTAAATACATTATTTTCAATTACACCTTTCGCCTACCCTAAACCCTAGCTTTACCCTATAAATATAACCCCTAGACATACCCCCCTCACTCTAAAATTCTGATAAAAAAACTCTCATGAAAAACTCTAGTAGTTGTGTGCATTTGAAGTTAGCGAAAGGGGCGAAAGCTTAGGCGATTTTCCGACGACAACCCTAGGAGCTCCCGACGACGAAACGACACACCGGAACTTATGTTCACTTCCTCTTCCTCATCCCTAACATCTAAGCTAGTAAGTCCCACCTCCCTCTCTCCTTAGCTACTCAAAAAACATCTTTTAATAAAACCCGACGGAATCGGAGTCAAACCGATTTCCGATTCGGTTTCTTTCTAAAAATCCCACTTTTCATAAACATAACCTTATTAAACCATTACATATTGACTATTAATCATTAACAAATATGTTGAACAAGTTTCATGACAATCTACATCATTTTGTAACTTTTTTTGCTCTTTTTCAGTAAAATACCATGTAGTTTCATTTTGACATTAAATTATCACAATCTTACTATACTTTTAAGTTAGATCACGAGGTAATGACCTACCTCCTCACAACACTCATATGAAACATAGCACAATACTTTCGGGAACCTAGAATACGGAAAAACGAAACATTTCAAATAAGTACCATTTACTAATAAAACCATTTTTACAAGATTTAGTATTTTTAAACAAATCTTTGCAAAGCGCCGCTACAACCCATTTTGGGGAACCCGACTGGGATGGTGCGGATTATCGCATGTCCCTGGGATTAGTAGTGCGAGATGCAGACCTCCGCAAGGAGCATTCGGTCTCGAAAGATTTAAAATACAAAAATCTTAAGAAAATGAGATTTCTAGAATTATAATATATATATATATATTAAAATTTATTTTTATAAATATATATATATATGTAATATCAAAATATCTATTTTTTTAATATAAATATTCCAACTTTTCCAAAATCACAAGAATCACTTTACATTAAAATACCATGAATTCCATACAAGTACAATATTACAAATAAATACCATATATTATGAAAGTAGGTTATTTTTACTAGAAATATCACAAATATAAAACCTACAATTATTACAACTCTAAAGACGATAATTAAATACTTGGGGTGTATTTTGAAAAGTATATAAAAGTATTTTTATATAAAACTCCCTCAAGTTCTATAAATTACCCTAAGGACCCTAATAAACATAGGTTTAAGAGGGACTAATCTCTTGAGTCTCAGAGAGCCGGAGAAGTGGGTGCTTGTCTATTTAAGGTAGACAACTTAACAACGGTGTTATCAACACGGTAATCGTCTTTGAAAAAGACACAAATCCTGCCGTCCATGTGCAGCGGTTACCGATAACATCAAAACAATCAGGATTTCAATTTACTTTTCTAATTTTCTGACTCAGACTGAGTCTTCTCATTAATAATATGACTTGAATATGAATCAAGTACAATCTACAATTTACAATCTACAATATTACAATTCAACATGAATACATATATTCAATCTATTCAATCTATATTGACTGAGCCGAACCATGGATATACTTCCATTTACATGATTATCCAGTTACATCCATGATTCTCCAGTTACATCCATTTACTGATATCATAGTTTCGGTAAATCACCCAATTATACAATCTATACAGTTTACAATACAATACAACTATACAACAAGACATCTCGGGGTTTAAGGGGTAGATTGGTACAGAAGGTGTTAGAAGTGGCATGAGACAGTAAGATTTAATACACCTAAGCTGAATCCAGTTGCTTTTGTACCGTGGTATAAACGGTTCCTTGTACTACACTTGCCTCTAGTCTCTGGCATATAAAGACTCCTCTCGTATACACTGGCATCCTTCTGTACCAAGCTACAAACAACAGCGTTAACCATATAATACAACTTTAAAAGCTACATTCTCTTTCTATCTATTCTATTTCTCCCTTATTTTTGGGACTTACCGAGCGATTTGTTCGCTGACGACATTCTCTTTCTTTCTTCTTTGAATGTCGTTAGGTGATCTGGACACTCCGGAGATCGAGCCCACTAGTGAAGAGTTGGACCACTTCATTGAAGACCCAGAGCTTTAGTTCATTGTACACTTTAGTACTTTTCCTTTTCTGTTATGCCACTGTTTAGGCATTGCTTTCTTCCAGATGTATTTACTTTTCCATGCATTGTACAAAAAGAATGTGAATAAATAAAGTTGTTGTTTTATTATATCTTGTCTCTTGTGCATTTACTCTTATATTGCTTAGATACGCTTAGCGTATTTACTTCACAGTAAATACATAGCGGCCTCGTCGCGTCCTCTGCCCGTATAATGGGAAGCGGGGCGTGACAAAGGGTGTGAAAAGATGTATTAAAAATTGTATTAAAAATAGAGTAAATAGGTGCTTTTATTGGCTTTGTAAATGTGCAAGTAAAATAAACTGTACAGGGGTTATGGGAAGGCAAAAAGACAGAGAATTCAAGAGGAACAACTCGGATTCGGGCGAGTTAGGCCGGCGGCGACGGCCGATTCAGCCGAGTCGCCGGCCCAAGTCGGCCGAGTCGGGCCGGGGCTCGTCGCCACGTGTCCTTTGCCGATTTGTCTACCCCCTGAGATCGTTTGTTTTTAGTGTGACCTTTGGGTTTACAGGGTAAGCACGTGTAGACTCTTGGGCTTCTACAAATATTAAAAGAAATCAATATAAAAAATAATGTGGCTGATGGGATTTGAACTCTGGTGCTTTGGTTCAGCAGTGTAAGGTCTTACCAATGAGCTACAAGCTCTTGCTTGCTGTCTAAAAGCAAATTAAATACTTATAGTACTCATAGGAAATATAAATACCCCAAGTATACATTAACTTTAAATCAAATTTATGTACACAAGAAATGGAGTTGTTACAGTCTACCCTCCTTACAAAAATTTCGTCCTCGAAATTTACAAAAGTTCATCTTCCGATCTCGTCTACATGGCAAGCGGTCACCGCGACGATCCAAGCACCAGCCGCCAGCCTCCCCATAGTGGAGATAAGGGAGAATCTCCTCCTCTACCGAACGCCATTCATGCCCTATCCGCTCGGATAGATTGACTCACGTCCATCGTGGACGCGCTCGTTCGTGTCCAAGCGGTCGGGCAAGCTCCTCAGGTCGCCGCTCCCCCTCTGCGGGACCGGGATCCCTACAGAAGGAGAGAAGACCCTGCCCACGTTGGCATGTCTATCACCGCCTCGCTGTCTCCGGCAGCCGCAGATCCCCGGGCCGACATATTCAATGACCCGGTGGGCACCGCACAGCTTAACCCCGAGGTCTTACGCCAAAATGCCTCTCCCAGAGCCCCATTGCGCCCCTGTCCCTCCCGAGGAGGTGTCGGTCAGCTCGCCTGCACCCAGGCATGACCGGCACCCCCTCCCTCGACGGGGTCGTGTACGCGGGACTCGCCACGGCAGCTCGAAAACGACCTCGCCAGGAGACCTGAGGAACGTCATCGATCGGAATCGGGGCCGTGGCCAGGCAGAGGTCTCCGGCAGCAAAGGCCAAAAATCAGAGTATGCCAACTCATCGGGATAACACGATCGACTCGATGCTCTCGAAAAGAAGATCGAATGCCTGCTTCGGGAAGGTCGTCATTCAAGCGACGGGGCTAAATATGTTGCCGACTCGCTCACGAAGCCCTTCACCGAAGAGCTTCTCGCCGTCCATGTCTCCTCCCGGAACAAGCCCCCGAAGGTCTCATTCTTCGACGGTAAGTCCAACCCGAAGGACCATTTAGAAGCGTTCATAGCGGGATGTGTTTCCAGGACTGTTCCGACGCCGCCCAATGTCGCGCTTTCCCGGCCACTCTCATCTGCTCAGGACGAGACTGGTTCCGAGGACTCACGCTACGCTTAATCTTAACCTTCGATGAGCTGGCCACCCAATTCCTCGGCCACTTCGTCGGGAACAGACGGCAGAAGCGGACTGTCGATCATCTCCTCACAATAAAGAGCGGGGACAAACAAACCTTCAAAGGGTACGTCACCCGCTTCTAAAACGCCCTCCTCAAAGTCCCAGAACACCGGGACGAGACGGTCATTACCACACTTAGGTCGGGTCATAGGCACAAGGAGTGGTTATACTCCTTTGCATTAGCGCAACCTAAGACCATGGCCGAGGTGAAGGCGTGGACCGAACGTGAGATCCTACTTGAATCCAAGGTGAACGCCAATTTGACCCGGACAGAACAAACTGACCACAAGAAAAGGGCCCGAGAAGAGAAAAAGAAGGTTGAGCGGCCGAAGCCCTACTCCCCGAAGTTTCAGGAGTACACCCCGCTCAACGTCTCCTAGACATTACTGCTGGAGGACGCTAAGGGTGAGAGGTTCTTCAAACTCCCCCCGTTCTCAAACAGGGCGGCAAAATGCACCCAGGGCCCCTTCTGCGGTTTCCACAGGTCGCAGGGCCACTCCACGGAGAACTGCAAGCAGCTCTAAGACAGCATTGAGGAGCTAACCCGTTTGGGGCACCTGGCAACATACTTGCGAGACAAACGGCAGGCTGACCGCGAGCAAGAGCAACATCCCCGTCCCAGTGAATTAACAATCGGCCAAATCATGGTCATGTCAGCGGAGGGTACGGCAAATATCTATGAGGCTCAGCACCCCTCACCGACCGAGGGGTTTGACGGCCACCTGAGGAAGAGGGACAGGGCAGCCGAGCCGATCGTTTTTACTAACGAGGACCTCCACGGTATATCCCTGCCCCACAATGACCCGCTGGTGATCACTGCTCGGGTCCACCGCTACGAGGTGCAGAGAATACCGGTCGACTCTGGAAGCTCGGCAGACATTCCATTTTATGACTGCTTCCTGCATTTGGGACTCTCCCCGTCGGACCTAAGGCCGACCACCCACGTCCTGTCAGGGTTCACCAACCACTCCAACCCGGCGGAAGGAGTAATCACTCTCCAGTTTAACATCGGGGAGGCCGGCTGCACGCGCACTGTGCCTGTGGAATTCATCGTAGCGAGAATCCCGTCGGCCTACAACATCCTCCTCGACCACCCCACACTAAACTCCCTCAGGGCCCAGATATCGACCTTCCACCCGGCGATGAAATTCCCGCTCAACCAGGACGGGATAGGTCGGGCCTATGGTAACCAACGGACTGCAAAGGTTTGCTTCACCGCAACATCTTCGCCTGAGCGGCCAAACAACGATGTTGAGGGTGAGGGTGACATCAAGGGCTCTCTAGACACTCGAGACGAGCAAAAGGAGGTCCAAGGGACCCCAGTAGAGCCACTGACAGAGGTCCCCCTCGTAGAAGGGGACGATGAACGAACTGTTCAGGTCGGGTCACTTTTAAACGGGGCTCAGCGAGACGACCTCATTGGTTTCCTCAGAAACAACTCTGACGTGTTCGCCTGGGCCCCTACTGACATGCCTGGATCGGCCTCAAAATCATATCTCACAAGCTCAGGGTAGATCCTACGACCCGACACGTCAGGCAGAAAAAGTGAAGCTTTGCCCCGATCAAGCAAAAAGCGATCGAGGAAGAGGTAGACAGGCTCCTCGCCGCCAACTTCATTCGAAATGTGCCTTACTCGGAATGGATGGCGAACATAGTCCTGGTCAAAAAGTCAAGCGGGAAGTGGCGCATGTGCGTCGACTTCACCGACCTCAATAAGGCATGCCCGAAAGACAACTATCCCTTCCCTCGGATAGATCAGCTCGTCGACAGCTCGGCAGGCCATGAACTACTTAGCTTCATGGATGCTTTTTTCGGCTACAATTAGATCCGCATGAATCCGGCAGACGAGGATCTCACCGCATTCACAGTGGACCGGGAGGTATACTGCTACAAGGTGATGCCTTTCAGCCTCAAAAACGCCGGAGCAACATACTAACGCTTGGTCAACCGCATGTTCAAGCCACAGATCGACAGGAACATGGAAATTTATGTCGATGACATGCTCTTCAAGTCAGTCTCATCGGTCGACCACGCAAAAGATCTAGGCGAGGCCTTCGACGTCCTCCATAAGTTCAAGATGAAACTGAACCCGCCAAATGCGCATTTGGGGTCACCGGTGGAAAATTTCTCGGTTTCATGGTCACTCACCGCAGAATCGAAGCTAACCCGGAGAAAATCAATGCCATCCTCAACATGGCCTTGCCCAAGACTAACGTCGAGATCATGCGGCTGACAAGGCGGGTCGCCGCTCTGTCACGTTTCATGTCGAGGTCTGGGGAGAAGTGCCTCCCGTTCTTCAAGGCTCTAAGGAAAATTCCAAGGTTCGTGTGGTCAGAGGAATGCCAGACCGCCTTTGACCAATTGAAGAGGCACCCCGCGACTCCACCGCTGCTCACCCGACCGGTTGAAAGGGATGATCTATCGATGTACCTGACGGTATCCGACCAAGCAGCGGGCCCGGTGCTCGTCCGAGAGGTCGACGGAGTCCAGAAGCCGGTATACTATGTGAGCCACGTCTTCAAAGACGCAGAAACGAGGTACCCAGCCATAGAGAAGATCGTCTTGGCACTCATCATGGCCTCAAGGAAGCTACGACACTATTTCTACGTGCACACCATCCTCGTACTTACAGAGCGCCCTCTGGGGGCTATCCTCGCCTCACCCGAGTCCTCTGGCTGCTTGGAGAAGTGGAGGTGGGAGTTGTCCCAGTTCGACATAAAGTACCGCCCGAGGCAGGCCATCAAAGCCCAAGCCCTGGTCAATTTTATCGTCGAGTGCACCATCCCTAGCAAGGAGTCGGAGTCAACGCCAACCCCTGCAGCTCAGCCCTCGGTTGACGGGAAGCCCAACTCAGTCCCTGATTGGATCCTTTACGTCGACGGGTCCTCGACCGAGGAAGGCTGTGGTGCCGGCCTCATCATTCGGGGCCCGAACGAGGCAGAAATGGAGTATTCCCTGAAGCTCGGGTTCAAGGTATCAAATAACGCGGCGGAATACGAGGCCTTGCTGGTCGGACTGCGCATAGCCTCCGGACTGGGGCTGAAAACGATTCGGATCTGCAACGACTCCGCCCTAGTCGTTGGCCAAGGGACCGGCCGATTCGAGGCATAGGAGCCTCTGATGGTGAAATACCTGGCCGAGGTAAGAAGACTGCGGAAGGACTTCGAAAAAGTCTAGGTAAAGCAGATCCCCAGATAGCTCAACGCCCAAACCGACACATTGAGTAAACTGGTTTCATCCTACTTGGCCAACAACAAGAGGAACATCCTCTTCGAGGTCTTGCCACGGCCCAGCGTGGAAGACGGGGCAACAACACTTCAAGTGTATGCAGCCAGGGAAGAAGGCCGAGACTGGAGAAAGCCCCTCGTGGAATTCCTGAGGGAAGGTACGCTCCTAGAAGATCGGGGAGAAGCCCGACGTCTCCGAGCCAAACCTCGCCATTTCGTCTGGAGCAATGGGAACCTCTATAAGAAGTCCTACACTCAGCCCCTGCTCCGGTACGTCGACCCCCACAAAACCGACTACATCCTCCGTGAGATCCATAAAGGGGTCGGCGGTGCGCACCAAGGGGCCCGCACCTTAATCCAGAAGGTATTACTCCAGGGGTACTACTGGCCGACCATTCATCAGGACGCCCAGTAGCTGGTCAGGAGATGCAAGAGCTGCCAACTCCATGGAAGCATACCTCGCCTTCCCACTACCGAGCTAACCACCCTAACCTCCCCGTGTCCATTCTCTTAGTGTGGAATGGACATGATAGGCCAGTTCCCTACCGGTACGGGCGGGTACAAGTATGTCCTTGTCGCAGTAGACTACTTCACGAAGTGGATCGAGGCTATTCCCATCAGGAAACCGGACGCCACCATGACTATTAAGTTCCTACAGAAGAACGTAATACTCCGGTTCGGCATCCCGAGGTGCATAATCACCGACCACAGAACAAATTTCGAGAATGAAAGAGTTAAGGAGTTTTGTAGAGAATATCACATCTTCATGAAATTTGTCGCGGTCGCACATCCCCAATGTAACGGGCAAGCCAAGGTCGCTAATCGGGACGTCCTCCGAGGTCTTCGGACACACCTAGAAGGACGCCAAGGCAGTTGGGTCGAGAAATTACCCCGGGTCCTATAGGCCTTGCGCACGTCGAAGAAAACCCCCACCGGGGAGACCCCTTTCTGTCTTTGCTACGGTACAGAGGCAATGGTTCCAGCGGAGATCGGGATCCCCAGTCACTGGGTCGAGCATTTCGACGAAAAAGCGAACACCTCAACCCTATGAACTAACCTGGACATCTTGTTAGAGAAGCGCGACCGGGCTCAGATCAGAGCTGCCGCCTATCAACAGCAAACCGCCCGCTACTGCAACGCACGAGTCAAGCGTCGCTTCTTCAAGACCGGAGATTTCGTCCTAAGGTGGAACGAGTTTGTCGACCATGGCAAGCTGCATAAGTTTTTCCCAAAATGGGATGGTCCTTCTGCCCAGCGGAGCATACCGCTTACAAGACGCGGATGGTTGCAAGTTTCCACGGCCTTACAACGATGAGAAGCTCAAGCTGTATCTCTGAAAAGAGTATCTATGTATATTTCTTCTTTCGCAAAGACGATGTAACCTTCTCTTAGTTCTTTCTATTTTTAGTAATAAAAAGAGAACAATGGAGCATCGCAAAAAGAAGAATTCTATTTATCCAAAAGGTATTATGGGCTCCTCAGCCTTACAAAAAAAGGGGGTTACAACAGATGTAGAACGGGATCGAGGAAGTACTCCTGGTGATACTCGGAGTAGATTTCTGATAGCCGAGCCCTAGCCTCTGCAGCCCGCTCCTGCCGATGCTGCATGGGATCCCTGGACACCACAGAAGCACCCAACGTTCCGCCATCTGAGCCTTGGCTCACTATGTACCTCATCTTGAAGCACTCCAGAATGAGGGCCAAGGATCGGTCGTGCCAGGCTTTCGAGATGAGGCCGAGCAGGAAGACCGAACGCACCTTATCGAGCGCCTCGTCCAGAAGCTCCTCGGTGAAGGGGTTGTCTAACCCCGGGGACCTCCTCAAAATTGCATACATCAGTAGCTGCAGCAGGGACGACCCCTGAGGGAGAAGCCGGCCGACGTGACCCTCGAGGCGCCGAACCACTCCCCGGTACCCATCCTCGGCCAGGGATTGGTCATACAAGGAGACGCCGTCAAAGGTGATGATCTCTTCGATCGAATATGTGAGCCCAGTCATCTCAAAAGAAAACGATGCCGAAGAGGTTGCCATCCCCTTCTCTATTTATAACCCCAAACAGAATCCTTAAGGGCCCAAATTCACGCGCGAATCCCGAGATCTGTTGGGATTATTCCAATATCGTGCCGCCACATGGCAAGAAAAATTACAGTACTAAGGGAAGGGGGTGCAGGAAACATTGCTCATGGTATTCCGAGGATATTTCCGCCAGCCGAGCCCTCTCCACCTCGGACCTCTACCTCTGATGTCGTCCGTGAAGGTCGGCATCACGCCTCAATTGGTAGCACTCAAGGATGAGTACCACCAAGCGATCCCACCGACCCGTTGAGATCAGGCCGAAGAGACACAAGGACCTCAACTTACTAACCGCCTCGTCCTTCAGTTGTTCGGACAAGGGGTTGTGCAGCCCCGGGAACCTCCTCCGGATTGAGTACATCAACAGCTGTAGCAGGGGTGAGCGCCGGGGAAGCAGCCAGCCAAAATGATCCTCAATGCGACCTATAACTAACTGCACCATATCCTCGGTGCAGTACTGGTCATAGAGATACACGTCCTCGAAGTTTATGATGTCGGGGATGGTAAAAGAGAAGTCCTCTATTCTTACGTTTTGGGTGTGAAAAAAATGAGTGATCAACGCTCCTTCCGTTTTATAGCCCCACAACGCCCTAAGAATCCAACAGCCGCTCGTTTCTTCCATAATTGTACCACCACGTGGCGGGCATTCCGTCTTTATCGGGGAAATCGGAACGACGCGACTCTTACGCTTTGCCTCCCACCGCGCATTCATGACACATGTTGACCGTGATGGTCACGCTTCCCGATGTTCAAACACCGAGGAAGATCGGACAGAACCTCATGACTCAACCGGGCAGCAACCCTGCTCGGTCTATCCTTAGCAGGCCTCTCTATGCCCTCCCGCGCTAAGGATCAAAGCCCTCACCAAGAGGCAACTGGGCAGTAACCCTGCTCGGTTATCCCTGGCTGGTAGTTTCCTACCCACCGACGCCAGGGATCAAAGCCCTCGCGAAGAGGCCACCGGGTAGCAACCCTGCTCGGTCCATCGTTAGCAGGCCTCTCTATGCCCTCCCGCGCTAAGGATCAAAGCCCTCACCAAGAAGCAACAGACTAGTAACCCTTCTCGATTACCCAGGCTGGTAGTTCCCTACCCACCGACGCCAGGGATCGTAGCTCTCGTCAAGACGCCACCAGGCAGCAACCCTACTCGGTCCATCCTTAACAGGCCTCTCTATTCCCTCCCGCGCTAAGGATCAAAGCCCTCACTAAGATGCAACTGGGCAGTAACCCTGTTCGGTTATCCCTGTCTGGCAGTTCCCTACCCACCGACGCTAGGGATCAAAGCCCTCGCTAAGAGGCCACCGGGCAGCAATCTTGCTCGGTCAATCCTTAGCAGGCCTCTCTATGCCCTCCCGCTCTAAGGAACAAAGCCCTCACCAAAAGGCAACTGGGTAGTTACCCTGCTCGGTTACCCCTGGCTGGTAGCTCCCTACCCACCGATGCCAGGGATCAAAGCTTTCATCCAGAGGCCACCGAGCAGCTACCCTGCCCGGTTCATCCATTGCTGGTAATTACTTACCCCATGACGCTAAGGGTTAAAGCCCTCGTCCAGAAGCCTCCGAGTAGCTACCCTGCTCGGTCCATCCACGTCTAGGCGACCTCCACCTCGACTTCGGGGCCATGGAGATGCCGACCTTTCACCGGTGTTTGCACACTTGGCAAATGGTCGACTTCAACTCTCAACTCGACGTGTAATCGCTAGACGAATTACCGACCTAAAGATGAAAGCGGTACTGTGCAAATACAAATTTTTACCACAAACAAAAGGAAAATGCGCACGCAAAGAAACAGCAAAAAGATTTTTTATTCATAAAAAATTCAGAAGTCATTACAATGGTATTATGGGCTCCCCGGCCTTACAAAACTCCCGGAGCCTTACAAAATTTTAGCACAAAAGAAAAGGAAACGAAGATGTTCAGGCCTCAGGGCCGGGGAGAAACCCGATGAACTGCGCGTCCACTACGACAACTGGGACGGCGTCTTCAGGGTCGGCAACCGCCAAAGGAGCCTCGGCACCGGGAGCCGGGGAGACCGACTTGTCCCCTACGCTCCCACCGGGGGCATCTTGTCCCGCGACGTTTCCAGGGACGTTCCCCTGCGCGTCTTCCTCACGAGGGTACTCTTCCCGGAGCTTGCCGTCAGGGAACTCCGGCATCTGAGCCTTAACAGCGTCGAGGGCGTCGTACCAAATGACGCCAGCGGCTGCAGCAAGGTCGGCGTAGAACAGGTCTGACTCCTTGTAGGTCTCCACCGCCTTCGACGCCAGAAGCTCATCCTTCGACGCCCGAAGCTCGGCACGCCTCGTCCTCACCTTCGCCGCCTCATTCTCCCTTTGGAGGGTGTTCGCCGTCTTCTTCAAGGTGGCGATGAGCACCTGGGAGTCTTCCAACTGGGCCTCGGTAGCACGGGCGGCCTCTCGGCACCCGGCGACCTCCCGATTCACGGCCGCCACCCGGTCTTCAAGGGCAGCAACCCTTTCCCTCGCCTCCTTCAGCTCCAACCTTAAGCTCTCGTCCCGCTGGGAGAACTCGCCCATGGCCCGCATCGCCGGGACAATCTCCTCATCCTCCATGTTGATGAGGAGGGCGATGTGCTGAAGGACCTGAAGAAAAGAAAGAGGGTTAAAAGGGAAAGGGAGGCACCCAACCACACGAACAAAAATGCTGAATGAAGAACCGAGTGGGGTGCAAACACTAACCTGCACGGCCTCTTGAGCAATGGACGCCATTTGGGCATGGAGGGTCCCCCAATGGATTCTGCCCCCGGCCGGCCTCTCCATTTTCGAGAGCAGGCTGTCGGCGACGGAAAGCCCCGAGGGCACCTCGAAGAGAAGCTCCCCATCGTCCACAACGATCGGGGAAGACGGGAAGCGGGCCGCCGTCCTGTGAAAGCTCTTGAGGAGCGACGCGGGAGAGCCAGTCTCGACTCCCACCTCAGGAGGTCGGGGCTCTTGCTCCCGAGCATGCTTTCGGACCGGCGCACGGCTGGACTCGGGAGCCCGAGGCGTGTTTGGGCACCTGGTTGGAGCGGCCACCGGCGGAGCCAGAACCGAAGACGGGCGTGAAGGGCCGGCGCCTCCGGCCTTCTTCCCCTTCTTCACGTCAACCACTGCTGCCCAGAACTTGCTTAGGTCCATGGGTCCTGCATAAGGCCAAATACAAGGAGTCAGCAATGCCGAGAAAAATGAAAGAATGCATAAGTCTAAACAGGTCGCCTGAAAGCTCCTAACTTACCCGCGTAATAGGCGGGGCTGAGCCCGGCCCAACTGAGGGCCCGCTCAGACAGCAACACATCCGCCTGAGGGAAGGACTCCCACTTCGACACCGCCACTGCGTCGGGATCATTCGACCAAGTCACACGCAGACAGCTGGCCGCTTGCCACTGGGTGGGCACAGGACAATCCTCACCCTCGGGCGGTGCAATAAAGAAAAACTTCTTCTTCCATTCGTGAATGGAAGAAGGTACTACGAAGATCTTCGACCCAGAAGCGTCCCCTCTTTGTTTTCTAAAAGAGAGGTATACCCAGCTCGGCTCGCCACTACGAGCACTTGGGTGGTTTTTATAGCAAAGAGAAGAAACGAGAAGGCTCGGGCTGAAAGGGATCTGACTCAATCTCAACCGGACTAGGAACCCGAGGAGGATCCTCCAATAGTGTGGCACTAGCTGGCCCGAGGATAACCCAAATAAATTCAATGCCTCACTCACCTCTGGGGAGAAGGGCAGACGCTTCCCGAGAGAAGACATCTAACCTGATCAAAGGGAGGTGTCCTCGAGAGACCCAACGCAAGGAATCTGACCTGAGGGGAAGAACACCGAGCTTACACGACTAGGGACGAGGAAATTATGAAGAGGTATGGGCCCAGATAGGGATCCCACCTCTATTTATAGCTGCCGGCGTACGCATCCTATGGCTCCGATCGCCTCCCGCCAAAACGACGTTTCGCAACCAACGGCCGACAACGTTCCACCTGTCGAACCCATATTGGGCGCATCCCTACGAGTGCGAGAACGCCGGTGGCACATCTCACCAGCCAACCAGCGCCATACACGTGGGCTGTCGCTTCGACGAACGTACACACGATCCAGCGCTTTCCCTTTAATGTGAGATCTCTCCCCTGATCCGCTGACGTCATCAAGAAAATATTACTCTTTGACCGGGAATGTGTGACGACGATATCTTCGAGTGAGAGCTCACCCCGGGTGATCGGTCAGACCACTCTCGACCCGACCCAGGAACGGGTCGAGACGTGAGTGGGGGTTAATGATGAGGCTCGATATCGATGACTCTCCAGACGCTGGCACGTTGCAGATGACGTGTCTCAGAACCTACAAGAAGGGATCAAGAACTTCAGTTGGGGACACACCTCGGGACTTCGGCCCGAGGAGTCTCTCGACCTTTGGTGACCTTCTAGACCTCCCCCGGCTCGCCTCCGAGCTATCACGGAACCAAGATGCCTCGGCCTCCCGCTCATGCCCGAGCCTCCCGCCGAGCTCATCTTCCTCGATCTCACCGACCGACCCGCAGAACTGATCACAGGCGCCTCCGTCACGGCTCCACGAATCTCGCCATGCGCGAGATATCCGCCACCCACGAGCCCACATTCCACGCCATCACGATCCCCTATTAACAAGCCTATCTCGTCATTAATGCGGGATCCCGCTTATCATGCGGGCGTGACGCCAGGGGCATAGCGGCCGGCGTGATTCTCGCACCCGCCTGCCCATTGCTGCCGCTATATAAACCCCTCTCTTAGACGATCGAGGTAAGCCATTTTTACTCCACTAGGCCGTTACTCTACCAAAATACACCGTCTAACTTGATCGTCGGAGGGTCCTCGGTGGCACAACCACCCTGGGACATCTTTGCAGGTAGCTCAGCCTCAACCACATAAAACCCATTGAGATCCACACGCTCTAGGAGGCAACCCTCCAACTCAATCTCAGCCATCTATCAGCATTCGCAGCATATCAACGGAAGATAACATCTGAAGGAGATCCAGACCTCCATCAGTTGGCGTCATCCTGTGAAACCTCTTGAGGAGCAGCGCGGGAGAGCCAGTCTCGACTCCTACCTCGTGAGCCCAAAGCACTACCTCGGGAGCCCGGGGCTCTTGCTCCCGATCACGCTTTCGGACCGGCGCACGGCTGGACTCGAGGGCCCGAGGTGCGTTTGGGCCCCTGGATAGAGCGGCCACTGGTGGAGCCGGAACCGACGACGGGCGTGAAGGGCTTGCGCCTCCGGCTTTCTTCCCCTTCTTCCGTCAACCACTGTCGTCCGGAACTTGCTTAGGTCCATGGGTCCTGCATAAGGCAAAATACAAGGAGTCAGCAATGCCGAGAAAAATGAAAGAATGCACAAGTCTAAACAGGTCGCCTGAAAGCTCCTAACTTACCCACCTAATAGGCGGGGCTGAGCCCGGCCCAACTGAGGGCCCGCTCAGACAGTAGCACATCAGCCCGAGGGAGGGGCTCTCACTCCGACACCGCCACCGCGTCGGGATCATTTGACTGATTCACCCGCGGACAGCTGGCCGCTTTCCATTAGGTGGGCACAGGCCAATCCTCACCCTCGGGCGACGCAATAAAGAAAAACTTCTTCTTCCATTCGTGAATGAAAGAAGGTACTACGACGATCCTCGACTCGGCAGTGTCCCCCCGTTGTTTTCTAAAAGAGAGGTATACCCAGCTCGGCTCGCCCTTACGAGTGCCATGGTGGTTTTTATAACAAAGAGAAGAAACGAGAAGGCTCAGGCTGAAAAGGATCTGACTCAATCTCAACCGGACCAAGAATCCGAGATGCATCCTCCAAGAGTTCGGCACTAGCTGGCCTAGGGCTAACCCAAATAAATTCAACGCCTCACCCACCTCTGGAGAGAAGGGTAGACGCATCCTGCCCCAAAAGGCTTCCAGGTACAAGGCAATCTCCTTGCCCCGTACATGGACTGCCCTCTCCCTCTCCTCGACCAGACGAAGCGAATAGCCGGGAGGAATGAGGAAATGGGTCCAGATGTTGACAAGCTCCTCCGCACGCCTCAACGAGGATCGCACGCCCAGAACACCCATGACCTGTGCTATGGGGACCGCCCCCGTCGCACGACTAACCCTAACTCCCCGGGGGGACTCCGACTCAGAAGCAGAAGAGGAAGCTTCAGAAGACTCCTTTGACTCTACCTGGACTACATCTACAGACTCCTCGGAAGAAGATATCTAATCTGATCAAAAGGAGGTGTTCTTGGGAGACCCAACGCAAGGAATCCGACCTGAGGGGAAGAGCGCCGAGCTGACATGACTAGGGACGAGGAAATTATGAAAAGGTATGGGCCCTGATGGGGATCCCACCTTTATTTATATCTGCCGGCGTACGCATCCTACAGCTCCGATCGCCTCCTGCCAAAATGACATTTCGCAACCAACGGCCGACAACGTTCCAGCTGTCGCGCCCACATTGGGCGCGTCCCTACAAGCGCGGGAATGCCAGCGGCACGTCTCACCAGCCAACCAACGCTAGACACGTGGGCTGTCGTTTCAACGAACGTACACACGATCCAGCACTTTCCCTTTCATGGGAGATCTCTCCCCTGTTCTGCTGACGTCATCAAGAAAATACTCTTTGACCGGGAATGCACGACGACGATATCTTCGAGTGAGAGCTCACCCCGGGTGATCGTTCAAACCACTCTCGACCTGACCTAGGAACGGGTCGAGACGAGAGTGGGGGATAATGTGAGGCTCGATATTGGTGACTCTCCAGATGCTGACACGTTGCAGATGACGTATCCTAGAACCTATAAGAAGAGATCAAGAACTTCAGTTGGGGACACACCTCGGGCCTCCGGCCCGAGGAGTCTCCCGACCTTTGGTGACCTTCCAGACCTCCCCCGGCTCGCCACTGAGCTATCACGGAACCAAGATGTCTCGACCTCCCACTCATGCCCGAGCCTCCCGTTGAGTTCATCTTCCTCGGTCTCACCGACCGACCCGCAACACTGATCACAGGCGCCTCCACCACGGCTCCATGAATCTCGCCATATGCAAGATATCCGCCGCCCACGATCCTGCGTTCCATGCCATCACGATCCCCCATTAACGAGCGTGTCTCGTCATTAATGCGGGATCCCGCCTATCACGTGGGTGTGACGGCCGGCGTGATTCTCATGCCCGCCTGCCCATTGTTGCCGCTATATAAACCCCTCTCTCAGACGATCGAGGTAAGCCATTTTTACTCCACTAGGCCGTTACTCTGCCAAAATACCCAGTCTAACTTGATCGTCGGAGGGTCCTCGGTAGCACAACCACCCCGGGACTTCTTTGCAGGTTGCTCAACCTCAACCACATAAAACCCATTGAGATCCACACACTCCAGAAGGCAACCCTCCAACTCAATCTCAGCCATCCATCAGCGCTCGCAGCAGATCAATAGAAGATAACATCTGAAGGAGATCCAGACCTCCATCACAACCCAAAACAGATTCTCATAGCTCTCTCTCTCTCCTCACTTGATAATATATTGTATCATTAAAAAATTTCATCCTAACTTTTTCCCCAGCCTACGTTCCCTTCTTTCTCTCGTCTAGTTCTTCTTTCCCACCTTCGTCACGAAACCCTAACCTAGGCTTCGCCTCGCGCCCGCTGCTCGCCTCCACCGTCGTCGCCTCCACCTCCCCCTCATCACCTCATCACCTCCTCCTTGCCGTCGCCTCCACTCCTTTCCCCTGTAACCTATGTCCCGCACGAGAACCCGTCCTCAGACCCGACGTACCCACATCCCCGCAACAACCTAAGAACCCGATCTTCGAACCCGACCTCACCTGCAGTCCTCGTCGCCTCCGACCATCCTCGTCGGCCTCCCCTCGTCACCATCACCGCCTCCATCTCCTCACCAACACCCTAAGACAACCCCGACGATACCCTGCACACCCCGACGAGAACCCACTGCAACCTGAGCACCCTCGCAGCACCTTGCCGAAGCTCCGACCCATCGCCGTCGTCACCCCTTGCCACCTCCTCTGACCCGAGACAACCCCTAAGAACAGCCACAACCCTTCTCTTTCCTCTAATTCTTCTTCTCTCTTCTCTTGCTTTCTTGATTTCTTGGGTTCTGGTCGTCGCTAAAGACATGACCATCACTGATGGAGGTCTGAAACTCCTTCAGATGTTATCTTCTGTTAGTCTCTTCGTGCGCTGATGGACAGCTGAGACTGAGTTGGAAGGTTGACTCCTGAAGCATGTGGATCTCAATGGGTTTTGTGTGGTTGAGGCCGAGCTATCTGCAAAGAAGTCCCGGGGTGGTTGTGCTACCGAGGACCCTCCTACGATCAAGTTAGACGAGGTATTTTTGCAGAGTAACGGCCTAGTGGAGTAAAAATGGTTTACCTCGATCGTCTGAAAGAGGGGTTTATATAGCGGCAGCAATGGGCAGGTGGGCGCGAAAATCGTGCCGGCCGTTACGCCCCTGACATCACGCCCATGTGATAAGCAGGATCCAGCATTAATGACGAGACAGGCTTGTTAATGGGGGATCATGATGGAGTAGAACGCGGGATCGTGGGCGGCGGATATCTCGCGCATGGCGAGATTCGCGGAGCCGTGGCGGAGGCGTCTGTGATCAGTGCTGCGGGTCGGTCGGTGAGACCGGGGAAGATGAGCTCGGCGGGAGGCTCGGGCAGGAGCGGGAGGCCGAGGCATCTTCGTTCCGTGATAACTCAGAGGCGAGCCGGGGGAGGTCTGGAAGGTCACCAAAGGTCGGGAGACTCCTCGGGCCGGAGGCCCGAGGTGTGTCCCCAACTGAAGTTCTTGATCCCTTCTTGTAGGTTCTGGGACACGTCATCTGCAACGTGTCAGCATCTGGAGAGTCACCGATATCGAGCCTCATCATTAGCCCCCGACTCTCGTCTCGACCCATTCGTGGGTTGGGTCGAGAGTGGTCTGACCGATCACCCGGGGTGAGCTCTCACTCGAAGATATCGTCGCCACGCATTCCCGGTCAAAGAGTAGTATTTTCTTGATGACGTCAGCGGATCAGGGGAGAGATCTCGCATTAAAGGGAAAGCGCTGGATCGTGTATACATTCGTCGAAGTGACAGTCCACATGTCTGGTGCTGGTTGGCTGGTGAGACGTGCCGCTGGCATTCCCGCGCTCGTAGGGATGCGCCCAATGTAGGTGCGACAGGTGGAACGTTGTCCGCCGTTGGTTGCGAAACGTCGTTTTGGTGGGAGGCAATCAGAGCCGTAGGATGCGTACACCGACAGCTATAAATAGAGGTGGGATCCCCATCTGGGCCCATACCTCTTCATAATTTCCTCGTCCCTAGTCGTGTCAGCTCGGCGCTCTTCCCCTCAAGTGGGATTCCTTACGTTGGGTCTTCCGAGGACACCTCCCTTTGATCAGGTTAAATGTCTTCTTCCGAGGAGTCTGTAGATGTAGTCCAGGTAGAGTCTAGGGAGTCTTCTGAAGCTTCCTCTGCTGCTTCTGAGTCAAAGTCCCCCCGGGGAGTTAGGGTTAGTCATGCGATGGGGAGGTCCCCCAAGCACAGGTCGTAGGTGTTCTAGGCGTGCGATTCTCGCTGAAGCGTGTGGAGGAGCTTGTCAACATCCGGACCCGTTTCCTCATTCCTCCCGGCTATTCGCTTCGTCTGGCCGAGGAGGGGGAGAGGGCAGTCCAGGCCTTGTACCTGGAAGCCTTTTAGGACGGGTTGCGTCTGCCCTTCTCCCCAGAGGTGAGTGAGGCGTTGAATTTATTTGGGTTAGCCCCGGGCTAGTTAGTGCCAAACTCTAGAAGGATCCTCCTCGGGTTCCTGGTCCGGTTGAGATTGAGTCAGATCCCTTTCAGCCCGAGCCTTCTCGTTTCTTCTCTTTGCTATAAAAACCACCCTGGCGCTCGTAGAGGCGAGCCGAGCTGGGTATACCTCTCTTTTAGAAAACAACGAGGGGACGCTGCCGGGTCGGAGATCGTCGTAGTACCTTCTTCCATTCATGAATGGAAGAAGAAGTTTTTCTTTATTATGCCACTCGAGGGTGAGGATTGGCCTGTGCCCACCCAGTGGCAAGCGGCCAGCTGTCCGCGGGTGAATCGGTCGAATGATCCCGACGCAGTGGCGGTGTCGAAGTGGGAACCCCTCCCTCGGTCTGATGTGCTGCTGTCTGAGCGGGCCCTCAGTTGGGCCGGGCTCAACCCCCCCTATTGTCACAACCCGAAATTTGGCATGTGACGGCCCTTAAACCACGTAACGTCTCCAGACGTAACGTAATTAAAGTAAGCCGAAAACCCAGCAATCTAAACCATCAAAAGTAGTAAGTGATAATAGCATTTTCAAAACTTTTGAAATCTCAATAAAATTCTTTAAAGTCCAACTTTATTTCCTTTAAAATTTTGGCAGCACCTCCTTTGTAAAACAAGCCCCCAAAAATGTACAACATAAATATATAAGTAAAGCATCCCCAACGGGAGCAAATCCACGCCCAAAGGCGGAAAACAACCATCACAATAGATATACGATGCCGAAGAGAAGAAAAAGACGATAAGAATAAAAACTGCATAAAAGACCTCCAAGTCACCAAATAATATACAATATCGTCCTCACAACTCGTCTCTAAGTTAATACATGATAATGGTAGCTGGAGAGTACATGGTATAAAGATATATAATGAGCAATATCGGATAACCGCAAAACTCACCTATAGCAAAACTGCACACAGTCAGCCGTAGCGGTATCCGCTGCAAAAGATGATACGACAGATGAAAAGCCATGCCTCTGACTACTCTGAGCAACAACCTGCAAATCCTGTGGTACAACGGGGGTGAGTTGCCAACTCGTGAATAGTAAATAACATATGCAGGTAATCGCAAGTATGCACATACTGTGCGAATCTATCACATGCAAGCTAATAGCAATAAATGGCCATATGTGTGCAACAGTCATGAAAGGTACTCTAGCAGGTATAACTAATACATGAAGCAATAATATGGGAATATGTATATGCAACAGTCATGAAAGGTACTCTAGCAGGTACAACTAATACATGAAGCAATAATATGGCAATATGTATATGCAACAGTCATGAAAGGTACTCTATCAAGTACAACTAATACATGAAGCAATGCATATAAAATAAATGCGGAATATGGGATAAAACATATGTGTATCTAGCGATCAGTATAGCAAGATATGTGTATCAAAGGGAGGTAATAGCCAGGTATGCGTAACCATGTCGGTATAGCAAAATATGTGTATCTACCTATCAGTAATGATGTAATACCCTCCAGGTATATGTGTAGCTATATCAAGCTTGGTATGTGTATATACAAGTATGTATACGAGATGTACATGTAGCTATGTCTCAAATGTGTATATACCCATCTCTAATGGTACACTACCATATAGGTATATAGGTAACTGGCATGTAGGCATGTCAAGCTATATGTGTAAGCATGTAGGTATACAGGTATGCTATATGTCATCTGCGCGATGGAATATGAATCAATGTCTCAATGTCCCTAACCAATACAATCTCCCGTATGTATAAGTGTTGTGGGTGTCATGGCAATTATTGACGGTGTGAGTGGCATACAATCAGTGCTCGTGCAATATGAGCCGTCAATAATAGTGCAGTGTCCAAAGAGTACAAGTCCAAGCACAACAAGTAATAATATGCAATGAGGTGTATGCGCAAACTCTATATGTGCAATATAAACATGCGACTAATATCATATCATCTCTAGCCCAGACGCATAACGCCATGCGGGCGATTCCCCTGTAAATGTTAAATCTACTCACAGAAGATCCTGGGGCTAAGTAAAGCCAACCACTTGCTTTCCCTTCTTCGCAGCTTCCGAAGTCCCCGCCTGCGATCTTAAAATCACAATGCAACAAAGCAAATGTATATATTAGCAATCGACCAATAACACGTACAAACTACGTTTGACCGACGCATCAACTCTAAACATACTCTCAAATGTTCGTCTAGTGGCTAACGTACGTAGCGACACAACGAAACCAACTCAAAAGCAAAAGCTACACAAAGATACGTACCATGTCGGATAACATACGCGCGTAGTCATAACACTAGAAACAAGCTATGTGATCCCAGATTTTGTAAACAGTGAAAACCCAAAAATCAAACAAGACCAAACACACTCAAATCACTGCAGACAGCTACCCACAAAAACCTAAACCCCAAATCCCCTAGTCGGCCGAGGTCGCCGAAATTGCAAGGAATGTCGCCGGCAAAAACCGAGCCCCTGGGGTTCGTGCTTCAGGTGAAGGCTTAGGGTCTCTGGTACAACACAACTACTCTGCTAGATTTTTTAGTACACGCTCTGGGTCACAGCAGATCACAGATATCATATATTGACACTAAAAATATGATATGTGCACGAAACGATACTTTAAGTGTTCTAAACTGAAACTACAAGGCTATACAACATAAAAAGCACCTACTTAACAGATAGAGATCATTACCTACTCCCACAAACTCAAGGATTCTTGCTTTCCAAGCTCCAAGGCATCCAAGAGGCAAAACAGGGCTTAAGATGTGATTTTTGTGAGATTTGATGAAGTTTGGTGAAGGTTTGGTGATGGATTAGTGAGTGTTCAGTTGAGGGAAAAAGGAAATGAGAAGGAGATAAAGAATGAGGGAATGAAATGATAAAGAGAGAGAGTGAGATGAAAAGAGAGAGAGAGAGTGAGCATAGGGTGAGTGCACCATGCATTAACTCACACAATAATGCAAGCAATGACTCACCATGCCACCTCTCATCCAAACAAAACCAAGGAAAAATCTCACAACAAAATATCTAGAGGTTTAAGTTAAGGGTTAAGCAAGGATTAGGATTAGGTTAAATTGTCATGGTCACAAAACTAGATTAGCACAAACAAACCCTCACATTAACGTGCACACGTGTGTGCAAGCCCATAAAAAATAATAATAAATTATTAATTAAATGTTATAAAATGTGAGGAACCCGAATTAGTAAACTTTTTACAGAAAACCCGCATTATCGCTTGATTAACACTAATCGCAAAGCTAAGGCGTTACACCTATTACGCGGATAAGTTAGGAGCTTTCAGGCGACCTGTTTAGACTTGTGCATTCTTTCATTTTTCTCGGCATTGCTGACTCCTTGTATTTTGTCTTATGCAGGACCCATGGACCTAAGCAAGTTTTGGGCAGCAGTGGTTGACATGAAGAAGGGGAAGAAGGCCGGAGGCGCCAGCCCTTCACGCCCGTTGTCGGTTCTGGCTCCGCCGGTGGCCACTCCATCCAGGCGCCCAAACGCGCTTTGGGCCCCTGAGTCCAGCAGTGCACCGGTCCGAAAGCGTGCTCGGGAGCAAGAGCCCCGGGCTCCCAAGGTGGGAGTCGAGACTGGCTCTCCCGCGTCGCTCCTCAAGAGGTTTCACAGGACGGCTCCCCGCTCTTCGGCTTCCCTGATCCTTGTGGACGATGGGGAGCTTCACTTCGAGGTGCCCTCGGGGCTTTCCGTCGTCAACAGCCTGCTCTCGGAGATAGAGAGGTCATCCAGGGGCAGAATCCCTCCGGGGACCCTCCGTGCCCAAATGGCGGCCATTGCTCAAGAGGCCGTGCAGGTTAGTGTTCGCACCCCCACTCGGTTCTTCATTCAGCATTTTTGTTCGCGTGGTTGGGTGCCTCCCTTTCCCTTTTAACCCTCTTTCTTTTCTTCAGGTCCTCCAGCACGTCGCCCTCGTCGTCAACATGGAGGACGAGGAGATTGCCCCAGCGATGTGGGCCGCGAGCGAGTTCTCCTCGCGGGAGGAGAGATCAAGGTTGGAGCTGGAGGAGGCGAAGGAGAGGGTTGTTGCCCTTGAAAACCGGGTGGCGGCCGCGAATCGGGAGCTCGCCAGGTGCCGAGAGGCCACCCGAGCCACTGAGGCCCGGTTGGAAGACTCTCAGGTGCTCGTCGCCACCTTGAAGAAGACGGCGAACACCCTTCGAAGGGAGAATGAGGCGGTGAAGGAGGGGACGAGGCGTGCCAAGCTTCGGGCATCGAAGGCTGAGCTTCTGGCGTCGAAGGTGGTGGAGAGCTATAAGGAGTCTGACCTGTTCTACGCCGACCTTGCTGCAGCCGCCGGCATCATTTGGAATGACACCCTCGACGCTGTTAAGGCTCAGATGCCGGAGCAGCAAGCTCCGAGAGGAGTACCCTCGTGAGGAAGACGCGTAGGGGAACGTCGCGGGACAAAAGGCGTCCGGTAGGAGCGTGGGAGACAAGTCGGTCGCCCCGGCCCCCGGTGCCGAGGCTCCTGTGGCGGTTGCCGAACCTGAAGACGCCGTCCTAGTTGTTATAGTGGACGTGCAGCTCGTCGGGGTTCTCCCCGGCCCTGAGGCCTGAACATCTTCGTCTCCTTTTCTTTTGTGCTAAAATTTTGTAAGGCTCTGGGCGTTTTGTAAAGCTGGGGAGCCTATAATACCTTTGTAAAGACTTCTGACTTTTTTATGAATAAAAAATCTTTTTGCAGTTTCTTTACGTGCGCATTTTCCTTTTGTTTATGGTAAAAATTTGTATTTGCACAGTACCGCTTTCATCTTTAGGTCGGTATTTCGTCTAGCAATTGTACGTCGAGTTGAGAGTTGAAGTCGACCATTTACCAAGTGTGCAAACACCGGTGAAAGGTCGGCATCTCCATGGCCCCGAAGTCGAGGTGGAGGTCGCCTAGACATGGATGGACCGAGCAGGGTAGCTATTCGGAGGCCTCTGGATGAGGGGTTTGACCCTTGGCGTCGTGGGGTAAGTAATTACCAGCCATGGATGGACCGAGCAGGGTAGCTGCTCGGTGGCCTCTTGGTGAGGGCATTCAGAGTCGACCAGTATTCTCTGCACCTCGTAGTGGTGGACCCGAGCAGTGATCACCAGTGGGGCGTTGTGGGGCAGGGATATACCGTGGAGGTCCTCGTCGGTAAAAACGATTGGCTCGGCTGCCCTGGCCCTCTTCCTCAGGTGGCCGTCAAACCCTTCGGTCGGTGAGGGGTGCTGAGCCTCGTAGAAATTCGATGTACCCCCCGCTGACATGACCATGATTTTGCCGATTGTTAATTCACCGGGAGGGGGACGTTGTTCTTACTCGCGGTCAGCCTGCCGTTTGTCTCGCAAGTATGTTGCCAGGTACCCCGAACGGATTAGCTCCTCAATGTAGTCTCGGAGCTACTTGCAGTTCTCCATGGAGTAGCCCTGCGACCTGTGGAAATCGCGGAAGGGGCCCCGGGTGCGCTTTGCCGCCCTGTTTGAGACTAGGGGAGTTTGAAGAACCTCTCATTCTTAGCCTTCTCCAGCAGTACTGTCTGGGAGACGTTGAGCGGGGTGTACTCCTGAAACTTCGGGGAGTAGAGTTTCGGCCGCTCAACCTTCTTTTTCTTTTCTCAGGCCCTTTTCTTGTGATCAGTTTGGTCTGTCCGGGGCAAATTGGCATTCACCTTGGATTCAAGCTGGATCTCATGTTCTATCCAGGCCTTCACCTCGGCCATGGTCTTAAGTTGCGCTAATGCAAAGGAGCGTAACCACTCCTTATGCCTAAGATCCGACCTAAGTGTGGTAATGACTGTCTCGTCCCAGCGTTCTGGAACTTCGAGGAGGGCGTTGTAGAAGCGGGTGACGTACCCTTTGAAGGTTTCTTTGTCCCCGCTCTTTATTGTGAAGAGATGATCGACGGTCCGCTTCTGCAATCTGTTCCCAACAAAATGGCCGAGGAATTGGGTGGCCAACTCATCGAAGGTTGAGATTGAGCGTGGCATGAGTCCTCGGAACCAGTCTCGTCCTGAGCGGATGAGAGTGGCCGGGAAAGCGCGGCATTGGGCGGTGTCGGAACAGTCCTGGAAACTCATCCTGGCTGTGAACGCGTCCAAATGGTCCTTCTGGTCGGACTTACCGTCGAAGAGTGAAACCTTCGGGGGCTTGTTCTGGGAGGAGACATGGACGGCGAGAAGTTCCTTGGTGAAGGGCTTCGTGAGCGAGTCAGCGGCGTATTTAGCCCCGTCGCACGAATGACGACCTTCCCGATGCAGGCCTTTGATCTTCTTTTCGAGGGCGTCGAGTCGGCCGGGGTATCCCAATGAGTCGGCATACTCTGATTTTTGGATTCTGCTGCTGGAGATCTCTGCCTGGCCATGGCCCCGATTCCGTTCGATGACGTTCCTTAGGTCTCCTGGCGAGGTCGTTTTCGAGCTACCGTGGCGAGTCCCGTTCAAGCCTGGGTGCAGGCGAGCTGACCGATACCTCCTCGGGAGGTACAGGGGCGCGATGGGGATCTAAGCAAGGTGCTCTGGCGTAAGACCTCGGGGTTAAGCTGTGCGGCGCCCACCGGGTCATTGAATACGTCGGCCCGGGGGATCTGCGGTCGCCGGAGACAGCGAGGCAGTGATCGGACGTGCCAACGTAGGCAGAGTCTTCTCTCCCTCTGTAGGGATCCCGGTCCCGCGGAGGGGGAGCGGCGACTTGGGGAGCTTGTCCGGCCGCTTGGACACGGACGAGCGCTTCCACGATGGACGTGAGTCGATCTATCCGAGCGGATAGGGCGTGAATGGCGTTCGGTGGAGGAGGGGATTCTCCCTCGTCTCCACTGCGGGGAGGCCGACGGCTGATGCTTGGATCGTCGCGGTGACCGCTTGCCATTGTAATCAAGATCGGAAGATGAACTTTTGGTTGAGTGGAACCTTTTTCCCACAGACGGCGCCAACTGATGGAAGTTTGGAACTTCTTCAGATGTTATCTTCCGTTGGTCTCTTCGTGCGCTGATGGACAGCTGAGATTGAGATGGAGGGTTGACTCCTGAAGCATGTGGATCTCAATAGTTTTTGTATGGTTGAGGCAGAGATACCTGCAAAGAAGTCTCGGGGTGGTTATGCCACCGAGAACCCTCCGACGATCAAGTTAGACGGGGTATTTTAGCAGAGTAACGGCCTAGTGGAGTAAAAATGGCTTACCAGTTCATTTATACCAGTTATATTTTGAGTATTTCTTTATTTATGATATTTTCCTGATTTATTGTGTTTTGGGTGCGAATAGTATATTTGACATCTGTATTTTGCATCCGACCCGACCCGCTTGCTGGAAACTCGTCTTTATTCCTGTTTATGATTTATCCCAGCTAGTTATGAGAATCCGTGCACTTTCATATTATTTATACTGCATACTGGCATTATATCTGGCATCTGCATTTTTTTAATAAAACAAGTAAAGTCAAATAAAATATATTTAAAATATCTAGCATGGCCTGCATCATACCCCTGACCCTGTAGTGGCATCCGTGCATCGTGTTCTCGTTCCGTTCTGTGAAACAGACTCATTTGAATAGCTGCGTGCACGCTACGTGCATCCGTTCTTGGGGGTAAGCTTTTTCGTTACCCGGTTATCGTACTTTGGTTTTGGTTGATACGTATATTATCCGTATTTTAAAACTATATTTTTAAACCCGACCTGGGCATATTTTGGAGTAAATTTGTATTTGCCAAAATCTCAAAATTAACTAATATTATACTTTTATATTTTTAAGTGTTAATATAATTATATTTATACGTTTAAAATTTTGTTTTTATAACTAAAATATACCAACAGCTCTCCCTCTCTCCACTCTCTCTCTCTCGTGACTCTCTCTCTCTCTCCTCTCTCGTTCTCTGCATATATATATTTATATATATTTTATTTATTTATTTATTTATTTATTCTATTTTTCTTTCCTTATTTAATACACAGACTCTTCTTCTTACTTCTTCATCTTTCTTCTTTCTTTTTCTTGATCTTGTTTCTTGATTCCGGTGATCACCGCCGACGATTCGAGTAATCCAGTGGACGTCCCTTGCCTGCGTGGTTATCTTCTTGCCTTGCCTGGACCCGTCCCGTGTACCGTGTATGCGTTGCGATATTTACCCGATGTCGGACACTGCGTACGCACCCCGTCGTGAGATCCGTTCAGGCAAGTTCAACTTTCTACATGCTATGTATCTTATTTTGCATCCATATGAATAAAAATATCACATGTTGATTGCATTTTACATCCATATTAATGTTTTACTATTTTCGGATACCCGTATGCATCCATATCATTTATTATATATGTAGCTGCATCCACAGATCACATTAACTCATATTACTGTTATATTAACACCCCATGCTTAATAATGTGCATCATACTTAATTATGGAGCTGTAGTTGTAACCCTGATAGATAATTGTGCATCCATATTTTATTGTGTATCCATATCATTAATTCTACATATCTAGTTACGTGCCATGTCACATTAATTCATATTACTGTTACATTAGTACCCCATGCTTGATAATGTGCATCCTACATAGTCATGATGTAACCCCTGATAGATGTTTGTGCATCCATGCTTTCACTGTACATCCGTACCTTTGCCGTGATTCGATACTTGCTACATTTTACTGTTGGCCACCCACGTGATACAAGTATACTACCTAACATGACCTGATATACCACTACTTGACATATTACCTGATCCTGTTTCTAATGCCGACAATCCTGACATGTTGTCCTGATGGACGTTATTGTTGTCTGCATAGACAAAACATGTACCTGCTTGATCATGTGTTGGCATTAGATATTGATTGGCAATACCCGACTTGAACACATAACCTTGGGGGTAAGGGAAAATCAAGAATGTAACCGAACGTAACTTAAAGGGCTATTATATTGTTTGCCGTTTTTCCGGGCGTTACGGAATATATTGTTTGTCGTTTTTCCGGGCGTTCCGGAATATATTGTTTGTCGTTTTTCCAGGTGTTACGGAATAATCCTGTTACCGTGGTCCCATGGGGAATGAACGGAGCATAGACCGATGGGTTACGATAAGAATTACATTAATTGATTTCGAAGACTTTAGAATAGATAACCCAGCAGTATAGTTTAGATTACTCACTGCACTTCACCTGCACGTATACACTTCACTGTTGCATATCCATGTTTACTGGTTATATTCATGTCATCGTTTATATTCATGCCTGCATATCTCGTGTATCATGTTCATTTATTATTGTTGATATTATGACGCACTGACGTCTGGGTTTTACATGGCCCACATCCTCTATCTCTTTCACAGGCTGATCAAAAGTATTTCCGCCGTCAGGCCGAGCAGAGAGGATCCTGTTAGTATCTAGTTTAGTTTAGTTTTATTTCCTGATGTGAGCCCATATTTGGGACGTACTTTCCATATTATTTTTGATTATTGGATTTATTGCTTCCGCATATTATTTCTTAACTCGTTTATTCTGGCATAAGGACATGTACTAGATAGTTTATATTTTATTTCTATTGTTCTTGATATCTTATAGACAGCCGTAATGTGACTGTAGAGGGATATTTCCTAACCACAGGTAGCATGGTTGGCTCTGTCACGTGCCGATTTTAGCGCACTCTGGGAAGCGGTGCGTGATAGGGTTTGTTTGGTATCAGAGCCATAAGATTTAGGTTAATCGGGTTTGATTTTTTTGTAGTTGGGTATTGGACCCAATACACGAATCAGAAAACCCGTAATTAGGAATATGTCCTGCCACATTGTTGTCATGATCCTTGAATCTTATCTTTCTCTTGACCCTTATCTTGACGATATGCAAACAACTTTGCATCTTGACTTGAAACTTTTGGTTCCCTATTGTTTCTCTCTAGAATTTAGGTGACTTGAACGGAGTTATGTGATTGTAACTATGAACTGCAGCATGGTTACAATGCGGTACTCTATTTAAGTAATTTGGAGTTCTAGTCCTGATTCACTTCCTTATTTCATGGTCGTTATACTGCCTTGCTTTTCATTACTTACCAGTTCATGTTTTATCGCATGCTTGAATCCTGTTTACCGTGCTTATCTTCTTCATTGTCTTGGCTACAGATGAAATTGTTTCTGGTATTCTACTTGTTCATGATTCTCCCGTATTAGCATTATTCGATTCAGGTGCATCCCATTGTTATGATGTTGTCTTAGGAATGGACTTTCTCGGCACTTTCCACGCTCACATTGATTGTAGGGCAAAGAAAGTGATTTTCCAGATTCCCGGACATCCGGAGTTTGTTTTTGCTGGAGGTAGTAGTTCTGTCGGTCCAGTCGAGTTTAGGGCTAGGCCGACAAACAGTGTTCTTTCGTCGATGGAAATTGATAAAAAGGAAGCGCCAGCTGTAGTTTGAGAGTTCATGGACGTATTCGAGGATATCTCAGGTTTACCGCCAAAACGAGATGTGGATTTCGCGATCGATCTTGTTCCTGGTGCAGCGCCAATCTCAAAGGCGTACTATCCAATGGCACCAGTGGAGTTGGAAGAAGTCAAGAAGCAGGTTACCGAATTGCTAGAGAAGGGTTGGATTCGCAGCAGTATTTCACCTTGGGGAGCTCCATTTCTTCTAGTTAAGAAAAAAGATGGCAAAAGGAGGATGTGCATCGATTATCGAGAATTAAACCGGGTGACTATTAAGAACAAGTACCCGATCCCTCACATTGGCGAATTATTCGAGCAACTTAGTGGCGCGAAGGTATTCTTGAAGCTAGATTTGCGATCCGGATATCATCAGGTCCGAATTAAATCAGAAAATATTTGTAAGATCGCGTTCCGAACTCGATATGGACATTACGAGTATTTAGTGATGCCATTCGGAGTCACGAATGCACCGGCGATATTTATGGACTTGATGAACCGAATCTTTTAACCGTTCTTGGACCAGTTTATAGTGGTGTTCATCGATGATATTCTGGTCTACTCGAGGAGCCTAGAAGAGCATGCAGAACACTTGAAGATCGCATTGCAGATATTGAGGCATGAAAGATTGTATGCAAAGATGAGCAAGTGCGACTTTTTGCTTGAAGAAGTGAAGTTTTTGGGGCATGTCGTATCCGGAAGTGGAATCGCCGTTGATCCCGAGAAGATTGCAGCAATTTAAGATTGGCCGATTCCGAAGAACGTAGCAGAGATCAAAAGTTTTCTTGGACTTGCCGGATATTACAGAAGGTTCGTGGAGAATTTTGCTCGCTTGGCTGATCCTTTGACCAAGCTTACGCGTAAGGAAGTACCGTTCGTATGGACGGATAGTTGTGCTTCAGCTTTTGAGGCGTTGAAGCAAAAATTGATAACCGCTCCTATTTTGACCGTACCAGACGGTTCCGGAGGAATGGTGATTCACAGTGACGCATCTGGGAAAGGTTTGGGATGTGTTTTGATGCAGCATGGAAAGGTCATAGCTTATGCATCAAGACAGTTGAAGACCCATAAGAAGAATTACCCAACTTATGATTTGGAGCTTGCAGCAGTGATTTTCGCTTTGAAGATTTGGAGAAACTACTTATTGGGCGAAAGGGTCGAAGTATTCACCGATCACAAAAACCTGAAGTACGTGTTCACACAGAAAGAGCTTAATATGAGGCAGCGTAGATGGTTGGAGCTGATGGCTGACTATGATCTTGATCTAAAATACCATCCGGGGAAAGTTAATGTAGTGTCGGATGCACTTAGTCGGCTGACAGCAATTTAGATGTTGACTGCATAGAAGGAGCTTATCGAGGATTTTCGGAGATTCGAGTTGGAGATCATGCTACCGCATTCTTCGGGACAGTTGATGCAGCTGCAAGTACAGTCGTCGTTGATCGAGAGTATTAAAGCAGCGCAGTCGCAGGATCCAAGATTGCAAAAGTTTCGAGAACATGTTGAAGCGAGATTTCGAACAGACTTGTTGATTCATGAAGATGATTCGTTGCGATATGGTAGCCGTTTGTGTGTGCCAAAAGGAGATATTCGTGAAGAAGTTATGAACGAGGGGCACAGTTCCGCATATTCCGTACATCCAGGAGGCGAAGATGTACCGTGACCTAAGACAACAGTTCTGGTAGGAAGATATGAAAAGGGAGATTGCCCGCTTTGTAGCGAAGTGTTTGGTTTGTCAGCAAGTTAAAGCTGAACATCAAAAATTAGCTGGTTTATTGCAACCACTTCCGGTTCCTCAATGGAAGTGGGAACATATAACCATAGATTTCGTGACTGCTTTACAGCGGAGTCCAAAGGGCAACAATGCAGTTTGGGTGATTGTTGATCGATTGACCAAGGCACCTCATTTCATACCGTTTCGTGTTGGTCAGTCGATGGAAGCGTTAGCAGAGCGGTATATGCAGGAGATTGTGAGATTGCATGGAGTACCTATAAGCATCGTTTCCGATCGTGATACCCAATTCTTATCACACTTTTGGAGGAGCTTACAGAAAAGTTTGGGGACGCGATTGAAATTTAGCACAGCTTATCATCCTCAGACAGATGGTCAGTCGGAAAGAACGATCCAAACTTTTGAAGATATGTTGAGAGCTTGTATGTTGGACTTCAAAGGTTCACGGGAGGATCATCTATACTTGGTGGAGTTTTCGTACAATAACAGCTTTCAGGCGACTATTCAGATGGCTCCATTCGAAGCATTGTATGAGTAGCGTTTTAAAAATCGTTTCGGTGAAATTTCGGAAAATCGGTAAAATAAGGGGGGTTTTTTGTAAAAAGTCAAAATACAAATATCTTATTATAAAAATTAAATATACATATTCTAGCTATGTAATTGCTAGTATTTGGTGTGTATTGAGCCACTGCTGAAATTTCAAATTTTCTGAAAATTTTTCCGAAATTAATTATTTTAATATTATTTTAAGCCGGTAAGAAAATACATTAAATTAGCGATAAATACAAATTTGAATGGGCTAATTTTAATCTTTAAAATCATGTTAATTAAAATCTAGTTGTAATATAATTTTTTAGTATTTTATTTCAAGTTTTAATTGATTTATTTTATGGAAAACAAAAATATAGTTAAATTAAACTAAAACTTGCAATTTGGTAGCTTGAGGGGTTCTTTTTGCATGGAATTTTCTTTGCAACCTTACACCCATCCTCACCCACTCACATGGCCGGCCCCACCACCACATTGGCAGCAGCCCACTCCCTCCCCCTCCTTTTTATCTTCTTTCTTATGAAAATAATGGTTAAAATAAAGGTTTTATTATATATTTATGTAGGTGGGGGTATTATGGTAATTGGGAGGGGCTTTGACCTTGGAATTTCCACACCAATCACTCACCTCTCCCCACTCCCCTCTTCTGGCCGAAAATATTCAGCAGCCCCCCCTCATTTTTCCCCTAAGTTTCCACTTCATTTCATCTCCAAAAACCTCACAAAAATCCATCAAAAATCCCACAAAATCAAAATCCAATCTCTACCCATTTCTTCTTGACCTATTCTAGTGTGGATCATGGATCAAGAAGCCATTTTGGAAGCCAATATTTTCATGCTAGATCTCCAATTTGTGAGGTATAAAATCTTAATCTTATGGTTAATTGTTGATATATTGCTTGAGCTAAATTAATTAAGTGTTAATGGAGAGTTGTAAATTCTAGAAAAAAGGGTTTGGATCAAGTTAGGGTTTGAATTCAAATATGGTTGTTGTCACTTGTTTATGTTTGCAAAGTGTAGTTTGGCATGAGAAGACATGGGAAACCTAATTTAGTTAATAATTACAAATTGTTACTTGCAAAATGTCCATACTTAAGCTTTTTAACAAACTAGTTTTTGGAAACTATGAATATAATTGGGATTAAAATCTAATTAGGGTTTCTATCTTTAGAGTATGGTTTTAATGAGTAGGTTAACTTGAAATTTAATGAAAAAGCTAAACTTGTAACTAGTTTGCTAATTTTTAGTTTAAAATTGTTAAAGGTGGTTAATATTGCAAACTAGGCTTTTAGTTTTAATTCAAAATGCGAGATTAAAAATATGGTTGGGGTTTCATCACATCATTAACATTATTATGAGTGGTTTAATATCTTAGGTTATGCAAACCAAGCTTAATTGTTGAATTGTGAATTTTGCTTTAAAAGGTGTTAAAAATTGATATTTTTGCAAACTAGGATTTTGGAATTTATGCAAATTGATGAGAATAAAATTATAGGAATGGTTTATATGACTTTGTTATGATATTTAGTGAATATTGTGGATGCTAGGTTCATTTATACATCGAGTTTTGTACTAAAACGGTGATTTGTGCTTGCTAGATTTTCGGAAAAATGACTTTTTAAGTGAAATTGGGGTTTTTGTGAATTTGAAGCTATTTTATATTATAATTAGTGCTTGTAATTGTACAAATGAGTGTGTTGGGAGTTTTCTCGATGGTTTGGCGTTTGTACGCCGACGTCGAGGGTTTTTGGGTCGATTTGCGAAAGCAACCATAGGTTTTGACCTATGTGGGATTCGTGCGTCGTTTTGGTCATGAGTCGGATTTTAATGCGGTATGGTGCGTTATGATATGTAGGTACCCCATATGGATTTCGAGACGACAAGCAAGCGCGTGGCGACGTCGGCACCGGCGAACGAGGACCAGGTGAGTAGATTTATATCTACGGGGAGAAGTCGGGTGGATGGCGTATAGCACCCCCGCAGTCCGTGGTGGTGTATACGGATGCGTATACACACCAACAATTTATTATAGGTTATTTAGGATTAATAACGATGTTTAGGATGGATATTGGTGTGTTAGATTATTTTAGTGTTGCGAACCCTAGGGTAGTGTTGCACTACACATACACACCTACATACTTGCATACATTCCTATTTATATGTGCTCATGGGATTCTTTATAGTTATGTGATCACATGGGTATGGGACTATGTGTTCACATACGGATTTGAGGATGATGCTTGGGATTGAGCTGAGTCGATGAGATTTGTTTTGTGGTTGTGATATCGGTGATATGGCAGGATTCGTACTTAAGGTACGTCCTGGTATTATAGCGGATCTTGGGGCGGCGATATGGGTGAATAGTGTTATAAATATGATTTTGACCCGTACCCAGAATTGGGATGCCGTACGACGGTTTTACGTACGAGCTATATATTGATGATTGATCCGCATTCTTGACTTGGGATGTCTGGTTATAGATATGATATTATTGAGGCGGGATCACCGACTATACATATACAGGTATGTATATGTATCAACTCAGATGATAGGCGGTTTCCTTACCTGTAGTTCAGCTTGTTAGTTCAGCCGTATAGTTTAGTGTAGTTGTTAGATTAGATTAGACTTCTTACCTATTTCAAAAACTAACGAATCATGGGTATTTTAAAAGACAGCCCAAGGGATCCTACGGATATTTCAAAAGACGTATCTTTTCATAAAAACACCGTAGCCCCTATTTTCAAAACCCCATGATTCGTGTTATTTCAAAAGGCACCATTTGTAGGACTTATATTAGATTATTGCAGGTTAGTTACAGTTGCGTCTTGTTTTCAGCTCCCGCTTATTATTGTGCTTCGCTTCGCATCGTATACTTATGTTATAATTTCTTATTGCAATGTTGATATCATATTGTTAGGACACCAGCACCATTACCGATGATGCATATGTACCACGTACACTTACTTGCCGGCTCACACATATTTTCATCGGTAATTGCCATGTCACGTACACCTTAGAAAAGATTATTGCTTGACTTAGCTTGTTAGTTAGTACTTTGACATGATATTAGTGTACCTTCCTTATATGCCAGCCTAATATTGTAGTTATTACTTGCCACTTCATGCATACTGTTATTCATTGTTATGCCTATATTCATGGTTTTACATGCTATTGATGATTTGGATTCGGATTTCCATGAGATTTTCTGGATTTGGGAGGGGGGGGGGAAACCGCAAAACTTTTATAAACCGATTTATCTCTTTTTAAATAGAAAGTGCGGTTTTTTTCCCATGATGTATGAGTCGTCCACCATGAGTTTGCTGATGGATTTTGAGACCCGATTCGAGGAGACGGATGAACCGTTTCGGGTACATGGTGGACCCGGTAAGGTACCCCGGGGCAAGAAGCGCGTGATGATGACGATGTGAGCCTGGCAGGGGAGCACTACCTACCGGTGATTTTACCCGACGCGTCGGATATCCGGAGGATACCGTCGTGGTCTTGAGATGGATGGTAGGGGCCGGTCTAGACTGACGGCGTCCTAGATATTGTGATTGAGACATTGAGATTTCGAGATATTGAGGTACATAGACTGTGATACAGAGATATCGAGATATTGGGATTACGTTTTGTGCCGATGCTAGGCACTGTTTTATGCTGATTTCATTATGATACCTCATTTTAAAAATACAAAGGAAATCTCACTAAATTATGAAAACGGTTCTTCATTTACATGTATTCTGTTTTCATGCATTCATACCTCATTCATATGATATATTGCTACTTGAGGCACTGACACGGGCACATGAGATTACACTCGGGTTAGATATTTACCCTAGCCTTGTTATAGGCTACGTGTTATTCTTATATTTGAGGATATATTATGATCATTGACCTAGGTTGCATTATTTATGCGATTTCTGTGCGTAGATATTTTTTCTATTCACTAGTTGGCAACTCACCCCCGTTGTGCCCCAGTTTCTTGCAGGTTTGCCGTACAGGTTTCTTTACGGCTTGCGGGCATAGTTTCCTTCGGGTGATTTGCTAGTAGGTGGGTTTACATGTATCGTACCCCCATTTTATAACTTGTATATTATTACTCTGTTGTATCTAGGAGTTCCATCAACCAAACATGTATTTACTTTGAGATAGAGACCAGTGATGTTATTCCTTCGACCTTAGAGTCGCGCGTTATTTTTTTTCTGTGGTTTTCTTGTGCTTTTGAGTTTCCTTTGAATTTTAATCCTCGCCGTTGGCGTTGTATATTATATTGCTTGTGTGGTTGTGACCGTCGATTGACGAAGAGCTAGCTCCCGCTTGGGGATGCCTTTTTATTGATTTCGTATACTATTCATGTTGTATCCCGTTTGGGAGCCAGTATTTACAAAGGAGACTCTGCCGAAATTTTCAGGAAATACTTGACGTTTTTAAAACCGCATAACTCGGCTTATGCTATTAAAACTACTTGATTTTAAATTGGTTTTCCTTCACTCTACTACTTTTCTTGGTTTGGATTTCTGGGTTTTTGGTTTACTTAGATTACGTACGCCTCGAGACGTTCGTAGTTTAAGTGCCGGTCATATTCCATACTTTCGGATCGTGACAGTATGGTTGCAAGTGCCGTTCACCTGTTTATTGGGACGACATTGGAGATCGAAGATTGTTGGGATCGGATTTGATCGTGCAAACAGTAGAGAAGGTTAATACTATCCGGAATCACATGAAGGCAGCGCAAGATAGGCAGAAGAGTTAGGCCGATACATCGAGAAGACCTCTAGAATTTGCTGTTGGTGATCTGGTATTCTTGAAGATATCACCGACTAGAGAAGTGATTCGTTTTGGGAGTCGAGGTAAGCTTAGTCCTCGATTCGTTGGGCCTTTCGAGATTATGGAGCGTGTTGGAGAAGTGGCTTATCGATTGGCTTTACCACCGTCTTTGGAGAATGTTCATGACGTGTTTCATGTATCTCAACTCCGTAAGTATGTTCGAGATGAAACACACGTGCTAGGTCATTCGGAGCTGACTGTAAGGGAGGATTTGACCTTTGAGAAACGACCGATGTCGATTGTTGATCGAAAAGAAAAGGTCCTCAAGAATAAGGTTATCCCTCTCGTACTTGTTTCATGGGGAATCGCTCGCATGGAGAATCGACTTAGGAACGAGAAGATGAGATTCAACAGAAGTTTCCAGATCTCCTTTTATAGTTTCATGGTTGTTTATCTTTTCTTGTTTTGGGAATTTCGAGAACGAAATTCTTTTTATTGTTGGGTATAATGTAACACCCTAATTCATTTATACCAGTTCTATTTTGAATATTTCTTTATTTATGGTATTTTCCTGATTTATTGTGTTTTGGGTGCGAATAGTGTATTTGACATCTGTATTTTGCATCTGACCCGACCCGCTTGCTGGAAACCCGTCTTGATTCCTGTTTATGATTTATCCCAGCTAGTTATGAGAATCCATGCACTTTCAGATTGTTTATACTGCATACTGGTATTATATCTGGCATCTGCATTTTTCTAATAAAACAAGTAAAGTCAAATAAAATATTTTAAAAATATCTAGCATAGCCTGCATCATTCCCCGACCCTGTGGTGGCATCCGTGTATCGTGTTCTCGTTCCGTACAGTGAAACGGACTAGTTTGGATAGCTACATGCACGCTACGTGCATCCGTTCTTGGGGGTATACTTTTTCGTTACCCGGTTATCGTACTTTAGTTTTGGTTGATACGTATATTATCCGTATTTTAAAACTATATTTTTAGATCCGACCTGGACATATTTTGGAGTAACTTTGTATTTGCCTAAATCTCAAAATTAACTAATATTATATTTTTATATTTTTAAGTATTAATATAATTATATTTATACGTTTTAAAATTTTATTTTTATATCTAAAATCTCTCTCCACTCTCTCGATCGATCGATCGACTCTCTTTCTCTCTCTCCACTCTCTCTCTTTCTTCTCTGCATATATATATTTATATATATTTTATTTATTTATTTATTTATTTATTCTTTTTTCTTTCCTTATTTAATACACAGCCTTTTCTTTTTACTTCTTCTTCTTTCTTCTTTCTTTTTCTTGATCTTGTTTCTTGATTCCAGTGATCACCGCCGGAGCCATGCCGCTACCGACGATCTGAGTAATCCAGTGGACGTCCCTTGCCTGCGTGGTTATCTTCTTGCCTTGCCTGGACCCGTCCCGTGTACCGTGTGTGCGTTGCGACGTTTACCCGACGTCGGACGCAGCGTGCGCACCCCGTCGTGAGATCCGTTCAGGCAAGTTCATCTTGCTACATATTATGTATCTTATTTTGCATCCATACGAATAAAAATATCACATGTTGATTGCATTTTATATTCATATTAATGTTTTACTGTTTTCGGATACCCGTATGCATCCATATCATTTATTAGATATGTAGCTGCATCCACAGATCATATTAACTCATATTACTGTTATATTAACACCTCATGCTTAATAATGTGCATCCTACTTAATTATGGAGCTGTAGTTGTAACCCTGATAGATAATTGTGCATCCATATTTTATTGTGTATCCATACCATTAATTCTACATATCTAGTTACGTGCCATGTCACATTAATTCATATTACTGTTACATTAGTACCCCATACTTGATAATGTGCATCCTACATAGTCATCATGTAACCCCTGATAGATGTTTGTGCATCCATGCTTTCACCGTACATCCGTACCTTTGCCGTGATTCGATACTTGCTGCATTTTACTGTTGGGCACCCATGTGATACATGCACACTACCTGACATGACCTGATATACCACTACTTGACATGTTACCTGATCCTGTTTCTAATGCCGACAATCCTGGCATGTTGTCCTGATGGACGTTACTGTTGTCTGCATAGACAAAACATGTACCTGCTTGATCCTGTGTTGGTATTAGATATTGATTGGTAATACCCGACTTGAACACATAACTTTGGGGGTAAGGAGAAATCAAGAATGTAACCGAACGTAACTCAAAGGGCTATTATATTGTTTGCTGTTTTTCCGGGCGTTACGAAATATATTGTTTGCCGTTTTTCCGGGCGTTACGGAATATATTGTTTGCCGTTTTTCCGGGCGTTACGGAATAATCCTGTTACCATGGTACCGTGGGGATGAACGGGGTATAAACCGATGGGTTACGATGAGGATTACATTAATTGATTTCGAAAACTTTAGAATAGATAACCCAGTAGTATAGTTTAGATTATTCACTGCACTTCACTTGCACTATACACTTCACTGTTACATATCCATATTTACTGGTTATATTCATGTCATCGTTTATATTCATACCTGCATATCTCGTATATCCTGTTCATTTATTATTGTTGATATTATGACGCATTGACGTCTGGATTTTGCATGGCTCAGATCCTCTGTCTCTTTCACAGGCTGATCAGGAGTATTTCCGCCGTCAGGCCAAGCAGTGAGGATCCTGTTAGTATCTAGTTTAGTTTAGTTTTATTTCCTGATGTGAGCCTATATTTGGGACGTACTTTCCAGATTGTTTTTTATTATTGGATTTATTGCTTCCGCATATTATTTCTTGACTCGTTTATTCTGGCATATGGACATGTACTAGATACTTTATATTTTATTTCTATTGTTCTTGATATTTTATAGACAGCCGTAATGTGACTGTGGAGGGATGTTTCCTAATCACAGGTAACATGGTTGGCTCTATCACGTGCCGATTTTAGCGCACTCTGTGAAGCGGGGCGTGACAAAAAACAAGGATGAGGTTCTTGAGAAATTTAAAGTTTACCGAAATGAGGTTGAAAATCAACTTGAGAAAAAGAAAAAAAATTCTTAAATCCGATCGTGAGAGTGAATACACCTCTGATGACTTTACCATATTTTGTAGAGAGCGCGGTATTAGACATAAAATGACTGCACCATATTCGCCTCAATCTAATAGCGTAGCAGAAAGAAAAAATAGCAGTTTAATAATATGGTAAATTCTATGTCATTGAGTTCCGAAGTTCGTAAGAATTTGTGGGTGGAAGCCCTCTTATCTTCATGTTATATTTTAAATAGAATACCTCAAAAGCTTGGTAACCAAACTCCTTAAGAAATTTGGAAAAATCAATCAACTAACATTAGTTATTTAAAGGTTTTGGGTTATTTAGCGAAAGTTGCAATTCCGGATCCTAAAAAGAGGAAAATAGACAAACTATTTATTCGGTTTTCATTGGATATTCTTCTAATAGTAATACTTATAGATTTTTAGTGGTGAAATCTGATATCTTCGATATATCAAATAACATCATTGAATTTAGGGATACAACCTTTTTTGAAAACATTTTTCCATTTAAAACAAAGATTACCAACTCTATACCGATAATAAATAACAATTTAGGAGAATTCTCATATTCTATTGAAACGAATGACAATAGTATATCATTAGAATCTACAACCGAACCCAAACTTTGAACGTCTAAGAGAGGTAGGTTAAAGAAGAATTTTGGTGATGACATGTACACTTACTTGATTGAAGGAGTATCGACGACTTACGTCGATGCTATATTTTCTGATGAAGCGCCGTTTTGGAGAGAAGCGATTCAATGTGAGATTGATTCGATTTTACAAAACAAGACTTGGATTGTTGCCGATTTACTGCAAGGAAATAAGGCTATAGGATGTAATTGGATTTTCAAGAGAAAACTTAGAACGAATGGATTTATAGAACGATATAAGGGTAGATTAGTTGATAAAGGCTTTACACAAAGAAAATGCATTGATTTTTTCGATACTTATGTTCATGTTGCTTGTATTTCTATTATGCGTGTTTTAATTGCATTCGCATCTATTCATTGTTTATTAATCCATCAAATGGATGTTAAAACCGTATTTTTAAATGAAGATTTGGAAGAAGAAATTTATATGGAGCAGCCGGAAGGTTTTGTAGTTAAAGGCCAAGAATATAAAGTTTGTAAATTAACTAAATCTCTTTATGACCTTAAACAAGCTTCTAAATAATGGCACATGAAATTTAATAAAGTCATTTTAAATTATGGTTTCATTATTAATTCATATGATAAATGTGTTTATTATAAACAATTTGATAATGATCATGTCATTTTATACATTTATGTTGATGATATATTATTGTTTGGCACTTCACTTTATATTATCGAGTATGTGAAGCAATATTTATCATCTATAGTTGATATGAAAGATTTAGGTCATGCAGATCTTATTCTTGGAATGAAATTAATTAGAGGCAATAATGGTATCGCATGCGATAGAAAAAATTCTTAAAAAGTTTAATTATTTTAATGTTAAATTTGTATCTACACCTTTTGATTCCAATATGCATCTTACTAAGAATAGTGGTGAACCAGTATCACAACAAAAATATGCACAAATTATTGACACGTTGCTTTATATCACCAACCGAACAAAATCTGGTATTTTATATGTATTTTCTAGGCTCAGTAGATATACGACAATCCAAATAAAGATCATTGGTGTGCACTTGAAAGATTTTTTAAATATTTAAAGATATTTTGGATTACAGTTTTTTTATACTGCATTCCCTAATATAATTGAAGGATATAGTGACGCCAACTGGATAATTGATTCACATGATGTGAGATTTACTAGTAGTTATGTGTTTTTACTTGGCGGTGCAGCCGTCACTTGGTGATCAACTAAACAAACAGTAATTGTCAGAATCATACTAGATTCTGAAATGATTGCATTAGATACTACATGTAAAGAACCAGAATGGATTAAAAATCTATTCTCGTATTTACCTTGTGCTCCTAAGCCGATTGCTGCCGTGAGTGTAAATTGTGATGATAGTTTCTTATTATAGATCTATTAAATCAAGAAAATTGCAATAGAAAAATGAATAGACATCTGAAAATGGGATATACAACTATAAAGTAATATAAGAATAATAATGTTGTATCATTATTATTTGTTTCCTCACAACAAAATTAGACAGATAATTTGACCAAAGGTATTAATAAGAGTCAGATCATTAATTCATCTAGGGGATATGGTTTAAGCCTGTCTTTATTATCAAGAGTGGGATCCCAACCTCTTTGACTGAAGATCCCACGGTAGAAGTTTCCACTGGGAAAATCAAAACTTTTGATGTGGCCTCAAGAGCGCATAATTTTCGAAAGGAAAATTTTCTGACCTATCCCTATGATAAAATGTATATCTGGCGCATCTTAGTACCTTTTGAGATATCATCTAAGTGGAGCGTCGTGAGGCCACGGCAAGAAAATGTAGGCAAATTTCTAGTTGCTCCATGAGAATCAAGGTTCTGTGTATGTCCATTAATAGCGCACACCTACAAAATGAAGATCTTGTTGGTCTCGTATTGTGTGTGAGATAAATGTCCGATAAAAAATAATAGTTTCCAAGGCCTAACTAATGACTACTATCATCCTTCGATCAGACGTAGTCAACACTAAAATACTTGTTCAAATTTAGGGGCACCTGCATTTATGCACAATATGTTTAGTGTCCGTTTTATTTTATTTTGTTGATTATTTATAATATTTTAATAAAGTTTTGAAATAAACTTATATTATAATTTTGAACGTCTGTGGGGGAATGTTTGATTATTTTGATTTAATCTACAAATAATTTTGATTTATTTATTTTGAAATTTGGTGATTAATTTATACATTAAATCAGAAAGGGAAAAAATTCAAAATTATAATCTGAATTATGTTGGTTCTAAGAAGATCAAACGGCTGCAAACGAGCGGTTGCGATCGAATGACTGCAAACGAGCGGTTGTAAACGGTTGTGATCGAACAGTTGCGAACCATTTGGAAGGCTATATAAAGTAATCCCTAAAGGTAAATAAAGAGATACAAAATGATAAAGAGAACAATCTCTTTTATGTTAAAAGTTTCCTAAGAAGTCGTGACCACCATTTCAATTATATCTATCTTTTTTCAACATCGATTTTGGTGATTCTTTTTTGCATTACTTTCGTTTTCATGGACTCTACAGGACTATGAGATAAAAATCAAAGCATTCCTTGTGATTCATACTCAATGGGGGATTCAGACGGGACGAGAAGTGTTATACCTTAGGAAAGTCTTTGTCGGTGCAATTCGTACGAGGAGTGGCATTACGTTTTTAGGGCAGTGCAACCATCTGCGTGCTTCTCTTCGTCAGCCTCGATTTTCTTACTTTTATTTTATTTCCGATATTGTTTATGTGATCATATTTTTCAAACAAATATTATATAAAATTATATTTTTTAAAAAATTATTATGTAGCAATTATTTTCCATTTTATCTAACAGTGATAGCCGTCGGATATATCTATTTTATTGTCTTTGTTTGCACCCGATTCTGTTTATTTCCACTGCGCCGTTCCGTTTGTCCGCACGATAGGCTTGTGTGATCCCTACGTGGTTCACCGTGCCGTGTCAGAGTAGATTGGGATACAATAAATTTGGCTCTAGACCCTTGGTCATTCTCTTTATTTGACCGGACCTGGATTGTCTTATGAAATGCTTTGCGTAAAAGGCGTTGTCGAACATTAGTTGTCTCCGTTTTAGAGAACATTGCTGATACTCCTTGTGTGTGGATAAATTCATGGAAATCCACCCATATCGGGGAGATGCATGATGTTTGTTCACAGTTGAACATGTCAAAGGTCGCAGCTTCAATTACAAAGTGAATTGGCCATTGAGTTTTTTTTAATCAATTATACTAAAATTAAGTGTGATGCAGAAGTTTTAATTGCAGTATACACGGGCGTCTCTTCCCTCTTTCCCTCTATCAACATGCATGGTGTATTGAGGCGATCCAACCATTTATAGCAAAAAACCACCTTTCACATCTCTAACCCAACCAAAGGTTTATCTCATAAATTTACCAAACTTGACATGTATGATTACCTTTGTTATGCATTGTACAACTGATATTAATCATTGTTTTTCTGCAACTAAATCCCGAAAACTTTATTTCTATTGTTTATATATCTGGCGTCAAGAACGCAGTAACTTACATGATATATATTTTTCTTAAAACTTATCTCAATTTTCCGTTTAACACAACGAACAATTCATGGTTAATTGCATGAACCATCATGTTATCTCGTATAGCACTTATCACCCGTCAATTCAGTTTTTAGTACATAACATTCCTGGGACTATCCTTAACATGACTGAAAATAGAAATTTAACTTGATCATTAACTAACTCATGAATTATGTGTTCTAAAATAAACTAGTTGAGAGGTGATAATTAATTGTTTTCTTTCTTTCCATGACTTGGAAGAAGAAATTTGACCTGACTGATGACTAGCTTCAGGGATGCAGCACTGTCGAGATAAACAGTTGAGGGTTACAGAAACGTGGGGTGTTTTTTTGCTATAACCATCCTAAATTCAAACAGTATGGAAGAGTTCCTACATTGCAATGTAGCAGTACTGATTATTGAAAATGGAAAACATTTATGAGTTCAACAATTACAGATATAAAAGTAGTGATTATTGGAAGAATTATTTGGTTCACAAATGTAATTTAACAGCAACCGCCGCATATCAACGCAATGCGATAACTGTCCTTTCCAATTCCATTACTTGGCTTGCTTTCCGTGTTTCTCGATGGGTCGGAATGCAACTACAGAATGCTGGGCGATGTGCAAGCTGAACTGGCCTCCTTTCTCTGACACGTCGATCTTGTCCAACCCTGGAGGGGGCATCATCTCAAAATTTGCCACCAGTTTCGCGATAACGAGCCCCAGTATGGGGAGCGCCAGTATGATTCCAGGGCAGCTCCTTCGTCCCACTCCAAACGGCAAGAACCTAAAGTCGACATCCTTGCCTCCTACCGTTGCATCTACAGCCGCCGCCTCTTCAAGGAATCTCTCTGGCCTGAACTCTTCAGGCTTGTCCCACCATTCTGGGTTGTTAGCCAGCCACCACGCGTTCACCACCACCTTTGACTCCTTTGGTATCGAGTAGCCACCGAGCTCCGCCTCTTCTAGGTTCATGTGGGGGACTAACAGCGGTATCGGAGTGTGGAGCCGTAGCGTCTCCTTCACTACTGCTTGCAGGTATGGAAACCTTTCAAGGTTGGCTTCTGTTATGTCTGCTGCAGGCTCGCTACCTAGGACACCGAAGATCTCTTGTCTGAGCTTGCTTTGGACTCTAGGGTGGTTCACAAGTTCGGCGATAGCCCACTCCATGGACCACAGGGTCGTCTCTATCGCTGCGCGCACAGGCAGTTTATTATTAATCATCATAATTGTCTGGATTAATTATTCTTTAGACACCGATTATATATGTGCATGCTTGTGATTACCTGCAACATTGATGTTCTCTACGATGTAGATGACATTCTCCGAGCTGATCTCTCCGTTCTTCTCTGCCTCCAGGATGTGGTCGATGGCACACCTGGGCTTGTGCCTCTCTCCATTCGAGGCCATCACCTCTCTTCTTTTGTCCACGTAGTAATTGTTGAAGAAGGCGAGCCTCCTGCTTTGTAAGTCCCTGCACTTATTGAGATATCCTCTCAAGAGTGGCCTGAGGATGGGGATGAAGTCGCCGTAGTTGTACTCGAAGCTCTGAGCCAAGCGGCTCCTCTCAGAGTTGAACTGGGTGGCCTGTTGGAACAAAGGATCGGATTCCGACTCGAACCTGGCATCGAACATCATGCCATACATAATGTTATAGAGCATGAGCTGCAGCCTCCTTCGGATGACGATTCCTTCCCCTAATTTCGAGGAGTATCGGTTATAAAGGTCTCGAACGACTGAATCCATCTCTCGCTCCCACATGGCGCTGTAGTGATGGACGACCTTGTTGGTGAAGAACGGGAGGGTCATGATGCGTCTCATCTTGCGCCAGTGGTCCCCGTACACGGTGAACACCATGTCCTGACCGTTGCCCGTGAAGATGTCGAAGACCACGTTGCGGGGTCTGGAACCGAACTCGACCCCTTGGGTGTGCAGCACTTGAGTGGCCAGCTTTGGGTCCGACACCACCACCAGGTTACGCGCACCAAGCTTGAGGAGGAAGACGGGGCCATGGATTTCGGACAGACGAGCCAGGTAACGGTGGTTGAGGTCATTCCCCACTTGCAGCCAATTCCCGAAGACCGGCAACGCAATCGGTCCCGGCGGGGCCCTGCTCCTGCTGCTTCGGTTACGTCGTAGAGAGAATACTAGTATTACAATGAGTAGGAGGGGGAATATCAGCGGAATTATCGACTGCATGTATCCCTCGTTCATGCAGGTGGCCGCCATTATTAATTTCTGCTTCTTAATGTGCCTGAGAATTAATACAATTGAGGATCATGCATATATCCATACTATTTATATATGTGTGTGTGTGATGTGTAAATTAAGAGCATGGATGAGGTAGGAAATTAGGAAGTCTCAGGATCAGAATCCATGGGCCATGCATGGAAAAAATCACAAAAACCATGGGCGCAAGGGGAGGAGATGTTCTCAACTACCGCTTTACAAAATCAACTGTTGGTGGTTGTAGTTTAGGTGTTTTGAGGAGGAGAAACTGAGGAAAGGAGGTTTGGCAAGTGAGGTTCTCCTCGTGCCTTGATTCTTTGAGAGGTAGACCTGATTGGTGTGGGCTAAAAGTGGTAGGCAATGCATGCCTCCAATACGAAGCAAGGGTTGGTGAAGTATATATTATATATATGTGGAGTGTGGGGTTAAAATTGTTTGAATTAATTGTACCTTTTAAGTTTCATCTTTTTGCGAATTATTAATAAGATTGAATCTTTTTTGGGCTGTTTTTTTTATTTCATACATGTATACTTATTATTGATGTGGATTTTGACCAAGCATAATAGTCAGCCAGTGTATAGCATGTATTGTAGTTGTTATGGTATTTAAATATGTAATACCCGTATTTATCAAATTGAATAATAATTTTTGTTTTCCCTTATTGTATCCGTATCCACCGGTATTCACCAAATATGGATATGATAACATATATCAGTTCCGTTTCCGACATAAAAAATAAGTAAAATCTGACTTTATTGGTTATATTTTTCTAATATTCATTGCATATCCGTATCGGTATTCGACTTGTATCAAATTAGTATCTTGCACATGCAATGCGATGCACGTGTTCAAATAAAAATTATGTTTAATTTTTTTAATTTGAATTCAGAAAAAATAGAGAAGATTAAAATTTACTTAGTAGGATTTGTTAATTTTTTTTCAAAATGATCCATAATGATTTTGACAATTAAAAATTGTATTTATTAAATATTTGTGAAAAAAAATTGTACTTAATTTTTTTTACTACTGATGTGACAAAATTTGAGGTTATGTAAGATCATCAAATTGAAATCAATTTATGTACCCTTAAGTTTTGTTCGTTATAATATTAGAGATTTATAATGGTAGAGTAATTTTCATTAAGTTTCATTAATTAACTAAACGGCATGAATGTGGTGACACCTGTATTCTCTTAGTATCCAATCTATTTGACTCCCTACATAATTGTTGCTTTCTTTTTCCTAACAGAAATGTCCAATGGTTAGTTAATGGCTCTTAAAGGTAGACTGCTAACCTGTATTGGCGAACAATCTTATATTATATTATCTTTCACGTCTTCGGTTTGTTATAGCCAGCCAAAAATCTACAGTGTTAATAGTAAAAATAAGAAGGGTAAATTTTAATTATTAAACTCCATCTCCGTCTGTGGTTGTTTAGATAATCCATTAAACCTCAAAGATGCTATAAAACCCCACCAAGCAATCAATATTGTATAAAATCATTAGTTTGATTAACTTGTGCAAGCCACAAGTAGATTGAATAACCCCAAAATATCTAACGGATAGATTGAGTAAACTCAAAATGAATGGAATATGATATTTTTTTTTGACTAAAATACCTTTCATTTTTTTACGAAAATACCCTTTTATTGCATTTTTAAAGTTCAATGGATTATCTCAAAAACCTCAAAAAGGCAAATAAGATGCAGTAAAATTTACCCTAGCAAAAAATACTTTCCAATTAATGAAGGCATATTCGATAGGAAGTGATGGAGCTCTGGATCTCCTTCAGATGTTGTCTTCCGACAATCTGCCGACGGCATTGGCGGACAGCTGAGATAGGGTTTGAGAATTGTCTCCTGAGGCGTGTGGATCTCAATGGGTTTGGTATGGTGTGAAGCCGAGCAACCTACAAAGAAGTCCCCAGGTGGTTGTACCACCGTGGACCTTCCGACGATCAAGTTAGTCAAGGTATTTGGGCAGAGTAGCGGCCTATTGGATAAGAATTGCCTTACCTGAGTCGTCTGAGAGAGGGTTTATATAGCGGTTGTCATGGGCTAGCTGGCGCGAGATCCTTGCCGGCCATTACGCCCCGGCGTTACGCCTGCGTGAATGGCAGGATCCCCCATTAATGACAAGATACGCTCGTTAATGGGGGATGTGATGGCATGGAACGCGGGATCGTGGAGCGGCGGATATCTTGCGTCTGGCGAGATTCGCGAAGCCGTGGCAGAGGCGCCTGTGACCCGCGTTCTAGGTCGTCCGATAGAACCGAGGAAGCCTAGCTCGGCGAGAGGCCTAAAGGAGGGCGGGAGGTCGAGCTAGTTCGGTTCCGTGATAGCTCAGAGGCGAAGAGTCGAAGAGCTCGCATGTAGGAGGGCTCAGAGGCGAGTCAATGGCTGTTTGCATGGCGAGCGTAGGAAAGTTCAGGGGATCCTCGGAGGTCGGGTCTAGACAACGGGACGATAGCCCGGGGGACGCCTCCAATGTGTAGCCCTTGCCCTGTTTCCGTGTGCATCGGGACACGTCATCTGCCACGTGTCATGATCCAGGGAGTTCCCACTTATGAGCATCATCATTAGCCCCCCACTCTCGTCCCGACCTATTCATGGGTCGGGTCAAGAGTGGTCTGATCAGTCACCCGGGCTCATAAGTAGTCGGAGACCTCTTCGGATCGGATTCCCGAGGCGGTTAGGCGTGTCCTTTGGTGACGTCAGCGATTCAGATAGGAGATTGTTGTCACGACCCGCAGGGTACGGACGTGACTGGCACTTAAGTTTACGAAGCGTCTCAAGGCGTCCGTAAAATAAGTAAGCCAAAGCCCAGAAAACAAAACCAATTAAGCAAAAGAGTGAAGAAAACCCAATCAATTGAAAGCGAGTTTATCAATAAGTCATGTAAAACCCTTTTTAAAAAACAGTACCAATTTTTCCGAAAATTTCGGCAGAGTCTCCTTTGTAAATACTGGCCCCCAAAATGGGTACAACAAGAATATATATGAATCCAACAAAATAGGGTATCCCCAAGCGGGAGCTAGCTCTTCGCCACAAGGCGGTCACAAATCCCACGCAATATAAAGCAACAACATGCGAAATAATCATAATGAAGCATAAGAAAACAGCATGTCGACTCAAGTGAGCTCGACCCCAAAATACAGCATAAAAGTCCACAAACCTCACAGTCTCATCTCTAGGTCAATATACAATAATGCTGGTAGATACAGTAGATGGAGTGCACTAGATACAAAGAATATACAAGGTGGTACAAAATTAATGATATAACCCACCTAAGAGCAAAACCTCGAGTCCAGGCAAAGGAGGCAAAAGAACAAGTGCGCCCGCCGCTACTGTACCGACGGAGCGGACCTGCAAAAGGCTGTGGCACAACGGGGGTGAGTTGCCAACTCGTGAGTAATAAATAACATCTACAAAGGCTATCGTATGCATGCACACAAGCATCCTAGCATCTAAAATACAGGTATGACTGGATGCACTAGCAGGTGTGTAAACAACATCAGTGTACTAGCAGGTGTATGTATGCAACATGAATATCTGAGGTCTCGATAGGTATATATATATAAGAAACATTTTGTCTCTTTTTGTTTTTGAAACTCTTTTAAAATGCCAGCATAATACTCATTGAATCGACAACAATCTGTGTCCAGCAACGACACCTAAAAACTGTCTCAAATCTCACAAATCCATGTCATAGTGTCTTTGGCCTCAGCCATCCGGCTGACCCATCTCAATATCAATATCACATCCTCTCGCGGCCCCGGTCGGTATCCTCTGGATATCCGCCGTGCCCAATGAAGTCACCGGTAGGTAATCGGTCCCCTGCCAGGCTCATCGTCAGCACCACGAGCTTCTTGCCCCGGGGTACCCTACCGGGCCCACCATGTACCCGAGACGGTTCATCCAACTCCTCGAAACGGGTCTCGAAAACCACAGCAAACTCATGGTGGACGACACTTACATCACTAGAAAACCGCAATTTACATATTTTTAAAAAAATATAATAAGTTTAGAAATTTTGCGGCTTTTCCCCGAAATCCAGAAATATCATAAAATCTCAAGAAATCCTCATAAGTGCATATGTCAATGATAATGAATGCATATGGTATCAATAATCAAGTTGCGATGTGTGATTAATAGATTAGGCATGAACAAATAATATGATGAAGTACATGCACATGAATAGCAATCCTACGATTTCATTTTAAGGAATTAAAGGCAATAGCACAAGTTTAAGTATCAATTAGTAAAATGTTTCAATTTAAAGGTTATCTAGTGTGGTGGCATGGCAATTATCAGGGTGTGTGTGTAAACATGAATAGTGCTCGTGCTGCATATAAAAACCCTGGCAATGGTGCAGGTGTCCTATAAAATGGTTTCGTATATGTATGTCAATATAGGGCATGAATGTGGCAAATAATCATACAAGTATTACACCCCTAATTACTAACATTACTAAGAATATTTTTAAGGTACTAAAACTATCGGGCGACTTGCGCCATCCAACGATAGTCCCCCGTAGATGTTACATCTACTCACTGGAATTCCTAGCTAGCTGTGTCCAATCACCGCTTTCCCCTTTCGTGCCGCGTCTGACGTCTCCGCGACCGAACCTGGAATTTACATCAATACCAAACATAAGGTTACATATCAAGAATGACGCAAAACCCAAACGAAAATACTAATGTTCACTAGCTAGGTACAACGTGCACAAGGTGCGCAGAATACACGCGAAAATCGCAAAAACTGCAAAAATCGCCGATTTGGTCGCCCGGCAAAACTAAAACTCGACTACTCAAAAATCCGCACTCACGCATCCTAAATGTCATAGGATACGCTAAAAATGTCATCAAGACATCGCAATTAATTCATCACAACATTTTAGCAAAAACTAGTAAGCTAGAATAGCAATTTGGTACAAACATCGACAATAGCGACAAAGTTATCACGGTCCAACACAACCATCCAATCCACACAACCAGTTAGCCACCAAAACACAATTTTAACTTATTTACCATGCTACAAAACCCACATTCCATACACAAACCTCTTCTTGATTTTGGTAATTAGCAAACTTAATGAAAATTTCACACAAGTTTAACATAGATTAGCTTAATATGAAGCCACTTAAGCAAAGTAACCATATAGATTGGTTAAGTAACAACTAGATTAATTAAAAAAAATTTAATTAACTAAAACATGGCTTCAAGAAACCCTAGTTTAATTTTCAACCATAACCTTAAAAAAAACTAGATTAGAACTAACACTAAATTAACACTACAACAATTTAACTTAAGAAACTTAATCAAAAGAATTTAATTAGCAAGAAATTATACCTCAACTAGAGATCTAGCAAGAATAATTTGCCTCCAAAGATGCCATTTTCTCCAAGATTTAAACCAATTTGGGCTTGAAAAGAGATAGAATAAGGTTTTGTGTTGAATTTGTGAAGAAAATTAGGGATTTCGGTGGATTTTTTGATGAAATTGGAGCAAAATGAGATGGGGGAAAATGGGGACCTGCAAAAACTGAGGCTCGGCCAGGGAAAAGGAGGGAGGGGAAAGTGAGGAATTGGAGTTGGAAAAACTAAAGTCAAAGCTCTCACATGCACTCAAAACCCATACCTACATTACTATATTTTAATCCTAACCAAAACAATTCATTCACAAAAGATAAAGTCAAAGTGAGGCAACCAAAATTCTGGACCTGATCATGGTGGGGCCGGCCTAGGGCTGAGGGAAGAGAGAGGGGGGTTTACAAAAGAAGTTTTATGCAAAAAGACCCCCTACAAGTCCAAAATTGCAAGTTTTAACTTAAAATTCAATAAATTTCGTTTTCTATAATAAAAATTAGCTAAAAATCAAAATAAAATACTAAAAATTTATGTTACAATTAGATTTTAATTAAAATAATTTTAAGGATTAAAATTAGCCCCAAAAAATTTGTATTTATCGCTAATTTAATGTATTTTCTTACCGGCTTAAAATAATATTAAAAAATTGAAAAATTAGGGAAAAATTTTAAACGACCAGAATTTCATAAGTAACTCATTAGCTACTAAAAACAAGCAATTACCTAACCATTTTAGGTATAATTAGCCCTAAACTGCAAAATAACAAAAAAGACGGTTTTCGGAAAAATACCGAATTTTCACCGAATTTCAGGAAAACACCAAAATGACTTTTCAAGGCGCTACAATCTCCCCCCTTAAAGAAATTCGGTCCCCGAATTTAAAAATATAACTACGCGTACCTTCGAAGAGATGGGGATATTTCTTCCTCATCTCGCCCTCGGTCTCCCAGGTAACCTCCTCGCTGCTCGGGCTACGCCAAAGGACCTTGATGGTTGGTATAATCTTCGATCTCAACTTCTTCACCTGCCGATCCAGGATGGCCACCGGCTGCTCTGCAAACGAAAGGTCGCGCTCTAGCTGGACTGTCGGGTGATGAATCGCATGCGAAGGGTCGTGAAGATACTTGCGGAGCATTGAAACATGGAAGACGGGGTGAACATCGGGAAAGCTGGGTGGAAGGGCCACACGATATGCAACTGCGCCGACACGCTCGAGGATCTCGAAGGGACCTACGAATTTAGGGCTAAGCTTCCCCTTTTGCCCAAAACGCATCACGCCCTTCATCGGAGAGACTTTCAGAAAAATATGGTCGCCAACTGCGAACTCTAATCTGCGACGGCGCCTGTCTGCATAGGATTTCTGTCTGCTCTGAGCTGCCCTCATCCGGTCTCGAATCAACTGTATCTTCGCTGTCGTCTCCTCAATAAGCTGCGGCCCCAAAATGTTGCTCTCGCTGAGCTCTGTCCAACAGACGGGCGATCTGCATCTCCTCCCATACAATGCCTCGAAAGGTGCCATCTGAATAGTATCCTGGAAGCTGTTGTTGTAGGGGAACTCCACTAGAGGTAAATGATGATCCCAGCTACCACCAAAGTCTAAAACGCACGCTCTGAGCATGTCCTCGAGAGTCTGAATGGTCCGCTCTGACTGTCCGTCGGTCTGCAGATGAAACGCTGTGCTGAAGCTCAAACGAGTGCCCAAAGACTCCTGAAGTCTCTGCTAAAGTCGGCTGGTGAACTGGGTGCTTCGATCTGACACGATACAAGTCGGTACGCCATGTAGTCGCACGATCTCGTCAATGTAGAGCTGAGCATACTGAGCGAAGCTGAAAGTGGTTTTCACTGGTAGGAAGTGAGCCGCTTTCGTCAATCGATCTACGATCACCCAGATGGAGTCATACCCTCGACTGGTCCTGGGTAGACCCACAACGAAATCCATCGAAATCTGCTCCCATTTCCACTCTGGAATGGGTAACGGCTGTAGCTCTCCTGCGGGCCTCTGGTGCTCGGCCTTGACCTGCTGACAAGTCAGGCATCTCGATACAAACTCCGCAATGTCCCTCTTCATCCCGTCCCACCAGTAGGTCTCTCTCATATCATGGTACATCTTGGTGGAACCGGGGTGGACACTATACACTGATCGGTGTGCCTCCTCAAGAATGTCGCGCCGCAATCCATCAGCATCTGGTACGCACAGTCTAGATCCATAGCGTAAAATCCCCTGATCGTCAATCACGAACTCGGAAAATCTGCCCTGACCCATCTGTGCCATGATCTCTGAGCAACGGCCGTCACTGCGCTGTGCCTCATATATACGGTCATGCAACTGTGGGCGTGCACGAACATGCGCGAGCTGTCCCCCTATCTGAGTGAACTCGAACTCAACTCGGCTATCGCATAACATCTGCCAATTTGCTGACGACTGCCTCTGCACTGCGCGCAAAAAGGATAGACTACCCCCGGGTCTCCTACTCAACGCATCTGCCACTACATTCGCCTTGCCTGGGTGATATAGGATCTCGCAGTCGTAGTCTTTCACCAACTCCATCCGACGACGCTGTCTAAGGTTCAGGTCTCGCTGCTGAAATATGTACTTTAAGCTCTTGTGATCGGTGAATATCTGACACGACTCGCCGTATAGGTAATGTCGCCAAATCTTCAGTGCAAAGACCACTGCAGCCATCTCCAAATCGTGAGTGGGGTAGTTCTGTTCGTGCCTCTTCAACTGCCGAGAAGCATAAGCGATCACCCGGCCATGCTGCATCAATACGCATCCTAATCCCACTCGCGAAGCATCACAGTAGACCACAAATCCGCCTGATCCCGAAGGCAAAGATAATACCGGCGCCGTAGTCAAACATGTCCGCAGCTGCTGAAAACTGCGCCCGCACTCCTCCGTCCAGACGAAAGGAACTCCCTTCCGGGTCAAACCGGTCAACGGTGCAGCTATACGGGAGAAGTCCTGAACAAAACGCCTGTAGTAGCCCGCCAGGCCTAGAAAACTACGGATCTCAGTAACCGATGTAGGTCGGGGCCACTGCTGAACAGCCTTAATCTTCTTCGGGTCCATACATATGCCGTCTCTCGTAACCACGTGACCCAAGAATCCGACGCTGTCCAGCCAGAAAGCACACTTGGAGAACTTTGCAAACAGCTGGTGCTCCCTCAGAGTCTGTAACGTAATCTGCAAGTGCTGCTCGTGCTCCTCTCTGCTCCGGGAGTACACCAAGATATCGTCGATAAACACGATGATGAACAAGTCAAGATACGGCCTGAATGTACGGTTCATCAAATCCATGAATGCTGCTGGGGCGTTGGTGAGTCCGAACGACATCACCAAAAACTCGTAGTGGCCGTAGCGCGTGCGGAAAGCTGTCCTCGGTATATCCTCCTGTCGAACTCGCAGCTGATGGTATCCTGATCGCAAGTCGATCCTCGAAAAATACCCCGCACCCTGAAGCTGGTCGAACAAATCATCAATGCGTGGCAACGGATATCTGTTCCGAACGGTAACTTTGTTCAGCTGGCGGTAGTCGATACATAAGCGCAAACTTCCATCCTTCTTCTTGACAAACAGGACCGGAGCACCCCACGGAGAAACACTCGGTCAAATAAGCCCCTTATCTAACAAATCCTGCAACTGATCCTTCAGCTCTCGAAGCTCTGCCGGGGCCATCCGATAAGGCGGTATAGAAATAGGCCCCGAGCCGGGAATCAAATCAATGCAGAACTCAACATCACGCTCAGGCGGTAGCCCAGGTAGCTCATCAGGGAAAACATCAGGGAACTCACAAACAACCGGGACCCGGTCCAACGGAACCTCTGCAGCTCGAGTATCACAAACATACGCTAAGAATCCCTGACATCCCTTCCGCAAGAGCTGACCAGCGCGAAGAGACGAAATTAAGCTGGGAAGGGTGACACTGCGGTCTCCCTGAATAACAAGGACTGGCTCTCCCGGAAAGCTAAATATGACTGCCTTCTCACGGCAGTCCACCGAAGCATAACAAGTGGCTAGCCAATCCATGCCCAGAAGCACATCAAAGTCCAACATATCGAGGAGAATCAAATCAACTGATGAATCCCTCTCCCCGATACGAACGGAACACAATCGAAATACAAAACGAGCGACAAACGACTCGCCTACCGGAGTAACAACAATAAGCGGATGATCTAACGACGACGACTCACGGCCCAACATCGGTGCAAAGTGTGTAGAGACGTACGAATGTGTGGAACCTGGGTCAAATAATACCCGGGCGTCGAAAGAACAAACTGGCAAGGTACCTGTCACAACGGCATTGGATGCCTGCGCATCCTGCGGTGTCAAAGCAAATACTCGGGCCTGCCCTCCACCGATAGCGGGCTGTCCTCGACCTCGGCCTCTGCCTCCTCGTCCTCTCTGAACAGGACCGCCGCGTCCACGGCCTCTGGATGCACCTAACTGGCGTGGAGCATCGCCTGTGGTAGGAAGTAGGGCTCTCTGAGGAGGGGGTGGTGATGGTGGTAGGGTCACATGCGGAACTGTCGCTGCTTCCTGTCGTCTCGCCGGACAGTCTCTGACAAGATGATGCGGACTCCCGCACCCAAAACACCCTGGCGACGGCTGCTGCCCCTGGGGATAAGAACCATATAACTGTCCCCGTCCAAATCCTCTGCCAGGCCTATCTCTCGGAAAGAATCTGGCGCGCTGCCTCTGAGACGGTACATCGGTGCGAATCCTCTTCGGCCCAGAAACGGCCGAAGTCTGTGATATGCATGCCTCCATCCGCAATGCCGTATCCATAGCAGCTGAATAAGTGTCGTAGTGCTGGGCGCCAATGGCAAGATATAGCTGGGCATCAAGTCCCTGTACGAACCTCTTCACCATCTTCTCCTCGGTATCTACCAAATACTGAGCATATCGGGATAACTGTGTAAACTGGATGTCATACTCAGACACCGTCATCCCAGGTGTCTTGACTAAGGCCTCGAAGTTGCGAGCTCTGGCGTCACGAACGCTCTCTGGGAGGAAACGAGCTAGAAAGACCGCTGTAAACTCGGCCCAAGTCATAGGCGGTAGACCTGCAGCTCGACCTCTCAAGACTGACTCCCACCATGTCTGCGCGAGACCCTCTAGTCGGAAACTCGCAAGCTCTACCCATCGATCATCCGAACATCTCAGCGAACGGCAGATCCTGGCTAAACTGTCAAGGAACGTCTGTGGGTCCTCCGCTGCCTCGGTGCCGGTGAATACTGGAGGTCTCAGCCTCATGAAATCATGTAGCGAAACCGGAATGGCCACGGTGGTAGTAGTAGGAGCAGGTATCATGGTCGTCTGTGATGTAGTAGGTACGTCATCCGGCCTCGGTGTACGACTGGCTGCAACTAGGGATCCTACCATCTGACATAGCTCCTGCATGCCCCCCATCATCTGTCGCAACTCCTCCATACCAGTCTCGAGCCTATCCATACGGCCTGGGAAAGGTGGATCGGTCTGTCCCTGTGGCGTAGGCATACCACCCTGCTCAGTCCTAGTCTCGGACGAGCCAGCTCGAATCTCGTCTCTGGCGGCAGCCCTCTGTGCCCTCGTAGCCTTCGGCAGCATAGTGGCTGTTACAGGAAAAGGGGTAATAAGAACAGTGCAATGGGATCATAGGATACACGGAATTGAAGAAGGAATTTTCAAGCAAGTATATCCTAAAGTCACTTAGGCAGAGTACCGTATCGCAAGTATGCCGCGGACATACATACGCTACGTTATCCTACTTAAGTCACTTACTCCATCTGCCAAGGGTCATCCTACACTCAAAAAGGTAAAACCTATCGCTCAGATACCAACTTTGTCACGACCCGCAGGGTACGGACGTGACTGGCACTTAAGTTTACGAAGCGTCTCAAGGCGTCCGTAAAATAAGTAAGCCAAAGCCCAGAAAACAAAACCAATTAAGCAAAAGAGTGAAGAAAACCCAATCAATTGAAAGCGAGTTTATCAATAAGTCATGTAAAACCCTTTTTAAAAAACAGTACCAATTTTTCCGAAAATTTCGGCAGAGTCTCCTTTGTAAATACTGGCCCCCAAAATGGGTACAACAAGAATATATATGAATCCAACAAAATAGGGCATCCCCAAGCGGGAGCTAGCTCTTCACCACAAGGCGGTCACAAATCCCACGCAATATAAAGCAACAACATGCGAAATAATCATAATGAAGCATAAGAAAACAGCATGTCGACTCAAGTGAGCTCGACCCCAAAATACAGCATAAAAGTCCACAAACCTCACAGTCTCATCTCTAGGTCAATATACAATAATGCTGGTAGATACAGTAGATGGAGTGCACTAGATACAAAGAATATACAAGGTGGTACAAAATTAATGATATAACCCACCTAAGAGCAAAACCTCGAGTCCAGGCAAAGGAGGCAAAAGAACAAGTGCGCCCGCCGCTACTGTACCGACGGAGCGGACCTGCAAAAGGCTGTGGCACAACGGGGGTGAGTTGCCAACTCGTGAGTAATAAATAACATCTACAAAGGCTATCGTATGCATGCACACAAGCATCCTAGCATCTAAAATACAGGTATGACTGGATGCACTAGCAGGTGTGTAAACAACATCAGTGTACTAGCAGGTGTATGTATGCAACATGAATATCTGAGGTCTCGATAGGTATATATATAAGAAACATTTTGTCTCTTTTTGTTTTTTAAACTCTTTTAAAATGCCAGCATAATACTCATTGAATCGACAACAATCTGTGTCCAGCAACAACAATCTATACTCACGGTTGGGGTCACGTAAGCGCAACGGTGGGGGGGGGCATTTGTTTACCCCAATCAGAGCAAATCTCTGTTTGAATTTCAAATTTAAAAGGTGAAGCAACACTTCAGATCGCTTGCGCTGCGCGCAGAGCGCCACGTGTCAAAAGCAGACACGCCAGCGCAAGGGGCGCTGCGCCCAAGGCAGTGCACCCCAATCAAAGCAAGGCTCTGTTTTAAAATTTAAACTTTAAAAATAAAGGAAGCAACGTTTCAGATAACTTGTGCTCTGCGCTGCGCGACACGTGTCAGCACAGGTGTGCTGCAATCTGCGCTGCGCGACACGTGTCAGTGCAGGTGCGCTAGCGCAATTGCGCTGCGCGACACGTGTCAAGCACAGGTGCGCTTGCGCCAACGGTGCCAGCACTAAAACTTAAATAATGAATTATTTAATTAATCAGAATTAAAATTCTAGAAAGATCTTTTTAATCTTATTAAAATAAGAAGATTATTTTCTGTAAAACAGAGGCCTTCGGATCAAAGATCCAATGGTGGGGAAATATCCCCAGATCAATCAGAAAAAAATCTTTGTAACTAACTCAACAGACTAATTGGCCCTATATAAAGGCCCCTAGACTCTAAGTCTCACATATACAGAGAGAAAAAAGATATACAGAGCTCTTCTAAAAACTTGGAGAAAAACTCAAAGAGGAAAAAAGGTAAACCTTTGAAAAAAGAAGAATTTCTTCTAAAAAGATCAAAAATCTAAGAACAAGATCGAAAAAAAGATCCAATCACAAAAATTAAAGAAGTAATTTACTTCATCCCTAAATTTTTTGATCTATATAAAGGCACTGCCTTTTGATGTGCCATTGGTTCTTGAATTTTGAGGTAAAACCTCTTCAGAACAAGAAAAAACTTGTTTCTTTGATCTAAATTTGATCAAGATGCGCTCTGCGCTATTGAACAGTGCTCTGCACTCTTAATTTGCGTTGTTGCGCTCTTTGGACTGGCGCAAGTCACCAGAGAGCGCCACGTGTCAATCTGCGCCTTGCGCTCCTAAAAACAGAGCGCTACGCTCTTAGATTGGCGCACTGCACCAGAGTGCGCCACGTGTCAGCAGCGCATTAGCGCAGCGCATTGGCGCAGCGCACTGCGCTAACAGACTTGCGCTCAGCAGAGCGTGACACGTGTCACCTCCACATGCGCTGACGCCTTGCGCTCTTTAATTGGCGTAGAACGCCTGACAGGCCACGTAGCGCACTGTCAGAAAAACAAATACTGTCCATTATTAAAAAAGGGCAGAGCCCAATTAAAAGGTCTAACAGACCAAAACAAATGCTGTGCATTATTAAAAAGGGGCAGAGCCCAATTAAGAAGCCTAACAGGCCTAATATAAATTCCATGCATTTAAATAAAAAGCCAAATGCTATGCATTGTTTAAAAAGGGCAGAGCCCAAACAAAGGCCTAACAGGCCAAATATGAACAAAATGTTAAACATTTTTAGATGGACTTAACCCAATTCTGGCCATAAGTCCTCAAATTAAATTGAACTGAGCACAACTGCTCTCCCAAATAAATTTACACCCGGTTCAAGGGTACATCTCTGAACTCCTCTGACATTTGTCGTTGTAATCCTTCAACGCCGTCAGAGAGGTGACGGGTCCCGACAACCATACATTGCTACGGACTGTGGGGTCCTTAAACTCATGGACCGAAATGTGCTTAAACTAATATTCGTCCCCAAAATGGGAATGTTGGACCGAAATGTCCTTAAACTAATATTCGTCCCCAAAATGGGAATGTTGGACCACCATGTCCTTAAACTGGAGATCGACCGAAATGTCTTTAAACTGAACAATAGAGCCCCAAATGCTCTCTTGTTGGATCTAAATGATCCCGTTAAGTCGATCTTAGTCTCAAATTAGACTAACGTGTCCTTAAAAAACATTTAAGTTGATCTTAGCCTCAAATATGGCTAACGTATCCTTAAACCAAAACCCCAAACCCAAATCTAAGAAAATACGGATTTGGACTAATCTACGCCCTACGAGCGACAACATAAATTAGTCTCCGTATACAATCCACGGGCAAGCACAAACAAAACAAACACCCACGACACGAAGTGACCATCTGGAGAAGGAGAAAGTTGTTACCGCGATGCGGTAGCGTAATTAACTGCAGGGGCTTGCGCCTGCAGGGAAGAGCGTCCCCACAATAAAAAAAACCCTCAAACGAGGGGGAATCTGACGAACTCTGCTATATCGGCCGCATCCGTTTAAACCTTCGATATACGATGCCATAAATCAACTTGGCATCTTCGGAGAGGTGGACAGATAGCACCAAATAGCATCTGCCCCGAAATTCAGGCGAGACGTACACCGCGTCTCCGCCGCGTCCTTCGGAGGGGAACTCCTCTTTGATAGCATCTTTGGTAGCGATGTATGCAGCTTTTATCGTCTAGTTTGTCACGGTATCTAGTTTGGAACTCTTCCAACATATCGTACCTCCACTAACGGTAAAGATAATGCCTGTGAGTGATATTCAGTCGACCTTACCACCCTGGAAGTTATCCAATGATTCTCCCCGGGATCTTTTGATACCATCTCACTACACCTAGTGAGAATCCTAATATCCACTTAGATCTATCTTATAGATCCAAGAACCAGGATTTAGGAGGTATCACCTTGATCCTATATGGAGAATCAATGTGATAAGAGGATATTGACCGAGTGTAGCATAGGAAACACATTTCCTATCAAGAGTATGTCATCCACATACAATGCGAGGAAGAGCACCTTACTCTCTACTACCCTTTTGTATATACAAGATTCATCTACTATTTTGATGAAGTCAAACGCTTACATCAAAACAGATGTTCCAACTCCGTGATGCCTGCTTTAACCTCTAAAGCAATTTGCACACATTTCCGCTGCTCTCACTGTCTACAAAGCCCTCTAGCTGTGTACTTATAGATGCTTTCTTCTAAATCAATATTTAGAAAAGCTGTCATGACACCCAACCGCCAGATATCGTAGTCATGGTATATAGCAATGGCAAGTAGGATCTGGATGGACTTAAGCATAGCCACTGGAGAAAATCTTTCATCATAATCAACACCTGGTCGATGACGCAAAACTTTTACAACAAGTCTAGCTTTGAAAGTCTCAACTTTTCCATCTACACCAACTAATCTTCTCAAGATATACTTGCTCTTGATGGGGATTTAACCCTTCAGATAGAGCAACCAAAGTCCATACTTTGTTGGTGTATATAGATTCCATCTCAGATCACTTGGCATCCAGCCATTCTTACAGAGTCCCCACTCTTGATGGCCTGTTCGAAACTAGTTGTGTCATCATCTCATGATGCAATCCTCACTCCCACTGTTATAGAGAATACCGAAGTATCTCTTAAGTGGATGAAGAACCCTACCAGATCGGCGGAGAGGCTGAGATTCGTCGGGAACTATTGAATCCTCCGGTTCTATCAAATCATTAGCTGTAGTTTGTATAGCTGGAACTCCTTCCAGTTCTACCTCATGACCACAAATTTCTTTCCAAAATAAATTCCTTTCCTAAAAAGGTGGCATGCCGAGAAATAAAACACCTTCTTTTCCTCAGTGTGGTAGAAGATATACCTTGCGAATATCCAACAAACTTCCACAGAACTGACCTTGTCTCGAGCTTTTCCGAATTTTGCTTTTAGACATAGGCCGGACAACTCCAAATCTTAACTTACTTAAGACATGGGCTCTTCCCATACCATATCACATATGCAGTGGTAGGCACCTGATTTGGTTGGAACCCTATTCAATAGGTATGCAGCTTCATAAGTGCATAACCCCCAAAAGGAAATAGGCAACTTAGTAGTACCCATCATAGAGCGCACCATATCTAATAGGGTGCAATGGCTCCACCCCGATATACCGATGTGCTGTGGTGTATACGGAGGAGTAATGCTGAGATAGAATCTCATTCTCTTTTAGAATAGTCCAGGAATTCCGTGCTCAAGTATTCTCCTCCTTGATCACATCAAAGGGCATAATACTTATACCCGTTTTGGTTCTCTACTTCGCACTAATATTTATTGAATTTCTCAAAAGTTTCAGACTTGTGTTTCATCAGGAACACATGTGCGAATCTTGAGAGATCATCAGTGAATGTAATAAAGTATAAAGAACCGGTCATGGCATGTGTAGATAGGGGACTTACATACATCATCATGTAGCAATCCCAAGAGTTTACTAACTCTTTCTCTATTTCCAGTAAACGGAGCTATGGTCATTTTATCTTTGTGACATGACTGGCCAGTTTTACAAGATGTAGATTCAAACTGATTTAAATATGTATCTTAATGTAACTTGGCTAGTGGGGTCGCATTGATATGACCTAGTCTACAATGTCTCAAGAAGGATTCGTTCATTTTTGAACTCTTCCTTTTGTGTGTGTTTTGTACGTTAAGAACTGTGGTTTGATTTAGAACGTATAAGCTTTTAGATAACGTGCCTGAACCGATCAACTTTTGATATAGGAAATGTTCAAAATATCATCCAACAATACAAAATTATATCCTTCTTTAGTAAATAAAGAGACTGATATAATGTTGCATATCAGGTTTGATATCTAATAACATTTGTTCAGAATCAATATATTTGGTAATACAGGGTGATAACCGCCAACACTTTGGCTGCAACAATTGTATCATTTTCAACTCTTGAAATTTTATCACCCATTCTCAGTTCTCTACCTATCTATAGCCCATGTAACAGAATACATATATGAGATCCTGGTCTGGTATCTCATACCCAGGACGTAGAGGATACTGAGAAACAGTTCTCGGTAATGAACACACCCAAAGAAGATGCATCAGCATGCACTTTCTTTGTTTGGACGGCACGGGAATCCTGGTAATCCCCTATTTCCTGCTCGGTTTTATAACAATTATAAGTTGGAGTGGGACCAACGTTCCCCTAGCTCAATATAACAAGCGGGTTCGGTCAATACATCCATATTATTATCTTGATTAAGGCGTGACATGGTCGTTACCTGGAGAGAGAGAGAGAAGAAAACACTCAGCGTATACTCTTGCAAGATCAGATTGGTTATTATTTTATCTAATCAGAATGGCTCCCGCTGTTTTTTTATCAAATCTTCCTTCAAACTCTAAAAGGAAAGACTAGTCGGGATTAATTACACCCTACAAGTTCGCTAATCTTTCAGCCAGATCAGTGCCGGTACTTTGAGGGAGGTTCCCCGCGCTTTCGCACGGACCTAATTAAAATAAACCTCGTTTTCCCAGGGGCGTAACCCCGTTGACACTTTTCTAGACACCTACTTGATCGGCTAATTGTAAAGTGCAAAACTCTCTCAGGAGTAACAATTACTCGCAGTGGGTATCGGGATCCAACTATCCCATAGAAGGTATGCAATCTTATTGCAAATTTCGACACTTGAAATTCCCGATAATATTTTGCCCCTAGCGTCCTATGATCTTGACGGAGGTCAACAAACCATAGGCTGCTGGTCAAGTTCAACCCGTCATTTCTTGATTGAATTAAACCCACCCGCATGACCCTTGATGGAGGTCAACAAGGTCGTACAACTACCCTAATCCAATCTGCATCATATGCATAAGCAGATAAATACTAGTCAGCTGCCGCACACTACGTCTTGACGGAGGTCAACAAACGTAGCACGAATACTAAGTAGGACTTATCTGAAATGACGGAGGGCTACGACAGGTTTTTCTGAAAACCTTTTGCGTAATGAACTTGATATCGTTGTAGAATCGAGTGATTTTGAAAAGAAGTGTTTTGGAGGCTTTTACTAGTTTTGCTAAAGAGGTCACTCCCGGTGAAGGGATCTCGGCTTTTTCCTTATCGAATAAGGTGCAGGATATTTCAAAAATACCACTATGCAAAGCAAAAACTATAAAAGCAATAAAAAGACAAACCGAGTTTTGTAGCATCTGCTAGTTTCGCTAAAGAGGTCACTCCCGGTGAAGGGATCTCGGCTCTTTCCTTATCGAATAAGGTGCTGGATATTCTACAAGGAATACCGCTATGCAAAGCAAGAACTAGAGTTACCAATTTTTAAAACAAGTTTCTACAACATCTTTAGCTTTCTTTCTTTTCATTAATCTCATTAATGAAGTCCCATCATTTAAAGCTTCCCTAAATATCACAGATAAATACAACGTACGCTTATACAATCCGCATTCGCCTCGATATCCTGTCATGCACCGTTAGGTTAGGTAACTAACGGCAGAGCGGGGCAGGGCTAGTGCGGGTGTAAAACATAAGCAACGTCTATATAATATATCATGTATACTATATACAGTATCTATCTTATCATATCAAATGATCACATCACAGATATCGCAGCAGAAATCACATATGAAATATTGGATATACTAGGATTTCCGGGTTTTATATTAAGCCTGTATAAAACACGGATTCCACGGTCGTGATGAATAGTCAAACCCACATCCCTAGACTCCTACGAGAGCGGCAAGCAACCCTACCAATCTAGAGTTAGGAGACCCGGTCTCGACTCTTCGAGATGGTCTCCCACTGGATTCTAGAACCCGGTTACTTGTGCTCTCCTCCTTAGGTCTATCCTAATGCGGAAAAGTAAATAATATATGTCAACGGTGACATTTTCCTCAACCCGGAAGTGCCCCAATAAAAGAATATTACATACAAGTTTTTACATGAATGAAAATAAAAAACTCTCATCTCACTTAAAACCCCCGGCTATTCAAAACACGACGATCCAATATAACATCTCACAGCAACACATAACATCTCATGTCATCAACGTAAGTAAATATGCGTATCCCAATTATCATTTACATATAGCAATGAAACCGGCGATACCCCACATATTACACTTACGGTCGCAGAAAAGAAAGTGAAAAACTATAACAATTGAAATCCGCAACCACCTTGAACATCATAAACCCAATGTGTCACATACTTTGGATTTCATACCCAACCAAATGAATTCCTTAAACATCTCATGCCTAACAATTATAAACCCCGCATTTTAGTCTCGATATTGAAAACACTTTCCAATATCAAGTCGGGCAATTCAACAAGATTCCCGACATCTATATCGAATGCTCGTCGGAAACTTTAGTAGACGGCCGCACCCCCGGTACCGTCGACGAAGTGCACTTAGGCGGAACACCGCGACCGCGAGCACCCGAACGGATGCTTTAGGCAACGGGGTTCTCCTACAGTCACTTGGTCGGGGCTATGGGGCGTGGCTATCTAATAATGTTACCCGGCGAGTATCCGTGTGGATTACGTAATTGCGACGGACTTTTGATCCACATCAAAATTTCGTAGCAACCGATGAATTGAGACCAAATTGCTAGATTTATAAAATTCAAACAAGTTATCATATAACTAATTATGTGGATTCCAAATATTGTATCACAATCACAGATAGCTAGACGATGTTAAACGTTTTGATCGAATCAACGAATTCTCAAATTTTCTCAGAGAGCTCAACACTTGAGCAGTGTTAGAAGTACCCAGAACCATACCACAGTGCCCATGGACCAGCAGCTGAAGGCCCGTCCCGAGCCTCTCAAGGGGCGCCGCGGAACCACCGCCAAAACCATGTTTTGGCCTCGGTTCCGCGGTCACTTAGACGAGTTAGGGAATCGTTCTTCAGGTGGGTCCATAGAACTACCTGCATGATTTTTAGAGTATTTGTAACATGGGAAAATCCAACTTTTTGGAAAATTTCCAGAGAGGGGTGCAAACTTGAGTTTTCGGGGTTCGATCGGACTTTTAATTTCGTCTAGACAACGCCTAATGCTCTAGCTTGGCTCTGATACCTATGATGGGTTCCATAGCACCCTAACTATGATTTTTGAGGCATCAATTATACAATTTTAAAAAACCTAGAGAGTTATGCAACTCATGCCAAGGATCTAACTAGAAAATTAGGAGTAAAGTAAGCATGTAATCAAATATTACACTAAATGAATGAGGAATACAACCTTTGTAGACCGGTCCTTCACTTCTAAAGCTCCGTGTAATAGTCCCTTCGCTCCAAGTAGTGAATACCCGAACTTTAGTAAGGATTAACATGAAGAAATGAACAAGCTTGCTCGAAGTTTTCGAGGCCGAAGATGATCTACGTCGAGCAGACTCAAGCTCATGCTACCTCTTCACTAATTGTGAAATTAGTGAAGCAAACACCCTAAACTAAATGGCAAGTAGTAGAGAATGATGAAGTAGGAAATGAGCTCACTTTAGATTTAATTTTCTCACATTATTTTCTCACTTAGAAAAAAGTTAGCAAGCTTTTTCAAATGAAGAAGAAGATGAAGAATGAAGAAGAGAGAATGAACTCATGAGGTGAGAATAGCAACCATGGGTGAGTTAGTGTCATACACTAAATCATGTAGAGACTTAACTATGGCTAACAATAATGGTTAGGTTAATAAATATCTTCAAGTAAAATAAAATTAGTGGACTTGGTCAATGGTTCCATAAGCTTCTACAAGCTTCAACCGTGTGACTAATTGCCATTAATTTTGATTAACTTTAGATAAATAAAACCATATCATTATTATAAGCATGGTGTGAGTCTCATACACCCATGTAGCATGTGGCATCTAGCATGACACAAAATAATGTACATTAATATATATCACATATTTACTAAGTGTACACAAGTGAGAAAAAGAAATACTTAGTGAGCAAATATTAGTTAATGTAAGTTAATATATCAAATATATAATTATATATTGAATTATTAAATTAACACTTGATTTAATAATCCGGCTATATCACATACAACCGACTAAATCACATACAACCGACTAATATCAAATGTAACAATCTATCGAATCAACACTTGATCCGATAACCCGGCTATATCACATATAGCCGATCGATGTCACAAATCGCGAGAATAGAATGCGGTATCACATACGCGCATTAATCTCGGTCCCGCACATATCACATATGTGCTCCTACTCCGTTTCGCATGAACCAGGAAACCTCTGTGTAGGACTCTAAAGACTCGTCAATATGCCGGCAGTAGGTGATGATCATATCAAAAACCCACAAGCCGCAAGCGGCCTGCTAAACGTAATGACCACCCGGGTATTGAGCGATCAGAAGATCAACAAGCATGCCTGCTCATACTCCCACGAATCCAATCAGTAACACTGTCGTACAGTCCGGTTTCTTCGTCTGATATGTCGCATATCCCGTCCGGGAGTGGTAAATGTAACACCCGAGCCCAATGCTACTATTTTCAGTTACTGTTTGAGCATAATGTGGTACTCATTTCATTTAACTTGCTTGTTTGTTGCTTACTGTAAAATTTACCCGGCAAAGTCATTTCTACATATAACAAATTTTGGCATCTAAAATAAAATTGAAAATATTCATCTTGGCCTACTTGACACCCCTAGCCTCGTGGTAGCGTCCGTGCATTGTGTTCTCGTCCCGTTCAGTGAAACGGGCGAGTTTGGATGGCTACGTACATGTACGTGTGTCCGTTTTGGGGGTATGCTTTTTAATCATAAAACACTTAATTTTAAAATTTGGATCCCGCTTAAAATCCTATTATTTCAATTTCAAATTTTTGGACTCGACCCGTGCGCGATTTGGAAATGTTTTATTTAGCGCCAAAATCCCAAATTTTAATATTATTAAAACCATCGCATATATTTTTCTAACTAACCTGATATCTTACTGTTCATTACCTATCTTTTAAATCTTCAAGTTAACCATATAATATTTTTACAATCTTTTATATCCTTCTCAAATTATTCTCTCAGCAAATCGCAACCTCCCCTTTAACCCCGTGGGCCCCACTTTCTCTCTCCCCCTCTTCGCTCTCTCTCTCTCTCCACTTTTTCTCTCTCTCTCTCATATATTCTCTCGTACTTCTCTTTATCATTCTTTCTCTTCTTTCTTCATGTCTCGTTTCTCAATTTTTTTTACTGTTCTTTTGTTGCCGGAATTCCGTCGTGCCGGTGACGCTTCTCGACGTTCCAGCGAGGTACCCCGACCCGTGTGGTTCCTTTGTTCGTCTTTTGGGGTTCATTCCGTGAACCGTGCGCCCGTCGCGAGTTTTCCCCGCCGACAGTTAACGTTCCGTTTTCCCGATTCGCGACCCATCGAGGCAAGTTAATCTTGCTACATGCCATATAATTCATTTTATACCTATTTAAATAAATACCACACTTATAGTTTAAATCTAGAGCCCTAAGTTTAATTTTATAACGTTTCGATATTTCGTTTGCATCCGTTTATATCATGTTAAATCTAGATCATGAAAACTTATCTTGTGACATATTAGATTACATTATACTGCATCCATATCAATTAAAATATATATCGTCGTAATATTTCTTATTATTATCTTTAATTAGTTTATAATCTGCATTTTATGATATTATATTTAAAATATTATAGTTTACACATGAAACGTCGTTGAAAAAGCGGATACGACAAATCTGAAATTTACTGTACACCTTACCGTATAAAATTCATTATAAATCATAGAAAAATCATTAGTATACGTTCTTTAGTTCGTTACTAAGCTAACTCAGAATGCTATAACTCTATGAAATATTTACTTGCAAAATAAATTGTTTAAATAATGTAAAATTCAAATGAAAATGTCTCCAAACTGCTGTCCAGGGAAATTCCAGCAGCAAACTTTCAATTTCGAATGTTTATAACTTTTTGTAGGGACAACCTGAGATGCTTATACTTATAAAACTGAAAACCTTATTGAATTATCTTTGTTTTGGTATAAGACACGTCCCTTTTGGAGAACGTTTGTTATTTTTAAACTATTTTACAAATTAGGGTGACGCTGAATTTCTGAACGGAACTTTCTTGTGCATGCATGGTTAACCAATACCACTTTTATAGTTATTAATCGCTTTGAATATGCTATCCATATTAATATTATTATATCAATATTTATATCACATATTGCTTAGTTGTACATCCCACATTACCATTTTATAGTTTTATAACTTTTCGGATACCCGTTTGCATCCATCGCATTTAAGATACATATAATTGCATCCATAGACCACATTACTACATAATAATGTGATATTAACACTCCATATTTAATAAATTGCATCCTAATTAATATTGGAACTATAAATGTAACCCTAATCGATAACTGTGCATCCATATCCTTGAAATTATATCTATTGCATATCATATTACATATTCCAGTTTATTGTTCTGATAGTACTCATGCTTGTTTATTTATACACATGCTTATGTTAGTTTGATTATGAGCACCCACATGACATCTTGTGCTTCCTGACATGACCTGTTACACTTCCGACTTGACATGACATGGTACCGTACACTCTTGACATGACATGACACCTTTATACATTACCTGGCTTGACCTGATGTACCATGGCTTTACCTGTTACCTGATCTTGTGTCTAATGCCAACAAACATAACATGTAGTCCTCATGGACCGTTCCTATTGTCTATCCAGACAATCCTGCTTTTACCTGATCCTGTGTTGGCATTAGTTCTTGACTACTGAATACCTGACTTGACATACATAACTTGGGGGTATGGGGAAATCAAAGGTGAAACCTGACTTGTAACTCAACAGTTCGATACCTGTTCTGATCAGTCTTACGGGCTAGGCCAGCCCCGGAGTGATGATGCTGACATCACTCGCCCATCCTGCTACCTGTTACTGCCTAGCGGCACGTCTCGGATTCAGCCCCGAGGGTCTTGACCGTGGTCCCGGGCATGCATGGGATACTATTGAGTTACATCGATGATTCATCAATTGATTTCAAAGACTTTAGAATAGAAAACTTGATAGAACAGTTTAGTTTACCCACTGCACGCTACCCTGTACTGGTATGATTCATATTATTGTTATTCTTGCTGTATTCATGTTTATATTACATTGCCTGCTACACTGTTCATATTATATTACTTGATGACATGACGCGCTGACGTCTGGGTTTTGCATGGCCCAGATTCCGTACCGCTGTTGCAGTCCGAGCAGGAGTACTTCAGCCAGCAGGCTAAGCTGTGAGTTCAGTAGTAGTTAGTTTTATTTCCTGCATTTATTTCCTGATGTGAGCCCGCATTATGGGACACACTTTTCAGTTATTTGTATTGGATCATTTGCTTCCGCATTTATTTATTATTGACTCATGTTATTCTGGATTATGGACATGTTTTAGATAGTTTTATCTTGTTCTTGATATCTCTACAGCCGTAATGTGACTGTGGATGGATACTTCCTACCCACAGGTAGCATGGTTGGCTATGTCACGTGCCCAATCTAGCGTACTCTGGGAAGCGGGGCGTGACAGTAAACGTCAGACCCCAATAACTCGATAAGTCGTGTCGACATGAGGCTCATAACTGGTCAAGAAACTACTGGTAACACTTACCAGTAAATCTCATAACAGCCCTGGCCAGGGACTTCTTGTTATAACCAATCGAGCACAGCGCAACATTAACCCCCAATACCGGGAGAGATGAATCTTTTCCTATCGCTCATTACCTCCATGTGACTCGGGAATGTACCCAAAAATCACCATTTTGCACGTCCTCTTGAACGTGGTAAGATGGAAATCAAAATACAGTGGGAATCACATAAGACTCTATGATGATCTCGGGTCGACAGACTAACCTGTACCAGTGTCACCAGAGAACTGCCATCCGACGTGAGGTATAATACCATTTAGGAGTTCTCGGCGAGTCCGTCCAGTGTATCCAGTCTCCACTGAGCACCCGTATATCATCTTTGATGTCAAACACCAATGGATATGGGATCATCCATCGCCCATCTGTATGGGTCGAGAAGCTATACGCTAGTCTAATTTGGTATATCGATGCCCTGTCTCGATACACCCACGACTAGGGATATTAAAGGATGTACTTACCAACTACCTTTGTCCCACTAGTATGATCCGCATCATAATCCAGGTAGTCAAGTACACATCCTAAGGGCTTTATCAATATGTAACAGAGAGACAATCAGTGTACATGTTAAGATAAAGAGTAACCAGATAGCATACTATCATGTCGAGCAAGAAAGTTCTCTCTATATATGTCCAAGCATCCATTACAATATACATCTCATGTACAGTAATGGCCTCTAGGGTGTACATATAACTAACAATAAGATGCACAGTATCAAGTATGGGGTGCTAATATAACAGTAATATGAAATAATATGATCTAGAATGCAACTAGATGTATAATAAATGATACGGATACAAACGGGTATCGTAAAAACAGTAAAACGGTAACATGGGATGCATAATGAAATAAACATACAATATTTTTATTAATTTAAATGAAAATATATATACATAGCATGTAGCAAGATAAACTTGCATGCAACTAGATATGTAATAAATGATACGGATACGAATGGCTATCCGAAAACAGTAAAACGGTAACATGGGATGCATAACTAAACAATATGTAATATTATTATTCGCATGAATGTAAAATATAGTAGTATAGCATGTAGCAAGATAAACTTGCATGCGCCTAGATATGTAATAAACTGTACGGATGCGAACAGGTATCGAAAAAACGGTAAAATTGTAACATGGATGCACAATGCAATAAACATGTAATACTTTATTCGTATGGATGTAAAATATATATCATAGCATGTAGCAAGATAAACTTGCCTGATCGGATCTCAATACGGGGTGCGTACGCCGCGTCCAATGTCAGTAAATGTCGCGATGCACACGCACGCGTACAGAACATAACTAGGCAAAGCAAGAACTTGACCATGCTGGCCGGGAACGTCCACTGGGTTGCCCGGATCGTCGGTGACGGTCACGGCTTTGGCGACGACTGGAACCCAAGAAATCAAGAAAGCAAGATAAGAGTGAAGAAGAAGAAGAGGAAAGAGGGGTTGTGGCTGTTCTCAGGGGTTTTCTCGGGTCAGAGGAAGTGGCAGGGGGTGACGACGGTGATGGGTTGGAGCTCCGGCGAGGTGTTGCGAGGGTGCTCAGGTTGAAGTGGGTTCTCGTCGGGGTGTGCAGGGAATCGTCGGGGTTGGCTTGGGGTGTTGGTGAGGAGATGGAGGCGGTGCTGGTGATGAAGGGAGGCCGACGAGGATGGTCAGCGGCGACGAGGACTGCAGGCGAGGTTGGGTTCGAAGATCGGGTTCTTGGGTTGTTGCGGGGATGTGGGTTCGTCGGGTCTGGGGACGGGTTCTCGTGAGGGAGATGGGTTGCAGGGGAGGGGAAGGGAGAGGAGTAGAGGCGACGGCGAGGAGGAGGTGACGAGGTGATGAGGGGGAGGTGGAGACGACGACGGTGGAGGCGAGCGGCGGGCGTGAGGCGAAGGCTAGGTTAGGGTTTCATGACGAAGACGGGAAAGAAGAAATAGACGAGAGAGAGAAGGGAATGTGGGCTGGGGAAAAAGTTAGGATGAATTTTTTTTTAATGATACAATATATTATCAAGTGAGGAGTGAGAGAGAGAGCTGTGAGAATCTGTTTTGGGTTGGGATTTAGATATAAAATATTTAGGAAATCTATATATAATATATGCAGAGAGAGGAGAGTGGGTTAACTGTTAGGATTGGGTAAAAGATTAATATATATATATATAATATATATATTTAGATAGAGAGAGAACTGAATAGGTAGTGTTAGGATTTTATTATATAAAAATATATTTTAGTTTAAATAAATTTATATAAAACGGTTTAATATATAAAATAATTTTATATTATATATTTTGAGATTTTGGCTAAAACAAAAATAGTCCAAAACACGCCCGGGTCGGGTCTAAAATTACGGTTTAAAAATGCGGATAATATACGTGTTAACCAAAACCAAAATATTATAACCGGGTAACGAAAATGCATACCCCCAAGAACGGATACACGCAGCGTGCACGTAGCTATCAAAACGAGTCCGTTTCACTGAACGGGACAAGAACACGATGTACGGATGCTACAACAGAGTTAGGGGTATTATACAGGCCATGCTACATATTTTTAAAATATTTTATTTGACTTTATATGTCATATTGAAAAAAAATGCAGATATCATATATAATGCAGTTATACAATATGAAAGTGCACGGATTCTCATAACTAGCAGGGATAAATCATAAACAGGAATCAAGACGGGTTTCTAGCATGCGGGTCGGGTCGGATGCAAACACGGATACCAATTTCACTATTCGCACCCAAAACACAATAAATCAAGAAATAGCCATAAATAAAGAAATACCCAAAAGAACTGGTATAAATGAACTAGGGTGTTACATTATACCCAACTCCAAAAGAATTTCGTCCTCGAAATTCTCGGAACAAGAAAAGACAAACAAACATGAATCTACGAGAAGAGGTGTAGAAACTTCTGTTGAATCTCATTTTCTCGTTCCCAAGTCGATTCTCCATGTGAGCGGTTCCCCCATGAAACAGTACGAGAGGGATAACCTTATTCTTGAGGACCTTTTCTCTTCGATCAACAATCGACATCGGTCGTTCTTCATAGGTCAAGTCCCCCTTTACAATTAGCTCCGAATGATCTAATATGTGCGTCTCATCTCGAACATACTTACGGAGTTGAAATACATGAAATACGTTATGAACACTTGCCAAAGATGGTGGTAGTATATACGTAGCGGACCTCGTCGCGACCACTTCACCGTACACTGGGAAGTATGGTATGGTGAAGTACATACGCTAAGCGTATCTAAGCAATATAAAAATAAATACACAAGAGACAAAAAATAAAAAGAACAGCAACTTTTATTTATTAACATTCTTTGTACAATACATGAAAGGAAATACAACTGAAATAAAACGATGCCTAAATAGTGGCATAACAGGAAATGAAAAGTACTGAAAAGAAAAGTGTACAATGAAACTACAGTGCAGGGTCTTCAGTAAACTGCTCCAAGTCTTCTTGCGATGGCTCAATTTCTGCCGGATCCAATTCACCTGACGACATTCAAAGAAGAGAGAAACAGAATGTCGTCAGCGAACAAATCGCTCGGTAGGTCCCAAAGGTAAGAGGGAAGTAGAAAAAGACAGAATAAGAAGATACATTTTAAAGTGTACTATTGTTGTAATGTTATGTCAACGCTGTTGTTTGTAGCTTGGTACAGAAGGATGCCAGTGTATACGAGGGGAGTCTCTATATGCCAGTGACTAAGGGTACGTATAGTACAAGGTACCGTTTATGCCACGGTACAACAGCAACTGGATTCATGTTAGGTGTGTTAAATCTGACCACCTCGTGCCACCTTTAACACCTTCCATACCAATCTACCTCTTAAACCCCGCGATGTCTTGGTTGTATTGTTATCTTGTAATTTGTATTGGTTGTATGATTGGTTGACCGACCGACCGAAACTATGATATCAGGAAACGGTTATAACCGTAGAGTCATGTAAATGGAATACTGAGAATCATGTAAAAGGAATATATCCATGGTTCGGTTCAGCCAAATTGTATAAACTGATAATTGTATTCATGGATTCATGTGTTCATATTGAATTGGAAACTTGTAGATTATAGATTGACTTGAATCATATTCAAGTCAGATTAATCAGACTCAAACCCGAGTCAGACAATCAGGGATGTGAATCGAAGTCTTATAACTGTTAGGGTCTTTAGGGTAATTTATAAAACTTGAGGGGGTTTTATGTAAAAATACTTTTATATACTTTTCAAAACACACCTCAAGTATTTATTGTTCGTCTTTAGAGTTGTAATGAGGGTGGATTTTATGTTGTGATATTTCTAGTGAAAATATCCTAGTTATAGGTATTTATCTGTAATATTGATTTATTTGAAGTTCATGGTATTTTAGTGTAAAATTTATTCTTGTGATTTTTTTAGAAAAAGGTAGAAAATTTATATTAAAATAAAATAGGTATTTAAATGATAAATATACATATGTTTATACAAAAATAATTTTAATAAATATTTTATATTCCAAAAATCTCATTTTCTTAAGATGTCGTATTTTAAACCTTTCGAGACCGAATGCTCCTTGCGGAGGTCTGAATCTCGCACTACTAGCCCGAGGGTGCGCGATAAACCGCATGATCCCGAACGGGTTCCCCAAAGATGGGTTGTAGCGGCGCTTTGCAAAGATTGTAAAATACTAATCTTTTAGAAAACGGTTTTTATAAAGTAAAAGGTATTTATTTGAAAAGTGTAATTTTCCGTATTTTAGGTTCTAGGGTTTCCGATGCCAACTAGCCTATTTCTAAATGGTCTAAACGACAAGTCGTTAGAAGCCTCAAATCGCCTCTTCACCGCCAATTGTGGCCAGGTAAGTACAAGTGAGGAAGGAGGGATCCGCTCACGAATCGTGAGGCGGGCCTTTTAAAGTTACCTAAGCTCACTTGCCTAGCCTAGACACCACAAAGTCAGGTTTAGATAAACGATCGATGTCCACAACTTATCGTATTTTCCTAGTAAGAAATATTTACTTAAAAGTGTAACAAATCTAAAACCTTTAAGAATGGTTTTATTAAGATTAAGGTATTTTAATGAAAGTTTCGTTTTATCGTATTCTAAGTTTGATGATATCATTTTAGGATTGTATTTGCGTGTGTGTGGAGGTAGGTCATTACCTCGTGCTCTACTTTAAATGTATATTAAGGTTAAGGGGTTAAATGTGAAATTGAAAACTAATGGTCTTAAAGTGAAGAAATACGGTAAATTGAAAAGATTATCATTTCATGTGTGAAAACTTATTCAAATTGATTTTTACAAGTTTAATGCTCAAGATAAAGATGTTTAGGAATGATTGAATTGAAAAATAAACAATATGGTATTAAAGTGAAAAAGAATACGATATTGCAAAAGCTATCATTTCATGTGAGAAACTTTGTCCAAATTAATTGTTATGTGATTAATAGTCATCATGAATAAGTTAAGGTATTATGGAATTGATGACAAGTGAGATTTTACAGAAAACCGAATCGGAAATCGGTTTGTTCCGATTTCCGTCGGGTTTCGTAAGTTCGTATTTTTGAGAAGTAGAAAGAAGGGAAGAATGGGACTTACGGGTTTCGATATATACTAAAGAGTATAGAGGAACTAGATGAGTGGCCGAGGCGTTGTTTCGTCGCCGGTTGTTTCAAAAAAACGTCGCCGGAATTCTGTCAGCGCTTCGCCGTGAACTCGATTTCAAAGTACACCCTTCTTGTAAAAATTTTGAGAGAGTAAACCTAGTGTTTTGGGATGAGAGGGTAGAGGGTAGGGGTCTATTTATAGGGTAGGCTAGGGTAGGGTAGGTGAAAGGTTTTATTTTAAAAAAAATTGTAAAAATTAAAGAAAAATCATTAAAATTTGTAGTAAATAGGGTGTAATTAACATTCGGGAACCGATCCATTAAAATGGTGTGTGCAGGGAGTTATAGAATGTGAAAAGGCAACTTTTTCGTTTTGGGGACTCGGCCGTCCGGCCGAGTCCGGCCGGCGGCGCTGGCCCGAGTCGGCCGGTCCGCCGGCCGACTCGACCGATCCCGGCCGAGTCCGGTGATCGAAGTGTGTGGGGTCTTCAGACGTAGCTCCTGGTATATTCACTTTTTAGGATTCAGTTCAACTTTTGGGAGTTATGGCCTGTGGACTGTTGGGCTTCCAAGAATTTTAAAAGAAAAATAATCTAAAAATAATGTGGGGCATGGGATTTGAACTCTGATGGCTTGGTTCAGCAGTGCAAGGTATTACCAATGAGCTACAAGCTCTTTCTTGTAATTATTGTGGGAAAATAGATACTTAAAGTGATAACAGCAACATTAAATACTCCAAGTATACTTCAAATTTAAATCAAATTTATGTATACAAAAATTAGAGTTGTTACAATCTACCCTCCTTACAAAAATTTCGTCCTCGAAATTTACAACTTTTATTTGAGGACTAGTTTACAAAAAGGTGAGAATATCTTGCACGCATTTCATCTTCCCTTTCCCACGTGGATTCTCTTGGAGTGTCTTTCCTCCACATTACCCGGACCAAGTTAACTTCGTTGTTCCGAAGTGTCTTCACTTTCCTGTCCAGGATCTCCACAGGTTGTTGCTCACAAGACAAGTCGGGCTGTATAGTGAGCTCGGAATGATCAAGTACATGGCTGGGGTCACTCACATACTTTCTGAGTTAGGATATGTGGAACACGTTATGCACTCCTTCCAATGAGGGTGGAAGTGCTAAGCGGTATGCCACTTCACCGGCTCGTTCGAGTATGTCGAACGGTTCAATGTATCTCGGACTCAATTTACCCCGTCTTCCAAATCGGATCACTCCGCGGTTCGGAGATATCTTCAAGAATACATGATCTCCTGGCTGGAACTCCAAGTGTCGTCTTTTTGCATCAGCCCAATGTTTCTGTCGATCTTGGGCTATGCGCATTCTTTCCCTGATAGTACGAACCACATCAACGGTCGCTACTATCATCTCTGGTCCAAGAAGTTCCCTATCTCCGATGTCGTCCCAACTTAATGGTGATCGACACTTCCTTCCATACAATGCTGCAAAAGATGCCATTCCTATGCTTGCTTGGTAGCTGTTATTGTACGCGAACTCCACAAGATGCAGGTGATCTTCCCACGATCCTTTGAAGTCGAGCATACACGCTCTGAGCATATCTTCCAAGATCTGAATAGTTCGTTCCGACTGACCATCTGTTTGTGGATGATAAGCCGTGCTGAAGTTCAGACTTGTTCCCAAGCTAGCTTGCAGACTCTGCCAAAATTGTGATCGGAACCTAGTGTCACGATCGGAGACAATGCAGACCGGTACTCCATGAAGTCTCACAATTTCCTGTATGAGTTCATGGGTATCAGAGATAGTACATTATGAATTGTTTAAATCTTGATTAGATTATTACCTCCATGTACTTCTTTGCTAGTGTCTCAGTTGATTGGCTAACTCGAAATGGGATGAAGTGAGCCGACTTTGTGAGTCGATCCACAATGACCCATATAGCATCGTTACCCTTTGTGCTGCGAGGAAGAGCAGTCACAAAGTCCATCGTGATGTGCTGCCACTTCCATTCTGGGATTGGTAACGGTTGAAGTAGTCCAGCTGTCCTGTGATGTTCAGCCTTTACTTGCTGACACACCAAGCATTTTGCGACGCTTCTGGCTACTTCACGCTTTATTCCATGCCACCAATAATTCTGACGTAGATCTCTGTACATTTTGGTACCTCCAGGATGTACTGAGTAGGGAGAGCTGTGAGCTTCTTTCATTAACTCTTCCCGAACAGGACCTTTTGGTACACACAATCTGCTGCCGTATCTCAAAGATCCGTCTTCATGGATGATGAAGTCTGTTCTGAGTCCATTCTCCACTTGTTCTCTGATCTTTTGCAACTTAGGATCACTTGCTTGAGCTGCTTTGATCTGATTGACAATGGTTGATTGAACTTATAGATTCATCAAACTTCAAGCATTACCTGGCATGACTACTTCAATCTCCATCTGATGCAAGTCTTGCGGAAGCTTCCACTGAGCGGTGAGATTCATCGATAATGGTTGGCGACTAAGAGCATCAGGTACTACGTTCACCTTCCCTGGGTGATATTGCAAGTTGATGTCAAAGTCCGCCATGAGTTCTAACCATCTCCTCTGCCGCATATTCAACTCCTTCTGAGTAAACACGTACTTCAGACTTTTATGATCTGTATAGATGTTCACTCGTTCACCAAGTAAGTAGTGGCGCCAAATCTTGAGAGCAAAAATGACGGCTGCCAACTCCAGATCATGCATCGGATAATTGCGCTCATGAGTCTTCAGTTGTCTTGAAGCATAAGCCACAACCTTACCGTGCTGATGTAGAACACATCCTAATCCCTTACCGGATGCATCACAATGCACTTCGAATCCTCCAGATTGATCCGGTATTACGAGAATAGGTGCAGATGTCAATCTTAACTTGAGTTCTACGAAAGCTTGTTCGCATGCTTCTGACCACACAAATTCTTCATCTTTTCGTGTGAGCTTGGTCAGGGGTGTTGCTATCTTTGAGAATCATTCAATGAACCTTCTGTAATATCCAGCTAATCCCAAGAAACTCCGAATGTCTTTCACCGACTTTGGTGTAGGCCATTCGCTAACTGTTGAAACTTTGGCTGGATCCACAGAAATTCCTTCTCCTGATACGATATGTCCAAGAAAACCAACTTGATTTAGCCAAAACTCGCACTTGCTGTACTTGGCATAAAGCTTATGTTGCCGAAGAGTTTCCAGGACAATTCGTAGATGCTCTGCATGCTCTTTCCGATTCTTAGAATATACCAGGATGTCGTCGATGAAGATGACAACAAACCTGCCTAAATACTCCCGGAAAACTTGGTTCATTAGGTTCATGAATATTGCTGGTGCATTGGTCACTCTAAATGGCATCACTAGAAATTCGTAATGTCCATATCGAGTTCTGAAAGCTGTTTTGTAAATATCAGCTTCCTTGACCTTCACCTGATGATAACCTGAACGAAGATCCAATTTAGAGAAAACACAAGATCCACTTAGCTGATCGAATAAATTATCGATGTGCGGGAGTGGATACTTGTTCTTTATAGTGACTTCGTTCAAGGCCCTATAATCGATACACATTCTGTATGAACCTTCCTTCTTCTTCAGAAGTCGTACAGGTGCTCCCCAACTTGAAGTGCTGGGACGAATCCATCATTTCGCCAATAATTCGTCCAACTGTGTTCGGACTTCCTTCAAACCTTCCGGACTTAGTCTATACGGTGCTTTGATCACCGGTTGTGCTCCTGGTACTAAATCAATACTGAATTCAAGAGCTCGATCGGGAGGCAAACCTGATATATCGTCTGGAAATACATCGCCGAACTCTTGAACTACCTCTGGTCTTAATTCTTCTTCCGCTTGAGCTGCCGCAACTATTGCTTCCCTTGGCTTCGCTTTGTAGGTACCTGGCTCCAGGGTACGATCTCCGTTCTTGAAATAGAAAATCGGATGGTCTGGAATCTCGAATACTACCCTCCTTTGACGACAGTCGATGGTAGCATAAAAGGTTTCAAGCCAATCCATTCCTAGAACCACATCGAAGTTCGGTATGTCCAGTACTTTGAAGTCAGCATAAAACTCTCGACTGCAGACGACGACTGGACACAAGCTGTATCCCATAGTTGCCTTTAGAACGCCATTTCCGGAACTGACATTCCAGCTCGATACAAGCGGTGAGACTGGAATCGCATGGGTTCGAACAAACCGTTGCAACATAAAGCAGTAGGATGCTCCAGTATCAAACAGTGCAAGTGCAGGTAGTGAAGCTACTAGGATTGTACCTAAGGTATATGGGATATGTTTTAGGTATAGGAAAAGTGTGTAGATAACCAGGACTAAAGATAAGTTTGAGAAGGAAAGTTTACCAGTAATGACTTGGCCAGTGGCCTCAGCTTCTTCCACAGACATCATGAAAGCCTGGCGCTTTGGCACATTCCTCCTGGCCTGAGGAGCATTCCTCGGAACGTTCCTTTGAGCTTGATGGAACTGTCGAGGAGGTGGTGCAGCTTGTGGTCCTCTGTGTGGTGCAGGCAATGCCAGTCTTGGAGCAGGGGCTTGGATGGCTGGACGCTGTGGATAGTTGTTTGCTGGCCTGGGTGCAGCAACTGGGTTTTGTTTATGAGGACAAGCCCCAATACCATGAGCAGCTGAGCCGCAGATCAAGCAAAGGTTGTTCGCACGTCGGCAATCTCTAGCCAGATGCCCATTTCTCTTGCAGTAGTTACAAAAGGCTGGGCTGGGTCTGCTGATTGGTGCTCCAGGACGTCTTGGCACAAAAGGTGGTCTGGACGAGGCTCCACCTGCCATCTGGTTAGCATGGCGCTTGACTCCTGCAGACTGAGGTCTGCCCCTTGCTTTTATCACTGTCTCATAACTGCGGGCAGCTTCTAGAGCATCCTCATGAGTCAAAAATTTTCCTATGGCTAAAGCAGCCTGAATCTCCGTGTCCAGTCCTTGTTGGAAACGACGGGCTCTGATATCGTCCGTCAGTATCAAATGTGCCGCGAATCTGTTCAAGGATAGTGTTAGTTGTGTAGTATGTGATATTTAAAACTGAACTATTGCGACATATCTTACCGGCTTAACATGGTGAATTCAACGTCGTATTCATCTACCGATTTGTCCCACATTGATCCTTACTGTAGATGAATGAACTGCTGCTCCATGGCAAACCTGGCAGTCACAGGGAAGTATTTCGCGTCGAACTTCTCGCGAAACGTTTTCCATTCAATAGGCTGTGCAAGACGGCTTTCTTCCGCCTTCCACCAGTTGCGAGCGTTGTCCGTGAGTTGTAGTTTCGCTACACGGAACCAAGCGACGTCTGGCACTTGTTCTGCGGCCAGATCATCCTCGATACTTTGAGCCCATTCCTCAGATTCCAGTGGGCTCCCCTTTCCTGAGAACTGCTTTGGATGTAAAGCCCTGAATTGTTTTACCTCCGGAGCGTCAGTCTCGGGACGGTTCAAGAGTTGTTGCTGTCCCTCGAGAAGGCTGCGGATTGCCTCCAGTAGCACTGTTTGCTCGGTAGGTGGCGCAGGAACAGCTGGTGTGAGAGGTAGCACTGGATGTGTGTTGTTGACGTTGGTGCTGGTGTTGTTTGGGGAATCCATAACCCTGAAGAAAAAAATTTAGGTTAGGACAGATTCAAGTACATTAAATGATAAGATTCAAGGAATAGAAATTTGTAAGATTCAAGAAACATGAATTGTAAAGAATATTTTAGTTGCTGGTTCTTGTGTTATATTGCTTAGGTTGTTCACGCAGACCAGAACTGCATGATAGGGATTCATACAGCTCTGACCTGCATGGGCCACCAACAAAACCTGTCACGCCCCGCTTCCCAGTGTACGGTGAAGTGGGTGCGACGAGATCCGCTACGTATATACTCAGAAGTACATACGCTAAGCGTATCTAAGCAATATAAAAATAAATACACAAGAGACAAGAAATAAAAAGAACAGCAACTTTTATTTATTAACATTCTTTGTACAATACATGAAAGGAAATACAACTGAAATAAAACGATGCCTAAACAGTGGCATAACAAGAAATGAAAAGTACTGAAAAGAAAAGTGTACAATGAAACTACAGTGCAGGGTCTTCAGTAAACTGCTCCAAGTCTTCTTGCGATGGCTCAACTTCTGCCGGATCCAATTCACCTGACGACATTCAAAGAAGAGAGAAACAGAATGTCGTCAGCGAACAAATCGCTCGGTAGGTCCCAAAGGTAAGAGGGAAGTAGAAAAAGACAGAATAAGAAGATATATTTTAAAGTGTACTATTGTTGTAATGTTATGTCAACGCTGTTGTTTATAGCTTGGTACAGAAGGATGCCAGTGTATACGAGAGGAGTCTCTATATGCCAGAGACTAAGGGCACGTATAGTACAAGGTACCGTTTATGCCACGGTATAACAGCAACTGGATTCATGTTAGGTGTGTTAAATCTGACCACCTCGTACCACTTTTAACACCTTCCATACCAATCTACCTCTTAAACCCCGCGATGTCTTGTTTGTATTGTTATCTTGTAATTTGTGTTGGTTGTATGATTGGTTGACCGACCGACCGAAACCATGATATCAGGAAACGGTTATAACCGTAGAGTCATGTAAATGGAATACTGAGAATCATGTAAAAGGAATATATCCATGGTTCGGTTCAGCCAAATTGTATAAACTGATAATTGTATTCATGAATTCATGTGTTCATATTGAATTGGAAACTTGTAAATTATAGATTGACTTGAATCATATTCAAGTCAGATTAATCAGACTCAAACCCGAGTCAGACAATCAGGGATGTGAATCGAAGTCTTATAACTGCTAGGGTCTTTAGGGTAATTTATAAAACTTGAGGGGGTTTTATGTAAAAATACTTTTATATATTTTTCAAAACACACCTCAAGTATTTATTGTTCGTCTTTAGAGTTGTAATGAGGGTGGATTTTATGTTGTGATATTTCTAGTGAAAATATCCTAGTTATAGGTATTTATCTGTAATATTGATTTATTTGAAGTTCATGGTATTTTAGTGTAAAATTTATTCTTGTGATTTTTTTAGAAAAAGGTGGAAAATTTATATTATAATAAAATAGGTATTTAAATGATAAATATACATATGTTTATACAAAAATAATTTTAATAAATATTTTATATTCCAAAAATCTCATTTTCTTAAGATGTCGTATTTTAAACCTTTCGAGACCGAATGCTCCTTGCGGAGGTCTGAATCTCGCACTACTAGCCCGAGGGTGCGCGATAAACCGCACGATCTCGAACGGGTTCTCCAAAGATGGGTTGTAGCGGCGCTTTGCAAAGATTGTAAAATACTAATCCTTTAGAAAACGGTTTTTATAAAGTAAAAGGTATTTATTTGAAAAGTGTAATTTTCCGTATTTTAGGTTCTAGGGTTTCCGATGCCAACTAGCCTATTTCTAAATGGTCTAAACAACAAGTCGTTAGAAGCCTCAAATCGCCTCTTCACCGCCAATTGTGGCCAGGTAAGTACAAGTGAGGAAGGAGGGATCCGCTCACGAATCGTGAGGCGGACCTTTTAAAGTTACCTAAGCTCACTTGCCTAGCCTAGACACCACAAAGTCAGGTTTAGATAAACGATCGATATCCACAACTTATCGTATTTTCCTAGTAAGAAATTTTTATTTAAAAGTGTGACAAATCTAAAACCTTTAAGAATGGTTTTATTAAGATTATGGTATTTTAATGAAAGTTTCGTTTTATCGTATTCTACGTTTGATGATATCATTTTAGGGTTGTATTTGCGTGTGTGTGGAGGTAGGTCATTACCTCGTGCTCTACTTTAAATGTATATTAAGGTTAAGGGGTTAAATGTGAAATTGAAACCTAATGGTATTAAAGTGAAGAAATACGGTAAATTGAAAAGGTTATCATTTCATGTGTGAAAACTTATTCAAATTGATTTTTACAAGTTTAATGGTCAAGATAAAGATGTTTAGGAATGATTGAATTGAAAAATAAACAATATGGTATTAAAGTGAAAAAGAATACGATATTGCAAAAGCTATCATTTCATGTGAGAAACTTTGTCCAAATTAATTGTTATGTGATTAATAGTCATCATGAATAAGTTAAGGTATTATGGAATTGGTGACAAGTAAGATTTTATAGAAAACCGAATCGGAAATCGGTTTGTTCCGATTTCCGTCGGGTTTCATAAGTTCGTATTTTTTAGAAGTAGAAAGAAGGGAAGAATGGGATTTACGGGTTTCGATCTATACTAAAGAGTATAGAGAAACTAGATGAGTGGCCGAGGCGTTATTTCGTCGCCGGTTGTTTCAAAAAAACGTTGCCGGAATTCTGTCAGCGCTCCGCCGTGAACTCGATTTCAAAGTACACCCTTCTTGTAAAAATTTTGAGAGAGTAAACCTAGTGTTTTGGGATGAGAGGGTAGAGGGTAGGGGTCTATTTATAGGGTAGGCTAGAGTAGGGTAGGTGAAAGGTTTTTATTTTAAAAAAAATTGTAAAAATTAAAGAAAAATCATTAAAATTTGTAGTAAATAGGGTGTAATTAACATTCGAGAACCGATCCATTAAAATGGTGTGTGTAGGGAGTTATAGAATGTGAAAAGGCAACTTTTTCGTTTTGGGGACTCGGCCGTCCGGCCGAGTCCGGTGATCGAAGTGTGTGGGGTCTTCAGACGTAGCTCCTGGTATATTCACTTTTTAGGGTTTAGTTCAACTTTTGGGAGTTATGCCCTGTGGACTGTTAGGCTTCCAAGAATTTTAAAAGAAAAATAATCTAAAAATAATGTGGGGCATGGGATTTGAACTCTAGTGGCTTGGTTCAGCAGTGCAAGGTATTACCAATGAGCTACAAGCTCCTTCTTGTAATTATTGTGGGAAAATAGATACTTAAAGTGATAACAGCAACATTAAATACTCCAAGTATACTTCAAATTTAAATCAAATTTATGTATACAAAAGTTGGAGTTGTTACAAGAAAGATAAGATTTAAGAATTACGATAACAATGTGGCAGGACATGTTCCTAATTACGGGTTTTCTGATTCGTGTATTGGGTCCAATACCCAACTACAAAAGAATCAAACCCGATTAACCTAAATCATATGGCTCTGATACCAAACAAACCCTGTCACTCCCCGCTTCCCAGAGTGTGCTAAGATCGGCACGTGACAGAGCCAACCATGCTACCTGTGGTTAGGAAACATTCATCCACAGTTACATTACGGCTGTCTATAAGATATCAAGAACAGTAAAATAAAAAAAACCATCTAGTACATGTCCATATTCCAGAATTAACGAGTCAAGAAATAATATGCGGAAGTAATAAATCCAATAAACAATAATGCGTCCCAAATACGGGCTCACATCAGGAAATGAAAGTGCTGAAAGAAAACTAAACTGAACTAAACACTAACATGATCTGTTGGGCTTCCCTTGCACCTAGTTTAGGGTTTGGTTGTATCACTCATGCCACTTTAAAATTTAGAGAGGTGCAAAGCAAGCAAACCATGAATCTTTACTAGAAATCCTAGGGTAACAAGTTTGTATCACATACAAAGAACTAAAGAGATTAGGATTACAACCTTTGTAGTCCGTTCCTTCGCTTCATAAGCTCCGTGTTGAGATCCCTTCGCTGCGATCATCAAAAACTCCGACTCTCATGAGGCTCCAAGAGGTGAATGATGCATCTTGCTTGAAGTCTTCTTGATTTAAAATGATCTACCTTGAAGAATCTCTAACCCAAGCTTACACTTCATTAATGAAGTAAATAGAGAAGTGAACACCCCAATCTAAGTGGCTAGAATAGATGAGAATGATGAAGTAGGAATTTTGCTCTCTTTTGTTTTCAATTTCTCACCATTTATCATCACAAATGAAAAAGCAAGTGAAGCTTTTCTTCAAGAAGCAAGAAGAAGAAGAAGAAGCAAAAAATTTTGTGATGAATAATGAATTGTTGTTGTGGTTACAATTACAACCATGAGTTAAGAATGAGAGTCGTAACTCTTATAGAGAATAAACCATAGGTTAAGGGTTTGGGTTGGGTTAACAAATATCTTCACAAAATATCAAAGCAAGATGCCAAAGTCAAAGCTTCATGAAGCTTCCTTAACCCTCATCCAAATAGCTAACCCTAATCCAAACCCTAACTTGGTTTAAACTCAAAAACCATGTTGCATTTGTAACCCTAACATGTTATAATATTATATATCACATATACAATATATTTTGTAACAAAAGAAAATAATACAATTAACATATATCGCATATACATCAATGTATTATCCAGTGAGAAAATGAATCAATAAAGTAAGCTTATATTAGTTAATGTAACGTAATATATCACATATATAATTATACATTAAATTATCGAATCAACACTTGATCCGATAATCCGGCTATATTACATATAACCTACTAATATATCATGTACCAATTCATCGAATCAACACTTGATCCGATGACCCGGCTATATCACATATACCCGGCCGATATCACATATCGCGAGAATAGAATACGGTATCTCATATCGTATTATTCTCGGTCCCGCACATATCACATATATGCTCCTACTCCGTTTTGCCTGAGCCAGGAAACCTCTGTGTAGGACTCTAAAGAATCGTCAATACGCCGGCAGTAGGTGATGATCATATCAAACACCCATAAGCTGCAAGCGATCAGCTAAATGTAACAGCCATCCAGGTATTGAACGATCAGAAGATCAACAAGCAAGCCTGTACATTCTCCTGTGAATCCAATCAGTAACACTCCCGTACAGTCCGGTCTCTTCGTCTGATATGTCGCATATCCAGTCTAGGGGTGGTGAACGTCAGACCCTAGTAACCGATAAGTCGTGTCGATGTGAGGCTCATAACAGGTCGAGAAACTACTGATAACTCTTACCGGTAGCACTCCATATCAGCCCTGGCCAGGGACTTCCAGTTATAGCCAATCGAACACAGCACAACATCAACTCGCTATACCGGGAGAGGCGAAACCCCTCCTATCGCTCATTGCCTCCATGTGATTCGGGACTGTACCTAAAAGCCACCATTTTGCACGCCCTCTTGGACGTGGTAAGGTGGAAATCAAAGCACAATGGGAATCACACAAGACTCTATGACGATCTCGGGTCTACAGACTAACATGTACCAGTGTCACTGGAGAACTGCTATCTGACGATGGGTATAATACCATCTAGGAGTTCTCGGCGAATCCGTTCAGTATACCCAGTCTCCACTGAGCACCTGTACACCATCTTTGATGTCAAACACCGATGGATATGGGATCATCCATCGCCCATCATATGGGTCAAGATGCGTATACGCTAGTCTACTCTGGTGTATCGATGCCCTGTCTCGATACACCCTCGACTAGGAACGTTATAGGATGTACTCGTTGACTACCCTGGCCCCACTAGTATGATCTCATCATAGTCCCAGTAGTCAAGTACATATCCTAAGGGCTTTATCAACATGTAAGAGTAAGACACTAAATCAATACAAGTCAATATGTTAAGATAAAGTGAAACCAGATAGCATACTATCATATCGAGCAAGAAAGTCCTCACTATATATATCCAAGCATCCACTATAATATACATTATATGTACAACAATGGCCTCTAGGGCATATATACAACTAACAATCTTCCACTTGCACTAAGGCCAGCTGTTGTAGTATCTGGGGAATATACCCAATATCCCTAAGAGTCTCTCAAATTGTATCTGGGGAATGGTTTTCGTGAGTGGATCCGCAGTGTTGTCCTTCATGTCAACTCTCCTGACCTCGATCTCCCGGCGATCAACTATCTCCCGGATCAGGTGATACCGCCTCAGAATATATCTGGACTTCTGATGGGACCTGAGTTCCTTGGCCAAAACCACAGCTCCATTGTTATCACAATACAAAGGTATTGGATGCTCAATGGAAGGAACCACACCAAGTTCAGTGATGAACTTCTTCATCCAGACAGCCTCTTTGGCAGTATCGTTGGCAGCGATGTATTCAGCCTCCATCGTCGAGTCTGCCACGGTTTCTTGCTTGGAACTCTTCCAACAAACCGCCCCTCCATTTAGGGTAAAGACAAATCCCGAGTGAGACTTAGAGTCGTCCTTATCACTTTGGAAGCTCGAATCGGTAAAGGACTCCAATTGGAGTTCTCCATTACCATACACCAAGAACATCTCCTTAGTTCTTCTCAAGTACTTGAGAATGTTCTTCACAGCTGTCCAGTGACTCTCTCCTGGATCTGCTTGATACCTACTCACTACACTTAGTGAGTATGCTACATCGGGTCTGGTACATAGCATCGCATACATAATAGAGCCTACTACCGAAGCATAGGGTATCCCTTGCATGCGAGCTCTTTCCAAATCAGTCTTGGGAGACATCTCTTTGGAGAGAGTGGGTCCAGAGATCATGAGTTGGTTCCCACGCTTGGATTCTTCCATACTAAACCTCTTTAGTATGGTGTCAATGTACCTGGATTGGGACAATTCCGGTATCCGTTTAGATCTATCTCTATAAATCTTAATTCCCAAAATGCAGGAGGCATCACCTAGATCTTTCATTAAGAATCGCTGTGATAAGAAGAGCTTGACCGAGTTCAGCATAGGAACATCATTTCCTATCAAGAGTATGTCATCCACGTACAATACGAGGAAGACGACCTTACTCTCAGCACCCTTCTTGTATGTACAAGGTTCATCTACGTTCTTGATGAAGTCAAACTCTTTGACTACAACATCAAAATAGACGTTTCAACTCCGCGATACCTGCTTTAACCAGTAAATGGATTTAAGCAGCTTGCACACCTTTCCGCTGCTCCCACTATTTATGAAGCCCTTTGGCTGGGTCATGTACACGTACTCCTCTGAATCACCATTTAGAAAGGCGGTCTTAATATCCATTTGCCAGATTTCGTAGTCATGGTATGCAGCAATGGCAAGTAAGATCCGGATAGACTTAAGCATAGCCACTGGAGAAAAGGTTTCGTCATAATCCACACCTGGTTGTTGACGAAAACCCTTTGCAACAAGTCTAGCTTTGTAAGTCTCAAATTTTCCATCTACACCAAGTTTCTTCTTAAAAATCCATTTGCTCCCAATGGGTTTTACTCTTTCAGGAGCAACTTCCAAAGTCCATACTTTATTGGTGTACATGGATTCCATCTCAGATCGCATTGCATCCAGCCACTTCACAGAGTCCTTACTCGTGATGGCCTGCTCGAAGCTAGTTGGGTCATCATCTTTCATGATGCAATCCTCGCTCCCACCATCTATGAGAAAACCGTAGTATCTCTTAGGTGGATGAGGAACCCTACTAGATCGGCGGAGAGGTTGGGGTTCGTCAGGTACTACTGAATCCTCTGGTTCCAGTAAACCATCAGTTGTAGTTTGTGGTGTTGGAACCTCTTCCAGCTCTACCTCTTCACCACTAATTTCTTTAACAAGAAATTCCTTTTCTAAAAAGGTGGCATGTTGAGCAACAAACACCTTTTGTTGTTCACCGTGGTAGAATAGATATCCATACGAATTGCTTGGATATCCCACAAACTTACAAAGAATTGATCTTCCCTCGAGCTTGTCCGAATTTTGCTTTTTAACATAGGCCGGACAACCCCATATCTTAACTCGTTTAAGAGATGTTCTCTTCCCATTCCATATCTCATATGGAGTGGTAGGCACCGATTTGGTTGAAACTCTATTCGATAGGTATATGGCTGTCTCAAGCGCATACCCCCAGAAGGAAATAGGTAACTCAGCAGTGCTCATCATAGAGCGCACCATATCTAATAGGGTGCGATTCCTCAGCTCTGATACACCGTTGTGCTGTGGTGTATAAGGAGGAGTAAGCTGAGAGAGAATCACACTCTCTTTTAGATAATACAGGAACTCATTGCTCAAGTATTCTCCTCCTCGATCCGATCGAAGGATCTTAATACTTTTACCCGTTTAGTTCTCCACTTCGTTTTTATATTCTCTGAATTTCTCAAAAGCTTCAGACTTGTATTTTATCAAGAACACATGTCCGTATCTTGAGAGATCGTCAGTGAATGTAATGAATTATGAGGAACCGTTCCTGGCATGTGTAGACATGGGACCACATACATCACTATGTATCGGTCCCAAGAGTTCTGTAACTTTCTCCGTGTCCACTAAACGGAGTTTTGGTCATCTTGCCTTTGAGACATGACTGGCAAGTATCATAAGATGAAAATTCGAACGGATTTAAATATCCATCCTTATGCAACTTAGCTAGTCGCGTCGCATTGATATGACCTAGTTTACAATGCCACAAGAAGGATTCGTTCATTTTTGAACTCTTCCTCTTATGTGTGTTTTGTATATTAAATACTATAGTCTGATTGAGAACGTATATGCCATTAAATAACGAGCCTGATCCAATCAACTTTTGATTCAGGAAGATTTTCATAACATTATCCTGTACTACAAGATTACATCCTTCTTTACTCAATAAAGAAACTGATATAATATTGCATATCATGCTCGGAATGTAATAGCATTCGTTCAGAATCAGTGTATTACCATTTGGCAACACAAGGTGATATTCGCCAACTGCATTGGCTGCAATATTTGCACCATTCCCAACTCTTACGGAATGATCACCCTCTCCTAATTCCCTACCTTTGCGTAGCCCATGTAACATATTACATATATGGAATCCGGATCCGGTATCTAATACCCAGGATGTAGAGTGAACTAAGAAACAGTTCTCGATAACTAACACACCTGAAGAAGATGCATCAATATGCTTATTCTTCGTTTGGGCGGCATGAGAATCCAGATATTCTCCTATTCCCTGCTCGGACTTATAACAATTATAAGTGGGAGCGGGACCAACGTTCCCTTGCTCAGTATAATAAACGGGTTCAGTCAATATATCCATATTATTATCTTGATTAAGGCTTGACATGGTCGCTACCTGGAGAGAGAGAGAAGAAAACACTTTAGCGTATGCTCTTGCAAGATTAGATTGGTTATTATCTTATCTAATCAGGATGGCTCCTACTGCTTTTTATCAAATCTTCCTTAAAACCCTAAAATGTAAGACTAGCCGGGATTAATTACACTTTACAAGTTCGCCAATCTTTCAGCCAGGCCAGTGTCGGAATTTTGAGGGAGGTTCCCCGTGCTTTCACACGGACCTAATTAAAATAAACCTCGTTTTCCCAGAGGCATAACCCCGTAGACACCTTTCTTGTCACCTACTTGATCGGCTAATTGTTATGTGTAAAACTCTCCTAGGAGTAATTTTTACTCACAGTAGGTATCAGAATCCATCTATCTCATAGAAGGTATGCAATCTCATTGCAAATTTCAACACTTGAAATTCCTGATAATACTTTTACCCCTAGCAACTCATGACCTTGGCTAAGGTCAATAAATCATAAGCGCTAGTCAAGTTCAACCTGTCATTTCCCGATTGAATTAAACTCACCCGTACGACCCTTGGCTAAGGTAAAATAAGTCGTACGACTACCCTAACTCAATCACATCTCATATTTTAGCAGATAAATACTAATTAGCTACCGTACACTACGCCTTGGCTAAGGTCAACAAACGCAGCATGAATACTAACTAGTCTCTATCTGAAATGACGGAGGGCTATGCAGGTTTTTCAGAAAACCATGAGCGTAATGAACTTGATATCGTTGTAGAAACAAGTGATTTTGAAAAGGAGTGTTTTTGAGGCTTTTCTAGTTTCGCTAAAGAGGTCGCTCCCGGTAAAGGGATCTCGGCTCTTTCCTTATCGAATAAGGTGCAGGATATTTCACAAATACCGTTGTGCAAAGCAAGAACTATAGAAGTAATCAAAAACTAAACCATGTGTTTGTAGCATTTGCCAATTTTGCTAAAGAGGTCACTCCCGGTGAAGGGATCTCGGCTCTTTCCTCATCAAATAAGGTGCAGGGTATATCACATATACTACTATGCAAAGAAAAAACTGTAGCTACCCTTTTTGAAAATTTGATTCTACGACATCTTTTAGGTTTCTTTTCTTTTATTAATCTCATTAATAAATCCAATCATTTATGCTACCTAAGCATCACAGAAGAAACGAAAATACAACGTATGCTTATGCCATCCGCATTCACCACAATGTTCCGTTATGCACCGTCAGGTTACTTAACTAACGGCATACCGGGATGGGACTAGCACGGGTGTAAAACATAAGAAACGTTTATTATATATCATATATACAATAATAAAGCATTCGTCTCACGCATATAATATGATCACATCACAGTATATCAGCAGCAGAAGAAACATATGAAATATTGGATGTAGGAGGAGGTCCGTATTTTATTTCGAGCCTGTATAAAACACGGATTCCACGGCCGCAATGAATAGCCAAACCACATCCCTAGACCCCTATGAGAGTGGAAAGTAACGTTGCCAATTCTAGGGTTAGGAGACCCGGTCTCGACTTCTCGATATGGCCTCCCTCTAGACCCTAGAACCCGGTAACTTGTGCTCCCCTCTTTGGGTCTATCCTAATGCGGAAAAGTAAATAATATACAATGGCGACATCAACCTCAACCCGGAAGTGCCCCAATAAAAGAATATTATATACAATGAATTTTACATGAATGAAAATAAAAACCCTCATCTCACATAAAACCCCCAGCTATTCAGAACATGACAATCCAATATAACATATCACAGCAACATATAATATCTCATATCATCAACGTAAGAAAGTATGTGTATCCCGATTGTCGTTGATGTATAGCAATGAAGCCGGCAATACCCCACATTCTACACTTACGGTCGCAGAAAAGAAAAGTGAAAAACTACAACATTTGGAATCCACGGTCGCCTTAGACATCGTAAACCCGAAATATCACATATTACGGATTTCATGCCTAACTATATGGATTCCACATATTGTATCACAATCACAGAATATCATGATGATGTTTAACGTTTCGATCGAATCAACATACACTCACAAATTACCCCCGTGAGCTCAACACTTGAGCAAAGTCGAAACACTCAAAAACCGTGCCACAGTGTCCATGGACTAACCGTAGAAGGAGTTAACCAACGCCTCACCTATGACGCCACGGAACTACGGCAAACCCGAAGGTTCGAACGTGCTTCCTTGGGTATAGAATCGAGTTAAGGTTATTATAGTCTTCTAGGGGGTCCATAGGGGTACTTGCACGATTTTACGAATATAATCAACTTCGGAAAATTACAACACTTAGAAATTTCAGCGGGGTACAAAATGTGGTGTGCGAAGTTCGATCGAACTGCTAAAAATAGTCAAGGTTACCAATACAGAGTTAAAATATACGACTACGAAGCACTACGAATTAGCCCCAGGTCTAACAAATCATCACATGAAAATTAGGCTAAATAAACAATAATAGGAAAACCAAAATAGAGACACCAGAGCACAGGAGGAATACGAGGGCCAGAGGAGGTGAAGGGGTCGGCTAGGCCGGAAATTGGCCCTTGGTGCTCGGCCAAAAACCGAGCACCCCCCTCCCCCCCGTATTTCACCCATGTTCATTTAATGTCCCATAGATCATTCTGCACCTATTTGAAAAAATTTTAAAGGACTTTTTTTGAAAATTTACAGAGAGCAAAATGGGGTTTTCATAATATCGTATTTCAGAGTCGATTTCGTTTTCGTAATTTTTTTAACACCGTATCTAGAATTCTAGTTTGGCTCTGATACCACTGTTGGGCTTTCCTTGCATCTAGTCTAGGGTTTGGTAGCATCACTCATGCCACTTTAAAATTTATAGAGGTGCAAAGCAAGCAAACCATGAATCTTTACTAGAAATCCTAGGGTAACAAGTTTGTATCACATACAAAGAACTAAAGAGATTAGGATTATAACCTTTGTAGTCCGTTCCTTCACTTCATAAGCTCCGTGTTGAGGTCCCTTCGCTGCGATCATCAAGAACTCCGACTCTTGTGAGGCTCCAAGAGGTGAATGATGCATCTTGCTTGAAGTCTTCTTGATCTAAGATGATCTACCTTGAAGAATCTCTAACCCAAGCTTACACTTCACTAATGAAGTAAATAGAGAAGTGAACACCCTAATCTAAGTGGTTAGAATAGATGAGGATAATGAAGTAGGAATTTTGCTCTCTTTTGTTTTCAATTTCTCACCATTTATCATCACAAATGAAAAGGCAAGTGAAGCTTTTCTTCAAGAAGCAAGAAGAAGAAGAAGAAGAAGAAGAAGAAGCTTTTGTGATGAATAATGAATTATTGTTGTGGTTACAATTGCAACCATGAGTTAAGAATGAGAGTCTTAACTCTTGTAGAGAATAAACCATAGGTTAAGGGTTTAGGTTGGGTTAATAAATATCTTCACAAAATATAAAAGCAAGATGACAAAGTCAAAGCTTCATGAAGCTTCCTTAACTCTCATCCAAATAGCTAACCCTAATCCAAACCCTAACTTGGTTTAAACTCAAAAACCATGTTGCATTTGTAACCCTAACATGTTACAATATTATATATCACATATACAATATATTTTGTAACAAAAGAAAATAATACAATTAACATATATCGCATATACATCAATGTATTATCCAGTGAGAAAATGAATCAATAAAGCGAGCTTATATTAGTTAATGTAATGTAATATATCATATATATAATTATACATTAAATTATCGAATCAACACTTGATCCGATAATCCGGCTATATTACATATAACCGACTAATATAACATATACCAATTCATCGAATCAATACTTGATCCGATGACCCGGCTATATCACATATACCCGGCCGATATCACATATCGCGAGAATAGAATATGGTATCTCATATCATATTATTCTCGGTCCCGCATATATCACATATGTGCTCCTACTCCGTTTTGCCTGAGCCGGAAACCTCTGTGTAGGACTCTAAAGAATCGTCAATACGCCGGCAGTAGGTGATGATCATATCAAACACCCACAAGGTACAAGCGGTCAGCTAAACGTACCAGCCACCCAGGTATTGAGCGATCAAAAGATCAACAAGCAAGCATGTACATTCTCCTGTGAATCCAATCAGTAACACTTCCGCACAGTTCGGTCTCTTCGTCTAATATGTCGCATATCCAGTCTAGGGGTGGTGAACGTCAGACCCTAGTAACCGATAAGTTGTGTCGATGTGAGGCTCATAACAGGTTGAGAAACTACTGATAACTCTTACCAGTAGCACTCCATATCAGCCCTGGCCAGGGACTTCCAGTTATAACCAATCGAACACAGCACAATATCAACTCGCTATACCGGGAGAGACGAAACCCCTCCTGTCGCTCATTGCCTCCATGTGATTCGGGACTGTACCCAAAAGCAACCGTTTTGCACGCCTTCTTAGACGTGGTAAGGTGGAAATCAAAGCACAGTAGGAATCACACAAGACTCTATGACGATCTCGGGTTTACATACTAACCTGTACCAGTGTCACCGGAGAACTGCTATCTGACGATAAGGATAATACCATCTAGGAGTTCTCAGCGAGTCTGTTCAGTATAGCCAGTCTCCACTGAGCACCCATACACCAACTTTGATGTCAAACACCGATGGATATGGGATCATCCATTGCCCATCATATGGGCCAAGATGCGTATACGCTAGTCTACTCTGGTGTATCGATGCCCTGTCTCGATACACCCTCGACTAGGAACAGTTATAGGATGTACTCGTTGACTACCCTGGCCCCACTAGTATGATCTCATTATAGTCTCAGTATTCAAGTACATATCCTAAGAGCTTTATCAACATGTAAGAGCCAGACAGTAAATCAATACAAGTCAACATGTTAAGACAAAGTGAAACCAGATAGCATACTATCATATCGAGCAAGAAAGTCCTCACTATATATATCCAAGCATCCACTATAATATACATCATATGTACAACAATGGCCTCTAGGGCATATATACAACTAACATGATCCTCACTGCTCGGCCTGTCGGCTGAAATACTCCTGATCGGCCTGTGAAAGAGATAATGGAACTGGGCCATGCAAAACCCAGACGTCGGTGCGTCATAATATCAAGCAATAAAATAAAGCTAGGATACAACAAGATATGCAGGCGTGAAATATAAATGATAATATGAATATAACAAGTAAACATGGAAAATGAACAGTGAGGCGTATACGTGCAAGTGAAGTGCAGTGAGTAATCTAACTATATTACTGAGTTATCTACTCTCAAGTCTTTGAAATCGATTTGATGGAACATCGATGTAACTCAATAGTATCCCGTGCATGCCTGGGACCACGGTCAAGAGTCTCGGGCTGAATCCGAGACGTGCCGCTAGACAGTAAACAGGTAACATGTACAGACGAATGATGTCAGCAGCATCATCCCGGGGCTGGCCTAGCCCATAAAACTGATCAGTATAAGCGTCGAACTGTTGAGTTATAAGTCAGGTTTCATCATTGATTTCCCCTTACCCCTAAGTTATGTGTTCAAGTCAGGTATTGATAAATCTGGAGCTAATGCCGATACAGGATCAAGCAGGTACATATTTTGTCTAAATAGACAACAAGATACGTCAATCGGGACGACAAGTCAGGAATGTCAGCATTAGGAACATGATCGGGTAACAGGTCAAGTAGTGGTGTATCAGGTCATGTCAGGTGGTGTAAAGTGTATCAAATGAATGCCCAACAGTAAAATGTAGCATGTATCGAATCATGATAAAAGCACGGATGCATAGTGAAACACGGATGCACGGTATCTATCAGGGATTACATCTACAACTCCATGATTACATAAGATGCACAGTATCAAGCATGGGGTGCTAATATAACAGTAATATGAAATAATATGATCTAGCATGCAACTAGATTTATAATAAATGATATGGATACGAACGGGTATCGTAAAAACAGTAAACGGTAACATGGGATGCATAATGAAATAAACATACAATATTTTTATTAATTTAAATGAAAATATATAGACATAGCATGTAGCAAGATAAACTTGCATGCAACTAAATATATAATAAATGATACGGATACGAACAGCTATCCGAAAACAGTAAAACGGTAACATGGGATGCATAACTAAACAATATGTAATATTATTATTCGCATGAATGTAAAACAGTAGTATAGCATGTAGCAAGATAAATTTGCATGCGACTAGATATGTAATAAACTGTACGGATGCGAACAGGTATCGGAAAAATGGTAAAACTGTAACATGGATGCACAATGCAATAAACATGTAATACTTTATTCATATGGATGTAAAATATATATCATAGCATGTAGCAAGATAAACTTGCCTGATCGGATCTCAATACGGGATGCGTACGCCGCGTCCAATGCCAGTAAATGTCGTGATGCACACGCGCGCGTACAGAATAGAACCAAGCAAAGCAAGAACTTGACTACGCTGGCTGGGAGCGTCCACTGGGTTGCCCGTCGATGACGGTCACGGCTTTGGCGACGACTGGAACCCAAGAAATCAAGAAAGCAAGAGAAGAGAGAAGAAGAAGAAGAGGAAAGAGGGGCTGTGGCTGTTCTCAGGGGTTGTCTCGGGTCAGAGGAGGTGGCAAGGGGTGACGACGGTGATGGGTTAGAGCTCCGGCGAGGTGTTACGAGGGTGTTCAGGTTGCAGTAGGTTCTCGTCGGGGTGTGCAGGGAATCGTCGGGGTTGGCTTGGGGTGTTGCTGAGGAGATGGAGGCGGTGCTGGTGACGAAGGGAGGCCGACAAGGATGGTCGGCGGCGACGAGGAATGCAGGTGAGGTCGGGTTCGAAGATCGGGTTCTTGGGTTGTTGCGGGGATGTGGGTTCGTCGGGTCTGGGGACGGGTTCTCGTGAGGGAGATGGGTTGCAGGGGAGAGGAGTGGAGGCGACGGCGAGGAGGAGGTGACGAGGTGATGAGGGGGAGGTTGAGGCGACGACGGTGGAGGCGAGCGGCGGGCGCGAGGCGAAGGCTAGGTTAGGGTTTCGTGACGAAGGCGGGAAAGAAGAAATAGACGAGAGAGAGAAGGGAACGTGGGCTGGGGAAAAAGTTAGGATGATTTTTTTTTAATGATACAATACATTATCAAGTGAGGGGGGAGAGAGAGAGCTGTGAGAATCTGTTTTGGGTTGGGATTTAGATATAAAATATTTAGGAAATCTATATATAATATATGTAGAGAGAGAGGAGAGTGGGTTAACTGTTAGGATTGGGTAAAAGATTAATATATATATATATATATATATATATATATAGATAGATAGAGAGAGAGAACTGAATCGGTAGTGTTACGATTTTATTATATAAAAATGTATTTTAGTTTAAATAAAATTATATAAAACAGTTTAATATATAAAAGAATTTTATATTATATATTTTGAGATTTTGGCTAAAACAAAAATAGTCCAAAACACGCCCGAGTCAGGTCTAAATTTACGGTTTAAAAATGCGGATAATATACGTGTTAACCAAAACCAAAATATTATAACCGGGTAACGAAAATGCATACCCCCAAGAACGGATACACGCAGCATGCACGTAGCTATTAAAACGAGTCTGTTTCACTGAACGGGACGAGAACGCGACGTACGGATGCTACAACAGTGTTAGGAGTATGATACAGGCCATGCTACCTATTTTTAAAATATTTTATTTGACTTTATATGTCATATTAAAAAAATGCAGATGTCAGATATAATGCAGTTATATAACATGAAAGTGCACGGATTCTCATAACTAGCCGGGATAAATCATAAACAGGAATCAAGACGGGTTTCCAGTATGCGGGTCGGGTCGGATGTAAACACGGATACCAATTTCACTATTCACACCCAAAACACAAAAAATCAAGAAATATCCATAAATAAAGAAATACCCAAAAGAACTGGTATAAATGAACTAAAGTGTTACACCTTCAATCGGCCGGGTGGGCAGTGGGGGTGTCGCTAGGTGCATTTTCAATTGTTCGAAAGCGATCTGACATTCCTCCGACCATTCGAACCTTGGGATCTTTCTCAGGGCTTTGAAGAATGTGAGGCACTTTTCTCCGGACCTTGAAATGAAGCAACTCAGAGCGGCTACTCTCACAGTGAGCCGCATGATTTCGACGTTGGTCTTTGGCGAGGTCATGTTGAGGATGGCGCTGATTTTCTCTGGGTTAGCCTCGATTCCTCGGTGGGTAACGATGAACCCGAGGAACTTTCCACGAGTGATCCCGAACGCGCACTTGGCGGGATTCAGGTTCATTTTGTATTTGCGGAGGATGTCGAAAGTCTCGCCAAGATCTTTGGCGTGCTCATCTGACGAGGTCGACTTAATGAGCATGTCGTCGACGTAAACCTCTATGTTCCTCCCGATCTATGGTTTGAACATCCTGTTGACCAAGCATTGGTACATAGCCCCGGCGTTTTTGAGACCGAAGGGCATCACTTTATAGCAGTATACCCCCTGGTCCGTTGTGAATGCGGTGAGCTCTTCGTCTGCCGGGTTCATACGGATCTGGTTGTAGCCGGAGAAAGCGTCCATGAAGCTGAGTAATTCGTGGCCTGCCGAGCTGTCGACGGGTTGATCTATCCAAAGGAGGGGATAGTTGTCTTTTGGGCAGGCCTTGTTGAGATCTGTAAAGTCGACGCACATGCGCCACTTCCCGCTTGCTTTTTTAACCATTACCACATTCGCCCGCCATTCTGAGTATGCCACGTTTCGAATGAAGTTGGCTGCAAGCAATCTGTCAACTTCATCCTCGATCGCCTTTTGTTTGATTGGCGCGAAACTTCGTTTCTTCTGCGTGACGAGTCGGACTGTCGGGTCGACTCCGAGCTTATATGAAATTACTTTGGGGTCGATCCCGGGCATGTCGGCGGGCGCCCAAGCGAACACGTCCGAGTTTCTTCTGAGGAAATGTATCAAGTCGTCGCGCCGGGCCTCCGTTAAGAGTGACCCGATTTGGACGGTTCGTTCACTATCCCCTTCGACGAGGGGGACCTCCGTTAGCGGCTCCACCGAGGCCCCTCGGATTTCTTTTTGTTCGTCCTGAGTATCCAAGGACCCTTGGAAATCACCCGCGCTTTCAAGGTCGCCGCTTCGTTCCTCGGGCGTGGTTGTCGCTGTAAAGAAATCTTTGCGGTTTGCTAGTTCCCGTAGGCCCGGCCTATTTCCCTTTGGCCGAGTAGAAACTTGATTGCGAGGTGGTAGGTCGAGATCTGGGCCCGAAGGGAGTTTAGCGTCGGGCGTCCCAAGAGGATATTGTAGGTCGATGGAATCCTAGCGACGATGAACTCCACAGGTACGGTTCGCGTACAACCTGCCTCCCTGATGTTAAGTATGAGAGTGGCCACTCTTTCTGCTGGGATGGAGTGGTTAGTAAACCCCGACAGAATGTGGGCGGTCGGCCTAAGGTCCGACGGGCCAAGCCCCATATATAAAAAGCAGTCATAGAAAAGAATATCTGCCGAGCTTCCCGAATCGACCAGTATCCTTTGAACCTCGTAGTGGTGGACCCATGCTGTAATCACCAGAGGGTCATTGTGAGGCAAGGATATCCCGTGGAGGTCCTCGTCAGTGAAGGTGATGGGCTCGGCCGCCTTGCTTTTCTTCCGGGGCTGGTTGCTAGTCCCCTCGACCGGCAGGAGGCGTCGAATCTCACCGGCTCCAGGCGCACTCCCCGTTGATACGACCATGATTTGGCCGATCGTCAACTCGTCGGGAGGGGGATGGTTCTCTTACTCCCGGTCTGCTTGCCGTTTTTCCCGCAAGTACTTGGCCAGGTGCCTTGAGCGAATCAACTCCTCGATGTATTCGCGGAGCTGTTTGTAGTTCTCGGTAGGGTGTCCCTGCGACGTGTGGAAGGCGCAGTAAGGACCTCGTGTCCGTTTAGCCGCTCTACTGGTGATCGGAAGGAGCTTGAAAAATCGCTCGCCCTTTACCTCCTCCAACAGCTCAGTCTGGGAGATATTGAGCGGAGTATAATCCTGGAACTTCGAGGAATATGGCTTTGGCCGGTCAACCTTCTTCTTCTCTTCTCTACCCCTTTTCTTTTGATCGGCCTGGTCGCTCCGGGGCATGTTCGCATTTACCTCGGACTCGAGCCGGACTTCTCGCTCGGTCCAGGTTTTGACCTCGGCCACGGTCTTAGGTTGTGCTAATGCAAAGGAGCGGAGCCACTCCTTGTGCCTAAGACCCGACCTAAGGGCCGTGATGACAGTTTCGTCCCGGTGCTCTGGGACCTCAAAAAGAGTGTTGTAGAAGCGGGTGACGTATTCTTTGAAGGATTCCTTGTCCCCGCTCTTTATAGTGAAGAGGTAATCGACGGTCCGCTTCTGCCGTCCGTTCCCGACGAAATGCCCGAGGAACTGGGCGGCCAGCACATCGAAGGTAGAGATGGAGCATGGCATGAGCCCTCGGAACTAATCTCGTCCGGCGCGGATGAGAGTGGCGGGGAACGCTCGGCAGTGGGCAGTGTCAGAGTTGTCCTGGAAGCTCATCCCCGCTGTGAATGCGTCTAGGTGGTCTTTCGGGTCGGACTTTCCATCGAAGAGGGCCACGTTTGGAGGCTTGTTTCTGGAGGAGACGCGGACAACGAGCAGTTCTTCAGTGAAGGGCTTCGTAAGTGAGTCGGCGGTATACCTAGCCCCCTCGCTCGAAGGACGACCTTCTCGATGTATACCCTCGATTTTCTTTCCGAGGGCATCGAGACGGTCGTGGTACCCCAAGGATTCGGCGTACTCAGAGTTATAGCCTCTCCCGCTGGCGACTTGCGCCTGGCTGTGATTTCGGTTCCTTCTATGAGGTTCCTCAGGTCCCCTGGTGAGGTTGTTCATGAGTTATCACGGTGAGCGTCGTCCATGCGCGCCCGTCGAGGGAGAGGGTGCCGGCCATGCCTGGGAGCAGGTGAACTGACCGACACCTCCTCGGGAGGGACAGGAGCGCGACAGGCCTCAGGGCGAGGCGCTCTTTCGCGCGACCCCGACGTAGAGCTGTGAGGCACCCAGCGGGTCATTGAATTGGTCGCCGTGGAGGTCCTGTGGCCGGTAGAGATAGCGAGACGGTGTTCATTCGTGCCGGTGTGGGCAGTGTCATCTCCCCTTCTGCGGAGGTCACGGTCCTGAGATGGGGGAACGGTGACCTGGGGGACTCGTCCAGCTGTTTGGACAAGGACATCTATGATGGACGTGAGCCTGTCGATCCGTACAGACAGGGCGTGAACGGCGTTAGGGGGAGGAGAGGATCCGTCTGCGCCTCCATTGTGGGGATGACGGCGACTTGTGCTGGGATCGTCGCGATGTTCACTCACCATCAGTTCGAGATCGGAAGATCAACTTTCGATGAGTGGAATTTTCGGTTTCCCACAGACAGCGTCAACTGATGGAGCTCTGGATCTCCTTCAGATGTTGTCTTCCAACGATCTGCCGACATCGTTAGCGAACGACTGAGATTGGGTATGAGGATTGTCTCCTGAGGTGTGTGGATCTCAATGGGTTTGGTTTGGTGTGAAGCCGAGCTACCTGCAAAGAAGTCCCCGGGTGGTTGTACACCGTGGACCCTCCGACGATCAAGTTAGTCGAGATATTTGGGCAGAGTAACGGCCTATTGGATAAGAATTGCCTTACCTGAGTCGTCTGAGAGAGGGTTTATATAGCGGCTGCCATGGGCTAGCTGGCGCGAGATCCTCGCCGGCCGTTACGCCCCCGGCGTTATGCCTACGTGAATGGCGGGATCCCCCATTAATGACGAGATACGCTCGTTAATAGGGGGAACGTGATAGCGTGGAACGCGGGATTGTGGAGCGGCGGATATCTCGCGTCTGGCGAGATTCGCGAAGCCGTGGTGGAGGTGCCTGTGACCCGCGTTTTAGGTCGCCCGATAGAACCGAGGAAGCCTAACTCGGCGAGAGACCTAAAGGAGGGCGGGAGGCCGAGCTAGTTCGGTTCCGTGATAGCTCGGAGGCAAAGGGCCGAGGCGTGTAGGAGGGCTCGGAGGCGAGCCAATGGCCGTTTGCATGGCGAGCGTAGGAAAGTTCGGGGGATTCTCGGAGGTCGGGTCCAGGCAACGGGACGATAGTCCGGAGGACGCCTTCAATGTATAGCCCTTGCCCTGTTTCCGTATGCATCGGGACACGTCATCTGCCGCGTGTCACGATCCGGGAAGTTACTACTTATGAGCATTATCAGGAAGTGACCATGTCACTGCATTCAAAAGGATAATGCCATCGTACTTGTATCTGCGCACAGGCATAGGAAAGTTCTTCTCGTTAGATATTCGTGGGCTTTGGCCTCTTTGAGAACTTTTTCCCAGGCTAATTTAGAGTTTGACCAGGTCTCCTCCTAGGAGGCTGTTTGGTTGCAGGATTATGGAATTTGGATTCCAAAATAGTACGGTTGAGATTTCTGGATTTGGTAATTTGTTATTTGGTTGGTTTTGGATTCCTAGTATTGGATTTATAAATCTCTGTAATCTTTGTTTGGTTGGTATAAAAAAAAGTGGGATTGGGATTTGGATTTGAGGATTTTAGAGAGAGATAGAGAGAGAGGGGATTGTTAAATAAATAAAGTGCATGGGCCCCGTCTAAAAGTACAATGAATAGTACCAAATCCTTAAAAATCCTTGAAAATTTTTAGGATTCCATAATCCTTGTTTTGTGGTGGGCCCTCCATAAAAAACAAAGGAATCCTAGAAATCCTAATCTTGCAACCAAACACAAAATTATGGAATTCTAGGATTCCACAATCCAAAATCCAAATCCAAATCCAAACTCATAATCCTGCAACCAAACAGGCCCTAAAGGATTTGATATTGAATTCTTGAATTTTGCTTTGGTGCACCCGCTCTTTTCCTTTGAAAAAGATGACAATAAAAGATTCCGGTATATCCAATGAATATGCGACACGTGCCAGCTATTTTTCACTAACGGCGTCTATTCTCGAAGCTGTTATCATGTGTCATTCAATTGCCATCAATTCTCTCTGTCTTATGCCAGCTCTCAACCCATTTTTTCCCTTTCTCCCTTTCCCATTGTTTTTCCCTTTATTTCTTTCTTTCCTATTTTTTTTTCCTGCATCACTCTTGAGTTCCAACCTATCCATTGATATTTTGCCCCCATAAATAATAAAATTGTTATGTCACGGAAAACTCCGTAGAAATAAAATTATGATACAAATTATACAAGAACTCAAATAAGTCTATACCAAAATTCTATATCAAAATCCAAATCCAGCATCTAAGTCCGAGTCCAAATCAGGCATCTAAGTCCGAGTCCAAATCCAAATCCAGCATATAAGTCCGAGTCCGTGTCCAAATCCAAAGAATTGTCCGACAATGAATGTAAATGTAATATTTTGAAAGATAACTATAGTATTTTACAAAGTAAATGGAGTGGTTTATCTGAAAGGGCGGTATTGACATAAAACAATATTAAAGGTATTATAAGAAGTTAAAGAAAAGAATTTTTAAGTTTAGGAAGTTTTTCATAATTTTTTCCGGATCAGGGACCTAAAACCGTTGCTTCTCAAACCTAGGGACTTTTCTCAAAACGTAAACGAGGCCTCGGGCCTTGATCTCTGCCCCAAACCATGGCCAATCTAAGAAGTGAGCTGCTTCGTGTGGAATTCGAAGCCCCGCCTATTGACTGACCGACTCCAATTAATCCCAAGAAAGAAGAAGAAGAAGAAGAAGAGCGAACCCTAACACCCTCATGCTTTCTAATTACCATTCCTTAGAGAGAGAAATCCCCCTTTTCATCAATCGCGTTTCATTCATTTTTGGATTCGTGTTCCTCACAAATCGATTTCTTCATAGATTCATATTTAATTCAGAAACGAATCTCTATGGGAAATAAAGGATTTGTTATTAATTCCTTTGGATTTGGATTTGGATTGATTGATCGCCGGCCCCGGCCTCGTCTGATCTGATCTGATGCAGCAGCAACATTTCGTCAAGGTAATCAATCTCCTCCTCCTCCTCCTTTTTTTTTGTTTTTTCCCCATATCATCATTGAAAACCCATGCCTCAATACAAAAAAAATGCATTTAATTATCATCAAGAGCCAAGCTTTGCCATTACTTTATTTATTCATGCTGTCTGTCTATTTCATCTGCTAATGGATATAACAACAAACGAATGGGACCATTTGCTCATGGAAGTTTGTATTTCATCTGCATATCACCAAGGGGATGCCATCCTAATCCAGAACTTGACATATAATGTTAATCCCAAGTCATTTGACATTGATATTTTTCTTAACAGCGTTCGCCAAAACTAGCATTTGCAATACTAGAATTAGAATATCGTCACTCGAGTTATAGTACAAAAATACAAAAATGAGAAGACGCATCACTCTCAAAATCACCACATACCACCAAAATTTCTACACTTGCAGAGTATACATAATCGATCAACACATCAATCAACCATCCCACCACTGGCTTGTGCCGCTTCTGCCAACCTCTTGCTGATCGCTGATCCACCTCTTGACAACCGTGGCACCGCCGCCCCCACCCTTCGATCAGCTACCGTTGCCGCACCCGACCAGCGACCTACTGCCGTTGCCCACTGACCATTTTTTCTAACACTATTGTTATTTTCCCAAATCACACATGGATTTAAAAATCAAATAATTAACATTTTTAATAGAAAAGAATTATATCAAAATTAGGGTCAATTCATTTGTAAATTCTCAATTATAAAATTACTTAGAACCTACATCCTGTAACTATTGTGTTTGTTTATGTGCTTCCAAAATACAACCAAGGACGTATATGTATCACAAAATATAACTATTGTAATGAGCAATACCTCAGTTGTCTCGGTGGTTTTCACTGATTTTTTTTATTTAAAAAAATACCTCAATTGGTATGACACTTCCCCGCATGGGGAGAGTGCGGGGTTCGATCCCCATGAGGGAAAGTAGCCACAATTTAATGCTTTCGGGGAAAATTCTTGGTCCCCATGGGTGCGTGTGTGTTGTGCGCGTGGGTGTGTCGTGCGCTTGCGTGTTGTGTGTGTGGGTGTGTTGTGCGTGTGGGTTAGGCTTACGAGCCATAACCAAAATAAAAAAATAAAACTATCGTCATCATCTAACCCTTTCTGCCACCCGGCTTAGATTACATGGATTTAGGAATGAATTCCTGGCTAAGTATGGTAAGAGGTCTTTCTATCAAGCTTAGAAATCTACAAGGCCAGTTGGCAGGTTAGAATGCATGGCTTCTTACTCTGCCTCCAAAATTCTCTTATTAAGGCTTAGAGTCTAGAAGATAGTTTGGTATGGAAAATTATATTCTATTACTAAGCACAACCAGAGCATGCACTAAGAATACCATGCACTAAGCATGCCCTAAGTGTATTGTTTGAGGCAAATCCCATTTAAGAAAGCGTCCGACGGAGCAAGTTAAGCGACAAAATTATATATATATATATATATATATATATATATATATATATATATATATATAGATAGATAGATAGATAGAGAGAGAGAGAGAGACCATAAGAGGGAATTTCCTCCTATGGCGTTGAAAAAATACACCCTTCACGATTTTTTTCGACGATCGGCACCCATCATCATCATCTTTATTATCCAAAATGTGGATATACCAAATTTTACGTGATTCTACCATTATTTCACCGTTGAATTAGCAATGTAAAAAGTTCTATTGTCGGTATACTGTTAATTTTACTCCCACTAAATCAACGGTGAAAAGTGGTAGAATCATGTAAAATTTGGTATATCCACATATTAGATGATAAAAATAAAGATGATGAATGTTGATCGCCGAAAAAACCCGTGGATGGTGTATTTTTTCGACGCCGTAGGAGGAAACTCCTTCTTATGGAACCTCTCTCTCTCTCTCTCTCTATATATATATATATATATATATATATATATATATATATATGGGAGTGATCTATTGCAAACCGGTCCGCGTTTTTTAAAAACGGGAACTCTCAATTTACAATATATTTTAACAATCCGATCCGTTCAAGTTAATCATTCTGCCCTCAAAAATATGTGTATGAAAAATCAAAATATTTGAAGATCTCTAACCTATGTATTGATGGGTGCAAAAATGAACATTTTTCGATTATGCAATATAAACTTCATTCGATACATAGGTTAAAGGTATTCAAATCTTTTGATTTTTCATACACATATATTTAAGGGTTTGGTGATCAACTTGAACAGATCGGATCATTAAAATATGCCGTAGATCGAGAGTTCTCGTTTTTAAAAAACGCGGACCAGTTTGCAATGGGTCACACATATGGGGATATGATCCTATGAGGTCCGGCCTCGTTTTTTATTTTATGGTCCGCTTTTAAAACACACAATCCGTTGTGTTTTTCATCGATACACACCGCTCATCGTGATTTATACATTTTAGATAGGTTATGTACCAAATTTTACAACATTTAAAGACCTCTAACTAATCCATCAAATAGACTAAAAAATCGACGGTTTTACGATGCATGAAAAACAAGATCGCTTGATGGATATGTTAGAGGTCTCCAAATCTAATGAAACTTTATACGTAACCTATCTAATACAAGTAGATCAAAATGACCGGTACGGATTCGGTGTGTGTTTAAAAGTTTGGTCTCAAAATGAGAACCGGCCTCATAGGATCATCTTCCTATATATATGTATAACAACCCGTGTGAGGGAATGGTACTTAAACCACCTGGAAAAAGTACCTAAACTGAAAGATAATACCTAAAACCCATTTCTAAATCCTTAGTAATATCTGAAAAGCAAATAAACAAAAACAAGATCTGGTTTATAACTTGATTCTAAAATAGAATAAATGTAATAAAGGAGCAAGTACTTGAACTTACTAGCAAGGTGGGGGTGTTTTTTGTTAGAGGTGGCGAGTGAGAGTGGCGCAGGAGGTTGGGGGTGGCAATGAAAATGATGAAAGAAAAGGAGAGAGTGAGAGTGAGAGAAGACATACATGGATCCCTCTATCTTTGTTAGATGGCAAAGTAAAATCCTAAAATTATTCTCACCCTAATTTTGATAGTTGCTTGGCTAGGAAAACATCTCGCCTTGTGCCTGAGTCTCCATGATCCTCGCCTTCCAACCTATGAGTAACACTAATGATAAATCATTTCATATTCTATCAACAACTACCTATGTTAATTGGTTGCAAATTATTAGTTTTCCCCTTCTTCTCATAGACAGTCGATTTGGCATAATTTATAGGTGTAGGTGTTTTTCTTGACTTGACTAATGTGCTTTGTGTGACGGGACATTATTAGTCTAAAAGCACCAATTACCTAAACCACATAATAGCATTGACAGTTTTAACCATTTTGATTTTCATCTTCCCCCCGGTATAGATGGTAGATGGGAAATCTTCATATACTGTGGATGAAGCACTAATGTCTATGGGATTCGGATACTTCCAAGCGTTTCTCCTTGCTTATGCTGGGATGGGTTGGATTTCAGAAGCAATGGAAATGATGCTTCTCTCATTTGTTGGGCCAGCTGTTCAATTGGAGTGGAAGCTTTCTTCCCATGAGGAGAGCCTAATTACAAAGTGTAGTTTTTGCTGGAATGCTAATTGGAGCATCCTCTTGGGGCATGGTTTCAGACAACTATGGAAGGAAGGAGGTAAGTCCTTCTCGAGTTTCTTGAAGTGGGTTGGCCCATCATATATGTTTTTTAAAAATGTTTTTCCTTAATATTCTTTACCGTTTTCTTTTTCAACCGCCTTTTGATTTCTCTGTTAAACTTGTTCCTTATTGTGAGGTTAACTCAGTGATGCAGGAAAGAGAGATTCCTTCAGAAAAGAGACCTATAGAATTCCATACAAACCTTTGGATTGCCATGTAGATCTGTTATTCCAAAATTTGTAAAATCAACAGCAATGTGGAGAGCAATCTAACAGAATTGTATGTGCTTTGGCATAGATTGTTAAACATAAATAATTATTTCTATTAAACACAATTTTGCCATTTATTACTCATGGTTGGTTCTCATACAATATCTTGCTTCTAACATTTTGCATACTCCTCTACCTTCACACTTGTTCAGGATGGGATTCCTCTTTACATCAATTGTTACTAGTGTTGCCGGTTTTCTTAGTGCCTTTGCTCCCAACTATATTTCTTTGATTATTCTTCGTTTTATTGTCGGTATTGGATTTGGGAGGTGGGCATGTTCTTTCTTCTTGGTTTCTGGAGTTCATTCCTGCACCAAATAGAGGTACATGGATGGTAGTGTTTTCGGGTTTTTGGACCGTGGGCACAATCTTGGAGGCTTTGCTTGCATGGGTATAGCTGTCTTATAAACTTGCTATTTTGTAGGCATAGTTTTTTCCTTGTTCCTGATATATTCTATCTCCTAGACATCGAACTATTCATTTGTTAGGTAGCTAGGTGTATGGGAATTCCTTGGTTATATTTGCAGTGTAACACACAACTTAAACTCCACCTTTGCCGTATATAATGCGACTTGTATATCATGTTGGCGGTCTTGAGCCTGGGAAAAGGATTTGTATTAGTCTGCAGTCTAAAACACGGTGAGGCTTCCTTAAATGCACCATAAATAGCTGGACTGCATCCTATTGCAATGATAAAAAGATCAAGGATGCTGAGACAGGTGTTGTTGCAATAACATCATTTTGTAGAGTCTGCTTGAAGAATATAACTTTTCAAAACCCATTGAGGCATCATATCACCTCGAAAAGAACAACATTAGTATTTTTTTAAAAAAATATTTGTTTCTTATGTCTATCTAACCTTTTTTTAGCCCCAGATTTTCATAATTTTAGTAGGTTCTTTAAATCATTCAAGTTGGCTCTGATGAAGACCTTATGACTTTTCATCTAATTGGAAAATGCTGTTTTGGAGTTTTATCAACAATTTACTTGATTCGACGGGGATCCAGTATTTTCTGAATCGGTCAGGTTTTACCCTAACCAACAAGCACAACAGGTTTTTATTAGGCATTAAGATGGATTTACGGTGAGTTTACTCCCTCATCCCAACCAACCATCGTGTTTCCAATCTTCATATTTATTTTAGATTCCCAGTCCAAGAGTATTTTTACACTGAAATGGATCCAAAATGCATATTCCAAATTCGGAAGATGAATTCCAGTTAAGATGGCACAAAGCTTCTTAGTCGCCGACGCATGCTTTCTCTTGAGCATTCTTCATGGTGCCTCTCTATCGTAGCATAGTGCAACGTTGAATGGCATTAAAACCTAGGCTTAAATCCAGAAAACTACCAAATAGTTTTCCGGTTTGGCAACTAACTACCAAATAGTCTTAAAATTACGAGAAACTACCAAAGTTAACTGTAACACTTCAGCCCTAACGGTGCCACATCATCGCCACGTCAGCACTGTTAATTAAATTGCCACATCATCAAAAAAATAACAAAAATCCCAAAACTACCCTTCTTCATCCTATCTCTAACCCTAGCCCTAAAACCCTAACCTAGCCGCCGGCACCATCAACGCCTTCTTCCTCCGCCACCATCGCTGCCGCCGCACCGACCGTCTCCTTCGACCTAGCGTCCTCCGTCAAAACCATCGTTCTCTCTCATCATCATCGCCTTCCTCAATTCCCCTCATCAATACCAATGATTTGATCTCTAACTCCGCCGACCTAGCCTCCTCGTCGCCACCATCCAAACTACCTCACCGTCGCTGCCCTAGCCTCCATGAGGCATCCCATTCATCATCATCTTCTTCTACCTTAAATCTTAACCCTAACCCTAACCACCCCGCTGCCCGCCCCTCTCTTTCACAGCCGATGGCCTCCTAGCCACCTCGCCGCCACCGCTCTAGCCGCCTCGCTGTGTCGTCATCGTCTTCTCCTCGTCCTTCCATTTGCTAACCCAAACCCTAACCCTAGTTCTAACCCTAGCCACCGCCGGCCGCCCTTCTCTCTTGCCGCCGCCACCATAGCCACTTCTTCCCATCCTCCATCGCCTCCACCATCGACCACCTCCATAATCGGCGTGCATATTAATTAATTAACAATTAATAATAATAATAATAACAATTAATAATTATCTAGTTTAAATGAAGGGTAAAATACTACACAGTTAACCCCGTTGGACCGTTAACAATGGTAGTTTCTCGTAATTTTGAATCTTTTTGGTAGTTAGTTGCCAAACAGGAAAACTATTTGGTAGTTTTCTGGATTTAAGCCTTAAAACCTAATACGAAAAGGATTTTTGGTGGACTTGTGCATGTTTTTGTATACTTCTCACTTTGCTGCAACGTGGTAGTGCTTTGGGGAGAAAATGGCTCTAGCCAGTCAACTGCAATTTGGTGGATTATTTGGGTGCAACTATTGACAAAAAAATCGATTGGTTTGGGTATGGTCAAGGCTTATGGTCTAATGTATGGTGCGTGGAACCTAGAGAGGGCATTCAAATGCAAACCATCTTTCACAACAGCCATTTTGGTATATTGCCTCAAAGGGGTTCGAAAACTTTTGTTTGTTATAGCAATTGTTTCTTACTTTGGACTGCAGAACAATATTTTGGCATACATTCACTCCCTGATTTAGGTTGTTGTTAGATATCTTCACTTGAAACGAAACCATTGCAGTATTCTATTGTACAGAGATGGGGAACATGGGATTTAAGCTTTTAATTTGGGTTGGTGGGTATTCTTAGAGCTGCTTCGGAGCTGGGATCCTTGGGTACTTGAGCAAAATGCTGAGTAGAGGTTAAATATAACATTGGGAAATTTATTCGAAGTAATTAAGAGCAATAGGGGACCTTTGAGCAATTATTAATATTTGAGGACTATATATGAAAATGAGGAAGTTTAGGGAGGCTTAAATTCATGATCTTCTATGAAAGTGGCTACTGATATTGTCTTCTTTGCCGTCATTTCCTCTTTTGTCAAAGTAGAAGGTCGCTCTGTATGTAACACCTGAAGTTTCCTCAGACCTATATGTTATTTGTTAAACTATTATAGAAAAGCATATAGGAAAAATGCTCCTCTCTCTCTCTCTCTCTCTCTCTCTCTCTCTGTGTGTGTGTGTGTGTGTGTGTGTGTGTCAAGTTTCATTCACATTGCACCCCTTTTGTTCATAACTGTCAAATAACTTTTTCATATTGGAAAAGCCAATCCTAGGCCTAAATTGCTATATCGATTATGAGGTGCTATTTTTATCCGATGAGACTATTTTGTACTTCAATGATGCTGTTAGTTGCTAAGATTTGCATGTCAATGTTTGTCTAAATGATACTAATACTGTTACCAGTTGCATGATACCATTACAAAATTTCTGCTGCTGATATTCCGGTCAAGATACTTGCTGGAAACTAACTATTTTACTGAAAAGGTCTGAAAGGCCTGATATTTCTTTACCAAATAATTGCAGGTTGTGATGCCAAGTGGGGGTTGGAGATGGCTACAAGTGGGGGTTGGAGATGGCTACTGGGATTGTCTTCTCTGCCGTCATTTCTTCTTCTGTTATTTTACGGTGCGACACCTGAGTCACCAAGGTACCTATGTATGAAAGGCCTGATATCTGAGGCAATGCATATTTTAGAGAAAATGGCTTGAGTGAACGACGTGTCTCTCCCTTCTGGCATGCCGGTTTCCGATGGTATCATTGAGCGTGAGGAAATTATTCCTAATCCATCTGAGGAAGCCACACACTTTATTACAGTTCCCACCAAGCAAAGTATCACCATTGACAAAGAATTTAAAGCAGGAGGATTAATCAGTAAACTGTTCAACCTTCTCTCCCCAAAATTGATCAAATCGACTCTTCTTCTTTGGATGGTTTTCTTTGGTAATGCATTTTCATACTATGGGGTGGTCTTGCTGACTTCCGAATTGAGCAACCAAAACAATAGTTGCACATCAGAGTTGCGGCATTCAGGCTCCCCTGGAGATGCCCTCCTCTATAAAGACGTGCTTATCACTAGCTTAGCTGGTAAAATCATAAGGAATACATGTGATTTTGTCAATTTATATATGAAATTAAAATGCATTTCTCTTCTGTCTATAGAGGCTTCATTTTTCAATTTTTTTCGTTTCAGAGATTCCTGGTCTTCTTTTATCAGCTGCAATTGCGGATAGAATTGGTCGAAAGTTGTCGATGGCGGCTATGCTTTTCATAAGTTGTGTTTTCTTATTGCTGCTTGTAATTTCATCAGAAAGAATTACTAACAACAACGCTTCTGTTTGGTGCTAGGATATGCATCTCCAGAAGCTTCACCATCGTCTATATTGCTCCAGAGGTATGTATGAAATTTCCAAAAAATCTTTCTAGTGTCATTTGTCTGTATTTATGCTCCAGAGGTACATATGAAATTTCCCTGAAATCTTTCTAGTGCCATTTGTTGTACATATATATGTGTCATCCTACCTTGCCTGTTAACAATTTGTTGATAATTAGGTATATTCAGAAAAACAACACGAACCATATTCTATATTCTATTATGGAGTTGGCTGGCTTGTTCTCTCCTAGAATCCTGATAAAATGGTAAATTGGCTCAAACCAAAATTCAAAATACGTATTGGTTGGATCATATCAGGTTTTAAAGGTCCTGCACTGAGACCCCCCCCCCCCCCCCAAACAAAAAAAGGAGGGAAAAAACCCCTTCCCGGCGTCCCCGATTCACCCACCCAAAAGAAATGAGGGTGATATTTCTATTTTCCTCCACTGCTTTTGGATATAAGTATGATACTAATTAATGCTCATGATACCGAAACCAAAACATGTCATAGGCACCAACGAATGTATGTGTGAGAGATCACTAGGGTGATTCCATCTTTTGGTTTTCTCAATACTCGAGTCATTAGCTGCCCACCTCATAACTTTAAAGATGATGAGCTTTAAAGTGATGAGATGTGATGTGCATGCTAATCAATTTTAATGAAAGCATGCACCTCTCTATTTGATGTCACCCAATTACGTGTCACACAAGAGAAGGTATCCATATTCTAAAACTAGTTATTTTATGTGGTTAAACTTTTACATGTTTGTCACCCATTTTATAAATTAATTGATTAATATCGTTGAACACCTATTTATGGTTATAAAAATAAATAGTTTTAATAGTTGCTTATTATATGGTAATATCATAATTCACAACAAACAACGAGCAAATTAAATTTAATGCTAATTGTTTGCTATTGAGCATTAAAGTTCGACTATATTAACAGGTTAGACTACGGCAAGCTTTTATCCTGAACTTTTCCGTCCACTTGATTCCTTCTCTTCCATTTAACTCTGTCAAGCTTCATCTCCTCGATTAAGTTAATACATGATCTAGTTATTGCTAAATTTGGGTTGAAGGCTTGATGTTTCTCTTTGTACAAATTAGAAATAAAATAAATTAATTGGATGATATGAAAATTGAATAAAAATAATTTTGACAATAAACTATGATCATGATGTGCGCAAGCATCTTGTACTTTCAATGCTAGTCCCAAGTAAAGATAAAAGAGGAGTTCCATTAGTTAGGTGTTAGTCAATGCAAAACATAGTCGATGCTCCATAAGATGAATAATTTTGACAAGCTAGGCGAAAGATAATGAAAGAATTATTTTTCTTAAAGTGTCATCTGGAACCGAAACATTGCTAGCCACCACCAGGTTCAATCACAAGCAAGCAGGGATGGTTGAAGGTCCTGCATGTACCATCTTGGTCCTTATATGTTAAGTAGAATTAGATTATGGGGATATAAGAGAAATTGGAAAAAGAATCTTTATACTTGTTGGATTAATCACTTGAAATATAGGAATTCTTAATAGAAAAATGATGGAATTGGTAAATATAATAATTGGAAGAAGGATTAGTGTAGTTTATAAGAATCAAAATGAATAGGCAGAGATACAAGAAGGTTGAAAAATGAAAGGGACAAAAACAAAGCATGGTAATGGATGCAATCATGAAATATAAAATTACAGAATGTTGTAGATGTAAAAACTAAAAGGAGTAGAACAAAGCATAACATTAATAGTTAATTGGTATAATTTGTGCTTATGTACCATAAATAAGATTGTTGGTGCTTGGTCCAGACACATGCACGCGTACACACATGCACACTAAAAGAATATAATAACCACGCTCAACTATTTACTCCATATGAGGTTTGTCTTCTTAAAGATTTCATTTGAGGTGGATGGCTTTAGAAATATTGGAAGCTTAGGAATACCATTATTATTTATTTATTCTTACTTGTCATGCTAGTTTGGTAGTCTTTGCCTATGATATTATACTGATCCAGTTGCTGTGTTTAGGTATACCCAACCTCAGTGAGGAGTTGTGTGGGAATTGCAAGTGCTGTGGGAAGAGTGGGTGGAATGCTATGCCCACTTGTGGCCGTTGCTCTCATTCATGGCTGCCATCAGGCTACAGCGCTTCTGTTGTTTTAACTTGTCATCTTTTCCTTGGGAATGGCTGTTTGCTTCTTCCCTTCCGAAACCAGTGGCCGGGGACTGGCCAATTAAAATTTAGTAACAAAAGATATCATACCAGCACTTGTAACATGTAACTATTCATGCAACATTCATTATTACTCTTCGTTCCACCTATGCATGCAGCAGATTGTAGGAAAGGCTGTTGGTGGAGCATGTCTTGACCCCAGCTCAGGGTTGTATGCTCTTAGGCCCGATGTTATTAGAGTTCTGCAAAAGAAAGAAATGTTGCATTTTACAGTCATATTTACTTGTAATGCTCGTCTTTCTAATACATCTAATAGAAGTAAATATTATGCACCAGTCATCATTATTATGTTATGCGCATTGCTGCTGTTCACCTTTACATATTGCTCTTCTGCAGGCACGCACTCTTGATTCTCCCTCTTTTTAACTAAAAAGGGGAAAAACCAAAACCATCTTTGCTGATTGCCTCAATAAAAAACTTATAGACGCAAAAGAATGTTAATCCATTCTCAAACTGGGGGGAAAAGGTGATATATTCTTCCTTCATGAACCATAGTTACAAATCAACATCCAACCTAATCTTTGAATAGCCAAGCCCAATAATAACAAAACCATGCTGTAGGGCACTTCATGCATAATCAGCTTTTTTTGAATCCTCAACAACAAAATGAACAGTCGAGGTAGCAATCATTCCCATTAGCGGATATGGAGTTCAACAAATATATCAAATGAAGAGTTCTATCATGGCTTCTCAAGGCATTGTAAATAAAATATTTCGGTACCATGATTTTTTGGAAAAACATACAAGATAATGTTGCAGAAAATATGGATTCAAGTGCGGTACAATAGTAGTCCCAACTACAAATCCGAGCTAATCATAAAAACAGTCTCCTGCACCTGCCACAAACCGAAACAAATTGATTTGACAGACGGTCACATAGCAGAAACATAACCAAACGAAGGACATACTTTGCCTGCAAGAGACCATAAACGGAATGACGTTGGAAGCCTGGTACATTCAGGTAGGAAAAAGAAAGAAAGAAAAGAAGTTTTTGCATGCAGGTAGCTCACCATTAGAGATACACGGACTCTCCATGGAAGATGATGCACAAACATCCTCAATATCGTCTATGCCGGCCTGAATCTTCACCGTATTTATGCTCGAAATTATCTCGTCCTGAATGATGATACCTTCTCTTGGTGTCATCATAGATCTCTTCATCTTCACTGCGCTTTCTGCTACCATGCTTTCTATCATCAGTTCGATGTTCTTTCACTGCCTGTTTCTCTCTGTTTCTTTCCTCTTCTGAGCTTCTAATACGATTTGCATGACCTCTGCTATCACTCTCTTTCTTTCTCTCCTCTCTTAAACCATCCACACGCTTAGATTTCGAATCCGGTGCAAGCTCTTCTTCAACTTCTCTCCTTTTGATTCGCTCATGAGTATCCTTGCCATGCCCTCTGCTATCACTCTCTTTTTTTCTCTCCTCTCTTAAACCATCAACACGTTTAGATTTCGAATCCGGTGCAAGCTCTTCTTCAACTTCTCTCCTTTTGATTCCCTCACGAGTATCCTTGCCATGCCCTCTGCTATCACGCTCTATTCTTCCCTCCTCTCTTAAACCATCAGCATGTTTAGATTTCGAATCCGGTGCAAGCTCTTCTTCAACTTCTCTCCTTTTGATTCCCTCATGAGAATCCTTGCCATGCCGCCTAGGTTTGTAACGATCATTTATCTTAGATGTTTTCAAGGAATCAGAGAGTCTGCTCTTACCAACATCATCATCATCATCATCAGTGATTTGACTGGCAGTTCTTTCTTTTGCGCCATCATTCCTTCCATCAGTCCTATATCCAAAGCCTTGTTCTTTTAAATCAAACCCATGTTTTTCGGCGATTTTGGCATGGGATCTGTCATCTTTTCTACTGGCATGCCTTGCTTGGCGGCGGTAGCTGCTATCATCAGAATCGGTGTCACTACTGTAATCAGACTCGGAGCTATTGATGCTATCTTGCCGCTTCCTTCGATTACACTTCTCATGCTTCTCATTTCTCCGCACACTTTGATCAGTTTCATGCCTCCTACTACCGGGCCTGATATACTTCTCCATCCCCTTTTTCATGTTTATCTTCTCACCGTCACCTTCAGATTGCTCATCGTCAGAATCATGCCTTTTACTACTAGTATCATGTTTTTTGTTATGCATGGGCCGCGCGGCATATTTCTTTCCACTGTCACTATCCGAATTGAGGGTTTTGTGCCTTCTGCCATTACTTTTGTGTTCAACCTCCACCCTTCTTCTGTTTTTCTTCCGATGATCACCATCAGAATCAGAGTTGGATCTTGTTTTGTCTCCACCCAAATCCGAGTCTGAATCACTATCATGCCTCTTTCGTTTCTGGGAACGTTTTCTAGCATTTTCTTTGCTAGAATAACTATCAGAATCCGAACTAGCAGGTCCTTGGAGTTTACTTCCTTTCTTCAGCTTGCGTGAAACTTTTTGTAAGCTCTTTCTGCTGTTGGTATCAAAATCATCCTTGGACTCATGTCGACCAACAACTTCCCTTTGATTCTTTCCTCTCCCTTTATGCCTACTGCCACTATCGCTATCAGAACTATAATTGTACTTTCCCTTTCCAATCTCTTTATCGCCATCACCTTTCTTTCTTTCCCAGTTCTTCATCTCTTTTTTTGAATCCTTCACAATCTTGCTATCTTCAACTATCTGGCTTCCCTTCTTCAAGATCTCCCTTCCTTCGATCGCATGGTTACCGCTATGTTTCGACTCCTTATTTTGATATTGACCATCCTCGTCACTTTCTTCATTGTCAGAGTGATGTGTTTCATTCTCCTGTTCCTCTTCTTGAGGAACTTCATGTGCAGAAGGTTCCTCTGGAGGCTTGATCCCAAACGCAGCTCTGAGTGTTTCCATTTGTTTCTCTTTACGCGCAGCAACCTGATGCGTCTGTGTCTCCGAGAACCTGGAAAGTCACAACATAACAGCCGCAAATGAATTTCCAAAGGGAATTTTTAAATATCCAGGTACTCTAAAAAAAAGCAAATTCAACAGATTAGTTAAATGGCAACTGTAAACTATATATATCAAAAACTTCCATCATGAAGGTAAAGCCCATGTCAGACAAACTGCAACACTAGATCCACACCCCTCTGATGATGCAAAACACCAGTAATGTTATATTACATACAAATATTTTTTATTAAATTTTTCTGAAGCATTACATTCACTTATCCAACACTTTCTACACAGTATAATCTCTCTCTCTCTCTCTCTCTCTCTCTCTCTCACACACACACACACACACACACACAGAGTAGTTTGATGACAAAAGAAATTTGGACTAGCTGATATAAAAATGTAACAGAAGCCACGTAAAACTGCATGCACAAACTGAAACACGCTACACTATGAGAAGATGAAAGTGAAGATGGAAGATTTATCTATGTTACAGAAGATGAGAGGATGCATCAGTCTCTTAGACCCTGTCTGGGAATGGAGTTAAATTTTCTTAACCGGAGTTTCATAAAGTAAGCAAAACTTAACTCCAAAATGCTAACTTTGCCTGTTTGGCACTCATTTTGGAGTTGAGATGACTAACTCAAAAGTTGAGTCAACTGTAGTTATTCCAACTCCAAAGTTGAGTCGACTATAATTATCCCAACTCCAAAGCTGAGATATGTAGTTATCTCAACTCCAATCTAGCTTTGGTGAACTATATTTTCCCAAACATCTCTCTTAAAATGTAACCACTTAGGCCCTGTTCAGCAATGGAGTTGAGTTTAGATAACCGGAGTTTTATAAAGTCATCTAAATTTAACTCCAAAATCCTAACTATGCCATGTTTGGCTCTCATTTTGAAGTTTCGAAAACTCTGGTTATCTAAACTCCAATGTTGAGATAACCGGGGTTTACAAAACTCCAATCCAACTAGAGTTCTAAACTCCAAGGCCCTCTTTGGATATGAAGTTGGGGTAACTAAAGTTTATTTTTAAGTGGAGGTAGGAAGATACAAACTGTGGTCTCAAAGCTCCAAACTCCAAAAAAATGGAGTTTACAAAACTTTAATCAGATTGGAGTTGAGATAATTGCAGTTATCTCGACATTTGGGCTGAGATAACTGTAGTTATCTCGACTTTGGTTGGCAAATATCGTAAAGTAGGGATTATGGAGTTTGGTTTTGCTAACTTTATGAAACTGCGATTTAGAAAAGTTAACTCCATTCCCATACAGGGAATAAAAAAATGAGAAGAAAAAACACTCATTTTGGAGCACAGAAAACTCCAAAACAAAGCTTAGAAGTTTAGGGCCCTCTTTGAGAATGGAGTTAAGTTTTCTAACCTGCAGTTTGATAAAGTTAGCAAAACTTAACTCCAAATTGCTAACTTTGTCTTGTTTAGCAACCATTTTGGAGTTGAGATAACCTGACCAAAGTTTTGTAAACAACATTTTTGGAGTTTTGGAGCTTGCAAACCATAGATTGGATCCTCTACCTCCACTTAAAAATAAACCACGGTTATCCTAATTTCATATCCAAACATGGCCTAGATAGCTCCATTGCCAAACGCCTCGTTAAAGTTATGATTATCCTAACTCTATACCCAAACAGTTGCTTACAACAGGTTGGTTAACAAAAGTAATGAAATTACATAATACTAACGTTGACGTAGTAAAAAATAAATAAAATAAAATAAATTACCTGGGTGGTGGAGGAGCAGAAGAAGAAGCAGAAACAGCAGTACTACTAGTAGTGGTGGTAGTAGTATCCCTAGGTTGGGCGGAGAGGTCCCTGCGTGCTTGCTGGAGCTTCTCGGAGATCTCGGAGGCGGTGTAGCCTTGGTCGGCAAGGGTTTCCTGGAGCATGAGGAGCCTGAGCTCGACCTGTCGCTTGCGGTCGTGCTCCAATATCTCCTTGTTCGCCTTCTTGTTGTTCAGGCCGCCGCCGCCGCCATATGACCCATCTGCTGCTGGTGGTCCTGATGACGATGATGAAGATTTGGGCCTGACGAAGAACTTGTTGGTCTGGATGTATCCATTGGTTCCAGATCCCCTTGGGGTCTGCAGCCCTATCCCGTTGTACATCTCTCTCTCTCTCTCTCTCTCTCTCCTCTTGTTTATTAATTTGTATGTTAAAACCCTAGAAAATCAAATTCAATCAATTCATCACCACCAAACCCTAAAAACTAACAAACAAACAAACCCTAGAAAGAAGGAAATGAAGAAACAGGAGGAGCCACAAACCTAGACGATGGAGCGAATTCGATGTATCCTCGATTCTAGCGAGCTATTCCAATTCCAAAGAAGAAGAAATTGGGGATCTCTCCCTCCCTCTCTCTCTCTCTCTCGATCTCATCTTATATGTTGTCTCAATTTTCATCCGACGGTTCTGATGCAGCCTCTTCTTCCCAATAAATAAACGAGTTGAGTTTCGCTTCAAGCAAAAATGTTATCATACAGTTTATATTGCCAATTTTCATGATTAAAAATAAATAAAAATAAATTATCAGAAAAATATTTTATCTATGGGTACGGGTGTTTAAAAGTTTATAGCAATTTTTATGGGTAGGAATGTTACCCTGTTTTTCAGTTAAAAAAAAGAAAAGGATAAAAAGGCCAAAAAGAACTGAACCAACAATTTGAACATAGGGATTGAGAACAGCGTTGATTATTGCAACCACATGACTGCAAAGTTTTGACAACTTCAATCTTTTGACGGCAACACATAAATAAGAATAAAGGAGGAAAATTATGATCTTAATAAATACCCACACCACTTACATTGAAATAAATAATAAAGTGAGTGCGGATAAGTGCAAAATATTTTCCTGACCAATGTTAATCATATGTCAGATTAATATTTTATATTAATATTACCACATATACATTGATTTTGAATACTTATATAAATAATAAATAGTTAGTTAAAACTTTAAACTAATTAAATTAAATGTTATATTCTTTCCGTTGATATATGGATCGAAATAAATAAAGCTTTAGTGAACTAAGATAGAGTTTATGTCAACCAAATGCGTCTTTATTTAACGCTCATTTTGCTACTTCTGGTATAGAAAATAAGAATGCTTATCTCATATAGAAAAAAACGAAAGGCTATATCTTGTAGATAATAAAAGGTTTTGTGTATGAATACCATAGTTATTGATGATGGATTCAATAAGATATATTTGTCCTAGTGACCTTTTCGCTTTTTGTTCCCTGTAGAAATGGTGCAATGTGAAACTATTTAAATTCGTATTAAATTATATTTGGTTTTGATAATATTAAAACTTTTGACATAAATATACACTTATCAACATTATTCTCATAGTCAAGATATAGTTTCCAGGTCCATGCTATCATTCCGATAGGGGGCTGAGTATAATATTTCAGCCCTTGTCAATCATTGATGATGCTCAGAAGTAGTATTTTCTCAGATTACGACACGTGGCGGATGACATGTCCCGAAAGCTACAGAGGTGGAATAAATGAGTTGCATTAGGGACATTACTCGGGACCTCGTCTCGAGGAAGTGTCCGACCTTTTACGAGACCTCCCTGAGTACTTTCCACCTTCATCTAGCAAACTACCAATAGCTCGTCTTCGAGCTTCCTCGGTCTCCTCGCTCGTCTCCGAGCCATCTGTCAGGCCGAGCTTTCTCGGCCTCACTGCTCGTCTCCGAGCCATCTGACAGACCGAGCTTCCTTGGCTTCCCCGATCAACCGAGAGCGCGGAACCCAAGTGCCCCCGCAACGGCTCCGCGTATCTCGCTAGGACGAGATATGCGTCTCCCCACGTTCCGCGTCCCATGCTGGCGCGTCCACCCATTAATGGGCGTATCCCGCCATTAATGTGAGGACTGTAAGTCTACGGTAGCGCCCCGGCCGTCTACAGACGCCAAATGCGGAACAAAAACTTTTTAACTGGCGCTATCGTATACTTTAACCCGGATCTGCCATTATTGCTAAACTAACAAACTGTAAAGAGTGTAGAAAGGTTATACCGAACGATCCGACTCCTTCGTTCTTTAACCATCATCCCACGCTCCGTTGCGGCTGCTCCGATCTCGTCGATCTCCGATCTGCTCGTCCAGGTGGCACCACATCAACGATTCTTTAAACGGGCTCCCGCCTCTGAATCGAGGCAACTCGGTCGTCAAGTTTGCTAAAAGAGACGACCAAGATTGATGTAGAGAATGAGTGGAATAGTTTGTCTCGTTTCGTCCAAAACCATGGACGAACGGTTAATGAAGTTGCCGTGGGAATCGGGTGATGGAATGAAATGAGCTGTGAAATTCCATACACCGAAAACTATCATAATCTTTTTCTACTATCAATTGAGAGAGAGAGAGGAGGGGGCCGGCCATCTTATAGGAATGGGGGGGTGAGTGTAGGAGAGAGGAGAGTGACCACAAGAGAAAATATCTAGTGTGAACACAAATAAATATCTAGTGTGAACACAAATAAATATCTAGTGTGAACACACAGTGTGAACACAAAGAAAGCAACCAATGAAACAATAACACCTCATCGCTTCAAGAACCTTCTAGAAGTATCCACACTCTTTCAAAGAAAAGATAAATTCGTCTTTAACCGAATGTTAAAAGACGGCTGATAGAAAACTGGAAACTGGCAACTTCCAAAAGTGATCCCGAAACGAATTTCAGGATAACCCCGTAACTGTATAAATATACCCGCATTTGTATTACGACCGAATACAAATGCAACTGAGACAAAAATATTATATCTACTCAATATAATACTCGGATCTGGCTTAAACCAAAGCCGACCAGTATCATCTGCCCGAAATCTGACACGTGCGTAAACGCACGTGCATTTTCCGAACCCTGCCATAAAACCATACGGCCTCTACAACGTTTCGCCCGAACTTGGGAAACTGTCTGTGGGGGACTCTAATGACTCGTCAGTACCCTGGCAGTGGGTTTAACCACAAACCGTCAGCGGCACTAGCAATGCATAACGGCTGCCCATGGACTGAGTGAGTGGATTCCGTAACCCTGCCATAAAACCATACGGCCTCTACAACGTTTGTAAAACTATTGTGTTCGAGAAATAGCCTCAGTGAGTGGATTCGTCTAGATGTATCTTTTTATATCTCTCTTAATCTCAAGTTCGCGGAGAAAGCCATCTCCCGAATTGAGTAATACCTGTCTTAGAATATGTCTGGATATCTGATGGGACCTAGTTCATAAATGAACTCTTAATCCAAACTTCTTAGACTGTATCGATCTCTGAACCTAATCAGTATCCTGCACCAAGCCACCCACAGTATACTCTTGGACCACCTGTCCATAATACTGTCCCTCGTCAGAGGGAAAACTAAAACTCTGACAATCACTCTGTCATCCACGTCACCTTTGAAGCCTGGAATGATAATCGTCTCCCGAAGGAGGCTGCCGTCATCAAATCCGTAGAACATGTACTTATGTTCAAAAAATGCTTCCTTATGTTTCTCCAGGATTGGATTAATACAAACTTATCGCATCAAGTGAAAAAACAATATCTGGTGTGGTACTTGACATCTCATGATTGATTCAGTTGCCTAAGCAAGTGATCTGTCAATCATGACCATCCCTCTCCCCTTTAGTCTGTAAGACACCTTTAGAGAGGGTGACTCCATCACCTGCAGGTACACCACCATGCTAGGAGTCATCTATTCTAAAAACCATTAGAATACTGTCAAAGTACCCATATTGGGAAACTACCCAAATCCAGATCTAAAACCATAGATCCAGAAACCAGAATGTCAAATATTATATCCATATCCTGTCTGGAGAAACAACTGTGTGACGACCATAGTACAACCGATCGTAGTATAGGAATTTTACTTCCTACTCTGTGTATGTCATCCATATACCATGACATCACACCCTACTACCTTCTTAACAGATCCATCCCCTATTCTGATTGAAGTCAAACCCATGACTGTCACATCAAAAATAGATGATCTATATCCGCTATAACTGCTCAAGTCTATAAATAGACATAAGTATCTTGCCCACTATACTTCCGATGCTCCCACTGACTACGACAACCCTCCTACCGGGTCTCATAGCCTGGAACAACAGTAGTGTCAAGTCTGGGTAAACAAGAACCTCCCTGTCACCGTCCTTGAGGCTACCGGAGTACCTCTCGGGTGTCTGAGGTTACCCATCATATCTGCGGAGTGGCTAATGGAATGTCAAACCTGATTGAATATATAGGTCCTATTAAATTTTCCGTAATCGTTTGCGGTTCTGGAATCACTTCCAGTTCTACCGTACTCCCACTACCGTTTTCTGAAAAAAATCCATTTTACTAAAACTGTGGCGAGTCAAGAACAATATCACTATTGATCTTCCAAATGGTAGAAAATCAACCCTCGTCATAGCCAGGGTCAACTCACAAACAGCCATTACAGAAACGGGCCCTGAGTTATCCAGTGTCTGGTTTTAAGCACAAGCTGGACAACTCCCCGTACCTTAACATCGTTAAGATATGAACCATTCTATATCCAATATAGAAATTTTGGCACTAATTTAATTGGAACCATATTCAATCATGCAGCTGTCTCCAGTGCATATCATCTTAATGAAAAGAGGCTAATCAGTATTACTCAACTTAGGAATCCATCCAATTATGAGTAATCTGAAAGAGAAACAAGTTTCTCAAAACCATTACTATTATCTGAATACCAATCACAAGAATCTACATCTTCGATTTCTTTGAAGAATCCCGATACTTGTGATACCTGGTTCTCTACTTTATTCTTATACCCACAACTTCTCGAAACTTAGACCTTGTATTTCTACGAAACACTTGTCTAAATACTGGAGAAGTTATAAGTAAACAGAACATAGTACGAGGACCTACCCCTTTGTCCTGATGGACACTTGGACAACATACAATACTCTGTATAAGTCCGCTGAGTTGAGCAACTCAAAACCTGTGCGTCGTAGGTTGAAAACTGTACCCTGGCGATTTCCTCAAATATCACCAATTACAACGAATTCCGATATAATGAGGATGATCACCTAATTCCCAATAACGTACTCCCGCTCATCATCTATAAAACCATACAGATATGAGAATGAAACCTGGTAAATACATACTCTTGGAGTAAGTATCCAATCGGGAAAACAGTTTTCCTTTAACAATGCACTGAAACATGAAAATGTTTCCTAGGGGTATCTTGGTATTCATAGTAATGCCTCTTCCATAATCCAATTCATGACTTCAACCGTACATTTTATCGCCATCTCTCCAAATCTCTTTATTTGTCTTTAGTCGTTACCTTCTGTACACCATCGTTAGGCTAAATGGTTTTCTTCCTTCCCTACCGTTCGGCACTAGCCTATGGTTTGGAAGAAGACTATCCAGTAAGCATAATAGGTGTACCCTCCTAAACCAAGGAGTACTCGCATCTTGAGAGAAGGTGATGATAAAAGACAATTGAATAATACCTTATTCTTTTAAAGGTGAAATAGGAGTGGCGATGAAGTACGCGGTTTGGTCGTGAATGATAACAGTCGCAACTTACTTTGCCCTCTTTCTAATCCCTTTATTTTGTCTTTTGTTATTTCCTTCTGTACACCCTACTTAGGCTAATTGGTTTTCTTCATTCCCTACCTTTCGGCACCTGCCTATGGTTTGGAATAAGACTATCCAATAAGCGTAATAGGTGTACTCTCCTAAACTAAGGAGCCCTCGCAACCTGAGAGAAGGTGATAATAAAAGACAACTGAATAAACCAATTCTATTTCTCCTGAATCTTGATCCATCCTCGAAGAAGTCCCTTCGAGTTCGTATATAACCATACGATGGATCTATCCAATAGAAGTGGATGTCCGTAGTAATACGGAGTGTTCTGAGAAATTCAAAGGGTAAAAGAATGAGTGGCAATGACTTATGCAACTCAGACAATCCAAAAGCCAGTATTTTAAGAAGGTTCGGTCAACTTGGTCACTGAGTCATAGTCTAGGGTCGGTCAAAGGTCGCTGCCAAAGAGAGAGAGAAAAGAAACACTCTGCGTGCACTCTAACCTAGATCAGAATGGTTATCACTTTATCTAATCCGGAAACCTCCCACTGTCCTGTCAAATTCTCCTCCAAACCTAAAAGAAGAATCAATCGGGATCACCCGAAAGAGTAAACTAACTCATCAGTGGAAATCGGGATCCAACTTTCATCGCATGATAACGTGACGGAATCCACTCACGTTATCACACTCCAGAAGGTATGCGCATGCCTGGCAAGTTTCAGTTTCTTTAGAAACTCCCGATCTGATTTTTACCCCATGTTCTTATGACCTTGACGAAAGCCAACAAATCATAAGACACATGTCAAGTTCTGCCCGTCATTATCTTGTTAATTCGAACCCACCCGTACATACCCTTGACGAAAGCCAACAAGGTAATACGACTGTCCTAAACCAACTCATCTATCTATGCAACAAATGAATACCCCAGCAACTACCAAACACTATGCGTTGACGAAAGCCAACAAACATAGCTTGAATATTACTGACCATCCATAAGAAACGACGGAGGGCTACGGCTGGTTTTTGGCGAAAAACCTTTAACGTAATGAACTTGATCTCGTTGAAGGAACCTGATAGCTTTTTATAAAAATATAGTGGCGAAAACCTTTGCTAAAGAGGTCACTCCCGGTGAAGGGATCTCGGCTCTTTCCTCGTGGAATGAGGTGCAGGATATTCCACTGAATACCGCGATGCAAAGCAACATGTAATCGACTATAGTGAAGTTATTACCCTGACGCAAACTTCTGCCCAAGGGGTCAGTCCTGGTGAAAGGATATCGGCCCTTGCCCCGTCAAATGAGGTGCAGGATATTCCACTGAATACCTCTATGCAAAACAAAAGGAAACATCTTTGCAATAACACTTTTTAAATTGTTCCAACAATATCAAACAGGTTTGTTTTACTTTGCATTGATCAGAATCAACGCAGTCCCATCAATCAATCACACCAGAAAAGAACGAAAATAAAATGTACGTATATACCATCCGCATTCGTCACTGGGTCCCGTCATCACCCGTTAGGTTACTTAACTAACGACAGAGCGGGGACTGGACTAGCGCGGGTGTAAAACATATACAACATCTAATAGTATATAAACTAATATACAATAATCGCTCCAGGCGTGATAATATGCAACATTACAGAAAAGTAATAAGCATCACAGAACAATACAGATAATCTGGGATCCCCGGGTTTCACAGAGCCGCTGCTGAAACCCGACGTTCCCCTGTCGTGTGGATAGCCTGTGCAATGAAACCTAGACCCCTACGAGTGCGGCAAGTTACCCGCCAAAACCTGAAGCGAGGCAGCCTCCTACAGCAAAGTGAATGGACCACCCTGCACCTCACGGAATCCGGTAATCTTGGGCACCCCTCCTTGGGTCAACCTGTACCCCCTACGAGTGCGGCGAATAGTCTGCCAATTCTAGAGTGGGGCCCCTCTGCCTCTCGAAGCCATGAGATGCGGACCCGTTGCCCCTCAGAACCCGGCTATCCGTGCACTCCGTCGCGGGGTAAAACCTAGTACAGTAATGAAAAATAGTACAACAGGTACATCGACCGCAACCTGGTCGTGCCCCAAAAGAATATTATACAACAGGCAGTGACGGCAGTCCACAAGTTGGACGCTCGCCCTGCAATATCAAATGTACAAATAAATCTAAACTGCACTACCATTGCACACTGTTATCCACCACGACAAATCCGCAACATCACAGCACAACACAGAACATCAACGCGAATGTCACGTTCGCAAACCCGTCTAAAAGAACTATAGCAATCAGACGCGGTTTACCGATCAAATGACATTCCCGGTCGGAGATATAATGTAAGCACTGTAAACTAACGTGTTTAAATTTCGATCGACTAAATATCACGAAGTGGGCCCCACGAACAACTGGTGAACAGTAACAAAATCTGGGCCCAAAAGATATATACCAAAAACCCCAAATTCCAACAGAGAAGACACTGTGCAAATTTGGTGCACTGATTCAATAGAACGGCCGTGGATGCGCGGCCAAACCATGGGTTTGGCCGCGATTCCGCGGCAGTTTGGTGGAATCACGTGCTCAAATTTGTTCGGTGTGCTTCTGAAACCCTGCACAACATTCTGTGATATGTAGAATAATTTTAGGACATCATTTAAAATCGACAGAAACTGTGAAGCTTGAAAATTGTGATTTTCGATATCCGGTTCGATCGATATTTTAAACGCGTTAGCACAAGTTAGTATAGCAAAATGGTGAGGCTCTGATACCACTGTAAGTCTACGATAGCGTCCCGGCCGTCTACAGACGCCAAATGCGGAACAAAAACATTTTAACTGGCGCTATCGTATACTTTAACCGGATCTGCCATTATTGCTAAACTAACAAACTGTAAAGAGTGTAGAAAGGTTATACCGAACGATCCGACTCCTTCGTTCTTTAACCATCATCCCACGCTCCGTTGCGGCTGCTCCGATCTCGTGGATCTCCGATCTGCTCGTCCAGGTGGCACCACATCAACGATTCTTTAAACGGGCTCCCGCCTCTGACTCGAGGTAACTCGGTCGTCAAGTTTGCTAAAAGAGACGACCAAGATTGATGTAGAGAATGAGTGGAATACTTTGTCTCCCTTCGTCCAAAACCATAGACGAACGGTTAATGAAGTTGCCGTAGGAATCGGGTGATGGAATGAAATGAGCTGTGAAATTCCATACACCGAAAACTATCATAATCTTTTTCTACTATCAATTGAGAGAGAGAGAGGAGGGGGCCGGCCATCTTATAGGAATGGGGGGTGAGTGTAGGAGAGAGGAGAGTGACCACAAGAGAAAATATCTAGTGTGAACACAAATAAATATCTAGTGTGAACACAAATAAATATCTAGTGTGAACACACAGTGTGAATACAAAGAAAGCAACCAATGAAACAATAACACCTCACCGCTTCTAGAACCTTCTAGAAGTATCCACACTCTTCCAAAGAAAAGATAAATTCGTCTTTAACCGAATGTTAAAAGACGGCTGATAGAAAACTGGAAACTGGCAACTTCCAAAAGTGATCCCGAAACGAATTTCAGGATAACCCCGTAACTGTATAAATATACCCGCATTTGTATTACGACCGAATACAAATGCAACTGAGACAAAGATATTATATCTACTCAATATAATACTCGGATCCGGCTTAAACCAAAGCCGACCAGTATCATCTGCCCGAAATCTGACACGTGCGTAAACGCACGTGCATTTTCCGAACCCTGCCATAAAACCATACGGCCTCTACAACGTTTCGCCCGAACTTGGGAAACTGTCTGTGGGGGACTTTAATGACTCGTCAGTACCCTGGCAGTGGGTTTAACCACAAACCGTCAGCGGCACTAGCAATGCGTAACGGCTGCCCATGGACTGACCTCAAGGGAGGCCGATGAGCGAACTCATCCGGAAACCCTACTGAGCCTAACAGTGACAATGTATATACAGTCCGGTCCGTTCGTCAATGAGTATCGCATATCTGCCTAGGGGGCTAGTAACGTCAGACCCCCAATAGCAGTATAAGTCGTGTCGGAGTGTAGCCCAATAACACCATGAGATACTACTGGAATACCTACAAGTAAATCTCCTGCCACGGCCGTGGGCTATGTGTAATGGCTCTCCTATACACAGCACGATCTCGCCCCCAATACCGGGAGAGACGAATCCCCTGCCGATCCGCTCACGTGCCTCCATATGGCTCGGGACTGTACCCAAAAACTACCTGTTTGCATGACTCCTTTGAGCCGTGGTAGGGTAGAAATCAAAGCACAGTGGGAACTCACACGAGACAAATGACGACCTCAGGTCGATGAACTAACCTGTACACATGTCACCAGGGAACTGCTATCTGACGATATGTATAATACCAACTAGCAGATTCCCGGCGAGTCCTGTCCGGTGTACTCATAACCCAATGAGCACCTGTATACATCTTAGGTGATCCAACTGACACAAGTGGCTTGTAAGACCGGCCACCGCTCCTCGTCGGGGTCTCGACTGTATACACTAGTCTACTCCTGAGTATCGATGCCCTGTCTCGAAACTCCCACGACTAGAGACAACAATTAAGGATATGCATATAAACTACCCAACTCTCACGTATATGATCGCCATCATACAGTTGGTAGTAAAGCAAGATCCTAAGGGCTCTATCAAAGTGTAACATGTAATCAGTCACCTGAACATGTACACGACTGATAAATGCAAACCAGATAGCATACTATCATCTTGAGTAAGATTGTCCTACCGGTATAGGTCCTTCGCAATCATTGCAATCACGTACCTGCGATCCAATAATTGACTCTGAGGGCACTATCTCCAACAATCTCCCACTTGCACTCAAGGCTAATTATTGCGATGTCGACTACTCACAGCCCGTGTGAAACCGAACATCCAACTCCTCTACTAATCAGTTTCACAAAGCCCGTTTGTAAAACTATTGTGTTCGAGAAATAGCCTCAGTGAGTGGATCCGCCTAGATGTATCTTTCTATATCTCTCTTAATCTCAAGTTCGCGGAGAAAGCCATCTCCCGAATTGAGTAATACCTGTCTTAGAATATGTCTGGATATCTGATGGGACCTAGTTCATAAATGAACTCTTAATCCAAACTTCTTAGACTGTATCGATCTCTGAACCTAATCAGTATCCTGCACCAAGCCACCCACAGTATCCTCTTGGACCACCTGTCCATAATACTGTCCCTCGTCAGAGGGAAAACTAAAACTCTGACAATCACTCTGTCATCCACGTCACCTTTGAAGCCTGGAATGATAATCGTCTCCCGAAGGAGGCTGCCGTCATCAAATCCGTAGAACATGTACTTATGTTCAAAAAATGCTTCCTTATGTTTCTCCAGGATTGGATTAATACAAACTTATCGCATCAAGTGCAAAAACAATATCTGGTGTGGTACTTGACATCTTATGATTGACTCAGTTGCCTAAGCAAGTGATCTGTCAATCATGACCATCCCTCTCCCCTTTAGTCTGTAAGACACCTTTAGAGAGGGTGACTCCATCACCTGCAGGTACACCACCATGCTAGGAGTCATCTATTCTAAAAACCATTAGAATACAGTCAAAGTACCCACATTGGGAAACTACCCAAATCCAGATCTAAAACCATAGATCCAGAAATCAGAATGTCAAATATTATATCCATATCCTGTCTGGAGAAACAACTGTGTGACGACCATAGTACAACCGATCGTAGTATAGGAATTTTACTTCCTACTCTGTGTATGTCATCCATATACCATGACATCACACCCTACTACCTTCTTAACAGATCCATCCCCTATTCTGATTGAAGTCAAACCCATGACTGTCACATCAAAAATAGATGATCTATCTCCGCTATAACTGCTCAAGTCTATAAATAGACATAAGTATCTTGCCCACTATGCTTCCGATGCTCCCACTGACTACGACAACCCTCCTACCGGGTCTCATAGCCTGGAACAACAGTAGTGTCAAGTCTGGGTAAACAAGAACCTCCCTGTCACCGTCCTTGAGGCTACCGGAGTACCTCTCGGGTGTCTGAGGTTACCCATCATATCTGCGGAGTGGCTAATGGAATGTCAAACCTGATTGAATATATAGGTCCAATTAAATTTTTCGTAATCGTTTGCGGTTCTGGAATCACTTCCGGTTCTACCATACTCCCACTACTGTTTTCTGAAAAAATCCATTTTACTAAAACTGTGGCGAGTCAAGAACAATATCACTATTGATCTTCCAAATGGTAGAAAATCAACCCTTGTCATAGCCAGGGTCAACCCACAAACAGCCATTACAGAAACGTACCCTGAGTTATCCAGTGTCTGGTTTTAAGTATAAGCTGGACAACTCCCCGTACCTTAACATCGTTAAGATATGAACCATTCTATATCCAATATAGAAACTTTGGCACTAATTTAATTGGAACCATATTCAATCATGCAGCTGTCTCCAGTGCATATCATCTTAATGAAAAGAGGCTAATCAGTATTACTCAACTTAGGAATCCATCCAATTATGAGTAATCTGAAAGAGAAATAAGTTTCTCAAAACCATTACTATTATCTGAATACCAATCACAAGAATCTACATCTTCGATCTCTTTGAAAAATCCCGATACTTGTGATACCTGGTTCTCTACTTTATTCTTATACCCACAACTTCTCAAAACTTAGATCTTGTATTTCTACGAAACAATTGTCTAAATACTAGAGAAGTTATAAGTTGTCACGACCCGAAAGTACGGAACGTGACCGGCACTTAGATTACGAAGCGTCTAGAGGCGCCACGTGACCTAAGTAAGCCGAAGCCCAGAAATCTAAACCATAAAAGAAGAAAAAGAAGAATAGAAAAGAAAACAAGTATAAAAACATCAGCAAATTTTACCAAAAATTTCGGCAGAGTCTCCTCTGTAGAAACTGGCTCCCAAACGGGTACAACAAGTATAATATACATAAACAATAAAAAGCATCCCCAACGGGAGCTAGCTCAACGCCAACAGGCGGAGACAACCACAACAATCACAATAATATACAACGCCAAAGGGCGAGACTCAAAACTCAAAAGAAAACAAAAACCACCAGATCAGAATAACACATGCGCGACTCTAAGGTCGAAATAAAAGACTGATCCAATAAACTTATCAATTAATACAAGTATGGTTGATGGAGTTTACTAGATACAAATGAATGAATAAAAGTACAATGGTGGTTCGGATACAAGTGAACCAACCTACCGTGCAAATCATCCTGAAAGAATAGATGTGCCAGCAAGCTGCCAGGGAAACCTGTACACCGAACCTGTAATAAAATTTGGCACAACGGGGGTGAGTTGCCAACTCGTGAGTAGAAGACATCTACGAAAAGAAATCGAATGCACGACGCTATCCTAGGTCATAATAATAATACACTACTAAGTCTCAAACCTCAAGTAATAGCAGGGTAATAATACGTGTAAGTGCCGATACTCCGTGCTCGTGTCAGTGCCTCATATAGTACTATGTCATATAAATGGATATGCATGCACCATGAATGTAAAATAAGCAATCCTGAAATCCAGGTATATCTGTATAAGAAATCTTTGCCTGTTATCATAGTAAAATGTGTATAAGAATCTGAAATCTCAACAATGAAATCCATGGAAATCCGAGTCAAGCATCGACACAAATATGTAAATCTCAAGTCTCAATAAGTCGGGCTCCGTCAGTCCGGATCGGCCCATATCATCAAATCCTACGACAACGGTCGGTATCCTCCGGATATCCGCCGCGCCAGACATCACCGGTAGGTAGTCTTCCCCTGCCAGGCTCATCGTCTACAACTCGATCTTCTTGCCCCGGGATACCATACCGGGCCCACCATGTACCCGAGACGGTTCATCCACTCCTCGAATCGGGTCTCGAAATCCAACAGAAAACATGAAATACTCATGGTGGACGACACATACATCACGAGAAAACCGCATCTTATTTTAAAAAAGAGAAGAGGAGAGAGAGAAGTTTTTATATATTTTTGCGGTTTTCCCCAAAAATCCAGAAATCTCATAGAAATCCAAATCTCAAAATCATGAGTAAGTATATGATAAGTGTCGGCATATGCCCATACTACTATGCGATAACATGAAAATATGAATGCATGAATGTCTAAGTAATAAATATCATGTCTATACTAACGTCAGAGAATAATCACAATGATATATTGGTCAAGTTGTTAACTGATTATATCAATGAAAGATAATATAATCTAAAGTGTACGTGACATAGCAATTACCGATGATGATGTGTGTGAGCCGGCAAATAAGTGTGCGTGGAATATGCGCATCATCGGTAATAGTGCTGGTGTCCTAACAGGTAAAGTTTATACTGATTATAGCAACATATAAAAGAACATGCACCATGATGATTACAGTATGAATGTAAATACAAGTGTGCATTATCCACTCCTCTGCGAGATACGAGTACAACTACCACCATGTGAGTCGAACCTAAACCAGTGTCCATCTAACATCCTAAGGAACTAGACCTAATAGACTAGTCAGCAAGAAACTAGAGTCTACCTAAGGTCTAAATCAATATCTCTAATAGTCGGCGATCCTGCCTCAATAGCGTCACGTACGTAGTACGGCTTCCGCGAATCAAGAGTGCGGATCAATCATCAAATCTAAGCCTCGTACGGTAAAATCCATCGTACGCCATCCCAATATCGGGGTACGGTCAAGTATCTCCTAGGTGTCTCATTATTCGTATAATATCATCACCAACACATCTCATGATCAAGGTGTTAAACTGTAATCGCCTACATCGATCATATATCATTGCCATCATAATATGCATCATTAGTTTATCCTCAGAAGTATCATGTCATATGTATCATATTGTGATTAAGTCATACCGATATCTTATCGTCATCAAGTCACAAGCTACAGCCCAGGTATTATTTTAGCGTCCCATGTACCTCAATATCACCACCACACTTCATAATTTATATATTCATGTTCATTATCTCATTCTCTAATGATCCGCTAACACTTTAATACGACTGTATAGTCAAGAATCACGGCATCAAGCCCAGTTATACTGTTTCATCATACCACAGATATCATATCACATCAATGAATCCCATATACGTGTTGTGTATATATACACACCTATACCTAGTTTTATATATATACACACATATACGTATACGCCATGTCAAGTTTCAGTGTGTGCGTGTGTGTTTCTACCTGAAACCTAAGAACTTTTCCAAGGTACTCATCCCCTGATAAGGTTTTCCTAAATCAGTCTAGTTCAGCCTAGGGTTATTACTAGGGTCCTACGCGTTAAGTATCTAGGGTCACATCTGGTTTCCTACTGACAATAAATACTATTCCTATTCTACGTTGCGGGGGTGCTAAACGCCATCCACCCGACTTCCCCCCGTAGATATGCATCTACTCACCTGGTCCATGTCTGCCGAAGACAGTGTCGCCATCATCCTCTTCATCGCCCGCAGTCCACGTGGGGGGGTACCTAGACGCAAACATATAAATAGCATCGTAAACTGAATCACATACGAAAGTCAAACGATCTAAAGGAACAAGCATAGGTTAAAACCTATGTCCCGCCAACGCAAAAGAACCAAATACCGCTCGATATCGGCGTACGAACTCCGATGGATCGAGATAAGATCATCAAACAACTTGTAGTTTTAAAACACATTACTTATACCATAAGACACGATTAAATCCATCGAAACCCTAAAATCCATCAAACCGTCCAATTTCGTAAAACCCGAAAATGCCAGTATACCGTTTTTCATCAAAACTTGACATTTAAATGAAACTAATGGTCATAAAACTCATTAAATAGCATTAATAGACTATACAAACCATTACTATATTTTTATTACACAATTTTGCATTTATTTGAAATTTCTAGTTTGCAACTTTCAACAATTTTAACATTTTTCAAGCAAAATACCACAATTCCACCACAAAACATGATTTTGCATGAATTAATGTATTAAACCACAATTCATGATGATAATGATTTAATGAAACCATAAATTATATTTTTAATCTCATTTATTTAGGAATTTTCAAAATCTAGTTTACAAAATAATGGCATTTTATTAGTATTTTCCAATTCTCAAAGTAATCTAGTGATCAAACTAAGTTTTTCTTTCCATTTACATGCTAATATTCTCACTAAAACTACAATCTAATGATAGCAACTTTAATTGGAATTTTATATTACCCACAAACACATTTTAGAAAAATCTAGTTAGCTAATTTCCTTATTTAAAACAATTTTAAATGAAAATTTTACAATTTAACAACCATACAATATTTTCCAATTCTAAAAGTGTTAAACTAACTATTATAACCCTAATTAATTATTAAAAACCCTAACTTGAATTTACAACCCTAACTTGCATTTTTAAAAAAAACATAGAATTAATTCATTAAATCTAATTAAGCTTAAATGAACATCTAAAACAATAAATCAAAAGAAAGAAATTATACCTCCCAAAATATGAAATCCAAACAAGAAATGAGCCTCCAAAATGCATGCTTTCCATCTCCAAATTTCATATAAAAATGAGCAAGGAATAAAGAGTATGGAATAAATAGGATTTTGTGGAATTTTAATTGAATTTTTGATGTGTTTTTAATGAATTTTGGATAAAAATGAGGTGGGAAAAGGGGAGGGGCAGCCATGGGGGGTTGTGGCCGGCCTTGATGAGGTGAGGGAGAGAAAGAAGTGAGTGTGAAAGTGTGTAGAAGTTTCAAGAGGAGAAATATCACTTAAAGGTCTTTTCATGGTTTAATTAATTATTTATTTATTTGTTTACTATAGCAACTCAAGAAAGCTCTAGAAAATAGGAAAAATTTGCAAATAAATTTTGCATGATACACACTAATTTCTAATATGCCATGGTTCATTTTTACAAATTAAAACCATTTAAATTTGTAATTTACACTAATTTAGTGTAAAAATAAAGCTTATGTTAATATTTAAAATAATTAATTTAGGAAAAATATTTTATTAAACTAAAAATTTATAAGTGGCTAAATAAACACCATTTACTAGTAATTTCATAATTAAAATAGATATTTTAAAATTTATAATGAAAACAATCACGGTTTGGTTTTACGAAAAATACATTTTACTTTACCGAAAATCCTAAAATTCACTTAAACACTTTTATTCATTTAATTATTTATTTAATCATTTTTAAAACGTTACAATCTTCCCCCCTTTAAGAAATTCGGTCCCCGAATTTAAATTAAAACCCCCCTCCAAATACTAAAACGTTTAGCAAAACATCCAAATCGTCGGGGCTCCGAAATCATCAATACATAACAAAAATCAACTCCGTCACGCATAACGCAATCATCGGAATTATGGCGAGAATAAAATATCAAAACTCAATATGAAAACCATCATAATATACATCAATCTGTAACTTATATATAGTGCGCATCATAGTAAAACCGTACAAATATCTGGATAAGGCAATATGCAAACACCCCTTTTTGAAAATTGCCGTGTGATGCACGTGTCACGGCATAAGTAGCGGACGTTTTAAAAAAAAAATAGCTATATATATATATCTTTTATTTAACATACACGTCCCGCCTGGTTACTAAATCAAATAATAATGATTATGAAAACATACTGCTCAAACTGAAATCAATCCCAATCACATCATAAAAATATCATGTGCGTCCGGTACGCACTGAAATCGAAATCAACTAAAGATACCATGAATACACACAAAAACAAAACTAAGTGCAACAGGTGTGCACCAAAAACATCTGTCAAGTGCAACGGGCGTGCCCGACTCAATATCAGGTGCATCTAATCTGCACAAACCCCCGATTTAGTGCATCTGGTGTGCACAAAATCGCATCAAGTGCGCCAAGTATGCGCAAGAATCCTAATCAGGTGCACATGGTGCACGAAAACTAACCTCGAATATCAAAATCAAAATCACAGTACAAAAATGCATGAAAACTAAGTCAAAACATATGTCAAAATCATGTGTGACCCCTATGCACGAAATCAATCAAAAATCTCAAAATATATAAAACCAAATCAAGTGTACTGGGTGCGTACTAAACCACATCAATACAACTGATATATGAAACACAGATAGAATGAAGGTACACACAGGAAATACCAATCGTAGAACAAAGTCCTCAAAATACAAAAATCCAATTAACGAAAATATGAAATTCAATCACTAAATCACAATCGTAAACACTATCGTCAATGTGCGCCTCTTTCCTCTGATGTCGATTGCTTCGAATTCGTCTCTTCGTAGCTGTGCTGACTGCGCTACCAACGGCAATACTCATATCTAGAGTCTCCCACGTAGTCGATCCCTTCACATGATATCCGGACTACATTAAACTTTTCGATCGATCCATCAAATCCCATAATTCCCCGAGAGCTCAACACTCAAGTACAGTTTAAAAATATCCGGTACATACCCCAGCATCGATGATCCAGCTGTAGAAGGGCAAACCCAAGCCTCACTAATGGCACAGCGGAACTGCCGTAAACCCTAAGGTTCAAGGGCGTTCTCGTGGTCATTATGTCGAGTTAGGGTTTCACTCTTCTAGAGGGTCCATCGAAATACCTGCATGTTCTTCCGAATACTTTAAACTTAGGAAAATGGTTTTCTGATAATCGTTCGAACCCTTTAACTTCATCCGGACGGCATGTGAATACCCTTCGTCCGCACGCTAAGCAATGCTTCAATCCTCAAGAATAACCAATACTCTAATGGTTATCGCATTCGAGCCGCAGCTTCCTCTGCCCGTGCGCCCGTGGTAACAGAAACCACCATCCGACATTGACGAAGATAGATCAAAAGAACGAATGGAATACGGTGCAAACAATGTAAATCCTAGGGTTCCTTAAGCAGAGTAGCGTATCGTAAGTATGCCGCGGACCATACCCACGGTACGTTACTCTACCTAAATCGCCTACTCCATCAACCAAGGGTCACCTAGACTTATACAAGGTTAAACCTAGCGCTCTGATACCAACCTTGTCACGACCCGAAAGTACGGAACGTGACCGGCACTTAGATTACGAAGCGTCTAGAGGCGCCACGTGACCTAAGTAAGCCGAAGCCTAGAAATCTAAACCATAAAAGAAGAAAAAGAAGAAAAGAAAAGAAAACAAGTATAAAAACATCAGCAAATTTTACCAAAAATTTCGGCAGAGTCTCCTCTGTAGAAATTGGCTCCCAAACGGGTACAACAAGTATAATATACATAAACAATAAAAAGCATCCCCAACGGGAGCTAGCTCAACGCCAACAGGCGGAGACAACCACAACAATCACAATAATATACAACGCCAAAGGGCGATGCTCAAAACTCAAAAGAAAACAAAAACCACCAGATCAGAATAACACATGCGCGACTCTAAGGTCGAAATAAAAGACTGATCCAATAAACTTATCAATTAATACAAGTATGGTTGATGGAGTTTACTAGATACAAATGAATGAATAAAAGTACAATGGTGGTTCAGATACAAGTGAACCAACCTACCGTGCAAATCACCCTGAAAGAATAGATGTGCCAGCAAGCTGCCAGGGAAACCTGTACACCGAACCTGTAATAAAATTTGGCACAACGGGGGTGAGTTGCCAACTCGTGAGTAGAAGACATCTACGAAAAGAAATCGAATGCACGACGCTATCCTAGGTCATAATAATAATACACTACTAAGTCTCAAACCTCAAGTAATAGCAGGGTAATAATACGTGTAAGTGCCGATACTCCGTGCTCGTGTCAGTGCCTCATATAGTACTATGTCATATAAATAGATATGCATGCACCATGAATGTAAAATAAGCAATCCTGAAATCTAGGTATATCTGTATAAGAAATCTTTGCCTGTTATCATAGTAAAATGTGTATAAGAATTTGAAATCTCAACAATGAAATCCATGGAAATCCGAGTCAAGCATCGACACAAATATGTAAATCTCAAGTCTCAATATGTCGGGCTCCGTCAGTCCGGATCGGCCCATATCATCAAATCCTACGACAACGGTCGGTATCCTCCGGATATCCGCCGCGCCAGACATCACCGGTAGGTAGTCTTCCCCTGCCAGGCTCATCGTCTACAACTCGATCTTCTTGCCCCGGGGTACCATACCGGGCCCACCATGTACCCGAGACGGTTCATCCACTCCTCGAATCGGGTCTCGAAATCCAACAGAAAACATGAAATACTCATGGTGGACGACACATATATCACGAGAAAACCGCATCTTATTTTAAAAAAGAGAAGAGGAGAGAGAGAAGTTTTTATATATTTTTGCGGTTTTCCCCAAAAATCCAGAAATCTCATAGAAATCCAAATCTCAAAATCATGAGTAAGTATATGATAAGTGTCGGCATATGCCCATACTACTATGCGATAACATGAAAATATGAATGCATGAATGTCTAAGTAATAAATATCATGTCTATACTAACGTCAGAGAATAATCACAATAATATATTGGTCAAGTTGTTAACTGATTCTATCAATGAAAGATAATATAATCTAAAGTGTACGTGACATAGCAATTACCGATGATGATGTGTGTGAGCCGGCAAATAAGTGTGCGTGGAATATGCGCATCATCGGTAATAGTGCTGGTGTCCTAACAGGTAAAGTTTATACTGATTATAGCAACATATAAAAGAACATGCACCATGATGATTACAGTATGAATGTAAATACAAGTGTGCATTATCCACTCCTCTGCGAGATACGAGTACAACTACCACCATGTGAGTCGAACCTAAACCAGTGTCCATCTAACATCCTAAGGAACTAGACCTAATAGACTAGTCAGCAAGAAACTAGAGTCTACCTAAGGTCTAAATCAATATTTCTAATAGTCGGCGATCCTGCCTCAATAGCGTCACGTACGTAGTACGGCTTCCGCGAATCAAGAGTGCGGATCAATCATCAAATCTAAGCCTCGTACGGTAAAATCCATCGTACGCCATCCCAATATCGGGGTACGGTCAAGTATCTCCTAGGTGTCTCATTATTCGTATAATATCATCACCAACACATCTCATGATCAAGGTGTTAAACTGTAATCGCCTACATCGATCATATATCATTGCCATCATAATATGCATCATTAGTTTATCCTCAGAAGTATCATGTCATATGTATCATATTGTGATTAAGTCATACCGATATCTTATCGTCATCAAGTCACAAGCTACAGCCCAGGTACTATTTTAGCGTCCCATGTACCTCAATATCACCACCACACTTCATAATTTATATATTCATGTTCATTATCTCATTCTCTAATGATCCGCTAACACTTTAATACGACTGTATAGTCAAGAATCACGGCATCAAGCCCAGTTATACTGTTTCATCATACCACAGATATCATATCACATCAATGAATCCCATATACGTGTTGTGTATATATATACACCTATACCTAGTTTTATATATATACACACATATACGTATACGCCATGTCAAGTTTCAGTGTGTGCGTGTGTGTTTCTACCTGAAACCTAAGAACTTTTCCAAGGTACTCATCCCCTGATAAGGTTTTCCTAAATCAGTCTAGTTCAGCCTAGGGTTATTACTAGGGTCCTACGCGTTAAGTATCTAGGGTCACATCTGGTTTCCTACTGACAATAAATACTATTCCTATTCTACGTTGCGGGGGTGCTAAACGCCATCCACCCGACTTCCCCCCGTAGATATGCATCTACTCACCTGGTCCATGTCTGCCGAAGACAGTGTCGCCATCATCCTCTTCATCGCCCGCAGTCCACGTGGGGGGGGTACCTAGACGCAAACATATAAATAGTATCGTAAACTGAATCACATACGAAAGTCAAACGATCTAAAGGAACAAGCATAGGTTAAAACCTATGTCCCGCCCACGCAAAAGAACCAAATACCGCTCGATATCGGCGTACGAACTCCGATGGATCGAGATAACATCATCAAACAACTTGTAGTTTTAAAATACATTACTTATACCATAAAACACGATTAAATCCATCGAAACCTTAAAATCCATCAAACCGTCCAATTTCGTAAAACCCAAAAATGCCAGTATACCGTTTTTCATCAAAACTTGACATTTAAATGAAACTAATGGTCATAAAACTCATTAAATAGCATTAATAGACTATACAAACCATTACTATATTTTTATTACACAATTTTGTATTTATTTGAAATTTCTAGTTTGCAACTTTCAACAATTTTAACATTTTTCAAGCAAAATACCACAATTCCACCACAAAATATGATTTTGCATGAATTAATGTATTAAACCACAATTCATGATGATAATGATTTAATGAAACCATAAATTATATTTTTAATCTCATTTATTTAGGAATTTTCAAAATCTAGTTTACAAAATAATGGCATTTTATTAGTATTTTCCAATTCTCAAAGTAATCTAGTGATCAAACTAAGTTTTTCTTTCCATTTACATGCTAATATTCTCACTAAAACTACAATCTAATGATAGCAACTTTAATTGGAATTTTATATTACCCACAAACACATTTTAGAAAAATCTAGTTAGCTAATTTCCTTATTTAAAACAATTTTAAATGAAAATTTTACAATTTAACAACCATGCAATATTTTCCAATTCTAAAAGTGTTAAACTAACTATTATAACCCTAATTAATTATTAAAAACCCTAACTTGAATTTACAACCCTAACTTGCATTTTTAAAAAAAACATAGATTTAATTCATTAAATCTAATTAAGCTTAAATGAACATCTAAAACAATAAATCAAAAGAAAGAAATTATACCTCCCAAAATATGAAATCCAAACAAGAAATGAGCCTCCAGAATGCATGCTTTCCATCTCCAAATTTCATATAAAAATGAGCAAGGAATAAAGAGTATGGAATAAATAGGATTTTGTGGAATTTTAATTGAATTTTTGATGTGTTTTTAATGAATTTTGGATAAAAATGAGGTGGGAAAAGGGGAGGGGCAGCCATGGGGGGTTGTGGCCGGCCTTGATGAGGTGAGGGAGAGAAAGAAGTGAGTGTGAAAGTGTGTAGAAGTTTCAAGAGGAGAAATATCACTTAAAGGTCTTTTCATGGTTTAATTAATTAATTATTTATTTGTTTACTATTGCAACTCAAGAAAGCTCTAGAAAATAGGAAAAATTTGCAAATAAATTTTGCATGATACACACTAATTTCTAATATGCCATGGTTCATTTTTAAAAATTAAAACCATTTAAATTTGTAATTTACACTAATTTAGTGTAAAAATAAAGCTTATGTTAATATTTAAAATAATTAATTTAGGAAAAATATTTTATTAAACTAAAAATTTATAAGTGGCTAAATAAACACCATTTACTAGTAATTTCATAATTAAAATAGATATTTTAAAATTTATAATGAAAACAATCACGGTTTGGTTTTACGAAAAATACATTTTACTTTACCGAAAATCCTAAAATTCACTTAAACACTTTTATTCATTTAATTATTTATTTAATCATTTTTAAAATGTTACATAAGTAAACAGAATATAGTACGAGGACCTACCCCTTTGTCCTGATGGACACTTGGACAACATACAATACTCTGTATAAGTCCGCTGAGTTGAGCAACTCAAAACCTGTGCGTCGTAGGTTGAAAACTGTACCCTGGCGATTTCCTCAAATATCACCAATTACAACGAATTCCGATATAATGAGGATGATCACCTAATTCCCAATAACGTACTCCCGCTCATCATCTGTAAAACCATACAGATATGAGAATGAAACCTGGTAAATACATACCCTTGGAGTAAGTATCCAATCGGGAAAACAGTTTTCCTTTAACAATGCACTGAAATATGAAAATGTTTTCTAGGGGTATCTTGGTATTCATAGTAATGCCTCTTCCATAATCCAATTCATGACTTCAACCGTACATTTTATTGCCATCTCTCCAAATCCCTTTATTTGTCTTTAGTCATTACCTTCTGTACACCATCGTTAGGCTAAATGGTTTTCTTCCTTCCCTACCGTTCGGCACTAGCCTATGGTTTGGAAGAAGACTATCCAGTACGCATAATAGGTGTACCCTCCTAAACCAAGGAGTACTCGCATCTTGCGAGAAGGTGATGATAAAAGACAATTGAATAATACCTTATTCTTTTAAAGGTGAAATAGGAGTGGCGATGAAGTACGCGGTTTGGTCGTGAATGATAACAGTCGCAACTTACTTTGCCCTCTTTCTAATCCCTTTATTTTGTCTTTTGTTAATTCCTTCTGTACACCCTACTTAGGCTAATTGGTTTTCTTCATTCCCTACCTTTCGGCACCTGCCTATGGTTTGGAATAAGACTATCCAATAAGCGTAATAGGTATACTCTCCTTGTTCGCCTTCTTGTTGTTCAGGCCGCCGCCGCCGCCATATGACCCATCTGCTGCTGGTGGTCCTGATGACGATGATGAAGATTTGGGCCTGACGAAGAACTTGTTGGTCTGGATGTATCCATTGGTTCCAGATCCCCTTGGGGTCTGCAGCCCTATCCCGTTGTACATCTCTCTCTCTCTCTCTCTCCCCTCTTGTTTATTAATTTGTATGCTAAAACCCTAGAAAATCAAATTCAATCAATTCATCACCACCAAACCCTAGAAACTAACAAACAAACAAACCCTAGAAAGAAGGAAATGAAGAAACAGGAGGAGCCACAAACCTAGACGATGGAGCGAATTCGATGTTTCCTCGATTTTAGCGAGCTATTCCAATTCCAAAGAAGAAGAAATTGGGGATCTCTCCCTCCCTCTCTCTCTCTCTCTCGATCTCATCTTATATGTTGTCTCAATTTTCATCCGACGGTTCTGATGCAGCCTCTTCTTCCCATTAAATAAACGAGTTGAGATTCGGGCAGCACATAATTTCGCGCTTCTCTCTTGTCTGGATGTATATGGCCGGCACATGGAATAATTTTTTCATTAGCTATGGTCCATCTCATTTTTTTTTCCATGCCTCGCCATTCGGTTATGCGATTTCTGAAATAACTAACAAATGGTGTTGGGCAAATGCACAGGACAGTAAAACCGCTTCAAGCAAAAATGTTATCATACAGTTTATATTGCCAATTTTCATGATTAAAAATAAATTATCAGAAAAATATTTTATCTATGGGTACGGGTGTTTAAAAGTTTATAGCAATTTTTATGGGTAGGAATGTTACCCTGTTTTTCAGTTAAAAAAAAGAAAAGGATAAAAAGGCCAAAAAGAACTGAATCAACAATTTGAACATAGGGATTGAGAACAGCGTTGATTATTGCAACCACATGACACATTGACTGCAAAGTTTTGACAACTTCAATCTTTTGACGGCAACACATAAATAAGAATAAAGGAGGAAAATTATGATCTTAATAAATACCCACACCACTTACATTGAAATAAATAATAAAGTGAGTGCGGATAAGTGCAAAATATTTTCCTGACCAATGTTAATCATATGTCAGATTAATATTTTATATTAATATTACCACATATACATTGATTTTGAATACTTATATAAATAGTTAGTTAAAACTTTAAACCAATTAAATTAAATGTTATATTCTTTCCGTTGATATATGGGTCGAAATAAATAAAGCTTTAGTGAACTAAGATAGAGTTTATGTCAACCAAATGCGTCTTTATTTAACGCTCATTTTGCTACTTCTGGTATAGAAAATAAGAACGCTTATCTCATATAGAAAAAAACGAAAGGCTATATTTTGTAGATAATAAAAGGTTTTGTGTATGAATACCATAGTTATTGATGATGGATTCAATAAGATATATTTGTCCTAGTGACCTTTTCGCTTTTTGTTCCCTGTAGAAATGGTGCAATGTGAAACTATTTAAATTCGTATTAAATTATATTTGGTTTTGATAATATTAAAACTTTTGACATAAATATACACTTATCAACATTATTCTCATAGTCAAGATATAGTTTCCAGGTCCATGCTATCATTCCGACAGGGGGCTGAGTATAATATTTCAGCCCTTGTCAATCATTGATGATGCTCAGAAGTAGTATTTTCTCAGATTACGACACGTGGTGGATGACATGTCCCGAAAGCTACAGAGGTGGAATAAATGAGTTGCATTAGGGACATTACTCGGGACCTCGTCTCGAGGAAGTGTCCGACCTTTTACGAGACCTCCCTGAGTACTTTCCACCTTCATCTAGCAAACTACCAACAGCTCGTCTTCGAGCTTCCTCGGTCTCCTCGCTCGTCTCCGAGCCATCTGTCAGGCCGAGCTTTCTCGGCCTCACTGCTCGTCTCCGAGCCATCTGACAGACCGAGCTTTCTTGGCTTCCCCGATCAACCGAGAGCGCGGAACCCAAGTGCCCCCGCAACGGCTCCGCATATCTCGCTAGGACGAGATATGCGTCTCCCCACGTTCCGCGTCCCATGCTGGCGCGTCCACCCATTAATGGGCGTATCCCGCCATTAATGTGAGGACTGTAAGTCTACGGTAGCGCCCCGGCCGTCTACAGACGCCAAATGCGGAACAAATTTTTTTTAACTGGCGCTATCGTATACTTTAACCCGGATCTGCCATTATTGCTAAACTAACAAACTGTAAAGAGTGTAGAAAGGTTATACCGAACGATCCGACTCCTTCGTTCTTTAACCATCATCCCACGCTCCGTTGCGGCTGCTCCGATCTCGTCGATCTCCGATCTGCTCGTCCAGGTGGCACCACATCAATGATTCTTTAAACGGGCTCCCGCCTCTGACTCGAGGCAACTCGGTCGTCAAGTTTGCTAAAAGAGACGACCAAGATTGATGTAGAGAATGAGTGGAATACTTTGTCTCGCTTCGTCCAAAACCATGGACGAACGGTTAATGAAGTTGCCGTGGGAATCGGGTGATGGAATGAAATGAGCTGTGAAATTCCATACACCGAAAACTATCATAATCTTTTTCTACTATCAATTGAGAGAGAGAGAGAGAGGAGGGGGCCGGCCATCTTATAGGAATGGGGGGGGTGAGTGTAGGAGAGAGGAGAGTGACCACAAGAGAAAATATCTAGTGTGAACACAAATAAATATCTAGTGTGAACACAAATAAATATCTAGTGTGAACACACAGTGTGAACACAAAGAAAGCAACCAATGAAACAATAACACCTCACCGCTTCTAGAACTTTCTAGAAGTATCCACACTCTTCCAAAAAAAAGATAAATTCGTCTTTAACCGAATGTTAAAAGACAGCTGATAGAAAACTGAAAACTGACAACTTCCAAAAGTGATCCCGAAACGAATTTCAGGATAACCCCGTAACTGTATAAATATACCCGCATTTGTATTACGACCGAATACAAATGCAACTGAGACAAAAATATTATATCTACTCAATATAATACTCGGATCCGGTTTAAACCAAAGCCGACCAGTATCATCTGCCCGAAATCTGACACGTGCGTAAACGCACGTGCATTTTTCGAACCCTGCCATAAAACCATACGGCCTCTACAACGTTTCGCCCAAACTTGGGAAACTGTCTGCGGGGGACTCTAATGACTCGTCAGTACCCTGGCAGTGGGTTTAACCACAAACCGTCAGCGGCACTAGCAATGCGTAACGGCTGCCCATGGACTGACCTCAAGGGAGGCCGATGAGCGAACTCATCCGGAAACCCTACTGAGCCTAACAGTGACAATGTATATACAGTCCGGTCCGTTCGTCAATGAGTATCGCATATCTTCCTAGGGGGCTAGTAACGTCAGACCCCCAATACCAGTATAAGTCGTGTCGGAGTGTAGCCCAATAACACCCTGAGATACTACTGGAGTTACCAGTAAATCTCCTGCCATGGCCGTGGGCTATGTGTAATGGCTCTCCTATACACAGCACGATCTCGCCCCCAATACCGGGAGAGACGAATCCCCTGCCGATCCGCTCACGTGCCTCCATATGGCTCGGGACTGTACCCAAAAACTACCTGTTTGCACGACTCCTTTGAGCCGTGGTAGGGTAGAAATCAAAGTACAGTGGGAACTCACACGAGACAAATGACGACCTCAGGTCGATGAACTAACCTGTACACATGTCACCAGGGAACCGCTATCTGACGATATGTATAATACCAACTAGCAGATTCCAGGCGAGTCCTGTCCGGTGTACTCATAACCCAATGAGCACCTGTATACATCTTAGGTGATCCAACTGACACCAGTGGCTTGTGAGACCGGCCACCGCCCCTCGTCGGGGTCTCGACTGTATACACTAGTCTACTCCGGAGTATCGATGCCCTGTCTCGAAACTCCCACGACTAGGGACAACAATTAAGGATATGCATATAAACTACCCAACTCTCACGTATATGATCGCTATCATACAGTTGGTAGTAAAGCAAGATCCTAAGGGCTCTATCAAAGTGTAACATGTAATCAGTCACCTGAACATGTACACGACTGATAAAGGCAAACCAGATAGTATACTATCATCTTGAGTAAGATTGTCCTACCGGTATAGGTCCTTCGCAATCATTGCAATCACGTACCTGCGATCCAATAATTGACTCTGAGGGCACTATCTCCAACAATCTCCCACTTGCACTCAAGGCTAATTATTGCGATGTCGACTACTCACAGCCCGTGTGAAACCGAACATCCAACTCCTCTACTAATCAGTTTCACAAAGCCCGTTTGTAAAACTATTGTGTTCGAGAAATAGCCTCAGTGAGTGGATCCGTCTAGATGTATCTTTCTATATCTCTCTTAATCTCAAGTTCGCGGAGAAAGCCATCTCCCGAATTGAGTAATACATGTCTTAGAATATATCTGGATATCAGATGGGACCTAGTTCATAAATGAACTCTTAATCCAAACTTCTTAGACTGTAGCGATCACTGAACCTAATCAGTATCCTGCACCAAGCCACCCACAGTATCCTCTTGGACCACCTGTCCATAATACTGTCCCTCGTCAGAGGGAAAACTAAAACTCTGACAATCACTCTGTCATCCACGTCACCTTTGAAGCCTGGAATGATAATCGTCTCCCGAAGGAGGCTTCCGTCATCAAATCCGTAGAACATGTACTTATGTTCAAAAAATGCTTCCTTATGTTTCTCTAGGATTGGATTAATACAAACTTATCGCATCAAGTGCAAAAACAATATCTGGTGTGGTACTTGACATCTCATGATTGACTCAGTTGTCTAAGCAAGTGATCTGTCAATCATGACCATCCCTCTCCCCTTTAGTCTGTAAGACACCTTTAGAGAGGGTGACTCCATCACCTGCAGGTACACCACCATGCTAGGAGTCATCTATTCTAAAAACCATTAGAATACTGTCAAAGTACCCATATTGGGAAACTACCCAAATCCAGATCTAAAACCATAGATCCAGAAACCAGAATGTCAAATATTATATCCATATCCTGTCTGGAGAAATAACTGTGTGACGACCATAGTACAACCGATCGTAGTATAGGAATTTTACTTCCTACTCTGTGTATGTCATCCATATACCATGACATCACACCCTACTACCTTCTTAACAGATCCATCCCCTATTCTGATTGAAGTCAAACCCATGACTGTCACATCAAAAATAGATGATCTATCTCCGTTATAACTGCTCAAGTCTATAAATAGACATAAGTATCTTGCCCACTATGCTTCCGATGCTCCCACTGACTACGACAACCCTCCTACCGGGTCTCATAGCCTGGAACAACAGTAGTGTCAAGTCTGGGTAAACAAGAACCTCCCTGTCACCGTCCTTGAGGCTACCGGAGTACCTCTCGGGTGTCTGAGGTTACCCATCATATCTGCGGAGTGGCTAATGGAATGTCAAACCTGATTGAATATATAGGTCCTATTAAATTTTCCGTAATCGTTTGCGGTTCTGGAATCACTTCCGGTTCTACCATACTCCCACTACTGTTTTCTGAAAAAATCCATTTTACTAAAACTGTGGCGAGTCAAGAACAATATCACTATTGATCTTCCAAATGGTAGAAAATCAACCCTCGTCATAGCCAGGGTCAACCCACAAACTGCCATTACAGAAACGTGCCCTGAGTTATCCAGTGTCTGGTTTTAAGCATAAGCTGGACAACTTCCCGTACCTTAACATCGTTAAGTTATGAACCATTCTATATCCAATATAGAAATTTTGGCACTAATTTAATTGGAACCATATTCAATCATGCAGCTGTCTCCAGTGCATATCATCTTAATGAAAAGAGGCTAATCAGTATTACTCAACTTAGGAATCCATCCAATTATGAGTAACCTGAAAGAGAAACAAATTTCTCAAAATCATTACTATTATCTGAATACCAATCACAAGAATCTACATCTTCGATCTCTTTGAAGAATCCCGATACTTGTGATACCTGGTTCTCTACTTTATTCTTATACCCACAACTTCTCAAAACTTAGACCTTGTATTTCTACGAAACACTTGTCTAAATACTAGAGAAGTTATAAGTAAACAGAACATAGTACGAGGACCTACCCCTTTGTCCTGATGGACACTTGGACAACATACAATACTCTGTATAAGTCCGCTGAGTTGAGCAACTCAAAACCTGTGCGTCGTAGGTTGAAAACTGTACCCTGGCGATTTCCTCAAATATCACCAATTACAACGAATTCCGATATAATGAGGATGATCACCTAATTCCCAATAACGTACTCCCGCTCATCATCTGTAAAACCATACAGATATGAGAATGAAACCTGGTAAATACATACCCTTGGAGTAAGTATCCAATCGGGAAAACAGTTTTCCTTTAACAATGCACTGAAACATGAAAATGTTTCCTAGGGGTATCTTGGTATTCATAGTAATGCCTCTTCCATAATCCAATTCATGACTTCAACCGTACATTTTATCGCCATCTCTCCAAATCCCTTTATTTGTCTTTAGTCGTTACCTTCTGTACACCATCGTTAGGCTAAATGGTTTTCTTCCTTTCCTACCGTTCGGCACTAGCCTATGGTTTGGAAGAAGACTATCCAGTAAGCATAATAGGTGTACCCTCCTAAACCAAGGAGTACTCGCATCTTGAGAGAAGGTGATGATAAAAGACAATTGAATAATACCTTATTCTTTTAAAGGTGAAATAGGAGTGGCGATGAAGTACGCGGTTTGGTCGTGAATGATAACAGTCGCAACTTACTTTGCCCTCTTTCTAATCCCTTTATTTTGTCTTTTGTTATTTCCTTCTGTACACCCTACTTAGGCTAATTGGTTTTCTTCATTCCCTACCTTTCGGCACCTGCCTATGGTTTGGAATAAGACTATCCAATAAGCGTAATAGGTGTACTCTCCTAAACCAAGGAGCCCTCGCAACCTGAGAGAATGTGATAATAAAAGACAACTGAATAAACCAATTCTATTTCTCCTGAACCTTGATCCATCTTCGAAGAAGTCCCTTCGAGTTCGTATATAACCATACGATGGATCTATCCAATGGAAGTGGATGTCCGTAGTAATACGGGGTGTTCTGAGAAATTCAAAGGGTAAAAGAATGAGTGGCAATGATTTATGCAACTCAGACAATCCAAAAGCCAGTATTTTAAGAAGGTTCGGTCAACTTGGTCACTGAGTCATAGTCTAGGGTCGGTCAATGGTCGCTGCCAAAGAGAGAGAGAAAAGAAACACTCTGCGTGCACTCTAACCTAGATCAGAATGGTTATCACTTTATCTAATCCGGAAACCTCCCACTGTCCTGTCAAATTCTCCTCCAAACCTAAAAGAAGAATCAATCGGGATCACCCGAAAGAGTAAACTAACTCATCAGTGGGAATCGGGATCTAACTTTCATCGCATGATAACGTGACGGAATCCACTCACGTTATCACACTCCAGAAAGTATGCGCATGCCTGGCAAGTTTCAGTTTCTTTAGAAACTCCCGATCTGATTTTTACCCCATGTTCTTATGACCTTGACGAAAGCCAACAAATCATAAGACACATGTCAAGTTCTGCCCGTCATTATCTTGTTAATTCGAACCCACCCGTACATACCCTTGACGAAAGCCAACAAGGTAATACGACTGTCCCAAACCAACTCATCTATCTATGCAACAAATGAATACCCCAGCAACTACCAAACACTATGCCTTGACGAAAGCCAACAAACATAGCTTGAATATTACTGACCATCCATAAGAAACGACGGAGGGCTACGGCTGGTTTTTGGCGAAAAACCTTTAACGTAATGAACTTGATCTCGTTGAAGGAACCTGATAGCTTTTTATAAAAATATAGTGGCGAAAACCTTTGCTAAAGAGGTCACTCCCGGTGAAGAGATCTCGGCTCTTTCCTCGTGGAATGAGGTGCAGGATATTCCACTGAATACCGCGATGCAAAGCAACATGTAATCGACTATAGTGAAGTTATTACCCTGACGTAAACTTCTGCCCAAGGGGTCAGCCCTGGTGAAAGGATATCGGCCCTTGCCCCGTCAAATGAGGTGCAGGATATTCCACTGAATACCTCTATGCAAAACAAAAGGAAACATCTTTGCAATAACACTTTTTAAATTGTTCCAACAACATCAAACATGTTTGTTTTACTTTGCATTGATCAGAATCAACGCAGTCCCATCAATCAATCACACCAGAAAAGAACGAAAATAAAATGTACGTATATACCATCCGCATTCGTCACTGGGTCCCGTCATCACCCGTTAGGTTACTTAACTAACGACAGAGCGGGGACTGGACTAGCGCGGGTGTAAAACATATACAACATCTAATAGTATATAAACTAATATACAATAATCGCTCCAGGCGTGATAATATGCAACATTACAGAAAAGTAATAAGCATCACAGAACAATACAGATAATCTGGGATCCTCGGGTTTCACAGAGCCGCTGCTGAAACCCGACGTTCCCCTGTCGTGTGGATAGCCTGTGCAATGAAACCTAGACCCCTACGAGTGCGGCAAGTTACCCGCCAAAACCTGAAGCGAGGCAGCCTCCTACAGCAAAGTGAATGGACCATCCTGCACTTCACGGAATCCGGTAATCTTGGGCACCCCTCCTTGGGTCAACCTATACCCCCTACGAGTGCGGCGAATAGTCTGCCAATTCTAGAGTGGGGCCCCTCTGCCTCTCAAAGCCATGAGATGCGGACCCGTTGCCCCTCAGAACCCGGCTATCCGTGCACTCCGTCGCGGGGTAAAACCTAGTACAGTAATGAAAAATAGTACAACAGGTACATCGACCACAACCTGGTCGTGCCCCAAAAGAATATTATACAACAGGCAGTGACGGCAGTCCACAAGTTGGACGCTCGCCCTGCAATATCAAATGTACAAATAAATCCAAACTACACTACCATTGCACACTGCTATCCACCATGACAAATCCGCAACATCACAGCACAACACAGAACATCAACGCGAATGTCACGTTCGCAAACCCGTCTAAAAGAACTATAGCAATCAGACGCGGTTTACCGATCAAATGACATTCCCGGTCGGAGATATAATGTAAGCACTGTAAACTAACGTGTTTAAATTTCGATCGACTAAATATCACGAAGTGGGCCCCACGAACAATTGGTGAACAGTAACAAAATCTGGGCCCAAAAGATATATACCAAAAACCCCAAATTCCAACAGAGAAGACACTGTGCAAATTTGGTGCACTGATTCAATAGAACGGCCGCGGATGCGCGGCCAAACCATGGGTTTGGCCGCGATTCCGCGGCAGTTTGGTGGAATCACGTGCTCAAATTTGGTCGGTGTGCTTCTGAAACCCTGCACAACATTCTGTGATATGTAGAATAATTTTAAGACATCATTTAAAATCGACAGAAACTGTGAAGCTTGAAAATTGTGTTTTTCGATATCCGGTTCGATCGATATTTTAAACGCGTTAGCACAAGTTAGTATAGCAAAATGGTGAGGCTCTGATACCACTGTAAGTCTACGGTAGCGCCCCGGCCGTCTACAGACGCCAAATGCGGAACAAAAACTTTTTAACTGGCGCTATCGTATACTTTAACCGTATCTGCTATTATTGGTAAACTAACAAACTGTAAAGAGTGTAGAAAGGTTATACCGAACGATCCGACTCCTTCGTTCTTTAACCATCATCCCACGCTCCGTTGCGGCTGCTCCGATCTCGTCGATCTCCGATCTGCTCGTCCAGATGGCACCACATCAACGATTCTTTAAACGGGCTCCCGCCTCTGACTCGAGGCAACTCGGTCGTCAAGTTTGCTAAAAGAGACGACCAAGATTGATGTAGAGAATGAGTGGAATACTTTGTCTCGCTTCGTCCAAAACCATGGACGAACGGTTAATGAAGTTGCCGTGGGAATCGGGTGATGGAATGAAATGAGCTGTGAAATTCCATACACCGAAAACTATCATAATCTTTTTCTACTATCAATTGAGAGAGAGAGAGGAGGGGGCCGGCCATCTTATAGGAATGGGGGGTGAGTGTAGGAGAGAGGAGAGTGACCACAAGAGAAAATATCTAGTGTGAACACAAATAAATATCTAGTGTGAACACACAGTGTGAACACAAAGAAAGCAACCAATGAAACAATAACACCTCACCGCTTCTAGAACCTTCTAGAAGTATCCACACTCTTCCAAAGAAAAGATAAATTCGTCTTTAACCAAATGTTAAAAGACGGCTGATAGAAAACTGGAAACTGGCAACTTCCAAAAGTGATCCCGAAACGAATTTCAGGATAACCCCGTAACTGTATAAATATACCCGCATTTGTATTACGACCGAATACAAATGCAACTGAGACAAAGATATTATATCTACTCAATATAATACACGGATCCGGCTTAAACCAAAGCCGACCAGTATCATCTGCCCGAAATCTGACACGTGCGTAAACGCATGTGCATTTTCCGAACCCTGCCATAAAACCATACGGCCTCTACAACGTTTCGCCCGAACTTGGGAAACTGTCTGTGGGGGACTCTAATGACTCGTCAGTACCCTGGCAGTGGGTTTAACCACAAACCGTCAGCGGCAATAGCAATGCGTAACGGCTGCCCATGGACTGACCTCAAGGGAGGCCGATGAGCGAACTCATCCAGAAACCCTACTGAGCCTAACAGTAACAATGTATATACAGTCCGGTCCGTTCGTCAATGAGTATCGCATATCTGCCTAGGGGGCTAGTAACGTCAGACCCACAATAGCAGTATAAGTCGTGTCGGAGTGTAGCCCAATAACACCCTGAGATACTACTGGAATACCTACCAGTAAATCTCCTGCCACGGCCGTGGGCTATGTGTAATGGCTCTCCTATACACAGCACGATCTCGCCCCCAATACCGGGAGAGACGAATCCCCTGCCGATCCGCTCACGTACCTCCATATGGCTCGGGACTGTACCCAAAAACTACCTGTTTGCACGACTCCTTTGAGCCGTGGTAGGGTAGAAATCAAAGCACAGTGGGAACTCACACGAGACAAATGACTACCTCAGGTCGATGAACTAACCTGTACACATGTCACTAGGGAACTGCTATCTGACGATATGTATAATACCAACTAGCAGATTCCCGGCGAGTCCTGTCCGGTGTACTCATAACCCAATGAGCACCTGTATACATCTTAGGTGATCCAACTGACACAAGTGGCTTGTGAGACCGGCCACCGCTCCTCGTCGGGGTCTCGACTGTATACACTAGTCTACTCCGGAGTATCGATGCCCTGTCTCGAAACTCCCACGACTAGGGACAATAATTAAGGATATGCATATAAACTACCCAACTCTCACGTATATGATCGCCATCATACAGTTGGTAGTAAAGCAAGATCCTAAGGGCTCTATCAAAGTGTAACATGTAATCAGTCACCTGAACATGTACATGACTGATAAAGGCAAACCAGATAGCATACTATCATCTTGAGTAAGATTGTCCTACCGGTATAGGTCCTTCGCAATCATTGCAATCACGTACCTGCGATCCAATAATTGACTCTGAGGGCACTATCTCCAACAATCTCCCACTTGCACTCAAGGCTAATTATTGCGATGTCGACTACTCACAGCCCGTGTGAAACCGAACATCCAACTCCTCTACTAATCAGTTTCACAAAGCCCGTTTGTAAAACTATTGTGTTCGAGAAATAGCCTCAGTGAGTGGATCCGCCTAGATGTATCTTTCTATATCTCTCTTAATCTCAAGTTCGCGGAGAAAGCCATCTCCCGAATTGAGTAATACCTGTCTTAGAATATGTCTGGATATCTGATGGGACCTAGTTCATAAATGAACTCTTAATCCAAACTTCTTAGACTGTAGCGATCACTGAACCTAATCAGTATCCTGCACCAAGCCACCCACAGTATCCTCTTGGACCACCTGTCCATAATACTGTCCCTCGTCAGAGGGAAAACTAAAACTCTGACAATCACTCTGTCATCCACGTCACCTTTGAAGCCTGGAATGATAATCGTCTCCCGAAGGAGGCTGCCGTCATCAAATCCGTAGAACATGTACTTATGTTCAAAAAATGCTTCCTTATGTTTCTCCAGGATTGGATTAATACAAACTTATCGCATCAAGTGCAAAAACAATATCTGGTGTGGTACTTGACATCTCATGATTGACTCAGTTGCCTAAGCAAGTGATCTGTCAATCATGACCATCCCTCTCCCCTTTAGTCTGTAAGACAGCTTTAGAGAGGGTGACTCCATCACCTGCAGGTACACCACCATGCTAGGAGTCATCTATTCTAAAAACCATTAGAATACTGTCAAAGTACCCACATTGGGAAACTACCCAAATCCAGATCTAAAACCATAGATCCAGAAATCAGAATGTCAAATATTATATCCATATCCTGTCTGGAGAAACAACTGTGTGACGACCATAGTACAACCGATCGTAGTATAGGAATTTTACTTCCTACTCTGTGTATGTCATCCATATACCATGACATCACACCCTACTACCTTCTTAACAGATCCATCTCCTATTCTGATTGAAGTCAAACCCATGACTGTCACATCAAAAATAGATGATCTATCTCCGCTATAACTGCTCAAGTCTATAAATAGACATAAGTATCTTACCCACTATGCTTCCGATGCTCCCACTGACTACGACAACCCTCCTACCGGGTCTCATAGCCTGGAACAACAGTAGTGTCTGCAGGGTTCCTAGGCACACTAATGAGGTCTCACAAGGCATCAACCATGCCAATTTCAAATTTTACAAGTGCCGAGAAACCCTAATACGGATCGTTAACTAGAATTTTAGGCGAAACAAGAAGCTAGTTAACAATTTAACTAAGTGAACGGAAATACAACCTTTGTAGATCCGGTGCTCCACCTCCATAGCTCCGTGATGAAGTCCCCTTGCTGTCCAAATCAAATCTTGGGCGCTAGCGTTGGCTTCATCGGAGAAATGGGCGGGCTAGGTCATCGACTGCGATGCCGAAGATGATCTACGTCGAGGCAACACTAGATCAAGCTCCCACTTCACCAAGTCATGAAACTTGTGAAGAAAACACCCTATACTACTTGGCAAGTGGTAGAGGATGAAGAAATAGGAAGTGGGTTCACTTTAGAATTGGATTTCTCACTCATTTTCTCAAGTTGCCATTGTTGATAGCAAGCTTTTCTTCATATGAAGAAGAAGAAGAAGAAGATGATAGAATATTATGATAAGTTAATTAAACTAGAAAAGAAAAAGGAATACTTATCATAATATCAACCATGGTCAAGATAACTAGTGTAGAGAATCAACTATGGTTCAAGTGAATGGTTAGGGTTAAGAAAAGAGACAAAATGGTCAAACCATTCAAAGCTTCATGAAGCTTCAAAAGAAAGTCCAAAATGAGCCACCATTTCATTTCTTTTCCAAATATAAATGAAAAGAAATAAATAAATAAGTAAATCAAATATAAACAAAACCCTAATCATTAACTTAACCATGGTATAATTCTTTACACAAACCCAAGTGAGCATGCATCATCAAACATGATACAATCAAGTGCACAAAAGTATATCACATATACAACTTGTGAACTTCAAGTGAGAAAATCCTTTTAAAGTGAACCAATACTAGTTAATGCAAAGTAATATATCAAATATATAATCATACATTAAATCATTAAATCAACACTTGATTTAACGATCCGGTCATATCGCATATAACCGACTAGTATCCTATGTATCGGCTTACCGAATCAATCCTTGATTCGATAACTAGGTTATATCGCATACAACCATTCGACACATTCATCGCGAGAATGGAATACGGTATCACATACACGCATTATTCTCGGTCCCGCACATATCTCATATGCGCTCCTATTTCATTTCGCTTGAGCCAGGAAACCTCTGTGTAGGACTCTAAAGACTCGTCAATACGCCGGCAGCAGGTGATGATCATATCAAACACCCACAAGCCGCAAGCGGTCTGCTAAACATAACGGCCACCCGGGTATTGAGCGATCAGAAGATCGACGAGCAAGCCCGCTCACACTCCTGTGAATCCAACCAGTAACACTTACCGTACAGTCCGGTCTCGTCGTCTGATATGTCGCATATCTCGCCTAGGGGTGGTAAACGTCAGACCCCAATAGCTTGATAAGTCGTGTCGATATGAGGTCTATAACAGTTCGAGAAACTACTGGTAACACTTACCAGTAAATCTCAGCAATCCTGGCCAGGGATTTCCGGTTACAGCCAATCGAACATAGCGCAACATCAACTCCCTATACCGGGAGAGACGAATCCCCTCCTATCGCTCATTGCCTCCATGTGATTCGGGACTGTACCCAAAAACCATCGTTTTGCACGCCCTCTTGGACGTGGTAAGGTGGAAATCAAAGCACAGTGGGAACCACACAAGACTCTATGACGATCTCGGGTCAACAGACTACTCTGTACCAGTGTCACCAGAGAACTACCATCTGACGTAAGGTATAATACCATCTGGGAGTTCTCGGCGAGTCCGTCCAGTGTACCCAGTCTCCACTGAGCACCCGTATATCATCTCTGATGTCAAACACCAATGGATATGGGATCATCCATCGCCCATCTGTATGGGTCGAGAAGGTATACGCTAGTCTACTCTGGTATATCGATGCCCTGTCTCGATACACCCACGACTAGGGACCTTGAAGGATGTACTTATAGACTATCATGTCCCCACTAGTATGATCTGCATCATAGTCCAGGTAGTCAAGTACACATCCTAAGGGCTTTACCAACATGTAACAGAGAGACAACCAGTATACATGTTAAGGTAAAGAGTAACCAGATAGCATACTATCATGTCGAGCAAGAAAGTCCTCCCTATATATGTCCAAGCATCCACTACAATATACATCCTATGTATAGTAATGGCCTCTAGGGCATACATATAACTAACAATCTCCCACTTGCACTAGGGCCATCTTATAGCAGTGGTTGAAGTATCTCATACTCAACCATCCCATAATAGTCTCTCTCGGGGAAAAGGCCTTTGTGAGTGGATCCGCCGTGTTTTCCTCTGAGTCTACTCTCCTAACCTCGATCACCCTGGAGATCAACCATCTCCATGATCAGGTGACACTGCCTTAGAATATGTATGGATCACTGATGGGACCGGCGTTCCTTGGCATAAGCCACAACTCCATTGTCACACAATGGGAGGAACAAAGTTCATCTCATGAACTATCATACACCCAAACAGCCTCTTTGGTAGCATCTTAAGTAGCGATGTATCGAGCCTTTATCGTCTAGTATGCCACGGTATCTAGCTTGGAACTCTTCCAACATACCGTCCCTTTACTGAGGGTAAAGACAATGCCTGCGACTGACATTCAGTCGTCATTATCACCCTGGAACCCTTCCAGTGATTCTCCCCTGGATCGATTGATACCATCTCACTACAACTAGTGAGAATCCTAACATCCAATTAGATCTATCTCATAGATCCAAAACCCAGGATTTAGGAGGTATAACTTTGATCCTATATGGAGAATTATTGTGATAAGCGGAGATTGACCGAGCGTAGCATAGGAAACTCCTTCCCTATCAAGAGCATGTCATCCACGTACTCTACGAGGATCGTCACTATACTCCCTACTACCTTTATTGTTTATACAAGGTTCATCTACCATTTTGATGATGTCAAACTCTTTGACTAACACATCAAAATAGATGTTCCAACTCCGCGATGCCTGCTTTATCCTATAAAGCATCTTGTACACGTTTCCGCTGCTCCCACTGTTTATGAAGCCCTCTGGCTGTGTACTTATAGACGTTCTCTTCTAAAACATCATTTTAGAAAAGCAGTCATGGCACCCAACCGCCAGATATCGTAGTCATGGTATGTAGCCGTGGCAAGTAGGATCTGGATGGACTTAAGCATAGCCACTTGAAAAGGTTTCATCATTATCCACGCCTGGTCGATGACGAAAAGCTTTAACAAGTCTAGCTTTGAAAGTCTCAACTTTTCCATCTACACCGAGTAATCTTCTCAAGATATACTTGCTCCTGATGGGGATTTAACCCTTCAGATATAGCAACCAAAGTCCATACTTTGTTGGTGTACATGGATTCCATCACAGATCTCTAAGCATCCAGCCATTCTTACAGAGTCCCACTCCTGATGGCCAGCTCGAAACTAGTTGGGTCATCATCTTATGATGCAATCCTCGCTCCCACTGTCATAGAGAAACCGAAGTATCTCTCAGGCGGGTGAGGAACCTTACTAGATCGGCGGAGAGGCTGAGGTTCGTTGGTAACTATTGAATCCTTTGGTTCTGTCAAATCGTCAGCTGCAGTTTTGTATAGCTGGAACCTTTCCAGTTCTACATAACAGATCTTGCCTCGAGCTTGTCCGGATTATGCTTTTAGACATAGCCCGGACAACCCCAAATCTTAACCAACTTAAGACATGGGCTCTTCCCTTTCCATATCACATATGAAGTGGTAGGCAACTGATTTGATTAGAACCCAATTCAATTGGTATGCAGCTCCTTAAGTGCATAACTCCCAAAAAAGGAAATAGGTAACTCAGTAGTACTCATCATAGAGCACACCTTATCATATAGGGTGTGATTGCTCCACCCCGATATACCATCGTGCTATGGTGTATACGGAGGAGTAATGCTGAGAGAGAATCTCATTCTCCTTTAGAATAGTCCAGAAATTCCGTGCTCAAGTATTCTCCTCCTCGATCTCATCAAAGAACATAATACTTATACTTGTGTTTTGGTTTTCTACTTCTATAACATATTCTGTGAATATCTCAAAAGGTTCGGACTTGTGTTTCAACAGGAACATATGTCTGAATCTTGAGAGATTATCAGAGAATGTAACGAAGTACAAAGAACCAGTCCTGGCATATGTAGACAGGGGACCTTACATACATCAACATGTATCATCCCAAGAGTTCACTAACTCTTTCTCTGTTTCCAATAAACAGAGCTGGTGTCATTATATCTTCGTGACATGACTGGCAAGTTTCACAAGATGTAAATTCAAACTGATTTAAATATGTATCTACAAGTAACTTTAGCTAGTCGGGTCGCATTGATATGACCTAGTCTACAATGCCTCAAGAAGGATTCGTTCATTTCTGAACTCATCCTCTTGTGTGTGTTCTGTATACTAAGAACTGTAGTTTGATTTAGAACATCAACTCTTTTAGATAACTTGCCTGATCCGATCAACTTCTGATATAGGAAATGTTCAAAACATTATCCATCAATACAAAATTTTATCATTTCTTTACTAATAAAGAGATTGATATGATTTTGTATATCAGGTTCGGTATCTAATAACATTCGTTCAGAATCAATGTATTGGTAATACAGGGTGACAGTGACCTGTAGGGGTTCCTAGGCACACAATAGAGGTCTCACAAGGCATCAACCATGCCAATTTCAAATTTTATGGGTGCCGAGAAACCCTAATACGGATCGTTGACTAGAAGTTTAGGCGATAAACAAATCTAGTTAACAACTTAACTAAAGATAAGAAGCTACAACCTTTGTAGATCCGGATATCCACTTCCTTGGCTCCACGTAGGCGTCCTCTCGCTGTCCATCTCGAATCCCGGACTCAATCGTCGGCTTGATCGGAGAAATGGGCGGACTAGGTCGTCGGCTTCGTGCCGAAGATGATCTACGTCGAGGCATCACAAGTTCAAGCTCCGACTTCACAAATTTGTGAAACTTGTGAAGAAAACACCCAAAACAACTTGGCAAGAGGTAGAGGGTGAAGAAATAGGAGGTGGGTTCACTTTGGAATTGGATTTCTCACTTTAGAACTCAAGTTGCCATTGATGGCATCAAGCTTTCTTGAAGAAGAAGATGATGAAGAAGAAGAAAGAATATGATAAGTGTTGAATTAAAATGAAAAATAATTCAATACTTATCATAAGCTAACCATAGTTGAGTGTAGAGAATAGACCATGGTTACTTGGATGGGTTAGGGTTAAGCATGAAGACAAGAATGGTTAAGAAGTCAAAGCTTCATGAAGCTTCAACTAGAAACAAACATAGCCACCATTCTTATCTAAATCTTTTCCAAATAAACAAACAAATAAATAAATGAAAAAGCAAAAACCCTAATCATCTCTTAACCATGGTTTAATCCTTTACACTTAACCACATGATCAAGTATCATCAAACACGATACAAATATGTGCACAAAAATATATCACATATACAATGTGCATCAAGTGAGAAAATCCTTTTAAAATGAACCAATACTAGTTAATGCAAAGTAATATATCAAATATATAATTATACATTAAATCATTAAATCAACACTTGATTTAACGATCCGGTCATATCGCATATAACCGACTAGTATCCTATGTATCGGCTTATCGAACCAATCCTTGATTCGATATCTAGGTTATATCGCATATAACCAATCGATACATTCATCGCGAGAATTGAATACGGTATCACATACACGCATCATTCTCGGTCCTGCACATATCTCATATGCACTCCTATTTCGTTTTGCTTGAGCCAGGAAACCTCTGTGTAGGACTCTAAAGACTCGTCAATACGCCGGTAGCAGATGATGATCATATTAAGCACCCACAAGCCGCAAGCGGTCTGCTAAACGTAACGGCCATCCGGGTATTGAGCGATCAGAAGATCGACGAGCTAGCCCGCTCACACTCCTGTGAATCCAACCAGTAACACTTACCGTACAGTCCGGTCTGTTCGTCTGATATGTCGCATATCAAGTCTAGGGGTGGTAAACGTCAGACCCCAATAACCGATAAGTCGTGCCGATGTGAGGCTCATAACGGGTCGAGAAACTACTGGTAACACTTACCAGCAAATCTCTGATCAGCCCTGGCCAGGGACTTCCCTGTTACGGCCAATCGAGCACAGCGCAACATCAACCCCCAATACCGGGAGAGACGAAACCCCTCCTATCGCTCATTGCCTCCATGTGACTCGGGACTGTACCCAAAGACCACCGTTTTGCACGCCCTCATGGACATGGTAAGGTGGAGATCAAAGCACAGTGGGAATCACACAAGACTCTATGACGATCTCGGGTCTACAGACTAACCTGTACAAGTGTCACCTGAGAACTGCCATCTGACGTGAGGTATAATACCATCTGGGAGTTCTCGGCGAGTCCGTCCAGTGTACCCAGTCTCCACTGAGCACCCGTATACCATCTCTGATGTCAAACACCAATGGATATGGGATCATCCATCGCCCATCTCATGGGTCGAGAAGCGTATACGCTAGTCTACACTGGTATATCGATGCCCTGTCTCGATACACCCACGACTAGGGACCTTGAAGGATGTACTTATAGACTACCATGTCCCCACTAGTATGATCTGCATCATAGTCCAGGTAGTCAAGTATACATCCTAAGGGCTTTATCGACATGTAACTATAAGACACTTTAAAGAGACAAGTGTACATGTTAAGATAAAGAGTAACCAGATAGCATACTATCATATCGAGCAAGAAAGTCATCTCTATATATATGTCCAAGCATCCAATATAATATACATCATCTGTACAATACTGGCCTCTACGGCATACATACAACTAACAATCTCCCACTTGCACTAGGGCCAGCTGCTGTAGTATCGCATACCGAGCATCCCGAAAAGTCTCTCAAACTGTATCTGGGGAATGACCTTCATGAGTGGATCCGCCGTGTTGTTCTTCGTGTCAACTCTCCTGACCTCGATCTCCCGGCGATCAACTATCTCCCGGATCAGGTGATACCGCCTCAGAATATGCCTGGATCGCTGATAGGACCTGGGTTCCTTGGCCAAAGCCACCGCTCCATTGTTATCGCAATACAAACGTATTAGATGCTCAATGGATGGAACCACTCCAAGTTCAGTAATGAACTTCTTGATCCAGACAGCCTCTTTAGCAGTATCGTTGGCAGCGATGTATTCAGCCTCCATCGTCGAGTCTGCCACGGTTTCCTGCTTGGAACTCTTCCAGCTAACCGCCCCTCCGTAAAGGGTAAAGACAAATCCCGACTGCGACTTAGAGTCGTCCTTATCACTCTGGAAGCTCGAATCGGTAAAGGACTCCACTTGGAGTTCTCCATTACCATACACCAAGAGCATCTCTTTAGTCCTTCGCAAGTACTTGAGAATGCTCTTCACAGCTGTCCAGTGACTCTCTCCAGGATCAGCTTGATACCTGCTCACTATACTTAGTGAGTATGCAACATCGGGTCTGGTACATAGCATCGCATACATGATAGAGCCTACAGCCGAAGCATAGGGTATCCCTTGCATGCGAGCTCTCTCCAAATCAGTCTTGGGAGACATCTCTTTGGAGAGAGTGACTCCAGAGATCGTGGGCAAGTTCCCACGCTTGGAATCTTCCATACTAAACCTTTTTAGTATGGTGTCAATGTACCTGGATTGGGACAATCCCAATATCCGTTTGGATCTATCTCTATAGATCCTAATTCCCAATATGCAGGAGGCATCACCAAGATCTTTCATTGAGAATCTTTGTGATAAGAAGAGCTTGACCGATTGCAGCATAGGAATATCATTTCCTATCAAGAGTATGTCGTCCACGTACAATACGAGGAAGACAACCTTACTCTCTGCTACCTTCTTGTAGATACAAGGTTCATCTGGATTTTTGACGAAATCAAACTCTTTGATAACGACGTCAAAGAAGATGTTCCAACTCCGCGATGCTTGCTTTAATCCATAAATGGATTTAAGCAGCTTGCACACCTTCCCGCTGCTCCCACTGTCTACGAAGCCCTCTGGCTGAGTCATGTACACGCACTCTTCTAAATCACCATTTAGAAAGGCGGTCTTAACATCCATTTGCCAGATTTCGTAATCATAATATGCAGCGATGGCAAGCATGATCCGGATGGATTTAAGCATAGCCACTGGAGAAAAGGTTTCGTCATAGTCCACACCTGGTCTTTGACGAAAACCCTTTGCTACAAGTCTAGCTTTGAAAGTCTCCACTTTCCCATCTACACCAAGTTTTTTCTTGAAGATCCATTTGCTCCCAATGGGTTTTACCCCTTCAGGAGCAACATCCAAAGTCCATACTTTGTTGGTGTACATGGATTCCATCTCGGACCGCATTGCATCCAGCCATTTCACTGAGTCCCTACTCGTGATGGCCTGCTCGAAGCTAGTTGGGTCATCATCCTCCATGATGCAATCCTCGCTCCCACCATCCATGAGAAAACCGTAGTATCTCTCAGGTTGGCGAGGAACCCTACTAGATCGGCGGAGTGGCTGAGGTTCATTGGGAGCTACTGAATCCTCTGGTTCCACTAAATCTTCTGTTGTGTTTTTTTCAGCTGGAACCTCTTCCAGTTCTACCTCAGAGCCACTAATCTCTTTTGCAAGAAATTCCTTTTCTAAAAAGGTGGCATGTTGAGCAACAAATACTCTTTATTCCTCACTGTGGTAGAAGATATACCCTCGCGAATGTTTGGGATATCCAACAAATTTACACAAAACAGACCTTGCCTCGAGTTTGTCCGGTTTTTGTCTTTTGACATAGGCCGGGCAACCCCATATCTTTATAAAATTAAGATATGGTCTCTTCCCTTCCCATATCTCATATGGTGTGGTAGGCACAGATTTGGTGGGAACCCTGTTCAGTAGGTATGCTGCTGTTTCCAGTGCATATCCCCAGAGGGAAACAGGTAACTCAGCTACACTCATCATAGAGCGCACCATATCTAATAGGGTGCGGTTTCTCCGCTCTGATACACCGTTGTGCTGTGGTGTATATGGAGGAGTTAGCTGAGAGAGAATCCCATTCTCTTTTAGGAAGTCCAGGAATTCAATGCTCAAGTATTCTCCTCCTCGATCAGATCGTAGGATTTTAATACTTTTTCCGGTTTGGTTCTCAACTTCTTGTTTATATTCTCTAAATTTCTCAAAAGCTTCTGATTTGTGTTTCATCAGGAACACATACCCGAACCTAGAGAGATCGTCAGTGAATGTAATGAAGTACGAAGAACCATCCCTGGCATGTGTAGACATGGGACCGCATACATCACTATGTATAAGTCCCAAGAGTTCGGTAACTCTTTCTCCGTGTCCCGTAAACGGAGTTTTGGTCATCTTGCCTTTGAGACATGACTGGCAAGTGTCATAAGATGAAAATTCAAACGGATTTAAATATCCATCCTTATGCAACTTAGCCAGTCGTGTCGCATTGATGTGACCCAGTCTACAATGCCACAAGAAGGATTCGTTCAGTTCTGAACTCTTCCTCTTGTGTGTGTTTGTTATGCTCAGAACTGTTGATTGATTTAGAACATAAATGCCATTGCACAATGTGCCTGATCCAACCAACTTTTGGTTACGGAAAATGTTCATAACATTGTCCTGTAATACAAAATTATATCCCTCTTTACTCAATAAAGAAACCGATACAATGTTGCATATCAGGTTCGTCATGTAATAGCATTCGTTCAGAACCAATGTATTACCAGTTGGTAATACAAGGTGATATTCCCCGACAGTCTTAGCTGCAACAATTGCACCATTTCCAACTCTAATATCTTTATCACCTTCTCCAAGTTCTCTACCTTTTCTAAGCCCATGTAACTGATTACATATATGGGATCCTGACCCGGTATCTAATACCCAGGATGTAGAGCAAATGGAGAAACAGTTCTCTGTAACGAACACACCCGAAGAAAATGCATCATCATGTACCTTCTTCATTCGGGTGGCATGGGAATCCTGGTATTCCCCTATATCCTGTTCAGTCCTATAACTCTTATAGGTAAGAACGGAACCAACGTTCCCCAGCACAGTATAACATGCGGGTTCGGTCAATACATCCATATTATTATCTTTATTAGGGCATGAAATGGTCGCTACCTGGAGAGAGAGAGAAGAAAACACTTTAGCATAAGCTCGTGCAAGATCAGATTGGTTATTATCTTATCTAATCAGGATGGCTCCCACTGGTTTTTATCAAATCTTCCTTCAAACCTAAAAGGAAAGACTAGCCGGGATTAATTACACCCTACAACTTCGTCGATCTTTCAGCCAGGCCAGTGTCGGTACTTTGAGGGAGGTTCCCCATGCTTTCGCACGGACCTAATTAATGTAAACCTCGTTTTCCCAGAGGCGTAACCCCGTTGACACCTTTCTAGACACCTACTTGATCGGCTAATTGTAGTGTGCAAAACTCTCCCAGGAGTAATTCTTACTCGCAGTGGGTATCGGGATCCAACTATCTCATAGAAGGTATGCAATCTCATTGCAAATTTCAACACTTGAAATTCCCGATAATATTTTGCCCCTAGCACCCTATGACCTTGACGGAGGTCAACAAACCATAGGCTACTAGTCAAGTTCAACCCGTCATTTCTTGATCGAATTAAACCCACCCGCACGACCCTTGACGGAGGTCAACAAGGTCGTACGACTACCCTAATCCAATCTGCATCATATGCATAAGCAGATAAATACTAGTTAGCTACCGCACACTACGCCTTGACGGAGGTCAACAAACGTAGCACGAATACTAAGTAGGATTTATCTGAAATGACGGAGGGCTACGTCAGGTTTTTCTGAAAACCTATTGCGTAATGAACTTGATATCGTTGTAGAATCAAATGAAGTTTTGAAATGGAGTGATTTTGAGGCTTTTCTAGTTTTGCTAAAGGGGTCACTCCCGGTGAAGGGATCGTCGGCCCTTTCCTCGTCGAATGAGGTGCGGGATATATCATATATATCACTGTGCAAAGCATAAACTATAGAAGCAATCAAAAGTCAAACCGAGTGTGTAGCATCTGCCAGTTATTGCTAAAGGAGTCACTCCCGGTGAAGGGATCTCGGTCCTTTCCTCATCGAATAAGGTGCAGGGTATATCATATATACCGCTATGCAAAGCAAGAACTGTAGCTACCTGTTTTGTTTAAAATTTGATTCTACAACATCTTAGGTTTCTTTTCTTTCATTAATCACATTAATGAAGTCCCATCATTTAAATACCTAAACATCACAGATAGATATGACGTACACTTATGCCATCCGCATTCGCCTCGATGTCCCCTCGTGCACCGTTAGGTTAGGTAACTAACGACAGAGCAGGGCAGGGCTAGTGCGGGTGCAAAACATAAGTAACGTCTATATAATATATCATATATACTATATAAAGTATCTATCACAGAACATCACATGATCACATCACAGATATCGCAGCAGAAGAAACATATGAAACATTGGATATACTAGGACGTCCGTGTTTTCAATACGAGCCAGTATAAAACACGGATTCCACGGTCGTGATGAATAGCCAATCCCACACCCCTAGACCCCTACGAGAGCGACAAGCAACCCTACCAATTCTAGGGTTAGGAGACCCGGACTCGACTCCTCGAGTTGGTCTCCCACTGGACCCCAGAACCCGGTTACTTGTGCTCCCCTCCTTGGGTCTATCCTAATGCGGAAAAGTAAATAATATACAAAAGGTGACGACTTCCGCAACCTGGAAGTGCCCCAATAAAAGAATATTACATACAAGTTTTTACATGAATGAAAATGAAAAACACTCATCTCACATAAAAACCCCCGGCTATTCAAACACGACGATCCAATATAACATATCCAGCAACACATAACATCACATGTCATCAACGCAAGTAAATATGCGCATCCCAATTGTCGTTGACATATAGCAACGAAACCGGCGATATCACATATTACACTTACGGTCACAGAAAAGAAAGTGTAAAACTACAACAGTTGGAATCCGCAACCTCTTTAGACATCACATGCCTAATCAAATGAAATACTTAGACATCACATGCCTAACAGTTATAAACCCCGCATTTTAGTCCCATTATCGAAAACTCTTTTCAATATCAAATGAGACTAAACCGCTAGATTTATAACATTCATTCAGTTATCTCATAACAGTTTGTGAATTCCAATTATTGTATCCCATTCCGGATAAATAGAATATATTAAACTTTCCGATCGAACATTCGAACACCCAAGTTTTCCCGAAACCGTTCAACACATGAAATAGGTTCAAAGACATTCACTTCATGCCTCAGTACCAACGGTCCAGCCGTAGAAGGGTCAAGCCAACGCCTCACATGTGGCACGCCGTACTGCCCCAAACCCGAAGGTTCAAAAGGCAGTTCAGGACGGTCACATAATCGAGTTAAGGTTTGTTGTCTTCTAGAGGGACCATCGCATTACTTGCACTACTCAGAACGTCCTTAAACCACACAAAAATCCAATACTTGGATATTTTCCGGCAGGGGAAAAGTTGGGTATTTATATCCGGTCGGACTTTTTAACATATTCAAAAAATTATCTGGAAAACACATAGACACAGTTTGATAATCCGATCGAATCGATGAACTCCCAATACAACCCAGAAAACTCAACTCTTGAGTTTAGATTAAAAATTCCCAGGAAAACCAGCACTGGAAACTAGGAATTACTGTGCAGAAATCAACTTGAGAAGGGATTAATTGGCCGCGGAACCGCCGCATTAGCCATGCTAATGCCGCGGTTCCGCCGCGTATTGATGGAATCATGTTGTCGAAATTCACAGTAATTCTTAGATATTCCTGCTTATTTTTCTGCATATTTTTAATCAGGAAAAAACCCAGTTTTTGAAAAATGTACAGAGAGCAATATTGATTTTAGGGTTTCGGTTCGATCGGACTTCCAACTCCGTCTACGCATCGCCTAAGGCTCTAGCTAGGCTCTGATACCACTGTAGGGGTTCCTAGGCACACAATAGAGGTCTCACAAGGCATCAACCATGCCAATTTCAAATTTTATGGGTGCCGAGAAACCCTAATACGGATCGTTGACTAGAAGTTTAGACGATAAACAAATCTAGTTAACAACTTAACTAAAGATAAGAAGCTACAACCTTTGTAGATCCGGATATCCACTTCCTTGGCTCCACGTAGGCGTCCTCTCGCTGTCCATCTCGAATCCCGGACTCAATCGTCGGCTTGATCGGAGAAATGGGCGGACTAGGTCGTCGGCTTCGTGCCGAAGATGATCTACGTCGAGGCATCACAAGTTCAAGCTCCGACTTCACAAATTTGTGAAACTTGTGAAGAAAACACCCAAAACAACTTGGCAAGAGGTAGAGGGTGAAGAAATAGGAGGTGTGTTCACTTTGGAATTGGATTTCTCACTTTAGAACTCAAGTTGCCATTGATGGCATCAAGCTTTCTTGAAGAAGAAGATGATGAAGAAGAAGAAAGAATATGATAAGTGTTGAATTAAAATGAAAAATAATTCAATACTTATCATAAGCTAACCATAGTTGAGTGTAGAGAATAGACCATGGTTACTTGGATGGGTTAGGGTTAAGCATGAAGACAAGAATGGTTAAGAAGTCAAAGCTTCATGAAGCTTCAACTAGAAACAAACATAGCCACCATTCTTATCTAAATCTTTTCCAAATAAACAAACAAATAAATAAATGAAAAAGAAAAAACCCTAATCATCTCTTAACCATGGTTTAATCCTTTACACTTAACCACATGATCAAGTATCATCAAACACGATACAAATATGTGCACAAAAATATATCACATATACAATGTGCATCAAGTGAGAAAATCCTTTTAAAATGAACCAATACTAGTTAATGCAAAGTAATATATCAAATATATAATTATACATTAAATCATTAAATCAACACTTGATTTAACGATCCGGTCATATCGCATATAACCGACTAGTATCCTATGTATCGGCTTATCGAACCAATCCTTGATTCGATATCTAGGTTATATCGCATATAACCAATCGATACATTCATCGCGAGAATTGAATACGGTATCACATACACGCATCATTCTCGGTCCTGCACATATCTCATATGCACTCCTATTTCGTTTTGCTTGAGCCAGGAAACCTCTGTGTAGGACTCTAAAGACTCGTCAATACGCCGGTAGCAGATGATGATCATATCAAGCACCCACAAGCCGCAAGCGGTCTGCTAAACGTAACGGCCATCCGGGTATTGAGCGATCAGAAGATCGACGAGCTAGCCCGCTCACACTCCTGTGAATCCAACCAGTAACACTTACCGTACAGTCCGGTCTGTTCGTCTGATATGTCGCATATCAAGTCTAGGGGTGGTAAACGTCAGACCCCAATAACCGATAAGTCGTGCCGATGTGAGGCTCATAACGGGCCGAGAAACTACTGGTAACACTTACCAGCAAATCTCTGATCAGCCCTGGCCAGGGACTTCCCTGTTACGGCCAATCGAGCACAGCGCAACATCAACCCCCAATACCGGGAGAGACGAAACCCCTCCTATCGCTCATTGCCTCCATGTGACTCGGGACTGTACCCAAAGACCACCGTTTTGCACGCCCTCATGGACGTGGTAAGGTGGAGATCAAAGCACAGTGGGAATCACACAAGACTCTATGACGATCTCGGGTCTACAGACTAACCTGTACAAGTGTCACCTGAGAACTGCCATCTGACGTGAGGTATAATACCATCTGGGAGTTCTCGGCGAGTCCGTCCACTGTACCCAGTCTCCACTGAGCACCCGTATACCATCTCTGATGTCAAACACCAATGGATATGGGATCATCCATCGCCCATCTCATGGGTCGAGAAGCGTATACGCTAGTCTACACTGGTATATCGATGCCCTGTCTCGATACACCCACGACTAGGGACCTTGAAGGATGTACTTATAGACTACCATGTCCCCACTAGTATGATCTGCATCATAGTTTAGGTAGTCAAGTACACATCCTAAGGGCTTTATCAACATGTAACTATAAGACAGTTTAAAGAGACAAGTGTACATGTTAAGATAAAGAGTAACCAGATAGCATACTATCATATCGAGCAAGAAAGTCATCTCTATATATGTCTAAGCATCCAATATAATATACATCATCTGTACAATACTGGCCTCTAGGGCATACATGCAATTAACATGACCAACAGACTTGGCTGCAACACTTGCCCCATTTTCTGCCTCATGAAACTTATCACCCATTCTCAGTTCTCTACCCTTCTGTAGCCCTATGTAACAGATTACATATCTGGGATCCTGATCTGGTATCACATACCCAGGACATAGAGGATACAGAGAAACAGTTCTTTGTAATGAACACACCTGAAGATGATGCATCAGCATGCACTCTCTTCGTTTGGGTGGCATGGGAATTCTGGTAATCCCCAATTTCCTGCTCTGTCTTATAACAATTATAAGGTGGAGCGGGACCAATGTTCCCCAGCTCAGTATAACAAGCGAGTTCGATCAATACATCCGTATTATTATCTTGATTAAGGCGTGATATGGTCGCTACCTGGAGAGAGAGAAGAAAACACTCAGCATGCGCTCTTGCAAGAATAGATTGGTTTTTATTTTATCTAATCAGTATGGCTCCCACTGCTTTTATCAAATCTTCCTTCAAACCCTAAAAGGAAAGACTAGCCGGGATTAATTACACACTACAAGTTCGCCAATCTTTCAGCCAGGCCAGTGTCGGTACTTTGAGGGAGGTCCCCCGTGCTTTCGCACGAACCTAATTAATGTAAACCTCATTTTCCCAGAGGCGTAATCTCGTTGACACCTTTCTAGACACCTACTTGATCGGCTAATTGTAATGTGTAAAACTTTCCCAGGAGTAACTCTTACTCGCAGCGGGTATCGGGATCCAACTATCTTATAGAAGGTATACAATCTTATTGCAAATTTCAACACTTGAAATTCCCGATAATATTTTGCCCCTAACCTCCTATGACCTTGACAAAGGCCAACAAACCATAGGATGCTAGTCAAGTTCAACCCGTCATTTCCTGATTGAATTAAACCCACCCGCACGGCCCTTGACAAAGGCCAACAAGGTCGCACGACTACCCTAATCCAATCTGCATCATATGCATAAGCAGATAAGCACCAGTTAGCTACCGCACACTGCGCCTTGACAAAGGCCAACAAACGCAGCACGAATACTAACTACTACTTATCTGAAATGACGGAGGGCTACGACAGGTTTTTCCGAAAACCTATTGCGTAATGAACTTGATATCGTTGTAGAATCAAATGATTTTAAAATGGAGTGTTTTTTAGGCTTTTCTAGTTTTGCTAAAGGGGTCACTCCCGGTGAAGGGATCGTCGGCCCTTTCCTCGTCGAATGAGGTGCGGGATATATCATATATATCACTGTGCAAAGCAAAAACTCTTAAAAGCAATCAAAAGACAAACCGAGTGTGTAGCATCTGCCAGTTATTGCTAAAGGAGTCACTCCCGGTGAAGGGATCTCGGTCCTTTCCTTATCGAATAAGGTGCATGATATATCATATATACCGCTGTGCAAAGCAAGAACTGTAGCTACCTGTTTTATTTTTGAAATTCGATTCTACAACATCTTTAGGTTTCTTTTATTTCATTAATCACATTAATGAAGTCCCATCATTTAAATACCTAAACATCACAGATAAATACGACGTCCACTTATGCCATCCACATTCGCCTCGATATCCCCTCGTGCACCGTTAGGTTAGGTAACTAACGACAAAGCGGGGCAGGGCTAGCGCGGGTGTAAAACATAAGTAACGTCTATATAATATATCATATATACTATATACTGTACCTATCACAGAACATCACATGATCACATCACATATATCGCAGCAGAAGAATCAAATGAAATATTGGATATACTAGGACGTCCGTGTTTTCAATACGAGCCAGTATAAAATACGGATTCCACGGTCGTAATGAATAGCCAAACCCACACCCCTAGACCCCTACGAGAGCGGCAAGTAACCCTACCAATTCTAGAGTTAGGAGACCCGGACTCGACTCCTCGAGTTGGTCTCCCATTGGACTCCAGAATCCGGTTACTTGTGCTCCCCTCCTTGGGTCTATTCTAGTGCAGAAAAGTAAATAATATACAAAGGGTGACATCTTCCGCAACCTGGAAGTGCCCCAATAAAAGAATATTACATACAAGTTTTTACATGAATGAAAAGAAAAAAAACACTCTTCTCACATAAAAAACCCCCGGCTATTCAAACACGACGATCCAATATAACATATCCAGCAACACATAACATCACATGTAATCAACGTAAGTAAACATGCGTATCCCAATTGTCGTTGACATATAGCAACGAAACCGGCGATAACACATATTACACTTACGGTCACGGAAAAAAAGTGTAAAACTACAACAGTTGGAATCCGCAACCTACATAGACATCGCATGCCTAATTAAATGAATTCCTTAGACATCGCATGCCTAACAATTATAAACCCCGCATTTTAGTCTCATTATCGAAAACTCTTTTCAATATAAAGTCGGGCAATTCAACAAGATTCCCGACATCCTGATCGAATACTCGTCGCAAACTTTAGTAGGCGGCCTCACCCCCCGACGCCGTCGACGAAGTGCACCAAGGCGGAACACCGTTGCCGCGAGCACCCGAACGGATGCTTTCGGCGATGGGGTTCTCCTACAGTCACTTGGTCGGGGCTATGGAGTGAGGCTGTCTATTAAATTTACCCGGCGAGTATCCGCGTACGCTACGTGATTGCGACGGACTTTTGATCACATCAAAATTCCGTGGCAACCGATCAAGTGAGACTAAACTGCTATGTTTATAACATTCATTCAGTTATCTCATAATTTCTTGTGAATTCCAATTATTGTATCACATTCCGGATAAGATAGAAAATGTTAAACTTTCCGATCGAACAATCGAACACCCAAGTTTTCCCGAAACAGCTCAACTCATGAAGTAAGTTCAAAGACATTCACTTCGTGCCTCAGTACCAACGGTCCAGCTGTAGAAGGGTCAAGCCAACGCCTCACATGTGGCACGCCGTATTGCCCCAAACCCGAAGGTTCAAAGGGCAGTTCAAAACGGTCACATAATCGAGTTAAGGTTTGTTGTCTTCTAGAGGGACCATCGCGTTACTTGCACTACTTAGAACGTCTTTAAACCTCGGAAAAATCCAACACTTGGAAATTTTCCGTCAGGGGAAAAGTTGGGTATTTATATCCGGTCGAACTTTTTAACATATTCAAAAATTATCCGGAAAGCCACATAGACAAAGTCTGATAATCCGATCGAATCTACGAACTCCCAATACAACCCAGAAAACTCAACTCTTGAGTTTAAATTAAAAATTCCCAGAAAATACAGCACCCAAATATATGAATTACTGTGCAAAGACCAACTGAAGAAAAGACAAAATGGCCGCGGAACCGCCGCATTAGCCATGCTAATGCCGCGGTTCCGCCGCGCTTTAAGGGAATCATGGGTACGGGATTCATAGTAATTCTTACAATTCCCTGCTGAATTTTCTGCATATTTTTAATTCTCAAAAATCCACAATTTTCAAAAATGTACAGAGAGCAATTTTGGGTTTAGGGTTTCGGTTCGATCGGGTTTCTAACATCGTCTAAGCATCGCCTAAGGCTCTAGCTAGGCTCTGATACCACTGCAGGGTTCCTAGGCACACTAATGAGGTCTCACAAGGCATCAACCATGCCAATTTCGAATTTTACAAGTGCCGAGAAACCCTAATACGGATCGTTAACTAGAATTTTAGGCGAAACAAGAAGCTAGTTAACAATTTAACTAAGTGAACGGAAATACAACCTTTGTAGATCCGGTGCTCCACCTCCATAGCTCCGTGATGAAGTCCCCTTGCTGTCCAAATCAAATCTCGGGCTCTAGCATTGGCTTCATCGGAGAAATGGACGGGCTAGGTCATCGACTGCGATGCCGAAGATGATCTACGTCGAGGCAACACTAGATCAAGCTCCCACTTCACCAAGTCATGAAACTTGTGAAGAAAACACCCTATACTACTTGGCAAGTGGTAGAGGATGAAGAAATAGGATGTGGGTTCACTTTAGAATTGGATATCTCACTCATTTTCTCAAGTTGCCATTGTTGATAGCAAGCTCTTCTTCATATGAAGAAGAAGAAGAAGAAGATGATAGAATATTATGATAAGTTAATTAAACTAGAAAAGAAAAAGGAATACTTATCATAATATCAACCATGGTCAAGATAACTAGTGTAGAGAATCAACTATGGTTCAAGTGAATGGTTAGGGTTAAGAAAAGAGACAAAATGGTCAAACCATTCAAAGCTTCATGAAGCTTCAAAAGAAAGTCCAAAATGAGCCACCATTTCATTTCTTTTCCAAATATAAATGAAAAGAAATAAATAAATAAGTAAATCAAATATAAACAAAACCCTAATCATTAACTTAACCATGGTATAATTCTTTACACAAACCCAAGTGAGCATGCATCATCAAACATGATACAATCAAGTGCACAAAAGTATATCACATATACAACTTGTGAACTTCAAGTGAGAAAATCCTTTTAAAGTGAACCAATACTAGTTAATGCAAAGTAATATATCAAATATATAATCATACATTAAATCATTAAATCAACACTTGATTTAACGATCCGGTCATATCGCATATAACCGACTAGTATCCTATGTATCGGCTTACCGAATCAATCCTTGATTCGATAACTAGGTTATATCGCATACAACCATTCGACACATTCATCGCGAAAATGGAATATGGTATCACATACACGCATTATTCTCGGTCCTGCACATATCTCATATGCGCTCCTATTTCATTTCGCTTGAGCCAGAAAACCTCTATGTAGGACTCTAAAGACTCGTCAATACGCCGGCAGCAGGTGATGATCATATCAAACACCCACAAGCCGCAAGCGGTCTGCTAAACGTAACGGCCACCCGGGTATTGAGCGATCAGAAGATTGATAAGCAAGCCCGCTCACACTCCTGTGAATCCAACCAGTAACACTTACCGTACAGTCCGGTCTCGTCGTCTGATATGTCGCATATCTCGCCTAGGGGTGGTAAACGTCAGACCCCAATAGCTTGATAAGTCGTGTCGATATGAGGTCTACAACAGTTCGAGAAACTACTGGTAACACTTACCAGGAAATCTCAGCAACCCTGGCCAGGGATTTCCGGTTACAGCCAATCGAACACAGCGCAACATCAACTCCCTATACCGGGAGAGACGAATCCCCTCCTATCGCTCATTGCCTCCATGTGATTCGGGACTGTACCCAAAAACCACCGTTTTGCACGCCCTCATGGACGTGGTAAGGTGGAGATCAAAGCACAGTGGGAATCACACAAGACTCTATGACGATCTCGGGTCTACAGACTAACCTGTACAAGTGTCACCTGAGAACTGCCATCTGACGTGAGGTATAATACCATCTGGGAGTTCTCGGCGAGTCCGTCCAGTGTACCCAGTCTCCACTGAGCACCCGTATACCATCTCTGATGTCAAACACCAATGGATATGGGATCATCCATCGCCCATCTCATGGGTCGAGAAGCGTATACGCTAGTCTACACTGGTATATCGATGCCCTGTCTCGATACACCCACGACTAGGGACATTGAAGGATGTACTTATAGACTATCATGTCCCCACTAGTATGATCTGCATCATAGTCCAGGTAGTCAAGTACACATCCTAAGGGCTTTACCAACATGTAACAGAGAGACAACCAGTATACATGTTAAGGTAAAGAGTAACCAGATAGCATACTATCATGTCGAGCAAGAAAGTCCTCCCTATATATGTCCAAGCATCCACTACAATATACATCCTATGTATAGTAATGGCCTCTAGGGCATACATATAACTAACAGTGTCAAGTCTGGGTAAACAAGAACCTCCCTGTCACCGTCCTTGAGGCTACCGGAGTACCTCTCGGGTGTCTGAGGTTACCCATCATATCTGCGGAGTGGCTAATGGAATGTCAAACCTGATTGAATATATAGGTCCTATTAAATTTTCCGTAATCGTTTGCGGTTCTGGAATCACTTCCAGTTCTACCATACTCCCACTACTGTTTTCTGAAAAAATCCATTTTACTAAAACTGTGGCGAGTCAAGAACAATATCACTATTGATCTTCCAAATGGTAGAAAATCAACCCTCGTCATAGCCAGGTTCAACCCACAAACAGCCATTACAGAAACGTGCCCTGAGTTATCCAGTGTCTGGTTTTAAGCATAAGCTGGACAACTCTCCGTACCTTAACATCGTTAAGATATGAACCATTCTATATCCAATATAGAAACTTTGGCACTAATTTAATTAGAACCATATTCAATCATGCAGCTGTCTCCAGTGCATATCATCTTATTGAAAAGAGGCTAATCAGTATTACTCAACTTAGGAATCCATCCAATTATGAGTAACCTGAAAGAGAAACAAGTTTCTCAAAACCATTACTATTATCTGAATACCAATCACAAGAATCTACATCTTCGATCTCTTTGAAGAATTCCGATACTTGTGATACCTGGTTCTCTACTTTATTCTTATACCCACAACTTCTCAAAACTTAGATCTTATATTTCTACGAAACACTTGTCTAAATACTAGAGAAGTTATAAGTAAACAGAACATAGTACGAGGACCTACCCCTTTGTCCTGATGGACACTTGGACAACATACAATACTCTGTATAAGTCCGCTGAGTTGAGCAACTCAAAACCTGTGCGTCGTAGGTTGAAAACTGTACCCTGGCTATTTCCTCAAATATCACCAATTACAACGAATTCCGATATAATGAGGATGATCACCTAATTCCCAATAACGTACTCCCGCTCATCATCTGTAAAACCATACAGATATGAGAATGAAACCTGGTAAATACATACCCTTGGAGTAAGTATCCAATCGGGAAAACAGTTTTTCTTTAACAATGCACTGAAATATGAAAATGTTTCCTAGGGGTATCTTGGTATTCATAGTAATGCCTCTTCCATAATCCAATTCATGACTTCAACCGTACATTTTATTGCCATCTCTCCAAATCCCTTTATTTGTCTTTAGTCGTTACCTTCTGTACACCATCGTTAGGCTAAATGGTTTTCTTCCTTCCCTACCGTTCGGCACTAGCCTATGGTTTGGAAGAAGACTATCCAGTAAGCATAATAGGTGTACCCTCCTAAACCAAGGAGTACTCGCATCTTGCGAGAAGATGATGATAAAAGACAATTGAATAATACCTTATTCTTTTAAAGGTGAAATAGGAGTGGCGATGAAGTACGCGGTTTGGTCGTGAATGATAACAGTCGCAACTTACTTTGTCCTCTTTCTAATCCCTTTATTTTGTCTTTTGTTATTTCCTTCTGTACACCCTACTTAGGCTAATTGGTTTTCTTCATTCCCTACCTTTCGGCACCTGCCTATGGTTTGGAATAAGACTATCCAATAAGCGTAATAGGTGTACTCTCCTTGTTCGCTTTCTTGTTGTTCAGGCCGCCGCCGCCGCCATATGACCCATCTGCTGCTGGTAGTCCTGATGACGATGATGAAGATTTGGGCCTGACGAAGAACTTGTTGGTCTGGATGTATCCATTGGTTCCAGATCCCCTTGGGGTCTGCAGCCCTATCCCGTTGTACATCTCTCTCTCTCTCCCCTCTTGTTTATTAATTTGTATGTTAAAACCCTAGAAAATCAAATTCAATCAATTCATCACCACCAAACCCTAGAAACTAACAAACAAACAAACCCTAGAATGAGGGAAATGAAGAAACAGGAGGAGCCACAAACCTAGACGATGGAGCGAATTCGATGTATCCTCAATTCTAGCGAGCTATTCCAATTCCAAAGAAGAAGAAATTGGGGATCTCTCCCTCCCTCTCTCTCTCTCTCTCTCTCGATCTCATCTTATATGTTGTCTCAATTTTCATCCGACGGTTCTGATGCAGCCTCTTCTTCCTATTAAATAAACGAGTTGAGTTTCGGGCAGCACATAATTTCGCGCTTCTCTCTTATCTGGATGTATATGGCCGGCACATGGAATAATTTTTTCATTAGCTATGGTCCATCTCATTTTTTTTCCATGCCTCGCCATTCGGTTATGCGATTTCTGAAATAACTAACAAATGGTGTTGGGCAAATGCACAGGACAGTAAAACCGCTTCAAGCAAAAATGTTATCATACAGTTTATATTGCCAATTTTCATGATTAAAAATAAATTATCAGAAAAATATTTTATCTATGGGTACGGGTGTTTAAAAGTTTATAGCAATTTTTATGGGTAGGAATGTTACCCTGTTTTTCAGTTAAAAAAAAGAAAAGGATAAAAAGGCCAAAAAGAACTGAATCAACAATTTGAACATAGGGATTGAGAACAGCGTTGATTATTGCAACCACATGACACATGACTGCAAAGTTTTGACAACTTCAATCTTTTGACGGCAACACATAAATAAGAATAAAGGAGGAAAATTATGATCTTAATAAATACCCACACCACTTACATTGAAATAAATAATAAAGTGAGTGCGGATAAGTGCAAAATATTTTCCTGACCAATGTTAATCATATGTCAGATTAATATTTTATATTAATATTACCACATATACATTGATTTTGAATACTTATATAAATAGTTAGTTAAAAATTTAAACTAATTAAATTAAATGTTATATTCTTTCCGTTGATATATGGGTCGAAATAAATAAAGCTTTAGTGAACTAAGATAGAGTTTATGTCAACCAAATGCGTCTTTATTTAACGCTCATTTTGCTACTTCTGGTATAGAAAATAAGAACGCTTATCTCATATAGAAAAAAACGAAAGGCTATATCTTGTAGATAATAAAAGGTTTTGTGTATGAATACCATAGTTATTGATGATGGATTCAATAAGATATATTTGTCCTAGTGACCTTTTCGCCTTTTGTTCCCTGTAGAAATGGTGCAATGTGAAACTATTTAAATTCGTATTAAATTATATTTGGTTTTGATAATATTAAAACTTTTGACATAAATATACACTTATCAACATTATTCTCATAGTCAAGATATAGTTTCCAGGTCCATGCTATCATTCCGATAGGGGGATGAGCATAATATTTCAGCCCTTGTCAATCATTGATGATGCTCAGAAGTGGTATTTTCTCAGATTACGACACGTGGCGGATGACATGTCCCGAAAGCTACAGAGGTGGAATAAATGAGTTGCATTAGGGACATTACTCGGGACCTCGTCTCGAGGAAGTGTCCGACCTTTTACGAGACCTCCCTGAGTACTTTCCACCTTCATCTAGCAAACTACCAACAGCTCGTCTTCGAGCTTCCTCGGTCTCCTCGCTCGTCTCCGAGCCATCTGTCAGGCCGAGCTTTCTCGGCCTCACTGCTCGTCTCCGAGCCATCTGACAGACCGAGCTTCCTTGGCTTCCCCGATCAACCGAGAGCGCGGAACCCAAGCGCCCCCGCAACGGCTCCGCGTATCTCGCTAGGACGAGATATGCGTCTCCCCATGTTCCGCGTCCCATGCTGGCGCGTCCACCCATTAATGGGCGTATCCCGCCATTAATGTGAGGACAACGCAGAGGCGTAACTGACGGCGACTATCTCATGCCCGCTCGCTCCACGCGATCACTATATAGACCCCTCTCTCATACGACTCAGGTAACTCGAATTCATGCCAATACGCCGCTACTCTGTTCATATTCCTCGGCACTAACTTGATCGTCGGAGGGTCGTATGGTGGTCACCCACTCCGGGACTTCACTTGCAGGTAGCTCGGCTTCAACTCCAATATCAACCCATTAAGATCCACACGTCCAACAACAACCATACCAAATCTCAACCGTCCAAGACGTTCGCTACCAGATCGACGGAGGACAACATTTGAGGGAGATCTCAACCTCCATTAGTTGGCGCCGTCTGTGGGAAAGTTTCAGAAGCTTCTCCACCCCTGAAGTCGATCTTCCGCCCTCGACCCGATGGCGAGCGACAACCACGACGATCCAAATATGAGCCGCCACAACGGAGGCGGGAACAGCTCGTCTCCTCCTCCCAACATGATCAACGCCTTATCCACTCGGATAGATAGGCTCGCATTGCTGGTAGATGCTCTCGTCCACGTTCAGGCGGCGGGCCCTACCCACCTGACCGCAATTCCCCCTTCCCAGGATAACGACGTCCGCAGAAGGACGGATGGGCATGCTCAAGCCCTCGATCTCACTCGTGCTCATTCCAGCGTCACCGAGCGTCGGCATGCCGACTCCGGCCACCGCGACCCGCATGCGGCGATTGATTCCATGACCCGCTGGGCACCGGACAGCTCCACGCCCCGATCCCAAGGAAGACTGGGTCGTCGCTCTGATACCCGCCACGCGTTCTCTCCCCCTGAGGAGGTGTCGATCAGCTCGCCTGCTTCCAGGCATGACCGTCGCCCACACGCTCACCGAGGCCGCACGAACAGCGAATGCCGGGACCACTCTAGGAGGGCCTCTCCCGAGAATTTGAGAAATTTGATAGAGCGGAATCGAAGCCGCACCATCGCGCAGACCCAGAGCGGGGGTAGCTACGACTCCGACTGTGTGGAATCCTCGGGGTACCACCCCCGACTTGAATCCCTAAAAAAGAAAATCGAAAGTATACGACGAGACGGCCATGCGTTCGGCGAAGGGGCCAGGTACTCCGCAGACTCATTAACAAAGCTCTTTACAGAAGAGCTGCTGGCCGAGCACGTTGTTTTGGTCAAAAGTTTCATCCCGATCGACCAAGTCAAAACCAAGGTCAACCTCAAGTCAAGTGGGCCCGAGCCCAAGTCAAGACTAAGCATGGAAGAGGCCGGCTCCATGCCAAAAAGGATGCAATAAATTAGTCTAAATATAATTTTTAGAAATAAATGTATGTAAAATGGACAGAAAGCAAAAATTTTGTAAATCCCATGGTTATGTGCAAAAAAAATAAGCACATAAGGTATGGGGTGGCACAAGTGCCATTTGGCAAAGCCCAGGGGGCTATATGTAAAATGTGTAGCCTATAAAGGCAATATGATGTAAAAATCAAAGGATAACTTTTTCTCTCTCTAAAAAAATTAGGGTTCTGTGCCTACTTCTCCTTCCTCAAGGTTCTAAACCATCTTCCTTTTCCTTAAATTAAATCAAGAGTTTCACTGTTGTTTCCCCAAAATGGAATAGTTTTTCACCGTGAAACCTACAAAGGGGGGCTCAGATCTCCTATCAGATCTCTAAAAAGGGAGATTTTTAAGTCTCACCCCATTTTCCCCCCAAGATCCAGCCAACAGAGAGGAGGAAGAAGGAGACACGTCTCCAAAAATCCCATTTTGGGAAAATCCAGGACTCAAGAGAGAAGAAAGGGGTCCACTTTCATCAGCTCCAAAAATCTCTTAGGAGATTAACTCCAAAATAATAATAATAATAATAATAATAATAATAATAAATCCTTTTTTTTAGGATTTTAACTCCAAAAGTCATTTGGGAGTACAACTCCCAGTGCAGGGGCTAAGCCTCTTTGTCCTTTTTTAGGAGTTTAACTCCAAAAGTCAATTGAGAGTACAACTCCCAGTATAGAGGCTAAGCCCCCCCTTTTTCCTGCTGGCGCCTAGCGTCCGCGTGCTAAGCACGTGAGGCGCTGGCGCTCATGCGTCCTTTGGACGCTATTTCCTCTTTTTTTATATACACACACTCCACAAACACTGTCCCCGTTAGAAAAAAATTTCTAATGGGGCGCTACCCCGCACCCCGCAAGGCGGCTGCAAGCCCCCTTGACCCCCAGCCCTCTATCCGTGTAGCGGGCCCTCCGTAAACTCTGCGAGGCCTCCGATATACCCAACACTCTTCAAAACGCAACACACACACACACACTGCACATTGAGTTCGCATGACCAGTTTGATCCGTCAATCGGAGGTTCTCTCGCTCCAAAGGCGAGAGGTAATTAACGACATCTTAGTCCACGGATGCCGGAGATTCGGATCCCCATAATCAATAAACCCCCGTTTACCCTAGGCAGGGGGAATCTGTAGTACGCCTGACAAGCGACGCGTATTCACATTTCAATGGGGTGGCGAAAAACTCCCTACAGATTCTGGCTCGTCCGGTAGGACCTTTTCTCTCCTCCTATATTTTGGGTTAATCGTTCATATGAACTCAATCAACATATATATCGATTGCCTGTACTGAAGTCATTTTTTCTTTTCCTTTCTTGTGTGTACAGGTTAAAAGCTTTCAGTTACAATCTCGAACTCAGCAATCATGTCACCCAAGACGAGCTTCGTTTCCGACGCGACCCCGATCCAGTACGTGGTCAAGATCAACGCCCGCGTGGTTCTCCCTACAAGTCTCAATCGGCAATGGGAGGAGTCACCCCGTCAATTTGGTTCTGTCATCATCTACCCTACCGGAAGCGCTTATCTGGCAGAAATCCTGGCAAACCAGGTGGCCAAGTTGTAACGACTCTGTTTTAATGTACAGAAAATTTATTTAAAAAGTTAATATACAAATGGAGTATTTGAAATCCTGTGTATGCTATAAATATTTAATTTACTTTTGAACAGCAAGAAAACACTTGTAGCTCATTGGTAAAATCTTGCACTGCTGTGACGTAGCCCCTGTGTTCGAATCCTATCAGCCACATATTATTTTTGTTGATTTTTCTTTTAAACTTTTAGAAGCCCAAAGGTTTACACGTGTACTGCACATAAAATGAGAAGTCATACAGAAATCAAACATGTGCATTAAGCTAGTTGAAACGACACCAACACGTGGCAAGAATCCAAGCTCCCCACCCTCGGATTTGGCCGGCGAGATTTAAAGAAGGGGCCAGACCGCCGGTTTTATCCGTAGGGGATGCTCCCAAATTTTAACCCTAGCACCCCTTGACCTACCTTACTACCCCCGTGCTATTTGATTTCCCTGCACATTTCCAGAGAATTAAAATGAGGCATTAATCCAAATTTTAATGCATATTTTTAATTCATTCTTCATTACCCTAAACCCTAATTTTTCATATAAATACCACACTACACCATAGCCTCCTCATTCAGATTTCCATTGCCAAAACTCTCTAAATTCTTAAGTCCAAAAAGTTGTACAAGTGGAGTTTGCCTAAGGTCGAGTTCCGGCGTCGTTTCAAGACAAATCCAGTGATACCGTGACTCCGCAACACCTTCAAAAGCTCCATCTACTTTCCCTCTCTTCTACAAATCAGTAAGTCCCCTCTTCCCTCTCCTCTCTCTATTAAAAAGAATCTCATTTTCAAAACTCGTCGGAAGCGGGGTTAATCCGACTTCCGATTCTTATTTTCTTTAAAAACTCAATTTTTATTAAACAAAAAATTAACCTTTTAATTATATTTTGTTTAGTAACCATTAAATAACAATTGGAAAAAGTTTTAATTCAAAATATTATGTTAAATAAATTCTATTTCACTTTTACAGTAAAATACCCTTAAGTTTGCATACGGCATTACCTTATCTTTTTGCTCATATTACCTTTAGAAAACCCACGAGGTAATGACCTACCTCATTACAATACTCATTCTTAACATAGCACGATGACTTTTGGAACATTAGCTTGTGGGATAAAATACAAAATTACACTTAAATACCATAAACTTAAAAAAAAAGTTTTCTTTAAAAGTGTATTAAATAATTCCTTGCAAATAAGTCCCTACAGCCCATTTTGGGGAACCCAATCGGGATGGTGCGGGTTATCTCACATCCTCGGACCTAGTAGAGCGAGATGCAGACCTCCTCACGGAGCATTCGATCTCGATGGAATTCTTATTACAATTTTTAAGAAAAACGTGATTTCTATTTAATAAATAAAATCTATTTATATATATATATATATATAAATATTATCAAAATATCTATTTTAAATATAATATATATTCCATGTTTTCTAATCAAAAGAAAAAGAATTATGAAAGATCATGAAAATACCATCGCATTTCAATACAATTCCAATATTATACTATAATACCATATACTATTCAAGGTTAGGCTTATATCTACTAGAATATTTCATTTTATAAAAACTATATCTATGAAAACCCTAAAGACGATAAATAAATACTTGAGGTGTATTTTGAAAATATATCAAAACTATTTTTCATAAAACACCCTCAAGTTATATTAATTTACAATAAGGACCCTAGTAAATATAGGTTTAAGCGGGACCAGTTCTCTTGAGTCTCAGGGAGCCGGAGAATATGGGTGCTTGCCTATCTAAGGTAGACAACCTAAAAACGGTGTTATCAATACGGTAATTGTCTTGAAAAAAGACACAAATCCTGCCGTCCATGTGCAGCAGTTACCGATAATATCAAAACTAATTCAGGACTTCAATTCATTTTAAAGTGTCTGACTCAGACAGAGTCTCAGTCTAATCAATCAATCTATCTATTTGATTCAAGTATACTCCTTTCAACATGAATTCATTTATACCAGAATTCAATCTATATCAACATGACTCGATTGAACCAAACCATGGATATACTTTGATTGCATGACTATCCATCTATATCCATTCCGTTTACATGATATCATGGTTTCGGCAAGTCGTACATCTATTAAACAAAACAATACAAAATATATTGCAGGGTTTAAAAGGGGTATACTGGTACGGAATGTGTTAGAAGTGGCACGAGACGGTCACTTTAATACACCTAACCTGAATATCCATTGCTGTTGTTCCGTGGCTTAATGGTTCCTTATGCTCCGTATACCTTAGTCTACGGAATAATTGGACTCCTCTCGTATACACTGGCATATTTTGTACCAAGCTACAAACAACTGCGTTAGCATAACAGTATACAGTTATATTCTTTCTGTCTATTCTATTTCTACCTTTCTTTGGGACTTACCGAGCGATTGTTCGCTGACAACATTTCTTCTCTCTTCTTTCTTTGGAATGTTGTCAGGTGGATCTGACTTACTGGAGATAGAGCCTAGTTTAGAGGGCTTGGATCAGTTCAGCGACAACCCCGAGCTTTAGACTCTTGTATATACTTTACTTTCATGTCCATGCCATTGTTTAGGCATAGCTTTCATCATTGTATTTACTTTTCAGTTGTATTGTAAAGAAATGTTTAATAAATAAAAGCTGTTGTTCATTTACATCTCTTGTCATTTTCTTGTGTACTTTATTATATTGCTTAGTTACGCTTAGCGTGTTTACTTCTGAGTAAATACGCAGCGGGCCCCGTCGCGTCTCCTTACCCGTATACTGAGAAGCGGGGCGTGACAGGTTTTGTTGACAGCCCATGTAGGTCAGTTCTGCATGGACATGCATGTCAATTCTGCATGAAGTCGTAAGCAATATAACACAAGACTCAACAACTAAAAACATTCTTTACATTTCATATTCCTTGAATCGTACAATTTCATATATTTTGAATCTATCATAACCCTATTTTTTCTTTCAAGGTTATGGATTCTCCAAACAATACCAGCACCAACTTCAACAACACACCACCACCTCTTCCACTTACGCCTACCGTTGTAGCTCCGATCAACGAGCAAATGATATTGCTTGAGGCAATCAGAAGCCTCCTGGAAGGACAGTAGCAGCAGACTGCTATCTTGTTGAACTGCCCAGAAGCGAAAGCACCCGGAGTGAAGAAATTCCGAGCATTGCACCCGAAGCAATTTTCTGGGAAAGAGAGCCCCTTGGAAGCTAAAGAATGGGCTCAGAGCATTGAGGACGATCTGGCAGCAACACAAGTGCCAGACATCGCTTGGGTACGGGTTACAAAGCTGCAACTCACCGACAACGCCCGAGTATGGTGGAAGGCGGAAGAAAGCTGTCTTGCCCAGCCTATCGAATGGAAAACTTTTTGTGACATGTTCAATGCGAAGTACTTTCCAGAGACTGCCCGATTCGACATGGAGCAGCAATTCATTCACTTACAACAAGTCTCTATGTTGAGCAAATCGGTGGATGAGTATGATGCCTAGTTCACTATGTTGAGCAGGTAAAGATATGTCACAAATATTCGATTTTATTATATCACATGCTACACAGCTAACACAAGACCGTAACAGGTTTGCGGCACACCTCATTCCGACTGTTGAGATCAGGTCCAGACGATTTCAGCAAGGGTTAGATCCGGAGATCCAAGTTGCTTTAGCTACAGGGGATTTCTTAACCCAAGAACTGGCTCTGAAAGCTGCCCGCCGATATGAGGCAGTGGTAAAGATGAAGGGCATACCCTAAGCTGCCGAAGTGAAGTGCCCTACCACCCAGATGGCAGGAGGAGCCTCTTCAAGGCCACCTTTTGTACCCAGGAGACCGGAAATAGCAATCAACCGGCCCAGTCCAGCCTTTTGCACCTACTGCAAGAGGGATGGACACTTGGCAAAGAATTGTAGGCGTGCTAATCGCCTTTGCTTAGTCTGCGGCTCAGCCTCACATGATATTCGATCTTGTTTGCGTAGAGTCAATCCAAATACTGCACCCAGACCAGCAATTATCTATCTACAGCGGCCAGCTATTCATGCACCTGCTCTATGACTAGTTCTCCCAGCTCCACCTCCTCGTGGACCGACATCACCTCCTCCTCATCAGTTCCACCAAGCACAAAGGAACTTACCTCAAGTACAAAGGAACGGACAGAGGAATGCTCCTCCAGCAAGGAGGAATGTACTGAGGCGACAAGCTTTCATAATGACTGTGGAAGAAGCTGAAGCCACTGGCCAAGTCATCACTGGTAACTCTTTTCTTTCAAGCTTTCTTTCAGTCTTTATATATACCCATATATCTTTTTCTTATACTTAAAACCTATCCCACATAACTTAGGTACGATCTTAGTAGCCTCACTTTCTGTACTAGCACTCTTCGATACTGGAGCATCTCATTGCTTTATGCCACAACGGTTCGTCCCAACTCATGCGATTCCAATCAAACTACTTGTATCCAGCTGGAATTTCAGTTCAAGGAACGGCGTTCTAAAGGCAATAATGGGATACGACCTATGTTCAGTGGTCGTCTGCAGCAGAGAATTCTATGCTGATTTCAAGGTGCAGGACATACCGAATTTCGATGTCGTTTTGGGTATGGATTGTTGGGGTCAAAAATTACACCCCAGTAGACCAAGTCAAAACCAAGGTCAACCCCAAGTCAAGTGGGCCCGAGCCCAAGCCCAAGTCAAGACCAAGCATGGGAGGGGCCGGCTCCATGCCAAAAAGGAGGCAATAAATTAGTCTAAATGTAATTTCTAGAAATAAATGTATGTAAAATCATAGTCACATAATTCGCGAATTATTCGCCGAATTCGCGAATAATTCGCGAATTTTTGATCAGCCGACTTATTCGCCTTAATCCCGAATTATTCGCGAATTATTCCCGAATTATATGAAAAAACATCAAATAATTCAAATAACAGCAAATAATTCACAAAATCAAAACCTAGCATCTCATATATTAATTTCTTGTTCGAAATCCTTCCCGAACACTTACCGAATTTTTCCCGAATACCTGCCGATTTTTTCCGAATAGTTCGCCGAGTCCGAATTTCCGACCTCGCCGAATTATACCCGAACGACGAATTTGTGACTATGTGTAAAATAAGCAAAAAGCCAAATTTTTGTAAACCCCATGGCTAATGTGCAAAAAGAGATAAGCACATAAGGCATGTGATGGCATAAGTGCCATTTAGTAAAGCCCAAGAAGCTATATGTAAATTTGTAAGCCTATAAAAGGAAACATGATAATGAAATAAAAAAAGAATAATTCATTCTCTCAAATTCTAGGGTTTGTGCCTCCTTCCCCTTCCTTAAGGTTCTAAGCCTTCTTCCCCCTTTTTGAATTAAACTAAGAGTTTAACTCTTCCTTTTCCAAAAATAAATAGATTTTTACCATAAAACCCTTGAAGGAGAGCTCGGATCTGCCATCAAATCCCTAAAATGGGAGATTTTAAGTCTCACCTCCCCTTTCCCCCCAAGATCCAGCCAACAGAGAGGAAGAAGAAGGATACCCATCTCCAAAATCCCGTTTCAGGAGGATCCGAGACTCAAAAGAAAATCCAAAGACTTCTAGGAGTTTAACTCCAAATCTATACATAATCCCTATTAGGAGTTCAACTCAAAAGCCCCCTTTGGAGTTCAACTCCTAACCCAGGGGCTAAGCCCCTTTTCCCGCTGGTGTTCCGAGCGGTCACGTGTCATGCACGTGACCTGCAAGCACCCAGCGGGCGTGTGCAGGGCACGTGACCCGCGGACGCTAAGCGCTCACGTGCACCTCACGTGATCCGCGGGCGTCCAGCGGGTGCGTGCAGCTCACGTGACCCGCTCGTGCCCAGCGGTCGCGTGCAGCTCACGTGACCCGCTCGCGCCCAGCGGTCGCGTACTGCGCACATGACCCGCTGGAGACCAGCGGTCGCTTGCTGCGCACGTGACCCGCTGGCGCCCAGCGATCGCGTGCTGCACATGTGACCCGCGGGCTCCCAGCACCACACGCTTGGCACGTGACCCGCGGGCGCCCGACGCCCATGCGCCAGGCACGTGACCCGCGGGCGCCCGACGCCCACGCGCCAGGCACGTGACTTTAAGACGCTCCTCACCCCTCATTTTCCGTGCACTCCACACAAGAACACGTCCTGCTATCCGGGTAGAGGGACCCCCATAAACTCTGCGAGGACCCCGGTATATCCAAAAACCCCTTTCAAAACACAACACGCGCACACTACACATTGAGTTCGCATGACCGGTTTGACCCGTCAATCGAAGGTTCCTTCGCTCCAAAGGCGAGGGGTAATTAATGGCAGCTTAATCCGCGACTGCCGGAAATTCGGATCCCTACAATCAATAAACCCCCGCCTACCTTAGGCAAGGGGGAATCTGTAGTATGCCTGACAAGCGACGTATATTCCCATATCAATGGGGTGACGAAAAACACCCTACAGATTCTGGCACGCCCGGTGGGACCGACTCTCCTCTCATATTTCGGGTTAAACATCCATGCGAACTTTATCAACATATATATTGATTAACTGTACTGAAATCATGCTTCTATTTGCAGGTTAACGACTTTCGACTGCAATCTTCGGACGCAGCAAAACTGTCTCCAAGGACAAGCTCAGCCCTCAACACGGCTCCCATCTCTTACACGATGAAGATGGATGCCGGGACGGTCCTCCCGGCCAGTCTCGGGCGACAATAGGAGGAGCCACCGCTACCATTTGGCTCTATTTTGTTCATGTCAGCTAATGCCATCCCAGCTCCTCAAGCTCCGGTAACAGACAAACCGGCCTCGAAAGGCAGGAGGCCAAATGTAGTGATCTCGAGGGCACCGCTACCCAAACACAAGTCGATGTTTGAAGGACTTTCCTCGGCCCCAGTTGGGGGCAAGGTTATCAACACCAACAAAGCAACAAGGTGTCTCGACCAAGCTCCGGCGGTGCTCCTGACAACCGCTTGATCGGTTGCCTTCTCTAATCTCCCCGCCAATCAACTCACAATGGCTTCCTGGATAACGGATGCCCGCCAAGCCTTCAAAATCGAGAAGCTAAGACAGAAAAGGCTCAGATACAAAGCCAACAAAAGGGCCAGGGCTCCTGCTTGGCTAAACTTCATGAGGTTCGAAGAACAGGGTTACCCCGCCAAAGATAAAGAGACGGCTGGATATGTGGTCCACACTGTCTACATAGTGGGCACGCGCAGTAAGAGCAAGGATGGGGCCACTACATCTCAAATCCAATCTGGTGTGAATGTGGCTGCCACTTCCCACGACTAACATCCTCTGGGAAATAACGAAAACCCTTCCAGTGAGACTGATAAACAGAGAGATCCCTCGGTTCATGAGGAGTCGGGCTCAGAAAGCGAAGAGGAGCCAATCTTCCGTCCCAAGAACGCAAAGCAACAACTTCTCCAAGAGCTCCGAAAATAGCTCAGAAGTAAAAATAAAGAGATGGCCAAACTCTACTCAAAGATTGACGACTTGACAAACGTCGTCTTACGGCTCACCGCCCAAGTTGCCTCTCATCCGCCCAATCAAATGCAGAGCTCTGCTCATGAACCGAGAAATGGTGTCCCGAGGTAGCCAATGCCTGTTCCCTCAAATCCAAAGGTTGGAGGACCGCATGAAAGTCAGTCGCAATGATCTCGGGCTCCAGCGGGCTTTTCCATCTGATCGCCGGGCATGCTTGAAGCTCCTTCAGCATTCTTTTAGTTTTAGCCGAAAGGACAATTTCCCACGGAGCTTCTTCTATAAATGAACATGATGCCCCCGGCGTGTCCACCTTTTTAGGGGCGTGCTGCTGTGGCGGGTTTACCTTCCAGTTTTCGGACAACGCGAACTTGCCTAGTTGGTACTGATTCTCAACCCAGTTTTTGAAGACATAGCAATCTTCAATTGGGTGGCCCATTACTCTGTGGTAGGGGCAGTAGTTAGGACTGTTGACGACACCAGGCTGCAGTGGGCGTCTCGAATCCGGCAGAGTAATGAGCCTGTTGCGCACTGCCAGTTCGAACAGCCTCCTTATCCTTCCTTTCCAGTACCCTTCGTAAGAACTCCGTATCAGTCTACTGCTCCTGGCACTGTTCAGAGGATGCTTCCGTGCTTTCTTTTGCCCAGAGAGTGCTGACATCTTCATTAGCATTTCTTGGAGCCTTTGCTGCTGCTCTTGAGCTTTTGTCACAGACCGTGTGAGTAGTCGATGACCCGTGGAAGTACGACTTTCCTCTTTCCCGGAAGCCATGTACACCGTGTGTACTATCATGCACCCAGACTTCGGGCGTTTGGGTCCACTGCCTTTGAAATTTACCGCGGGCATGGGGATCTTTTCCGGCCTTCTCCTCTTATGGGAGGTCGAAGTTGAGGGGGCCATTGCAGCAGACACCCATATGGACGAGGCCTTCCGTTGTATGGTGGAGGGGTGGTCCTCCTCCTGCCGAGCCTTCTTTTTCTCTAGTCGGCGAGAGTTTGTCAATTACAGAGTCTTGGACTTTCCGCCAGACCCTGTGGATTTTGGAGGACAGCCGCTGAAGAGGCTTTTCCGATTTTGCCTGCGTTGTGTTTTCAACAGGCGGAGGAGACTTCTTTAATACAGCGGTTGGAGAGTTCTTGCGCACCCTCCTGAGCAGCTTGAAGCTGTTCCCAGTTGGAACAGCAGCGTCAATTTCCACCATTGGAGCTGGTGGGGTAAGTACAGAGGGGGAACTGCCCCCGGCTTTCCTTACTCGGCACCAGTGATGACGTCGGGCATGTTGTGCAGATGGGATCACCTCTGTCGTGGGAGCAGCTTCGTCATGCCCCCTCCCCCGCTCTGGTGAAAGGCTACTGCCGGTGCCAACCCGTTGAAAACTGACGTCCGTTGAGAGGGGACGGTCAATCTTATGAAGGTCGACCTTTTGACAGCGGGAGCATTTTTGACGACTTCATCCGTAGTAGGAGTCGGAATGGCCAATCTTGCGAAGACCGATCCTTTAGTAGGAGAAGCCCCTTCGACGACTTTATCTGCCAGAACTGGAATGGCTATGCGCTTCGGGATAACCCCTTCAGGTATCGTGAGCCTCCTTGTAGGCCCACTGGAGCTTTGGCTCAGTCTTTCAAAGACTGAGGTGGCAGACTTGGACGACCCGTTGAGAGGGGCCATGGTGGTTGCAAGTCGATCAAAGACCGACTTCTTTAGAGCTTCTTGTGGTAGCATCGGGACGCTGAAGTTTGCTGGTGGGATCATGGTCCCAAAGAACAATCCAGTGGTGGCCTGAGTCACCTGCTCTACCGGCATTGCAAAGATGGAGGCCGCTTGGGGCCCGTAAGTCACTCCTCCAGTCGAGACGGATCGAGAGTTGCTATTGCAGTTAGTGCATCTGGAGGCCATCGATGTTATCTCCTTTTCTGCATGGAGCAAGACACCAAATCTTAGTACCTCGAATTCAGGGGCAGCCATAGTAAACCGCGATTTGTTCGCGAACACGACACACGAAGTGTGGAGTGGAAAGAGGAAAATGTCCCACCGGGCGTGCCATAATCTGTTTACCGCCGAAAATAGAGACGGACCTTGTAGATCGTCTTGCCTGAATTTGGGGGCAGATGCTATTTGGATTTATCCGTCCACCTCTTCGAAGATGCCAAGTTGATTTATGGCACCGTGTATCGGAGGTTTAGACGGATGCGGCCGTTGTAGCAGACTTCGTCAGATTCCCCCTCGTTTGTGAGAGTTTTTTTATATTGTGGGGACGCTCTTCCCTGCAGGCGCAAGCCCTTGCAGTTAATTACGTTACTGCGTAGCGATAACCGCTTTCTCCTGCTCCGGAAGGTCACTACGTGTCGTGTGTGTTTGTTTTGTTTTTGGTTGCCTGTGGATTGTATACGGAGACTAATTTATGTTGTCGCCCGTAGGGCGTGGATTAGTCCAAACCCGTATATTCTTAGATTTGGGTTTGGGTTGACTTAAGAATCGTTAATCTCGTTTGAGATTAAGATCAACTTAAATGTTTGTTGAGGATACGTTAGTCTCATTTTAGACTAAGATCTACTCAACAGGATTTTGGAATCATTCAGAACCAACAAAAGAGCATTTGGGCTCTATTGCTTAATTTAAGAACGTTTCGGTCCGTTGCTTGTTTAAGGACGTTTCGGTCCATAGCTAGTTTAAGGACGTTGCGGTCCGTTGGGATGTGCTCATCCGTTTGGGAGTGCACCAAGAGTTGTTGGTTGTCGGGACTCTCCACCTCTCTGAACACGTTGAAGAATTACAATGACATGTATCAGAGGTGTGGAGAGATGTACTCTTGAACTAAATTCCAGATTGAGGGGAGAGATCATGGTGGACCATCTAAGAGTCATTAGTCATTTTTGGAAGACTAAGATTAACTTAGGAGATGTGTGATGGGCATCTTTTTGGTCAATTAGTTTGGGAAGTCATGAGTATAGAGGCTCGGTATATTTGGAGATCCAAGACGTTTTAATCTCAAGAAGATTTAGCCAATTTGGGGCTGAAATTGGCTTCTTATAGTGTTAAACACTAATATATGCTCGGTGCTCACGTGCTCTCACGTGAGACTCTAAAGCAGTGTTAAACACTGAAATTTGGGGCGCTCACGTGTGGCACATGAGGCGCCTGAAAGTTAGCGCTGTACACTTGGGTCCAAATCCCCATCTGTATATAAGTGTTAAACACTTAATTCTTGTGGCCATCACGCGTGGGCACGTGAGGCGCCCCAAGTTGACTTTTTATCTCTTTGGGTTTAGTCCCTCTTCTTTTTATAAGTGCTAAGCACTTAGCTCATATAATGCTCACGTGCGAACACGTGAGGTGCTCAAATTGTGAGCGCTGTCTTTGGATTTTTCCTTTTTCATATAAGTGTTAAGCAACTGTTTGGGGGTCATGTGGGAACACATGAGGCGCCCTAAAATGGGAACTGTCTTTGGGCCTATTCCCTTTTTCATGTAATTGCTGAGCGCTCGTTTTAAGGGGTCACGTGGGAGCATGTGATTCGATCTCAGTCCTTCCTTTCTGTTCCTCAAAGATGCTCACGTGGGAGCACGTGAGACTTTGTTATATAGCGTTAAACGCTAATGAATCACCTGTCTGGTCTTTTATATGTATGGAGATTTTGATATGAGATTTGAGAATTTCAGGCCCTTTTCTTTATAAGAATTAAATTATTTTGCAGGGTTAAACCCTAGTTTTATCAGAGGAATTAAATTCCTGTATACTTTTGGAAGAATTCAATTTTTTGAACTTAGTTCTTTCCCCTAAGTTTTGAATCCACATAACAGAATCTCCCCGATAAGAATTAAATTCTCAACTTGTGGGGAGATCTTCTTCTGGAGACTTCAACCAGAGGAAGAACTAAGTTCTTTTTTGAAGGGTTAAACCCTTGGAGAGAAAATAATCTATGTACTTTCTTTTTACCTAGGATTTTTGTTTAAGAAGAGGATTTTATTTCTCTAGAGAATTGAATTCTCTCTTTTTTTCTTTTTCTTTTGTTTCTCAAAGATTATGGGGGGTCTCCTCTATACAGGACTTGAAGTCTTGGGTCCTTTTTATAGTAGAGGCTGGTCTGTTGATTTAGTTAAAGAAATCTCTCGTTGAGAGATCCTGATTGATTTGAAGATTTTGTCCACCTCGGATCTTTGATCCGAGGACTTCTGTTTTACAGAAGATATTTTTCTTGTTTTTAATAAGATTAGGGAAATATTTCCCCATACAGAATTTATTCTGCAGATAAGTGATTTTTTAATCACCATTGGATTTTTTAATCCAACGGTGCTCTGTTTTACAGAGAGTAATCTTTCTTGTTTAGAAAGATTTAAGAAAATATTTTCCAAATAGGGTTTTGATCTTTTTATTTAGAATTTAATTCTATCAGCTTGGAATGTGTTTAGGTACACTCACGTGTAGCACGTGACCCCTGCTATGTTAAACTTGTTTGTTTATACGCAACAGCCTAATATGGCATCACGTGCTAACACGCGATCTTCTCTGGCCTGCTATTTGTTTTAATATGGCGCCTATATACTTTGTATATAGATGCTCACATGTTTGCACGTGAGGCTCAATTTTAGCCTGTCAATTGTTAAGCACGGCGCCTATAATCTTTGTTCATAGGCGTTCACGTGTGGGCACGTGATGCTCTATTAGTAGGAAATTTTCCCATCGCTTTTTCTCTCTTTCTTTTCTTTTCTCTTCTTTCCTTTTTTTAAGGGAACAAATGCCCCCACAGCGTTGTTCTCACGTGGCTTGCACGTGAGTGCAACGCTGTCCCCTTACAGCCGTTGGATCTGCCTAGAGGAACGGGAAGATGAACCGCTCTCGTCACGTCTTATAAATGCAAGAGTCTTGTCTTTGGGAAGCCACTGTTCTTTCATCTTCTTCTATCCTTGTCTTCTTTGAGAATTTAATTCTTTTCCTCAGAGCTTAGTTCTCTGCTCATTGAAATTTCAGAGTTAAACTCTGTCAGAAAGAACTTTTTTAGGTAAACATCTTGAACGACAAAGAAACCCTTTTCTTTCATTCTCTTTTTTTTTCTGGATTTTAAATCCACCATAAGAGCGTTGCTCTCTTCTGAAACCCATATCTTAGAGATCCAAAAGACGTAATCTTTGAGTAGTAGACCCCAATGTCTTCGAAGATTGGGCATTTCTCCTCTGATCTTTGAGGATTCATGGCATTTTAATTCCATTTTTCGTTTCTCCATCATGGGGGTTTCTGGTATTTAATTCCACTGCTTAAAAGGAATTTAATTCCTCATCAAAGAGCTTAGCTCTGAAAGATGAAGAGGGCCCTTCGGGAATTTCATTCCCTGGTGTTCTTGGGAATGTTTTCATAGGGTTTTACCTTTATTTGCACAATTTAAATTTGTTCGGTATTTTAACAGAATTCATTTTTTTATCAAGAGTTGTTTAAACTCCGGTGTCTGCTCAATGAGAATCTTTTTTATTCTCACAATGATTATCCTGTCTCATCATTGGTGAGCCGCCATATTGATTTTGTGGGGTCCATTAGTTTTGCAATCAGTGGTCCCATGGAACAAACTTCCTGTCGTTTCCTTCTGTTATTATGTGTGTGTGTGTGTGTATAGGTTTCATTAATGGTTTTTATTTCCCTTGTTTCAGGAACAATGGCTTCTCTTCCCTACTTTCCGTATACTCGCTCAGACGCCGCTTTTCCGCAATCGCCGTCGGACGAGGAAGCTATGGCAATGATCAGGGACCATGACATGGACTGTACTAGCTTGCTCTTATGGGGAGTTTGGTATGGTCACATCATCCGGGGCCGCCGCAGCTTTACTTGTGAGGTGTCAACAGAACCCCTCCGCCCAATATCGTTGATGGAGCGCCCGCAGACCGCTTATGCGGTGGAGGCGGCTAATTGGACTCCTACAGGCCGGCTTGAGCCGTCAACAACCGGGATATCCTACCAGTCCTTGCCGGCTATAAATATCTTGGGGCACCGCATCCGTCAAGGTTAAGCCCAAGCCTGGGGACAAGTTTATAAGATAGGGCTTACCCCTCGCCACCCAGTAGGCTATCTTCCCTAGGCTCGATATGTTCTTTCTGCCCACCGTGCACGGTTGCAGAAGATTGGGCTATATAAAGCGGTGTACACGTCTCTTTTTTATTACCAGGCCCCTCACGTCTGGTGGGTTAAAGCTTTTCTGAACCAATGGAATCTTCCCACTGACACCTTCTTTCTAGGGGATCGCGAGGTCTCTATTTCACTGGAAGAGTTTTGCGAAATCTCTGGATTGCCAATCAGGGGAGAGCATTATGAAGAGTTGCTGCCTCCCGACGAGTACGTGTTTGCGACCATTCCGGCTATGCTAGACGGCCTGACAACTGAAAACGCCGTCCGCCATAAGTGCTCAAGTCTAATCAAGGCTCTGGGTATTTTTGAGAAACTGTTCACGAAGTCAGAGGGGCAGGGCGTCATCTTTGAGAGCTTCATCGCCTGGTTTATCCGTGAAGACGCTTTATCCAAAGAGACCCCAAAGTTCGCGAACATTGACGACCCTTTTGGGTTTGGGCTGAATAAACTGCCGGCCAAAGAGGAAGACTTACCACAGTTTTATATTCCGGCCTCATCGGCCGTGTCCTTCGATGCGATTGCGGCCCCCGGCATGGACAAAGAGACCTTCTTCGTCGGCTTCATCAGTCTTTGGCTCAGTTGGTTCTCCATGCCGACGCATCGACGCTTCATGAGAGCCTCCGTCCTCTACCCCGCTCATCGCGTAGCTGAAGGGGCACGATTGGCCATTGGCATTGCGGGATTGTCACGCTTATATCATGGATTAAGCGTTGCGGCCAATACTTCAACCCTAGGTGCTGATGTCGTGAATCTCTCCCTCTATTACTTCACGTCGTAGATCGAGATGCATGTACTGGGAGCATTTGCAGCACATCGTCGGCCAGATTTCTATGATTCCTATACCTTCCCACGGGTTATGAGGTTGGTGGATGCTTCCGCTCCCGTTCCGACTCAGCTAGGGGCCCTCCACGTGTTGCTCAACCCATATTCAAACGAGGACGGGATGGTGTTTAGTGACCGAATCCTCTATGCTCCTGCGGGGCCCGTTCAACGGCTTTTTGATCTATCAAAAGGGGCAGCGCTATCTTTAAAGCCTAAAGAAATTATGCACCTGTACACGATTAGGCCGGGCTACTTGGTATTTCGTCAGAATAACACAGCTCTTTTTATGCGGTATAATTCGCATCGTTTTACCCAGCAATTGGGCTATAACCAGGGTGTCCCTTTCGAAGCGTTCTTAGTTGAGCCCACTCCGTCTCTGGAAGCCACTCGTGATGTCATCCATCATTTTATGCGGCTGAACACCGGCTCCCGTTTCATGATCCCTGAGTCCGACTACCTTCCATGGTGTGTGGGGTCTTTTACGGGCTGGTATCGTCATCGAGTCGGTCCTGTCATTGCCGAGGAGAAGCGGGTACTCTTCGAATGTAGAGCTTCAGCTTCGACCCAGGCCACTGGCGTTCCGTTGCGGCCGCGGACAGTGGTTCGCCCTCAATTGAAGGATAGCGGTGTGGTACTTATTCCCAAGGCCGCAGAAATAGAATTGACTCCTCGCACTGCTGGTATGCCAGTGCGCACTAGAGCCCAAGCAAAGGCCTCCAATGAAGCGCCAGCAGTAGTGTCATCAGTGGCGGCGTTATCAATGGCGGCGTCATCAACCGTGGTATTGCCACAGGGGGATACCGGAAGCGAGGTTGGTCAATGTCGCGCTAAAGCGCCGAGGGGAAGGAAGCGTTCTTCAGTTAGTGCTAGCACAAGTTCTAAGAGGAGGAAGAGATCGGTTGCCAGCTTACTTGACACCTTGCTTGTGTCCGAGCCGTTCATTCAGGATGGACCGATAGCTATGAAGGAATCAGACGCCGGTCTTATTTATCCTGGCTCATCCGCCGAGGAAGCCGTGCAATTGGCGGAGGCTTTAAGGCGCTCACAGGATGAGACCGAGAATGTGCGCATCCCAAAAAAGCCCTACCCTCCGGTTATCTTCTATGACATTGATCCATCATTACGGCGGGTACATATGGGTCCTTTGCTAATGGAAGAAGAACGGGCCCTCAAACAGCCCATAAAAATCGCCTCCGAAGACGAGCTTGCATTAAAGACAGTCAGTCATTCATCTGCACTTGAACCCCGGCGAGCGCACTTAAAAAGAAAGGAAAAACGTCTCGAGAAATCCATACTTCAAGCTCCTTGGCGCATTGGTATGCGTCTTTCTCATGTCCTTCTTTTAGCGAACAGTCTGTATTATTTTTATGTCTTCTCATTTTTGTGAAGCTTTGAAGGGACTTCGGCGGCGAAAAAGGACTTGAATTCAGACCGGGCCATAACCGTGGACTCTACAAATGTTTCTCGTGACGTACCGGCAGGTGTAGAGGAGATCATTACAGCCGCTATTCCTGCTGTAGAGCCTCCGGTGGTAGCTTCTGTTCCTTCGGTATCTATTACTCCCGCAGAGGTGACCCCACTGGTTACGAACCCTATGGACATCTCTAGTGATGCACTAAAGTTTGTAGAAGAGATTGTCGAAGCCGTTAGTCCTATCTTGGAGCTCCCGGTAGTGACTTCTGTCCCTTTAGCATCTATAATTTCCACAGAGGTGACCTTACCAGCCGTAGATCCAGTGGATCTCTCTGGTGGCATCCTGGAGATTGTAGAAAGGATCGCTGAGACCATTGTTGCCTCCTCAGAGCCTGAAGTGGCGGCTATTGTTTCTGAATTAGAACGTCCATGCCGACAAATATCTTTAGTGCTGTACCTGAGGGTGTGGAGGAGGCTACCGAAGCTGCTATCCCCCCAGTTTAATGCGGGCGGAGCATCGAAGGTGATCTCCTACATTTCATTTTAATGATCTCTCCGTTATCTGAACTCTTTTTTCTTCAGAATTGCGGGAACTGGCGGCTTCTATCGTAGATCTATCTCCCAGGAAAAACTTCCAGCGCCTACTTGATATGGCTGCCCCACAGGCGATACCCCGGCAAAGCATAGTCCTTTCTTCTGGGAAAGGTCTGTGTTCTCTGATCCCTTATGTTTTATTATCATCTTTTTTTTACGATGCTAACATGCTCTCCATAGTTCTGGAAGCTGATTACGAAGTTGAGATCCTTAATGGGCCTAGGGATCTTTCAAAGCCCCCTTGCATGACTTTGGGTAAGTAAGGCTTCATCTTTGGCATTGTTTTGTCTTACTCTATGTTCGTAAATCTCACTGACTGTTCATGAATCTTAACAGCTCTGCCAATCCTAACCCCGTTAGAATCTCGAATTCCCATGCCACCAGGCCCCTATGCCCGTCGTGCGTCTGAACGGATGGCGAAACAAAGCATTCACTCCCTGGCGGCTCTCATTGAAGACCTTCGCGCTGGTACCTCTGTCACGGCCGAAGAATTTGCTGTTGAAGCTAACGCTTCCTTGTCCGTTCTCGCCACTTATCATGACGAATCATTGGTGCGCGTCTGGGTTGAGTACTATCACCGAGTAGAGGTCTGCCTACACGGGCTCGAGTGCATCCGCTTTCCCTCCGATATCTTAACTGTAAAATCGAAGTTTGCGGGGGTGGATCGAACGGTGCACAGCCAATCTATAGTCATGCGAGAAGAGACTCAACCGGAAGTTTTTGGAGAGGGAGTTAGCATCGGATGCTTTAGAGGAACTTCAGGCTCAGCTTACCGCCAAGACTACCCGCGCGTACGAAATTTGGCGGGTGCTTCAAGAAGTTCTTACAGAGGTGGTGGCTCTTGACAAAGCTATTATCTTTACCTGCAAGATGGTTGAAGCCTATAAAGTTGCCGAAAGGGCGCTTGAGAGTCGGTTTGCTTCATATCACACTCAGCAGACTCAGGCGGGAACCCATCTTGCCGCATTAACGGAGCTCGAAGCCGAGGTCCAGCGGAAGAACGATGAACTCATGAGCTTATTACACCATCCGCCGGCTTAAACACATTTTTTGCTGTATATTCTCCTTCTTCCTCTTTTTTGTATTCACCCATGAATAAGAGTATTTTGTATTCATTTTGATTCATTAATCAAAGGCAGATTTTTCTTCATACTAGCGCTTTTCTTTCTTTTGCTGTCTTGGCTTAGTAGTTTATACACTCATCTCAGAGCCCCTAGTTTATGAACTCATTTCGGAGCTTGTTTAGTTTACCTCCCTTGGGCTTGTAGGCAAACCTGTCCCAACGCCATAGTTAACCCCTGCTCTTTACGACAGAGGTCCGTGAGGGTCTGAGGTATTAGGGTTTTATCCATCGTACCGTCGCGTTGGCTGATGCATCCCTTTTTATGCAATCTTGCTGTTCGAGTAGCTGCGCGACTGTCGTGTCTCTAATCCCTTCAGGGCTGGACAAGACGTCTTCAAATAATCTCCCAGGTCATATTACCGTCGGGAGAGCACATCCTCCTTAAAAATCGTGAGGACTACCAAGCGTTCATCGCCTCCTTGAGTCGCCAGGATCTCGCTCGGATATTTTTTCCTTACGAATCTTGAGGACTCATAAGCAGCTCTTTTATTTCAGTGGCATGTAACTTTGGCAAATGTGACCCGTAGATAGTCCATCTTGACCTCCTTGCAGGGCGGTAATGGCTTAGGAAACAGGTTTAGATTTGCCGCCTAAGACTTTTCAACTTTACGAGTCGTGAGGGTCTCATAATGACTTTTCTCCCTACTAGTCGAGAGGATCCCGTAGGGGTATTTTCTCCTTAGGAGTCGTGAGGATTCCTAAGTGTGTTTTCTCTTGAGAGTCGTAAGGATCTCACAAGAGAATTTCTCCCCTTTACAAGCCGAGAGGACTCGTAAGTGGTTTTTTCCCTCCTTGTCGATATTCGACTTTGGAGAGTGTGGCCCGTGGATAGTATACAATAGTCCATCTTGGACTTACTTGCAGGGCCCTAGTGCTTAGGAAACAGGTTGATATTCCCGTTGCCTAAGGCTCTTTCCCTACAAGTCAAGACGAGTCGAGAAGTTCTCGCAGGAACATTGTTTTCCCTATGAGTCGAGACGATTTGAGAAGTTCTCGCAAGAATATCCTAACGTCACAGTTAACCTCTGCTGATAGAAGTCCGTTAGGGTTTGTGGTACTAGGGTTTTTGTCCGTCGTACCGTCGCGTTGGCCGATATATTCCCCAATATGCAATCTTGCTATTTGAGTAGCCCTATGACCGTCGTATCTCTGATCCCTTCGGGGGCTGGACAAGACATCTTTAAGCGATCTCCCAGGTCATATTACCGTCGGTAGAGCAAGCGTTAGGGATTTTCCATGCCGCTTTTTACTTGAGGTTGGGCTCAATTTGGGAGCCCCGATGAGTCATGACCACTCCGCGCTGGTGTGAGATGATCTCCGATAGTCTTTCAGGTTTTATTTGAGTTGCCGTCAAGACCCTGCACCTAGGGATCTTCCTTTGCTTCATTTGTTGACATTGTGTCTGCTATATTGCAACGAAAGTCGAGATTGTCTCTAGGTTGTCTGTGAACCGTCGAGACTTGGAACTAGGGACTCTGCCATGGCTCCGCTTTGTTGATGTTGCGTCTGCATCCAGTTGAAGTGAGAAGAACCGCCGTTGTTGATCTCTAGGCTGTCGATGAACCATCGAGACTTGGAACTAAGCACTCTGCCATTGATCCGCTTAGTTGACGTTGCGTCCGCATCCTGCTGGAATGAGAAAGTACGCCAGGTAGTCTTTAGGTTGCATGTGAACCGTCAAGACTTGGAGTTAGGAATCTGCCATGGCTCCACTTTGTTTCGACCCTGGGGTCTCTTGTTGACATTGTGTAACATTTCAGAAAACATAAAATATTATTTTTTTAATTTAACATTAAAATAATATTTTTCCCGAAAACTGCCCGATTTGCGAAATTGGGGTTTTCGAAAAAGGGTATAAATATATACCAATAATTGTGAAATAAATGGAAATTAAAATGATTTATTCATTTAAAAATATATTTAACGGATTTGGCAATTTTAAAAATTATTATACGCAGTTTTGATAAAAACCCGATTAGTGCACTGCTAATCGCGATTAAGCCAAATCCGTGTTTCTACAGTTTTCATGCTTAGTGCACCATGACATGTTTCATTTGGTTACATGTTATTTCATTTGTGGTTTTATATGGGTGTATGTATTTTTGGTGAGAAAAAGAAATGGGAAAAAGAAAAGTCAAAGAGGGGACATAATGATTAGGGTAGACTTTTGGGGGGAGAGAGAGAGTTTGTGTTTATATGAGAGAGAGGGAGGGGGCTGCTGCTATAGTTCATTTCTCCTTTCATTTTCTCTTCATCTTCCTCAACTCCACAACCCTCCACTTCAAACCCTAGATCCACCTCCAATAAATCCCCAAAACCCTAAACCCTTTTCACAAAAATTAATCCCCATCTCTTCCTCTACACGTTGAACCGAGCAAAGTGGAATTTTGACGATGTTGGGGAGCTAGGGTTTTCTTGAGTGGCCTTATTAAGGTATAATTTCTTCCCTTTAGATTAGTTTTGTGAGATATCGTGTTTTAGATGTCGTTTTGTGATGTCGCTGAGCTGCTGTGACCCCGAGCATTCACTGGGAAAACAAACAGTGGGGTAATGTTGTGCTCGTAACCCTAAGTGACCACCTGAAGAACGAGACCCTTTCCATCGGTTTTGGCCGGCGGCTATTGAGGAAAATCCAGCGACCCCGGGTATGTAAGGGAGTTAGGGATTGGATTTCTTAGGGTAGTTGCCTGAAGCTGTTTAGAGGTGTTTGGTCCTACTAGATTTTTCTGTTGTGACTATAGGTAAAATCTGGGAGCAGTTAGGAGTGTTTACATGACATGGTGACACGATTCCTGACCCGAGCCATTGACCTGAACCCGATGCACGAACTTAGGAATTGTTCCGTATTGGTTTTGTGACTTTTAGTGTGCCTACTGTGAAATCTGGGATGACCTGGGGACTTCTGAGACAACCAAACAATACTAGGGGCCTAGATATACTACTAGGAGACCACTCTGACATGATGAACCCTAACAGAGACCCCCTGGCCGGCGAGCTCAGAATTTTGGGTATAGGGGCCGGCTACTTGGTGGATGTAGGAGCCTAGGTTGGTCCAGTAGCTCATATATACCTTATACATCACCCTAGACTTGTTTGCTTAGATTTATTTGACCCGAGTCAAAATCTAGGAACATTTGTGTGTGATTTAGGATACGTTTTCTGTATTTTAAATGATGAGTTTTGATATTTGGATTCGTTTTTGGTTGTTGGATGTTCATGCATCAACAACAAGAGTTGTTTGGCTGATTTTGTACGCATAAGCTATAGGTTCTAACCTATGAGCAATGCGCGTGCCGTTTTGGTTTTCCGTCTTGATTTTAACATGTATTGCGATTGTTTATTATTGTAGGTACCCTCGCATGGATTCCGAGGCGACGGAGCGTGACATCATCGATTTCGGCAAGCGAAGACCAGGTGAGTAGATCTATATCTACCGGGGAAGTAGGGTGGATGGCGTATAGCACCCCCGCAAAGTTTTGATGGATAAATGATTTATAGAATATGGTTAAGGAAACCTAGATTAGGAAACTAGGGTTAGAATGAAGATAGTTATGAAACCGTATTAGAAACTTGAGGATAGTTAGAAGTGATATGTTACTACTATCATAGGATGACGTTTAGCGATATTGCCGTTTAGGGTACTGTAGGACTAGATAGTCGTTGTAGATGCGTAATCCGAACCATACCTTTTTCTAAACCGAAGAATCGTATGTATTTTAAATATATATACTTTGAAGGATGTTACGGATCTTCAAATGATATCTTTTCCTTAAAAACACCGTAACCCCTATTTTCAAAAACTACGATTCACTTCTTTAAAAATCTGATTGTATGGTTCGGGTGGGTATGTTAGATTAGATACTTATAGTTAGTAGAGATAAACTATTTATGTAAATTCGATTTGATGTGTGATATAAATGCGATGAGATAATATAAGACTGATATGATGAGATGATGATATGATGGTATACGGATGCGAGTCAATCGAGATGATTTATACCCTGCCGGTCCCCTGATATGAGATTATTGCGGATGTGACCTGGAACATAGGTATATAGAGATATGTATATATATAGAATGTTGTGAATCATGGATGATAGGCCGTGCGTGATATTAGGCTGTACCCTCATTTGTCTTATAGGATGATAGGATCCCTATTGGTTTGATGCCGCCGTACGATGATTTTCCGTGCGTGATGAGTTTGACTTGATGTTTGATCTATACCCTTGACTAGAGGATGCCGTACGATAGATTATACCGTACGTGATGCTGTGAGGCTAGATGCCGATTGATAGATTTACCGACTCGGACATATGATAGTTACGTATACCTTATAGCTTTTAGCTTTTAGCTGATGATTTACCTTATGCTGCATTCATATTATTTCCATCGCATTGCTTATACCTGTGCTAGTACACTTGCACCATTATCGATGATGCGTATGTTATACGTATACAGATTTGCCGGCTCACACACTTCATCATCGATAATTGCTATGTCACTACACAGTAGGGTTGCTGCATCATGACATATACAGTGATACATTCATACTTGCGGATATACACATTTGTATATCCATATTGGTGCACATATACATGGATACATCCATACTTGCGCATATGCACATTGCATACCCATATTGGCATATATACATATTGGTACCTCTATACTTGCGCATATGCATATTGTGCCTACATAGATAACTGGTTTTATTGGGAAATTGGGAACCGCAAGTTATATTTTAAAAACTGGAATCATTTTAAAAGAGCGGTTTTCCCTTAATATGTCATTTCACTGTTCCATGTTGCATGATACACGGATATGCTCGCATTTCTCTTATATGTCGCATACATCATGCTCTATTATTTTACGCATTGAGATATGCTGTTTTCATGAGATTTCTGGATTTGAGAACCGTGGACATTTCAAAAGAGATTATGTGTTGTTTTAAAAACCCGGTTTCTCTTGATATGATATTTCAGTGCGTCCACCATGTGTTTTCTCGGTTCTGAGAGCGACATGTGAAACCCGATTCGAGGAGGCGGATGAGGCCGATTGCGGGTACATGGTGGACCCGGTATGGTACCCCGGGGAAAGAACGGATCGCTGTGCAGTAGACGGTGAGCCTGGCAGGGGAGCACTACCTACCGGTGATAGTATTTGGGCTCGGCGGATATCCGGAGGATACCGACCGGAGTCGAGAGATGATATGGGCCGATCCGGACTGACGGAGCCCGTGGGCCGATCCGGACTGACGGAGCCCGATATATGAGGATTTACGTGCCGCCACTGGGCATGGTTTTCATGATGTTTTCGAGTGTCGATGCTAGGCACTCAGGTTCCATGATTTTGATGTGTCGGGAGGGACACCGTTGATATATATATCCTCATACTTTCATGCACACTCCTTTATGATATTTACGTGCATACAGACACTGATTTTGGGTGGACGAGATCCATATGCATGCATACCTTGATTATGGTTGGACGAGATCCAAATACATGCATTGATTATTACTGTTGGATGTTATCCGCATGCATATAGGTTTGACTACCTTGTTGGCACATATACCGACCCGGTCACCCTAGATATCATAGTATTACCTTTTGATATAGTTGACCTAGGAGTCATTATTTATTCGATTTCTGCTTGTCGATATATTTCTATTCACGAGTTGGCAACTCACCCCCGTTGTGCCACAGTTCTTGCAGGTTGACTGCTTGGATCAGTAGCGGCATCGCTGGCACACAGCTTCATTTGGATGTTTTGCAGTGGTAGGTGGGACATTGTATCGTACCCACTCTTGTATTATTTTTCATATTGTATCTAGTTAACTCCATCAATCAATCAAAATTAGTAATTTGTTTAAGTAATAAGACTTAGTGAGACGTGTAGTTGCGAGATTTGAGCGATGGGCTTTATATTCACTTTTGGGGTTATGTCTTGCTCATTTCCTTATCTTTTATGGTGAACTTCGCCGTTGGGCGTCGTATACTTATATTTACTGTATTGCGTGGTTGTGATCCGCCGTTTGGCGAAAAGCTAGCTCCCGCTTGGGGATGCCTTTATCATTATTATGTATTTGTGGTTTTGGATCAAAATATACAAAGGAGGTGCTGCCAAAATTTTTAAAAGACGAAACATGTTTTCAAACTAGTAAATTTCACTTGCATCATTCATGTTCCTTTTTTTATGCATTAAGAAAACTTGATTTCATTATACCTTTATTTCAAAACTTCACCCCCTTTATTTTTCTTAAAAGGTTTAGATTTCTGGGTTTCAGCTTACTTGAATTCCGTTACGCCTTTAGACGTTGCGTGATTCAAGTGCTGGTCACGAGCTAATATTTCGGGTCGTGACAAAGTTGGTATTAGAGCGTTAGGTTTAACCTTTGTTCGAGTCTATGTTTGACTATGCGGAGTCTAGGGCGGGTATGTATTTCGGAACCTAGGCTTGACCTTACGGAACTTAGACTTGAACGGGGGAGGGGGGGTAATAGACCCGAACTTTCGTTTCATAGGTTGACCCTGATTGATGGAGTAGGTAGCTTGAGTAGAGTGACGTACCGTACGTTTGTTCCACGGCATATTTATGATACGATACTCCACTTGAGAAATCTTAGGATGTACTTATTTTTTAGACTTATGATTCTCTTCATGCCCATGATTATACATCCATTTGAGATCCTTGATTCTATTTGTTTCCATGATCATACTCTCATTGATACTGTTCCTTCTTATGATCATGTATCCATTCTGGATCTGTCGTTTCCTCTCATGCCGTTGACCTGCTTTCTTCGATACTCGATTGAGGTTCCTGTCACCATGTGTCAGCGCAGATTGAGCTACTGCTAGTGTTGCGGTCAGGACGAGCTCGTCTGGTACGAGGGTTGACCATTGTGTTTTCTGGTGACATGGGAACATCTTGATGTAGTGTTGTGTTGTGACCTCCTGTTGAGGCGAGTGTTTGGCTTTGCACCGGATGATCGGGCCATAGATAAAGCTGCCAGTTGCGAGAGGACTGTTGAGGTATAGCATACCTCAGAGATTTTGATGTCGCCTACCGTGCAGACAGGTGACCCAGCTGTTGCTGAGATGATAGGATGTCGCTTCCAGAGCTTACAAGCTGAGATCGCCGGAGCTTCCAGGCAGAATGCGACAGATGATAGCCGGTCTACCCCAATTTGAGAGACGAAGGTGATTCGTCAGATTGATGCACCGACGCAGGCCCGGTTGAGTTGAAGATTTCCAATGTGGAGAGTCTTACTCAGATCTAGAGCAGGCCGATCCAGAGATGACCGTCGATATATCGCCTTTCCTGGAGGATTGAGGCATTGCTTAGCATGCGGGCGGAGAATATTCACATGTTGTATAGGCGAAGCTAAAAAGTTTGGACGAGTGTCAGAAACCCATTTTCCCAAGTTTAAAGTGTTCGGAGGAACATGCAGGTAACTCTGTGGACCCTCTAGAAGAATGAAACCCTAACTCGACATGATGACCATGGAACCGCTTTGAACCTTAGGGTTTGTGGCAGTTTAGCGGTGCCATCAGTGAAGCTTGAGGTTGCCCTTCTACGGCTGGTCCAGAGGTGTTGTGGTATGTACAAGATATTTTTAGATTGCGCTCAGGTGTTGAGCTTTCGGGAAATTTTGGGATCTTGATGACTCGATCGAAAAGTTTGACGTCGTCCAGATACCATGTGATAAGAGATCAGCAAGCTGACCAGCTTCGGATAGAAGACATCACCCAGATGCGTTGTGAGTTGATCGAGAGCGGGTGAATATAGAGTATTCCTCCGATGGTTGGGGCGAGTTCCCGAGGACGCGTTCAGCCAGATATCTTCTACAGAGCGATAAGGATACAGAGTACGCGATTTCGAGTCCGTGTGAGAGACTTCGGATTGACCGTGGCCGAGAACAGTAGCAATACTCAGATAGCAAGACGTGATGTCGAGGCGGACGATGACAAAGGCGAGTAGAGCCAGAGGTTCATGCGCGATGCTGACGAGCTGTTGCTACTCCCTGTCGAGATTAGAGATCTGATATGCACACAGAGGCGTTGCGATATGGCCAATTCCCGAGAAAACATTGTGCTGAAGCGCAGATGTCCAGAAAACGCGAAAGGATTATGTGGGAGTACCGGCCTCCGTACAGTTCGGCATAGGCGAGATCGGAAGAGACCTTGGGCAGGATTCCTTCCAGGACACTGCTGCAATGAGATTTACACCCAGGATCAATTGTGTCGCGAGTATTCAGAGGGCCAGAGGCCGACGCCAGTGACGTGCTGCCTTATGCGTGGTCATGATGATTGACAGAGAGATGACCAGAGAAGTGCCAGAACGGAATCGTCCCCGTTAGCACACCTGACATGGCCGATGAGCCGATGGATTGCGAGAGTAGTAATCCACAGAGAAAAAGAAGACCCAGAGACAGAAGATGCCATACCGTGAGCAGGAGGCGAGCGGCTATTCTTGTTCTGCCGGTTTTACGCGCACCGATTCATTTTTCGACATTGTAGGGGGTGTACCTCAATGTCCTTTGTCGCGATTTGAGTTTTGAGTTTCCTGATATTGATTTCGTGCACCATGGTTGCACCTACTGAGTATTTATATTTTGCGCATAGTTATCGCACCTGATACATATTTTATATACACTGTTGTGTTGATTTGCGATTTGTCCATGCCTATTGCATTTGAAGTCGATTTTGTACCTTCGTAGCATGTGTTTATGATTTCGTTGGTTTCATACAGTTGATTCGATTTTGTGAGTTTGGTACGCACTCGATTTGATTTTGCACTCGGTATAGGTTATATGTGCTTGCAGTGCATTGATTTGTATTTTATGCACGCAGTTGCACACGTTTACGATTTTATACACCTTGGTATACTCGGTGTTGCTTTTTATGTGTTTGAGTTATTGATTTATATTTCGTGCATTTGCTGCACCAGATTTGTATTTCGTACATTGGTTGCACTAGATTGTATTTCTTGCATTTGTTGCACCGGACGGGTATCTATGCGTTTGTCGCACTGATTTATACTTCGTACCTTGGTTGCTCCCGATTTATATCCTTGAGCATTCGTTTTACCAGAGTTGTATTTTCGTGCGCGTTGGCACTTGCCGTTCATTTTCGTGCATGCTACTGCACTATATGCTTTTACGGACCCGACGCGCTTTGGTTGGATTTTTGCGCATATTAGACGCTCGATTTTGGATTTTGTGCGCATTGGGTGCACTTGAGTGAGGTTTTACTCGTGCATGTCGGATGGTCTTATTTAGATTTTTTCCATGCATATTGGATGCGATTTCATTCATGCGGGACATATGCACTGATTTAGATTTTCGCGCATGTTGGGCGCATGATATGAGATGCGATTCTGTGCACACTGGATGCATTGGATTGAGATTTTAAGGCATTTTATATGCACCCGATATTGTTGTCGTGCACACCCGTTGCACTGGACAGTTGCTTTCGTGCACACCCGTTGCACGTAGTTTTGGCTTTTGTGATATTGTGGCACCTGTGCTTGGATTTGATTTCCGTACGCACCAGACGCATGTGATTGTCGGATACACCTTTGAGGCTGATTCTGCTTTTTGAGCATTTTGTTTTCATGATAGGTACTATATATAGTATATAGTAGCCGAACAGGACTGATCTGAGGACAGTACCTGAATACTTTGCATGCATTAAAAGCTTACCAAGAGATTTTCAAAGGAGCTATAGTCTCGCTATTTCCTACATGTCCGTGAGCGACGCGAACGTTTATAAAGGAAAACCTTTTTGGGATATTTTCAAAACGACGGAACGTATAACTAGCAAAATATATATGGACATATATTATTATTTTAAAATGAGCGTCCATCACTTAGGCCGTGAGTTACGTATCACACGGCGATTTAGAAAGGATTTTTGCATGAGTTTTATTTAGTTCTTGAAATTTTTCCAAAGATGCGTATTATACACGTATTATAGTATTTGATTAGTGTATATTGGATTTCAGTAGTGGATTTCGAGATCTGTGTCTTTATTGTAACTCCGAGGATATGCGTGACGCTTGACGGAGTTCGATTTTGAGTTTTATACTCGTTTTCATGCGCACTTGGCGCGCTGTGTTATTTCTGCGTTTTCCATCATTTCGGAGCCCCGTTGATTTGAGCTGATTATTGAAATGTTTTAGATTTTGGGGGTTTAAATTTAAATTCGGGGACCGAATTTCTTTAAGGGGGGAAGATTGTAACATTTCAGAAAACATAAAATATTATTTTTGGAATTTAATATTAAAATAATATTTTTCCCGAAAACTGCCCGATTTGCGAAATTGGGGTTTTCGAAAAAGGGTATAAATATATACCAATAATTGTGAAATAAATGGAAATTAAAATGATTTATTCATTGAAAAATATATTTAACGGATTTGGCAATTTTAAAAATTATTATACACGGTTTTGATAAAAACCCGTCGAGACCTGGCTCTCCTTCTGATGGAGCATGTTGGGAAAATGTGGTTCCCTTTTCGTTTGTGCCCATGGATTGTATACGGGGGTCGATGTGGACTCACCTGCAAGGCAGAAGTTTCATCATTTTTTTATTTTTTTATTTCTTCCCGTGATGCTCTATTGTTTCAGCTTTTTATATCGCAAAAGTCGCGATTGCCCAATCATTTCGGATATTTTATCGCGGTGCCCAATCATTTCGGCTATTCTTTTCTTTTTTACTCGTTGTTTTTTATTGTGAGTTGCCCAAATATTTCGGCTGTTCTTATATGCATATCTTTTGCTCGCTGATTTTATTGCGATTTGCCCCATCATTTCGGCTATTTCATATGCATTTTTTGCTCACTGATTTTTGTTGTGAGTATGGAACTTGAGATCTGATACCAATCTTGGCATCAGCACTGCTGCGGCTGGAATATTGCCAGGAGCGAATCATCATTTGCCTTGAAAGGACTTAGCATTTGATACCGATTTAGGCATTAACATCGCTACGACTGGAATATTGCCAGGGACGAATCATCATTTACCCTTGTCGATTTGAACAAAGGTGGCTTGGCAAATAGGGTTAGGATCTTGTTGACTAAAACTTTTTAACTTTACGAGCCGTAAGGGTCTCATAAAGGTATTTCTTCCTACGAGTCGTGAGGATCTCGTAGGTGTATTTTCTCCTTAGAAATCGTGGGGATCCCCAAGTATGTGTTCTCTTATAAGTCATAAGGATCTCATAAGAGTATTTTCTCCTTATAAGTCGAGAGGGCTTACAAGTGTCGTTTACCAGATGAGGAAACTCCTCGACATAGGTGGGACTTGGTGATGGAACGTTTATTTGTGCCCGTGGATTGTATACAAGGGTCAATATTGGACCGCTTGTAGGGCAACTTGGGGAGTGTGATGGCTTAAGAACAGGTTCAGATCCCCGTATCTTAAGGCTTTTGAATCCTATGAGCCGTGAGGGTCTCATAGGGGAATTCTCCCTACGAGTCGTGAGGATCTCGTAAGTATAATTTCTCCTTTAGAAATCGTGGGGATCCCTAAATGCGTTGCTCCCTTATGAGTCATAAGGATCTCACGCATGTGTTTTCTCCTCACAAGCTCGAGAGGACCTTGCAGGTGTTTTTATTTTAACGAGATCGCGCCCTTTCGGGTTTCCACAAACTAGCCGGTAGCCCTGCTGTTTTTACTCACAGAGCCCTTTCGGGTTTTCATCCGTGCTCATTTCGCTTGTGGACGTACCAGTTTTTTTTGTATTTTGTTTTCAATGGAACTTATGGGAGACTTCGCCACCGGGGCCACTATGTAGCTAGCGGGATTTGAGTTGCAGTCTTCCCCGCTGGGACTTGTGGACTTCAATTCCGCTATCCCTGTGTTTGAGGCAATGTATTTAGTTTAAGGACATTGTGGTCCATTTGTTAGTTTAGGGACACTCGGTCCATTATTAGTTTAGGGACATCTCGGTCCAAGGAGCTTCGAGGCAAAGTTTCGCCGGATACTGCTTATAGAGTTTGGATCCGGGAAGACAACGAGCAGACACGAGCGCCGTCATCTATCATTAACCTAAGCCGTGACTTGTCAAGCTTAGTATTTCTTAAGGAACCGGCCATTTATTGGCCGAAGGGTCTTTCACCATGCATATCCATGAGCAAGTAGGCCCCATCTTGGTAGACCTTGTCTATGATGTACGGACCCTCATAGTTCGGCTCGAATTTCCCCCGCTTTGCACGGTTAGGGATCATAGGTCTCTTTACGACTAGCACGAGTTCGCCTTGGCAGAATGTTTTCGGCCTGGTTACTCTTTCGTATGAGCACGTCATCCTTGCTTTGTAAGCTTCCAGGTTTTGCTGCACCATGAGACGAGCGTTTCCCTAAATCAGAGCAAAACTCAGTTCAAATTTCAAATTTTGAAATGAAGCAACGCTTCATAGCAGCGCCAAGTGCGCTGCGCCTCAAGTAGCGCACCACGTGCAAAGCGCATGTGCGGTGGCGCTAAGTGTGCTGCGCCTTAAGTAGCACACTGCGTGCAAAGCACGTGTGCGCTAGCGCTAAGAGCGCTGCACTCTAAGCAGCGCACCACGTGCAAAGCACGTGTGCGCTAGCGCTAAGTGCGCTGCACTCTAAGCAGCGCACCACGTGCAAAGCACGTGTGCGCTAGCGCTAGAACTAAATGTTCTCCACCGTTGGATCAAAGATCCAACGAACATGATTAAAAATCATCAATTAACCAGAATAAAATTCTGTTAAGGAGAGATTCATCAAAATATTTCCAAACAAAAAGATTGTGCTCTTTAAATTAGAGCATCGTTGGATCAATGATCCAAAGGTGATTAAAAATCACCAAAATTACAGAATAAATTCTGTATGGGGAAAGATTTCCCAATCTTCTTAAAAACAAGAAAATTGCCTTCTGTAAATCAGAAGCTCTTGGATCAAAGATCCAACGATGGGGAAATCCCCAAATCAATTGGAGAAAAAGATCTCCTTAACCGATTGAACAAATCAGCTTACCCTATATAAAGGCCCCAAGACTTCAAGTCTCGATATAGAGAAACAAATAGAGGAACCCTCCTATAAACTTTGAGAAATCTCAGAAAGAAGAGCAAGCTCTCAAGAGAAGAAGATTTTCTTCAAGGTAAAAAGAACAGAAAGAAGAAATCGTCTCATATAAAGAAGAAGAATTCACTTCTTTCTTTAAGATCATAGATCTATAAGACCAAGGTCTTTCACAAAGAGATCAAAAGATCTCATCATAAAAAAAATAAGAAGAAGAACATAATTCTTCTCACAGATCATAAATCTATAAGACTAAGGTCTTTTACAAAAAGAGATCATGAACATGTCATTACAAAGAAGGGGGGAGAATAATACAATTCTCTTAGGATCACAGATCCATAAAGGCAACGCCTTTCACCAAAATAAAAGATAGAAATATCTCCTATAAAATAAAAACTTTGTTCTTAGAACCCTTAGACAAAGTCTTTTGTAAACGAGAATTTGTTTCTCAGATCATAAAGCTGATCAATTAGCGCTTCGCGCTCTTGGACTGGCTCTCAGCGCCAAGCGTACCACGTGCTTCTCACATGTGCGCCACTGAACAAATAGCACTTTGCGCTCTTGGACTGGTGCTCAGCGCTAAGCGCACCACGTGCTCCTCACGTGTGCGCCACTTAACAGATAGCGCTTTGCGCTCTTGGAGTGGCGCTTAGCGCCAAGCGTGTTTCCTGATTTAAAATCAGGAAAGCTTAGGAAGGAGGCATCACGTGCTAGCACGTGACTAGCAGTCACGTGTTGGCACGTGACATTTGAAAGCAGCGGACTCATTCTCTGATTAAATCAAGAAAAAGGCTCCAGACGAGGGTCACGAGCTCACACGTGATCAGGGGTCACGTGGTGGCACGTGACGGCTAAGCAGCGGCCAGAAGACAGAGCGCAAAAAGAAGAAGAAAGCTCGTTCCAGGGGGTCACGTGGCCACACGTGACCAGGGGTCACGTGGCCACACGTGACATGACTGGCTTTCAAAACCTATTTATTTAACAGAATTAAATTCTGAAGAGATCATTCAAATCTTTCCAAAGAAAAATGATTATTTGGAACCGATTGGACTAAAGATTTAAAGGTGATTAAATATCACCTATTTATGGAAAAATCTTGAACTTGGAAAGATTTCCCCTTAAAATCTAATCGAAATAACAAAGGAAAATCTTTGGATTTAAAATCCAATGGTGAATAAAATTCACCTAATAATCCAAAGGTCCAAACGAATGGTGAATACAAATCAAATCTCTCAATGAAAGATTCATCAAAACTAATTGATTCTGCTTCTTCTCCTATAAATAGGAGCCAAGAGACACACAGAGGGGGAGATACAGAGATCGATACATAGAGAGAGAGAAAAATAGAGTCTTGAGACTTTGGAGGAATTTGGATCTTCTACAAAAGAAAATCTTAGGTAAGAAGGGGGAGGCTTTCAAGAAAAAAAAGAGAATTTAATTCTCAAAAGAGTTTAACTCTGATATTAAAAAGAAGAACATAGTTCTCTCTTTAGTGGAGGATCTGCAAAGTGCACATCTCCCCTTGAATCGAGAATTTAATTCTCATTGGATTGAGATCCTGCCATGCAGATCCAAAGCATAGAGAGGGAATGGAAGTTTAAGAATTTAATTTTCACAAAATTATAGGAATTTAATTCCTTTAAGATAAAATTAGGGTTTGACCCTATGTTATAGGAATTTAATTCCTTCAGAATGAACAGAATCAGGGTTTAACCCTAGTTAAGAACTTAGTTCTGTCAAAATAACAGGAATTTAATTCCCTTAAGAAAGAAGAAATTAGGGTTTCACCCTATGACAGAATCTCATTCCTCAGAATAATTCTCTAAAAGAGAGTGGGAATTTAATTCCTTTAAAGCTTTTATTAGGGTTTAACCCTATGATAGGATTCAGTTCTTCACATATATGAGGAATTTAATTCCTACAGAAAATTCAGAGTTCAACTCCATCCCAGAATATAAATCTTCAGAAGGAAATAGGAATTTAATTCCTCTAAAGTTTATTGTTAGGGCTTAACCCTGCGAAGAATTTAATTCTTAAAGAGGTTAACAGATCTTTTAAAAAAATACAAAGAGGCAGGGTCACGTGCTACCACGTGACCCCCGAAAAGATCCACAAAGAAGGGCCTTTGAGGCAATGCCTCACGTGACCCACGTGACCCTTGGCAGAAGCTTTAACATACAAGCATTTAAATGCCCATCACGTGATGGCACGTGATGCTCCAAAATATGCAATATCCTCAGCAGAACAAATGAAGGGAGGGCGCCCTCGCGTGCTACCACGTGACCCCTCTTGCCTCAGGGTTTAACACTAAATTGGAACCTCTGAATCCAGTGTTTAACACTGTTTGGCCTTAGTGTTCAACACTAATTAAAGAACTTTATTTGCAGTGTTTAAACACAGAATTTCTTAGTGTTTAACACTAAATTAAACCCCTGTTAACAGAGCTTAATATTAACTACCTTAGCGTTCAACACTAAATTAAAATTTCTGTCACCAGTGTTTAACACTGGTTATTCTTAGTGTTTAACACTAATTTGAGATCTCTGTTGCTAGTTTTTGACACTGATTTGCTCTAGTGTTTAACACTAATTTGAACCCCCTGTTGCTGGTGTTTAACACCAACTGTCTTTAGTGTTAAAACACTAACTTGTTCCCAGTGTTCAACACTGCTGATCTTTAGTGTTTAACACTAACTTTAGCCCAATTGGCTAAATGGCCAGAGGCAAAGCCTCTCCTTCAATGGACCAATAGGAAGCCAATATTCCAAACATGATTGGACTTAGCCCAAGATGGCTATAAGTCCTCAATTCAAACTTAACTGGGCTGATGGGCTCATAACATAATTAATTGGTCCTGGTCCCAAGCTGGACCAAAGACTGTTTAATCTGCCTTGGTTTAAGGGTACATCTCTTCACTCCTTTGATACTTGGCGTTGTAATCCCTCGACGTCTTCAAAGAGGTGACGGGTCCCGATGACCACACATTGATACGGACTGTGGGGTCCTTAAACCCATGGACTATGACGTCCTTAACCTTGACCGAGATGTCTTAAAACTAACAACGGACTGTGGGGTCCTTAAACCCATGAACTATGACGTCCTTAACCTTGACCGAGATGTCTTAAAACTAACAACGGACTGTGGGGTCCTTAAACCCATGGACTATGACGTCCTTAACCTTGACCGAGATGTCTTAAATCTAACCTTGGACTGTGGAGTCCTTAAATCCATGGACTATGACGTCCTTAACCTTGACCGCAACGTCTTAAAACTAACATCGGACCGCAATGTCCTTAAACTACCTATTGACCGCAACGTCACTAAACTAAACAACAGGGCTTCCTTAATTGCTCTATTGTTGGATCTAAACGATCCCGTTAAGTCGATCTTAGTCTAAAAACTAGACTAACGTGTCCTTAACAAACGTTTAAGTCGATCTTAGTCTCAAACGAGGCTAACGTATCTTTAAACCCAAACCCCCAAACCCAAATCTAAGATAATACGGATTTGGACTAGTCCACGCCCTACGGGCGACGACATAACTCAGTCTCCGTATACAATCCACGGGCAACCAAACACAAATCAAACACACACGACACGAAGTGACCATCTGGAGAAGGAGAAAGTTGTTACCGCAATGCGGTAGCGTAATTAACTGCAGGGGCTTGCGCCTGCAGGGAAGATCGTCCCCACAATCAAAAACCCCTCAAGCGAGGGGGAATCTGACGAATTCTGCTACATCGGACGCATCCGTTTAAACCTTCGATACAGGGTGCCATAAATCAACTTGGCATCTTCGGAGAGGTGGACGGATAGATCCAATTAGCATCTGCCCTGAACCTCAGGCGAGACGTCCGCCGTCGGCCGCCGTTCGGAGGGGAACAGATTCTGGCACGCCCGGTGGGACCTTTTCCTCTTTCCACTCCACACTTCGTGTGTCGTGTTTGCGAACCAAACACGGTTTGCTAATAGTTGCCCTGGGGTTTCAAGGTACTAAGATTTGGCGTCTTGCTTATTGCAGAAAGCAAAGAATCAATGGCTTCCACTTGTGCAACATTCTCCAACTGCAATTGCAACCAACGCTCTGCCTCGCCAGGAGGTATAGCCTACGGACCCCAAGCTGCTTCGCTGTTCACAATCCCCGTAGAACAGGTCACTCAAGCCACCACAGGGTTGTTTTTTGGGACCATGCTCCCGCCAACAAGCTTCACCGCTCCTGTGCTGACAACGGAAGCTTCCAAGAAGTCGGTCTTTGATCGGCTTGCCCCTGCTGCGGACCCTCTCAACGGGTCGCCCAACACCAGCGCCTCGGTCTTCTCCAGACTAGGCCAGAGCTCCTGTGAAACCGCAATGGGGCCTGCAATCCTAGAGAAGGCTGCTCCTGAGAAAATAACCAGTCCTGCTCCTGAAGTCGTCAAGGCGGCTTCCCCTGCCAAAAAGTCGGTCTTTATAAGATTGACTGTTCCAGCTCCGCTCCTGCTACCCAAAGGACATCAGTCTTTAATAGGCTGACACCAGCAGTGACCCCCCACATACACAGGGGGCAAGACGAGGCTATCGCCATCACCGAGCCGATGCCATCAGCACGACACGCTCAACGTCGTTACTGGCACCGAGTGAGAAAGGCCGGAGGCAACTCCCCTTCTGGGCTAACTCCTCCTGCCCCGACGACAGAAGTTAATGCTGCTGTTCCAACTGGGAACAGCTTTGAGATGCTAAATAAGGTGCGTAGGAATTCTCCTACCGCAGTGCTAAAGAGGTCTCCCCCTCCGCTGAAAAGGGCTATAGAAGTGAAGCCAGAACAGCTCCAATCTCCTCAACGGCTGTCTTCCCGATTCTATAAAGTCTGGCGGCAGACCCGAGACTCGGTGATCGATCCAAATTTCTCCCGCCAGCACAAGAAGCTGAAAATCCAACAGGAAGTCAGTCGCCAGGCTAAGCCACGAAAACCTGTCTGGGTGCCCACCTCAACGGCCCCTTCAATTTCCACTGCTCATAAAAAGAGGAAGCCAGAGAAGATCCCCCAGCCTGCAATGAGAGCTAAAGGCACTAATCCCAGACGCCCTAAGTCTGGGGGCATGATGGTCCATACCGTATACATGGCGTCAGGAAAGGAAGACAGCCGTGCGTCTACAGGTCATAGACCGCTTACACGGTCAGTGACCAAGGCGCAGGAGCAGTAACAGAAGCTCCAAGAGATGATGAATGTTATGGCCGCACTTACCGGGCCAAAAGAAAACCCAGAAACGTCCTCGGATGAACGCCAGGAGGAAGAAACCGACGCCGAATTCCTTCGCCGAATATTGGAGAAGAAGGACAAAGAGGTTGCTGAACAAGCAGCCAACATACAGCGTATGGGCCTTCTCTTCCAAGATATGATAGGGATGATGATACAACAAGATCCTCCGGCTGAAGAGCCCCCGATCGTCCTCGGAGACGATAGGGGAAAGACATCAAATCCCCCGCCGGCTTTGTCAACGGCTAAAGAGGATATAATCTCTAAAACTGATTTGGATGAGTACATAGCCCAGCAAATACGGGTTCATCATGCGACTGAAGCAGCCGGCCAGGTCGTAAAAACGGGGCGGCCATATCCAAGCTGGTACGACCAAATCAAGTACCCGCCGGGTTACACAATTCCCAAGTTCCATGTTTACAAGGGAACGGGCAATCCTCACCAGCATGTTGCCCAGTTCAGGGCACTCTGCGGCAACACCGGCGGTGATGACAAGCTTTTGCTTCGCCAGTTTGTTGGAAGTTTATCAGATACGGCGTTCGAGTGGTACTCTGAGCTCCCGAACGACTCTATCAAGACCTTCGCAGAGATGGAATTGTTGTTTACCCAACGCTTCTCGAGTGCCAGCGAGCGTACCCCGATAACGGCATTGATCAATGCCAGGGTAAAGCCGGGCGAAATATGGGTCCAATATGCTATACGGTGGCGTAATTTATGGTCAAAATGCGAGCAGCGTATAGAAGAAGCTCCTGCGGTGGGAATGTTTGTGGGAACTCTAGACCCTCATGCAACTATCTTCCAATTCATGATGTTCTTTAAGCCGACCACGTTTTAGGCTTTGATCGATAAGTTGGCCCGGATGGACCAGATGGGTCACAGACCGTCTCCCCCGAAGCCAGAGTCCCGGAATGACAAGGGTAAAGGGAAGGCAACTTTCGTTGCGAACGCTCAGCAGCAGCCCAGTAACCTAAAGCTGGCGGATCAGCTGGAAGAAAGACGGCGGTATTATAATGAGAAGATGAAGCGTCCCTACTTGTTCCCACGGGACAAGACGAAACGGTTATTCGAGCTGGCAGTACGCAACAGGCTTATAAACTTGCCAAATCCAAGGCGACCGCCACAACCCACTGAGGTGAATAACCCCAACTATTGCCCTTACCATCAAACGGTAAGCCATCCGATTGAGGATTGCTTCGTTTTCAAAGGATGGATTGAAGATCAATACCTCCAGGGAAAGTTTGCGCTGTCCGAAAAATGGAAGGTGAACCCGCCACAGCCGCATGCTCCTAAGAAAGCAGATACACCGGGGCAACCTGTTCCTTTATTGAAGAAGCTCCATGAGAGGTCGTGCTATCAGTTAAAACCAAAAGGATGCTGAGTGGCCTTCATGCGTGCCCGGCGGTCGAGTGGAAGAACCCGCTTGAACCTCAAATTATCGAAGGGATGCTGAAGCCACGTCCAACTATAAAAATCGATGGTGATAGCCCAAGTACTCACACCCAACCGTCAAAATCTTCGAAGAAAAAGAAGAAGAAGTCCAGGAAGTCCGTGAAGCCTGGAGACAAGTGCACGGATTTGCAGAAACAGATTGATGCGCTGGAGGAGTACAATCAAAAGACGCGGAATCCCGTCACACTGCAAGAGTTCTTTAACCACGTCTTTCAGGAGGAAGATGATGGAGAGAGCTCATCGGATGAATCCGAGAGATATGTGGCGAGTTGTCATGTGATTTCCCACTCGGAAGATGAGAAAACTCCTGGCACTGAGAAACTGGGGGCACAGCCTGAGCCAGAACTTGTATGGACAACAGATGAAATGATCGATGCCTTTCTAGACGAGATTCGTTTGAAGAGTAAAGCCGATCAGGAGCGTGAGATGGCTGCATCGGAAGGAGCCAAGCGCAGGAGACTAAACGAAAGAGTCGAAGCACTCCTGCCAGATCAAAAGATATCTGATACGAATAAAAACAAGTACAAGACGAGGAAGAGGTTCGCCAAAGCCATGTCAGTAGGGATGAAGCTACCACCTTCGGAAGAGAACGCGTTCGATGTGGCGGAGAGGCACCCTAATTATTGCTCATATCATCGGAAAATTTCACACCCTACGGAGGAGTGTGACGCCTTTAGGATATGGTGGCAGGGATATGTTGCTCACCGGCAACATTTTAAGCGCATGAAACGCAGAACTCGTTGGGAGCAAAGAAGTACAACCGACAGGCACAAAAGAACTACCAGCAGCTGTTATGTGGTCGACGCCGGAGGATCACAAGTTCTCACCTTTGGGAGCGACTCTGATGAGGAAATGGTTCTGGGCCCTCTCTTTAAAGAATCCGTTTTAGGGAAAGAGGAAGAACCAGAGGCCTGTGAAAATATTCAGCTGCGCAATCGCACGCTCCCGGAAAAGAATCTCGGGCCCGCAAATAGAAAAGATAAGGGAAAGGAGAAGGTCACTGGGGATATCGCCTTAGATGACCAAGTCATGAAAGAGCTGACTGCCAAGGACCCTCCCAGGAAGGGTAAGGTGGACTACAACATCCTAGCGCACCTACGGAAGCTACCTTCTCAGCTCAGCATTCTCGATGCCCTCCTATTATCGAAAGAAGCGCGAGATTCATTAATCAAGGCGTTACAAGAACCCGAGCAATTCCAAGCCTTCCTCGCCGAAGAAAGGATGAAGAATGAACTGGAAGAAGTGCATACGGCCGACATCACTTTCGGTGACGAAGACCTCCTCTTCGGGACGTGCGACCACAACCGTCCCCTATATGTCTCTGGATACTACCATGATATCAAGATAGGCAAGATCTTGGTGGATAATGGATCCTCCGTCAATCTCCTTAATGTTCGGGTGTTGAAGGAAATCTGCATGAGCGTACAACACCTCGCTCGTGACAAAATTACCATCTCCGGTTTCGACTCCCAGTCATCACGGACTCTCGGATCTGTAATACTAACATTACGCTTCGGACTGCTCGTCACGGACATCAAGTTTCACGTCATTGACGCCAAGACCTGCTACAACGCCTTGCTCGGTCGTCCTTGGTTACACGAGTACAACATCATCCCTTCTACACAACATCAGTGTATGAAGTACTTTAAGGATGGTTTCGAGTATACCGTAACAGGTGAGCTGAACCCATTCTCCGTGAACGAAGTCCGCAAGTACGAAGATGCAAAATACTTTTTGCCAGACTTCGAGGATACAGAAAAGTGTCGCAAGCCGGAGAACAAAGCCGCCGCCATCATCCCTATTTTCGGGAGCGATACCGAAGAAGAAGAAGAGATAGTCTACGCTGGTCCGTCCCGACGCAACAACCTGGGACCGTCCGCCCCCATGTTGATCTTCGGAAGTGACTCGGAAGATGAAGTTAATGCCGTGTTCTCCAGTCGGCCGTCAATACAAGCATCCCCTGGCGATGATCAGAGTTTGCAAATCACCATGGTGCCGCAGGAACACTACAAGGATCTCGACACACTTCAAGCTTACAATGTGCAGGACCTGCAGACGTTTTACGTCCCTCCCAAGCGAAAGTGTGAAAAGGTGATCTTATTCTACCAATCCACAGAAACGAGAGTGGAGAAAGAGATATGGCATGGTGCGGATGCTACACTCGACAGGCTCCAACCCATCCGTTTGCCCAGATATTACACAAATGGACTAAAAAGGCTATTGAAGCGCCAAGGAGTACCCTTAAAACAGACTGTTCGACAAGCTCGGTTCTACAACAGGATTTGGGATGTCCCTGGAACTCAGCACAAATTGTCCAACGGGAGAATGGAGACACTTGGGCTAGGATATGTGAGATCCGGGAAACGGGAGCAAGTCCACGGTAGCTACGCCATATATAACTTCGATGAGGAGGAGGACGCCCTGTCAAGCAATGCTAACCCCTCATCAAAATTGGATCCCGCGAGTGAAGTGCCGAGTCCGTCGTTTGAAAAACGAATGGACAAGCTTATCAGGAAAGTGGGTCAAAAAGCTCTGGAAAATCACAACCGCGAGATGGCCATCTACGAGAAGGCCAGGACGCAACGTCTGTTTCAACAGGCTGCAAAAGACAAGGGTACTCCTCCCTGTCAACCCGTCGTATAAAAGGCCCGACGCAGAGGAAGAAGTAAGTCAAGAGGCGGAAAAAGGAGTCGACAACAGTGACGCAGGATTAGAGAGCCGTGTGATCAGGCATTGCGCGGTCCGGATTTGTCCCTCATGAAGAAGATAAGTCGAGCATATTCCTTCCCTCGAGACAAGACGAAGAAGCTACTCGAGCTCGCCATAAAGCATCAAATGATCGCACTTCTGGAGTCTAAGCACCCTGAGCAAGTTAACGAGGTTTCTCATTCGGGCTATTGCTCTTATCACCGAGCTATAGGACACCCTATCGAAGACTGCTTCACGTTCAAGAACTGGGTCGAAGACCAGTACCAGCAAGGCAGATTTGCTTTATCCAGCAGCTGGAGGGTAACGCCGCCACAAAAGCACGAACCCAAAGCCGCAAGAGCAGAGCCAGATCCACATCGGTCTCAAAAGCGGATTCGCTCTTGTCACATGATTACAATATTAAAAGAAGAGCCCAAGAACATGGATGACCTTCCCTGGTGCTTTGAAAACAGCAACGACGAGGTGATCTCAGAATTTCCACCAGCTCCGAAGGAACTGGAAGATGGCATACATACGACTGCAGATAACCTCAAGAAGATTGAGTTGGGATCGGAAGACGATCCTCGACCAACATTCGTCAGCTGCTATCTGAGGAAAGGGTGGCTGCGTTAAAGGACGTGCTTCTACAGCATAGAGATTGCTTCGCGTGGAACTATTCCGAGATGCCGGGATTAGATCCAGAGATTGCGGTACATAAATTAGCAATATCCCCGGATATCAAGCCAGTCAAGCAGGCGCCGAGAAGGATGCGGCTCGAGCTTGAGATGAGCATCAACGCCGAAGTCAAGAAGCTGATCGATTCTGGATTTATCCAAGAAGTCCAATATCCTGACTGGATCGCCAACATCGTCTCGGTAATGAAGAAAAATGGGACGGTGCGCATATGCGTGGATTTCAGGGATCTCAATAAAGCCTGCCCGAAGGACGATTTCCCAGTACAGGTAACCGAGCTAATGATAGATAACACGTCCACTCACGAGGTTTTCTCCTTTATGGACGGTTCATCAGGGTACAATCAGATAAAGATGCATCCCGAAGACTAGAAGCACACCGCCTTCAGGACTCCTTTGGGTATATTCTGCTACAAGGTGATGCTCTTCGGTTTAAAGAACGCCGGTGCCACCTATCAAAGGGCCATGACAAAGATCTTCGATGATCTCATACATGAAATCGTCGAGTGCTATATCGATGATCTCGTAGTGAAGAGCATGTCATACGAAGAGCATTTAGAGCATCTGAAGACCGTATTTCAGCGTCTTCGGCAATATAATTTGAAGATGAATCCCCTCAAATGCGCGTTCGGAGTCTCCTCGGGTAAATTCCTGGGATTCATCATCCGACACCGAGGAATCGAAATAGATCCATCTAAGATCAAGGCGATCATGGAAATGCCGCCGCCAAGAACTCTCAAACAATTGCGGTCTCTCCAAGGGAAGCTTGCGTACGTCCGGCGGTTTATCGCCAACCTGTCGGGCAAGTGCTATCCTTACAGCCGCCTGATGAAGAAGGGAACCCCGTTCGTCTGGGACCAAAAATGCCAGGGCGCGCTAGATGAGATCAAGCAGTACCTGCAGAACCCGCCGGTGTTAGCTGCTCCAGTCAAGGGAAAGCCCCTTATTCTTTATACAACAGCCCTTGAGAATTCCTTAGGCGCATTATGGGCACAAGAAAACGACCAAAGGAAGGAAATAGCACTCTACTATTTAAGTCGAGTTCTACTGGGGGCAGAAAGCAACTACTCCCCCATTGAAAAACACTGCCTGGCGTTGATCTTCGCGATAACAAAGCTCAGGCACTATGCGTTAGCGCATGAAGTCCGTCTTATATCAAAGGTGGACCCCCTAAAATATCTAATGTCGAAGGCCATATTGACGGGGAGACTCGCTAAATGGGCCTTACTCCTGATGGAGTTTTCAATAACCTATCAGCCTCTTAAGGCAGTGAAAGGCCAAGCCATTACCGACTTCCTTGCTGAGCATCCAGTACCTGCCGGTTCTCCTCTAAATTGCGATTTGCCGGACGAACATGCATTTGACGCGGTCGACGGTGGTGATACCCAATGGGAACTTTATTTCGATGGAGCATCTTCCATGAAAAAGCGCAAACAAAGTACCCCTATAGTCAAGTCAGGAGTAGGCCTTATCTTCGTGACCCCACAAGGAGGGATAATGCGCTTTGCTTTCTCCTTAACAGAACCGAGGACGAACAATGAAGCCGAATACGAAGCTTTGATAGCAGGCCTCGAGATCGCCATTGACATGGGAATTGAAAACCTCCTCATATACGGGGATTCTCAACTGGTCGTTAGTCAAGTAAACGGCGACTACCAAACGTGTAAACCGGAGTGGGTAAGGTACGGTGAAAAGGTGCAACAACTGTTGACCCAAATTCCCTCCCATACTTTGGTAAGCATACCACGCGCGGAAAATAGCAAAGCGGACGCGTTAGCTAAGCTTGCTAAAGAACTGGCTGACGAGAACCTCGATGACGTCAGAATCGTGGTACAAAGCCGTCGAGTGCTCGCCCCAGCAGAAATATCTCTGGAATCTTCTGAAGAAAAGGGAGCGACTGAGCAGGCGACCTTACAAATAAAAGAACGAGAAAAGGCTGAGGATTGGAGGGAAGTCTTTATAGACTACTTTAAGTCCCACCGGATGCCTGAAGAAGCGTCCTCAAGACATCAGCTCATGAAACGGGCTCTATCTTTCACTTTCGTCAATGATACTCTGTATACGAGGATGTTTGATTCCCTATGGCTGAGATGTTTAGGACCTGACGAAGCAGAAAGAGTCGTTCAGGAAGTTCATGACAGAATCTGTGGTTCTCATCAAGCAGGCCCGAAGATGAAGTTAAAAATTAAACGGATGGGTTACTACTGGCCCACGATGATCCAGGACTGCCTCGAATATGCGAAGCAATGCCACTCATGCCAAATCCATGGGGATTTCATCCACCAGCATCCGAATCCGCTACATCCAACGGTGGCTAGCTGGCCATTCGAAATGTGGGGGACTGACATAGTCGGCCCCATCGAACCAGCATCGTCCAGGGGACATCGTTTCATCCTGGCGACGACTGATTACTTCTCCAAATGGGCGGAAGCAGTACCGCTGAGGGAAGTGAGGACGGAGAATATCCTCCACTTTTTCAAAACGCACGTCATTTATCGGTTTGGAACTCCACGGCGGATTATCTCCGATAACGGGCCAGCCTACAGAAGCCATAAGATTAGCCGCTTCGCGCAACAGCATAATATAGACTGGAGATACTCCTCAGTTTATAATCCACGAGCTAACGGTCTGGCCGAGGCCTTCAATAAGACCTTAACAAAGATCATAAAAAAGACGGTGTCCCGAAATAAGAAGGACTGGCACGAGAGACTGCAAGAAGCTCTCTGGGCATATCGAACTACGTTCAAGACGGCCACGAACACGACGCCATACGCATTGGTATTCGGTACGGAAGCTGTACTCCCCCTCGAGATAGAGCTACCTTCTCTACGAGTGGCAGTCCACTGCGAGTTGACGAGCGAAGAAAATGCTCACCTTCGTCTAGAAGAGCTTGATGCCCTTGATGAAACATGGCTCGTAGCACAACAAAACTTGGAGGCTTACAAAGCAAAAATGACACGCTCGTATGAAAGATTGACCAGGCCGAGGACATTCCACCAAGGCGAACTCGTGTTAGTGGTCAAAAGGCCTATGATCCCTAATCGCGCCAAGCGAGGAAAATTCGAGCCGAACTACGAAAGCCCGTACATCATAGACAAGGTCTATCAGGTGGAGCCTATCTACTCATGAATATGCACGGTGAAAGGCCTTTCAGGCCGATAAACGGCCGCTTCCTAAAGAAATACTACGCTTAATGAGCCACAGCCTAGGTCAATGATAGATGACGACGACTATGTCCGCTCGCTATCTTCCTAAGCTCAAGCTCTATAAGTAGTAGCCGGCTCTCTCAATGACGGACCGAAACGTCCTTAAACTAACGAGGGACCGAAACGTCCTTAAACTAACGACGGACCGAAATGTCCTTAAAACTACTACCGCAGCATCCTTAGGCTGACGAGATAAATAAAAAAAAGAAGAAGGTATGTCCATAAGCGAGAAGGGCACGGATGAAAACCCGAAAGGGCTCCGTGAGTAAAAACAGCAGGGCTACCGGCGAGTGTTCGTGAAAACCCGAAAGGGCGCGACCTTGTAAAAAAAAAAGAGAAAAAGAATAAAAAAACGGTATGTCCATAAGCAAAATGGGCACGGATGAAAACCCGAAAGGGCTCCGTGAGTAAAAACAGCAGGGCTACCGGCGAGTGTTTGTGAAAACCCGAAAGGGCGCAACCTCGTTAAAGGACACTTGCAGGGTCCTCACGACCTTGTAAGGAGAAACCACCCGCGTGAGATCCTTACGACTCACAAGGGAGCAATACACTTAGGGATCCCCATGATTCCTAAGGAGAAAATACACTTGCGAGATCCTCACGACTCGTAAGGAGAATTCTCTTATGGGACCCTCACGGCTCATAAGACTTGAAAGTCTTAAGTCACAGAGACCTAAACCTGTGCTTAAGCAAAATCACCCACAACCCTCGACAATGCCCTACAAGTGGTCCAATATTGGCCCTTGTATACAATCCACGGGCGCGAAGAAACATTTCCCCAGCAAAGTCCCACCCGTGACTAGGGGTATGTCCATATGGTGAACAACCCTTGTAAGTCCTCTCGGCTTATAAGGAGAAAACCCTCTTGTAGGATCCTTATGACTTACAGAGGAACATACACTTAGGAATCCTCACGATTCCTAGGGAGAAAATACACCTACAAGATCCTCACGACTTGTAGGAAGAAATACCTTTATGAGACCCTTACGGCTTATGAAGTCAAAAGCCTTAGTCGACAGGACCCTAACCCTGTTTGCTAAGCCACCTTTATTCAACATCGACAGAGGCAGATGATTCGCTCTTGGCCATATAATTTCAGGTTTATGGCGAAAAGCCAGTAGGCCGCACGTGCATACGAAACAGCCGAAATGATGAGGCAACTTGCAATAAAAAACAACAAGTAAAAATGTATGCATGAAAAATAGCCGAAATGATGGGGCAACCCACAATAAAAAGTAGCGAGTAAAAATGAAATAAATAGCCGAAATGATTGGGCACCGCGAAAAATAGCCGAAATGATACGGCAATCGCGACCTTCGCGATATAAAAGCTGAAATGATAGAGCATCGCGGAAAAAGAAATAAAAAAAAGTTTTAATTTATGCCCTACAGGTGATGTTCCATCACTCCCTGTATACAATCCAAGGGCGTAAACAAAGAAGTGATCACATGTCCCCCAGGTTTCATCAAAGAAAGGAGTCAAATCTCGACGGGCCGCAAGCGACCTAGAGATCATCCCAACACTCGTCGCGTAACAACGGACACAACTTCAAGCAAAGCGGAACAGCGGCAACCCCCCCAGTTCCATGGCTCGGCGATACACATATCACTAACAGTCAAACCTCCATTCCGTGAAATGCGGATACAATCAGAAAAATCCTGGTTACGTGGAACGCGGATAACGTCACTCTTTGACCCCGTGGAAAGCGTCCAGAGCGGATCCTGGTCCTCGCAGAGCACGGCAGTGAACCCGTGTGAAGCATCCAGAGCGGAGCCTAGTTCTCGCCGAACACGGCAGTGAACCCGTGGGAAGCATCTAGTGCAAAATTCCTGGTTACGTGGAACGCGGATAACGTCACTCTTTGACCCCGTGGAAAACGTCCAGAGTGGATCCTGATCCTCGCAGAGCACGGCAGTGAACCCGTGTGAAGCATCCAGAGCGGAGCCTAGTCCTCGCCGAACACGGCAGTGAACCCGTGGGAAGCATTTAGTGCGAAATTCCTGGTTACGTGGAACGCGGATAACGTCACTCTTTGACCCCGTGGAAAACGTCCAGAGCGGTGCCTAGTCCTCGCCGAACACGGTAGAGAACCTGTGTGAAGCATCTAGTGCAAAATTTCTGGTTACGTAGAACGCGGATAACCTCACTCTTTGACCCCGCGGAAAACGCCTAGAGCGGAGCCTGGTCCTCGCCAAGTACCGCAGTGAACCCGTGTGAAGCATCCAGAGCAAACACCGGACTGTGGAGTCCTTAAAATCCACGGACTATGATGTCCTTAACCTTGACCGTGATGTCTTAAAACTAACAATCAACCAACCTGATTCTATATTGGTGCCACCTCGGTTTAGGGGTACATCTCTTCACTCCTTTGATACCGGCGTTGTAATTTCTCAACGTCTTCAAAGAGGTGACGGGTCCCCGTAACCAAACATCGGACTGTGGAGTCCTTAAATCCACGGACTATGAGGTCCTTAACCTTGACCGTGATGTCTTAAAACTAACATCGGACTGTGGAGTCCTTAAATCCACGGACTATGAGGTCCTTAACCTTGACCGTGATGTCTTAAAACTAACATCGGACTGTGGAGTCCTTAAATCCACGGACTATGAGGTCCTTAACCTTGACCGTGATGTCTTAAAACTAACATCGGGCTGTGGAGTCCCTAAATCCACGGACCATGAGGTCCTTAACCTTGACCGTGATGTCTTAAAACTAACATCGGGCTGTGGAGTCCTTAAATCCATGGACTATGACGTCCTTAACCTTGACCGTGATGTCTTAAAACTAACATCGGACTGTGGAGTCTTTAAATCCACGGACTATGATGTCCTTAACCTTGACCGCGACATCTTTAAACTACGATGCCTTGAGCAACCCCTGGCCCCGTGAAACACGGATAAGGGTGACCACATCCAGCACTTGCAAGTCCTCACGACCTGTAAGGAAGAAAAACTCTCTTCTGAGATCCTTACGACTCTCAAGGGAAAACCTGCTTAAGAATCCTCACGATTGTTAAGAAGAACTCACACCTATGGGATCCTCTCGTCCTGTAGGTAGAAAAAAAAACTCTTTATGAGACCCTCGTGGCTCATAAAGTGCAAAAGTCTTAAGAAGCAGATCTTAACCCTGAATCCTAAGCCATCGCTGCCCTGCAAGTAGGCCAAGATAAATTGTCCGCAGAATACATTCAATAAAAGAGACACATCATTGAGAAGAAAAATGTATCTTTTATTCATAAACCAAAATGGATACCAAGTACAATTCATGAAAGAACAAAAGAAAATACTCTCATCTATGAGTATATACAAGAAGGAAGGAAAAGATACAAATGTTTCAAGTCGGCGGGCGATTTAGCAGCTTGGTCAGCTCATCCTGCTTTTGTTGGGCCACGGCCTCATGATTTAAGATCGCCAAAAGACAGGCCTCCGCCTGAGCCTGCTGGGCCTGATACGAAGCGAGCCGGCCTTCAAGCTCTTTCTCGGTGGCCTTATGAGCCTCGACCCTCTCACGAGTGAACGTAGCAGCTTTATCAAGAGTCACCACCTCCGTGATAGACTCTTGAAGCACCCGCCAGAGTTTATACGCTTTGTTGACCTTGGCAGTAAGACTCGCCTGAAGCTCGTTCAGCGCTTTAGAAGCCAGCTCCCTCTCCGAGAATTTGCGGCCAAGCCTCCTCTTGCACGATGTCATGTTCGCCGCGCACCACGCTATCAGCCCCCGCAAGTCCTCCTTTGCAGCCATGACCTCCGAGGAAAGACGGGAACATTCAAATGCGTGCAAGCAAGCCTCCACCTGCCGACAGAACTCCACCCAGACTCGCACCACCTCTTCGCTATGGTAGGTGGCAAGAAAAGGAAGAGAACCGTTAGCCTCAGCAGCAAATGCTTCAGCTGTGGTTGCACTGCCAGCACGAAGCTCCTCGATCAAAGACGATAGGGAGACAAGGCTTAATTGGGCCAAGCGTTCTAAAGCTCGCAAAACATAAGGGCCGGGCGGCATGAAGACATGCGATTCCAATGCTATTGGAGCTGGCAAGGCTGTTCAGAGTTGAAAAATATTAGTAAGACTCTTAAGCAAAGGAACAAGTGAGGTTATACCGGCATGTCACTTACCTACGGTCATGCAAGTAGGAGCTGAGGGTTCCCCTGGCCCTTCGAGAACCTCGACCTCATCATCGGCCTCCAAAACTGTAGAGAACATCAATGTCAATACGCCAAATAACAATGATGCTATGAGAAGTGATGAACAACACTCACCTTGTCCAGACGAGAGGACGATGCGTTGAGGAGATATCGCCTACGGAGCGGCCATTTCCAAAAGACGCTGGAAGGACTGCCGAGGAGATAGATCGACAATGGAGGCAGCCAGTCCACGCAATTCTGAAAAGACAAAAGAGTTCAGCTAACAGAAAGATTACTAGCTCAAAATGTGGAAGGTTACCTTCGACACTCTTCCCATTCTGAGCCGGGGGGATAGCAGCTTCAGCGGCCTCTGTCGTAACTTCAGGCTCCAACAAAGGGAGGGTAGTCCCGACTACCTCCATCTCAGCCTCTGGGCCGCCTTCGGGAAGAGCCGTTGGAGCGGTAGCCTCCAAAGGAGCCTCCCCCAAAGGGGCAAGCACACCCTGATCAAGAACCGCCGCTGGAGGCTCTACCATAAGAGGAGCAGCCTCATCAGCCCCCTCCACATCGAGCAATGCTTCATCGGGAATTTCGGCAAGCTTCAGCTTCAATGAGCCCGTAGGGAGCTCCCCAGCGTCGAAGATTCTGTGCAATTCAAATAAGAATAAGGATACGCATATACAGGCGTAAATAATCTGAAAAAACTACAAAAAAGAACAACAACGTACCGATGCGCAAAGAAGCCCTCGATATGGCTTCTTCAAGCCGCTGCTCCTTCTCAAGGAGGCGTGCTCGCCGGGGTTCAAGGGTAGACTCATGGCCGCCGGTCCATAAAGAGAGTGCGTCCGCTGCGTCTTCTGAAGCGGCCTACTTCAGGGCCCTTTCTCCCCATTCCTCCAAAGGACCGATAAACCGTCGCCGAATCCACGAAGGGTCTTCGTAAAAGATTACAGCGGGATAGGGCTTCTTCGGAACCCTGGCGTTATGAGACGCGTCTTTGGAACGCCGTATGGCCTCGGCCAACTGTGCGGCTTCCTTATCAGCCGAACTGGGGAAGAGAAGTCCACCGTCTGACTCTTGCAAGGCCAATGGTTCGTCTTCAAGAATAGGCCCAGACTCCGCCAAAGAATCGAGCGAATTGGTGGCCGCTTTCCTCCGCCGCTTAGACCCAGAGCCGGTCGCCGAGGATGACTGCTTCCTCCCCCGTGAAGCCTTAGGGCGGCGCCGGCCCACATCGCCCTCGACACCCTCATCCCTATTACTCTCGCTCGGTACCACAACCGAGGATGACACTGCCATTGTCGACGCCATGGGGGGTGGTGCTGCCACCGGCGGTGGTGCTACTACTGGGGCCCGTCTACCCCGCGATCGGGAACCCAGGGGCATACCAGCTGTTGGAGTAAGGTCTACCCCTGACTCCCCCGGAATGAGCGCGGTGCCAATCTCCCTCAGAGGGAAGCAGACCGGAGCCCTCGGTCGCAGCTTAGCTCCCAGAACCTGAGGAGGGGCATCATGACCAAGAAGCACCATTTTTTCCTCAAGAATAATCGGGCTGACTCGATGGAGATAACAACCCGTGAACGATCCCACGCACCGGGGCGTATGCTCAGCTTCAGGGATCATAAAATTGGAGCTGGTATTCAACCTCACGAAATGATGTGCGGCATTGCGAACGGCATCAAGTGAAGGGACCGGCGCAACGATGAAAGCTTCAAAGGGAACGCCCTGGTCGTATCCAAGCTGTCGGGCGAATCGATGCGGGTTGTACCGCATGAAAAGAGCTGCACTGTCCTGGAAAAACACCAAGTAGCCCGGTCTAATTGTATACAAGTGCGCGGCCTCCCGGGGCTTCAAAGAAGGTGCATTGTCTTTTGACCGGTCCCAGAGTTGTTGAACTGGACCTGAGGGAGTAGACAAGACCCGATCATTAAAAACCAGCCCGCCAGCGGCGGCGTGAGGAGAAATCAGCACCCGAATAGCCCCGAACTGAGTCGGGTCGGCGGCAGAAGCATCCACCAATCGCATAAGTCGCGGGAAGGGATAGGCGTCGTAAAACACGGGCCTCTGATGCATAGCGAAAGCCCCCAGCACATGCATTTCAACCCAGGACGTGAAATAATGAAGCGAAAAGTTTACTAAATCCACGCCGGGAGTAGAGGTATTAGCTGCGGTGCCCAACCCGTGATAAAGATGCGCCAACGCCGGGATACCGACGGCCAACCTCGTCCCCTCAGCTATACAATGAGCCGGGTAGATAACCGAAGCCCTCATAAAATGATGATGCATGGGGATGACAAACCAACTGAGCCAGACACTGACAAATCCTACGAAGAACGTCTCCTCATCCATGCCAGGAGCTGCAATGGATTCAAAAGACGTCGGCGACATAGTAGGGATGTAGTACTGTGGTAGATCCGATTCAGTGGTCGGCAGCTTCTTCGGACCAAACCCAAAGGGGTCCCTAATGTTGGCGAACTTCGGGGCTGTCTTGGTCAAGACGTCCTCGCGAAGGAAACGAGCAATGAAGCTCTTGAAAGTAACACCCTGCTCTTCGGATTCGGTGAACAATCGGTCGAAGATACCTAGCGCCTTGATCAAACTGGGACGCTTGTGGCGGACGGCATTCTCAGCAGACAGGCCGTCAACCGGAGCGGGCTCGGGCTCAATGATGTACTCGTCAGAGGGCAGCAACTCCTCATATAGACTACCCCTGATTGGCAACCCCGAGATGTCATAGAATTCTGCCAGAGATATCGAGACCTCGCGGTCCCCTAAAAGGAAAGTGTTGGTGGGGAGGTTCCACTGGTTTAAGAACGCCTTAACCCACCAGACATGCGGGGATTGGTAGTGAAAGAGCGACGCGTATATCGCCTGGTAAAGCCCTACTTTTTGTAGCCGCGCACGATGGGTGGACAGGATGTAATGAGCCCAGAGAAGGTACCCCGTAGGGTGTCGAGGGGCGAGCCCTATCTTGTAGATTTGTCCCCATGGTTGGGCCTCACCCTGGCAAATGCGCCGCCCCAGAATGTCTATAGCCGGGATCGGATGGTTCGGAATACTGGTCGTCGAAGGCTCGAGCCTCCCCGTTGGAGTCCAGTTGGGCATCTCCACAGCAAAAACCGTTCTCGGAAGGTCCATTGGTAAGAATGGGAAAGTGGGCTCTGTCGGTACAGCGCAAAGGAAACTCCGATGACCCTGGATAATATGACTGTACCAAGATCCCCATTGAAGTAAGTTGGTGCAGTTCGGGTCATGAGCCCGGATCATCGCCATCGCTTCCTCATCAGATGGTGACTGAGGAAAAGCAGCCTCCGAGCGAGTGAAGGGAAAGTATGGAACAGAAGCCATCGCACCTGAAATCCAATAAAAGAAGACTGTCAAAAACAAAGCTAGCAATATATATATACATGCATGAACATGAAGACTAGCTGAAGAAGGCAACAGCAGACTCTTTTATGGGGCCATTGGCTACAGAACAACATGGGCCCCACAGAATCAGGACGACGGCTCATTAATAATGAGACCAAGCAGTTATAATAAAACAGAGGGAATATCCTCATTAAATAAAGAATGGGTTTCAAGTAACCCTACACATCCCCCCTAGAGGACAAATCTGTCTCGGGCTCAACAACAGATCCAACAGGATCAAAGGAATTAAATTCCCACAGAAGATATCATTGCAAACTTCTGTTCCATTAATTGCAGAAGGACAACCTCAGGCCAAGAGACTCTAAGAAGCCTCCATGTGAAGAAACCAAGTTCTTCATAGGAATTAAATTCCTTATTAAGAAAAGGGAATTAAATTCCCAAAAGCATTTTTTCTGTGAACGGGGTTAAGCTCCATGGATTATCACTATTATTTCCCTAAAGATCATCTAAACCCTAAGAGATCTACTTTTGAAGGCTAAAATGATTTCATACTTTGGTTAAAAAGCTTGAAGAAAAATGGGTTCTTTGTTAAAAAAGGGTAAAAACCCTTGTTTTGGATTTAAAATCCAGAGGAATGTGAGAGTTCATCGTTTGTTCAAGGATATTACCTAAAGAGAAAAGTCTTTTCGAACAGAGTTAAACTCTGAGGGTGGGTTCAAGGCAGAGAACTGAGCTCTGGGAAAAGAGAATTAAATTCTCAAAAGAAGAAAGTTTGCAAGGAGGAAGATGAGCAAAGTGGAGGCTCTTCTGAAGGGACATGGGCATTTATAGGATGTGATGGAGACGCTTCATCTCCCCAAATCCCTAGAGGAATCCAACGGTCACAAAAAGTGACAGCGTTGCACTCACGTGCAAACACGTGAGAACAACGCTGTGGGGGCATTTGTTTCCTGATTTAAAATCAGGAAAGCTTACGAAGGAGGCATCACGTGTTAGCACATGACCAGCAGTCACGTGTTGGCACGTGACATTTGAAAGCAGCGGACTCGTTCTCTGATTAAATCAAGAAAAAGGCTCCAGACGAGGGTCACGTGCTCACACGTGACCAGAGGTCACGTGGTGGCACGTGACGGCTAAGCAGCGGCCAGAAGACATAACGCAAAAAGAAGAAGAAAGCTTGTTCCAGGGGGTCACGTGCCTACACGTGACCAGGGGTCACGTGGCCACACGTGACCGGCTTTCAAAACCTATTTATTTAACAGAATTAAATTCTGAAGAGATCATTCAAATCTTTCCAAAGGAAAATGATTATTTGGAACCAATTGGACTAAAGATTTAAAGGTGATTAAATATCACCTATCTATGGAAAAATCTTGAACTTGGAAAGATTTCCCCTTAAAATCTAATCGAAATAACAAAGGAAAATCTTTGGATTTAAAATCCAATGGTGAATAAAATTCACCTAATAATCCAAAGGTCCAAACGAATGGTGAATACAAATCAAATCTCTCAATGAAAGATTCATCAAAACTAATTGATTCTGCTTCTTCTCCTATAAATAGGAGCCAAGAGACACACAGAGGGGGAGATACAGAGATCGATACATAGAGAGAGAGAGAAAAATAGAGTCTTGAGACTTTGGAGGAATTTGGATCTTCTGCAAAAGAAAATCTTAGGTAAGAAGGGGGAGGCTTTCAAGAAAAAAAAGAGAATTTAATTCTCAAAAGAGTTTAACTCTGATATTAAAAAAAAGAACATAGTTCTCTCTTTAGTGGAGGATCTGCAAAGTGCACATCTCCCCTTGAATTGAGAATTTAATTCTCATTGGGTTGAGATCCTGCCATGCAGATCCAAAGCATAGAGAGGGAATGGAAGTTTGAGAATTTAATTCTCACAAAATTATAGGAATTTAATTCCTTTAAGATAAAATTAGGGTTTTACCCTATGTTATAGGAATTTAATTCCTTCAGAATGAACAGAATCAGGGTTTAACCCTAGTTAAGAACTTAGTTCTGTCAAAATAACAGGAATTTAATTCCCTTAAGAAAGAAGAAATTAGGGTTTCACCCTATGACAGAATCTCATTTCTCAGAATAATTCTCTAAAAGAGAGTGGGAATTTAATTCCTTTAAAGCTTTTATTAGGGTTTAACCCTATGATAGGATTCAGTTCTTCACATATATGAGGAATTTAATTCCTACAGAAAATTCAGAGTTCAACTCTATCCCAGAATATAAATCTTCAGAAGGAAATAGGAATTTAATTCCTCTAAAGTTTATTGTTAGGGCTTCACCCTGCGAAGAATTTAATTCTTAAAGAGATTAACAGATCTTTTAAAAAAATACAAAGAGGCAGGGTCACGTGCTACCACGTGACCCCCGAAAAGATCCACAGAGAAGGGCCTTTGAGGCAATGCCTCATGTGACCCACGCGACCCTTGGCAGAAGCTTTAACATACAAGCATTTAAATGCCCATCACGTGATGGCACGTGATGCTCCAAAATATGCAATATCCTCAGCAGAACAAATGAAGGGAGGGCGCCCTCGCGTGCTACCACGTGACCCCTCTTGCCTCAGGGTTTAACACTAAATTGGAACCTCTGAATCCAGTGTTTAACACTGTTTGGCCTTAATGTTCAACACTAATTAAAGAACTTTATTTGCAGTGTTTAAACACAGAATTTCTTAGTGTTTAACACTAAATTAAACCCCTGTTAACAGAGCTTAATATTAACTACCTTAGCGTTCAACACTAAATTAAAATCTCTGTCACCAGTGTTTAACACTGGTTATTCTTAGTGTTTAACACTAATTTGAGATCTCTGTTGCTAGTTTTTGACACTGATTTGCTCTAGTGTTTAACACTAATTTGAACCCCCTGTTGCTGGTGTTTAACACCAACTGTCTTTAGTGTTAAAACACTAACTTGTTCCCAGTGTTCAACACTGCTGATCTTTAGTGTTTAACACTAACTTTAGCCCAATTGGCTAAATGGCCAGAGGCAAAGCGTCTCCTTCAATGGACCAATAGGAAGTCAATATTCCAAACATGATTGGACTTAGCCCAAGATGGCCATAAGTCCTCAATTCAAACTTAACTGGGCTGATGGGCTCATAACATAATTAATTAGTCCTGGTCCCAAGCTGGACCAAAGACTGTTTAATCTGCCTTGGTTTAAGGGTACATCTCTTCACTCCTTTGATACTTGGCGTTGTAATCCCTCGACGTCTTCAAAGAGGTGACGGGTCCCGATGACCACACATTGATACGGACTGTGGGGTCCTTAAACCATGGACTATGACGTCCTTAACCTTGACCGAGATGTCTTAAAACTAGCAACGGACTGTGGGGTCCTTAAACCCATGGACTATGACGTCCTTAACCTTGACCGAGATGTCTTAAAACTAACAACGGACTGTGGGGTCCTTAAACCCATGGACTATGACGTCCTTAACCTTGACCGAGATGTCTTAAAACTAACCTTGGACTGTGGAGTCCTTAAATCCATGGACTATGACGTCCTTAACCTTGACCGCAACGTCTTAAAACTAACATCGGACCGCAATGTCCTTAAACTACCTATTGACCGCAACGTCACTAAACAAAACAACATGGCTCCCTTAATTGCTCTATTGTTGGATCTAAACGATCCCGTTAAGTCGATCTTAGTCTAAAAACTAGACTAACGTGTCCTTAACAAACGTTTAAGTCGATCTTAGTCTCAAACGAGGCTAACGTATCCTTAAACCCAAACCCCCAAACCCAAATCTAAGATAATACGGATTTGGACTTGTCCACGCCCTACGGGCGACGACATAACTCAGTCTCCGTATACAATCCACGGGCAACGAAACACAAATCAAACACACACGACACGAAGTGACCATCTGGAGAAGGAGAAAGTTGTTACCGCAATGCGGTAGCGTAATTAACTGCAGGGGCTTCCGCCTGCAGGGAAGAGCGTCCCCACAATTAAAAACCCCTCAAGCGAGGGGGAATCTGACAAAGTCTGCTACATCGGACGCATCCGTTTAAACCTTCGATACAGGGTGCCATAAATCAACTTGGCATCTTCGGAGAGGTGGACGGATAGCTCCAATTAGCATCTGCCCCGAACCTCAGGCAAGACGTCCGCCGTCGGCCGCCGTTCGAAGGGGAACAAAGCGCACCACGTGCTCCTCACGTGTGCGCCACTTAACAGATAGTGCTTTGCGCTCCAAATCTGGCGCTCAGCGCCAAGCGCGTCACGTACTCCTCACGTGTGCGCTACCCAGCAGAAGTGCTCTGCGCTCTTTGACTGGCACAAAGCGCCAAGTGCGCCACGTTCTCCTCACGTGCACGCAAAAAAGAACATAAATTGTTCTATAAATAAAGCCTAGAGCTATGATGAATGCTCAGCATTCAGTAAAAGACAAAAATATTGTCAGAACTCAAATCAATGCCCAGCACTGTCAAATGTTTAACATTTTAACTGAGTGAGCCGAGCCCAAGTTGGCCATAAATCCCTCATTCAGATTAATTGAGCCCATGTGCTCATAAATCTTTGATCTTAATCCCAATTGGACTACAGATCTCCCAACCAAAATTTGTTCAAGGGTACATCTCTTTACCCCTCTGATATTTGTCATTGTAATCCTTCAACGTCTTCAGAGAGGTGACGGGTCCCGACAACCAAACATTCCATGGACTGTGGAGTCTTTAAACCTATAGGCTATGATGTCCTTATATGATGTTCTTAACCTTGGACTGTAGGGTCCTTAAACCCATGGACTATGATGTCCTTAACCTCGGACTGTGGGGTCCTTAAGCCCATGGACTATAATGTCCTTAACCTTGGACTGTGGGGTCCTTAAACCCATGGACTATGATGTTCTTAACCTTGGACTGTGGGGTCCTTAAGCCCATGGACTATGATGTCCTTAACCTCGGACTGTGGGGTCCTTATGCCCATGGACTATGATGTCCTTAACCTTTGACCGTAATGTCCTTAAACTAGTGGACCACAATGTCCCTAAACTAAACAATAGAGCCCAAATGCTCTTTTGTTGGATCTAAACGATCCCGTTAAGTTGATCTTAGTCTAAAATTAGACTAACGTATTCTTAACAAACGTTTAAGTTGATCTTAGTCTTAAATGAGACTAACGTATCCTTAAACCCACCCCAAACCCAAATCTAAGAAAATATGGATTTGGACTAATCCACGCCCTACGGGCGACAACATAAATTAGTCTCTATATACAATCCACGGGCAACCAAAAACAAAACAAACACACACGACACGAAGTGATCATCTGGAGAAGAAGAAAGTGGTTACCGCGATGCGGTAGCATAATTAACTGCAGGGGCTTGCGCCTGCAGGGAAGAGCGTCCCCACAATCAATAAAAAACCCTCAACGAGGGGGAATCTGACGAAGTCTGCTATATCGGCCACATCCGTTTAAACCTTCGATACATGATGTCATAAATCAACTTGGCATCTTCGGAGAGGTGGACGGATAGCACCAAATAGCATCTGCCCTCAAAATTCAGGCCGGACGTCCCAATGTCCCGGCCGCATCCTTCGGCGAAGAACAGATTCTGGCACGCCCGATGTGACTTTTTCCTCTTTCCACTTCACACCTCGTGCGTCATGTTCGCGAACGAATCGCGGTTTAATATGGTTGCCCTTGGGTTTGAGGTACTAAGATTTGGTCTTGCTCCCGTGCAGAAAAAAGAACATCAATGGCATCTAACTGCTCCAACTGCAACTGCAATTCCCGTTCCGCCTCATCTGAAGGAGTAACCTACGGGCCCCAAGCGGCCTCCCTTTTCATAATGCCGGTGGAACAAGTGACCCAAGCCACCACGGCCCCTTCTAACGGGTCGTCCAACTCCAATACCTCAGTCTTCGACGGGCTGGGTCAAAACTCAAGTGGACTCGCAAAGAGGCTCGCAATATCAGAGAAGGACACTCCAACTCCTGCTACAGTGGAGGTCGTCAAAGCTGCTCCCCCTACTCGAAGGTCGGCTTTTGACAGGTTGACCATTCCTTCTCGGCGAGCATCTGTCTTTGACAGACTGGCGCCAACAACAGGTTCTCATCAGAACAGGGGGCATGGAAAAGCTGATCCAACAGCGGGGTGATCCCGGCAGCACGACATGCTCGACGTCGCCACAGGCGCCGAGTGAGGAAACCTGGGGGCAATTCCCCTTCTGGACTGATTCCGCCAGCTCTAATGGTGGAAGTTGATGCTACTGTTCCAAGTCGGAACAGTTTTGAACTACTTAACAGGGTGCACAGGAATTCGCCAATTGCTGTGCTGAAAAGATCTTCTCCACCAATGGAGAACGCTACAAAGGCGAAGCTGGAGCAGCCCCTTCATCGGCTGTCCTCTAAAATTTATAAAGTTTGGTGACAGGTCCAGGACTCCGTGGTAGATGAAGACTATCCCCGCTAACAGAAAAATATGAAGGTTCGAAAAGAAGAGGACTACCCTGTCAAGCCACAGAACGCGACAGCTACTTGGGTGCCCACTGCAACGGCCTCCTCAACTTCGACCGCTCACAAGAGGAGAAGGCTGGAGAAAATCCCGGTGTCTGCGGCGAATCACAAGAACACTGAATCTAAACGCCCCAATCCTAAGGGCATAGTGGTACATACTGTCTATATGGCATCCGGGAAAGAGGATAGCCGTATCTCTACGGGCCATCGACCACTCACCAGATCCGTAACAAAGGCCCAGGAGCAACAACAGAAGCTCCAGGAAATGTTGACGCAAATGGCCGTACTCACAGGGCCAAAAGAAAGCCCGGAAACATCGTCTGAGCAACGTCAAGAACAAGAGATTGATGCTGAGTTCCTCCGCAGAATTCTCGAAAAGAAGGACAAAGAGGCAGCGGAATAAGCTGCCAACATAAAACGAATGGCGTTCTTATTCCATGACATGGTTGGGATGATGTTACAGCCGGATCCTTCAGCTGAAGACCCTCCGATTATCCTTGAAGATGATAGGGGAGAGACATCAAACCCTCTTCCGGCTTGTTCAGCAGCTAAAGAGGAGACCTTTTCTAAAGCTGCCTTGGATGACTACATCGCTCAGCAGATATGAGTCCATTAGGCGAATGAAGCGGCTGGGAAAATTGTTAAGACTGGACGACCTTATCCGGGTTGGTACGACCAAATAAAGTACCCGCCGGGATACACGATCCCCAAATTCCACGTATATAGGGGGACGGAAAATCCACACCAGCATGTTGCTCAGTTCAGGGCTCTCTGTGGTAACACCAGAGGTGATGATAAACTACTGCTCCGCCGGTTTGTTGGCAGATTGTCGGAGACAGCATTTGAGTGGTATTCGGAACTCCCGAATGACTCTATCAAGACATTTGCAGAGATGGAGCTGCTATTCACCCAACGTTTTGCGAACGCTAGTGAACGTACCCTAATCACGGCGCTGATCAATGCCAGAGTGAAGCCGGGAGAAACTTGGGTCCAGTACGTGATACGGTGGCGGAATCTATGGTCGAAGTGCGAACAGTGCATTGAAGAAGCGCCTGCGGTAGGCATGTTCGTGGGTACTCTCGACCCTCAGGTGACTATTTCCCAATTCATGATGTTCTTCAAGCCAACTACTTTCCAGGTCTTGATTGACAAGCTGGCCCAAATGGATCAGATGGGTCACAGACCATCTCCTTCGAAGCTGGAATCTCGAAATGAAAAGGGGAAAAGAAAAGCAACCTTCGTCGCCAATGCTCAATAGCAGCCCAGTGGTCCAAAACTAACTGAGCGCCAAGACGAGAGACGGCGATTCTTTAATGAGAAAATGAAGCGCCCTTATTCGTTTCCCCGGGACAAAACGAGGAGATTATTCGAGCTGGCGGTGAGCAATAGGCTCATCAACCTGCCGGATCCAAAACGCCCATTGCAACCCGGTGAGGCTAATAATTCCAATTATTGCCCCTATCACCAAGCGATAGGCCATCCAATCGAAGATTGCTTCGTCTTCAAAGGGTGGATTGAGAACCAATACCAACAGGGCAAATTCGCACTGTCCGAGAATTGGAAAGTAAACTCTCCCCAGCCGCACGCTCTCAAAAAGGCGGATACACCGGGGGCATCATGCTCTTTTATAAAAGAACCTCCATGGGAGGTCGTTCTTTCAGCCAAAACGAAAAGAATGCTGAAGAATCTCCAAACATGCCCGGCGATCAAATGGAAAAGTCCGCTGGAACCCGAGGTTATTAAAGGAATACTGAAGCCGCGCCTAACTCCAAAAATTGGTGGTGATAGTCAAAGCGCCCATACCCAATCGTCAAAGTCTTCGAAGAAGAAGAAAAGGACCAAAAAGCCCGTGAAGCATAATGATAAGCGCACGGACCTGCAAAAACATATTGACGCGCTGGAAGAATATAACCAGAAGGCGCGGACCCCAGTCACGCTCCAAGAATTTCTCAGTCACGTTCTTGAGGGCGGAGATGATGACAGTGGAGAACACCCGTCGGATGAACCTGAGGATTATGTGGCAAGCTGCCATGTGATCTCTCATTCGTCGATAAACGGTGAAGAAGCTCCTGATGTAGAGAAACTGGGGGCAGATCCTGAACCAGAACTCCTAGGATCGTCAGATGAAATGATTGGCGCATTCCTGAACGAAGCTCTTCTGAAAAGCAAAGCTGATCGGGAGCACAAAATGGCCATATTTGAAAAAGCCAAACGCCGGCGACTGGACGAAAGGGTTAAAACACTCCCACTAGATCAAAGCACATCCGTCGCAGATAAAAGCAGATTCAAGACAAGGAAAATGTTCGCCAAAGCCATATCGATGGGAATGAAGCTGCCACCCTCCGAAGGAAACGCTTCTGATGAGATACACCTTAATAAAGAGGATGTGCATCCTAATTACTGTTTAAATCATCGAAGGATTGCGCACCCTACTGAAGAATGCAACGCCTTTAAAAATTGGTGGAAAAGTTAAGTCACTCACAGGCAGCACTTCAAGAGGATGAAGCGTGAAGCTCGTCGACGGTAGAAAAATGCGACAAACAAACGGGGAAGAGCTGCCAACAATTGTCACATGGTTGATAGCGGGGGATTGCAAGTTCTCACCTTCGGGAGCGACTCTAACAAAGAAATAGCCCTCGGCCCTCTCTTCAAAGAATTCACCTCAGGAAAAGAGGAAGAACCGAAGAGCTGCGAGAACATTCAGCTACGCAATCGCACGCTACCTGAAAAGAATCTCGGACCTGCAAACAAGGGATCGAATAAAAAGGACAAGGGGAAAGAAAAGATCCCTGAGGATATCGCCCTCAATGATCGAGTCGTCAAAGAGCTGGAAGCCAAGGACCCGCCAAAGAAAAACAAGGTGGATTACAATGTTCTGGCACACCTGAGGAAGATACCCTCGCAGCTCAGCATTCTCGATGCCCTTCCGCTCTCTAAAGAGGCGGGGGATTCTCTGATCAAGGCGCTACAAAAGCCCGAACAATTCCAAGCTTTCCTCACCGAAGAGAAGATGAAGGACGAGCTGGAAGAAGTGCACACAGCCGATATCAACTTCGGCGATGAAGATCTCCTCCTCGGGACATGCGAGCATAACTGTCCCCTTTATGTCTCCGGATACTGTCATGATATCAAGATAGGCAAAATTCTGGTTGACAATGGATCCTCTGTTAATCTCCTCAATGTAAGAGTGTTGAAGGAAATCTGCATGAGCGTTCAACACCTCGCTCGGGATAAGATCACTAGCTCCAGGTTCGACTCTCAATCATCACGGATGCTCGGGTCTGTGATTCTGACGTTACGCTTTGGGCTGCTCATCACGGACATCAAATTTCACATCATTGACGCCAAGAAATGTTACAATGCCTTGCTCGGCAGGCCTTGGCTACATGAGTACAACATTATTCCTTCTACACAGTATCAGTGTATGAAGTATTTCAAGGATGGTCTCGAGTATACCGTGATAGGGGAGTTGAACCCATTCTCCGTGAATGAAGTCCGAAAGTACGAAGATGCAAAATACTTCTTACCAGATTTCGAAAACACGGAAAGATGTCACAAACCGAAGAATAAAGCTATCAACACTATTCCGGTCTTCGGGAGTGATACCGAGGAGGAAGAAGAAAAACTTTATTCAGGGACACCCCAATGCAACAAGCCGAGACCATCCACCCCTATTCTGGTCATCGGTAGCGACTCGGAAGATGAGGTCAATGCGGTATTTTCTATTCGAACATCAATATAAACCTACGTTGGTAATGATCAGAGTTTGCAAATCGCCATGGTTCCGCAAGAGCATTACAAAGAGCTCGACGCACTTAATACTTACAGTGTGCAAGAACTGCAAACGTTCTATGTCCCTCTCAGGAGAAAAGATGAAAAGGCGATCCTCTTTTATCGATCCGCGGAAACCAAAGTGGAGAAAGAAATCTAGCATGGCGCCGATTCTACGCTTGACAGGCTCCAGCCCATCCGTCTGCCCAGATACTACACAGAAGGATTAAAAAGGCTGTTGAGGCGTCAAGGCGTACCCTTCAAACAGATTGCTCGACAAGCTCAGTCCTCCAACAGGATCTGGAACGTCTCTGGAACTCAGCGAAAATTGCCCAACGGGAGAATGGAAGCGATCGGGCTTGGATATATCTGATCCAATAAATGGGAGCGATTCCATGGCTGCTACGTCATTCATGACTTCGATGAAGAAGGAGATGCTCTGTGGGAAGATGCTAACCCTGAACCAAAACGAGGTCCCGCCGTGAAAATGCCAAGTCCGTCGTTCGAATAACAGATGGACAAGCTTATAAGGGAAGCGGGTCAAAAAGTCCGGGATGACCGTAACCACGAAATGGCCATTTACGAGAAAGCCAAGAAGCAGCGCCTCCTTCAGCAGGATACGAAGAATGACGATGCCCTTTGTCGTCAACCCGTCATACAGAAGACCCAACGTAGAGGCAAAAATAAACCAAAGAATGGAAAAAACGTTCGACAGTGGCAAAGCGGGTCTAAGAAGCCACGCGATTGAGAATTAAGCAGCAGAAATCCGTCTCTTATGAAGAAGATGGGTTGAGCATATTCTTTTCCCCAAGACAAGACAAAGAAGATATTCGATCTTGTCATAAAGTATCAGATAATGACGCTCCCGGAGTCCAAGCACCCCGAGCAAGCAGGTGAGGTTCATCATCCGGACTATTCTCCTATCACCAAGTGATAGGGCATCCTCTCGAAGACTGCTTTACATTCAAAGACTGGGTAGAAGACCAGTATCAACAAGGCAAGTTCGCTTTATCCAGCAGTTGGAGGGTAACCCCGCTACAGAAGCATGAACCGAAAGCCATGAGAGTAAAGCCCTATCAACATCGGTTTTGGAAGCAATCTCGCACCTGTCACGTAATAACAATGTCAGGAAAAGGAGTATGCGAAGATATCGCCGATCTCCCTTGGTGCTTCGAAAACAAGGATGACAAGGTGATCTCAGAATTTCCACCGGCGCCAAAAGAGCTGGAAGATGGGATACATACTACTGCAGATAACCTCAAGAAAATTGACTTGGGGACGGCAAGTGCCCCGCGGCTGACATTCGTCTGTGAGCTGTTGTCTGAAGAAAGGGTGGCTATACTAAAAGACGTGCTCATGCAGTATAAAGACTGCTTCGCATGGAACTATTCAGAGATGCCGGTACTCGATCCAGAGATCGCTATGCACAAATTGGATATATACGGACGTCAAGACAGTCAAACAAGCGCCGAGAAGGATGCGGCTCGAGCTTGAGATGAGCATCAACGCCGAAGTCAAGAAGATAATCGACTCTGGTTTTATCCAAGAGGTTCATTACCCTGATTGGATTGCCAACATTTTCCCAGTGATGAAGAAAAATGTGACGGTGCGCATCTGCATGGACTTTCAGGACCTCAATAAAGCTTGCCCGAAGGACGATTTTTCTGTACCGGTTACCGAGCTGATGATAGATAATACGTCCACTCACGAAGTCTTTTCCTTCATGGATGGCTCATCAGGGTACAATCAAATAAAGATGCATCCCGAAGACCAGAAGCATACCGCTTTCCGGACTCCGCTAGGCATATTCTTCTACAAAGTGAAGCCTTTCGGTCTGAAGGACGCCGGCGCCACCTATCAGAGGGCCATGACGAAGATTTTCGATGACCTCATACATGAAATCGTCGAATGCTATATCGACGACCTTGTGGTGAAAAGCAAATTGCACGAGGAGCATTGGGAACATCTGAAGATCATGTTTCAGCGTCTTCGGAAATACAACTTGAAGATGAACCCTCTCAAATACGCGTTCGGAGTTTCCTCGGGCAAATTTCTAGGATTCATCGTACGACATCGAGGTATCGAAATAGACCCGTCGAAGATCAAGGCGATTATGGAAATTCCTCCGCCAAGAAGTCTCAAGCAACTGCGATCTCTCCAAGGAAAGCTCGCATATATCCTACGGTTCATAGCTAACCTCTCTGGAAAATGCCGCCCCTACAGTCACCTGATGAAGAAGGGAACCCCGTTCATTTGGGATCGCAGATGCCAAAGCGTACTGGACGAAATCAAGCAATACCTGCAGAATCCTCCGGTGCTAACCGCTCCGGTCAAGGGAAAGCCTCTCATTCTATATACAACCGCCCTCGAGGGTTCTCTAGGCGCATTATGGGCGTAAGAAAATGACCATGGGAAGGAGAGAGCCCTCTACTACTTGAGTCGAGTTCTCCTAGTTCCAGAAAACAATTACTCCCTTATCGAAAAACATTGTCTGGCGTTAATTTTCGCTATAACGAAGCTTAGACACTATGCTTTGGCGCATGAGATCCACCTCATATCAAAAGTAGATCCTCTCAAGTATTTGATGTCAAGAGCCATACTAACAGGGCGACTCGCTAAATGGGCCCTGCTCTTGATGGAGTTCTCGATAACTTATCGTCCTCTCAAGGCAGTGAAAGGCCAGGCCATCGCCGACTTCCTCGCTGAGCATCCGATACCCGTCGATTCTCCCTTGAACTGCGAATTGCCAGACGAGCACGCATTTGACACGATCGACGGGGGGAAAAGAGAGAGTGATACCCGATGGGAACTCTACTTCGACGGAGCATCTTCTATGAAGAAGCGAAAGTACAACTCCCCTATAATCAAATCTGGGGTAGGCCTCATCTTCGTGACTCCATAAGGAGGGATAATGCGCTTCGCCTTTTCCCTAACATAGCCCAGGACAAACAATGAAGTCGAGTATGAAGCTTTGATAGCAGGTCTTGAGATCGCTGTCGACATGGGAATTGAAAACCTTCTCATATATGGAGACTCCCAACTGGTCGTTAGGCAAGTGAACGGCGACTATCAGACGTGCAAACCGGAATTGGTAAAGTATCGCGGGAGAGTGCAACAATTGTTGACTCAAATCCCTATCTATGCCCTGGAAAGCATACCGCGGGCGAAAAACAGCAAAGCAGATGCATTAGCCAAACTCGCTAAAGAATTAGACGACGAGAATCTCGATGACGTGAGGATCGTTGTGCAAAGCCGTCGGGTTTTTGCACCGGCAGAAATATCCCCGGAGCCATCCAAAGAAAAGGGAGCTGACGAGCAAACGACCCTATAAATAAAAGACCAGGAAAAGGCTAAGGATTGGAGGGAAGTCTTTATAGATTACTTAAAATCCCGTCGAACACCTGAAGATGCGTCGTCAAGATATCAGCTCATGAAACGAGCTCTATCTTTTGCCTACGTCAATGATACTCTGTATAAGAGGTCATTTGATTCTCTGTGGATAAGATGCCTGGGACCTGAAGAGGCAAGAAGAGTCGTCCAAGAAACTCACGACGGACTCTGCGGTTCTCATCAAGCCGGGCCAAAGATGAAGCTGAAGATCAAAAGGATGGGCTACTATTGGCCCACGATGATCCAAGACTGCCTCGATACGCGAAGCAGTGCCACTCGTGCAAGATTCACGGGGTCTTTATCCATCAACATCCAAATCCGCTACATCCAACGGTGGCTAGCTGGCCATTCGAAATGTGAGGAACTGACATAATCGGGCGTATCGAACCGGCATCATCCAGAGGACATTGGTTCATATTGGCGACAACTGATTATTTCTCTAAGTGGGAAGAAGCAGTGCCACTAAGAGAAGTGAAGACGGAGAATATTCTCCATTTCTTCAAGACACATGTCATTTATCGGTTCGGCACTCCGTGGCGGACTATCTCCAATAACGGTCCAGCCTACAGAAGCCACAAAATCAGCCGCTTCGCACAACAACATAACATAGACTGGAGATACTTTTCGGTCTACAATCCCTGACCTAACGGTCTAGCTGAGGCTTTCAACAAGACCTTAACGAAGATCGTGAAAAAGATGGTGTCCAGAAATAAGAGGGACTGGCACGAGAGACTGCATGAAACTCTCTAGGCGTATCGAACTAAGTTCAAAACGGCCACAAACACAACGCCGTATGCATTGGTATTTGGCACAGAAGCGGTACTCCCCCTCGAGATAGAGTTACCCTCTCTACGAGTGGCGATTCGTTACGAGCTAACAGACGAAGACAATGCTCACCTTCGGCTTGAGGAGCTCGACTCCCTTGACGAAACCCGGCTCATGGCGCAGCAAAACTTGGAAGCCTATAAAGCAAAAATGACACGCTCATACTAGAGATTGACTAGGCCGAGAACATTCTGCCAAGGCGAACTCGTGCTAGTAGTCAAAAGACCTATGATCCTCAATCGTGCCAAACGGGGAAAATTCGAGCCGAACTATAAAGGCCCGTATATCATAGACAAAGTTTACCAGGGTGGAGCTTATCTACTTATGGACATGCATGGTGAAAGACCTTTCAGGCCAATAAACGGTCGCTTCCTAAACAAAATACTACGCCTGACGAGTCACGGCCTAGGTCAACGATAGATGACATCGCCTATGTCCGCTCGCTATCTTCCTAAGTCCAAACTCTATAAGTAGTAGCCGGCAAACGGATCAAAATGATCTTAAACTAAAAACGGACCGAAATGTCCTAAAACTAATGACGGACCGAAACGTCCTTAAACTAACAATGGACCACTATGTCCTAAAACTAGCTACGGACCGGTACGTCCCTAAACTAACGATAGACCACTATGTCCTAAAACTGGCTGTTGACCGAGACGTCTATAAACTACTACGGACCACAGCATCCAAAGGCTGACAAAAAAAAAACGGTACGTCCATAAGTGAAATAGGAACAGATAAAAACCCGAAAGGGCTCTATGAATAAAAACAGCGGGACTACCAGTGAGTTTTGTGAACACCCGAAAGGGCGCAATCTCGTTAAAAGTTGCAAGGTCCTCTCGACCCTTATGGAGAAACCACCTGCGTGAGATCCTTACGACTCAAAAAGGAGAAACACACTTAGGGATCCCCACGATTCCTAATAAGAAATTACACTTGCGAAATCCTCACGACTCGTAAGGAGAACCCTCTTATGAGACCCTCACGGCTCATAAGATTCAAAAGCCTTAAGGTATAGGGATCTGAATCTGTTCTTAAACCATCACAATCTCCAATGCTGCCCTACAAGCGGTTAATATTGACCCTTGTATACAATCCACAGGCACGAACAAACATTTCCCTAACAATGTCCCACCCACGACTAGGGATATATTCACACAGTGAACGACCCTTGTAAGTCCTCTCGACTTATAAGGAGAAAACACTCTTGTAAGTCCTCTCGACTTATAAGGAGAAAACACTCTTGTAAGATCCTTACGACTTATAAGAGACCATACACTTGGGAATCCTCACAATTCTTAAGGAGAAAACGCACTTACGAGATCCTCACGACTCGTAGCGAGAAATACCTTCATGAGACCCTTACGGCTCATGAAGTTAAAAGCCTTAGTCAACAGGATCCTAACCCCGTTTTCTAAGCCACCTTTGTTCGACATCGACAAAGGCAAATGATAATTCGCTCCTGGCAATATCCCAGTTGTAGCGATACTGATGCCTAAATCGGTATCAAATCCCAAACTCACAGCGAAAAGCCAGCGAACCACAAATGCATATGAAATAGTCGAAATGATGGGGCAACTTGCAACAAAATCAGCAAGTAAAAATATATGCATACAAAATAGCCGAAATGTTTGGGCAACTCGCAATAAAAAGCAGCGAGTAAATAAAATAAACAGCCGAAATGATTGGGCACCGCGAAAAATAGCCGAAATGATTGGGCAATCGCGATTTTCGCGATATAAAAAGCTGAAATGATAGAGTATCGTGGAAAGAAATAAAAAAATGAAATGAAACTTTCTGCCCTACAGATGAGATCACATCGATCCCTATATACAATCCAGGGGCACAAACAAAGAAGGAACCATACCTTCCTACCAGGCTCTATCAGAATGAGAGCCAAATCTCGACGGTTCACATACAGCCTAGAGATCACCAACAGCGTTCCTTCTCATTCCAGCAGGATTCAGACGCGACAATCAACCTTGGAGCCATGACAAAGTCCTTGTTCCAAATCTCGACGGTTCATAGACAGCCTAGAGATCACCAACAGCGTTCCTCCTCATTCCAGCAGGATTCAGACGCGACAATCAACCTTGGAGCCATGGCAAAGTCCCTGTTCCAAATCTCGACGGTTCACAGACAGCCTAGAGATCACCAACAGCGTTCCTCCTCATTCCAGCAGGATTCAGACGCGACAATCAACCTTGGAGCCATGGCAAAGTCCCTGTTCCAAATCTCGACGGTTCACAGACAGCCTAGAGATCACCAACAACGTTCCTCCTCATTCCAGCAGGATTCAGACGTGACAATCAACCTTAGAGCTATGGCAAAGTCTCTGTTCCAAATCTCGACGGTTCACAGACAGCCCAGAGATCACCAACAGCGTTCCTCCTTATTCCAGCAGGATTCAGACGCGACAATCAACCTTGGAGCCATGGCAAAGTCCCCGTTCCAAATCTTGACGGTTCACAGACAGCCTAGAGATCACCAACAACGTTCCTCCTCATTCCAGCAGAATTCAGACGCGACAATCAACCTTGGAGACATGGCAAAGTCCCTATTCCAATCCTCGACGGTTCACAGACAACCGAGAGAGCAAATCATGGTCCCGTAGAACGGCTAAAGTAAAACTTGACCCCGTGGGAAATGGCCAGAGCATCTCCTGGCCCCGTGGAACACGGCTAAAGTCAATCCTGACCCCGTGGAAAATGCCCAGATCACCTCCTGGTCCCATAGAACACGGCTAATGTCAATCCTGACCCCGTGGGAAACGCCCAGAGCAATTCTTGGTCCCGTGGAACATGGCTAAAGTCAATACTAACCCCGTGGGAAATGCCCAGAGCACCTCCTGGTCCCGTAGAACACGGCTAATGTCAATCCTGACCCCGTGGGAAACACCCAGAGCAAATCCTGGTCCCGTAGAACATGGCTAAAGTCAATCTTGACCCCGTGGGAAACGCCCAGAGAACCTCCTGGTCCTGTGGAACACGGCTAATGTCAATCCTGACCCCGTGGGAAACGCCCAGAGCAAATCTTGGTCCCGTAGAACACGGCTAAAGTCAATCCTGACCCCGTGGGAAACGGCCAGAGCACCTCCTGGCCCCGTGGAACACGGCTAATGTCAATCCTGACACTGTGGGAAACAGCCAGAGCACATCCCGGTCCTGTAGAACACGACTAAAGTCAATCCTGACCCCGTGGGAAACGACCAGAGCAACCCCTGACGCCGTGAAATGCGGATAAAGTCAACCCCCGACACCGTGAAATGCGGATAAAGTCAACCCTGACACCGTGAAATGCGGATGAAGTCAACCCCTCCTGGCTCCGTAGAACACGACTAATGTCAATCCTGACTCCGTAGGAAACAACCAGAGTAAATCCTCGAACTCCCCATCAAAGTAATGCTTTTACCCGGAAGCAGGTCGAATCATCAATCACTTACGAGTCCTCTCGACTTGTAAGGAGAAAATTCTCTTGTGAGATCCTTACAACTCTCAAGAGAAAACGCACTTAGGAATCCTCACGATTCCTAAGGAGAAAATACACCTATGGGATCCTCTCGACCTGTAGGGAGAAAATTCTTTATGAGACCCTCACGGCTCATAAAGTTGAAAAGTCTTAGGTGGCAGATCTTAACCCTGTCTCCCAAGCCATCATTGCCTCGCAGAGAGGTCAAGGTAGATTTTCTACAGGCCACACTCTTCGACAAGAAAGGAAACGATCACTTACAAGTCCTCTCGACTCATAAGAAAAAAAATTCTCTTGTGAGATCCTTACGACTCTCAGGGAAAAATACACTTAAGAATCCTCACGGTTTTTAAGGAGAAAATACAACTACGGGATCCTCTCAACCTATAGGGAGAAAATTCTTTATGAGACCCTCACGGCTCATAAAATTGAAAAGTCTTAGGCAGCAGACCTGAACCTGTTTCCTAAGCCATCGTTACCCTGCAAAGAGTTCAAGATGGACTGTCACTTACTATCGACAGGCCACACTTGCTAAAATCATATTGCAATGACACAGAAAAGAGAAGAAAGCGACAGTAAGGAGAACATTTGATTCGCATTCAGTTAAGCATTCAAAGCGTACTCATTCGTGCATGTGCGAAAATGTTTAATGCATAAAATAAACACATGGAAATGGAAAAGCTTGCTATTCATACTTTAGAAAATTCCTACATTGATGAAAACAGTAAACAAAGATGTCATTAAAATGTTTACAAAGGCAAGACATCAAATCTAGGACATGGATTGAGAAATTCAAAAGTGAAGCCATCCAAAAATTTTCAGGCCTCTCGGACCATCTTCGTGTGCATCCTTTCACGATCACAAGCGTCAGGATCCCCACTGATGTCCTCCACCCTTTGATAGGCAGTGAGTATCGCCGCCTGCTGAAAAGCTTGATGCAGGATATCAATAAAGTTGTCTCGCTTTCTCTTTGAGATTAAGCCCATCAGATACACCGAGTGCACCTTATCTTCGTCGGCGTCCAATGCCTTAATAGGAATGCTGGCATAAAATAGAGGAAGTGCTCCCCAAATCGCTCCCACAATATGCTTCAAGAGAGAGGAACGGCGAGGAAGCAGTCGACCATTGTATGCATCAAAGTGATCCATAATTTCAGCACACTGGGCGTTTGTGAATTCCTGGTTTTGAGAACGGCCGACTGCGCGAATGTCTCCATAAGAAATAATTTCGTCGAGATCATACATATGAGTGTCCATAACGTGTGAAAAAGAAAAATCGGCAGGAGTTAATGGACAGACTGATTAAAAACAGACACAGGGATTTGAACGACTCTTGATATCTCCATCGGGAAAACAAGTT